>CM028362.1:30896181-32364474 GCA_016624345.1 Platycodon grandiflorus
CCGTGCGTCCTAATCTAAATAGATTTATTAACGCGCACGTATTTATAGTTATACTATTTCATGCCTCCTAATCTAATATAATTGGCAAAAAAAATCTCTTTGACCTGAGTTACCGTGTGTTTGTGGACTAAATTGTAATAAAATGAGACTCTGTCTTACCAATTAGGATCCATCTCACACGTGACATACTCTATATAATCTAATTTAATTAGACTAATAATTACTTATTAATGGTTGTGGAATTGAAACGTAATATTCTAGCTTTAATATTATTCGCATCATATCATGCGTCGAAATCCTTGATTGATTATGAAGGATATATAACGTACGCATATAGGCATGTCAATTATAACCCATTACCAATGAATTCACCAAACCTAACCCATTAATTACCCAACTCAATTTAACCCATTGATAAAATAAGTCATATTGAATGACCCATGATGATCCCATAAAATTCACGGGTTAAATCGGATTAAACCCGTAAACCCGCTTCAACCAGCTATTGCCCTAACGCTACGCTGCACTCTCAAACACACACACACACACGCACACTTTCAGTCTGTCTTTTCTCACTCTCCAATAGGCATGTCAATTATGACCCATTACCCAATAACCCACTCAACTCAACCCATTAATTACCCAACCCAACCCATTAACAAAATAAATTATAGGAGAAATTGCTGGCCGGTCTACTTTTCTAAACTTTTTTTTCTCCAGTGCACCCTTTTTTTTTTAACCGCTAAAAAGCATTTTGAAAATTTTCTTCCTAAAATACCCTCAACAACATCGTTGCTTCAAATTTGAGATTCAAATTGATGTATAAATGATTTCATGTTGTTAATATAGTCTTTCCTCATGTTTGGGTATCAATTTTCATGCATAAAACACGAATTTGATCAAATTTAAATTTTTGAGTTCATCCCGTTTTTCTTTGTTCTTGATCTGTTTTGGCCACTTAAATCTCTGTTTTAAGCTTCGAATTTGTTTAAAATCAATCTCATATTATTATCCTAACTTAGTACTATATGTGTGCACAATTTTTCTACCAAAAAACACAATTTTTGAGCTTCAAATCAAGTTTGACAGTATGCTGTCCGAAAACAGAGGAAAATGTTCTTGGACTGATTTAATTCGCCAATCGCAGTATGCTGGGCAACGCAACGGGGTTCGACCTGCCCGGTCAGGTCGCAGGGGACAGCGTCCCTCTTGGGGGTTGCCCCCGAAAGGTAAACGAAAATCAAGTTCCCTAAAGCGCGCTGCAATGATCGCGATGCACCAATTGTTGCATCGCGATTCCCCAATTTACAAAAGTGGTGCATCGCGATGCAAAAGTGGTGCATTGCGATGCCTTAGTTGCTCATCACGATGCTTTGGTTCCCTAAAGTGCGTTGCGATGATCGCGATGCACTAATTGTTGAATCGCGATGCCCCAATTTGGTGCATCGCGATGCAAAAGTAGTGCATCGTGATGCCTTGGTTGCTCATCACGATGCTTTGGTTCCCTAAAGCGCGCTTCGATGATCGCAATGCACCAATTGTTGCATCGCGATGCCCCAATTTGATGCATTGCGATGCAAAAGTGGTGTATCGCAATGCCAAAGTGGTGCATTGCGATGCCAAAGTAATGCATCGCAATGCCTTGGGTTACTGAAGCGCACGTGTTTTTATTTTATTAATGGCATAATCGTCTTTTCGTCCCAAAAATATCTTTTTTCGATTTTTAAAAAAGATGAATGGACTAGAGTGATTACAAATATTTAAAAAGGGACCGGCCTGTAATTCACCCTAAATTATATTGATTTACCCACTACAACCCAATAAAATTCACGAGTTAAGACGGGTTGAAACCGTAACCCGCTAAAACCCACTATGAGCCCTAACGCCGCACTCTCTCTCTCTCTCTCTCTCTCTCGCACACTCACACTCACACACACACACACACACACACACACACACTCACTCTTCACTCGGTCTCTCTCTCCAACAACGCCTACCCCAGCACTCCCCTTCCCAATTCCGGCCCCCTTCACCTTCATCATCTCCGGCCACTACCTTCTCTGTTCTCCTACTCCGGCGAACTTCACCTGTGCCTAGACTCCAGGTAATTATTTATATCAAACAATTTTTTGTGTATCTTGGTACAAACAAGATAATGTTCAACGGTGTGTAATTGGGGTTTTGTAGGAATTCGAATTTGATTTGGGTTTAGGGGCTTGTATTCATACTTATTTGAACCTTTGTGCTTCTGGGTTTTATTTTATCCTTTGATAGTATATATATTGGTTGATGATAGGTTTTAGAAATTGTGATAATTTATACTGATGTCTAGATTAGGAGCTGAATTCAAGCAATCCAAAATTCGTTTTTCTGGTTAGAATTGGAGTTATAACATGGCTTCTTTTTTGGTCTTTTTTTTTTTTTTGGGGGGTTTGTGGGGATGGGAACTTGGTTACTTGTTCTTGTTAGTGTCTTTCATTATATGTGTAGTAGACTTGAAGTTGTTCTTCTACTTCCCTGTTCAACTCAGTTTTGAATGCTGATAGTTCTAGATTTTTGGTCATGAGATTTCATTAAATACTCGCCTTTACCTGTGCTTGTTCTGCAAAATGATGTAGTATGTTTTGGTACTTCATTTTATGCTTATGATTTTTGAATATCTTTTTGAAACCATAACCGTAGAAGTTTTGGTACTTGAAAAATTTGTGAACAAAGAAAGAGAGAAAGCACCCACTTAGCAGCTTCTGTTCTGTCTACCCAACTTGAGCCTTCCTTAAACCCTTTTTGATCTCCTTTTTTCATGATCGACTGAGGCCTTGCCAAGAGTTATATATGTGTAGCTGAAATTCCCTGCACCATGAAGTTTGGAGAGGGTGGTCCTTTTGCAGCTATAGGATTGCTCCATTTGAGTTATTTAGAAGGGATAACCTACCTCTAATATATTAACTCCAAATTTTTGGAATTAACGGAATTGTTATGCAAGAATAGCCTACAACAAAAAAACATGCTAGTGCTTACTTAAGTTATTAGATTATATAAAATTAACCTCATAAGTGATTTTGTTATTCTCTTTGTGACATGGTTGTGTCCCCAATTGCATGTCTTTGGTTGGTGATTGATCATGTATCGTTAGAATGAAACATTGGCTTTTTATCCACTTGTTGAAGTGGATATTCTACTCTCTTTAGTTTGCTTAGAGTATTTTATCTTTCTATTTTTAGAGATCATTTTATAAATTGTTTTGCTCCATAATTTGAGTGTCCTTTGTTCAAAAATTGCAACATTTAGTGCACATTTAGTGTTTTAGATTTTGATGGTAAGTGTTTACTTTATATTGCAGCATTGAATGCTTAATATATAGTGCTTAATATTCAATTCCTGTTACCATGGCCTGGCAGGATTTGCTAATAGTGAGGAGTATGAAGTCTTTGGTGCTAAAATGAACCACAAAGCAAGTCTTTTCCCTTGCAAATGTGACACAGGAACGATTGACTCTTAAGCATAAGAATAGCAGCAAATGGGCAAAGCGCATTTTAGAGCGTGGTTAAACCTTTTCTAGTTTTGTGTCATCAAAGCAGTATATTTGCATTTTAGTTAAACCTTTTCTAGTTTTGTGTCATCAAAGCAGTATATTTGCATTTTAGTTAAACCTTTTCTAGTTATGCTTCCTCATTGATGATGTTTATACTCCAAATTTTGGTATTATTTAATGAATTCAAAGGTAGGAAATTAATTTTCATAGCTCTATTTTTAGTTTGTGAATTTTTAAAGGCAGCATATAAAGTAAAAATAAGTCTTTCTTGGCAACGTGCAAAAAAAAAAAAAAAAAAAGGAAAAAGTGGGCCAACCCGAAATTTACCCGCCCCAATGGCGACCCGGCCCGCTTGCCCAAATTTATTTTGGGTTGTAATGGGTTCTGACCCAAACTAACCCGTTACCCAGATTAACCCGACCCAACCTGACCTGATGGACCAAATTGCCAGGCCTACTCTCCAACAACGGCCCCACAGCGCTGCCGTTCCCCAGTCCGGCCTCCTTCTCCGACAGCTCCGGTATACTTCTCACTCCGTTCGCGATCTCTCCTGATATTCTCTCACTCCAGCGCCGACCGTCGATCACTCTCCGTTCGCGATCTCACTGCAACTGTAAGTATCTACTTCGCCTTCTTCATTGTAACTTTCTTTCCGGGTTTTCCTTATTCTTCCTTGATCTAAGCTGATCCGTCGAGAAAGTGCATTAATTTCAAGAATTGCAGCTGTGTTTTTGTTTTTGTGCTGTACTGCAGAATTGGGTAAATGGAATTTGAGAACTTTAGAGTTCACATTGTTGAATCAGAGTTCGCTTTGAGATGGATTAGCTCGAATTTTGACGTTTAGTTTGCTGAATTTTCTGTTTGGGTTTGGAGTTTTGGTATCAGCAGAGCATCTGTTTTCTTAAAACCCTAGCTCGAGTTTGACATTGTTCAAAGTTTGATTGTGTAATTATTTTCAAATGGTAAATAATTAAATAAGATAAAAAAGTTTGCTTCTCATCCCCTTATTTCTGTGTACTGGTTCTGTATCTGATAGTTGGATTGATGATGACGAGGATATATTACTTGCAAGATTATTGTACTGATGATGATGAACTTATTTATGCTCCTCCATGTTTTTTTTGATTAAGGAGTATTTCGTTGTTATTATGCTCTAGTGATGTTATGCCTCCCCATTCAAATCTGTAACTTTTTTTTCTCTGGGCCTTCAGTTTTCTTTATTTGCTAGTATATTTTTGTACTCTTCTATGTGTTTCTTATCTAGCATTCCTGTTCTGTTTTTTTTTTTTTTTTTTTTTTTTTTTTAGAATTTCTTAGCGTCTCTGTTTGTCTTTCTTTCCAAATCCTCTCCTATTCTTTCCTAATACATATGGAGAATGTCATCTGTATTTCATTTTTCATGAATGAACTCAAATTTGACTTGCAGTTTCAGTCAAAGATTTCCCAAGTGAGGATGGATTTTTGAATTACACTTTGTTTTTCCCAGCCTTGCTTCTGCTTTCCCCTTTTCTATTCTAAACTTTTTCCTCTAATGATGAACCTTTTTGCTACCATTTTTTTCTTGGGTTAGTGAAGATTATAAGTATAAAAGGTTTTGTCATTACTATTTTTCTTTTTCTCTTTCTCGAAGACCCCCAAAATATGGAGAACCGTGATCTTATTGAAAATTTTCTTGTGTATGCTTTTACCATATCTTGTGTATATCTTATTGTCATGTGGAGAACCGTGATCTTATTGAAAATTTTCTTGCTTTTACCATATCTTGTGTATATCTTTGAGCTCCATGTTATTCCTTGTTAAGAACTATTTTGGCATGAAGGATTTTGAAACAAGTGTTTATATAACAATTGTTTTATGTGTTAAAATGGAAGGGAGTAGTGAAAATGACCAGGGGACTTCTGTTTGTGGAAAGAGGGCTAGAAATTCTGTACCTAGAAAATGAAGAGCTGATGCTTGGAAACAGTTTGATATGTCAACTACGTCCGATGAGAGTGCTACGAATGTTGGTCATGATGGAGATGATTTGGCTGTAAGTTCAAATTTAAATTTGTTTAATATTGCATTGAATTTTTTATGATATTTATTATGTTAGGAATATTTGGTCAAGTTTAAGAATTTATTTATAATGGTTTTCTACGTGTTTTGATTGTACTTTTGTAGGATTTTGATTCGTATGAAAGCCAACACCATGTGCCAAATATTAACAAGTCCCAACTAGATTTGTATCCGGAAGAGAGCCCCTTAGACAGAAAGTTGCATGTTGATTTAGACATTCTGAGTTATTGGAAAGGAAATAGACTTCGACTCCCGGAGCTTTCCATGATGGCACGTGATATTTTGAGTGTTCCTATAACATCTGTTGCCTCAGAATCTTCATTTAGTATTGGGTGTCAAATTTTTGGGAAGTATCACAATTCTCTTTTGCCATCAAATGTAGAGGCATTGTTGTGTACACGAGACTGGTTAAATGGTGAGACTCTTATTTAAAAGAAAAAAAAATTGTTTAAGCATTTATTTTGTTCGAACCAATTTATTATGGTTTTGATCTTGTATGCTGATAAAAAAAATTACAGTAGAGACATTTGATGCGGATGGAGAGACGAAAAGTCGCTTGTCAAGGACTATGGCAAATTTAAGCTTGGAATAGGTACTTCTTTCAAATATTATTACTATTACATCAACACAATATTATTTTGTAACAATTTTCAATTAAAGAGCTACTATTTGCTTTTGAGTAAAAGCAAAAGCTTGAGTTTGATTAGCTCAAGCACTCACGGCTCGGCTTGTTTACAGTCTTGACTCCATCTTAACAGCTAATTTTGCGTTTTTAAGCCAAGATAAGAGCCTTATGATATCATTTTGCATCTTGATACGTGGATGGATCATAATTCTGTTTATTTCATTGGTACATGGCAGAGTTTGGGTGTAGAGAAAGACGCCTTAGACATAGTTTTTGCCCTTATCATTTTTATATTTGAAGGTTGATGAGGATTGCAAGTGTCAGGTGCGTCTGTTTTTGCCAATGTTATACCTACGGTCGTTTCATTGATTTTTTTTACATCCTTAGGCTGGTAATTTTGTATTTGGTTGAATGAGATGTTGTATTTGGAATGTGAGATTTTGTTTTTCTAATTGTAAGTTTGTAACAGTCAATGGGTATTTTGATATTGAAGTAAAAATAAATCTTTCTTGGCAAAGTGCAAGGCTGGACCGGACAAAAAAAAAAGGGGTCAACCCGAAATATACTCGACCTGACAGTGATCGAATTTATTTTGGGTTGTAACGGTCCTGGCCCAAACTGACCCGTTACCCAGATCGACCAAACCTGACCCGACATGATGGACCCAATTGACAGGCCTATACGCATGCAAGCGGATCATTGGTTGGAACTCTTAATTAATTTGATTCATAAAATCTCATGTACGAAAGTTGATTATTCCCATTGTTTGTTGGATTACAGTATATAAGTTGATTGTCTACTACTCAATACTTTTTCAATTTTTAATATTTATTTACTTTATTTTTGATAGAGAATCACTATTCACCCCCTAAATTACTAAGTACACCCCCTTTGATTATTACAAAAATGCCATTATAAAACTTAACATGTTTGCCCTTTATTTGATTATTACAAAAATGTCTTTAGGGGTGTTCGGTGGGTACTGACCAAATACCCTTAAAGGTGTTCGGTTAGTGATTGTCGAACACCCCTAAACTCTTATGTGAATTTCATATGGAGGAAGATGATATTGAATTTGATAAATAAGATGATTCTTGGTGGGTTTCATATTTTCACAGTGAGTTTTAATTTTTATTGCTGATATTTTATGGGTTCTCGTCGAACTTATTGATTTCTTACTTGAAGATAGTAAATTTCATGGTGGGTTTTCTCTCGATAGTGTATTAATGGAGGTTTGGGCATTTTTCGATAAATACATTCTTTTTTCAAAATGGCGTTTTCATTGAGTGTGTGTGTGTGAAATTGCTGGAGAGGGGAAGGGGGAAGGAGGAAGGGGAGGGGGAAGGAGGAGGAAGGCGGGCTTGACTGGGGCGGTGGGGGAAGGAGGAGGGAAGGGGGTTGCTGGGGGAAGGGGGGCTGCTGGGAAGGAGGAGGAAGGGAGGGGTAAAATGGAAAATTGAGGGGTATACTTAGTATTTAGAGGGGTTTATAATTTAAGGGGGGATGTATTTAGAAAAGGGGGTGAACTTAGTAATTGTGGGGGGTGTGAATAGCAATTTTCTTTTTGATAAAGGACAAAATTGAACTTTGAAATCTTGAATAAATTATTTCTTATATATTACTTTATGTATTCTAATAAAAGAATTTACTTTTCTATTTTGGTGGCCTGAAAGTGTGGGCTTTAAAGCTGACAAGACCATTGAACCCAAATATCCACAATGACTGGTTGGGTTGGAGGCTTGCTTTTGGTTCCAATGGTCCTACTGTAAAGTCAAAATTACGATTGACAGAGGAAGGAGTTTTTTACGAATATATAAGCAATAGGGGATAGTGTTTGATCCTGGAGCAGGACAAAATTCGGCTGTGGCTGAACGGTTGTTCCCTTTTCTTCGTGGAGTTTGTGTTATGGTGTTATTTCAGTCTAAGGTTTTATTTGATTTTAGCATCTTAGGGTTCTGCGATGGTGCACAATCTTTGTGGTGCATATTTGGTACACAAGATTTCTCATTTATTTTCAAACCATTTAAACTATCATGCTATGAAAGCTTATACTAAACTAGCATGAAATTGTAAATAATGAGTACCAAATAAGCACTTAGTTTCCTCCAAATTCTAGTCAGGTCTCTCTCCCCCTCTCTCAGAGCACTTAGTTTCCTCCAAATTCTAGTCATGTCTCTCTCTCTCTCTCTCTCTCAGCCATGGAAGAATTGTATGTTTTCCTTTTGAAAGAATTTTAATTTCATCTTTGACTTGCAATTAAGCTTCTACAACACACCAAATTCAATTATTTTCCAATTATGAGGTCGCAATTTTTAGGGAAGATCTTGGTTGTTCTGGGTCTTTGGCTGAAAACCCAGTTCATGTGTGTGTGCGTGTGTTCTTTGGCTGTTCTAGTTTGTAGCCGAAAACCCAATTCAGTGTGTGTAGGTGACCGAGAAGTTGTGGGCTCTTGCAGTTTTTGCTCGCACTACCTTCAGAGAAGCTATATTTGAGGACCCACAGATGGTTCTATCAAATTGGAATGCCCTAGATGCAGATCCTTGTGACTGGTATGGGGTTGCTTGTTCTATCGATGGAGATCATGGCATAAAGGTGTAAGAATTCTCTCCATTTGATTTTGCTATTTACGGATGTGTATATGTACATGCAAGTATATTACGTTTGATTGTATATATTTCGGTTATTATTTGAGAAATGAAATTCAATTGAATATAGAGTTTAATTGGAGTTCTTGACTCGGTATTGCAACTTAATTTCTCCAGTAACATTACGGGGTCGTCTATAAATGGATTTATTACTGCAGAACTGTTTCAGCTCTCAGCCATGGAAGAACTGTATGTTTTCCTTTGGAAAGAAGTTTAATTTCATCTTTGACTTGCAATTAAGCTTCTACATCACACTAAATTCAATTATTTTCCAATTATGAGGTTCACTTTTTATTTTCCAATTATGAGGTTCTCTAATAAGAGTTTGAGTGCATTATATTTTTTTAGTCGTCTAGATGCAACTTTGATTTCATATCATAGATCTTGAGTTATGAAGATATAGTTTTGTTGAACTATTTGTTATCTTAATTGAACAACTCATAGCAATGTAGGATGTAATTTTAGCAATTTTTAGGGAAGATCTTGGTTGTTCTGGGTCTTTGGCCGAAAAACCCAGTTCATGTGTGTGTGTGTGTGTTCTTTGGTTGTTTTAGTCTGTAGCGGAAAACCCAATTCAGTGTGTGTAGGTGACTGAGAAGTTGTGGGCTTTTGCAGTTTTTGCTCTAACACCTTCAGAGAAGCTATATTTGAGGACCCCACAGATGGTTCTATCAAATTGGAATGCCCTAGATGCAGATCCTTGTGCCTGGTATGGGGTTGCTTGTTCTATCAATGGAGATCATGTCATAAAGCTGTAAGAAATTCTCTCCATTTGATTTTGCTATTTACGTCTGTATATCTGTACATGCAATTATATTTCGTTTGAATGTATATATTTCGGTTATTGTTCGAGAGCTGAAATTCAATAGAATATAAAGCCTAATTGGAGTTCTTGACTCGGTATTGCAACTTAATTTCTCCAGTAACATTTCTGGGTCGTCTATAAAGGGATTTATTACTACAAAACTGTTTCAGCTCTCAGCCATGGAAGAACTGTATGTTTTCCTTTTGGAAGAATTTTAATTTCATCTTTGACTTGCAATTAAGCTTCTACAACACACTAAATTCAATTATTTTCCAATTATGAGGATCACTTTTTATTTTCCAATTATGAGGTTCTCTAATAAGAGTTTTCAGTGCATTATATATAATTAGTCTAGATGCAAATCCTCCCTCCCTCACTCCGTCACTCTCTCTCTCTCTCTCTCTCTCTCTCTCTCTCTCTCTCATCAAGTGAAGCTATGTAACTACTTTGATTTCATTTCATAGATCTTGAGTTATGAAGATATAGTTTTGTTGAGCTATTTGTTATCTTAATTGAACAACTCATAGCAATGTACAATGTAATTTTAACAATTTTTAGGGAAGATCTTGGTTGTTCTGGGTCTTTGGCCTAAAACCCAGTTCATGTGTGTGTGTGTATGTTCTTTGGTTGTTCATGTGTGTGTGTGTGTGTATGTTCTTTGGTTGTTCTACTTTGTAGCCGAAAACCCAATTCAGTGTGTATAGGTGACTGAGAAGTTGTGGGCTTTTGCAGTTTTTGCTCTCACTACCTTCAGAGAAGCTATATTTGAGGACCCACAGATGGTTCTATCAAATTGGAATGCCCTAGATGCATATCCTCTGACTGGTATGGGGTTGCTTGTTCTATCAATAGGGATCATGTCATAAAGCTGTTAGAAATTCTCTCCTTTTGATTTTGCTATTTATTTCTGTTTGTCTGTACATGCAAGTATATTACGTTTGAATGTATATATTTCGGTTATTATTTGAGAACTGAAATTCAATTGAATATAAAGCCTAATTGGAGTTCTTGACTCGGTATTGCAACTTAATTTCTCCAGTAACATTTCGGGGTCGTCTATAAAGGGATTTATTACTGCAGAACTGTTTCAGCTCTCAGCCAGGGAAGAACTGTATGTTTTCCTTTTGAAAGAAGTTTAATTTCATCTTTGACTTTCAATTAAGCTTCTACAGCACACTAAATTCAATTATTTTCCAATTATGAGTTTCACTTTTTATTTTCCAATTATGAGGTTCTCTAATAAGAGTTTGAGTGCAATATATATTATTAGTCTAGCACGACAAAATAATTCAAATGTTCCGACGCTGTAATTGCTATTTGTATAATTAGTGCACAAAATTAAGTACATAAGTTTCGTCCTTTTATTAATACATATACATAAATGTTAAGTATACAAAACCAGAAAAAAAGTTCAAATTTATAAAATGAACCCAAACAGGGCCAAAGAGCCAGTTCTCAAACACGCAAGCCTCAATTTAGATATACCTTAATTTTCCATTTTGATATACCTTGCTCAATATTACAGCCTCAGATACAATCATTTCAAGGAATGCTCCCCTATGGGCCTCCTGGTATTGTTCAAGACTTTATTGGTTCGGACGATGGCCAAGTTTTTCGACTCAAAAATATAGGTATTGTTAGGCATTCATGATCCATCTTGTCGTTCATCTCTTCCCTTCTGCTCCGTTGTAATTACTTTTATAAAATCAGTGGGAGATAGTGAGAGAAAATGTAAGAGCACTTTTCCGTGTTGTTATTGAAGATTGTGAACATAATGGTAAGGAATTAATGTTTGAATTCATAGGGCCGTTATTTTGTAGTTCCAAAAAGAGAAAAAAATTGCTATTTATGCCCTTGTTGGCAATTGAAGGGTTCATGTGGGCGTGTTTGGGCGTTAGAATTTAGGGACTTTTTTGGTAGATTATGGACTTTCTCTCTCATTGGTCCTACCTTCTTTCTCTCATCTTTGTCTTACTTTTTCTTCGATGATTATAAAAAAAATCTTAAAACCCAAAAAAAATCCTCAAGCCAAACACGCCCTATGTTGCAGAGAAAAAAACATATATTAGAGAAACTGCCAAGTAATAGAGAAAAAGCAAAAGTTCCAGTTTGCTTGGTGCATCTTTTCTTTCCACGAGAAGCCCAAGATTTCTTTTGCTCAGAGAACTTACTTAAAAAGGGTACTTTTCGAAGAAAGGTACTTTATACTTCTAAAGTAGTAGGCTAGAAATTTTGTAATACTGAAGTTTTCTTATGTTTGCAGATTACATAGAAAGGACAGGTGATAGGAGTATTGATTGTATTTAACCATTTTCATAATTGTTTGTTTGTTAATCTTTGTTGTTGTTTCAACAGGTGAACTGCATTGGGCAGAAAGTTCGGATCCGAGTTGAGAGGAAAGAGATGTGTTTTGAGATGGTTCGACTAACTTCACCCGGAAGCAATGCCAAACAGGGATTTCTCTCTCGAAAGACCCAAATCTTTGTTTGTGCCACCGGAAGTCAGTTAAAGGTTCTCTCTCTCTTGTAAATGGTCGCTTTCGTTTCTAGTAAGTCCATTGGTAATGCTACACGTACAAAATTCATCCACATAATCCACATAGAGCATGCATTAAATTGTTGTACATACATTGACACTATCACAAAGATAATAGATTGAATGAGAACGATTAGTTTACTTCCTCTGTCTCCATGAGTGTCCTTTGAAAGTTTTGCAAGGTCCATATTCAAAGAAACGTTTCAGAAAGTAAATGTAGACTAAAATGTTAATCACATCCGAGACAACATTTTGCAGTGGAATAGTAGAAACATAAATAAACACAGGATGTAAACAATTATCTACAAGTAAAATACTTGTTGATATGCCAATATGACAAAACTTTCACTAGAAAAACCTTAGAAAAATCTTTGTCGATCAATACAAACTCTTTAACTAGGCCATTGTACACGTAGGTTTGCCTATAGGCAACTTAGCCTCTGAGCAAGGATTGGGGTCTCGCGCGCATGTGCGTATACACGCACGTATGCACGCTTAGGCACGCATTATGCGCGTACGTACTCGTACACGTGTACGCTACGCACACACACATACACGTACATGTGCGCATACGCGCAATAACGCCCCCCCCAGGGGGCGAGGGTCACCCTTTCTGCTCTTCCTTTCCACCCCTCTAGTATAAGAGAGACATGATCGGTTAATCCGAAACTGAATCTCTTATATGCATAAATACTTTAGTATCCACATTCTTGTAAGTGCATTTGGACATATGATAGATAGCGAAGTTTAATTTAGAAACTTCATAGAAAAAGAGACTCATTTTGAGACAATCTCTTTCAAAAGGAGACACTCAGTTTGGGATGTAGGGAAGCACTATTTAGCTCCAACAAACAACATAATTTCACCAACTATAAATGAGCCTGTATCTAAATAAGGAGTGTATCAATTGAATTCCCGCGATTTAGGTTTTGGTTTCTTTTTTGCTTCCCCCATAATCGTGTATTTGAGAAAATATTTAGTGGGCGAACACAGTGGATAACAATGTCTAGTTTCTTTCTTCTATTGCAGCTCCTCATCTTCTTCATTCTCTTTTCTCCATGTGAACTCAATAAAGCTAGTAAAGCGTAGCATGATATTTCTTGTGAATTCATGATGGTTTTCATAGCGTTCTTCTTATTAGTATCAAAGATGTTATTTCAATCAAGAATGCCAAGCATGTGTCTAAAACTTGATCCTTGAAGGGCTTAATGTTATTTGCCGCATATATTTCTAGTATTCTACAAAGTCTGAATCTCCTCTTGAAATAATTTTATTTGGTTTGTAAGGTGATAAATGTTGTTGTAGATACTGCAGCCACGAAGGTTCCCAAAAAAGGCATTTTAAAGGGACAACTCTCGCGACTCTCGTGAAGAGTCACTTCTATAAGTTGACGTTGGTGGCATGGCCAAAAAACTTTGCGAGATTGTCACTAAAGCGTTTGTTAGTCGATACTTGCCACCAGGAGTTATATAAAGGTGCGAAAAAAGACGTTTTTCTTTTCACCCAAAATTTTGCTTTAATTTTCCATTTAGATATACCTCATGTTACTTCAAATTACACTCTGAGATACAATCATGTTCAAGGAATGCTCCTTTATACTAGAAAGACTTTATTGGCTTGGATGATGGCCAAGTTTTTCGATGCAAAAATACTGGTGTTATTAAGCATTCATTATACATCTTGTCGTTCATTTCCCTACTTCCACTCCCTTGTAATCACTTTTTTAGGTCATCTATGCGATAATATTTTTGGAATAGGTAGATAATGGCCCCTGAGGTGTATTTCATGTGGTGGGAGGTACTGAAAAAAATGTAACGGTACTTTTCCGTGATGCCATTGAAGATTATAGACAAAATGGTAAGGAATTAATGTTTGAATTTATATGGTTGTTAAGTTGCAGTTCAAAAAAAGGAAAAAAAAATTGTTTATGCACTTGTTGGGGATAGAAGAGTTCGTACGGCCGTGTTTGGGTGTCGAAATTTAGGGACTTTTTTGGTGGATTATGGACTTTCTCTCATTGGTCCTAAACTATCCTCAAGCCAAACACGCCCTATGTTACTTTTGTAATCAGTATATGATATAGAGTATAAATGTAATTCTAACACTCACCCTTTACCAATTTGTTTCATTGGTCTAGGCATAAACCAGGAATACTACGCACAGAAAAAAAACATATATTATGGAACCACCGCCAAGTCATAAGAGAAAAAGCAATATGTTTAAGGTTTCTACAGATGTTGTAGATTAGCAACATTTGCCTACTGAAATAATGTGCCTTATTCTGAAATTGTTATTGGTCTTATGTTGACTTTTGTTTCGTTCGAGAATACGATGATCTCTACTTTCCTTGTTGGTAAAAATAGTAATCTTTTTTTCATATTCCTTGATGAATTGGATTCTATAGATAGGGTTTGTATTCCTCTTTCAGAGCTTCATTTCTCCTTTTCTCAAAGTGTGCAAATCTATGAAACTTTCACTCTCAATTTGACTTTTTGCAAAGATGATCATGTAGTGACTCATCATAACGCGATGAGATTCTTAATTTGCTATTAACCATGGTTAGTCTACACCCTTGTTTTTATCTGTCTAGTCTGCTTAATTATTGGAAACTAAGACACTTACTTAGATTGATTGCTTCGTCAAGCTGATCAATATTTCAAAATTGGTACAACTAATAGAGATGATCTTGTGGACAAGGAACTATAGAGGTTGGCCTCCCCTTTCTCACTTAAAAAACACGAATTAATATGTTGATATGAAATCATCTCTGCCTTTTTTTTTTTTTTTCTTTTTCTTCCTTCCACTTCTACTATTTTAAGCGTGGACGTTTGCAGCTTCGGCTGAAGATTGATCTAACTGACAAAAATGAACGCTTGCAAATTTTGGAGATATATACAAAGAAGATTAGTCAAGGAAATCTTCTAAGTTCAGTCGTAAATCTGGAAGAGATTGGTAAACATTCTGCTATTTATGTTAATTCTCATCTGATAAACCACAACTAGAAAGTTTCGTGTCCTAGCCATGGTCTGATTTCTGTTTGATTTTTGTTATAAAGCTGTATAATATGCAAGAATAGCACATTGGAGTTGCACAGAGCTTGAAGGTGCAATTAGTGCTCCATTTTCATATGCGATGGTCACGACTACAAAGCAAGGCATTTTTTTCGATAATTAGAGAAAATTTATAAGTATTACCTAGTAATTTTGTCGTGCAATGGAATCAGTGAGTCATCTGATTGAAAAATGTGTTAAGAGTAACTGAGCAAATGGAGGTATGCTATTAAGTTGATGTGATACTAAAGCTGTTATTGCAATCATTACAATATTTCATTTGAAAACCAACAAGCGGTATATTTTGTTTTATACAGATTGACCAAATTGTTTTATTGACATCATCTCTTTTTAAAATTTTCCCGTCATGTTCTGCAATGATCTGCAGAGAATGTATAGTTGAAGGGCTTAATGTATTTGAGGAAATATTCACGGTAGCTCGACAAGTTCTGGAGCAAAGTCGGAAGATTACTCATCTGGTTAATTGCTTTTGATAGGTTCCTCTAGTTGGTAATCACCAAGGTATACCTTAAAACTAACTTGCATTATCACAATCAACTTAGTATAATTATACTATTATGTTATTCTCATCCAATGGTAAATCGTCGCTTGCAATTGCGTTGCTGGAAGTATAAAAGTATGTGAATATTTTATGTCTTTGAACTAATATTATTTGAAAATGCAAATTCTACATAAGAACATTAATTTAAAGACGACCAATATTCACATGCTTTTGTACTTCCAGCAACACAATTGCACTGAATTAGATGAGAATAACATAATAGTATAAATATACTAAGTTGCTTTGTGGTATTGCAAGTTTATTTTAAGGTATGTCTTGATGATTACCTCCTAGGAAATGTGTGAGAAGGCCAGTAATCAACTCAACTGAGTACTCTTCGGACTTTGCTCCAGAAGTCTCCCAGCTACCATGAATATTTCCTCAAATGCATTAAGCCCTTCAACTATGCCTTCATTGCGGGAAAATTTTATAAAAAGATGATGTAAATAAAACAATTTGATCAATTTGTATAAAACAAATTGGTTTTCAAATGTAGTATAATAATGACTGCAATATCAGTTTTAGTATCACATCAATTTAATAGTATACATACATTTGCTCAGGTACTCTAACACATATTTTTCAATCAGAGGACTCACTTATTCCATTGCACGATCAAAATCACTGTGTAATACTTTTATATTTTCTCTATTTATCGAAAAAAGGCCTTGCTCATTAGCTTGACGCTCCATATGAAAATGCAGCATTAACTTCACCTTCAAACTCTGCGCCACTCTAACGTGCTATTCTTGCCTATTATACAGATTATAACAAAAATCGGACATAAATCAGACCATGACTAGGCTAGGACACATGACTTTCCAGTTGTGGTTTATCATATGAGAATTAACATAAATAGCATAATGTTTACCAATCACTTCTAGATTTACGTATGAACTTAAAAGTTTTCCTTGCCTAAGCTTCTTTGTATATATCTCCAGAATTTGCAAGCGTCTATTTTTGTCACTAAGATCAATCTTCAGACGCTGCAAACGGTGAGGCTTAATTAGTAGAAGTGAAAGAAAGAAAAAGAAAAAAGGAAGAGATTATGTTAGGAGTCACATGTGGAGATGATTTTATATCAACGTATTAATTCATGTTTTTTAAGTGAGAAAGAGGGAGGCCAACCTCAAAGCTACCTTGACCACAAGATCATCTCTATTAGTTGTTCCAATTATGAAATTATTGTTCAGCTTACCGAAGCCATCAATCTGAATAAGTGTCTTAGTTTCAAGTCATTAAACAGACAAGACTAAAGAAAACAAGGATGTAGACCAACCATGGTTAATAGCTGATTAAGAATCCTATCACGATACGATAGTCACTATCTGATCCTCTTTGCTGAAAGTCAATTTGAGACTAAAAGTTTCATAGATTTGCTAGCTCTGAGCAAAGGACGAATATAGATCTGAAAGAGAATACAAACCCTGGCTATGGAATCCAATTCATCGAGGACTATGAAGTGAAGATCACTATTTTCACCTGCAACAAAGAAAGTAGAGATCATCATATTTGGGATGAAACACAAGTCAACTTAAGACTAAATATTATTTCAGTAGTCAAATATTGCTAATGTACGACACTGGATAAACTTTGGATATTTTGTTTTTTCTCTATGATTTGGCAGTGGTTCCATAATATATATATATATATATATATATTTTCTGCTAGTATTCGTGGTTTATTTCTAGTCTAGTAAAACAAATTGGTAAAGAGTGCCTGTCAGAAGTGCAATCATACTCTATATTATACTAATTCAACCGCAAAAGCAACTTTTTTTTTTCCTATTTATTTAAAGAGGATCAATAGTGGTTCTCCACTTACCCCCGGTGACTCGAACCCACAACCTATCGGTTGTAGGTGAAGCGTCTTACCAACTAAGGCGTGCAAAAGCAACCTAGGGCGTGTTTGGCTTGAGGATATTTTTTGTGTTGTAGAAATTTTTTGTAATGATCGAAGAGAAAGATGGTAGGACCAATGAGAGAGAAAGTTCATAATCCACCAAAAAAGTCCTTAAATTTTGATGCCTAAACATGGCCATATCAACCCTTGTATCCTCAACAAGCGCATAAATAATAATTTTTTTCCTTTTTTTTTTAAAACTGCAACTTAACGAT
The DNA here is from genome assembly GCA_016624345.1 of Platycodon grandiflorus. NCBI lineage: Eukaryota > Viridiplantae > Streptophyta > Magnoliopsida > Asterales > Campanulaceae > Platycodon > Platycodon grandiflorus. Next base: position 30,914,108 of record CM028362.1, read on the forward strand.
CCTATGAATTCAAACATTTATTCCTTACCATTCTGCCTATAATCTTCAATGGCATCACGGAAAAGTGCCTTACATTTTTTTCACTATCTCCCACCCTCTTGGAATACACCTCAGTTGTAGAAATATTATTGTATAGGTGACTTAAAAGTAATTATGAGGGAGCGGAAGTGGGGAGATGAACGACAAGATGTATGATGAATGTTTAACCATATATGTATTTTTGCATTGAAAAACTTGGCCATCGTCCGAGCCAATAAAGTCTTGCGAGTATACTAGAGCTTCCTTGAACATGATTGTATCTCGGAGTGTAATTTCAAGCAACATGAGGTATATCTAAATAGAAAGTTAAAGCAAAATTTTGGGGGAAAGAAAAGTGTGTTTTTTCTCACCTATCTATAAGTCCCGGTGGAAAGTATCGACTAGCAAACGCTTTAGTGACAATCCCACATAAGTTTTCGGCCATGCCACCAACGGATAGAAGTGATTCTTCAAGAGAGTCGAGAGAGATTTTCCTTTGAAATACTTTTTTTGGGAACCTTCGTGGCTTCAGCATATACAACAACATTTATTATGTTACAAACCAAATAAAATTATTTCAAGAGGAAATTCAGACTATGTAGAATACTAGAAATAGATGCGGCAAGTAGTATTAAGCTATTCAAGGATCTAATTTTCGAGACACATTCTTGATTGCAATAACAACGTTGATACTAATAAGCATTAGAGATTTAAATGAAGGATGCTATGAAAGCCATTATGAATTCACAAGAAAAATATCATGCTACGCACTAGTGTTCATGAGTTCATTTGGAGAATGAAGATGTGGAGCTGTAATGTCACGAGGTCAGGCTGTGTCCACGGGTTGTGCCGTCAAACAAAAACCAATCACTTGGCCCAAAATTCTGGTGCCCAACACGGAGAGGATTTTGGACCAAAAACTAACCCAAAGTTTTTGTCCAAAGAGAGCATATGTTTGTTTAATTAGTTTGAACATTATGTCCTTTATTTACATTTTTTGTCCTACTAATCATACTTAAACCTGAAATTGTTTAAGCTTTGTACCTAAACTAATTTCACATGAATCATCTATGTGTTTTTTTTTTTAGCAAGGCTATTCACACCCCCAAATCTTTCAAGTACACCTCTTCAAATATAACAAAAATACCTTTAGAAAATTTGACCTAATTGTCCATAGTGGAACACCCCTAATGGTGTTCGGTAAGCGGTGGCAGAACACCCACACCCCTAATGGTGTTCGGTAGGCTCTGGCCGAACACCCTTAGTGGTGTTCGGTAGGGTTTAGCCGAAGACCCCTAAAGATGTTCAGTTTGCCACATCGTCTTTTTCTAGACGCCATTGTAGGGGAATATCTTCGATTGGGGAATCATCGATTGAAAAACCCTAGCTTTTTCTCCCTTGTTTTGAATGAAGGAAAACACTCTAACTCGTTCCTGACTGATTTACTCTATCTCGATTGCTTAATTGGATCCCGCCGCCAAGAAACCATCGTCCTTACGGGAAACCGCCGCCCGCAGTGATGCAACCAGAAGTTCTCCAGCAGAAGCGGCCGCTTCTTTTAGCCGTGGATGAGTCGTAGGAATTACTCAGCGGTTGCAGCAGCATCGGCTGTTGCAGAGGATAAAGGAACGGAGGAGGATATTGATGAATCAGAGTATTTGGGGACAAGTGAGGAGACATGGGGTGGAGGAGGAGAAAGAAAAGAAGGGGAAGAAGGTGAAGAAGAGCAAGAAGGAGAGGTGGTTCACACAGGAAGGAAGAAGGAAGGAGGGGTAAAATAGAGAAATAGGGGGGTGGAGGAGGAGAAAGAAAAGATGGGAAGAAGGTGAAGAAGAGCAAGGAAGAAGGGAACCTGGAAAGAGAAGAAAGGAAGAAGGTGAAGAAGAGCTAGAAGGAGAGGCGGTTCACACAGGAAGGAGGAAGGATGGGTAAAATTGGGAAATAGGGAAATAGGGGGGGTGTAGTTAGTATTTAGGGAGGTTGGAAATGTTTGGGGGTTGTGTACTTACAAAATAGGTGTACTCATAGGATTTGGGGGTGTAAATAGCCCCACTCTTTTTTTTTTTTACTTAATGCTATTTGTTAATTTGACTATTTTCCATCATGGGGAGTATTGTAGAGAATCGATGAACTACCTTACTCTGGCCACATTTGCAATGACAATCACGAGCGACCAAATACAACTATAGTAGGGGTGCAATATTGTTAATTATATACAACCTTTTCAAATTGACTGCTAGGTCAAGAGGTAAACGACTGTTCATTTCCCCTAAACTGCACCCTTTGACTTGGAAGCATTTACACCTTAACCTCTCTTCCCAACAGCTTATACTTTTTTATTTTGATATACCGGATTCTTTTTTGTTATAAACGATAGCTCCTCATATGAGGAGGTACTGCCAAGTCGAACTTAGTGCAACTATGTGTGTTTTTTTATTATTTTTTAAAATCCTATAATCACGCACATTGGTCAATGCTGACTTATCTTATTGCTGGAGTACAATTTTTTTTATTTTATTATTTTATCTTGCTTCTTGTTATATGCCGATGGTCGGCCAAAAATATACACGTGCCTTAACGAATAAAAACGAACGACTCTGATCTTGGAGAGGCAAGATTGCCCTTAACAGGGTGCATCTGGACTATCATGAGACTCCAATTGGAGCAGAAGTTTCACCAAAGCCGTAAGTTTATTGTTTCTCTGTTCTTATCTTATGATGAATTCATTTTTTGAAATGATGGATCTTTTTTATGTTTCCTACTGTTATTCCTACCTCCATTGATACAGATTTTTACCATTTTTAAGTTGGAGATGAATGATCGATAGAATCAAGGATCGGCAATTTGGAGGTAGTTTTCACTATATTCAACTGTTGAAGGTTTTCGTTTTTTTGTTATCTTTTGGAGTACTAGTGTGTGAACACGTGTAATATTTTATTTTATTTTTTATTTGCATTATATTGTCTTATTTTATAATCTATTGTCATGTTTCCTTGCTCTCTACTGAGGGAGAAAAAGTACTTTTTGGGACCACATTTTTTGGGAGGGCTCTACAACAGTCACAAATACTAGCTTTTGGCACTGCTATGACAACTGTCACAAATACTATAGCATTGGCACGATTTTATAATAGCCCGCGCCCAAAAGAATTCCCTCCCCAATATTTCACTTTCCCTCGCTATTTCCATCCCGCTTTCCCTTGCTACTTCCCTTCAGGGTTTTTCCCCAAATTAACTCAGACACACACACACACAAACACAAACACACACAGCATCGCTAATCACAGCAGGGGATTCAGCTTCACTACTCTCTCTCTCTCTCTCTCTCAGACACACAAACTATTCTAAGTTTTTTCCCAAAAGCGTGCCAATCCCTATGTTGTGCGGAGCTGACTCTTCTATTTCCGGGATAAAGCTTTTCCTCTGTAGGGGCCTTGTGCAGTAAACCCCCTACGGGTGATCGTCCTAAAGTAGTCCCCGCAAAGCTTTCGGGAAGAGGGCGCCCAAGCCAACTAGAAAGAATCGAGACAGACAAACACAGACACACACTCATCGGTCGAAGCAAATCTGAAGGTACGCCTATTTCTCTTGTTTGCAATTTCATTCCCTCTTTTGCAATTTCATTCTCTCCTTTGTAATTTCATTCCCTCTTTTGTTTCTCCTTTGCAATTTAAATCCTATTTCTCTTACTTGTTTGTTTAGGTTGTTTCCCAATTGTTCTCCCTCTTATCGCTGACTTCACAGAAGCAACTCTGAAGGTGCCTGCTGCGATTATTATGTAATTGCATTAGGGCACACTATTTTCTTAATATGTTCCTTTTTGCATTTCAATTTGTTGGTGTAATTGTTGATTAAGGTCAAACAGGACAATAATTTAGGAACGGAGGGAGTACTATTCTAAGAAATGGGACTGTCTTTTTGGGGCAAACCAAAAAGGAAAAAGGGACTATTTTTTGGAACGGGTTATTATTTTCTGAATTGATGTCTTAGAACACACTTTCTGTATTCTTAAAATTTCCAAAACTGATAATCAAGATGGACATCAAAAATGAAAAGCTAAAACTACAAAACAGTTCGGAGAACTCTAGTCCGCTGCATGATTCTAGGAGAGTACAAAGGTAAAGAAAACGTAAAAGAAAGGTGAAAAAAGAAATGAAAGCTTTGTACCAGTTCATCCTTTATTGAACTTATTGTTAAGCATCATAAGAAAATCAACCACATCCCATATTTAAAAATGTTAATTAAAGTCAAGTTCTTTCCATTTTTCTTCTCTTTCCTTGTCCTTGTTTTTTCCTTTTATGCCATTTTAGATAAGTTTGGAAATTTTCTGTCTCCCAGCTTCCTAGTAATGGTTACTACTTTCTTCCTGGTTTAAATAACATGTGTAGTCTCATATTTATTTTAACTCATTGACTACAATCATATTATATCCTTTCTCGTTTAATAAAATCGGATCATAGCCTCTCCTTACCTTATTTACACATTAGTTCTTTTTCGTCCTTCTCGTTTTGGTCAACTTGACCAATTTTAACATAGATTTGATATAAATTCATTTAATTTCAAAGCATAAAACTATAGTCTTAGGAAAGTGCTCAAAATGACTACTAACTACAGATTTGTACTTTTGAAAGAAAAAATAAAGTATTATCAAGTATTGCTTTAAACTAATGGCGAGTTGATGAAAAAGGGGACACTTTTCTTGGGTTGGGAGGGAGTGAATGTTTATTCAATCAATCCATCCTGGCCAAAAAGATAAACCTCTGATCAATATTGATATGATTGGCCAAAAGACATAAGATTCAAGGTGTATTAGAACATGGCTTGGCTTGAATCTATGAGACTAAACTGGTCATTGGTTGGTGTTTTCGTTCCATTCGCTTTGACATTCCCACGTACTAAACATGAATCACCATTCCATTCTGGTGTGAACCAAACGTTTGCACTGACTGGTTTCATTCCCTATTCCAAATCCAATGGAAATGAAATCCCATTGATCATTCCACCCGATTCAATCCGTCGAACCAAATTACACCTAAGTTTGGAAAAGGACTTCGCTTCTTCTATCTACTGCAGCTGTTTTTCTTTCTATTTTCAGCTTTTTATGTGTATTTTTCACTCCTAAGAGTTGAAATACAATCATGGCATTTCATATTCTTGTTCTTTTGACAAGTAAAACATTGCATTTGATATTCTTGTTCTTTTGACTAGTAAAACATTGCATTTGATATTCTTTACTAATCTTGGTTGATTTTTCTGTACAGATTCTGGTCGTAGTACTCTCTCTCGTGACTGAATAGTTTGAAACTTTGCTTGTGCCAATCAAAAGGTCAAATAGAAATGGTAGAGCTCCCTTTGCCATATTTTTTCTTTTTCTGTCCTTTCTGTACTTTGTATCTCTGCTAGCTACAACCAATAACATGAAGCTATTTTTCACATCCCAAGTAAACTAGTCAATAGTTCGAACTGCATCTTCACTCTTCAGCAACAGTGGTTCTAACTTTATTATTTTATGTTTCCTTTGTTTTGTTCTCGTATTGTGATTTGACATTTAGGATGGGAATGCTTCTGGCGAAGAGTGTGAAAACATTGATTGGGATACCGAGGACGAACTCGAAATTCAGAACATACCCTTTTCTTCTTCACATTTGGCTACTCGCAGTGCAGAAGCTATTGTTGTCAATGGGGAGGTAGATGTCATCATCTATAATAGGCACTATATTCTGAAAGTATCTCGCCCTGATTGTCTATTAAAGGAGCATCTTGAACTTGCATGTGTTGGCACATGTTGAGCTAGTACAAGAAGCCTGTGGGTCATGCCCACTACTCAACCAACCATATCCATTAGCAAAGAACTATGCAGATTATTTTGAAATCCATGGACAATTTTCCTGAAGAAATAGTTACCTATGACCTTTTCCATGTTTGCTTTGGTAATAAAAGTAATGAGCACCCTTTTGGTTGCAAACTTCCAACGCAAACAGTCTACTAAAAGGCTTGCAAAACACATTAAAATTAGGGAAGCGAGTCATAGCCTTACGTCAACACATATTTGCAATAGGAAAGATGGATTGTCCTTAATCTTATATTAGGACATTCTTGGAAAGAGATAAAAGTCATAAAACTAATTATCGCATCACTTAGATTTTCCTTTTCTTTCATGTCTAATTGATCATTCTGGTGCATGATTGTCTTGTTAAGATAAAAAATATTTCACTCATTGACAACCTCTTTTGTTGTCTTAAGGCGAGCTCATCAAAAGGCCCATCAAACTCCAATATGGTTCAGCATTTTTTAGGGATGGGGTTTTCTGAAAGAGTGATCGGGCAATTAAGGAAACTGGTACGTGAATGATGCTTCATTTAAAAGAGAATTAAACCAAGAAAGTGTGATTTAGAACTTTGTAAGACAAAATGTGCAGGGGAGGGCAAACCGGAATCAGCAATACTAGAAACTATTCTTACATACTTGGTGAGCAAAGTCTACCCATTATCAAATAATGTCCTGGTTATTTTTATGTTATTTAAAGGTGACTCAAATTAATGTGCCTATAGTGTTTTATTACAATCAAGTGACAGGAATAAAATCCAGAAGGGAACATTAAACTAACCATTTAAGAAAATCTATTATTCTGTTTAATTTGTAGAAACTGACGTGCTCATTTTGTGCTAATAGCATCGTAAATTAGTAAGTCACCTACACTTAAGAAGTCTCCTGAGTTTTATGAATTAACTACCAGCACAGTGCATTAGTTTATCATCCAGTTTCTATGTACTTTTATGAACCTTATTGATCCAATTTTTGCTTATCGTCGAATAGAGGATGCTCTACGCAATTTATCTGGATTATCCAATGTTTACTCGATCATCAGGACTCATTGTCAATATGATTGCTCATAATCTTCTTTTGCTTCGTTTTTGAAAAGCATATTTTTCGTCAGATGTTCATATTCTTATTTCATGATCTGCCAAACACCTCATGTCACACTTAAACTTACTTCAGAGATACTAATCTATTTGTCCTGGAATATTCACATTTCACCAGTTGATTACGTGATCTCATGTAGTAAATATGCGCAGAAGCGCGCACATTCACATTTATCTTCAAGAAACAGTAGTTCTTTAAACTTGGCTTTCATATTTCATTAATGTCTTGCAGGCTCTTGAAGACTCTCCTGAACAACCCAACTCAAGTCAACTTGACTGGCCTCAACAACCAGTGTGTAAATACTGATCAGTGGTCTTCAGAGGACTTTGATGAGAGTGTTCCGAACAATCTCTCTGATACAGATAGTTGGTCTGAAGATGAAATAGCTGTATGTAATGCTTTAGCACTTCAGTCATTTATTCTTTTCTGTCCTTTTCTAATAGCTTGCAGAAATAAGCTTTATTGTTGCTTATTGGGGTAAAGAGGTTGAAATTAGATTTAAATGTCTTACCTTAGCCCTGCATACTCATTAATAGAAACATCACTTTTTCTTGTGCTGTTAGGAGTTATATGATTGCTAATTCATTAGCCAATTGGCATATTGTCGAGATGAGTGCATGGTAGATTGTGCAGAGTTGGGTTTTCTATTTTCTTTTATTGTTGAGGAGAAGCAAGATCTTGATGCTCATTTGAATCCCACACCCACCCCCTTTGCACACATATCAAGCCCTTCTCAGAAAAAACTTAAGTGGTGATTTTGTTTTGTGACGTGGTGCTTACCTTGTTGATCTAAAAGTTGATGTTATCCATATTGTTTTATTGATGGATTTAGCTTTGCTGTTGTTACACGGCCTTCACATATCTCATTAAGATTTTCCTTTTTTATACACCATTGATCTCAATGATTCTGCTAACTCACTATGACATTTGTTTGATTGGTTACATCTCTAGATAGAGAGACAGAGACAAATAAATCATGTGATTGTAGAAGTTATTCCTTTTGCAACCAAGAATTGACCTTATTAATGACTTTAAAAAGTGAAAATTGTAGCACAAATGCACTTCAATATATCTGCTATTTTTTCATGCTTGCAGAATCTTTGAGATGCTTGTGAAAGGGAAAAGGAGAGGTGATCTTTGAAACTGATTTCTTGCAGGAAAATACAAGTCCATCCTCGGATCGGGAGAAAACATTATTAACCTTAGCAAGTATGGGATATACAGTAGAAGATGCTTCAATAGCTATGGATAGATGTGGTGCGTATATATTTTCTTGCCGAGTTATGCTCGAGAACCCATTAAGAGAAGTACTAGTTTTTAAATAATCCAAGCAGTATTTGGAGTTCACACCATTTGGAACTCATCTAGCATTGCTTGCAGCTTTCGCATTTCCAACACTTTTTTCCAAAGCATGACGACATCTGAATATATGAAGGCATCAAATTAGATTTTCTAATATGCTGACCCAAAAATGCATATAAGTCATGTAACACTGAAAAAAGTTCATTCAGATGCATACCTCCATGGTAGATGGTCAATGAACATAGATGGTGACACGATAATATCCTTAAAGGCTTCCATGTTTGCTTTATAAGCTCTATAATAGTACTCCCGAGTGCTCCATCTTTTCCATAAAGGCGTATCATAGCTTCTCTTTTGGGGTACTATGTGAATTAGCAACCCTGGTATAAACATCTCTGGAAAATGCCCTGAGAGTGATACAAGGAACATAGTTGTATGTAATTTATTATTTCTTATTATTATATGGTGTCATTAGTTTAATGTTCAATAATATAAAATGCTACGCTCTTTTGTGTTTTTAGGAAAGAATGAATGAAAAGCTTAATGAGGGCAATAGAGGAGCATACCTAAGCTTTTAAAGAACAAATTTTTGTTGATCTCATTGGGCGTGATGGACATGGGTGGGTGAGGACATTTGGTTCAGGACCATCTCCTCGCGATGTTTTTGGCTCTAGGTCATCTTCAACACCAACTTCTTGAAAAGATGGAGCGCATGCAACACTTATTGGAGGTGCATGGGATATTATCATCTTCTCGACGTCCGAACACAAACGACTTAGGATATAGTGTACAACAGGTAGGCCCTTATCGTTATCTAGATTGTATCATTGTTCGGTTTTTTGCGTGATTTACGGTAATCATATGATTTATATTGTACTTATAAAAAATTATATGATTTATATTGTAGGGTTGGATCAACTCTCCAATGGACGACTTGAGCTAGCTTTTTCTACATTGGACACTTTTGGAGACTTTTGTTTTTGAAGGGGTTGCTGATACACATTTTGTGTATTTTCATGAATTATTTTGATATTGAATGGGTTATCCTTTTGACTTGGCTAAGAATTAGATACAATGGTTTGGTGTTAGTTGATGACTTCATAAAATGTATAAATTCATATCTACGTAATGCAATGGTTTTTCATGTGATAATTTGCATATTATTAGATTACTATAACGCAACAAATGGTTGGTATAGTATCTACCCTTATTGGCGATGTTTAACTTGGAGAAAAATAAATGGTGTATACATTTGAGAAACAGATTTAGGAGCATAAACAAAACTGTTCCAAATACTATTTGGGGAGACAATTCAAACAATATCAAATACTATTTGGTAAGGCAAGAAAACTGTGTCAAATGTTATTTGGGAGGGCAAAAAAATCGTGTCAAATGCTATTTGGGAAGTAAAAAAGAAACCGTGTCGTCTACTATTTGGGACGGTTGCCAAAATTGTGCCAAATGATATTTGGGACAATTGTCAAAACCGTGCCAATTATCCTATGTGTCTGGTATGAAAAACCGTTCCAAATACATGTCAAGTGGCACACTCTTGCACAACCTTCACTTTTTTTGTACTAAATACTATTTGGGACGGTTTTGGGTCGAGACAAATATATTTGGCACTATCGTATTTTGGAGGAAGCCAAAATCGTCCCAAAACCATGCCAAATACCTTTTGGACAGTTTTGGCAATATTTAGGACGGTTTTTAGCCTTTCCAAATACCCATTTTTCTTGTAGTCAACACCCTCTTTCTCTGTCACCACCATTAACAACTACTTCCTCTGTCTCAAAAAATAATTTTTTGTTGATATTTTTTTTCCAACTTGATTAAAGATTGACAAAAAATTTACTTATTCTTACATAATTCTAAAAGTTGAAATTGATAGCATTTTTAATATAGTTTCAATGATTGAGATTTTATTGTCTAAAACATTATAAATGTTGTTTTGTTCACGTTAGCTTTTCAATATAGAAAGTGAATATTTGCTTAGAACGAAGGGAGTATATAATCACTTTCAACAAAAAGAAACTTTGGCCTGAACCTTATAAATGGGAAAAACCGCAAGACTAGTTGTGATTCCTAATTTTTACTGTTGGAGTAAAAATCAAACTCATGGCATTGGTGCATAATCTAAAGCACATGTACGAACATATGTAGCAGAGCGCTTTTGATTTCTCAGTAATAGTGAGAACCTTTTGTTTTTGTGTTTTTTTTTTTTTATTGTTCACGAAAATGGTTTATTAATTTAACCATTTAAGTGGAGGAAACACATGGATCGTAGGGAGTTACAATAAAAATTCAATACATTGGACAACCATCAACAATTATACCTTTTCTAGTTGGACATGTAGCCAAACCACAATGCTCATCATCTGAACCCACCATGAAATGCTTATACCTTCCATAGTGAGACAAAAGAAGAGAAGCACCGCCATGAAAGCCAAATTAGCATCCATTGCTACCGAGAGAACATAGTTGTACTCCTGCCACCACTTATTTCTGTACCGAAAGACAAAGAAATTGAAGATTGTTTCGACAAAAGTCCAGCCAATGAAATTAAGGGTTGTAGATGGGGCCATAGCAGCAGTGGCCCCGAGAAGTGTTGGAAGATTTATCATTTATATCCATTCTTGACTTGGGAATTGTCTTTGAAGCAGCCACACAAGAACAGGCCCCAAGGCGCCTCCTAGGAAGAACCTGTTAAGGACAGAGTAGTTCCCAAGAGCGCCAAAGATTCGCCTTGGTCCAATTAATCTCAAGATAACCGATGCATCAAAGAAGATTCGAAGCCCGGGGCATGTCCAAAGACTGTTTGGAGGGATTATTTGATCCTAGCATGTTGAGATTTGACGAGATTACGTCAATATCTCCTTAGCTTGTAGTTAGGATGTAATTATCTCATTTCCTTATTTCACTCATTGTAAGTTAGGAAGATTTATTTTGTAGCATAATTCTAGGAGGGATTGACTCCTTCTCCAAGTAATACTCTAGCTTGTATATAAATAGGGATGTACACTTTGTAAATCTCAAGGAAGTAAAATATATTTTTTCTCTCCTTCACATATATGTTTCTTAACTTGGTATCAGAGCAACCAAGATCCGGATTGAAGCACCATGTCTACGGGTGTTAGTGACGAGAAGAAGAAAGTGATGGATGAGAGACGTTCACCATACTTTCTGTCGACAAGTGATAGTCCAGGAATGATTCTCACCCATGTTCAATTGAAGGGGGAGAATTATGAGGAATGGGCACGAGTGTTCAAAGGTTCTCTTCGAGCCAAATCAAAGCTTGGTTTCGTTGATGGAACCATTGAACAGCCCGAGGAGGACGAGGAGATTGATCAATGGAGGACGTGAACTCCATGGTAGTCTCATGGATTTTCAACACCATCGAGCCCGCTTTGCAATCTACAAGGACGTATACGGAGGAAGCAAAGACGCTTTGGGACGATCCAAGGAAAGGTTTTCGTTGGGAATGGACCGAGGGTTCAACAATTGAAATCGATTTGGCGAATTGCAAGCAACAAAAGGTGAAAGTGTGGCACCTATTACGGGCGTGTGAAGAAGTTGTGGGATGATCTAAACGATTTTGATGCACTCCCAACCTGCTCATGTGCAGGTTGTAAGTGTCATGTTAACACAAAATTGGTACAAAGGCGTGAAGAAGAAAGGGTCCATCAATTTGTTATGGGCCTTGAAACACCGAAGTTTGAGAACGTGAAATCTTCCATTCTGAACACCGAACCACTGCCAAATGTTAATAAGGCATACTCCATGATCGTACGAGAAGAAAGGGTACGGGGTACTGTGCGTGATGAATACCCTGCACCTGTTAGTTTTGCTGTGCGCAGCTTGTTGCACAACCGGTCGACAACTATTGGCACAACCGGTCGACAACATATGGTTCCAAGGGGAAAAGACGGCGAACAATTATGTTTGTTCTCACCGTAAGAAGAAGGGTCACAAAATGGAGACATGTTACAGTGGTGGGTTATCCGAATGGTGGGGCGAGCGTCCAAAGAACATGAAAGGAAAGAGTGGAGGACAATCTTCCACGGAACAAAGAAAGTTTATCAAAGGCTAACACGGCGCAGATCGATGATGGAATGACAGATGCAGATCGGGCTCATATCCGGGCCTTACAACGGAACAATGGAGTCACTTCAAACATCTTGTTCGGACATGTGCAGCCATCGATCGCACAACCGGCAAGACAACCGGCCGCACAACCGAACATATGAGTGGTAAGATAAATAATGCACCTTGGCTTGTTGATAGTGGAGCTAATCGACACATAACAGGATATTTCTCTGAAGTGTACTCGAATATTGTGCCAAACCGTATAGGTTTACCTAACGGGAAATACATTGTGGCCACGAAAGAAGGGGATGCCGAGATTGGGAGAGAATTGGTTCTCAAAAATGTGTTATATGCTCCGTCTTTTAATTGCAATTTATTATCTTTCTCACCATCGATTCAAATACTCTAGTGCAATTTTCGACAAACTTTGTGTAATACAGACCGTGCATCGAAGACGTTGATTGGTGCGGGTGAACTAGATGAGGGGTGTACTATCCGAGAAGATCAACAGAACACGGGTTTGCAACATCAAGGATTCTGAACTATCATCTTTGGCATCAAAGGCTTGGACATCCCTCAAGTAAAGTCGTCGCTTATTACCTTTTATTAGCCGTCGTAGTATCAATAAAGATGTGTGTGGAATTTGTTGTCAAGCAAAGCGAGTAGAGATAAGTTTCGTCTAGTGATAATAACTCGCTGAGATTTTTGATTTAATTCATTGTGACATTTGGGGTGATTATCGAAAGCCTCGCTATGTGTGGTGCCACATATTTTTTGACCATTGTAGATGACTGTTCTAGGGCCGTTTGGGTCTATCTCCTTCACCACAAAAGTGATGTTTCTCGATTTTGAAAAATTTCGTTGCTATGATTGAAAGACAGTTCAATAAGCATGTTAAGAAGATTAGGAGTGATAACGGCCAGAGTTTATGTGTTTGACAAAATATTTTCTTGAACTTGGTATTGAACATCACACTACTTGTGTTCGCACGTCACAACAAAATGGGAGGGTTGAACGTAAACACCGTCATCTTTTGAATGTGTCCCGTGCTTTGATGTTTCAAGCCAAGTTACCTATAAAGTTTTGGGGGAGTGTGTGTTAGCCGGTTACTTAATAAACCGTACACCCTCTAAATTGTTACATGGGAAAACTCCTTATGAAATCATTTTTGGAAAACCACCTCCTTATGAAAACATTAAGGTTTTGGGTCTTTATGTTATGTGCATTATTCCGACAAGACAATGATAAGTTTGCTAGTCGCAGAGGAGATGTGTTTTCTTGGGGTATCCATATGGAAAGAAAGGATGGTTGGTCTATGATCTTGATGAGAACAAGATGCTTGTGTCAAGGGATATTGTTTTTGTTGAAAAGGAGTTTCCTTTTGCCAATATGAGAACTAGTACATCCGGATTATACTGACTCGATATGTTCCTTTGTCCTACTACCGATATGGACATTGGGGATGAAATTGATATAGGTGCTCATGTGACAGCACCGGTGACGACCTGCCGAACAAGTGGTTGCACAACCTGAACAAGTGGTTGAACAAGTGGTTGCACAACCGGTAGACAAGTGTTGAGACCGAACAATCACTGCTCGTGTTATTGCGATGATGTTCCGCCAAACCGTTGAAACTCGGGTCGAGGACAGCGTGCTAAGGTGTCTTCAACGAGATATCCCTCAACAGATTATGTGCTAATCGCTCAAGTCAGCCCCCATCACGTTCATCCTCCCAACACAACTCTTCAGTACTCGGTATCCTTTAGCACACTTTGTCAATTGCACTAAATTCTCTGTCGCACATCGTTGTTTTTGGCGCTATTGATTCGGGTGTTGAGCCTAAGCATTATGGCGAGGCCGTCCAATCTCCTCGATGGTGTGAGGCCATGAACAAAGAGCTTGCGCTCTTGATCGAATGGCACGTGGGAACTTGTAGAAGCACCCATTAACAAGAAAGTCATCGGCAACAAATGGGTATATAAAATAAAATATAATGCCGACGGCTCCGTTGAAAGATACAAAGCCCGTTTGGTGATCTTGGGAAACCGTCAGTTGAGGGTGTGGATTTTAAAGAGACCTTTGCGCCAACAATCAAGATGGTTACCGTGAGAGTATTTCTTTCGTTGCTTCCATTCGCGGGGGAACTACATCAAATGGACGTACACAATGCGTTCCTTCATGGTGATCTAAGTGAAGATGTATATATGAAAGTTCCTTTGGGACATCCCGCTTCTTCCTCCCAAAGTTTGCAAACTCAAAAAGTCTCTATACGGTCTCCGTCACCTCGATGTTGGTTTGCAAAACTTTCTCGGCCTTGAAAAAGTATGGTTTTCTCCACCATGTTCGGATTATTCTTTATTCTCCTATAAGGCTTCCGCCGTTGAAATACATGTGCCGGTATATGTTGACGATTTGGTTATTGGTGGCAATGACCCTAATGCTATTTCTTGTTTCAAGGCCTATCTTAGTAAATGTTTTCACATGAAGGACCTTGGCCGACTCAAATATTTTTGGGTCTTGAGGTGTCCCGCATCCGAGGGTATTTTTCTTTCTCGCGTAAGTATACACTTGATATACTTTCAAACAGGCTTCGTGGGGCTCGTCCAGCTCTTACTCCCATTGAGCAAAATCATCGGTGGCTTTAACCGAAGATAAGGAATTGCGTGATCTGAGCCGTATAGGCGTCTCATAGGTCGCCTCATTTATCTCACTATCACACGGCGGAACTTTCCTATAGTGTGCATACTCTGCACAATTCATGACCACCCCAAGGTGGCTCATTGACCGCCGCTCTGCGGTTGTGCGCTATCTTAAAGGGCATCCTGCCAAGGTATTCTTCTTCGAACCGATTCGACCTTCGGCTACGGGCTTATTGTGACTCGGATTGGGCTAGTTGTCCGATTACTCGTCGTTCCCTTACCGCCTATATTGTTTTCCCGGGTGGGTCTCCGATATCTTGGAAGACTAAGAAGCAAACCACCATATCCCGTTCATCCGCCGAGGCCGAATATCGTTCTATGGCCAATGCCACATGTGAGCTCAAATGGCTTCACGCTTGCTTGGATCTTTTGGCGTTTCTCATACCTCCTATGACCGTCTTCTCAGGATCAAGCGGCCTTGCATATGGCTCAAAATCCTGTTCATCACGAACGCACGAAGCACATTGAGGTTGATGTCATCTTGTGCGCGATGTCGTTCGACAGTGTCATCACAACAAGGAAAGTTCATACTTCGGCACAATTGGCGGATGTACTCACTAAAGCTTTGGGGAGTCGTCAATTTCTCATTTTACTTGGCAAGTTGGGTGTGTGTGATCTACACTCTCCAACTTGAGGGGGTGTTGAGATTTGACGAGATTACGTCAATATCTCCTTAGCTTGTAGTTAGGATGTAATTATCTCATTTCCTTATTTCACTCATTGTAAGTTAGGAAGATTTATTTTGTAGCATAATTCTAGGAGGGATTGACTCCTTCTCCAAGTAATACTCTAGCTTGTATATAAATAGGGATGTACACTTTGTAAATCTCAAGGAAGTAAAATATATTTTTTCTCTCCTTCACATATATGTTTCTTAACTTAGCAGATATTCTCAATGCTCCTTAGCAGCCACCAAGCCACGCTGATATTAATTGTTTGAGCAATAATGGTTCCAACTAACTTCATTGGGGGTAAGAGGGGGAGCAAGAGATATAAAATTAGCAAAAACATCGAATTCTAGCAAAAGTTGGATGGAGAACAAAAAATTCCCATTTCCAACATACCAGGACTATGAACATGGTTCTTGGTGGGATCTGAAAACGTATAATTATCTTCCATTTCACAGAAGCATGAATCTGTCTCTTTAGTTTCTCCCGCATGTTAATTGTATTTTGTCCCGCATGTTAATTGTATCTTGATAGTTTGACTAAGATTAGATTAATTCTATTTGGGTAATGACGGTTGTATATAACTTTGAAAACGCAGTATTTTAAAAACGCAGCGTTTCTAAAGCGCAGATTATTTAAAACGCGGTTTTTTTCTTTATAAATGCGTTTGGGATATTATGTCAAAACGCTGTTTTTTATTTCCTACTGCGTTTTAAAATCTACATTTTGGAAAAAAGCTAGGAATTCCAGCGTTTTAAAACGCAGCTGCGTTTTGAAAACGCAGCGTTTTCTACCGCAGCATTGAAACGCTAAGTTAAGGAATAAGCTGCGTTTTAACCCTGCATTTTGGTCAAAATGCGCGAACAAACGGGCTCTTAGTATGATATATTATTTGCGGTAAACTCAATTAGTAAAAACATGCAATTAAAAGATATGTGTATCAATGTAATTATACAACAATTGAAAATGTTATAATTTTTGCCAATAAATTGCTATAGAAATAAATATAGAATCTAAGTTTCGATTGGTTCGCTAAGGTGCGCTACGATGGCTCTTCGTGATGCAGAAATTAATAATTTCGATGCCCAATTATTGCATCCCGATGCCCAAATTAATCTGGGAAAGTGGCACTACATCCCGATGTCTGATGCCTGATGCGCGCGTATTTTGGTTTTATTAAGGGTATTGTTGTATTTTTGCCTCAAAAATTTCTTTTTCGATTTTAAAAAAAGTTGAGTGGACTGGAGCGATTACAAATGTCAAAAAAGGGACTGACCTATAATTCACCTAAAAAAATTACTTTACAAAGGCCTTACTTTATAGTTCGTTTTAGGCCTCCATAATTGTTGGACCGACCCTGTGCAAATGCTAAGAGTAGAGTTGTTGATTAAACGGGTGGATTTATTCGTGAGATTATACTGATTCGACTCGAAATTACACGACATGTTTTGTTTGAGCTGCTATATCATCATGAGCTTAATACACCCTAAGTATTTTTTATTTATATTTTGCTTGTTATATGCCGATTATTGGCCAAAAATATACACGTTGTGCCTTAACGAATAAAAACAAATTACTCTGATCTTGGAGAGGGCAAGATTGTCCTTAACAGGGTGCATGTGGACTATCTATCATGAGACTCCAATTGGAGCAGAAGTTTCACTAAAGCCGTAAGTTTATTGTTTCTCTGTTCTTATCTTATGATGAATTAATTTTCTGAAATGATGGATCTTTTTTTATGTTTCCTAGTGTTATTCCTACTTCCATTGATACAGATTTTTACCATTTTTATGTTGGAGATGATGATCGTTAGAATCGAGGATCGGCAATTTGGATGTAGTTTTCAGTGAAAACTTTTCACTATATTCAACTGTTGAAGGTTTTCAATTTTTTGTCATCTTTTGGAGTACTCGTGTGTGAACACGTGTAGTATTTTATTTTCATTTTCATTTGCATTATATTGTCTTATTTTATAATCTATTGCCCTGTTTCCTTGCTCTCTCCTGAGGGCTGTTCAACATCTCTCTTTCTCTATCACCACCATTAACAACTACTTCCTCTTCTCAAAAAATATTTTTTTTGTGATTTTTTTTTTTGCCAACTTGATTAAACATTGACAATTAATTTACTTATTCTTACAAAATTCTAAAAGTTGCAATTGATAGCATTTTTAATGTAGTTTCAATGATTGAGATTTTATTGTCTAAAACATTATAAATACTGATTTTGTTCGCATTAGCTTTTCAATATAAAAAGTGAACTATTTGTTTAGACCAGATGGAGTACATTAGCTTTTCAAAATTCTAAAAGTCCCTTTCAACAAAAAGAAAGTTTGGCCTAAACCTTATAAAATGGAAAAATTGTAACACTAGCTGTGATTCCTAATTTTTACTGTTGGAGCAAAAAACAAACGCATGGCATTGGTGCATAATCTAAGAGCCCGTTTGTTCCTACATTTTAGCCAAAGTATAGGGTTAAAACGCAGCTTATTCCTTAACTTAGCGTTTCAATGCTGCGTTAAAAAAATATGCGTTTTTAAAACGCAACTGCGTTTTAAAACGCTGAAATTCTTAACTTTTTTCCAAAACGCAGTTGGAAAAAAAAACTACATTTTGACATAATATCCCAAATACATTTATAAAGAAAAATGCTGCGTTTTAAATAATCTGCATTTTCAAAACGCAACGTTTTTAAAACGCTGCGTTTTGAAAACTCTACACCAAACATGCTCTAAAGCATTTGTAGGAGGAAAGAAAGGCTTAGAGCGTCCACAGTGGTCTTCTTTTAGCACCCTCTAAAACTTGGTTTAGAGAATTATAGAGAATCGGAGCTCTGCAATGGCCTCCCAAGACAACTCCCTATCCCCAAAAGCAGCTAAATCACTCTCTACCGATAGAGAGTAATTTAGCTGGAATAGTAAATTTATTGGGCGGGAAATTATCTACCGTTCTCTCATTTTGTACCAGTCTTCTTCCCCTTTTCCTCCATTTCATCGACGCAACAGTTTTCTTCCCCTTTTCCTCCATTTCATCGACGCAACAGTTTTCTTCCCCTTCTCCTCCATTTCATCGCCCAATTTTGCGAATCTGAAAGTTTGAAAACTTCAGATATATCTCGCGCCTTAGCGAGGCTTCCGGTGTGCGCCTTAGCGCAGAGGGGTGCAAATTGAAAATAACTTTGGCTGCCGATGAGCGCCTTAGCGAGCTGGAGGATCGTGCCGGTGTGCGCCTTAGCGCAGGAGTGCCAAATTGAAAATAATTGCTGCCGGTGAGCGCCTTACCGCGCTGGAGGATCGCGTCGGTGTGCGCCTTAGCGCAGGGGGTGCCAAATTGAAAATAACTGCTGCCGGTGAGCGCCTTAGCGCGCTGGAGGATCGCGCCCTAGCGCGAGGTAAAAAATAATAATAAAAAAAGAGAAAAAGGAAAAAAAATTATATTTAAAATGTTTTTCAAACACAAATTGCCCCTTTGATTGACATATATTTTTAGATAAAGTAATTAAAATTATTAAGACATATAATATTTTTTTATAGAATATAAAATTTAAAATATATAATATTAATTTTGATTGTGGTGGGAAAATAGAATGTTAGTTAGGTTTGTTAATTGAGATGATAGAGATTTAATTTTTAGAGGGATATATAGAGAGTTATTGTTGGAGTGAATTTATTTTTAGACTGTTTAAAAAATAAAACTTGAATGAAAAACGAGGTGTTTAAAGAGTGGTATAGGGATTTATTGTTGTTGATGCTCTTAAATGTGGTTTTTAGAGAGAAACCGGCAGTGACTATCTTAAATGACTTAACATGAATACATTCGGTTGGGGAACCTATGTAGCAGAGCGCTTTTGATTTCTTAGTAACAGTGGGAACTTTTTTTTTTCCTATTAAAGAAAATGGTTTTTTTTTTTGATTTCTTAGTAACAGAGGGAGTAGATAGCATTTTCTTTAATCATAGTTTCTGTTTAGGCACTGTTATTTGAGTTGATGTAAAATGCCTACGTAAGACTCATGTGACCATCTTTAGGCATTCTTTTTAATCATAGTGTCCTTTTGGTATTTTAATTGACTATATCACTCTTGTTGTTTTAATACCCTCTTTGTACATAAAGATGATCATTAAAATAATTTTTTATCTTTATTTTGAATATTATGATAAATATCATACGTACAGATGGTAACGTGAGTCTTTGGTGGATAAATTTTGTGAATTCAAACCGCGGTGTCTAAATAGAAGGTGTAATTTAAGAAAATGTTATAGTTGAGGGGGGCACACTGCTTCAATTGGTAGTTGAGAGGGGCAAATCAAACTCGACCCATAGTTGAGGGGGTTATGTGTACTTTACCCTATATTAAATAAAGTTTTAATAAGGGTATATTATGAAAAATAGCATAGAATAGGTAGATAAAAAGTCTTTAGGAACATTAGTTGGGACATCCCAAAATAGAAAGTAGGAACATTTATCCGGGACGGAGAGAGAATAACACATCCCAAAGAAACCTAATTATTTAAAATAATTGAACTCAATTAATGTTCATGGATATTATGGTCAGAACATATTTTACTTATGTTTCTTAACTCCTATGATTTATTAACTAGAAACATTTATATAGGACGGAGGAAGTATAAAATATTTATAAAAGAAAGGTAATAAGTACTGTTAATTTGTAAGAAATAATTATTGATTATAATTTTTTGTCTTTCTCTCTTTACAATCTTTCTGATCGTTATCCATAAATAATATTGATTAAAATGGAGAGAACAATAAAAAATACAACTTGAACCAAAAAAGAAAAACACAAATCAAAAGAAAGACAAGAGTAGAACAATAATATCCTGAAAATAAGGGTAAAATACAAATAACCCCCCTCAACTATGGGTTAGGTTTGAGTTGCCCCCTCAACTACCAATTGAAGCAATATGTCCCCCTCAACTATATCATTTTCTTTAATCGTAGTTTCTGTTTAAACACTATCATTTGAGTTAACATAAAATGCTCACGTAAGACTCATGTGACCATCTTTAAGCATTGTTTTTAATCATAATGTCATTTTGATATTTTAATTAACTATATTACCCTTTTTGTTCTAAGAGCATGTACAAACAACAATGGGTGGGGAGCTTAAGGGGAGCTTCTCACCATTTTCAACCAATTTTATTACAAAAATACCCTTAAAGCTACCCATTAGCTACTCAATCAAAAACCTCCTTCCAATGGTGGCACAAATTTCAATATTTTTACATACCCCACCATCTTTATCTCCATTAATTTAATATCTTTATTCTTGTTTATTATTTTGTTTATGCAATTTTAATTTGATATTTGTTAAATTAATATTTTCGAACTCATATTAATTTTTAATAATAATAAATTTCGTATATTTTTATTATTTTTTATTGAAAAATACTTTAATTAGTATTCATTATTTAATTAAAAAATAATTTAATTATTATTTGTTATTTAATTGTATAAAAATTCCATAAACTACTAGGGGTGTGCACGGGCCCAAAGCCCACGGGCTTTGGCAAAGCCCGGTATAAGCCCATTTAGTTGCGGGTTTCAATTTTAAAAGCCCAACATAGTGGGCTTTGTGCGGCTTAAATCAACGGGCTTTTGCGGGCTTTAAACTGGCATTGGGCGGGCTCGGGCTTAGCGGGCTTACAAATTAAATGTTTTATTTTAAAAATTTTATACCTATTAAAGTTTGGGCTTTAAATTATTTTTAGCCCATCAATCCATCTCTGAAAAGAAAAAAAAAAACAAAACAAAACACAAATGAATCATTTAAGACAAAAACAAAAAACAAGACAGTTTACACAACAATTTATTACTCTCTTTTTCAACTCAAACATTTTATTATATAATATGAACTATGAAGAACAAAAGAAAAATAAAATAACAGGTCAAATTTCAAGTGTTTCTTCATCCCAATCTAATTGATGGACACAAGTAAAGGTCAAACGTACACAATTTATAAATATTTACTCCAAAAATCAAAATCAACTATTGCACCTAACTTATACTTTTTCAAAACTATGCCGATTTAACATTGAAGTGGATCAAAATAATTACAATAAATTAATAAACAGTACAAAAAAAATCCAACTATTGAAACTTTATTATTATAACAATCAAAAAGAATTACACTTTATATATACTTACTATAAAACGACGTAGTTTTAGTAAGAGATGGGCCGGGCTGGGCTTAACGGGCAGGAAGGATTGGAGAGCCCAGTCCATGCCCGAGACCGCGGGCTTTCACTTATCTAAGGCCCAGCACTATGTACTAGCCCACGGGCACGGGCTTTGTGGGCTGGGCATTGGCGGGCTCTGCGGGCTTGACAGGCCAATGGGCCGGTCTGCTCACCCCTATAAACTACTACTATTTTCTTAATATTAATTAATTCATTTAAAAATAAAAATACAATTACAACAATTAAAAGGAAAAATTCGAGAAAAATACAACAATAAAAGAAATACGATAACAATAAAATCTAAGATTATTCAACCACCAACATGTTGATTACTAAAAAGTCTCCAAATATTTTCAATCGAATCATGAATCAGGCGGCGATATGTTTCCCTATCTCGAACAAGACACCTTCTTTGGAGATACCTCTCGTGCTCGGAAATACGCTCGTTAAAATATTGTCATGCTAAACTACCATCTGTGATGTCAGTTTGATCATAGTCGGAGACATTTGGCACCCGTCTGTATGTATCTCGTTCATCTTCGACGATCATATTATGTAATATAATACAAGCCATCATAATTTTTTCCAAAGTAGCTACCTCCCACATAAGTGCTGGGGCTCGTATAATTGCAAATCGTGCCTGCAATACCCCAAATACACGTTCAACATCCTTTCTTGCTGCCTCTTGATGTTGAGCAAAGAGTTTATGTTTTTCACTTTGCGGCGATCGAATTGATTGGATAAATGTAGCCCATAGAGGATATATACCATCGGTTAAATAATAACCCAAGTTATACTGATTACCGTTAACCGTAAACGCTACTGCCGGAGCTACGCCATTATAAATATCGTTAAAAACTGGAGATCGATCAAGAACATTTATATCATTACAAGTACCTGGTGTACCAAAGAATGCATGCCATATCCAAAAATCATAGGAAGCGACTGCTTCGAGAACAATCGTTGCCTTTCCATCCCTTCGGGCATGCTGACCTTGCCAAGAGACCGGACAATTCTTCCATTCCCAGTGCATGCAATCTATACTACCTAACATACCTGGAAATCCGCGTGTCTCCCCAACATGAAGCAAGCGTTGGAGGTCTTCCTCTGTTGGTCTTCTCAAGTACTGGTCTCCAAAAACACTAACCACACATTCGGCAAAATTCTTCACGCATTCAAGTGCTGTTGTTTTTCTAATACGGACGTAGTCATCACATGCATCAGCGGACATTCCATAAGCAAGCATTCTTATAGCAGCAGTGTATTTTTGTAGCGGTGATAAACCAGGTCTCCCATATGCTTCATATCTTTGTTGAAAATATGGAGTATGAGCACCAAGAGCTTCGACTACTCGGAGGAAGACATGTCTTCGCATCCGAAATCGCGTGCGAAATTGCTGGTCGGTGTATGTTGGATTCTCCGCAAAGTAGTCTGAATATAGACGTTGATGTCCATCAACACGATTTCTGTCTATGTATATACGTTGACGAGTGGATCTTTCTACTTGTTGAGAGGCGAATAGTTCTCTCATGATTTGATGCTTGCGACGTCGACGACCGGAGAGGTCGAACATATATTCTTCTACACTTCTTTGAATTTCCCTATCGATATCGACGTGATCATTAAGATCTTCTTCATTTTCATTATGATTGTGAGAATTGAAACTAGAACTTGAAGACATGTTTGGTTGGTTGGTTGAAACTAAGTCTAAAATGAAGTGTAGGGGATGGTTGATTGAAGTGTATACACTACGATATTTATAGGCCAATAGTTACCTGAAGACAATAATGGAAGACAAACGCATGTGATCTGAAAAAGATAATAATGGAAGAGTGGAGAACACAATAATTATATATTGTCACTATCACATGTGAAAAGAGTGAAAAACACAATAATTTACTTTTTCAAATGCATAATAATTATGTATTGTCACTATCACATGTGAAAGAGTGGAGAACACAATAATTTACTTTTTCAGATAATTAATAATTATGTGTTGTCACTATCACATGTGAAAAGAGTGGAAAACATAATAATTTACTTTTTCAGATGCATAATAATTAAGACAAATTAAAGACAACATACATCAAATTACTGATAGATAAATTAAAGACTATAAACGACAATTAAAGATAAATTACAATATTACAACATTATCTAATTAAATATCTCACGGTACAACCTCGCGCACTCTTCTTCTTCTTGAGCTGATTTATTTTCCTTCCTCATCAAGGTCTCCCATAGTCTCAACAAACGATTTTTGATGTCCTCCTCTAGCCTCATTTTTGCGAAGTTCATATATCGGTCTAGCTTTTCATTAAGCTCTGACTCGATACGATTTATTTCAATTAACTCTTCAGCTTGAGCCTCTTTAATTTGCTATTTTCCTTTTTTCTTCGTAGCTTTCCTGCTGGGAGGCTGACTTGGATATGCGCCTGAGGGTGCTTTGACATTGGAGGAAGAGGTCGAAAAATGACCAGCTTCATTTATGCGACTTCTCTTTGAGCCACTGCTTTATGAATTTTGACTTGTCTCAACATATTAAGCCCACCACTTGGGTATCTTTCGAAGGAATCCCCAAGCTTTCGTTAAGGTAAAACGTTTTCCCTCGTCACCTTCATAGATAACGTGCGCCTTGTTAATAACATCGGCATCATTCCACCCACTTTCCTTGGTAGCCAACGCATGGTTGAAGGCACCAGAGAATTTTGCAGCTGCCCTTGACACTTTAGAGAAATGATTCTTACATTGACATACATTTCGTGGAGTACACTCCCCACGGTAGTCGTTGTAACAATCACTAACTTTTTTCCAAAATTGTTGCGAAGTTTGGTTAGTACCAACGTAATTGTCGGAACTCACATTTTCTCAGGATTTACACAAACAAGTGGTTTCGTATGTGGTCCACTTAGTTCGTGTTGATTTTCCACTCTAAGGAGTGGATTCATCAACTATGTCATCCTCAACATCTACCTCTTCATTATTATTTGGTTCTGGTTGTGTTGAAAAAAAAGGCAAATTTCAAGATGGGGGACTACTTGCAGCATTTTCATACGAAGAACCTTCCATCCCTCCCATAGGAAAATATCCGTGGTTGAACTGTGATTGTTGTGTTGAAATGGGAGAAAAAATTGAAGCTAAAGTTGTATTCCACTGAAAAGTTTGTTGCGACATATTAGAAAATGATGTATTCGGAAACATTGAAAAATTTCCGAATGGTTGAGGGTTTTGAAAATTAGGCATTCCTACAACATTTGATTTATTTTGAAATTGTTGAAGTGGAGGTTGACTTGATAAATCAGAAATATTTTCACGATTAGAGAGTTGGTTTGGCGTAGATGAACGTGAATTATCTTGATTTTTAGAGTTAATTTTTTTTTCCCATAAATTACGTGAAGCCATAACAGCAATAATAATAATAATAACAATAATAATAAAAATTAACAAAATAATAACAATAATGACAGTAATACTAATAATTAAATTATAATAGCAATATTGACAATTATAATATTTAACTAAAAATAATAATATTAGCAATAAATTAAGCTTAAATACCTTAAAATGGCTTTAAAATCTGATTTGAAGAAAGAGAATGGAGGAAAAGAGGAAGAAACTTTGAAAATTTGTAGAAAATTGCTCGGATGTCCAAATTCAACAAAACAAGTCTCTTTTTATAGCTAAAATTGTGAACTTTAATTCAAAAAAAAAAACATTTTATTTGGCTGAAAATTGGCCATGAAAAGTAAAGGGGAAAAAAAATTAAACGAAGCCATTATTTAAGCGACACGTGGAAAGGCAGCTGACAAGCCACTGTGCACGCGTGCTCTCTTCTTTTTTAAAAGATTCGTTCCTAAACAAAACGGTACCGTTTTGTATAATTTGGGCCAAACGGTGGCGTTTTCTTAGACACTTTTGGAAGAATTTGAGTAGCTTATTTGGCTACTCAAATGCACTTTTCTCAATTTGGCTCCCGTGAAGATACTTCGTTGGAAGAGTAGCTACCGTATTGCTACCCATTAGCTACTCCGTTGTACGTGGTCTAAGACCTTCTTTGTACGTAAAGATGGTCATTAAAATAATTTTTTATATTTATTTTGAATACTATGGTAAATATTATACATACAGATGGTGACGTAAGTTTTTGGTGGACAAATTTCGTGAATTCAAACCGCGGTATCTAAATAGAAGGTGCAATTCAAGAAAATTTTATAGTTGAGAGGGGCACACTGCTTTAATTAGTAGTTGAGGGGGATAAATTAAACTCGACCCATAATTGAGGGGGGTTATGTGTAATTTACCCTTAAAATAATACCCCTCCCTTCGGACAGTCCATTTTACTTTTTTAAAAGTCAACATGTGACTAAATCAAATCAAAATTTTACATACTTTACTTATGATTTAGGCAATAAAAAATTATCTTAAAAATACTATAGATTACAACTTTCAGAACTTTGTAAAAACAAATAAATTTATGTAAATTATCGGTTAAATTTTAACTAAATTGACTCAAAAAAGTTAAAAATTGACTATTTACTTGGAACGGAGGGAGTAAAAACTAGGTTGTCTCATGGAAAGGATGATAGCGATGATTGAAGGGCGTTGAGGATTCTCACCTATAAGGTTCGATCACAATTCACAACTTTTAATTAAGTAACGTATCTGAGTTGTATTTCTTTTATATTGTTTTTAAGAGATTTCAATGATATGGTTAGTGATACCCACAAAGTCTAGTGTGATTTGATTTGGATGCTCCATAATATGGGTTTATCAGTAATGTGGTAATTAAATAAGATTCCTTATAAATAGGATCCAAATTGGAAAAAGAAAGTTGATTAAATAATAAGGATACAATGTGATTCAATGAGATAGAGAGTGAGATAGAAGATTTGAAATCTGTTTGTAGGATTACAATAAATATGTTGATTGCCTACTATTCATACTTATGCATTTTTTATATTTGTTTACTTTATTTTTGATAAGGGGCAAAATTGAACTTTTAAATCTAAAATAATTATTCCTTATATATTACTCCATGTATTCTGATCAAAGAATCTATTATATATTATTAAAGGAATCCGCCTAAAACAAACACTATTTATTTCTTACCTAATTTTTACCGTCTCTCTCTCCTTCGCTTCTAACTCACAACGTTCCATCACTAAGAGCCCGTTTGGTACAGCGTTTACAAAACGCAGCGTTTTAAAAAATGCAGTGTTTTAAAAACGGAGGTCTTTCCTTATAAATACGTTTGGAATATCACTTCAATACGCAGCTTTTTTTCCTAGGAGCGTTTTAAAACCTGCGTTTTGGGAAAAAGCTGGGAATTCCAGCATTTTAAAACGCAGCTGTGTTTTGAAAACGCTGCGTTTTCTGATTGAAACACATTTTTTGCAAATAAGCTGTGTTTTATCCCTGCGTTTTGGCCAAAACGCTCTACCAAACAGGCTCTAATTTATACATATCTATATCATAATCATTTATATCTTCAACACAACTTTTTCTACTATTTTCAAAACTATTCATCTATTCTTTATATATATATATATATATATATATATATATATGTGTGTGTGTGTGTGTGTGTGTGTGTGTGTGTGTGTGTGTGTATGTTTATTACAAATGCTGAAAAAAAAAGGAACAATTTATATATATGATATTACAAAATTTTTTTATTAAAATTGTGCATTGCACAGATAATAACTAGTATACTTTTTTATTTGGACAAACTCCACAAATGGGCCCTAAACTTTTTGGGTTTTGTGGGATTGGTCCCTATACTGAAATTTGAAACAATTAAATCCTTATACTTTTCAATTTTTTGCAATTGGTCCTTCCATCCAATTTCGTTAATTTTTGGCCGTTAAATGTTCACATGTGCCTCTCACGTGATTTTGTTCAAGGGTAAAACAGTCATTTTCATTTAAAAGGTACAAGGATCATTTGTAAAAAAAAAAAAACTAATGTTTTTTAATAAAAAATTTAAGAAAACATATAAATATTTTATAAGTAAATATATCAAGAATAATCATTAGAAATCTACTAAAAAAATTAAGAAGGAATTAGGTTTGAATCGGAATCTGGAGAGAGTTGAAAATAAAAAAAAAAAATCTACCAAAAAGAAATCTACTAATGATTATTCTTGATATATTTATTTATAAAATATTTATATTTTTTTTAAAAAAATTTTAAAACATTAAAATGACTATATTACCCTTGGAAAAATACACGAGCGAGGCACATGTTCAAACTTAACGGCAAAAAATGAATGGAATTGGACGGAAGGACCAATCCCAAAAATGGGTTAGTATAGGGATCATTTAGGTCATGAAAGGACCAATCGTAAAAGGGGCTAAAAGTACAGGGACCAATTGTAGAGTTTACCCTTTTTTATTTTGAGATATATAGATGTTCGCGTATGTAGACATGGTCGTTCAGTTCCAAAAATCAGAACCGAACCGATTTTGGAACCGCTCAAACCATGAATTGCCCAAACTGTAAACCGTCATCAACCGAAATCGGATTGGAACGGTTCGATTCCAACTTGCATTTCTGAGGAACCGTACCGCCGGTTCCAAACCGGTCAAAAATGGTCAAATTCAAATTTTAAACGTTTGAAACCATCTGCTCCTACATGTTGCACGCCTGCACCTACTCTGACCTCCTTGGACATTAGACTTGATGAAAGACTACATGCTACACGCCTGCACCTACTCTGACCTCCTTGGACATTAGACTTGATGAAAGACTTGAAGACTGCACCTACTCTGACCTCCTTGAACATTAGACTTGATGAAAGACTTGAAGACTGCACCTACTCTGACCTCCTTGGACATTAAACTTGATGAAAGACTTGAAGAGATTTGATAAAAGGTTGATGGAAACTTGATGAAAGGCTGGAAGAATCTAGCATAGTAAATTTTGAATGTCAAAATCAACCTACTGTATCATGATGCCGAACACACCCTAAGTATTTTGTTTAAATTTGTATTTTGATAATTATATTATAACATTTTTTTTATACTTTATAATAGATTTTAAAAATTAAAAATAAAAATAAATGTTAAAAAAATCAAAAAATTGAAAACTGGGAAACCGGAACAGGAATCAGCGAACTAAAACCGAACTAGTCATCCATAATTCGGTTCCGGTTTGTCTTGTCACGGTTTCGAACTGAAACCGGTTTGGGCATGTCTACGCGCATGCTCTAACAATTTTTGAAGCACAACCAATTCTAACTTGGTGGGCT
Source organism: Platycodon grandiflorus (assembly GCA_016624345.1). NCBI lineage: Eukaryota > Viridiplantae > Streptophyta > Magnoliopsida > Asterales > Campanulaceae > Platycodon > Platycodon grandiflorus. The sequence goes on from CM028362.1 coordinate 30,943,247, forward strand.
TCAAAGTGTGGGTTTTAATTGCCATGTTTCCTTGCTGCCGCTTGTATCGTCAGCTCTTCAACATCTCTTTCTTGATCACCACCATTAGCAACTACTTCCTCTTTCTCAAAAGAATTTTTTTTTTTGTTGATATATATATATTTTTGGTCTGCTTGATTAAACTGTGACAAAAAATTTACTTATTCTTTCAAAATTCTAAAACTTTGAAAGCTTACTATTTGGTTGGAAAAGAAGAAGTATGCAGTCACTTTCAACAAAAAGAAACTTTCTGAACCTTAAAAAATGGGAAAAATCGTAAGACTCAGCTGTGATTCCTAAATTTTACCGGTGGAGCAAAAAACAAACTCGTGAGCAGCGTTCGTGCATAATCTAAAGCATCAATAAGAGTATCTCAACAATATGTTGTAAAGAAAGGTTTTAATGCTTTTCAGAGAGAAACCAATATCTCTTTCTATATATAATTTGAAATAGTCAAATCTTAAATGAAGAGAGGCACTTAGATACATTCAGTTGGGGAACCTATGTAGCAGAGCGCTTTGGATCGCAGGGATTTGCAATAAAAATTTAGTACAATGGACAACCATCAATGACTATACCTTTACCAGTTGGACATGTAGACAAACCACAATGCTCACCATCTGAACCCCACCATGAAATGCTTATACCTTCCATAGTGAGACAAAAGTAGAGAAGCACCCCCATGAAAGCCAAACCAGCATCCATTGCTGCCGAGAGAACATAGTTATACCTTTGCCACCACTTCTTTCTGTACCGAAAGACAAAGAAATTGAAGATTATTCCAACAAAAATCCAGCTATTGAAATTAAGGGTTGTAGCCGGGGGCATAGCAGCAGTGGCCCCGAGAAGTATCGGAAGATTTATCATTTTGATCCATTCTTGACTCGGGAATTGTCTCTGAAGCAGCCACACAAGGAAAGGCCCCAAGGCACCTCCTAGGAAGAACCAGTTAAGGACAGCGTAGTTCCCAAGAGGGCCGAAGATTCTCCTTGGTCCAACTAATCCCCAGATAACCGATGCATCAAAGAAGACTCGATCCCCGGGGCATGTCCAAGGACTGTTTGGAGGGAGTAGTTGATCCTGGCAGATATTCTCGATGCTAGTTAGCAGCCACCAAGCCACGCTGATATTAATTGTTCCAGCAATAATGGTTCCAACTAACTGCATTTGGGGGGGAAGAGAGATAAAATTAGCAAAAAAACATTGAATTATAGCAAAGGTTGGATGCAGAACCAAAAATGCCCATTTCGAACATACCTGGACTATGAACATGGATCTTGGTGGGATCTTCATATAATGGCCTAACTTGAAGTCATTAAGAAAGGAGACTGCTTGACTCATGCTAATATAGCCATAGGTTTTGAAGCATACATTGGCTATTGGCCTCCCTGGGTATATAATTCCCATAATGTACTCTGTGATCACATTAAGCCCCGGTGTCTGATCCAAAAAGACAGATTACATAATTTAGTGGAATGCATACTTATGAATAGATACTTTAAAAAGAAATACTTCCTCCGTACCTAAATTATTGTCTTCCTTTCCTTTTTTGTCCGTCCCAAAATAATTGTCTTGTTTGAAAATTACACATTATAATATTAATAATCAAGTCAATTGTTTTTTCTAAAAAATGTCAACAACGTGACCTGATTTGTGGTCGCAGTTATGATGCTGATGGGGAGAGTGAAGGTCAATGCGAGGAAAGCGGCAAAGACGAGGCCCCACCATGGCAACTGGACCTGATCTTTCATCCCCATGCAAAGCACAAGTGACAGAATCATTGATCCCGCAAGCATTACATAAAACCACCAACTGGGAATGTCTTTATATTTCCTCATTAGCTTTGTGTGAATATCTAGCTTCCCTTTGTAAGAAGCTCGGGACTGATCGTATATCTCTCTGCTTTGAAATGAACATGATTACAACAATAATAAAATTGTTATCAGCAATGATGTTTAGGTAATAGCCTATTCAATAAATTACCTTCCGTTAAAGATGGCAACATGTGTGAGAGTAGCTATGACAGCAGCAAAACCAATGCCATAAGTGATAGCAAAGAAGACGCTGAGATAAATATGTCCTTGCTTGTCGTATGCTGCCATGTCTATCTCGAACTTGTCGTTGACAATAGCTGTTACATTATAAACCTGTCCATGGACATTGAATAAATGCGACGAGAAGATGGGAAAGTTTCTGGCTTTGTACAAGTTAGCTCCCCAGTAAGCTATTGGGGTTATCACATAGATAACCGCGACATAGCCCACAGAAACATTAACAATGGCAAAAAATGGGCTGATGAGAGGACTGCCGAGGTACGAGGCCATGACTGACCAGTCGAGCGTGAAGGATGCAATGCCAAGGCCGCGCATGCCTGACCCTAGTTGTTGGGCTGTAACTGACTTTCGAAATGCCCAGCATAGGACAGAAATGTTTGACAACGTGGGGAAGACGTAGCCGGGGAAAATGTACCAAGAGAAGCTGCATATTAGTGCTATCAGGAAGAATTTTCCTCTTGACATGCGTGAATCGTCTTTCTCATGGAGAGCCCTGTCAAAATTTATATACAGAGAGAAGGCACTTCTTATGTTCATGTGGTTAGATCAACACAGATAACACATGAAAGAACAGCAAAACGCTAAAAAATGTACATAAACATAGATAAGATTAAGTTTTGTACAGTGGTATAACTGCGTACAAGTTCATGATGTTTGTATTTTATGGATTATTTGGGAAAAAACGCGCTCGCTTTCTACACTGAAAAGAATTATTAAACATTTCATATTTTTCCTAGACATGCCTTGGTCAAAAATCCCTCTTCACGAACACATCAAGCCAAAGTTTACCTCTTAATATCCTCAATCGTTTAAGCTACGACATTAACTAACTGTATTCAAACTTCCAAAAAATAGCAATGAAGCCATTCAAGCCGGTCTTCTTCTGACAGATATCTACTTATGAGTCATATAAGTATCCGGTGTCATATTGGATGTGGAGAAGGCATATGATAAAGTATCCTGGGTTTTCATTGATTTTCTAATAAAAAATATGGGCTTCGAAGCTAAATGGAGAGCCGAAGTAGATTGGGGAGTGTGAGAGTGTCTATGTTCAGCAACGGCATCCATACTGATTAATGGTAGTCCCACAAAAGAGGTCAATATGGAAAGAAGAATTACGCAAGGGGATCCCATGTCTCCTTTCCTATTTCTATTAGTTGATGAGGCCTTACACATAATTTTTATCCATAGTGCTCAGAGGATTTGTAAAAATCAATGGAGAATTTTAGATGCTCAACTGGCAGATGATACCATTCTATTTTCTGAAGCTACATGTGCAACTATTAGGAATGTTAAGAACAGCCTATGGTTTGAACTTTTCTCGGGCTTATTGATTAACTACAACAGAAGAAACATTTACTTTCGGGATTGAAGAAGAGCTACTGAGGGAGCCTGTGGAATTGAAATTATGGAATGCAAGCAAGGGAACAAATCTTTAAAATACCTAGGTGTAAAGGTAGGGGTGAATCTCAGGAAAGACTCCAAGCATGACAACCTATCACTGAATCTATCAAGAAGAAGCTGGGCTTGTGGAAGGTGAAACAGCTATCACTAGGAAGTTACCAAAGGCAACTTTGACGAGCCTGCAGTTTATTACATTCTATGTTCAATGCTCCAGTGGCTGTTCTTAAAGAGTAATCGAGGTTATATTCTCTATCATAATTTATATTCTCTATCATAATATCATTGGAAAAATAGAAAGTTTGGTAGCAGATACAGCCTACCGGAGTGAGAGTAATGTTCGGTGGGACTTGAAACTGAATACGATGATGCGCAAAAAATGTTACATGAAAAGAATTAAGTTAACGCAGGCAAAGGAGAATAAGCTTGTTGGACGCTGGATAATCATGGAAGATTCACTGTGAGAATCAGCTGTTCTCATTGGGAGAATTGTGTCGATAGATCAAGCAATAAGTGATCAAAAATGATATGGTGCGGATGGATCCCTCATAACGTAGATAAACTTTTATGGTTACCAATACACGACAGATTGGCTACTAGATGATAAATTCCCATAGGCAAATATGCTTCGGAAACACATGTAAGTTCGCACAGATGTATGAATTAGACAAATACGTTCCTGAATCACTGTTAATATTTTATTTTTAAACTACGACATCTTATCAATGTTTTAATTTTTTTTAACAATCGCCTAACATACTGTAGTGGAGTGACGTAATTCAATGTACAGAAGAAGAAAAGATTCTTCAGTTAGCTAGTCAATGTCAAGAGTACACATACAAGAGATTCTTTTACCTGAAAAGAGAAACTTGAACAAGACTACTGGGCCACCACATATGAGCCGGCTCCACCACTAACTTCCTCAGTAGCCCTGCCCAACCATATCCTAGAACCTGCCCCACAAATTGATTCAATGCTAGTATAATTAGGGCAAAATCCAAATTTCATCGCCCAGCTATCCACCAAATTATAATTCAATTATCACAATTTCAAAAATATTATTTATACTATTAAAATTCATTTTTGGGATGAATCATCCGTTATATTAACATAAAATATCAATTTTACCCCTATTTTAATATTCGTCTTCTCCGATTAAGAAAAAAAAAAACGCTAAAACTAACACAAATATACCCCAGTTGCCGGAGGCAATGGAGGTGGCTGGACCATGGGTTACAGTTGTTTTGGACTTTGAGAGAGAGGGAAGGCGGAGAAAGGGGCGGTTGTTGTGGTTTATGTGAGAGAGAGATTCACAGGACACAACCAGAGCTTGCCAGAGGCGATGGAGGCGGCTGGAGCAGGCGAAGGGCGCGGGCTTTGCTGCTGCTGCTGGTGTTGTTCGCTACACAGAGAGAGAGGGTGTTTGTCTGGTTTGGCGTTTTGGTCTGGAAAGAGAGACGCGAGTGTTTGTTAGGGAGAATCGATTTGGGGCTTGCGGTGGAGTTTTTACTTCTGCGGGCTGGGGTGCGGGGTCGCCGGCACTGGAGAGAATCACTATAGATGGTGGGATGTCGTGGGTTTCAAAAAGGGCTGTTGCTACTTTTGCCGAGGAGCGTAGCTCAAGTTCAAACCGATCAAATTTATGCAAACTGGGTAAATTCACTAAATTGCAGGCAAGCAGCGAGGAGCAACCTCAGGAAACCAGAAAAGCTCCTAATCGATGTGCATTTCTGGAAAAACATCCTTTAGTTTGTCGTAGACCTCTGAATCTGGGTCATGGAAGCAACTCGCCACCAAGGCCGCTAGGAAATCTGCTCCGGCGACCGGCGGAGAGAAGAAGCCACACATTCAGTTCGCTAGGAGGATCCGAGGCGAGAGGGCTTAATTGTGGTGGATTTATGAATTTTGATTTGGGGGTTTTGTGCTTAAATTGTGGTGAATTTATCGATCAAGTCTTGTGTGTGTGTGAGATTTGAGTTGGTGGGTTAGGGCTTTACCTCTCTTCAATTTGGGACAGGGATAGGAAAGATGAGGAAGACAGGGATAAAATTGTATTTTATATTAATTTAACTGATGAACTAATGTATATCTAAAAAAAAATAGGTTGGTTTACAAGATAATGATAATATAGTGGTCAGAATAATATTTTTAAAATTGTGGTGGTTGAATTATAACTTTGTGAATAATTGGATAGCCCAAATATGAATTTTGAATTTCCACAATGATTATGATAAAGTCTAAAATATCTTTTTCAATTAAATACTTCCTCCGTTCCTTTGTTTTCCCTACATCTCTAAATTATTGTCTTTCCCTACATTCCTAAATTATTGTCTTTTTTTATTTTGTTTTTAAACGTTTCTAAGTAATTATCTTGTTTGAAATTTTCCTTTTAGAATATCATTTTTACCATTTTATCTTTACTTTTTTCTTAAAACACATACACATGAATATTAAAGGAAACAAAATGCTCCCTCCGTCCCTAAATTATTGTCTTCCTTCTTTTTCGTCCGTCCCAAAATAATTGTCTTGTTTGAAACTTTCCTTTTTAGAATATCACTTTTACTATTTTACCCTTACTTTTTCTTCCTACTTTAATTATGGGCCACATACACATGGGCATTAAAGGAAACAACACACTTTTTCAATACTATTCCAATATTAATAATCAAGTCAATTGAGTTTTCTTAATTCGTATGCCGGGTCAACCCAGACAATAATTTAGGGACGGAGGGAGTACTATACTAATATTAATAATCAAGTCGATTATTTTTTTTAATCCATGTGTTAGTCAAACAAGACAATAATTTAGGGACGAAGGGAGTATGTAATTAGCATATTGATTTCTATTCAAGTAGAAATTTGATAATAATTACTTATATTTTCAAAAAATATAAAACACACATTAATACTTTTAGTATAGTTTATTATAAAGGTTGTTATAAGTAGATAATTTATAGAGCAAACTACACAAATAGTCTCTGTGCTCTATCCTTTTTTTGGGATTGGTCCTTACTCAACGCCAGTGATCCCTGTAGTGGGGTGACTTACACCATTTGTCCTTCCGTTAATTTTTATCCGTTATCTTGAACACGTGTAATCACGTGACTTTTTTTCGAAAGGCATTTTTGTCAGGTTACATTTTATTGAATCTTCACAACTTCTTCCCCAATCCATTTTCCTTTGTTCCACGCCATGGCGAGAACAATTACCCCTTCCCCACCTTTGTCTCCTTTCCAAAACCAAAAACCCACCTCTCTCTCTCTCTCCTACAAACTCACTCCCCCCCACACACACGACACATAGTGTACACCAACAAACACACACTAAATTCCATCACCATTCACCGCCATTGTTATGGCCAGAACAATTACCCCTTCCCCACCTTTGTCTCCTTTCCAAAACCAAAAACCCACCTTTCTCTCTCTCTCTCCTACAAACTCACTCCCCCCCCCTCACACACACACGACACATAGTGTACACCAACAAACACACACCAAATTCCATCACCATTCACCGCCATTGTTAAGGTTTGAGCTTGACCAAAGGGTTTTAATAGAGCTCTAACAAAATTGAATCGCCCTGGTAAGACTTCAAGGTGGGAGAGGCGAGTACTGGGATTATGTGTATAGTATGCATGGATGGAGTGGGTTTCTAGAAGAGAGAACAAAGATTTGATTTTAGGATTATGAGATTTGAGGGGAGAGAGAGAAATTGGTGAATCTCAATTTGAAATTTGAGATCTGATTTCAATTTCAAACTCTCTTGCAAAGATCTAATTTTTTTAATGGTTCAATACATTGATGTTGGTGTGGTTGAGATAGTGGTGGTGGCCGTCAGTCGCTTGGTTTTCAAAGCAAAGAATGAAGTGGCGGCGGCCATGGCGGAACTAGAAGAGGGAAATGACAATCACCTTCAATTTTTAATTTTGATTTTTGAACAAGAGAAATCTCCTTTCGTTTTGAATATTTTTGAATTTCTTGTTTTGGATTTTGTGTTCGCCGGCAATAATAGTGGTGGTGGCAGCCATGGGGAACCGACAGCCACGGTGGAACCGAAGGGGAAGGGGTTGGAATGAGGAACAAAGGGGTTTAAAAATTAGCTTAGCTAATTACAAAAATACCCTTGTTTAAGTTTTAAAAAATAAAAATATTACGATTATTTTTGTCCATTCAAAATAAAAGAATGCACGGACAATTTTACCCCTGGGCAAAGGCATAAGAGTTGCACGTGTAGAGACTTAACGGAAAAAAATTAACGAAATTGGACAGAAGGACCAATTGCATAAAAAGTTTCAATACAAGGACTTAATTTTTTCGAATTTCAGTTCAAGGACCAATACCAAAAAAGAGGTAGAGCACAGAAACTATTTGTGTAGTTTGCTCTAATTTATAAAGGTTATAGTTTCATGTTTTCAAACTAAATAAAAAATCTGTTAAATTTAAACATAAAAAATTAGTCAAATTCACTGAAAAAAATCAAAGCATAACTCTTAAATTGGAGGGACTAGGGAGGAAGTAGTACTTTACTATGCTAATACTTGTCAACAAGATTAATGTGGCATAATCATCATGAAGTGTCTAGATTTTGACCAAACCAGATTTTGTAAATCTACTGAGTAGCATTTAAATTTTCAAAATTTTCTTATACTAAAATGAATATTATTTTTATGAAAAGTTAATAAGTATTAAATTTACTTTTGTCAGCTATAATGTCCTAGGGCAAAAAATATATATATTGAAGCTTCTAAATTTGCCTATCAACTTCCTCGTAAAAATTAAAAATAAACATTTCTTTTAGAACGGAAGAGAGACATGTATGTGTATATAGATATATACATGCAATTGGAGGGAGAAAAGAAGGGATCAGAAAAGATTGAACCTGAGTAGTGATGACAAGAATCCAACTAGCCAAGAAAGAGATTTTCCTATGATAGAAAGCCTTAACAATATCCACAATACCAACAGCATAAGCCGCCCCACCCCCAAAAGCCGAACCGGCATTGGCAAATATGGAAATGAGAACATGCTCTTTCATATTAAACGGACCCGGGTTCAATGAAAACTCCCTCTCCCCGAACCCCGGGATCCGAAACTTGGTAGTGGGTAGCACCCTGGCCATGAACCGCCCAACGGGAAGGGTGGCGACTTGGACAGAAATCATGGAAATAATGAGCGGTTCGGTTCGGTAAGCAAAGAAGGTGTTGAGGAATGATAATGTCACGCATGAGATAATGCCGAGAAACCACATGCGGAAAGTCCATACTGGGAGGGAACGGTCGTCCTCCTTGGAGACGGTTAGACGGACTTCTTCGATAGGAGAGTCCTCGATGATGTCATCGTCGTCCTCTTCGTCTTTAGGTCTTGGGCATGTGGTTGGGATGTTGCTCGGTTCTGACCTCTCTATTTCCATGGCGTACGTTTGTGTGTGTGTGAGAGAGATAGAGTGAGAGTGTGAGAGAGAGAAGAGAGGTTTTGGGAAGTTTAAGGTTAAAAGAGAACAAGTGGTTGTCTAGGAAGGAGCGAATCAGATGGGGTGAATCTTTGTTAGTAGGAGAGAGTCAGATGGAGTGAATCTTTTAGGTGGAATTTGACTCCAGATTTACTAGGATTCTGTTAAGTTATTTCGTATATACACTCCCTCCCTCAGCAAAATCCAAGTTTTTTTTTTTAGTTAAAATTTGACAAGAAAATAATTATTTTTCAATTATAATGTACATATTTTTATTTTCTCAAATTATACAAAAATATGTTAAATTTTAACTCAAAAATGTAAGTCAATTTTAATCGAAATAGTCAATATGCACCTCTTCACTTTTGATTGGAATGAACAATTTGTAGATCAATGATGCCTATTTAAAAATAAATAAATAAAATGTGTAGAAAAGCGCATGCATATTACCGTGATTGGTTATATATACCCAGTACAACACTTAGGTTTCGTTTGATATTTACGTAGAGTTGTGGATGCGTTAAAAGATTATCGATTGGTATAGCGGAGCCGGTAGAAGTAAAGTCAAACTGTCTAAATCATAATGTAAACAGAATAGATCAAGGTGAAAGTGTGTGTCTAGATCAATTCATCGTACCAAGTGTGCCCCTAGATAATTTCAGGCTTACTTGTTTTCCCTCCAAAGCTTTTTGTTCCAAATATAAAAGGATTAATATAACTAGTAATTCACCTATATAATGCACGGCCTATATTAATACAAAAATAATTTAATATTTTAGTAAATGCAATAAACAAATAATTAAAATATAAAGATAAAAAAGTAAATTTAATTATAGAGTATTTTATTAATAAAAAATATTATTATAAATTTTTAGAAAACTACCAGTCCAACGGACAGGATAACTTATAAATTGTTTATTTTATTTTTTGATCACTACGTAGAACATTGGTTCACCATATATTTGGCATAAACAATGAAAATCTAGAAAAATAACATAACACTGAAATTTGTGAAATAAGACAAAATCTTTTTGACCTTAATGAAGTCATCCTTCTTAGGATTCTCTACTAGCTAATTATCTAAAGAGTCAAATTGCTCGTCATCTTTCTCATGAAGAGCCCTAACCCCTTTTAAATCTTGCACCTTCATTAGTTGAGCCTCTAAATATTTTTCGAGGGGAGAGATTGACTTCTGCCACATCTATGCCCTTGATCTTGACTTTAGGTAGTATTTTTTGAATAATACAAAACTTCTTAGTACTGATCTCGAGTAATATTAGAAAAATATTAGAACTATGTCAATATTGAAGGGGAACATAGGCATTTGATTCAAAGTTAACATCTGAGTTTAACGCCCGTCAAAAATTAGGCACACTTGCAACCTAACTAATGTTTAGTGTCAAGAATAACATTTTGAAATTTGTGGTGGCCGCATTGCAAATTGGTAAAAAGTTGGGTGGCCCAAATATAAGTTTAGCCTTTATTTTTTATTTCAAAATGAGTGAAGAAGCTGATAAACGAATGTGCAAAGATATTTATAAGAATCCTATTGAAACTATACTATGTTAAAATCATAATAATTTATGTAAAATAAAAGAGGATAACTAATTAGAATAATTCAACTTGAGTTTAACAACTAAGTCAAAATAAAGATAAAATGAAAATAATTGAAATAGAAGTATGATTTTTCTTTCTTTTTAAAAATCTACAAAATCATATATATATATATATATATATATAGTTCAAATATACGTTTGGTAGTCAGTAATATTAAACATTATAAGAATTGTAATAACTAAACATAATTGCAATGATTAATGTGAAAGTAAATTAGATAGGATTTAGACCACAAAAGTGTAGAATATAGTTCAATGTAATTTAATTATATAAAGGGAGATAATATTGTTGGGGCAATGCTACATCCACCTAAAGAATACCAAAAATGTTGCACCTAATGATATGACACCCAAATTCAATGTTGAATTTCGGTTAAATTTTTAAATCAAACATTTGCCGTCTTATGGTACAGAGGATCTGGCCAGAAATTTGCTTGAAACTCAACATTAGATTTGGGTGTCATGTCATTAGGTGTAACATTTTTGATACTCTTTAGGTGGCTCTAGCATTTCTCAATATTGTTATTATTTAGATGCTAGCTAGTTTTGTTATTAATCAAAGTTTAATTAGTTTCAAATTCCAACTTTAGAGATTTCTAATTCAATTTTGAAAACTTTAAATTAATACTAACTTCTGCAGGAGGAAGGGAGTAGGTAAAGAAATAATAATGAAAAATTGCAATCTCTTTACAAACACATTTCATTATATCACCGTAAAACCCTGATAATAATAATACTTGATTAAAAGAAAATGTGCCCATTATATTTTACCAAGAAAGATATAAACAAAAGGAATTAATTTACAATCAGTTCAACACAAAATATAAACAAAAAGAAATATATGGGTATCTTCAATAAATTGAATCTTACTTCATAGAACTATATAAAATATAATAGAAAAGATAAGAAAATAAAAGTAGATCGTATTTTGTATTTTATAAATAAGAAATACAATTCAAAGGAACATGAACCTCCACATTGCAATTCCATCTTGAAACTATTATAAAGTAATTACAATCTTCAAGAGGGCCAAAGTAGTCTTTTGATTTGCAATAAAGTAAAATTTTCAATTTAGAGATCCCCAAAAATCCCTAAATAATAAAATTAATTACAAACAAATGAAGGGTTTAAAATAAGATGAAATATGTCACATGAATCAATATATAAATGAACTCACATTAACTTGACTATCAAAGAGGCTGGAGAGTCTACAAGATCAAGAAGGAAAAGGAAAATGGTAATGAGAAAATTACTATGATGGAATCTATGTGGTATACACAAAGAATTTATAAAAAACTACTAATCAGAAATATATATGCCATAATGGTCGAAATCCTTTATAAAGTTATATGTAAATTCAAGAAACAATCAAGAAAAAAAATTTAAGAAAGAGGCCTTTGTAATGAATATACCTTAAGAATTTCTTAGAAGAGTTGAAACAATATGAAGCTTAAAATTTTACTTAAAAAATAAACCCGATGAACGACATAATAAATTAGAGTAGAATGTAAATAGGTTATATAGAAATTGAGGATAAGGGCACTATTTTAGATGGGATAGAATAACTGTCATTGATATGCATGGATCTCTTAATTGGATAAGATTCTATATATTTATTATACAATTTAATTCAAATTTTGTGTAGATAAAAAAAGATAAAACTATTATGATTTTGATCAAATTTTAATAGAGATTGAGTTATGTTTAAATTCAAAGAGAGGAACGTAAGAAAGATTGAAGAGGTGAGTAGAAAAAGATATTGGAAGATTTGATTGCAAGGAATTAGTTTTCTTATTTATATGTAATTTTAAGATTAGTTTTACGATTTTTACCTTTACTTTTTTATCTGTAACACTCTATCATAAATATACTTGTATCCTAGTTTTTCTATCTGTAAAAGTATATCCTAAATCTGTGTTATTTATCTGTAATTTTAAGATTATTTTTACAATTTTTATCTCTAAGTTAATCATAAATCATAAAACTCTATCATAAATTTTCATATTTGGCAACAGATTTTTGACGGGATATTTTCTTTTTTGGAGACTATCTTGCTTTATATCTATCTATCTATCTATCTATCTATATATATATATATATGTATATATATATATATATATATATTGAGAAAGAGAGAGAGAGAGAGAGAGAGAGAGAGAGAGAGAGAGAGAGAGAGAGAGAGATTTCACCTCTAAACTTTGCTCAATTATCATCGATAATGCTAAATGTTTGATATTTCCTATTCTAATATCTAATTATTTTACTATTTTATTAGTTCCTCAACTAAATCTCATTTATTTTTCCGTCCAAAAAAGACTTAACTACCATTTTTAATCTTTAAAAAGTATATATATATATATATATATATATATATATTGAGAAAGAGAGAGAGAGAGAGACAGAGATTTCACCTCTAAACTTTGCTCAATTATCATCGATAGTGCTAAATGTTTGATATTTCCTATTCTAATATCTAATTATTTTACTATTTTATTAGTTCCTCAACTAAATCTCATTTATTTTTCCGTCCAAAAAAGACTTAACTACCATTTTTAATCTTTAAAAAGATATTTTAGACAAATGATTTTTAAAAAATTAAAAAAGAGAAATTAAACATTTATTTTGAGACAGAGTAAAAGTTTATAACTTGCTTTCAACTTGTCAAACATAAGGTTAAAAGTAGAGTGAATTACAGGCCGGTCCCTTTTTGCATATTTGTAATCGCTCCAGTTCACCATATTTTTTTTAAAACTAGAAAAAGACACTTTTGGGGCGAAATGATAAAAATGTCATTAATGAAATTTGATCAGACACGCGTTGCATCGAGATTCAAAGTCAATGCATCAAGATGCATCAGTTTCTGCATTGCGATGCATCTATTTACTTGGATAAACTTCAGGCAGGTCTATTTGTGCATCGGGATGCATCATAGTTCATGCATTGCAATTAAAAAATCATGCATCGCAATTCAAAATTCAGGAAAATCAGCTTTCTTCGCTACATGTTATTGGAATGGAAAGGAAGATTTACCGGAGAAATTTTAGGAAGTAAGATTCACCATAGAAATTTTTAGGAAGAAGATATCTACAAGCAATTGATCACCCCGTATATCCACGAAAATCGACTTTCTTTACTATAAGCTATTGAATTGGAATGGAAAGGAAGATTCACCAAAGAAATTTTCGAAAGAAGCTATCGTATATCGCTACAAGCTATTGGAGTGGAAAGGAAGATTCACCGAAAAAAATTTAGGAAAAAGTTTCATGCATCGCAATTCAAAAATCATGCATCGCGATGTACACATAATTCAAAATCATGCATCGCGATGGAAACATAATTCAAAGTCATGCATCGCAATGCATCAGTTTGTGCATCGGGATGCATCATGAATTTGTGCATCGGGCTTTGATTTTTTTTCTCACTCCGTTTCTTCACATTTATCTCCCAAGTTAGACAGCCTTAACTCCTACCAATTAATCACCTCATATATTCACGAAAATCAACTTTCTTCGCTACAAACTATTGAAATGGAAACAGATATTCACCGGAGAAATTTTAGGAAGAAAAGAAGATTCACCGGAGAAATTTTAGAAAGAAGTTATCGGGAAGATTTACCGGAAAAATTAAAAAAAAAAAAGAAGATCCACCGGAGAAATTTTAGGAAGAAGCTACCGTATATGTTATTGCGAGGCATTTAAGAAACAATATTATCAAAGTGTCCTTCGCTGATTATAAAAAAAGAAGTGTGTTCTGGAGTGGTTAAAAACATGAGAAAGTGAATCGGCCAGCAATTGATAACTGAAAAGGGCATCTTGTGGCTTCATTCTTGATTCCAAAGCGTGAACTCCAATGAAAAATCCTTTCCTTTCAGTTTCTAGTAGTTCATGGATCTTCATTGAATGAAAAGCCCTCACTTTATTGATGGGACATTTTAATCCCCTTTTCCTCTCATCCTCCCCCGGTTTTTGGTTCCCATTAGCTTTACCTTGTCCACAGGTCGACCCCATGGCAGCAAGAAAAGGTGATCTTGTGCAAGAAGTCAATTACAGAGCAGGATCAATTTGAATTCCACTGTGTGTGTGTGTGTGAGAGAGAGAGAGAGAGAGAGAGAGAGAGAGAGAGAGAAATGAAAATACATTGAGTGTATGCATCGTGATTTATTTTGATGCATCGGGATTTATTTTGGTTCGTGAGTATATGCATTGGGATTTATTTTTATGCATCGCGATACAGAAACTGATGCATCCGATGATGGAATTAGGCATCACAATTGGGCATCGAAATGCCTTAAATTGGGCATTGAGATGCCTTAGGTTACTGATGTGCATGTGTTTTTCTTTCATTAATGGCATAATCGCCTTTTCACCCCAAAAATGTCTTTTTTCGGTTTTAAAAAAAAAAGTATGGTGGACTGGAGCTATTACAAATATTCAAAAAGCTAAGGGACCGACCTATAATTCACCCTTAAAAGTATGACAATCAATAAGGCCTAACAAGCCCATAGTCTGCTCATTTGGTCCATAAAAGTTAGGGTCAAACTTAAGCTTACAATGAAATAGACCGAGGTTGAACAATAATTTGAGTCATGAAAGTTATTTGGGCCGGCCCAAAACTTATTCGAACAATAATTTTATTACACTGCATGAAAAAGAAAATGAATAAGGAGATGACAGTGACGGCAAGCAGTGAATGTCTCGTTCCAAGTTCTTTGTCATTGCCCTTGCCTACAGTTTCGGCTGGTACTTGTTTCCATGCTACTTCTTCCAACCCTGCAAAGCATCTCAAGGATTTGCTGAGCATTTCCCAAATACAAGATTCGCTCAGGTTTTAATGGCCTTAATTGGGATTGGGTCCTTCACAATGGATTGGTCAACTATCGCTGCCTTTTTGTTCAGCCCTCTAATCTAGATATGAGATATTAAAAGGGCCACGACCCGTAGTGTTAACCAGTTTAAATCGGAAAAAACAATAGGGTTATGTCTCAATGTTTTTTGCCCATTTAAAATCAGGGCTTTTTGGTCTGGACCGTTTAACCTGCGGCCCGTTAGGGCTGACCTGCCAGGTTTCAGGGTTGCCCGCCAACCCGTGTAATATTAATTAGGCCGTAAAAAGTTTAGGAGATATATAAAACAACCACCATGAGAATAAAACCAACAACCTTCTAATTCAAAGTTAAACACATTTATCCTTTGCACTAAAGGTCTTCTTTGTGTACTTGTGAATAAATACTGAAATATGAACAAAAATTTTGGAAAGAACTGCTAAGTAGAGCTATTACAATATTTATTTTGAGAAAAACAAGTTGAAAATTATAACACAGTGATGTAAAAAAAATTTAGTTTATATTTCTCATGAAAAACATAAGAAACTATCTAAGTTACGGGTGGTTTATTGATTCACTATTTTAAAATATTGTTATATTATATCTTTAGTCATGGCCTGACAGTAGCCCATTTAGCCCGAAGCCAGATAAGGTTAGGGTTAGGTCCGCAATATTAGTAGTCCGAAAAAACTAGGCCGTTTAGCCCGTGGCCTACTAGGGCTACAACCTGTTAGGACTAACCCAAAACTACTAGGGCCGGGCTAGCCCGTTTAATATCTATAGTCTTATCTGCCCCTTCTTTGCCATTGTCAACGTTTTTGTAGTCTATCCACCTTAGAGCACTTCCAAAGTATCATAAAGGGAGTTTAAGGGTAGCAAACCTTCCAACAAGGTAGCAAGTGGGTAGCTTAGGAGTATAAAAGAGGATTGGTGAGGTTATTAAGCTTCAGTAGGTTAGCATCATGTGAAGACAAAAGCCACAAGAAAACGACATCGTTTTAGCTCAAAAGAGACCAAAACGACGTCGTTTTAGCTAGCGAAATTTGAAAGAAAAAAAAAAACTGATTGACACCCTGACGCGCGCGTTAGGCCATTTGTTGCCGTCTGTTTTTTTCGCCAAATATTTCCCCCCTCTCCTATTGTTGGTCATTTTTCACTAAAAAAAATATTTTTTTAATTAAAGTATACTTTTTTATCTATAAATAGAGACTTGGTTTGTTTCATTTAGATATTAGATCAATTTTCTATGATTTTTTTTAATTTCTCTCCATTTTCCTCTCTTCTCTCTTCAAATTTAATTTTTTGAATTAAAATTATTGAAGTTTGTGCATTATTGGAAGGGCGTTTTTGTAGATGGCTTAAATGGGTAGCTTAATAACATTTTTGTAATAAAACAGGTCAAAAATCACAATAAGGTACCCAACTTAAGAACCTTTGTTGTTCTTGATCTTATACTCTACCTAGTGATTCATATTTTTTACTTGGGGATTAATGTGTACAATGCCCGAACCTTCCCAAGGAGTATAATATAACATTGATTGTTAATGAAAAGTTTGAGATAGATTATGGGGAGTATGCGAAGCAAGGAAGAAGTAGCTCATGGTGGGATGCTAAGTTCATTTTAAGCTCATTTTTCGCTCTCACTTATGGGTTTGGATTTGCTACCATTGCATCCACACTTACTCTTATTGGCCTGTTCTGTGGAAGGTAAACCTATTTAGTGCAGAGTTGCTAATTTTTAACCTTATAGCCCAGGGTGCAATGTTGAACACTAATGTTATAGGGAGATTTATGATCGGTATCGAGCATCTTGTAAGGGTAAGGTGGATGTTCACACGAGATTTGAAATACCCAAAATTGCATGCAAGGGCAAAAATGTCTTCACACCACGAAAACTTGAAAACTGGGGGATCGGCCTAAGTGCTCGACACAGGAACCTCTTATTTGGTCGAGCAACCACCTTACCAGCTAAACCAATCATTCCCACCAGCTGGATCACAACGAAATGGTCACGTCAGCTTAAAGGCCACATGCTTCTAAAAAGATGCTTGGGCACATTTCACACGCAAGCCTAACAAACTCTTAACTGGCTGTGGTATAAATAGAGGAAAACCTGACATCAAAAGGTACGGACTAATTCACTATCAAAATATTCCCTCCATTTGGCATTTACTCTCTCTCATACGCCATCTCACTCTTGCATCGGAGGAGCTTTACCGGGAACGCCCTCGGCTCAGTGACCACCATTGTTTCTGTTCTCAGGTAATTCCCAGCAACTTCATTCAAGTTCAGTTCTCAAGCAACGCAACTCAATACCAATTCACTCCTAGGTGCAGAATTTGGTTGCATTAGTGGTTCCGTTGCCGGGAATCGATCTATAAAAGTTGTTATTCTATCTAGATATCTCTCAAACTCCAAACCTTCGGTGTGAAGATGGCGAAAAACAATTGCGTAACCAAACTATGGGCACTTGAGATGCCCACCACGGGCACAAAAGTTGGCTACCACGGGCATCTTAGTCATTTTAGTGCTCGTCGCTCTTAGCAAGTTTACCCTTTTGACATGGACTACACACACTAGAATCTTTTGTGTTAAATTTAGGTAAACTTCTAACAGCTTCATGTCTCATTAAATTATCCAAATTCTTAGGACTCGTGTGACCCAACTTCAGATGCAAAAAATCAGGCTCATTTATGCTAGAAGAGTGACAAACAAGATCATTAGACATAAGATAGCAATTATCAGATGACCTAAAACCAGATAAGATGCACACATTATTTTTATAAAAAATATTACATGATTTCTTGTTGAATTTCACATGCATGTCTTCATCACATAATTGATTTATACTAATTAAATTTGCAGTAAGTCCTTCAACATGGTAAACATTTTTTAATGTAGGTAGTCCTTTAACATTTAGGATTCCTTTTCTAATTACCTTTTTACATGTACCACTTCCATATGTGACCACTACTACTTGAGAAATTAACATAATCAACCAAAAATTCTTTGTTACCTGTCATATGTCGAGAGCAACTATTATCAAAGTACCAGGTACCTACAATATTAGATCTCAAAGAGGTAAAAGTGACATTGGATTTCATTTCAGATTTCTCAACCCAAACAGTTTTGACTGCATTTGATGAATGAGGTTCCGAATGAGGGGACATTGGAGACCTCATTGAGCTGTGATTTTTCTGCAAAGCCAAGTCAACTTTTCTTTTAAAGCAAAATGGTTTTATATGACCAGAAACATAACAGTAATGACATATATACTTACGTTTTCTAGATTGAGGCTTGTGATTACGAAAAGTTATTTTGCTTGTTTTTGGAAAATCTTTCCCAGTTTCTTTTACAAAAACATATGCCTTAGGAATTTTACATCCCAAATCAGCCTTGCTTTCAGTTCCTAAATCAAGGGTTTCATCAAGATTGGCTTTTTCAGTGTTCAACTTGTGCAGAGTATCAACATATTTTTCAAATTCTTTTTTAACTTTTTTAAGCTTTACATCACTTTTGGTGAAAAGAGTTTCTAAACGAGCTATGACACCCTTTTGTTCATCATTCTCTAGAGATAGACGTTGTTTTTCCTTTATAAGAACTTTAATAATCACACCTTTTCTCCCAGTCTCAAAATAATTCTTTATAGTCTTTTTCAAAATCATAGGTTTCTCCATCAGAATCTTCATGACCCTTAGGAATAGATTTAGAACATGTGGCAGTATTAAAACAAACTGAATCCGAATAGACTTTAGGACTAGGTTTAACAAATGTGTTGTTCGATGTGCCTACATTGCTGGCAATATTCCGGCGTAATCTTAAGGGATTCATAGGTAGAGTTCTTTCTCTTGCACACAAGCTATATAGAATATCAAACTCCTCTTCTTCACTATCACTTAAGGAGGCATATAAATTCATACCTTTTTCCCAAAGAGTATTAGCGCAATTGTTGGCATAATGACCAAATCTTTTGCATGCATGACACTGAACATCACCAATATTTCTGGGTTCTTTTTTAATGCCATGAACATCATTGGAAACTTCTTGCAACCTGCATGAAATAGGTCTAAAGGCAGAGTTCACAAAAACAGTGTTATCATTATTCCTTGTGACATTAATTTTTCCTTCTATTTAAAAACTTGCCAATTTTTTTAGCAAACAAAGCTATAGACTCAAATCAGATTTGCTCATATCATTGCAAATTTTAAATAGCTCATTATCCTTATTAATCCGAGCTTAAGGCAAATTCCTTTTGATTATCCATCATAGCTACAATCAGTCAGGACCTACACTTTGTGCATCAAGTGTTGGCTCTGGTACCAATTGAAAGGATTGTAATTAGGGTAGACCAGAATAATTAAAAATAAAGTAAAACAAATACTTGTAAAATAATAAAACTCAAATGAACTTTCCAATGAGTTCAATGTAGTGAACACATCAGAGAGCACATTGAGATGAAAGGAAGTGGAATAATAAAAACAAGTATTAAAAGAAGTACGAGATTTAACACAGAGGAGTAAACATTTAATCAACAAGTAACAACTTGTTGATGTGCCATTATGGCGAAACTTTCACTAGGTAAAAACTTGTAGTTTAATACAAATATGAAAACCTAACAACTAGTAAAAATCAAACGAAAAGCTCTACATGTAACTGACATAATCATTCTATAATAGTTCACTCAAAAATACGAAAGATATATCTATATGCTCTAATAAACAGAAGATGTGTGAAAATAAAAAGTCCTGCCCTAGAAAAATTATGAATGAGTCCTCCGATATGGCCTCATTGAAGGATTCATTCGTAAAGGCAGCACCAGTCTTTTAAAACTCTCTTTATAAAAACTCTGTGTAATCTCTTAATAGTTTGTACTTCGTGAGTCTTCGAGTCTGCAGTATATATAACCTTCGAGTATGACCTGAAAACCTTGTTCAATAAGAAAACAACTTACCATAAAAAAGTTAATATGTTAGTGTAATAAATAAGGACTCAACTTATAGAATAAATAGACTTACCATTTAACTAGGATTCCTACACAGAATTAAACTAGGTCAGCCGTGATATTCATGGAATAAACTTTACAACAACAACAACAATAAACCCTAATTTACATAAACTTCATAAATCCTAATAACTTTAAACTTCCAAAATAATTATATCCATAAATAATTAATTCCTACACAATTTTTATAAATCCTAAAATAATATATTTCTCCCTAAAATATTCATATGAATAAATAATTAACAATTAGTAAAATCAAGAAATGCAAAATCAATAATTAATTAAACTAAACACTTTAAACATTAATAAACTCAATAATTCATACTCCAACACTCTATGAATGAGCCATACCAAAACAGGCCCCGTAAGTCCTCCCAGAAAAACCAGGGCTCCGTAGTTCCCTAGAGAGCCGAATATTCGCATGGGTCCTACTAAGCCCCAGATGACCGATGCATCAAAGAAGACACGGTTGTTAGGGCATGTCCATGGACTATTTGAAAACTTATCCTGATGGCATATGTGGTCAACAGAGCTCAAAAGGTACCATGCAACACTTAAGTTCTCTGTATGATTCCCACAAACTGAAATGCAAAGGTGATCATTAGAATATAAAGCCAGCTTTTTAAACGTTTTTAAACTGTACGAGGCATAAGTTTAACCTAATTTAAGAGGAGAAAGATACATGGACTAAGAACACTGACCTAGGAGAGATCTTCATGTAGTGATCGAGCTTAAAGTCACTTAGAGCAGGTCCAACAGAGGTTCTTCCGTTGGATTTGATTGAATCAAAGTGTACATGGAGTATCAAAGGGTATCAAAAGTGAATCATCAAAAGCTTTGGGGAGAAAAAGTCACTACAGATGATACCCAATCAAAAAAAAATCAACCAAACTGGACAAAAGAGAAGGAGACAAAACGGCGAAGTTTAAGCCTTTAAACCCTCAAAACGACGTCGTTTTGAGGGGCAAAATTTCAAAAAAAAAAAAAATGTGGCGGACATAGCCTGACATCGCCTTTACACGTGTCAGCGGCTGGGCAAATGGGCAACTTTCTAAATTATTTCCGGTTGAGGGCAGTTTTGGTACTCAAAAAATATATTTTTTTAAAAAAATATATATAAAAATAGTACACATTTTTATCTATAAATAGAGACTTGGTTTGCTTCATTTGGACACCAAACGAATTTTTTGCAAATTATTGATATTTTGGAAAATTTCTCTCTTCTATCTCTCTAAATTTCATATTTTTAATTAATCCATTTTAATTAAGTTGTTTATTTAGCTAAATGTATTACTAATATTATTATTTACTACTTAAATATTTTAATTATTAAATATAGTTGTCACTATTGTTAAATGTTTATTATTACCATTATTATTGTTAAATTTCGTATTATTATTGTTATTAGTTGTTATTATTATTGTTAATATTATCATTAAGTAATATTATAACTGTTATTATTGTATAATTTTTGTTGTTAACTTTGTTTTATTGTCAGTTAAACATCATCAATGGCTGAAAGCTCTGTCTCTCGTAAAAGCAAAAACCCTCAAAATCGAGATAATTCACGTCAATCAACACCAAATGAACCCTCTTCTCGTCAAATTCCTCAACACATTGCACAAAACCAACCATCATCACATTACCATAATTTTTCTGATTTCCAAAATGCTCCAAATTTCGGAGGTCATCCGAATTTTCAAAACCCAAACTCTACGCAGTTTGGGAACACACCAATGTTTCCCCATGCCTCATTTCCCATGCCGCAACAAACCTTTCCGTGGAATACTTCGTTACCTTCAAATTTGTCTCATTTTTCAACACAACAATCACAGTTCAACCAAGGGTATTTTCCTATGGGGGTTCCCGGTGGTTCTTCATCTAAATATAATTCGGCTAGTCCCCTAGCTTCGAATATACCTTTTTTTTCAACACAACCAGAACCAGATAATGATGAAGAGATTGATGTTCAAGATGGGTCCGGTGATGCATGTGATGACTATGTTCGTATTGGAAAAACCACCACACTTGAATGCGTGAAAATTTTTTCTGAATGTGTGGTTAGTGTTTTTGGAGAACAGTACTTGAGAAAGCCAACAGAGGAGGACCTCCTACGCTTGCTTCATGTTGGGGAGACACGCGGTTTTCCTGGTATGCTAGGTAGCATAGATTGCATGCACTGGAAATGGAAGAATTGCCCCGTGACTTGGCAAGGTCAGCACGCCCGAGGGAATGGAAAGGCGACCGTACTTCTCGAAGCAGTCGCTTCCTATGATTTGTGGATATGGCATGCATTCTTTGGCACTCCAGGTACTTGTAATGATATAAATGTTCTTGATCGATCTCCAGTATTTAACGATATTTATAATGGTGTAGCCCCGGCAGTAGGCTTTACTGTTAATGGTAATCAGTATAACTTGGGTTATTATTTAACCGATGGTATATATCCTCCATGGGCTACATTCATCCAGTCCATTCGATTGCCGTAAAGTGATAAACATAAGCTTTTTGCTCAAGACCAAGAGGCAAAGTGGTTCTTCATCTGAATATAATTCGGCTAGTCCCCTAGCTTCGAATATACCTTTTTTTTCAACACAACCAAAACCAGATAATGATGAAGAGATTGATGTTCAAGATGGGTCCGGTGATGCATGTGATGACTATGTTCGTATTGGAAAAACCACCACACTTGAATGCGTGAAAAAATTTTCTGAATGTGTGGTTAGTGTTTTTGGAGAACAGTACTTGAGAAAGCCAACAGAGGAGGACCTCCTACGCTTGCTTCATGTTGGGGAGACACGCGGTTTTCCTGGTATGCTAGGTAGCATAGATTGCATGCACTGGGAATGGAAGAATTGCCCCGTGACTTGGCAAGGTCAGCACGCCCGAGGGAATGGAAAGGCGACCGTAGTTCTCGAAGCAGTCGCTTTCTATGATTTATGGATATGGCATGCATTCTTTGGCACTCCAGGTACTTGTAATGATATAAATGTTCTTGATCGATCTCCAGTATTTAACGATATTTATAATGGTGTAGCCCCGGCAGTAGGCTTTACTGTTAATGGTAATCAGTATAACTTGGGTTATTATTTAACCGATGGTATATATCCTCCATGGGCTACATTCATCCAGTCCATTCGATTGCCGCAAAGTGATAAACATAAGCTTTTTGCTCAACACCAAGAGGCAGCGAGGAAGGATGTTGAGCGTGCATTTGGGGTATTGCAGGCACGATTTGCAATTATACGAGGCGCAGCACTTATGTAGGAGATATCTACGTTGGGAAAAATTATGAAGGCTTGTATCATATTACATAATATGATTGTCGAAGATGAACGAGATACTTACACACGTCTGCCAAATATTTTCGACTATGATCAGACTGACATTACTGATGGTAGCTTAGCATGGCAATATTTTAACGAGCGTATTCCAAAGCACGAAAGATATCTTAAACGAAGGTGTACCGTTCGAGATAAAGAATCACATCGCCGCCTGCTGCATGATTTAATTGAAAATATTTGGAGACTTTTTGGTAATCAGTAAAAGTTGGTGTTTGAATAATCCTTTCTTTTATTATTATTGTATTTTCATTATATTTGTTGTATTATTGTCGGATATTGTCGGATTTTCCGTTAGAATTGTTGTATTTCTATTTAATGTTCGAATTTTTGTAGTTATTTTAAAGTTATTAATGAATATTATTATAAATATTATTCAAATTATAATACATAAATTGATAATATTATAAATTGAATATTAATAATTTATATTATAAATAATATCGAATCATTGTAGTTATTTAAAATTTAATAATATTATAAATAAATAATATCAAATTATAATAAATATTATTCAAATATAATTAATAAATAATATTTAATAATGACTATTTATATAATTTCAAATTTAATAATTTATGCAATATCAAATTTATTTGTAAATTTAAGTTGAAAGATGATATTAAATTAATTGAGATAAAGATGGTGAGATATGTAAATTGGTTGGAGATAAAGATGGTGGGGTATGTAAAAGTGTTGGAGTTTGTGCCACCATTGAAATAGTTTTTTTATTTTGAATCAAATAAGTATCAAATGAATTACTTTATTAATTTTTAATGGGTTGTGTTTGATTTTTGGTTTGATGGAATCAAACCATTGTCCATGCTCTTAGGAAGGAGATTGCCTGAGTCATACTCATATAGCCGTAGGTCTTGAAGCAGACATTTGCATTTAATAATGTTCTGACCAATCAGCCAATTGAGATCTTAGAGCACACATTTAGTTTACTTTTAGTGCACACATTTATATAATTATCACGTACATTCATCCTATAAAGAAAATTGTTATGTACAAAAAATTGGAATACTAGATCTTTGCAGTTGACGAAAAAGAACACCATATGTCACTTTAAGATTGAATTATCCACAATCAAACTCCACATTGTGTCATTAGTAAACATTTTCGTGTTGGTTTCATTAAAATGATGAACTTTGAACAGCTTCAAACTAGCAATAATTATGGATACATAACACTTAAGGAAATCAGAAAACGGGGCAACCATCCACCGATATACCCTTGGCTGTAGGACAAGTTGCCAAATCACAGTGTTCTGGATTATCAGTACCCCACCAACGTATGTTTTTGTTCTCCAAACCGACAGAGAGGTAGAGCAAAACTGCCATGAAAGCAACTCCAGCATCAAGAGCAGCCGAAAGGATATAGTTATACCTCTGCCACCACACTTTTCGATACCTAAACACGAAGAAATTAAAGATTGTCCCCACTAGTATCCACGAATTATAATTCACGGCAGTTGCTGGAGGCATATAGGCAGTTGCACCTAGCAGTACAGGAAGGTTAATGAGGGGAATCCAGGCTTGCTTGGGGAATGCTCTATGAAAGAGCCATACCACAACAGGCCCCATAAGTCCTCCCAGGAAAAACCAGTTCAGGGCTCCGTAGTTCCCTAGAGGGCCGAATATTCGCTTGGGTCCTACTAAGCCCCAGATGACCGATGCATCAAAGAAGACACGGTCGTTAGGGCATGTCCATGGACTGTTTGAAAACTTATCCTGATGGCATATGTGGTCAACAGAGCTCAAAAGGTACCATGCAACACTTAGGTTGACTGTTCCTGCTATAATGGTTCCCACAAACTGAAATGCAAAGGTGATCATTAGAATATAAAGCCAGCTTTTTAAACGTTTTTAAACTGTACGAGGCATAAGTTTAACCTAATTTAAGAGGAGAAAGATACCTGGACTAAGAACATTGACCTAGGAGGGATCTTCATGTAGTGACCGAGCTTAAAGTCACTTAGGAAGGAGATTGCCTGAGTCATACTCATATAGCCATAGGTCTTGAAGCAGACATTTGCTATAGGTTTTCCAGGATAGATTAAGCCCATAATGTACTCCGTAATTATATTCAGACCTGGTGTCTGTAACAAACACAAAAAAAATTGGCACATAAAAAGTTTAACTTTATTAATTTATGATTTCCCCTTCACTGATATATTTACCAACAGAGTGGGTACCGAAATTACCTGATTTGTGGTGGCAGTGATGATACTAATAGGAAGGGTAAATATGAAGGCAATGGCAGCCGCGAATATAAGTCCCCAAAAGGGCATCTGGATATCTTTTTTCATGAAGATGGTGAGTGCAAGACTAACCAATAGTGTCACAGCAAGAAGCACGTAAAACCACCAAGAAGGTATGTCCTTGTAGTTTTTCCTCATCAATCTCGTGTGAACATCCACCTTACCCTTAGAAGATGCTCGGTACCGATCATAAATCTCCCTATATTAGTGTTGAAATAAATGCAAACTAATTAGCATCTCACCCTGAGCTACAAGGTTAAAAATCAGTAACTCTACAGTAAAAGGTTTACCTTCCATAGAACAGGCCAACATGAGTAAGTGTGGATGCAATGGTAGCAAATCCAAACCCATAAGTGAGAGCAAAAAATGAGCTTAAGTTGATTCTTCCTTGCTTCGCATACTCCCCATAATCTATCTCAAACTTTTCATTAACAATCAATGTTATATTATACTCCTGACCAGAAGCAGTGAACAAGTCTGAGGAATATATCGGGAAGGTTCGGGCATTGTACACATTAAACCCCCAGTAAGAAATAGGAATCACGAGGTAGAGAATCAAGGCATAGCCTACAAAAACGTTGACAATGGCAAAGAAGGGGCAGATGAGAGGGCTGAACAAAAAGGAAGCGATGGTTGACCAGTCCATTGTGAAGGCTCCAATCCCAAGACCATTAAAACCTGAGCCAATCTGGTGAGCAGTGACAGATTTGGGAAATGCCCAGCAAACCCACGAGATGCTTTGCAGGGTTTGGAAGAAGTAGCCCGGGAACAAGTACCAGCCGAAACTGCAGGCAAGGGCAATGACAAAGAACTTGGAACGGGACATTCGCTGCTTGCCATCACTGTCATCTCCTTCTTCATTTTCTTTTTCGTGCAGTGTCCTATAAAATTGATTCAGAACATTACCAAATAAAAAAGGAAAAAAAGAAAGAAACACACAGAAACGCAATATTACGCATGAATGTACTTGGACTAGGTAGTCCTTTTTGACTGTTTAATCATGTAAATATCCACTTCACAATCATCATTCAGAAGATTAAGATTTACAAGTTGTTATTACTCTCCAAAAGAGACTGCTCTCTTCTGCCTATATTTTTGCTGTGTTTGGTACATCAGTGGTGATATTTCTTGTACTATATTGTTTCAGTGTGTGACGTACAACATTTTTGGCTGCATATACAATCTAAAATAGGAAAGAGAAGTTTCATATTTATGTGTAGAAATTACGTTCTGGAAGTGGATAATGCCGTTAACACTACAAAATTAATTAACAGGTCGCCATAGGTAGGACATTTTTAGCATTCCCAAGTACCTGTGTAGATTATTTTATATCTTAAGCTCTCGGATAGCGCTAATTCTAGTGCTATTTGCTTTAGAAAGTAAAGGAAATTCACCAACTAGGGACTGGAATAATCTTTTTGCAATCGTTTATCTCAGCATGGAAATTTTATCATTATGCAACATTCCTAAACCAAAATCTTAGAGGAAAAATGGAGTTGTTAATCATAAAGGAAAATGAGTTTCTAGAAGCTGCTACTGTTCTTGGATAAGTTGCCCATTCCAAAGGTCGGGGAGTTGATTATGGTCAATTTAAGCATGTTATCCATAGACGGATGAAACCCAGTAGTATTACTTAAGCCGTGGCATCACATGAGAGATCTGGCTAGCTTTCACTTCCAAAAAACCCCCCACACTGGGCCACTCACCTAACAATGACATTTTGTATGTTTTGTACCCTGCAGGTAGCATCTAAAGCCATGGCTGGCCATGTAACTAGTCTAAAAGTAGACTGCTCAAAGGTGTACATGTGAACAATGAGTCTTAGGCCTTGAAAATTTTTCTAAAGCCCCAAAAAAATCTGGGAAGAGGACCTACACTAGACAGCTACACATAACTGTATGTAGGAATCAAAGCAGAAATACGATTGCTTTCATACCAATAAATGCCTAGAAAGATTACGTATTTCTTCTTTCTTTTTGGGTTATCCAATAATTGTCTATCTAACCAGAATTCTTCTTTTCTAAGTATTGTCCAACTGCAGAGGCCTACAGTACAAGTATAGGCTAGAATAATCATAGATGAAATATCTATTTGTTTGGAAACAGAGTTCACATGATCAATAGGATTACCTCCCATCAATTTGGGAAAGAAAAGAAATTTATTGCGGGCTAATCAATAATATATTCAGTCCAGCATCAAATAATGCAATGTCCAGCCAGTTTGATTGTGAAAGGTGAACACTAAATTTTGAAAAAAGAATCCAGCTGAATTGAACTAGTAGATTAATAGTCTAATAATAAGGCCATTGCGAAACAGAACTGAATTACATTAACTTAGATTCAGTTTTCACATTCAGATGGCATAGCAACGAGCCAAATCTAGATTCATTGGGAAACACAGCGTTGTAAACTTCAAGAAAAATAAAGAAATGGTCACTCTTATTCCTCACTCGTAGCTAAACACTAAACCTTTGTTCTTTGGTGCAAGAACCAAAATCATTTTTAAATTAAGATACCACGCCATCCAGGGCGGAAGGTGACATGCTCCTTAAAACCAAGATTGCTGTGTACTGAATGACTGACCCACTTGAATATAGTTATGATTTTAGATCACTATCTGGTGGTGATTGTCATTTTTATCTTTAGTTTCTCCGGTGATTCAATGCGAAATTGATGTAAAAATTTTATAATCCATGAGAAGACGTGCGACTCCATGCATTCCTAACATTTATTTTATTTCTCAAGTGCGTCCATCAAATGATTAAGAAAAAAATAAACAATCAAACTAGATTGAATCTTGACGTGGAATCCCTATCGTGCATATCGAGATGATGAAAGACTAAAACAATTGAGGATAGTAACGGACTTTCGTGGTTGCGAATACATGCATCAAATACTTCTCTAAGATCCCTTAAAAATAGATCAAATTAGTGACAAATATTATGTTTTATCCACACTAGAAAAAAGTTGTGGGGTGAATGAAGAGCGGCAAGATCAACACTTTAGGGTCAATTACTCATGAAATTTGTACCCCTTCCTTTTTGATGAAACAAACAAGACAAAGTTTTAAAACGTACCGGAATAGGGAAATCTGGACAAGAGTACTGGGCCACCACATGTGTGCCGGCTCAACTACGTATTTCCTTAGGAGCCCAGCCCAACCATATCCCAGAACCTGTTCACCACCACCACAACAACTATGCGCACGTTAGCAAGAATCCTTCCAAGACTAGCTCAATTCAAAACTGACTAATCAATCAATTCATAAGCAAGCATGGTCCCCGATCGCGATTGCGATTTCGCACCCGGCGCCAACTATTTAGGACCTAAATTCTATTCTCGCGCTTTAAAGACTAACTTAAGGCTTTATTTTAGATTTTTTTTTTTAAATAATCAAAGAAAAATAAAGAAAAAGTTGTATAATCAATATAATCAAAGCGAGAAATTAAGTTTAAAACCGCTAAAATTAGGCTTTAAATCATAAGTCAAATAGTAATTTGCTGGAAGTTGCTTAATTGCGGAGGGAACATTGCAATTTGCAAATACATAAAATAAAATAAAAATAAAAAAATAAAAAGAGTTAATGAAAGTGTTCGGTTAATACGCTATATTTATTCTTATAAAATGTAATTTATGGAGTACTAAAACACTTTCGTTATTTTAAAAATTTACGTTTAAAAAATTTAATAATTAAAAAATATATAAGTAATAATTGTCTCGAAAAAGTAGGAGAAGAATTTTTTTACAAACCTGGGTAGTAATGATGAGGAGCCAAGCAGCCACAAACGAAATATTTCTTCCATAAAAAGCTTTAATTATATTAACAATCCCCACAGCATAAGCCGACCCATTCCCAAAAGCACTTCCCGCGTTGGCAAATATGGAAATTAAAACATGCTCCTTCATGTTAAATGGACCCGGGTTGAGCGAAAACTGTCGGGACCCAGCTCCGGGAAGGTGAAACTTGGCGGTGGGGAGGACGGCAGCCATGAAACGTCCGATGGGAAGAGTGGCGACCTGGACGGTGATCTGGGTTATGATGAGGGGTTCTCTCCGGTAGGAGAAGAATTGGTTGAGGAAGGAGAGTAGGATGCAGGAGAGTAGACCCAGGACCCACATCCGGAAGGTCCATACGGATTGGGTGGTGTCGTCGGAGTTGGGCACGGTTAGCCGGACTTGTTCGATTGGAGATATTTCGTCGTCGTTTGCTTCATCGTCCGCTAATATGTTGCTAACTGGTGGTGACTCTACTTGTACGGTTCCCATTTTGGGGGACTGATGAGAGGGGAGAGAAAGAGAGGATGGATTGTATAAGTGTTGTTTTTCAGTAATCAGTCGTTATTTAAATAGAGTGAGATGAACGAGGTAAAGTTTACAGAGAGTAACAAAAATAAAATGCAATTATTATTTGGAAGATAATAGAGCAACAAAATTAATTTACAGATTTTGCTTACAACAATTTTTTGGTACAATTATCAATACATTGTAGGTTATATTATAAAATTAAATTAAATAAAAAATTTATATATTTTACTTATGTTTTAAGAAATAAAATTTCATTAATTAAAAACTATCTTAGTAATACTATAGATTACAACTTTAATAACTTTGTAAAAACTACTAGATTTATGTTAATTATTGGTCAAACTTTAGCTTAATTGACCAAAAAAAAAGTCAAAACTGAACTCTTTACCTGGAACGGAGGGAGTACAACACTTCCATATTTGTTGTATACCAATTGTGTTTCTTTAGCATTACTCTTATTATTATTATATCACCGTTCAAAAAAAAATTTTATTTATCTTAAAAAATGGTCTTTGATTTTCGTGTCTATGGATACATTGAAAAAAAGACATAGTCTTATTTTTCTTAAAAGATAAAATTATAGTGTACTTTTTAGAATGTACAAACATTTAAAACTAGAATATAATTTTAAAAATTTTAACTTGTCAAAAAATTATACTCCTATCTTTTTAGACCGAGAAAGTTACTCCCTCCGTCCCTAAATTATTGTATTTTTTTTGTCTGTCCTAAAATAATTATCTTGTTTGAAAAAAAAATTTAGGATATCACTTTTATCATTTTATCCTTACTTTTTTCCCTACTTTAATTATGGGTCACATACACATAAATATTAAAAATATATATATTATATCAATATTAATAATTAAATTTTTTTTAATCTGTGTACTGAATTAAATAAAATAATAATTAAGAGACGGAGGGAGTATTATTTTTAAAATTGGTAAGATGTTTCCTTTGAATAAATTAATACGAAACTCAATTTAATTCACTACGATTCCAAGGGCCCACCTCCCATGTTGGGTTGCATTTGAGTGTTTGAAATTGGAAAGCCTAAAACCTATGACAGCTGTATTTTAAGAATCAATATTTACATGATTCTATATTTTACTACTTAAAAATAGAATAAATATATACTTCTTCATCGTTTTAGGTAAATAGTTTATTTTTATTTTTAAAAGTTAATATGTAACGAAATTAAATTAAAATTTTGCATATTTTATTAATATTTTAGTAAATAAAATTTTATTAATTAAAAACTAACTTAAAAATACTATGAATTACAATTTTTATAACTTTATAAAAATTATTAAATTTATGTTAATTATTGGTCAAATTTTAACTAAGTTGATCAAAAAAAGTCAAAAGTGAACTCTTTGCTTGAAATAAAGGGAGTATTATATTAATTTAATATAAAGACATTGAAATTTGGAAAAAGATAGAGCAATATAATGTATTTAAAGATTTTACTTACAACAAACATCGTAGAGTTGTACAGTAATACACTAATATTTGTAGGTTACATCACCTTAAAACTTGTTGTAAACAAAATTTATTGATAAATACTATTACTGTATCATTACTCTTGAAATTTACAATTACAAGATTGGGACTTATGGCAACAAGTTAGATAACTTCACAGAGGTAATATTAACTTGAAGTCTCAATCGTTTGTATCATTTTGTATAAAGACATTGGGATGATATTTTTATATGCTTTGTACTCCCTCCGTAATTAAATAAAATATGGTATTTGAAAATAAAAGGTTAAATGTTCATTTTAGAATTATTTTGTATTTAAAATTAAGGAATTTTTATTTCAATTGTGATAGACTGGAGTACAATTTATAAAGGGGATAATGACTTTACAAGTCCCTCGACTATGGTCGATTTCACTATTAGTCGCTCAACAAAATTTTGTGCAGTTTTCGTCCCTAACACTTCAAATTGCCACACCAACAATCCTTTTGATGGATGTTGTTAGTAAATTTCCGTTAAGTGGCTCATATGCCTCTCACGCGCATTTGAGTAAGAGCAAAATTAAAATTTCACTTATCATTTTCTTTAAACCCCAATCCCCAAAACACATACATTTTTATTTGTTAAAAAAAACACACACACACATACACTTACCCTCAGACTAAACTCATGTTCCAGCCAATCCCACCGCTGCCTCCCACCGCAAATCATCCGACCTCCTCGCCTCCTCCAATGACTATCTCCGTCTCTGGGAGGTCTGTGACAACTCAATTGAGTCCATCTTTGTGCTTAACAATAGCAAGAGTAGTGAATTTTGTGTGTCGTTGACTTCGTTTGACTAGAACGAGGTTGAACCGAGTCGAATTGGGACTTCTAGCATTGCTACGACGTGTACGATTTTGGATGTCGAGAAAGGTATTGTGGAAACACAGTAAACCGTTGACTTCGTTTGCTCTACGAGAGATAACTCGCAGGTGCTGATTTGGGAGTTGCCTAATGTGGCTGGTCCAAATGGAATTGATCCTATGTCAATATATTGTTGGGTCTGAAATTAATTACGTGTATGTGTAAGAGAGAGAGAGAGAGAAAGAGCGATGTATAGAGAGGAGGAAAGGGGAGACGATGAAGTGGGTGACCGGAGACGGTGGTTGCACTTCGGAGTTGGCCGGAGATGATGGGGGCTCCGCTTCTTTGCTACTACTGCGTTGAGAAAGAGAAAGACTGAATTAGGGCTTTTTTTCCCTTTTTTCTTTTGAGTTTTGCAAACAAAGAGGGTGAGTCATTAAATTAAGAGAGAGAGTTTGGGCCCACTTTCAGATTTTACAAAAAAAAAAGATAAAAATTTGTTATAATTAAATTTCTCTAGGAATTTTCCATAATACCCCTGAAAAATGCCATGTGCAACACACATAATTGACTTAACGGATTTTTTCTAACGGCATCCATCAAAAGGATTACTTGTGTGACTTTTTGAAACTCTTGAGACTGAAATTTGAAAAAACTTTGTTAAGAAACTACTGGTGGAATCGGCCATAGTTGAAAAACTTGTAAAGTCATTATCCCATTTGTAAAGCCTTTAAAATAAAACATTGAATGAGTGCCTAGTTAAAATTGGGGTGCCACAGCAATTTCCTAAAGGGTAAATTACAAATAACCCCCTTAACTATGGGTTATGTTTGACTTGCCCCCCTCAACTACCAATTAAAGCAATATGCCACCCTCAACTATAGCATTTTATTTAATCGTAGCTTCTGTTTAGGCACTGCCATTTGAGTTGACGTAAAATGCCCACGTAAGATTCATGTAACCATCTTTAGGCATTCTTTTTAACCATAGTACCCTTTTGGTGTTTTAATTGATTATATTACTCTTGTTGTTCTAAGACTCTCTTTGTACATAAAGATGATCATTAAAATAATTTATTATCCTTATTTAGAATATTATGGTAAATATCATACGTACAGATAGTGACGTGAGTCTTTGGTGGATATCGTGAATTCAAACCACAGTGTCTAAATAGAAGGTGTAATTTAAAAAATGTTATAGTTGAGGGGGCACACTGCTTCAATTGATAATTGAGGGGACAAATCAAACTCAACCCATAATTGAGGGGGGTTATGTGTAATTTACCCATTCCTAAAATTATAATCAATTTAATACTTTCCCTGTTTCAATCAAAGAGTATAATTTTTCATTTTTAAAAGTCAGCATGTGATTAAATCTTAAAATATACTCCCACCGATCCACCCAAAGAGTTTACGTTTGAAAAATCTAATAATTAAGGGATATATAAGTATCATTAAAGTTGGTAATAATTACAAAAATGCATTAGTGTAGTCAACATGTTTATATCAATATGTAGGGTAAAGTTTAAAAAGTTATAAAGATTGTAGACATAATTTTTTGAAAATGAACTCTTGATATGAAATATCCCAAAATTGTATAGTGGACTATTTACCTAGAACGGGTGGAGTAACATATGTTACTTAGTGTTTAGGAAATAAGATTTCATTCAACAAATACTACATTAAGAATAATATTGATTAAAATATTTATGATATTGTAAAAATAAATAAATCTACGTAAATTCGTCAATCAAACTTTATTTGAGTTGACGAAAGAAAGCTAAAAGTGAACCTTTTGACTGTTATAAAGGGAGTATTAAAAATATGAGGAATGTATGAGTATAGTTTTTAGGTACATTTCTAATTTCAAATTTTAACGAATACCTCAATGACAGTCGTTGGTTGATCCCGTTGTTTAATTCGTATTAAAGTTAAAGGAGACAGAAATTTATTCATTGCAAACACCGAACCGTAATAAATCCAATGCCTGCTGAGATGGGGGCCAAATAGCCGTTTTCAGCTGTTAGCAGCGAAGAAAAAATGGGATGGGAATGTCAAATGAAATGGGTGTTCCGGGGCGGGAAGTTATAGAATGATACAATAAGGACTCACTCTTTTACATTATATTAACCACTCTTCCGCAAATTAAATTGTTTTGTCAAACCCTCTTCCTTTGGGATATGATCAGTTAAATGGATCGAATTCTCATTTAAATTTGATTTAAATTTAATGCTGGTTTAAGATATAGATAGAGTATTTAATAGGGAAAATTTTGGTCGGTCCAATTTGGAGGATTTTCAACCGCTTTACTACATTATAATATTGTCAAATTGCTTAAGTGTACTTTTTAGGAGTACGATGCATTGCGGTTTCAAAACGATGCATCGCGATGACATATACATGTATCGTCTGATATCAAACGATGCATCTTCTTATCAATGATACATCGCAATGCATCAAAAGTAAACTTTAGCGATTTGATTATATTACCGTGAATTAAAGCGATTGAAAATTCTCCAAAATTTACCTGCACACAATTTTCCCTATTCAATTTATTAGCTCAGCAGAGGAAGTTAGTTCTGCTCTGGTGTAGAATGTATCCCCTACTAGGCTTAGTTTGGAAGCCCATTTGAGAGGCCAATCTGAAAATCATTAATTTTGACATGGACCATCTCTGAAATCTTTCTTCTCTGGCCTAGCCTGTGGGTATTAACGAAACTCAACCTAATTTGTCTTTCTATGGCTATTTGGGCATTGAATAATATCCATTATGTGAATTTGCATTGATTTCCTTTAAAAAGAAAAAGAAAAAGAATTTGGTGCATTATTATGTAAAATATAAATTATACCTAGAAACTTATTTTAGGTATTTTATCAATATTATACGCATTGCCTATTATATTTAGTTATAGAAAATTACTAACACAAGGAAACTAAAAAGTAAATGTCTTCAACCTTTTGCAGAAGCAAGTTTAGGACCTTTTGCATACTTGGCATGGCAATAATGAAAATGCTTTCAACTGGAATCACAGCACCCCACCGCAGAGTTAATATTGGGTATCTAATCGGTCAAAAAAGACTCATAAGTCGTTGTTAATGGAGTTGAAGTTACCAAAGTCCGAGGTGTTGCTCTCAATTCAATTTATGCCTAACCACATATAGTTCCCCGAACCACATTTTCTAAACGAACCAAGGCCAATCCAAATTGATCTTGTAAAAGATCTGCTGCTACAGAATGTATACGCTTTCCAAATTTCATTCCAAATGATCCACGGCTCCAATATATCCCGCGGTAACAAAAATGTATTGTGTATCAAGCTTCAGTCAAATAACTTACTATTACCAACTATATTATGGGTTCGAAGGCCCAGGGAGAAAACCAAGTAAATTTTTCTCCAAAGATAACTGTAAGCCTCGATTGATACACGAAAATATAATCGATTTTGCAGAATTGATTCCATAGAATTAATTAATAACTTTTAGTGGTGTAAGAATTATATTTCGAATAGGAATGAATTACTAAAATCTTGAAATTGATTACTAAAATTTAAAGAATCACAATCCTGATGAAGGAAGTGGTACTTGGATTACTAATAGCTGAAATCCATGTAAAAGGACAATAATATCCTTCTATTAGGTTAAGTATTTGTTTTATATTTTTAATTTCATTTGGTTTAAACTACTTTTCAGTTGGTCCTTTTCACCCCTCCTCGTTGTCATTGTTCTTTAGCTCTTTTTATTAGGTTAAGTATTTATTTCTTTTGTTTCAAATGTTTAAACTATTTTTATTTGAACTAGTTTTATTATAACAATAATTTTTTTATTTTGTTTTATTTTAATTTAATAATTTTTTCTTGCTTTATTGATGTTGGATAAATTAACATTTTCACCAAAATTGAAAAAGAATAAAAAACATGTTATTTTGTGGACTAATAATAACATTAATGTCTAATTTTTATCATGGAAGTTATTAATAAGTACTTGTCTACATTGGGGTAATGTTGTCAATTGCATTAATTTTATCTTTGCAAAATCGATTCCGGTGAATTGATTCATATTTCGTGTACCAATCGAGGCCTACGAGGTTTACTATGTCCACCCCTAAAAGCTATGAGTACACTCGCCCTTAATATATTACAAAAATACCATTATATATTTTGACCTAAATACCCTTAGTATTACTAAGTACACCCCCCCTTATTTTATTTCATTCCAAAAGCTCTAAGTACACCCCTAATAATTTTGATACAACTCTACCTTCTTCCACTATTTTCATACATTCCAACAAAATTCAACACATCCTCATTCATCTCCTTCCAAGTTTCAACAATATACAAAATTTAAATCTCCAAAAATTCATTTACATTGTTGTAAATGGAGTGCAAACAAGTGAAAGGGACCAATTACATAAATATTTCATCACATTTCATAGTTTAAATTTAAAATTTTCTTTCATTTTTTGAAGCACACATGGGCTAACTAGGTGTGTCGTGTTCGACATGTGTTACTGAACACTAATAGAGGTGTTCGGTAGGGGGTTGTAAAACATGAAGAGGGTTGTTCAGTAGGGGGTTGTGAACATGAAGAGGATTGTTTGATAGGGGGTTGTGTAACACCAATAGAGGTGTTCGGTAGCACAGTGCCAGACAGTTATTACCCAATAATTTTATTTTTCAACCTAAATTTGTTATAAATCACGAAATTTGAACACCAAAATGCAAAGAAATTTGCTAGACTAGTAGTAAAAGAAGAGGAAGATGAGAAAATGGTGAAGTTGCCGTGAAAATGATGAAGTTTTCTTGCCGCTTGTGTGTGTTAGCGGGGTGGGGGGGTTGTTTCCAAGCAGGAGCGAACTAGCCATGGTTTTGCGGTGGGTTGGGGGTGGGTGTCTCAAAGAGAATAGGGTGGGGGTGTACTTAGAAAGGTTAGGTTGATTTAGAGAAAAATGTAAGGAATGGTAAAATAGGAAATTATGGGGGGTTGTAGTTAGGCCTATCAATGGATTAGATGTGAATCGAATATAGGTATATCCGAATCCTATCAAAAATCTTATTTTGTCAACCCGATCCGATTCGATAACTCAACAGATCATATGTATGACAATCCATATCCAAATCTGGTACTAGTTGATATAACCGAAAAAATATCTGATCCGATCCGAAATTCTCGTTAATAAAATTTTATGAATAACATAAAATAAAAGTTATATCATTACCAACATATATTTTTTATTTATGTATATACTATGCATGTGTATAATGATAAATACATTATTTTCTGATTGGATTGGATTCTTAACAGATCGAATATAGGTAAATTCATATCCGATCCACTAAGTAAACAACTCATCGATTTAGATTGAATTCGGGTTATTCAACTATGATACAAACCCATAGCCAAATTTTTTCATCGAATTTGAACCAAAATCCGATCCATTGATAGGCCTAGGTGTAGTAGTATTTATGGATGTTGAAAATATTGGGGGGGGGGTGTAGTTAGAAGAGGGAGGTTGAAAATATTGGGAGGGTGTACAAATAAATTTTGGTGGTGTGAATAGCAAACTTGTAACTATAAATCAATTACATGAGAAGAGCCTTGG
The DNA here is from genome assembly GCA_016624345.1 of Platycodon grandiflorus. Taxonomy (NCBI): domain Eukaryota; kingdom Viridiplantae; phylum Streptophyta; class Magnoliopsida; order Asterales; family Campanulaceae; genus Platycodon; species Platycodon grandiflorus. The sequence goes on from CM028362.1 coordinate 30,981,435, forward strand.
CCTCTCCAACCATGTTGGAACTAATGAGCTCAAGATTTTCACGAATTTTTCCCTTTATTTTCTTTTATTTTGTGCTACTTTTGAATTAAATATGCTTGAAAATATTATTATTTGTGTATTTGTGCTTTAATGTAGGTTTCCAAGAAATTAACGAGCATTCAAGAATTTTAGCACAAAATTTGAGGCAATTTTGGGCTTTAAAGTTGAGCTTTAATTTATTCTGTCAAAATTCGTTAGAGTTCCAAGGCAAAATGAGGCTAGCGAAAGACTATTCTAAGAAGCCTAGAGGGGGAAGGACTTCGGGAGCCAATATTAGAAAAGTAGGGGCACCGCTGCAATTACTCAAAGAATTCGTTAATACGGTGGCACCCCCACCGCGTCGCCACGTGTCCTCTGCCCAAGCCCAGCAACCCGCGAGATCTCCCTTAGTGCTCTACTCGGATCCGGCCCTTCTGCCTGGTTCCACTCACACCACAGCCCGTTTCTCACCTGGGTAATCCGCGTGTCCCACCTTTTGGGTCAGCCCATCTTTCACCCTTCACCTCACAGCTCCAGCCCAATCCAGCACCCATCCTCTCTCACGCCTTGACCCGCGAACTCCCAAACGGGCTGCCCACTTCCAGCCGCGATCCAACTCATTTTCCTCCCCTTTTTAGCCCTCAATCTTTATTAAAATTCCCATTTTACCCATAGCTTCTCCAACACTCTTTGCCCTTCACTTTTAATCTCCTAGGCAACCCCAAAAATTAATCAGAAAGTCCCCATACGGGGCAAACAGCCCCCTTTGGGGTAGCAGCACTCACTCCCCAAAACTCTCTCCGCCATTGAAGATTGATCTCATTCGATGGTTTAGAGCTTCAAATCAAGGGCCAACGAAACATCTACAAGTGATTTCAACCCCGCATCTCGACATTGTTCGCGACTTTGTCAGTTAAATTCTTACAATTTATATTTTATATATTTTCTTGGGTTGAATGATTTTGTAATTGTGGAATTGGTTTTGTGCTTTAATGATTTATGGAAAGCAATTATTTTTCTATGTTGTTGTAGTGAATTAATTTGATCTCTCTCTCTCTCTATTTAGTATACAAGCATGCTAGGTTATTAATTTGTGGACTTAATGCTTTTAATTAATTGGCCACTAATTAAATGATTTGAGAAATGTTTGGATCTACGAGAGCTACCTTGCATTTCGGACTGAACAAATTAATAGTCGGTGCTTGGAACACACCGATAGCCATGGGAGTACTTGTTTTGTGAAGCGATCAATCCACCGAGAGGTAGGAAATTAGGGTTTTTAACCACTTTCGATGTCCCGGTTACCGGCATGCCTTGTAGAAAAATAGAGAGATTATTTCTCTATCCACTATTACCCATATTCTTGGTATTTATTGTGTGATCTTAATGCTTTTAATGGGAATCATGACACGTTAGATGATTTCTAGAATTATAGGATAAGATGCGAGAGCCCGTCCTATTAATTCCGAAACACAATAATTGTGTATGACTTGACCGAGAGGTAACGAGTGTTCATAGATAGCTAATTGAGGACTTATTCTGACATGCGATCAATCCACCTTAGCCATTCGCGAGGTAGGAGAGATTCAGGTTGCTATTGGGGCGAGAGCTCGTAGTTAACCAATTTAGTATTTTCGGCTACCAAGACTTGAGTAAAAGGAGAGTAGAAAGAAGATTAAATTAATCATGAGGTAGACTAGAAATATTGCATTCCTAAAATTCTATCTTTTAACTCTTGATTTTTTGTTGCCAAACCATTTTGCAACATTGTATATATTAATTGTTTTCTTTTATTTTTAGTTTTTAGTTTTTATTCTCAATTTATTTTCGCTTAATTATCATTAGCTAGCTCAATTTCAGTACTTAGTTGGAGTGAAAATTACGTATATTCCTTGTGGGATCGATACTTGTGCTTATGCATTATATTACTTGATACGGTAGGGTACTCTTGCCCTAATTGTTGCAATTTAATTTGCAGCACATCAGGAACCCTCAAAACAAGAGCAAGCATTATGTATAAAGTCCCTAGCTAACAACTCCACCACCTTCATCCCTCCTTTGAAGATTCAGCTTCTGAATTGAGTTTGGGAAACTTGAACAAAAGAAAGCTGTTCAAAAGACCTTTCTAGTCTTTGAACTCTGTTTTACTGGGGTTGAGACTTGAGTCTCAGTCATGACAACTCATCTTAACTTATCAGTAAAAAACGAAGGCTTAATTCTCAATTTCATCACCTTACTATTGCAAAAGGTTTGTTAAGCTCACCTAACAATTTTCTTTCACACTTTAATAACTATACTTCACAAAAAGTGTCACGTTCATCACTTCATCTATTTTTTTGATCAATTGTTTAATTCTTTTGTAAAAACTCGAAAATACCCTTATTATTTGTAAGTACTGGTCACGCTTTGTCTCTCACCCTCACCCTTAACTAACAAACGTATTCACTCTTAACCAAATTCAAGGAAGAGGATGATGTCGAGCTCTCATGTATTGTTAAAATCAAGGTGAGGGCAAAAATTGTTTTGAGATCAACAACACCACCACCAAGACCTTAATTTGTAAAGTAAAATATTGGCAAAAAAAAAAAGAAGACAAAATCAGTAATGGCCACATAACACCACCACCACCAAGAACCCACTGCCATTGAAAGCGATGGTGGTGTATTAATACTTCAGGCCATAACCGAGGTTGAACATCAAGTATCAATTAAGGCCACGATCGAGGTTGAACATCACAGATCCACAACCGAGGTTGAAAGCAGAGATTTTGGTTTAGGTTCTAAGGTTAGGGAGGAAAAGATGGTGACAGTGACAGAATGGGTGGCGACTAAATAGTGAGGAGAAGTTGGGGAGAAATCAAGGGAGGTGATGATCCGTCTTTTGTCATTGATGATGGGTCAGATCCGTTTGGAAAACTCACGAGTGCGTTGCCTCACCCATGCGAAATCATATAGGCAGATCCGTTTGGAAAACTCACGAGTGCGTTGCCTCACCCATGCGAAATCATATAGGGGTTGATTTTGACTTAATTGAGGTAGGTTTTAGATTAGGTTTTACTGGATTGTGGGAGGTAGAGTGTGACGACCCGAGTCCGAGATTTGATGTTGAACCCCAACTCGGAGCGCCAAACCGAAGAAAAACTAATACAAGCGAGCCACAAAAGCTCGAACCAAACTGAGCAGCGGAATACTAAATAAAATATTAGTTTTAAAAACTCGAATAACAAAATCCCAACAACAATATAAAACCTACACGGCTAATCACGAGCCGGAGAAACAACAATACTGAAAACCAACAAGCTAACATGCTTGGGAAAACAACTAAAGATAAATGGCTCAAAGCCTCAATGGAAATAAATAAAATTACTGTTAATACAATAAAGTACAATGGGCCGACTCCACAAGTCGCCACCAGAATACAACTAAATAAAATACTACATTTCTACCCGACATACTAAGTTTACATAACTCAGTTTAACCCACGATCTCACAAATACAGGTGATAGAAATAAACTAATAATCTAAGTACAACTCGAACCAAAGCCTCACTGCGCTGGACAATGTCCTGCAACTAAGGAAAACAAATATGGAAGGGATGAGTCGAAGACCCAGTAAGTTACTAATGTAACAATATGGCATGACATTATGCATATAATATAGCAGGATAATAAACAGGTCGTAGCACATAAGACAACTAACCCTATAATCACGAGAGGCTTAGTAGCCGCCAACCGTCATGCACTGGTTGGAGACCACGACCAACGTTCGTGCGGAAACATATAGGATGTAAGTAAACATATAAGGGTAGATACGGTGGATTCGAGGTACACCTCCGAAATCCCTTGAAACACTTCCGACCTTATCGCTCCATGAAGCCGTAGTAAACGATCGTACTGCCGCTCCACAGAACTATAAAGGATGCCTCTGTTGCTATCCAACAAGATAATAATGACAATAGATTCCTACGCTTTTGCTCCAGAAAAACATAATAAATAACTGTGCCGCTGATGCTGGATACATCTCCCAATATCGAACAACGAACAGAAATAGATGATTGTGTTGCTGCTGCTGTACACAAATCACGAAGGGACCGGTGCTCGTATCCCGTAACAAATATTTGTACCTGATCGCGTCAAGCACGATCTACAAGTACCCAACAAATAAATGTACCCGACTGCGTCAAGCACGATCTACAAGTACCCACTGTGGACCATTTTCTGTATCCACGTCGACGTATCGCTCGATCCCCTACGACCTGAGACAATACGGCTCTAGCCACTTCTAGGTATCACAAGGGACCGGTGTCCGTATCCCAATGCATACAAAACAATGTCGACAATGCACAGTCGCCGTTTATTCCGTTCAACTGTGGGGCTAGAGAAACCCCTACCGTGGCCAATGGTAAGGCAAGGCCCAGTGTATTGGCCTTCGGCTATTACGAAGCCCCTGCTCCCGCAATAACCGAGCGTCAACACACCTCTAATGCACACATGTCAGCTGGACTCAATACAATGCACAAGTAGATGTTTACTTATGTTAAACTAATCAAAGCGTATTCTATTGAATCACAACTTAATAAATCAAATCATGATGTGTTCTATTGAATCACCACTCATCGAAATCAAACCATAATGTGTTATATTGAATCACATACCAAATTAACATGATGCTCTTGTAATTACTAAACACAATCAATCATTAAAGTAGGATGATTGTCCTATTGCTTACTAGAACAATCACAAATACCACACATCATTCAAGCCTGCAATCACTAGACTTCACGATCGCAACATACGTAAGTCTACTCGTACTAACAGTCATAATTCAATGCGTCACTAACACACTCAACTTAGGATCTCTACAGTATCCTATGATCACAATAAACTCCATCTCATGTATATATATATATATATATATTTCATCTCATTACCGTCGTGTATTATACATATCACGACTTCCTACAAATCACATCATCCGTATTGGAATGATAACTAAGGTGTACATTGACTACCTAGAATATACCCAACTCATCAATCGACGATTGAGACTATACGTCTCATGTGAAATGTCGTGAACTAAGGGGCATGACTATTCGATAAAACTTATGGACAGACCAATATAGATAATTAACCCTTGCTAAGGCATAAGGTTTAAGTCGAAACTTCAACGTTCTTAATAGTCAACTAATGTTTGACTAAGTCAACCCAAGTCGCGTTCTATTGGGTCACGATCTCAATAATTCGTCATCCCACATCGTAGAAGACTAAAATACAACCTACATCGGTTTATCTACTCGTTACCGCATTACACGATGTATAATCTTTACGTCCTATACAATACCGCTAGAGTCGGTCATCTACAAATTAAACCTCGAAACGAATCGTAGTATCGTCCCTAATTAACCGTGTCAAACACAATACCTAACGTTCGGGGTATATACTACCCATGTAAATCTCACGAGTCATCGCGAGAATATTATAAACAACAAATACCCAATAATTCAATATCATCAAGGTCTAAGAGTAATAACTACAACGATAACAACAACAGTGAACTCCACAAGTCTCTAATATTCGGAGACCACAAAACTAATAACAATACATCAATACCCATCGATTGACCATGTTAACAAATCATCTTGAACAAGTATAGCATGTAGGGAGTTCATATACAACATGTATAACATGTAATCATCGCGATATTACACTACGATGCTCAAAATCTAAGAAGGAGATTAGTAACTTACCATACAACGCAAATCCTCCACCAAATCAAAGGGCTTCGGGTGAAAATGTACTCTTCCACGACCTCTACTCCGCTACGGAGTCCAATTGTCGATCCTAAGCTCAATCCAAGTCCGAATCAAGCTTTCTCTCTCTCAAAACTTCACTTTCTCTCTCTAAAAAGTGGGAGATGAGGTGGGGTGGTGATTCCTCAACAGATTGGATGATCCCTCTGGACAAAAACGTGCTCCTCATCGCCCTCTACGCTACGGCGAAGGCGGATCACAAATCTGACTTCAAACGCTCAAGATATCGCGATTATACTCTCTATACTCTTACTCATCTCTCTCTTCTTTCTCTCTCTCTAAAATCTGGGTTGGAGGAAGAGAAATGAGGGAAAATAAGGTTGGGTTATGTTATTAATACCATGGGTAAGTGTTTGGTCCAATCCCGGGCTTGTTTGAGGGAAAACATGTTTGATATTCGAGGGTGAATCTAAACCAAGGCTAGATCACTTAAACATAGGGAATACACAAGGTATACAAATGATAATCGGTATCAATAATAGTCTTGAACGAGTCTAGAAACAAGGTACAACTCACCATGAGTTTAATTACGTGTCGAACACGGTTCACAACATAACGCGTCATACTTAACAAGTATGACACCTCACTCTCCGAGGGTTTTAAGGTCAATAACGAGAGACTATAATCGAATTAGGGAAGAAGTCGGGTCGGGGTGTTACATGGAGGAATAAGAAAGAAGAGGGTGCGGAGGCAGAGAAGGCGCTGGAGAAGAAGAAAGGTGGAGAATGGCTCTTTGAAGTGTTGGATTTGATGAAAACCAGAGAGAGGTTTAAATGTCCAAAGATTAATGAAAAAAATTGGAGGAAGGGAGCTTATGGGGTATAATTGGGTTTTTGATATTAGCAAGGGTATTTTCGAGTTTTTAATCATTTTCAAGGAGACCTGAGTACACGTGCACAACATGTGACAAAGCTATAGGGCATTTTAGTCTTTTCCACGACTTCCGTCCAACAAAACTAACGGAATGTTAATCGGGTGACCAACTTAACACTTTTCATAAAGTATAGTAATTAAAGTGTGAAAAAAAATTGTAGACTGAGTTTAACAGATCTTTTGCAATAGTAGGGTAATGAAATTGAGAATTAAGCCAAAAAAAAAAAAAAAACACTCAACTTAAAATGAACCTTAATATAAAAATATGGAATGTTTATGCGAGAAAAATTGATTTATCGTTGGAGTGGGATGGATACAGGGAATGAAATTGTTCTGATAAGCATGTTTATAAATTACTCATGTTTCAAACAAAGAGTTCAGTATACTATTTTGGGATGCTTCACCTAAAGAGTCTACTTTTAAAAAATTATGTCTACAATCTCCATTACATTTCAACATTACCCTCCACATTTGTTATTAACATAGTATTAATTATGCTTGAGCACTTTTGTAATTATGACCAACTCTAATGCTAATTATATTTTCTTTAATTATTAGACTTTTCAAACATGAATTCTTTGGGTGGAACGGATGAAGTAATGTCCTTAAAGTGAACCTTAATATAAATAATATGGAAGATAATTTTGACCAGGACCGTAGATATTTGAACCGTCTTGAATCAAAATTAGTGATTATTTATTTATGCTGCGAATAAGAAGTAATAATATAACTAAAATTATATAAAGATATCAACGCCCACACCCCATTCTGTGCCTCGTTACAATATTTAAAGCATACTGAAAATGCATTTTATTGATAAAATTTGTATGCGTAGGATTACTTTTTTCTTTACAAAAAATGATATTTTATCAGCAGAATGCATTTAATGATGCATTAAAGTGTTATATATTAATTAGAATGTACAATATTTAAAGCATATTGTACATGCATTTTGTTGATATTATCAAGTCCAATGAACTTGAGAAGTTCATTTTTTATTTTCTTTTTAAACATAATACTTGTTGTGTGAACTGAATGATTTATAGTGAAAGAGTTGAAATAATTGTACGAGAATTTTCCAGTTTCCATTATGAGCATTGCTATTAACACTTCCAATACCTCTAAGAACACCTCCTTCACATATTACAAAAATATTATTATAAATTTTGACCTAAATACCCTTATGTATTCTTATTTTTTTTAGGTTGAAAAAAAAATATTTTAGACTGTTCGGCAGCTCCCTACCAAACACAGCTAAGGCTATTCAGTAAGGGGTGCCAAACACTCACAGTGGTGTTCAGTTAGGGGTGTCGAATACCACTATGGGTGTTTAGTCATACAGTGCCGAACAACTAAATAAATAAATAAATAATAGGCCAAAATATATATAAAAAAAAACTCAAAGTATACACCAAATCCCACTTTGCACCCTAATTTGAAATTTGAGTCTAAGTAACACTCCATGTTCAAATTTGTCCCACTTTGTCCCCTTGCCGTGATGGGTGTTAAAAAGTTAACAGAAATTGCATGTGCTCATCATGTGATGGATATTTCATTAATTTAACATTTTCTTTTCTTTTCTCTTTTAACTTTTTCCCCTCTTAAATTTGGGCTTACTATTTTGGTTTCTTTTTTATTTTCTTCTCCTTCCACAATAAATAATTTATATATATATATATATATCTATATATATATATATACACATGTAAATTTTATTTAATAACAAAAAAGAAATAGAGAGTCAAATATATACATATATATATATATATATATTATAGGTATATCCAATATACTTTACTTAAAAATAAGGAGATAATTGCAAAATAAACTTTGTATTTGTTTTGAGATTTTAATTTAAACCATGTGTTTTTATTTTTTGCAAATTGAACCTTCACCTAAATTTTTTTTTAATCAAAACCTTCCGTCAAGTTGCTGTTAGATCAACTGACGGAAGGATGACTTGGCATCCACGTGGCTCTTACGTGGAAATGGCGGGGAAATTATTCCAAAAAATGACCTTGTACTATTTTATGATTTCAAAAAAAACCTTGGTTGTTAATGAATTTTCAAAAAAATATTTTAAAAAGAACCTTGTACAATTAATATATTTTCAAAATAAACCCTGAAAGTTTCTTTAATATTTTTTCATAATAAACCATGATTTTTGATTATTGAAATAAAAAGTTAATATTGAGTTTATTGAAACCATTTATAATCAATTCAATGTCAACCACATTGCTATATATTATTGAATTGATATTTTAAAATATTATTATTTAAATTATTTTTATTTTTTATTTTTTAACAAAATATCTAATATTTTCTAAAATTTTAATAGACAAATGCCTTAATAATATTATTTTCTTATAATGGAACACGAGATACGAATTATGAGCATGATTCACTAAATATATTTATTCTAAAAAAAATAAATAATACTAAGTAAAAATTAATCACTCTCTAAAAGAAAACATGTAACAAACTACTACCTCCGTCCCAAAATAATTATCATTTTAGAAACAAGATAATTATTTTGGAATGGACAAAAAATGAAAGGAAGACAATTATTTTTGAACGAAAGGAGTATTAATATTCATAATAAAATTAGTTTATTTTAATATGTATGTCCAATCAAACATAACAATTACCACGTAATATTTAGGAAATGAAGAAGTACTTTAATGCATTACTCACACACACACACACACACACACACTAACTTTTTAATACGTAAAATAGAATAATACTTAAAAAAAAAAAAATAGTCCATAGTTATGGAGGTAGTAGTTTGTTATGTGCAAATTGCTTTTTAAGATTGAGCATGATTTGACTAAAGCTTACATTTAAAAAGTAATTTGCACATGTAACAAGCTACTACCTCCATAATTGTGGGCTATTTTTTTTTAAGTATTATTCTATTTTACGTATTAAAAAGTTATTGTGTGTGTGTGTGTGACAGCAATGCATTAAAGTACTTCTTCATTTCCTAAATATTACGGAATAATTGTTATGTTTGATTGGACACACAAATTAAAATAAACTAATTTTATTATGAATATTAATACTCCTTTCGTTTATAAATAATTGTCTTTCCTTTTATTTGTTGTCTGTTCCAAAATAATTATCGTGTTCCTAAAATGACAATTATTTTAGGACGGAGGTAGTAGTTTGTTACGTGTTTCCTTTTAGAGAGTGATTAATATTTACTTATTATTTTTTCAGAATAAATATATTTAGTCAATCATGCTCATAACTCGCATCTCGTGTTCCATTATAAGAAATAATATTGTTAAGGCATTTGTCTACTAAAATTTTAGAAAATATTAGATATTTTATTAAAAAAATAAAAATTAAATTAATTTAAATAATAATATTTTAAAATATCAATTCAATAATATATAGAAATGTGGTTGGTATTGAATTGATTATAACTGGTTTCAATAAACTCAATATTAACTTTTTATTTCAATAATCAAAGATCATGATTTATTATGAAAATATATTAAAGAAACTGTCAGGGTTTATTTTAAAAATATATTAATTGTATAAGGTTCTTTTTTTTGAAAATTCGTTAACAACCAAGATTTTTTTTGAAATCATAAAATAGTACAAGGTTTTTTTGGAATAATTTCCCCGCTATTTCCACATAAGAGCCACGTGGATACCAAGTCATTCTTCCGTCAGTTGATCTAACAGCAACTTGACAGAAGGTTTTGATTAAAAAAAAAATTAGGTGAAGGTTCAATTTGCAAAAAATAAAAACGCATGGTTTAAATTGAAATCTTAAAACTAGTACAAAGTTTATTTTGTAATCATATCTAAAAATAAGTATGCAAACTTTTTTTGCTTAACAAAACAAAAATGAATAAAAAAACGACAATATTTAAACTTTTCTTTATCTATACGCAATATTTAAACTTTTCTTTATATATACTGCCGAAATCCCCCAAATGAAAGAGTAGTGGCGGCAAGACCCGAAAGGCCAATCTCAATTTTGTGGACGATTCAATTTACGCCGACCCCTCCTTCAAGCTGCAAATTGGATCTAGATCTTGAAATCATCCACGATGTCACAAGGATGTAGATCTCGCGATGGTCCATGAATTTCAAATCTCTGATCTTGAATCATGATGAATCCGGTGAGTACGTGACTTTGGTTTATGATGGTGGAAATGCTGGGTTGAGCTGGTGAGATCAAGTCAGAAGATCTATATTGGAATAGTGAGTGATGGTTGGGAGATGGAGAAAATAAGATAGATTAATAGAGGTAAAGAGGATAGAGTGTGTGATTATGGAGTTTGCAATCGTGGGTGGGTTTGACCGGAGGTGGTGGTGGTGCCCTTAGGGCATAGAGGTGACAGGGAGATGGGTGAGTGTGGGGATGATAGGTTAGTAATTAGCAGGTATAGGATTGAAATTAATATATGAGTATTATTAGTTTACCCATAGTTAGGGTGTTCATCGGTTTGGTTTCAAGTTGTTCGATTCGGTTTGTTCGATTTTTATTATTTCAACCTTAAAATAAAAAATTAAATCAAATAAAAAACCAAGAAATCAAACCAAATTCGAATTCGATTTTCGGTTTTAACCAAACAAATGTTAAAACTACAATGCAATTCAGTTTAAATATTTATTATTTAAAAAACATACAAAACAAAGATTAAAAATTACATAATATTCCTAAAAATGTAAGATTACATATACTTAATCACTCAAACTTAAAGGAAGTCTTGGATTACACACATTAGTTTGACCTTTCTTATCACTAAACATCCACAAAATTTATTTGAGTTGTCACTTGTGTTATTTCTGCAACACATTACAATAATTATGGACATTAATTATTTATATAACTAATAATAATATATTTAATTTTATTATATTTTTTCTAATTCGGTTTTCGGTTTGAAAGGCAAAACCAAAAACCAAACAAAAAAAATTTAAAATTCGGTTTTGCCAACCAAACCAAACCAAACCAAAAACTAAATTTAAATTCGGTTTCGGATTGTTCGGTTCAAATGATCAGTTTTTCGATTTGGTTTCGGATGAAACCAAATACTAAACACCCCTACCCATAGTGAAAATGACTAAAATAACCATCACATGATCGGCACATGCTAATTTCTGTTAACTTTTTAACACCCACACGGCAAGGGGGCAAAGTGGGACAAATTTGAACGTGAAGTGTTACTTAGACATAAATTTTAAATTATGGTGCAAAGTGAAATTTGGTGTATACTTTGAAAGTTTTTTTTTTTATATTTTGGCCTAAAAAATAAATTGTTTAAACACAATAGAAGAGGGAAGGAAGATGAAATTGAAGAGGGAATGAAGACATGCTGCTATCTCATTACTCGCTACTCTAACTGGGGCCATTTCCCGAACCCACATTTCTCTCCCAAGATGAATCATGAGACATCTTCTATTTGCACCGCCTTACCTGAATCAATCACCAAACAAAGGGATGTCCCTCTTTCTGGGTCAGGACTTTTAACACAGCGGGACTACCTTTCTTCAACATGGCCCTAATTTAATTCTGCAGCCTTTTTTAGTCGAAAGTTAACTCTCTTTCAAACTGCCTATAAGCCTTCTAAAAAGCAAAGCGCTTTAAGTAGATCACTGAATCAAGTTCATTGAAAGGAAGACATAAAATAAAAAAATAAAAATAAAAAGAATAAGGGTGGAAGAGGGAAGAAAGAGGAAAGGAAGCAAGACAGGCGGAGATGAGAAGGAGGAGGGAAGGATTAGGTTAATTTTGGGAAATTGTTAGAAGGGCAAAACAGGAAAATAAGGGGGGTATACTTAGATTTTTAGGAGATTGATAATTTTAGGGGTGGTGTACTTAGAGCATTTGTGGGTGTTAATAACAATGCTTTTACGTTATTTGTGGAGAATGGATATGAAAGAAATTAAAAAATTAATTTTGAGAATTGGGCAAATATGGAGAACAGAATTAAGTTGAAGAATAAAGATGATATGTATTTAAGAACTCGTCTAACATATTTAAAGCCCGTTTGGTCGTGTTTTGGCCAAAATGTAGGAATAAAACGGAACTTATTTGCAAAAATTGCGTTTCAATGCCGCGGCAGAAAAAACTGCATTAAAACGTTGGAATTCCCAGTTTTTTTCCAGAAAACAGGTTTCAAAACGTTGCTAAAAAAAAAATGCTACATGAAGTGATGTCTCAAATGCATTTATAAGAAAAAGTTACGTTTTGAAATATATGCGTTTTAAAAACGTTGTATTTTTAAAACGTTAGCGTTTTGAAAACGCTGCATCAAAACGGGCCCTTATAACTTAGTTATCAAAGTAAAATAACGAACGAGGTAATAAACGACCAGCATATTCAGGAGTAGACTTCTAGACTACCTTCTCAACTTTGCTTGAACCTATTGATCGAAATATAGTTGTCGAGTACCCCGAAATAGTTATAGTCTCGTAAAAGGTGTTTAATGTGACCATGATTTGGTGTAGTTACGCCCTTGATTAGTAAAAGTGTAATTTTTATCTTAATTGTAGTTGAAATTAGAAAAATAATTTAAATTTTGTGCAACACAATTTATTCTTTTAATTCCAATTCTAAAACTTGAATAATGTTACCATGATTTGGTGTAGTTTGCCCTCGATTAGTAAAAGTATAATCTTTATCTTAATTTTAGACTATGTTTGAGTCCTCAATTTGGAAATTCGAAATTAAAATTAGAAGAACAATTTAAATTTTGTAAAAACTCAATTTATTCTTCTAATTCTAATTCTAAAACTTTAAAATAAGCGGATCGTGGCCTTAATATTAAAACATAGGTGCTAAATGACACCAAAAAAAAAAAAAATACCACCACCCCCTTAGGAAAATACTATTTTGCCCCTAATTCAATTACAAAAAAAAAAAAAAAGGGAGACTCCTAAGGGGTGGCGGTCCTAATGGAGGTTCCGTTAAAAAGTTAACGATTTCATTAACTTTTTAACGAAAATATTAATTTTAATATCCTAAAGTTAACATTTCCGTTAAAAAGTTAACAGAATATTAACGATTCTGTTAACTTTTTAACGGAACCTCCATAGGACCGCCACCCCGAGGGAAGTCTTCCTCCGTTAGAACCGCCTAAAGGTGGGGGTCTTGTCAAATTTTTTATTTTTCATTAAAAATATAAATAAAATAATAAATTTATCCAGGGATAATATTTAATATTTTTTGGAGTGTCATTTAGCACGTCAATATTAAAATCTTACAACTAAAATGTTGAAAGATTGGACTGTTCTAAAAGTTTAGGCAAAGTAAGTTAGTAAACCAACCCCATCACTCACCAACCCACTTTCAGGCGACACCCAACCAAAATCTCCACACATACAAAAAGAAAGATTTAAAACTAAGCAAAAGCGAACCCTCTTAGAGAGAGAGAGCAAGCAAGAAAGATGGCAATGGCAATGGCACTTCGCAGACTCTGCTCTTCTAATTACAAACTTCTCCGTCCTCTCTCTAATGGCGGCTCTCTCTATTATATGGTCTCTATTCCATCTATTAAATCATATTACTAATCATTTCATATTATGAGTATATTTACTCAGTAATGTAATTCGTTGATTTTCTAAACAGTCTTCTTTGCCGAATCCAGCAACAGCTGAGAGAGAACACTCCCGCCCTACTGTAATATTTTTGTTTGATTTCCAGTTTTAATTGAAAATTTTGATTTGGATCATGAAATCGTTGGATCTTAATTTGATTGCTTTGTTCACTTTGTGTAATTATTCGTCTTGTTATGAATTTGATTTGCAGTGGACGAAGCAATTGAATGCTCCACTTGAAGAGGTGGATCCAGAAATTGCTGACATCATCGAGCTCGAAAAGGCCAGACAATGGAAGGTATAAACTAACTGTATTATTTAAAGGAAGAGCTAACACAGTTCTAGTTTTGGACAGTTTTTTCATGCATTAAGCATTCTTGTATCGGGAGGTCTTTTTCATGCTTCTATGCGACGTTACGAATTCCAATGTCACCAGGGTAAATACGGAATCCCAGTACTAAATTATGAGTTATTTCATTAGTTAAATAATCACCACTTGAATTTCAATAAAACAAAATGTGTTCCTTCTAATTGGACTTATTCGGTAAATGAAACTTCAAATACTAATGCCTGTGAATGTGTAGTTTTTAGGTATATTGCTTGGTATCCCAAAATGAACATCCCTGTTTTGTCTATCAACTGTTGCGTAAGGATGTGATTAGCTGCTTAATACGAAAGTAATCTATAATTACGCACTGTCACATTAGCTGGGACTCAAATCGGGATTACTATATTGGGACATCTAACGTTACTCAGTTTTTAGTGCCTAATTTTCTCTTATTGTTTCTATAGTATTGTGGTTTTATGTGGATTCACCTTTGAGTGTTTACTTGCTATGGTGGGGAATTGATATACATGTGCATATAGGGATTCGAGCTCATACCTTCAGAGAATTTCACATCGTTGTCAGTGATGCAAGCTGTTGGGTCCGTGATGACAAACAAATACAGTGAAGGTTATCCTGGAGCAAGATATTATGGAGGAAATGAGTATGAAAGACCCACTCCATTTTTGTTTCCAATTTTGGTTCCATTAAGTGTATTTCTACCAATTCTTGTGATACTTTTACTTTCAATTTGTCTATTATTTATGTCAGTTTCAAAGTTTAGTGTAATTTTTGAGCTTGTCTTATATATTCATGAAGGTACATCGACATGGCAGAGACACTGTGTCAAAAGCGTGCCCTTGAAGCTTTTCGATTGGATCCTGCAAAATGGGGAGGTAAGTGCATTATGCATATGCTCTATTCTTGTCAGATCAGTGGATCTTCAATCTGCTAAAACATTAGATGGTAGGGCGTTTGTTTATTTATGGATATATTACTGAACTGTAGGTTCATATCATATAATAAGTTGATTAGTGCCTTAATTAAAACTCAATTGTCTAAGGCCCTATAATTGCTATAACTGCTATTATTAATTAAAAGACTTTTCTGTGTGAATGCACAAGACATCTCCCAGTTAAGTGACTCTTTCTTTTGAAAATAGTTTTATAGGGTCTGTGACACCTTAGATGACATGAACACCCTGCATGGGATTCGATGATACTATGATAGTTATGTTACTCTATGTTACCTGGACTCGCTACAAGGATCGGACACAGGTGCTGATCGTGTCGGATCTGCCAAAATTTTAGGATTTTGCATTAAATCTAGTGGAAAACTGACACACCCACACCCACACCCACACCAAAACTCACACCCAACCCACAAT
This sequence comes from Platycodon grandiflorus, assembly GCA_016624345.1. Classification (NCBI taxonomy): domain Eukaryota; kingdom Viridiplantae; phylum Streptophyta; class Magnoliopsida; order Asterales; family Campanulaceae; genus Platycodon; species Platycodon grandiflorus. The sequence goes on from CM028362.1 coordinate 30,997,409, forward strand.
GTGGACTCCCAAGTAGGTAAAACTTATACTTCGCTTCATTGTTGGCATATTGCTCCATATTGTTTGGTGTTCAATAATAGAATATAGCAGTTCTTACGTATTAAATTTTTTTTAATAGAAATATAGCAGTTCTTTCTTTGCTTATCTTCAGTTAGTGGTAAAAGCAGCCTTAGCAATTGATGCTGTGAGGCTTTTAGTCATAGCTTTTCATGCTACAAGACCTAAATAAATGGCTGGTAAATGAGGCAAATTTAGATTCAATTTAGACTGGATGAAGTATTTTTTTGTTTCTATTTTGTGATTTACTTCTATAGTTCTATAGGAGGATCTGGGCTTCTTTTTATTTTGCCACCTTCTCTTTTGTGCGTGCGTGTTGTGGATGGAGGGTTGCGTGTGTATTTGTGGAGGGATTACTCAGAGAAACGGTAATCAGGAACTTGCACTCGTATTCATTTACTCTGTCTCTGCGCTTCTCTCTCTCTCTCTCTCTCTCCCTACACACATACATACATGCATACACACATACATACATGCATACATACATACATGCATACATACATATACATACATACATATATACATACATATATATATATATATATACATACATATATACATATATATATACACACTACATATAGTTTTCAGCATCTTGTCAAAAACTGCATTAAAAGAGTTGTCATACCTTATTTCTTGCAGTCAATGTGCAGTCCCTATCTGGATCCCCTGCTAACTTTCAAGCTTATACTGCACTTTTAAAGCCTCATGAGAGAATCATGGCACTGGATCTTCCTCATGGTGGACATCTTTCGCATGGCTATCAGGTGCTTGCAACTTCTTAAGTTTAAGACTTCAAGCTTAACGAGCTACATTTGTTGGTTGGCCCATTCCTGGTCATTAGCGAATGCAAACTCTCTTTACTGCTCATATAGTGGTTATAATTTGGCTTAATCAGGGTAGATGTTATATGTAGGCCTTTATTTTCCTAGGATTTGATTGTTTTTCAGTTGAAAGGAAAGATACTTGCCTATGCTCTTCTCTTAATCATTGAGATGAAATAAATTACTTCAACGGAGGGAACATTTTATTTCAATTACCACGCGCAATTTGTTTGCTTTAAAGCTTCTATTCCTATGTGTGTGTTATAGGGCACTCATCTCTCATCTCATTCGGAAATAAGGATTCTATATAAACTTTTTTAGATTTGATCATGTAAAAGTACCACTATATTTAGTCTTTTAAAGCCATCCTTAAGGTAGTACCTTGCTTGGCCCAAAAGGACTTTGTCATTCCCGTCAGCATGAAAAAGGGGGAAATTGTTAGGACCTTTGTATTAGGATATGATTTGATGATGGTTAGTGAGCTAAGCCCCTTGATAAAACACCGGAATTCATGTACAAGAGTTATACAAATCCATGCAGGTCTGTATTTAGTTAGAAGAAACCCCATGCACCCGGAGCACTCGCCCAAAGCGAAGCAAGAAAGACCACCCTATCCCATAAAAGAACTTTGTGCAAGTGCTTATCCTCAAAATTCATAAAAGTGAATTTTAAAAATGCAGCTCAAAAATAGAAATTAGTTTGACAATGCTAAATGAAGATGAGCCTAAAGGTTCTGTGCATTTCTCCCTCATCTCTGATTTCCTCAATGCAGCTCCCTAGCCAGTGCATTATGTAGTCTGCAGTCCGCATATGAAACTAAATATTACTGCTCTCAGTTAAGTTCCCATCAGTCTTCATCTAAAATCCCACAGAAATTGCTGATAAAAATACACCTGCAAGGTGGGGGCCCCAAATTTTATCAGCTATAATTTGGGGCCCCCACCTTGCAGGGGTATTTTTTCATTTTCTCCTTAACCACACTCACACACACACAGATGAAAAAAGAAAGAAGGAAGAAAACCCCACTGATATCTTACACAATGAGCTCCTAAACTGTGTCCTTTCTCATTATTAATGCATGCCATTAGTGAAGAAAAAATTGATATCGACTTATGTTGTATGTTCATGACCAATAGGACTTCTAAGGTCGAGTACATAAATTCAGTTAGTTATAAAAAACCATTGATCTCATTGTCATTTGTTTTTGAGTTTGTGGCTTGTCAAACTAAGTTACACTGTTTAAAGACAAAATATGATACCAGCTTATAACAATTGTGTCTTTTGATTATCTTTCTCTCATGCTGCAGACGGACACCAAGAAGATATCTGCTGTCTCAATCTTTTTTGAGACAATGCCATACAGATTGGACGAGACCACTGGTTATATTGACTATGACCAGGTATGCTGTAATACTAGCTGTAGCAATTACTGTTTCAGGTGAAGCAGTGTTCATCTTATGCATAACTATTGTGTAATTTAACTCCTTGTTGGGACGCAATTGCAGTCTTAAATTATATTTTTTAAAGCGCATAGTGAAGAATTAGTTGTTCTCAAGAGAATCTGGCAATGCACATCACAGAAATATAATTAGTTGTTCTCAAGAGAATCTGGCAATGCACATCACAAAAATGTAGACTTTGGATATTCTCCGATGAGAGAACGATTCTAAAAGTGCCCACTTACTTGGCTCTTTCCTTTTATTTCTTGTATCCAGCTAATTGTGTAACTTGTTACTGGGTACAGTTTATTACTTTTATTGTTGGCCTGGCTCTGATGAAAATTATCTTGTCTCTTTAAAATGCTGTAGTCTGCAGCAAACTGGTTGAAGCATTATCACAATGGTAACCAATAGAAGCAATATTTTCAGTAACTGCACACAAGTCTTATTCTTGAGTTAATAGGGTGTTGGTGAAGGTTACATTAGCATATTCATGAACAATACATATAAGTTTTTTTATAAATAATATTATGAATGCATTTTAACATTGTCAGTTTGTGCCTTCTTGGGTTGTTTATTTTTTGTTTGACTTGCTAGTGTGAAAGTTTGTTTTTCAGTTAGTTTTTTTTTTCTTTTTGGATTTGGTGTTAATGTCTTTATTCCTCTCCTTTCTCTCTCTTCTGCATATGACATAGTTCATTCGTATTTTGGTTATCGGAGTAGATTTGAATGGTCACTTGCGGAAAAATTATGTTTTTTGAAACAATTTATAAAAGCTACCATGTCTTGGAAAAGATGTCATAGTCTGTAGATTATTTGACACATTAGACATATATGTGCCTTTCTGAAACAAAAACTATAGTGTAGCGAAAGGACATTTGCATTCTTAAATATATTGCAATGCTCTTTTATTATGTTTTCTTTTATTCCACATCATATTTTGTTCTGATTTGGCTTTTACTTATCTCCTTTTGACGTTGCTTTAGTTTGCTTCTATTGGTTAAAGGCTAACTTGTATTATTGCAGATGGAGAAAAGTGCTGCACTCTTTAGACCAAAATTGATTGTTGCTGGTGCTAGTGCTTATGCACGCCTATATGATTATGAACGTATACGCAAGGTGAACTTCCATGCTTGACTGGAACTTCAAATTTGTTTTTTATCGCTTTTGTAATGACTAAAATAAGGATATTTCCTCTCTGCTGCATTTCACAGGTTTGTAACAAGCAAAAAGCTATCATGTTAGCAGACATGGCACATATTAGTGGGTTGGTTGCTGCTGACGTAATCCCATCACCGTTCGAATATGCAGATATTGTGACAACTACGACACACAAGTCACTTCGGGGGCCTCGTGGAGCTATGATCTTTTTCAGGAAGGGGGTAAAAGAGATCAACAAACAAGGACAAGAAGTGAGTTAAACTTGAGAACCATATGGTCGATTAAAGAAAAGTTGCTTCTCTTACATTTGGTGCAAGCTTTCTTAATTTATTTATGTTCTTTCTGTGCTGCTATTTTTGTAGTTACGTCTACATTTATGCTCTATTATAAGTTTAGTACCACGTTGATGTATGAGGAAAAACCTTTACAAATTTAAGTTCCACACTACAGGTTATGTATGATTTTGAAGACAGAATCAATCAAGCTGTGTTCCCTGGACTTCAAGGAGGTCCACACAATCACACCATTACTGCTTTGGCAGTTGCCCTAAAACAGGTTCAAGCTCATTTGTAATCTCTGGTAGTTGTCTATGATTCCTTAGTATCTTGAAATTGAATCTCGTTGTTGCCTCATTCAAATTGTTTACGTTGACTATAATGTGATTGTAGGCTACAACACCAGAGTACAAGGCCTATCAAGAGCAAGTACTTAGTAACTGCTCGAAATTTGCTCAGGTCTTATAGAGGACCTTCTACTAGTTTCACTTGAACACCATTTTTCTTGGTTGTAGTTGATGTAATGCTGTTTGCTTTGGTGATCTCTACATCTAATGTCCACTTCTCTTGCAGAGTTTGACAGAGAAGGGCTATGATCTTGTTTCTGGTGGAACTGAGAACCATTTGGTCTTGGTGAATTTAAGAAACAAGGTATTCTATCCGAGAAAATAATGATATTCTTGAGAAACATGGTAGAAGGGTTATGTTATGTTTATGGTTTTCCTTTACCAAAATTGTATCAGGATTTTGATTTCCTTGGTATTTATTTATTTACACTTGGAAGATCAAAGATGTGATAGTAATGTGGCCGGCTTTAATTTGGGATTGATGTCTGAGGTTAGTTTGCGTCATTGCGTATATAAAGAAAGCATAAGCTGGAAAGAGTCCTATGGTTGCATGTGAAGAAAGAGACAATTGGGGAATGTCCCCAAATATTCACCAGTAAAGTGTATAATGCTGTATAAGTTGGCTATCTGAAAGGGTATTTTTCATGATATAAAAATATTTTGTCATTTACAAATTTCAGTCATGTTGCTTGTACAGTTTCATAATCAACGAGATGAAGTACAAATGCTATTAAACTCGAGAGAAAATATGGGTTTTCTAGGAATGACTTGGAGTCTTCCCCCCCCCCCAACTCCCCTCCTTTTCTCGTTATGACTGCAACTAGTTTTAGCACAAGTAGATGAGCAGTTTGTTTTCGCATACAGGGTATTGATGGCTCTAGAGTAGAAAAGGTTTTGGAATCTGTACATATTGCAGCCAACAAAAATACTGTTCCGGGAGACATTTCTGCGATGGTACCTGGTGGCATTCGTATGGGTAAAAGGCTAAAAGCCCTTCCTCATATTATACTTACTAACACTTGGCTAATGACTTGTGTTGAAGAAGTCATTGTTTTGATGATTCAGGAACACCGGCTCTCACATCTAGGGGATTTGTTGAGGAGGATTTTGTGAAAGTAGCAGAATTATTTGATGCTTCAGTGAAGTTGGCCTTGAAGATCAAGGCTGATACAAAAGGTTTATAATTCTTTAGTTACATTTTCTCTTTGTTCATAATACTACCTTCATTTCAAAATGGGTGTTTATTTTTGGTAAACGCATGGGTTTTAAGACAGCGATCCTTTGCTATCATGATACACACTTAGGTGATAAGTTATCATTTTAGTAGAAAGTAGAAACTTGAAAGTGGAGACAGTAAAATTTTGTGAACATCACTTCTCTATGCTTATTGTGGTGCTGTATCTTATTCTTGGGTTATCACGATGATGCCAGGAACTAAATTGAAGGACTTCGTTGCAACTCTGAACTCCGACGCCAACATCCAATCTGAGCTTGCAAAGCTCCGTCATGAGGTCGAGGATTATGCAAAACAGTTTCCAACTATTGGTTTTGAGAAAGAAACAATGAAATACAAGAACTGATTGAAGGGGAAGACAAGAAGATTATACTTCTATATGCAAGCCAATATTTCAGGTTATGGTAATCCAAACTGAAAACATTGCCTTGGCTTGAAGTCGTAATCTTTATCCCAGGCTCTCGACTTGTGTTTCAGAACTCAGGTGATGCTATATTCAGGTTTAGATTTTAGGTTTATGGATATCCCAGAGTTACTGGAAAATCTGCTACTGAGTAGTGAGAGATCACCATCTGGGTATTGCATTTTGTTCCAATTGTTTGGACTTTGGAGTACTACTGCTACTGCACCTGAAGATTAGTAAATTCGTTGTTTCTTTGTCATACCTAGTTTTTCAAGGTTGATATTCTTTGATTATTTTTTCCACAGGGCTTCCCATTCGAGTAGTTCCTTTCGAAAAGGGGCGGACAGCAGGATTTATATAAGTAAAATGTTCCACGTAAAGACAATACTGAAATTAAAATTATTGATTAATTATTAAGATAAGTTCACAAAAAAATCAATTACAGAACCTGCTTTAAAAAGTTAGCAATATTATTGCTGTTGACGATCTTCATCCATCAAAACATTATTCTTTTTAGAAGGCTAAAATACAATAATAAAAAACTCGTAATTATAAATAGGTGTCCACAAAGATTATACTTCCTCAGTCACAACTGAAGAGATACAGTTTGATTTTTTTTTTTTTTTTGGTCAATTTGACCAATTTCAGAATACATATAAGATGAGTATTTAGTTGTTTTTCTTTTAATATATATATATATATATATATATATATATATTAAGATGAAGCTATTAACACCCCAAAATCTATTAATACACCCTCTTCCTATATACACACTCATCTTGATTTTTAACACATTCAAATACCAAATATACTCCCTATATACTCCTATTTCTTATTTGAGTATATTTCTTGAAATGTTGAGAGATTGACATAAATAACACCAACCGTAAGCTGATTCTTGGCTTGCCTTCATCTCTTACTTGCTATTGGGCTTTAGGGCTGAAGCTGATATTCTCATGCTTGCTTTCGCCTTCTTCTTTCCAACAGGCCTAGACGAGGAATATTGATATTGTTACTGTTTATTAGCCTGTTGGCTTGGCCCAACAATGTGGCAGCCCATGTTAAATAAACGGCCCAACCCTTAGCCCCTTGCTGGCCGCCCGCCCACTTGGTAGCGCAAAGCGGAAGCTGTTTGTTCTGGACGCTTCCGGTTTCTCCCGCCTTCTCTCCCACGTGCTCACGATCTCCCATGCTGAGCTGGCCTCGGTTGTTGCGATAGCTGTTATATCTCTGTTGCTCCCTAGGCGTCACTGTGCGTAGAACGATTGAGAGTTAAGGGTTTTCAAAATCTAGGGTTAGATTTTGAGTCGTCATTTCTTCTCTCTCTCCTTCTCGTCACCGGCGTGTGTCTCTCTCTTCAACCCCTCTCTTTGTGAGGGTGTGAGTGTGTGAGTGTTGGTGTATACACGGTTGAGCTTGTTGAGGGTTTCCTTGGTGAGCTATCATCACACACCGAGGTTGAGAGGTCTTAGGAGGGGATACCGGTGTTTGGGTCCGTAGTGGTCGCCGACGGTGGACTAGGGTGTCTTTGCCGGAGTGTGTTAGTGGGGTTTTTTTTGGGGACTAGTTGGGACTCGGATGGTGGACTGTGGATTCAAGGATTACTGAGCCTAAGTGTTGCCTTAGCCGAGGTGTTTGACACCGGTGACGGCGAGTTGGTGATTCATACACCAGCGTGTTTGGCTTCCTAACTCAGCGTGTTTTTCCCTTTGTTCTTATGTTCCCGTTTCTATGTTCTATACTCTGTTTATTGCTTGGTACTGATTCTCATTTTGCAGGTTACTGTTAAGTGGGTGTGTCAATCGGCTCCTGCAGTTGGTCCCTTCGTATTCCCCATAGGACATCAGTGATCTGTTATCCCTGACCCCAAACAAATTTGTATCTTTGAGCGTCTTTGTGAGGTTCCCCCTAGATTATTGTATTTAGGGCTTTTTCCGGTTTGTAATATTCTTTTGGCGTATGTACGCACTTGTATACAACCACAACAGTGGTATCAAAGCCTTGGTTCGTGTTTGAAGGCTACGGTCGTGTACGGCGGCGTACGGCGGTGTACGGAGGACAGAGGTACATACGGTGGCCTACCGTGTTCTACGGGCTCCCTTCAATCCAAAATAGAAACCCTAATCTAGGGTTTCTGGGTAAGCTAGTTTCTCTCTCCTTATCACCTTTAACCTGCGTGGATGTTTACTATTCTTCTGTAGATCAATCTGTGTGGATGTTGGTTGCATGAGTTTGGTTGTTTAATCTGCCTGTGTTAGTTGGTCCCTTCTTCCTTGCCCTGCTCAAGCTTGTTCTGAGATAATAGCTGTCTGCCTGATTCCCCTTTAGTGAATCTTGATCTTATTGGCTATTGTCTTTTAAAAGGAACTGCTTGATTAGGCTTTAGTTAGGATGTGGTTGTGTTGTGATTCTGATCTGTTGGGAATTTCTTGTTTTTTGAGCGATTCTGTTCTGTTGGTATTTTTGCTTGATTCTGTTGGTATTTGTGTGTTTGATATTTCCGAATCAGTTTTTTAAAAATGGCTAGCTCTTCAACATCAGCTTATAGCTTAGAACCTTTCAATGGGAAAACTGATTTTTCAATTTGGCAACAGAAAATGCGAGGCATTTTGATAAAAGAAAAGGTTTTCAAGGCTATTACATTGAAATTTTCTGAAAATGATACCGAGGAAAGCATAGCCGAAATGGATGAGTGTGCATACTCATTCATAATTTTAAAACTGTCCGATTCGGTTTTACGAAAAGTCGGCAAGCTTGACTCCGCTAAAGCTTTGTGGGAAAAATTGGAAGAACTGTATTTCGAAACATCTTTGCCAAACAAATTGTATCTTCTTTTAAAAAATTTCCGTTTTAAGCTCGACTTAAACAAAGATATGGATGATAACATCGATATCTTCACAAAACTGGTTCAAGATATCAAGCAAACTGGAGATAAACATATTGATGAATACACCTTTATTGTGCTTTTGAATGCCATCCCAGATTCTTATGCTGATGTAAAATCTGCAAACAAATATGGTAGGGATGCTTTAACTCTTGATACTGTGATTAATGGATTAAAAAGTAAAGAGTTGGAATTAAAAGCAAACAAGGGTAAATCATCAACATCTGGTGAAGTCCATATGGTAAGGGGAAGATCTCAAAACAGAAACAGTAGCCAAAACAAAAATCAGAATCAGAATCAAGGTCACAACTATGAAAAGAAAAAGGGTAGGAGTAAGAGTAGATCGAAGTCTAGGACTAGAGGCAGAAAGTGTTACAACTGTGGGGAAATAGGTCACTTTAGGAAAGAATGCCCTAACCCTAAAAAGAAGAATTTCAATCAGAATCAAAATGAACAAAATGACTGCAATATGGCCTCGGGTAGTGAGGACGATGCGAATGTTTTTATGGTGGTTGAATCGTGCGATAATTTGGTTAACTCTGTGAATGCCATGGCTGCATGTAAAAATGAATGGTTGATAGATTCTGCCTGCACTTTCCACATGACACCATATAAACACTTCTTTAATTCCTACCAAGAACAAAAAACTGGTTCTGTCTCACTTGCTAATGAAAAGAAGTGCCTAATTGCTGGAATAGGTGATGTTTGTTTAAAATTTGATTCTGGAAATGTTTTGAAATTAAAAAATGTTAGGCATGTCCCTGAACTTTGCAACAATCTGATTTCTTGTGCATCTCTAAAAGATAAGGGTTTAGAGGGAAGGTGGGGGAGGGGAATGATGAAGATTATGAAAGGCTCTCTTGTGATTGTGAAGGCTGAAAAACGCCGAAATCTGTATGTGTGTGCTGGTTTGCCTTTATCTTGTGCTGAAAACTGTGCTAATTTGGTTAAGGAAGATAAAACCAACTTATGGCATAAAAGATTAGGACACATGAGTAGTAAAGGCCTAGGAATCTTGAACAAGGCTAGTGCCTTTGGAAATGATGAGATCTCTGACTTGCCCTTTTGTGAGTCATGTGTCATGAGCAAACAGCACCGAGTGAGCTTTCCCCAATCCTCAATCCCAAAATTTTCAAGCAAAAAAATCCTTGAATACATACATGCAGATGTATGGGGGCCCTCTAGCGAGCCCACTCAAGGTGGAAACAGATATTTCCTCTCCATCATTGATGATTTTTCCCGAAAAATTTGGTTGTTCCTGATGAAACACAAGTCTGATGTTTTTGAAAACTTTAAAAACTAGAAAATTATGATTGAAGTTAAAACTGGCAAGAAAATCAAAACCCTTAGGACTGATAACGGCTTAGAGTTCTGCAACTCTGAAATGGACAAATTCTGTTCTGAAAACGGAATTGAAAGACATAAAACTGTCCCTTACACCCCTCAGCAAAACGGGGTTGCAGAGAGAATGAATAGGACTCTCCTCGAAAGGGTTAGGAGTATGCTTGCCTCCTCGGGTCTCTCCAAAAGGTTTTGGGGAGAGGCAGTCTTAACTGCAGCCTATCTCATCAATAGGTCCCCTTCCGTCCCATTGAACGGAAGATGTCCCGAGGCAGTTTTTTGGGAAAGACAAATTGATTTTCAAAATTTAAGAGTTTTTGGGTGTGCTGCCTATGCTCATAGGCGAAATGATAAATTGGAACCTCGATCCGTTAGGTGTGTTTTCTTGGGCTATCCCGAGGGAGTAAAAGGGTTTAGGTTATGGGTGAAAGATGAACCGGGTTTTAAAGTGATTATAAGCCGTGATGTTGTTCTCAATGAAAACGAATTCCCGTGTTTGAATGTCCCAAACGAACCTGTCCCTGCCCCGGCTCCTGTTATGGTGGAGCACCCTATCGTATTAAGTCCGATTGAACCTAGGGTGCAGCCCGAAACTGTGAATGAAAATCAAAATGATAATCAAGAAAATAAGCAAGAAACTGAAACTGTAGATGCTGAAACTGAAAATGAAGACACTAGGATTGAATTTCCTGAAGGTCAAAATCTAGATAACTATCTACTTGCTAGGGACAGACCTAGACGTACGATTAGAAGGCCCTCTAGATTTGATGACATGGTCTCTTTTGTGTTTAGTGTTTTTGAATCCATTGACAACTGTTATGAACCCAAAACTTATCAAGAAGCTTTGAAATCTGCTAATTCTGTGGAGTGGTTGAATGCTATGATGGATGAGATGAACTCATTGCATGTTAATCAAACTTGGACTTTAGTTCCCAAACCTAAAAACTGCTCCCTTGTTGATTGTAAATGGCTGTTTAAAGTCAAAAACGAGTCTGAATCTGTGCGATTCAAAGCTAGGTTAGTTGCAAAAGGGTTTACTCAAAAGGAGGGGATAGATTACACGGAAATCTTTGCCCTGGTTGTCAAGTTCACTACAGTTAGGGTAATGCTTGCTTTAGTTGCTCAATTTGATTGGGAGTTGAAACAAATGGACGTCAAAACTGCGTTTTTACATGGTGAATTAGAAGAAAAAATTTTCATGAGGCAACCGGAAGGTTTTATTGACAAGAAAAATCCCGATTATGTTTGTTTGTTGAAAAAATATTTATATGGCCTTAAACAGTCTCCCCGAATGTGGAACAAAAAATTTGACATATGCATGCAGTCCTTGAATTTTAAACGCAGCTCTTATGATCACTGTTTGTATTTTAAAATCAACTGTGATACACACTTGTTCCTATTGATTTATGTTGACGACATGCTCTTGATCAGCCCTTGCATCAAGGCTATAGAGGATGTCCAAAAATGTCTTTGCAAAAATTTTGACATGAAAAACTTGGGAGATGCGAAAAAGATTTTGGGAATGAACATTGTAAGGGATAGAAAGAACAACTCGATTTCTCTTAATCAGATTTCCTACGTTGAAAAGATTTTGAGTAAATTTAACATGCAAAACTGTAAATCTGTCAATGTGCCTCTTGCAAGTCATTTCACCTTGAGTAAAAATCAGTCTCCCCAATCTGAAACTGAAATTGATGAAATGAAGGATGTGCCATACTCCAATGCCATAGGATCAGTCATGTACTTGATGGTTAGCACACGGCCTGACCTTGCTTACCCGTTGAGCTGTTTGAGTCGATACATGGCTAATCCTGGGATGCCTCACTGGTAGGCTGTGAAATGGCTGATGAGATACTTAAAATTCTCCCTGAATTATGGCTTGAAATTTTCAAAATGTCAAGATGGTGTGAAATTAAAAGGCTACGTAGACTCGAATTATGCTAATGATAGAGATAGTAGGAAATCCACTACTTCTTATGTGTTTACATTGTGTGATGCTTGTGTTAGCTGGAAATCCCAACTGCAGTCTATTGTTGCATTGTCTACAACAGAGTCTGAATATGTTGCTATTACTGAAGCGTTCAAGGAAGCAACATGGTTAAAAGGATTAATTTCTGAACTGGGTTTTTTTAAAGATAAAACTGTAATTTTTTGGCATACAGCTTTGTAAAAATCCTGTCTTTCACGATAGGACAAAGCACATAGATGTTAGGTACCATTACCTTAGGGATGTGATTGACAAAGGACTTGTCCTCCTTGAAAAAATTCCAACCCATCTTAATCCTGCAGACATGGGTACTAAATGTCTGCCTGTCACCAAATTTAAAAACTGTTTAAACATTTTGAAAATTGATACTGGAGATTGAAACTGTTTAAAAACTTTTTTCCCTGAAAATCCTCGGCTCTCTCTATGATTGCTGAGGTATCTCCCTAGTTCCTACTTAGTGTGGTGGAGCTAGTGAGATTTCTTTTTCCCTTGCTTGGTCCAAGCTGTGTGTTGGATCAAGTGGGGGATAGGCGATGATGAACCCTAAAGTTTTTTTTTATAAAAGGTCCTATTGAGTCCCATTAGTCATCAACCCATTCCCCCACTTGCTCCAAGGTGGAGATTGTTACTGTTTATTAGCCTGTTGGCTTGGCCCAACAATGTGGCAGCCCATGTTAAATAAACGGCCCAACCCTTAGCCCCTTGCTGTGCTGGCCCGCCCACTTGGTAGCGCAAAAGCGGAAGCTGTTTGTTCTGGACGCTTCCGGTTTCTCCCGCCTTCTCTCCCACGTGCTCACGATCTCCCATGCTGAGCTGGCCTCGGTTGTTGCGATAGCTGTTATATCTCTGTTGCTCCCTAGGCGTCACTGTGCGTAGAACGATTGAGAGTTAAGGGTTTTCAAAATCTAGGGTTAGATTTTGAGTCGTCATTTCTTCTCTCTCTCCTTCTCGTCACCGGCGTGTGTCTCTCTCTCTTCAACCCATTCTCTCTTTGTGAGGGTGTGAGTGTGTGAGTGTTGGTGTATACACGGTTGAGCTTGTTGAGGGTTTCCTTGGTGAGCTATCATCACACACCGAGGTTGAGAGGTCTTAGGAGGGGATACCGGTGTTTGGGTCCGTAGTGGTCACCGGCAGTGGACTAGGGTGTCTTTGCCGGAGTGTGTTAGTGGGGTTTTTTTGGGGACTAGTTGGGACTCGGATGGTGGACTGTGGATTCAAGGGTTACTGAGCCTAAGTGTTGCCTTAGCCGAGGTGTTTGACACCGGTGACGGCGAGTTGGTGATTCATACACCAGCGTGTTTGGCTTCCTAACTCAGCATGTTTTTCCCTTTGTTCTTATGTTCCCGTTTCTATGTTCTATACTCTGTTTATTGCTTGGTACTGATTCTCATTTTGCAGGTTACTGTTAAGTGGGTGTGTCAATCGGCTCCAGCAGTTGGTCCCTTCGTATTCCCCATAGGACATCAGTGATCTGTTATCCCTGACCCCAAACAAATTTGTATCTTTGAACGTCTTTGTGAGGTTCCCCCTAGATTATTGTATTTAGGGCTTTTTCCGGTTTGTAATATTCTTTTGGCGTATGTACGCACTTGTATACAACCACAACAAATATTAGACTGAATCTCCTATACTTGAGAGTCGAATCACCGGCCTCCCCTCCTCTTTTTCAAAATCCTGAATAGGACATATCTATCAATTTTAAACAAATGCCCAGCTCTAAGTCTTTTATGCAAATCAGCACCTAGTTCATGGGCCTGGCTAACATTCTCATGAATGCTTCTGCCTTGAAGAAAAGCAGTTTCCTCCTTTTCTATGACCTTAGCCAGAATTGGTGCAAGCCTATCATTGAGAACAGAATTTGATGATTGAAGTTAGATAAACTTAATAGACTGAAGATCAGAAATTGAGATTTCGACTTGCCCCCTTTTTGTGTGCTCGTCGATTTCAAATTTGTTATTGGCGTAAGCGAAGATGAAAGAACTAATTTAGGGGCATCTCCAATTTCGATTAGTCCCGCCCAAAGATAATTATACTACTCCCTCCGTAAAATTATTGTTTTCCTTTCTTTTTTTTTTGTCAGTCACAAATAATTGTCTTGTTTGAAAATTTTCTTTTTAAAAAAATCACTTTTATTATTTTACCCTTACTTTTTCCCCTATTAATTATGAGCCACATACACAAGGACATTAAAGAAAATTACACATTATATCAATATTAATAATCAAATCAATTATTTTTTCTTAATCTGTGTGCGGGGTCAAACAAAACAATAATTAAGGAACAGAGAAAGTATGATTTAGTTAATCATGGTGTCCTTAGAAGCCCCAAGGATAATCTAATTTTTTTTAATTAATGGTATTTTTGTAATAAAAGGAGTGTTCTAAAAATCGCTAGGCGGGCGCTAGGCGCCAGAGCAGGGCCTAGCGCCTAGGGGCCTAATCGGGGTCTAGTCGGGGTCTAGGCGGGGCCTAGAAATCGAGACATAATTACACATTAAGTCCATATCAAACCTGCTGCAACAATAGTAAATAGTTAAATATGACAAAATAAACTAAAAGTAATGATTACATTACAAGATTTTAAAAGTTAAAATAAATCAAATTCTCTATCATTTCAAAGTGAAGAAAAGAAGGGAATACTTTAATAACTTAAGGGGGGGGAGAGAAAATACTTAGGAAAATATTTTAATAACTTGAGCGGGGAGGGCAAATAATAATTTGAGGGGGGAGGTTGTTATTTTGAAAAGTAAATTAAAACCCTAAAACTAAAAGCTGACCGCCTGTTTCTCTCACAATTCACAAAGTTTTCACAGACGCCTCTCTCTCACTGTGAGACAGACGACGGGATTTTGACGCCGACGGCAATCTCTCTCTCTCTCGCTCTCTTTCTCTCTCACTCTCGCTCTTTCTTAATTTTTGTCACTCTCACTCTCTCTTTCACCTCTTCATCTGTGTATCGCCTCCTTTCCCACTGTAATCAATCCAGCCATTTCGACTACTTCTAAGCTGTGGATCTCAGTCACGTTGACTCCCCCTTCTCTGACGTCGAATTTATCGAAGCCCTAGCTGTCCAGAAGATTGAGGACGTCATTCATCGCATCGTCGTGCGTCGCTCTGCCCCTGATTGATTCCTCTTCCTCCCAGGTTCCTCATACTGGGTCCCTCCTCGACAAAACGTGTACGACATCGCTCAAATTGGCTGGGCGTTAAACGGCGCCTAGGCCGATTAAGCGGCGATTTTTCATGGTGACATTTTTTTGTCCAATTTGGCCTAATCGCAGCGTTTGAGGGGCGCCTAGAGCTTAGTCGCAGCGTTTGAGGGGCGCCTAGAGCTTAGTCGCAGCGTTTGGGGGGGGGGGGGGTCTGGCGCCTAAGCAAGGCCTAGGCGGGTGCCTAGGCCGATTTTTCGAACACTGAATAAAAGATAGTGGGTGTAAGTTTTAAGGGTGTTAATAGCACCACCCAAAATAAATATTATAAGAGACATATAATATTTGAGGATTGCTATTTACACCCCAAAAATTACTTAGTACTCCCCATTACTAAGTACACCAACCCCCAAAATTTTCAACCCCTCAAAATACTAGGTACACCCCCCACTAATTTTCTATTCTACCCTTACCAATATTTTTCCAAAATACTAAGTACACTCCACCCCAAATACATCTCACCCCATCCTCCTCCTTCCTGGTACACCACACCCCCTTCCTCCTCCCTTTCCCCCAACACAGTAGCTTCCTTCCTTCCCCCAACACAACCGCCTCCTTCCTCCTCCCCGCCTCCTCCTTCCTCCACACCCACCGCCCACACCACACCCACCCACCTCACCTTTGCTTTGATTTTTTTGAACATCCCTTTCCTCCTCCTTCCCCCCACCCCACACACAGCCCGCCCCCTTCCTTTTTTTTTTAAACAGTTTGTTTGGCACTGGGTTACCGAACACCTATAGTGATGTTCGACACCCCTACCGAACAACCTAAAAAATGAAAAAAAAAAGAAAAGAAAAAAAGAAGGTGTTTAGGTCTAAATTTATAATGACATTTTTATAATTTTTGTTAGGGGGTGTACTCAGCAATTTTATGGATGTAAATAGCAATTCTCATAATATTTTTATTGTATGTACTTTTAAAGGTTATAGTTTTAGAATGACACTATTTGCATTACCTTTTACTATTACTACATCCTTTAAAAATTAATTACAAAAATATCATTATTTAAAAAGACTCATTTATCTTTTATTTTTTTTCCTTTCCTTCTTCTTCCTCCCCTTTCTCTTTCTCTCTAGTAACCCCTCCTGACAACCCCACTTCCGGCAACCCAGTAATCCCCCTTCCCTTTCCTTCTTTTCAAATCTGGTCTGTCCTCTTCCCATTTTTTTTTTCCCTTTCTTTCCTTCTTCCCCTCCCCTCTCCCTTCTCTCCTTCTTCCCCCTCCCTTGAAAAAATTTTGGCAATTTTTTGTTCGGGATTGGGCTACCGTGGGTTGTTTGGTAGACCAATTCTGAACAAAAAATTACCAAATTTTTTTTAAGGATTTCAAAGAGGAAAGAGTAGAAGGAAAAAAAAAAAAAGAGGGATGTGAGAACAAGAGCGATGAGGGGAGGCTGCCATTAGGGAGAAGGGGGCGGGGGGTTTCCTGCCCCGTGTGTGTGGGGTGGGGAAGGGAGGGGAAGGGGAGGCTACCATCCCTGTGTGTGTGTGTGTGTTGGGGGGTGGGATTATGTTAGGTTTAGAAAAGTGAATTATTTAAGAAGAGGTAAAAAAAAAAAAAAGGAAACATGAGACGGTGTATTTAGATAGGGTAATGATATACACAGTAAAAAATTGATTATGAATTTTAAAGCCTACACATGTGACACAAGGAGATCCACTCTCCTCTCTTTCTCTTTTTCTCTCTCTAACCAAAACAATTGAATCTTCTTATGTCACATGTGTGGGCTTTAAAATTTATAATTAATTTTTTACTATGTGTATCATTACCCATTTAGATATTAGGTTGGTGTAAAATTTTCGTGGTAAGTGTATTAAAAAGACGTGTATATTAATAGAAAAAAGTGGTGCAAATAGTGCCACTCATAGTTTTATTTTCTTTAACTATTTAGAAGTATCTTACATTCACATTTTAAAAATAATCAAATTGATAAAAAAAATAATAAAAAATCAACATATACCTCATCAATTGCGCAAAGGTGGTATATTATTTGCAAGTAGTTATTGTAACTTGATTATCCATCCAGCTTAAAATTAACTTATGGTAATTCCTTGAAGAGTAATGATATAAATACCTAAAGAGTATTAATTTTTTTATATTAAATAATTTTTCAGTTGATGTGGCAGTTGATGTAATACTAAAAATAAAATAAAAAATTATAATTAATGCATCACATCTGTGACATGAACTGATATATTATTTAATACAAAAAAATTATGTACCATATTATTACTCTTCCTTGAAAAGTTCTATATATAGTACTCCACATCAGCATTCCAGGGGGCCCTTGAAAAACAAAATCAAACCGTTGAAATGCCATCCTCAGAATAGTAACTGATATTCAATTTCATCCAAACACACAAAGAAGATAACGCCACAAGTATACTCAGAGACATTCATACAACTATATGCACCACCTTATCTACGATCGAAAGCATAAACGAAGCAAAAAGATAGAACCATGACAGCTTATCCTAGTCGTAGATAAGTATACTCTTTTGACTAAGAAAGGAGCCTTAAATGGCATCTCTACCTTCTGTTGTAGTCGGCGCCAACACCCTCAAGCTCGAATCAGACTACAAAAAGCCATCCCCTTCTTCTCTCCCTTTCCCAAAGGTAACTCACTTTACTTTACAAAAACTTGATTTTAGATTATGATTTTCTTTTTCGTGTATAAAGCTTGAAAGCTACTTCCTTTTCATGTTCTTAATTGCCAGAGAAATTATATTACTCCACACTTGGATGCCAAAGCTTTCGACCCATTTGCTTTGGACTTCAGAGAAGCTCTTTCAGCAATTAACGACGGCGTGGCATCCGACTCTTCAATTTACCTCCCGCTTTTACAAAAATGCATCCACAAGAAGTCTATTTCCGAAACCCAACTCGTTCACGCTCATATCATCAAAACTGGCACTCACGAAGACCTGTTCCTAATGACATTTGTTGTCAATGTTTATGGAAAATGCGGGTCTATGACTACTGCTCGAAAAGTGTTTGACAAAATGCCCCAAAGAAATGTTGTTACTTGGACTTCCTTGATGTCGGGGTATGTACAAAATGCCCAGCCAGAGCTGGCTATAAGGGTGTTTCTTGAAATGTTGGAAGTTGGGGCATATCCGACAAATTATACACTAGGTGTTGTTTTGAATGCTTGCAATTCGTTGAGTGATATTCAGTTAGGGAAGCAAATTCACGGGTATGTTGTGAAGTACAAGATTGAGGGCGATAATAGTGTTGGGAATGCGCTCTGTAGTTTGTATTCCAAGTGTCACGACTTGGAGTCAGCGATTAAGGTGTTCTGGAGGGTTGGGGAAAGGAATGTGATTTCTTGGACTACTGTCATTTCTGCTTGTGGGGATAATAGTGATTCAGCTATGGGTTTGAGTTTGTTCGCTGAGATGTTGTCTGATGGTGTTCAGCCTAATGAGTATACATTCACGAATGTATTGAGTTTGTGTTGTGTAATGCAAGCTATGGATGTTGGGTTGCAGGTTCATGCGTTGTGTGTTAAACTCGGGTTTGGTTCTACCCTGACTGTTACGAATGCTGTTATCTATTTTTATTTGAAATGTGGTTGGATTAGGGAGGCAAGGAAGTTGTTTGATGGGATGGAGATAATAAGCTTAGTGGCATGGAACAGTATGATTGCAGGACATGCCCAGATGATGGATCTTGCAGATAATAGCATTGCGGCACACCGCAGTGGAATTGAGGCACTCAATCTATTTTTGAAAATGAAAAGATCAGACATGAAACCTGATCAATTTACCTTCTCGAGTTTATTGACAGTTTGTAGTAGTCTGGTGGCTTTGGAACAAGGGGAACAAGTTCATGCTCAAACCATGAAAACTGGGTTTTTGGCCGACGTGGTTGTTGGAACTGCGCTTGTTAAAATGTATAATAAATGTGGTACCATTGATAAGGCAACTAAAGCATTTGTGGAGATGCCTACGAGAACTTTGATATCATGGACTTCTATGATTAATGCTTTTGCGCAACATGGTTGCACACAACAGGCGTTGCAGCTCTTTGAGGATATGAGATTGACAGGAGTTAAACCAAACAAGGTTACTTTTATCGCTGTTCTTTCTGCTTGTAGTCGTGCTGGAATGGTTGATGAGGCATTGGCTTATTTTGAGATGATGAAAAGTGATTACAATATCAAGCCTGTTATGAACCATTATTCGTGCCTCATTGATATGTTTGTGAGGTTAGGTCTGTTAGATGATGCTTTTGAATTTGTGAAGAAGATGGATTTAGAGCCCAGCGAGTTTATATGGTCTGTCTTGGTTGCAGGTTGTAGAAGTCATGGGAAGCTAGATTTGGGGTTCTATGCGGCTGAAAAATTGCTTAGTCTCAATCCAAAAGATTCTGAGACTTACGTCTTGTTGTTAAACATGTATGTCTCAGCAGGCAGGTGGAAGGATGTTTCAAGGGTTAGAAAAATGATGAGAGATAAAAAACTTGGGAAGTTAAAGGATAGGAGCTGGATTACCATTAGAGGAAAGGTGCATTTATTTAAACCTGCTGACAAGTCTTGTCCTCCATGTGGAGATGTGGATATGTTGTTGAGTGATTTGCTTGAGAAAGCAAGGACACTTGGATATGAGTGGCAAGGAAGTCTCCAGGTAACCGAGGAGGAGGATGAGGAAACAACATTCTCTACAGTTTATCATAGTGAGAAGTTAGCAATTGCATTTGGGGTGTTGAACACACCAAATGTTATGCCAATACGGGTTGTTAAGAGTATTGGCATGTGTAGGGATTGTCATAATTTTATTAAGTATGTCTCAGTGTTGACTGCTAGGGAAATCATCATTCGAGATAGTAAGCGGTTACACAAGTTTGTCAATGGGAAATGCTCATGTGGGGAATTTGGCAATCTTCTATCATCTGAGTCCAACTGATGAGCTGGCTAATCTGTTATGTTCCCATTATTTGAATGAACTGCTAGTATGAGATTTATACTTGCTATGACTTCATGATGTTTTGAAAATTCTGGCTTTACTCTTGGCAATTACTCATTGACCAATGTGTAAAGAAATTTTGATATTCTAGGAGTGGGGATATGCTGCATGATGAATTGAAAGCTAGGATGGATGTTAATGAGTTAGTCTTTGCGGAAATGTTCAGCAATACTGAACTTCGCAGTCGAGAAAGAAAGTAGCTATATCTTATGAGTTTCTGCATGATATGTAACCATATTAAAAGGAGGTTAATGTTGAGTTTCTCTATGTTTAGCATATGGCTCCTAGAAGGCAACTTTTTCCTTTCCTTTGGATCTTGTAGCTTCATGCCAAGCTGGATGCTGCAAAATTTCTGAAGGTGACCATCAATTTGTTTGTCTTCCGCATATTGTTTTGATGTACCATACCAAATCACAGGTATAGGAAAAATTTACAAAAACTTAATGCACCTATTAGAAATATAACTCTGTAGTGAAGACCCTTGGTTTGCTGATTGTTGTTATGATGTTACATATAACATTCCGAATAGGGGTTTACTTGTTTCATTCAGCATTGAATTATGCACCTTATGTTTAACTACTTTAGCTCATATTTCCATTTTTCCCCCCTTTTTACATTGGTGGCATTGAAAGCTACTGTCCAAGTGAAAGTTTGATCTCAGATTTCTCTTTTACTGGGAAATAAGAAGAAAGAAAAAAGATCTCTCTTACATTTCATTATGCCAATCCAAAATTTTGAACTCATATTTGTCCATTTTGAGGATATCAATACAGCTCATTCCTTCTTTATCATCTTTAACTTGAATTACTGTAAGGGTATGTTGGCACTAGTCTGCATCTTCTGTCCTAATATGCACTCCCTTGCTTGTGATGTTTGCTGTTGCCACTAATCTTGATTCCATTTTTCTATTCTTCATTTACACGTTGGTATATGGACATGTAGTATATCTTAACTTGAACCGTATGGTTTTTTGTTAATGGTATCCAGAAAATCATCCATGGTCACTATGCATACCTGCTTCGAACCGTATGAAGCTTTTTCTTGTTTCAAGAGACCGCTAAATATGGGCGATTGTACGAGACTTGCAAACGCCGCCCTCGTGACGTTTTTTGTCCGAGCAGCTGCATTCATCAATAACACAAACCACATTTGTTAATTGTTAGTTATGACTTATGAGTTGAGCAAAAGAAAGAAGAGAGAGAGGTTTCTATCTTTAGAATTAAAAGCTTGATCTTAAAAATGAAAACTCCATCCTTTTATAGGCATTTTCCGGACTTCATCCATACTTAAGTACATAATAACCCAACCAACTTTTCTTTTAATCATTTCACCACTTTAAGTTGTCCCTTATCTTGTCTTCAAATTGTGGTTGACTTTATTTTCCACTTTGAGCTTGCTTTTAGAGAAAAGGTTTGTTATTCACACCCCTATAATATCTAAGTTCATCCCCTTCAAATATTATAAAAGTGCCATTCAAAAATTTGATTTATTTGCCCTTACTGAAAAACTCTTTATAGTCTATCCTCCAGCATCGCCCCCATACGAGATTTCTAGCCCTAGCTGCCATCTCATATCTCTCTCTCTCTCGTCTCCGGTTAGCTCTCCATTGTTTTGAGGATCTCTCCATCATTAGCGCCGGCGAACACAAACCCGTGCCCGCATCTCCCGTAGCATCCCCTCTTCGCTCGCCAAACTTATCTCCCCCGGTTGTAGTGTTCGACCAAACACCCCTAATGGTGTTTAGTAAGCTTTGGTTGAACACCCTTAGTAGTGTTCGGTAAGCTCTAGTCGAACACCCTTAAAGCTGTTTGGTCATTGCTTGCCAAACACCAATTTTTTATTTTTTATTTTTTGATTTTTCAACTACCTATGTTCACTATCTTTGTTGGGTGCCTTGTTCTCTTCTTCTTTGGTTTGGTAAATCTGCTAACTCGATCCGCTGTAAGAAGCCCAGAGGTGGGGGTCATCCAAGCGGGGATATTCAATTTGTTGCAAACTATGCCTGCATAGTTGACCTTAGAATATGTCTTCTTAACGAGGTTTCAGGCTCTTTTGGAGTATCAATTTTCATTCGGTCTGGGAGACCAAACGATCGTGTCTTCAATAGGGAGCTGCTAGAGTTCATACATGGCGGTGGGTGAGTTTAGGTAAAAAGTGGGGGTGTACTTAGAATGGGTTAATTTTGAGAAAAATGTTAGGAAGGGTAAAATGAGAATTTGAGGGGGATGTACTTATTATTTAGAGGAGTTCACATTTTAAGGAATGGGTATTTAAAGACAGGGGGAGGGTGTGAATAACGATTCTATTTAGAGAATCTTTTGTATCTTTTTCAACTTTTCTAACTTCATATCTTTTATTCTAATGAGAGATCTTACTTTTGAGTATATATATATATAGAGATGTTAAAAGGGCCGCGGCCCGTAGGGTTGGCCCGTTTAAACCGAAAAAAACAGGGTTAGGGCTCAATATTTTTGGCCCGTTTAAAATCAGGGCCCGTTAGGGCTGGCCCGTTTAACCCGCGGCCCGTTAGGGCTAGCCCAGGTTTCGAGGGTTGGCCGCCCATGAAATATTAATTAGGCCGTAAAAAGTTTAGGAGATACGTAAAACAACCACCATGAGAATAAAACTAACAACCTTTTAATCCAAAGTCAAACACATTTATCCTTTGCACTACAGGTTTTCTTTGTGTACTTGTGAATAAATACTGAAATATAAACAAATTTTTTGGAAAGAACTGCTAAGTAGAGCTATTACATTATTTATTTTGAGAAAAACAAGTTGGAAATTATAACACATCGATGTACAAAAATGTCTAGTTTATATTTCTTTTGAAAAACATAAGAAACTATCAAAGTTATGAATGGTTTATCGATTCACTATTTAAAAATATTGTTATATCATATCTTTAATCGTGGCCCGATAGTGGCCCGTTTAGCCCGAAACCCACTAGGGTTAGGGTTAGGTCTGCAATATTAGTGGCCCGAAAAAATTGGACCGTTTAGCCCGCGGCCCATTAGGGCCACAACCCGTTAGGGCTGGCCCGAAACCGATAGAACTAGCCCGTTTAACATCTATATATATATATATATATATATATATATTGGTATCTTACGTAGGTACGACCATTTCTTAATTGAAGTCACAATGAGTTGAAAGCCTGAAGATTCAAATTCAACCGAAATAGGCTAGGCTGACTTGTCACTTCCACAATTGTTTTGACCAACTTTGATATATTTAATACTCCCTTTGTCCTTAAATTATTATTATTTTATTTTTGTTTTTATTTAAATAATTATCTTATTTAAAATTTTCTTTTTTTGGACATTATTTTTACTATTTTATCCTAACTTTTTCTTAATACTTTAATTATGAGTCACATGAACATAAACATTAAAGGAAACAACACATTATACCATATTAATAATTGAATAAATTATTTTTTCTTAATTCGTGTGCCAAATTAAACGTAACAATAATTTAGGGACGGAGGAAATAGTACGGATTTCTAGGGATACAGAGAGTATTATATAAGAGTAGTATCAACAAGAACCAAAAGCTACAACGCGATAACAGGATGACCAAATAATGTGTTGATCAAAAGAATTCCACCTTTATATCATGGGTTTGTGTTAGCCTTTTTTTTTTTTTTTTCCTTTTCTGCCCTATTGTGTCGTGATATCACCTTCAGGCAAAATTTTGGAAATGTTTATACCTTATTTGCATCTCTCTTTAGCTTATAATTTTCTTTGGTTCCCGCGCATTTTGTTTCTTCTTGTTTTTGTGATTTTCATTTGTCCTTTTACTCTTCTTTTTTCAAAATATAATGTCCTGCGCCAAACCCCACACCTCGACAACCCCATTCTGATCAACATTGAGCGCGTGGACAAACCTGCTCAGTCAAATTAAACTCTGGTGATAACTTTAACCAAACCACGGGAGTCAGTCTATCAACGCTACCAGAGATCAAAAATAGGGTTGATAAGAAGCTATCTATCATTACATAACTGTACTTCCAGCAAAGCTAAAAGACATACACCAACGGCACCGCCATTCATTTACTCTAGTACTTACTCGACAGATTTTGGTGTTAGAAAAAATAACTGCCTACATAAACCAACCTCAGCTGGAGTGCTGAACACCGGTTTGGTTTTACAATATGCATGGAAAGTGCCATTGTAGTGTTCAATTTCACTTTCTACTGACACAGGCTAGAGGAAAGGGGTTAGTGACCTGCAACAGTAAAACCATGCGAAACAGAAACAGATCCTCTCATGTTAGAACTGGGGAGATTCCCAAAAAAAAAAAAAATGATTTAAGCACTCAATGTTGCAAAACTTCAAATCAACGTCTTTTGCTCTTTGTCTTGGTTACTCTTGATTTGCAAGGTTCATTAGGTGGCTTCCAGATGATATCTTCAAGATTGTTACAAAAATTCTTGCAGAACTGCAACGTAGAAAAGTGTTAGCTTTCAGATACTGGCATCCACAGTAACCAAAATAACCGTTCTTAAAGGATAAATGTATGCACGGTGCTGATACACAAGAAGAGAAGAAAAAGGACAACAGCAGTCGGCAGTAACAGACCTTGAGGTATTCACTAGCATCTCCCGCTGCTTTCTGAATGTCAACCATGAAGAAAGTTGGAGCAACTTGAAAAATCTATTCCAATAATTCGCATAGTTAGTTAAAATTAAAGGTGGTGGGAAATGTGCACTGATGATAGACAGGACTGCGAGCTTACTTCGAGGATAACTGAGAAATGTGAAGTTTTACTTGCTGAAAGACCTTCCACCCGCATCTGGAACATTAGATGATGATTTCAGAGCTAGTGAGTTCAGAACATTACATGGCAAGAGCAATTCCAATATCAAAATACAAAGCTCTGACTGATCAATGCAAGAAGCAATGCAGTATGAAATACGTTGAGCTTTTCCATTGTAAAAAGAAAGGCAAAATCAAACATATATGAGTAGTACCTTATAATTACGGATATGTGTCTTAAAACCCATTGATTGTGCAACAACTTCCATGCTCGATAAAGCAACCTTTGCTGGTTTCTGAGAAACAAATCGTGTTTGTTGCTTCACTGAGTCCTGTCAAGAATGGTCAGAAATCCAACTCTGTAAATAAACTCAGAAGCAAGTACATACTCACTTATCAAATACTAACAGCACTAGTAATTCAAGATACCTTGTGGAAAAGACACTCAAAATTGGTATCCAAGAATATTTATGGGGAAATTATACTCTCCCCGTTCCGCAATGACTCATGCTTCCCACTCAGGATTAAAGATTCATCTCAAAAACTAAGCTTATCATTTTTATTATGTTCCAAATCTATCTTTATTACTCCCTCCATCCCAAAACAATAGTCCAATTTCCTATTTTAGATAGTTACTTCAACCAAACGTCGATAGTACCCTCTCTTAGTTGTGAGATAGAAAAAGAAATGGATCCCATTGATTTGATACCACCAGAGGATAACATCAGGGTATTAAAGGAAATGCACACAAAGTTACTCTTAAGGGAAATGCACATAAAGTCAAATACTTTCTTGAAACCTGTAAAGTCAATAGGGGCCTTACTTTGGAACCGAGGAGTACATTAAACTAAAAATAACAAATTTATTATAATGATGAAAAGTAAGGGTTCATGGAAATTTATTTTGATCCTTAAAACGTTGGGCTTCCAAATGTGGACTCTCTAAGCGGATCGAGGGAATATTTATTTATAGATAGTACGTTGAATTTGACAAACGTTGGCAGTTCAGGGACACATAACAAGAAATGGAAAGGAAGACAAAAAAACATGCTTAAAATGTGCTGATGACTGCTCAACATCAAATACATATAACTGAATTAGAGATCACAAACTCATAATACTTGTACCTGCCCACGATCAAAGAGTGCGGAAAGGTTTAATACTTGAATTTGACAAACGTTGGCAGTTCAGGGACACATAACAAGAAATGGAAAGGAAGACAAAAAAACATGCTTAAAATGTGCTGATGACTGCTCAACATCAAATACATATAACTGAATTAGAGATCACAAACTCATAATACTTGTACCTGCCCACGATCAAAGAGTGCGGAAAGGTTTAAGCCTTGAGAGAGAATAATCATGTCAAATGCATTAAGAAGCAGGGGACCAGCATCCTCATCCTTGTGTTGCTCATTGGCCTGTTCTTCCTAAGATACAGTGCAGGAATCAAGAAATTATTAATAAACTCATCCAGGTTCCAGGACCAAGTTATGTATTGAGAACAATAGATAGAGGCTTGGTACTGTGGTACAAATGTGGATAAGAGAAATTCCACCTTGAACTTAACAAGGATCTATCAAAACTACAAGCCAGAGAACTTGATTCCTATGTTATACAAAAGTGATCAAGTCTACAGCACCATTGATCAAGTAGTATTTAGCACTTTTTTCCATCTCTACACCGTGGTTCTAAAATAACTTTTAAGTATACGAGTAGATGCTTAATTTTGATGCCTAATACATGTTATCTACATATAGTAACAAGGGAAAACACAATTTCTATCAGAAAGAGGGCCTAATACATGTTATCTACATGTATAAACAAGGGAAAACACAATTTCTACCAGAAAGAGGGGAGTCAAGGCAAACGAGAAGGGAGTACTTCAATGGCAAGCTTTTCTCCAGCTCCTTCCATTATAGAGCAAGTACATCATCGACAACAACCTATTCTATGTTAAGAAGAACATTTGGGAGTCAAAGCCAACCTCGTGATCATCAAAAACAGCATTTAGATCATCCAGGTTAACATCTTCATATTCAAGAATTCTGACAGGAACATAATTTTTTTTGAACCACTCATCATTCCTGATCTCTTCAATTCGTATACGCTGCAGAGAGGGAGGGAGAGGAAGAAGAGATAATCAGTTATCAAACTTAACTGGAGAAAACCTATATCATTCAACAATGAAACATGCCAAAACAATGGAAGCAAAAACAATGAAATAATTTCAAATATGCTAGATAATCATGTTGATAAATAATTTCACCAAATTTTTTTTAACAGGAAGTGCTAGTCTTGCTCAGAGCTTTCCTACTGTCATTTCTAATAGCTGACACCGGCATCACTCATACAATCCTAAGTATCTGTGTTATTCATATGACATGGTTGTAATCATGCTCACAGTTGCATTCTTACGTCATGACATCATGACTAGTATGAAGACTGTTATGGAAATGGAAGCATTATGTACAACTTAGATGCACATTCATTTCCATCGCACAACTGTTACTTCCACGAGGCCAAAAGCCTCCAAGAGCTTGGCTATATAGAAAACTATAAATGTCAACTAGATGTGTTAAGTTACCGACTCATCTAAAAGCTTAAGCTTAGAGAGGGGCTCAACAATGTATATCAAAAACTTAAGCTACCAACTCATCTAATAGAAAACTATAAATGCCAATTAGATGTGTTAAGTTACCAACTCATTTAAAAACTTAAGCTGTTAAAGAGGTGCCCAACAATATCAAGCATAAGACTCCCCCTCACGTGTGACACGTCACATGTGGAAAGATAAACAAATATGTCTCACTAGTTACTAGGGACATCACAAACCAAACAAGGTGCCAACATGTGCACTTACAATACTACAGATAACAAATCCAAGTGGGATGACTCAAACCCAAGACCGTGCCAAACGAGAGCTCTAATACCATGTTAAGTTATCAACTTATCTAAAAGCTTAAGCTGTTAGAGAGGGGTTCAACAATGTATATCAAGCTTAACAAGATGCAACAACTAAGAATCTACGATGATGAAGGCTAAGACAAAAATATAGGTACATTAGAGCAGGATATGCTACACTGCTTGAATACAATTCCAATGAAAGGAATGCTCAGAGTTAACTGAGATGCCTAGTAAATGACTATTATCAAGTCATAATTCCATTTACAAAATGTGCGAAAGAGTATGTACTGCAGTTAACAGCGAAGGGCTTCACTTATCGTGCTACTAGTCTGGTCAGATACTTTGATTACAAGTTAAATAATGAACCGTTAATTTTGCAGTATGAAAGAGTTCAAGCTCCCCACTTCATTTTCTGATGCAAACAGCAAAAAGTAACAGCACAAGGAGTAAAATAATATTCAAAGAGTGATTTCAAGCATACTACCAATACTCACATTTTCAGGTTTCGGGTCCAAAATTCGATGAATTAAAGACTTTGCTCCCACTGGAAACCATGACGGGCATGAAAAATCAGCATTCTCAATCTGCAGAAAGTAGTGGTACCAAGTAACATTATCTTCACTTCAATATTAATAGACAGCAAACATAGTTACATACAGATGTCAATGTGAACGGCAATGTACAGCCCCTGCACTCTGCTGACAAATTCATGACCCAAAGGCAAAAAAGATCATCGACGTGATTGACAGAGACAGGGAAATCATCAAGGTACTTAAGTTTTTGGCATATTTTCCTGCACTCCAAATGAGTGCCCAAACTGTGGTTGGGAAGCATAGGGACTATGGTTACTCAGTATGTGGAATCAAGGTGAGTAAGGGATCCTAAAGCTGGCCAAGATTCTAACACTCAATGGAAGAACACCAAAAGCTGATATTTTAAACATCTTATGAACCCTTCATATTTATAACAAGTAATAGCATATTACATTATTACAGTAATGTGATACGTCTCAAACATTGGTCAAACATTGACCAAAAGATTAATTACAGGTCACATCATGTTATCATCTACGAAATGCAAATTAATCAATGATTTGATTTGATTCTCACAAGTCAAAACAGCTAAAAGGAAAATAGATCTAGCCACTTTCAACTTAGAAAGCTCAGTATCTGCAGATAGTGAAAAGAATGTACTAATGACATCAAGGCATGCCTTATTATACAATGTGGTGAGATCCATTTCATCAAATGGGAGATATCCTGCCATTAGAACATATAGGATGACTCCACAAGACCATACATCTGCCAACGCGCCATCATAACCCTTGTGACTGAGTACCTAAAGCAGAAAATTGGAATAGAATCGCTTAAAGATAGATGGGTAAAAGTAATATAAAAAGTAATACAAAATATGGAGGATATAAACTATACAGATATGCAGCATAAAAAGGGGAACAAAGGCCCATATGAATACCTCGGGTGCAACATAGTTCGGAGTCCCACAGGTTGTGCGGAGAAGGCTAACCCCCTACGAACAAACCAACCGGGTAAGTACAATATTTCGCGTGTGAGGTTAGGTGATAGTAATGATGCCAAAATTGAGAAACGACACAACTTCAAAATGAAGAGGCTCCTATATGAAAGTCAAACAATTCAAAGAACTTTCATTCTTTCATATTGATCCCCATTTCAACTTAACGTATACTAGTATAGTATAAGAATTTTCCATTGCTTTTTCTTGAAAATCATTACACCTTAGTTGCTGACTTTGGAAACAAACTCTTTAAGTGCATTCCAGAATTGAATAAGCAACTCCTTTAGGGAACAATGAGGAGCATGTGATTAAGAAACTTACCTCTTCAGGCAACGCACTAAGTCCAAAATCTGAAATCTTTAGATTTGCTTGGGAATCTAGTAGAAGGTTTTCAGGCTGTAGAAAGAAGAAAACAGTGGTAAGAACTTCACGAAGTCCTGACTCACACAGCTGATCAAAAGCAGGAATAAACACCTTCAGGTCCCTATGGTAGACTCCCTTACTATGGCAACAATCCACCCCATCAATGAGTTGTTGGAAATATCTCCTAGATTCAGCTTCACTGAGCCGACCATGATGAACCTGCATAAACATGTATGATATTACTGGCATATTGACATGGCAACAATAGAAGATAGGATAGTTGGTCCATCTTGTTGAGAGTGAGACTTACAATTTTATCAAAAAGTTCACCACCTGTGATAAATTCCAAGATTATATAAATTTTGGTGCGGCTCGCTAGAACCTAAAACATATGTACTACGTTAGTAGGAGGAACAACTAAGTAGAGACAGATCGCACCTGGCCTCTTGGAGACAAGAAGTGACTTCAAAAACTAGCATTTAAAAGCTTCTACTGATAATTATGAGTCCATGCCTCATGCAAACGAACAACATTTGGATGCCTAACAAGCTTCATTATGGAGATCTCCCTCTTAATCTGCACAACAGAGATACATGATACAACCATATACAATAAGCCAACAAAGATTTAACATAGAAGGTTAGGCAGCAATAACAGCCTCGGATCAATGGAATAAAGCAAGCTGAAAAAATACAACCAAAGAAAGAAAAAATGAAGTGGATAAAGTGTCCTACCCTCTAACATCTACTGCACCCGACCTGTTAATACACAGAGAAGGGAAGTCTCCAAGCATTCAACTCATAGACGACAAGTCCCAATCTTTTAATAAGCAATGGAAGAGTTTTCAGTTGTGCACTCACTGAAGCCTACTGGTTACAATTGTGCAGAACGTTATGTGGTAATAATTATGCTGTTGAGGAAGCAGTTGGATGAAAAACCCAATCCTAGGGATGAAAGCCACGGATCTAAAATGCCAATCTAGCAAACCGGCATCCTCATTTCAATCAAAAGTGCTATAACTTTGTTAACAGGAAAGCTGCATTCAACCACTTGAAGATGAAGCAGTGACCCTTTAGACGAGACATCTTACTGCTGATCAGGTTTAGCAGTATCGACGAACAGGTCATGATATCACAGAGACTTCAAAATTATCTTATTTGATTTAGTCAGGAATTCAGGGTTCAACAAGCAACAATGAGAGAGAGAGAGAGAGAGAGAGAGCAAACTGAATTCACAATCCTCTTGGAATTTTAACGCGTATTCCAAGACAAACACCCTGGGGCCTGGGCCAACGTGTAAGAAAGAGCTAAAACTACCCTTGACCAAAAAGAATGTAGGTCAGCAGCATGAGAACATAAACTTAGCTGACATAAATCATACTGTAAAATTGTTGAACCTGGAAAAGAATCCCTAATTTTCTTCTAAATATAGGGTGGGTTGAATTGGCAGACTGAACAGAAGACAATATATCCAAGTAAAAACATATCCAGGGTGTAAGTAAATAACGATCATATTGACTTGAAAGTGATCTAAAATTTGCAACCTAAATAAATGATGGATTTGAAAATGAATAGGGAAAAGGGCAGCGATGAGAGAGGTAACCTGGTCGACCATCTTGTGCTTGAGGATGGTGGAGCGATCGAGGATTTTCATGGCGACACTCTCCCCAGTCTCTGTGTTCTGAGCGAATTTCACCTTTGCAAACGTCCCTTCCCCTATTGTCCTCCCAACCTCATACTTTCCCACCTTCCGTACCACCATCCTCTCTATCTCTTTCTACGACTGAATCGAATTTCTGAGCACTTGCACACACACACACCTTTTCTCACTTTCAAGTGTCGAAGTGTTTTGACACAGAATTGGTCTAAGCAAGCTAACTTAAGAAAGTAGTAATTGATTATCAAATTGTTGAAAGGAAAAGAAACAACGATGATTGGACTAAGAAACTGATAGACATAAACCCAAAAATGGGGATTTGGTATTATTAAAGGGCGTTAATGGAGTTCCAGGATAAAAGAATTTTTGCAGTGGGGGCTACTCCTAGAGAGAGAGAGAGAGAGAGGGAATGGGGTTGTTGGACGGAGATGAATGAATAAAGTAGTTGACAATTTGCACCTGCTTTGCCAATGCTGATTTGAGTTGGAAATCTTTCTTCTCTCTCCGTCTTCGGATAATTGTTTTGGATTTCTTTTTCTTTTGTTTATTTTGGTGACGGAAGCTTGACAAGAGCACGCCTCCGCCCCTGTTTTTCAAATTACACGGTGGTTCTCACGCCCTTTCTCTCAGTAATTTCCAGCCGTCTCCGCCATTATTCAACCTTAATTTCACAGTTGTCCTCCCTTTTTTTCTCTTTCCTATGTTCCTTTTATGTTTGTAACTTTGTACCAATTCAATAGGATCGCTACTAGCACTTCAAAATATAAGTACTCTACTTTCCGTATATGTTTGTTCAATTTTTATTTTTTAATGTTTTAAATTTTTTAGTTGCTTAAAAGTTCATCTAATACCGATTAATAAATATTATATTAATTTCTTAACTAAATAAAGTATTTACAAAATAAACCAAATAAAGTAAGATTAATAATTACTAGCTACATAAAAAGATATAAATGGAAAAATAAAATATTCCCTCCGTCCCGGATAAATGTTCCTACTTTCTATTTTGGGATGTCCCAACTAACATTCTTCCTAATATACCCTTAAAGCTTAATTTAATAAAACACATTCCAAACAAACTCAATTATTTAAAGTAGTTGAACTCAATTAATGTTGATGGGTATTATGGTCAGAACACATTTTATAACACCATTAATTATGTTTCTTAATTCTTGTATTTTATCAACTAGGAACATTTATCCGGGACGAAGGGAGTATTGGACAATGCATTTAAGAGGACTCCTTAATATGTGTATTTTGCCTATAGGACTAATATATATACATACATATTTGTTTATAATACTGGATATAAAATATTTGGTATAAGCAAAATAAACATTAATAGAGTGACGCAATCGAATTTTGGGTGCATTTTCCAATTCATTATTCTGCATTTAAAAAAGGACAAAGGGTAACATATGCTATTAGAACACCTACCAATCAATATTCAAATAAAAAAAAAATACTAATCAAGTATTTATAGTACTCACTCCTTTCTTAAATTATTATTTTTTTTTATTTGTCTCAAAATAATTTTTTTATTTAAAAGTTTTTTTATAACAACACTTTTACCAATTTATCTTTATTTTTTCTTTTTACTTTAATTATAGGCCACATGTACATCGGTATTAAAGAAAACTATATACTATATAAATATTAATAATCAAGTTAATTATTTTTTCTTAATTCGTATATCGGGTCAAACAAAACAATAATTTTGAGAAGGAAGGAGTAAGATTTTGTTATGACTTTAGGTAGGGATTAGGTAAGGTTCCCTTGACGGAGATAATATTCAATAGTCCCGTAATATTACGTGGTACGCTTACGAGGTGTACCATTTATAATTCATTTTGTACCATTTTGACACAATAAAGTGTCGCTATTAGTCATGGTGTACCACGTAGGTGTGTCACGTGTTACTCCAAGACCATAGAATATCTTCTCCACTTGAGGTATGAGACTCAAGTTTAAAAAAATTGATTGGGCATGTTTCATTAGTCACGTGGCTTTTAGCGTATTGGTCAATAATCTTAACATTTGGTATCAGAGCAATCACCGTGTTTATCTAGAGTAGAGTGTGTCGTTCAAAGGAAAATGGGACGATGGATGCGAAGCGTGATGGATTGTCATGATTTTGAGTGGGATCTACCGTAAGAAAAATATTAAGTATGTTCCACTTGAGATATGAGACTTAAGTTTAAGAATTGATATGAGACATAAGTTTAAGAATTTTAGGCAAAATGTTAAAATACTCTCTCCGTCCCTTAATTATTATCTTGTTTGACCCGGCACACAGATTAAAAAAAAATAATTAACTTAATTATTAATATTTATATAATGTGTAATTTTTTTAATGCCCATGTGTAAGTGGCACATAATTAAAGTAAGAAAAAAAAGTAAGGGTAAAATAATAAAAGTAGTATCTTAAAAAAAAATTTCAAATAAAACAATTATTTTAGGCCAAATAAAAAAAAAGTAAGACAACAATTTAGGGAGGAGGGAGTAAAACACCGAATAACACTTACTAGAACCTCCATCCATGTCGGTATGAAAAGAAGCTGTAATCACGTGTCAAAATAAGAAAAAGAATAGAATAAAATAACTATAAGGTTTCAAAGTGCGAACTATCGAGTGGGGATGGTCCACCTCCCACTTCTATTATTCAAGTTTTACGTACTTTTTTTATTTAAATTAGGCCAAAATATGAATTATCCTCAAAAGTTTTTATCAAATTTTAAAGTGCCCCCTACATAAGGTTTGTCTCAAAAATTCGTCTGATGTTGTCAATTTTCTCAGTTAGCCCCCTGGCCATTATGACCGTTAGAAAAGTAACAGGAATTCAGCACGTGCCTTACACAAGGGGGGCAATTGGGTCTTTTCGTTATATATACAGAATACTAACTAAAGGGGGGTCAAAGTGTCAAAAAAACAACACTTCAATTAAATTTTCCTTCTTCGCCCTTCTTCATATCCAGTGGTTCCAAACCCTAATTGCCCTTCTCCCATATCTCTACTGACAAACATGCTTCTCAATCATCATGTCCAGCAGGGTCAATTGGAGCACGAGTAAAGGATTCACTTGATTGAATAAGAGTTTCATTTCCATTTGATTGATTCCCAAAGAAAAAGAAGAAGAAGAAGAAGAAAAAGAATGCCCTTCATTTCGGAGACAAAAGGGTAACAGTCTCACGGTTCAAATAACAGGGGCCAGAGTCACACCATTTAGTGACATTAAGCATCATGTTCTTTGACTCAAACTTGAGCATACAACCACGTAAAGAGAGCTTTTTAATTTGAAGGAATTACGTTGAACAGTTATTACGCCCTTATAACCACCGTATCGAATTTGAAAAACTGAAGGGGTATGATCCAATCCACATTTTTGGGCAACTTGTCTAGAAAAAGCGTGCGAAATCTTACTAATGCCATCAGAGAATAAGAAAGTTACACCATCAGTGGTCACTTCAATGTCAGGTAGAACCTCCATTTGTTGGGCCGGGACTTCCATTGTCGGCAAAGAACCGCTGTCTATACCTATTCTTATACTCCACAAACATACACACACACTACAAAACATATCCAACAATCCAAAGCCTCAATGGCATTGACGGCGACTCGTTCCGGCTCAGAAACAAAACTGCAACGAAAATCGCAATAAACGTGAAATTCCAAATCAGGTCCAATATCACGATCGACCGCGAATACATCCAATCGCTCTGCTTCTCCTCGATTTGCTTAGCAATCGATTCCCTAACACTCATCGACGGCTCCGGTAGATCTCGCTCTGCCTCTCATCGATTTCCTCAGCCGATTCCCTAACGAGCATCGACGGCTCCGGTAGATCTGATCCGATATGGCGGACGACGGATGAATCGACGGCTTAGGTAGATCTAATCAGATACGAAAGCTGTGAACAACGGGGTAGAGACGACGGTGGTGGTGGTGGGGTCATCGAATGTAGCTATCGGCGTCCTCGTTTTTGTGTGCGTAAATTGATTTTCTGATTTTTGTGATTAATTTATTTTGGACAAAAATTTCTTTTTTTACACTTTGACCCCCTTTATTTAGTGTTGTTCTTTTGACACTTTGACCTCCTTTAGTTAGTATTCTGTATATATAACGAAAAGACCCAATTCCCCCTCGTGCAAGGCACATGATGGATTCCCGTTACTTTACTAACGGTCATGACGGCCAGGGGGCTAACTGGGAAAATTTGCAACATCAGACGGGTTTTTGGGGCAAACCTTATGTGGGGAGTACTTTGGAATTTGGTGAAAACCTTGGGGGGTAATTCATATTTTGGCCTTTAAATTATGATTATATATATATATATATATATATATATATATAATCATTACATTAATAAGTCAATTTCCTCAACTTGCACGGAAGTTCTGTCGACTCATGTCTCACCCGCCACTAGCCAAATAGCCTTCGGGTATTCATTCTCAAATGGGAATCATTAAGTCTTATTCCCAACAATATTAGCCTGTCTAGTCTAGCTATATATCTCAAAGATTGACTGTTATAGTCGTCACGGCATTGAGTGTTGAGGTCTCTATCAAAGACTTAGTTAAGAACTGATCAAGTCTCACTGCTAGCAATCGCCTTTATGTTATGTTCAAAGGTTGAAGATTCAAGTTGATCATTGCTACTTGCACTAGTTTTATCTTTAGAGCATATTAAAATTTCAAAACATTTGTTGTTAGATCGTGCTAAAAGAATGGAAGATAAACAAACAATAAAATTCTATATTTAAAATAAAAAGAGAAATATACGAGATTAGTCAACTATTTATTGTATTTGCTTGTAACATTATACTCGAGAATTAAGATTGTCACCTCTCATCATTAACGAACAAATTAAGTCAGTTATTTTTTTTAATTATTTATTAAAGGAGAGGAACACCCTCTAAATTTATTAATGAAGAAAATAAATAAAAGTGGGGAGACTTAAAACTTAATCACTGCGAGTGCTTTTAGGCTACAACAAGGAAGACATAAAAATTATCCGAACAAAAAAAATACCTATTATGCTAATCTATATGAAAAAGTTAGTAATTGAGATGAAAAACATGCTTCTTTTTGCAATTACATTTGCAGAGCAGAATAGAGCTATCCATATTTAGACTTTCTAAAATATGCTCATACTTATCGAAGTCAGACCGTAAGCTTCAAACTTTTCCTCTTCATCTTCAAATACTTCCAAAACTGTAAATTTATTAGGAGACATATCTAATTGAAGAGCGTTATCCATGTGAATAGGGATGAAGTTATCAATTGTATTTCCCTCTTCAATGTCTTTTGGAATATTTTGGCCTTGCATTGCTGTGGGAGCAACACACATCCCATAATTCTAGTTACTACCTTCGCTAATCTCAAAGCAACCTTCATCCTTATTACTAGCATCCCATAATAAATCTTGAACATCATTTTGAATATCAAGAGGACTTGAATTTTCACAAACGTTGGACTGGCTTGGTACAGTAATAGGGCTTTCTGGCAAATGGTGATCATGGGTAATAGGCTTATTAATTTAATCAACCGTAGCCTTTGCGGGAGAGCCAGTAATACCAACCATTTTTGGAGTAGGGCTTGCAGAATCAACTTTTTGTGTGGATTAGGTGTTTTGCATAACATTTGAAGTAGTTAGGGTTTTCTATCACATTAGGAGTAAGTCTTATAGTTGCAACATCATTTGTAGTATTAAGCACAACATTCGAAGTAGGGTTAGGGTTTTCAATTACCTCTGGACTCAGGTTGGGGATTTTAGCAACTTGCTTTGGAATCCACTCAGGGCCTGGGTTTACTTTGGCGTCTTCCTTTTGTTGTATTGAAGGATGTTTGATTTTGCAAGAATCTTCCATATGGCCTTGACGAAGGCAATGTGTGCAGTAACTCCCTTGATATTTCGTGTCACAGTTAATCTATACTCGTTTGGGAATGGAATCTGTTAGATTCACTTCAATACAGACATGAGCTACGCTAGGTCTTGTCAAGGCTGCTGTTCGTTGGTCTAGCATGATCGGGGTGCCAATCAGGTTAGCAATGGAGAAAAGAGTGGATTTATGAAATAGGTGAATGATCAAAAATGGTTCCAATTGGTTCCCAAATAAGCAAGGTCAAATACTCAATAAGGTTTTCCGAAAAGCCCGAGAACCTTGCTAGAAATATAACACAAATGTTTTCACAAGTTTTAATTAAACAATAATGCAACATTTAAATCAACAACTGTGAATTATAACTAACAAACATGGCATAAAGCATTTTTAAGTATGCAAATAACACATAGAAGAATCTAGGGTGTTACAATATATATATATATATATATATATATATATATATAATTAGGAATATATATAATATTAGCTAGGAGACCTAACTAATATGAATTATATACCAAATATAATTACGAAGATATGGAGGAAATATTATTCTCTTATATGCCCCCGCAAGTTGGATCCCCGAAAGGAGAGACCAATCTTGAGTAGAAGATGTATATACACACACACACACACACACTACATCTGTCCCAAAATAATTGTCGTTTTACAAAGTTTTTTTTTCCCAAAATAATTTTCTTTATAGAATTTCAAGAAACATTTGCCCATATTCTACCAAAATTGTCCTTATTTACTACCCTCATTAAAGAGGCCTTGTTGAGAGGAAAGAAAATAAAAATAGTCATGCAACTTATCTACAATAAATGAACTTAAATAAGGGTAGATCGGTATTTATGTAAGCTTCCTTAATCTGTATACAAATTACTAAAACGACAATTATTTTAGGATGGATGTAATATATATATGTGAGTATTTAATGGTTACTTTTTTATTTAACCATCAATGGTTACTCTCATTATCAACCATTGGATCAAAAATTAAAGGTTGAGATTTAATGCATTAAATGACTCACCTACTTGCATTAATTGCATTTTCCAACTAACCATTAAATCTCAACCTTTAATTTTTGATCCAATGGTTGATAATGAGAGTAACCATTGATGGTTAAATAAAAAAGTAACCATTAAATACTCCCTATATATATATATATATATATATATATATATGTACGTGTGCGTGTGTGTGTGTGTGTGTGTAGGAAATAATAATTCTTGTGAATAATGACATAGCATTTTCATTGATTATGGGTACATATTTATAGGGTTACAATCTTGGGTTACAAGTTAAGCTATAAGAATTAGGAATACAATAATAATTAGGAATACAATATTAATTAGGAGACCTAACTAATATGAATTATATACCAAATATAATTACAAAGATATGGAGGAGATATTATTCTCTTATATGCCCCCGCAAGTTGGATCCCCGGAAGGAGAGACCAATCTTGAGTAGAAGATGTTGAAAGGGAGTGCGAGGAAGTGGCTTGGTGAGGGCATCAATGAGCTGGTCAGTCGAGGAGATGTGTGATACCGGTAAGATACCGTCTTTGACTTGTTGACGGATAAAATGATAGTCGAGAGCAACATGTTTCATGCGAGAATGAAACACCGGGTTGGAGCAGAGATTCGTAGCGCCGACATTATCAGAACATATGACTGGTTGGTGCGAGGAGGTGATGCCTAGCTCACCGAGAAGAGAGGTGACCCAGCGGACCTCGGCAGATGTTGCTGCAATAGCTTGGTACTCGACTTCAGTTGAGGATCGAGCAACTGTATGCTGCTTTTTCGAGCTCCAAGAGATGGGGTTTCGACCAAGATACACTACGTAAGCACTCGTGGAGGTAAAATCACCTTTGATACCCGCCCAGTTGGCATCGGTGAACGCATGAAGGTTAAGAGGCGACTGGCGATGAAGAAAGATGCCATGTCAATGGTTTCATTGAGATAGCGAAGCAGGCGCTCGGTGGTGAGCCAGTGATCCGAGGTGGGCCTATGCATAAACTGAGAGGGCTTGTTGACGACATAGACAATGTCCGGGTAGGTGAGAGAGAGAGATACTGAAGACTCCCAACCACCGCTCGAAACTTAGTGAGGTCAGTCAGAGCCGTGCCCGACTGAAGTGTGAGAACGGTGACGTCACGAGGGGTGTTGTCACTGGGCGAGCATCAGACATACCGGTGCGAGCAAGGAGGTCAGCTATATATCCTCGTTGGGAGAGGAGAAGCCCAGTAGACCGAGGAACCACTTTCACACCGAGGAAGTAATGAAGGTCGCCGAGGTCTTTGAGCAAGAACCGAGCAGCGAGGACGGTGATGAAGTCCAGCACTGCCTTGGTATTGTTGCCAGTGATGATGATGTCATCAACATAGACGAGCAATAGAAGGGTGATACCGGCCTCGTTGAAGATGAATAAGGAGGTGTCAGCCACTGTGTTCGTGAAACGAGTATCAAGGAAGAACTGGCAAAGTTCATTGTACCATGCTCGGGGTGCCTGCTTGAAACCATAGATAGCCTTTCGTAGTCGACACACATAATGTTGCGGGTGATCAGTGTCGACGAAGACCTGAGGTTGAGTCACGAAGACTTCCTCGGTGAGCAGAATTTTTCAAAAATCGGACCGCACAAAAAAAAAGTGGACCGAACCAATACTTTTGGTTTGGTTCTGGTTCTAATTTTTCGTAGAACCGTTTATTTGGTTCGGTCCCGATTTTGAAAATTTTAGATTGGTTCTGAACCAGACTAATGTATACTACATTATATATATATATATATATATATATATATATATATAATTTCTATTTTTTAACCCTAACCCAAACCCTAGGTATAAATACTTACACAAATCATTAAAAGGTATGTTATCTTATATATGATATTCCTATTTGTCTCGTTGTGAATCTTTCTTAGCATTAGCTATCAATCTCTTGTTAGTTTTGTTTGTTTTTGATGTGTCTGACAGTCTGAGCTTCTCTCCTAGCATTTATTATCAATGTCTTCTTTATGTTAATTTTTTACTTAATGATTTGTATCTGAGCTGTTTACTAAACATTCTGCAAATGGAAACTTGAGTTAGTACAAGAGACGCAATACGAGATATGGGTTGATGAAAAGATGTAGAGTTTTTTTTATCTCTAAAAGGGTTGCTGGCAAGCTTGTTTGAATTACTCTCTTTGCCTGTTGTTGTTGACCACTCACTGCTCTTCACTTCATTCTCTACTTGCCCACTCTTTATATTCACTTCATTCTCTACTGGATTGATTGTAATAATTAATATATAACATTTTTAATTGTTGAATGGTCGATGTACTATCATTATTTTTTCTTTTGTGAGCTTGTTTGTATTTTCAATGTTTTATCATTATTGTATACTTTTTAATTGTCGTATGAAATATTAAATTTTATTATTTGTTTGTCACCTCAAAAAATTAAAAGGGTTCATTCCATTAGAACCGAAAAATGTGCAGGACCGAACTAATTAGAACCGGACTGAAGTATAGTGGTTCTCATTAATCTTGATTTGATTTCGGTTCTAAATTTTTTAAGAACCAGAGTATTGGTTCGGTCCTGGTTCTCAATTTTTTTTATTCGAAAAATGAACCAAACCGAACCGTGATCACCCCTAGTTAACATCGAGCTGGCGAAGATCCCATCCTCAGCTGATCGCAAGAAAAAGGATGAGGCAAACCGTGGTTGGTTTGACCACCGGGCTGAAGGTCTCATGGTAGTCAATTCGTGGTCGTTGATGAAATTCTTTGGCGACCAAACGAGTTTTGTACCTGTCAATTTTGGTATATAATATCTCCTCCATATCTTTGTAATTATATTTAGTATATAATTCTTATATATTAGAGTTAGGTTTTGGTGGAGTCAGTGGGGTCTTGGATGTTGATTGTGCTGGAAGCCATTGATGCTGAGCTGATGGCCACTGTAATGGGGAGGAAGAAGGGAGGGGGCGTCGGTGTAGGGTTGCGAAAGTTTGGTGATTTTAGAGTTTGTGGAATCAATGCTCTGATATCATGTAAGAAATAATAATTCTTGTGAATAATGGCATAGCCTTTTCATTGATTATGAGTATATATTTATAGGTTACAGTCTTGGGTTACAAGCTAATTAACCTAAGAATTAGGAATACAATATTAACTAGGAGATCTAACTAATAGGAATTATATACCAAATATAATTACAAAGATATGGATGAGATATTATTCTCTTATAATATATATATATATATATATATATATATTATGCATCAAATGAAACTTCAAAATTAGAAAGCGTACAAATCATGAGAAAATTGCCTCAAGAAACATAGTCATACCAGCTGCGTCTTAAAGCTGCCTGATTTTGGGAAGCACATAGAGCATGAATATCTGATTCTCTCCGTCCCACAAAGAGGGGTTTTGTGTGTGTGTAAAAGTTAAGGGAGTTGATTTTTAGAGTATTTTAGTATTATTCTTTGCATCGCTAATTGAGTGTTTCTTTTATAGTAATCCCTACATTCTTAATTGAGTGTTTCTTTTAATATTCTTACAACATGTAAGAAAGTTTATTCTTATTTCTTAGAACATTTTTGGCAGTATATATATTCAAACTGTAGTATTGGAAGTGTATATTAGATAAATAGCAAATGTGAATTTTGTACCTTCAAACAAAATGGAACACCCATTTTGAAATAAAATAATTTTAAAAGAGGAACACTTAGTTAGGGATGGAGCTAGGGAGTAATACATCATACATGAGCATAAGTGTGCTAATGACCACACTATATATTGTGGGTGGACAATGAGACATGATAAATAACAAAAAATAAATTTAGTTAACTTCACAGTAAGAGGGGAGCTCACTTTGTGACAATTTTTTTAAACATAGACATTTATTTTAGAACAGACAAGTATTTTATTTAGAATAACTATAGTTATCTTCTTTTGTAAGTATAAAATACATTTATTTATCTTATAAATTTGATTTACATATAATAGCATATTCAATTTATTTAGGGTAGAAAGTTAGACTTTTTTTTTTTTTTTTGGAGGGAGGGGGGATGGAGGGAGTATTAAATTATTATACTCCTTCTGCCCAAAGAAAATAATCTCATTTGACAAGTTAAATTTTTAAAATTGTAGATTTACTTATTTAAATTGTACAAAGATTATTACTATCTTTATTTTGAGACAAACCAAAGAGGAAAGATGAACTACTCCCTTCGTTAAGAAAAGAGTTCGATATTCTATTTTGTGATGTTTCACTTAATGAGTCTACTTTTAAAATTATGAATACGGTTTTCATAACTTTTTAACTTTAATCTTCACATGTGATATAAACATATTGACTAAGCTCAAATATTTTATAATTATAAACAACTCTAATTATATTTATATATCTATTGATTAATAAACTTTTAAATGCGGAGTCTTTGAGTGAAACGAATAGAATATTATTTTGGGACGGAAGGAGGAGATAATAACACCATTTGATCGATCTTGTACAATATGGCTGATTTCAAGAATAAACGGTGTTATAATCTATAATAATTTAATTCTCCCTCCATCTAAAGTAAAATTATAGTTTCACTTTTTTTTCCCCAAATAAATAATCTCATTTTTAAATTTAAACCATTAATTTGAAGATTCATATTTAATATCCATATATATATATATATATGTCACAACTATTTAACAAATATTTTCTACCACATTCCCGCAAAAAAGACTAATGGTGAGTAGAAATAGTGTATTTTGAACCAATTATGACTAAAGTTTAAGTAATTTATGGAAAAATTATAATCGCAGTAACAATTCATTTAACAACACTACTAGGTTTACAAGGCTTAGTTTGTAGGAAAAGTTGTAAAAATAATTGTAAATTTAACATTTTTGTTCATTTAATTTGCCCTACATTGAAGTATTGTCTCCGTAGCAACAACAATTACAATTATTTCGTCCAACTTTTCCTACAAGTATACTATATAAAACCTCTAATGAATAACAATTGGCAACAACCACTGTGTCATGTAATGAAAACCGCATTGAGAAACATGGCCATGCCGGCCCAATGCGCATCTTTAAGGCAACCTACGTACCTAAGACACACATAAAGCATGAATAACAGATGAAGTAAGTAATATTATTCAGCTACCTAGCTAAGGCTAGCTATCAGAGAGAATAGTAAGTAGTATATATATCGGCATTATGTTTTCAAAGGTTTTAACTTGCGTTTAACTGAAACAGAATCGTCGATAGCGTGTAGTTCTCAAACCAAGGAATGGAGAAACAGCAAGCATTCGAGTGGGCCGAAGCGCAGAAGATCGTCATAAGCACGGACCTCATTGCTGCAGCCAAGAAGCAACTACAATTTCTTGAAACTGTTGACCGGAATCGCCAACTCTATGATGGTCCTGCACTAGATAGAGCCATTTTGAGGTAACACTAGCAACTTATATTTCTTTTATTCATTTACTTGTGAGTTCTTATAACAACAATTTTTTTTTTCTTTTTAATGTTCTGAAAAGTGATTTAATGTAAACCTTAGGTACAAAAACTGTTGGCTTCCGTTGCTTGCCAAACATGCCGAGTCTAAGTTTCCGAAAGGCCAATTGGTTGTGCCGCTTGATTGTGAATGGATTTGGCACTGTCACAAGCTTAATCCGGTAGGCTTCTAAATCCAAAATATGAATTGTGTTTTTAAAAGTTCGTTTTGTCTGATTACAAAGAACAACTTCATTGGTATTAGGTACGTTACATGACTGACTGCAAGGAACTGTTTGGGAGAATCCTCGACACTCGCAATGTGATGTCCTCTACTCAAGGCGCTTACAAGAAACAGACTGAAGAGATATGGAAAATGATGTATCCGGAAGAACCCTACGAGCTCGATATTGATTCTGAAAACAAAATGGAAACTCTGTCGAGCACCAATTATGATCTGGTTTCAGCAGTCAAAAGGCAAGCTACTTTCTATTACCACGTCTCGAGATCCTATATGAAGGATGATCTCTTTCTTGAAGGAGCCGTCGAGAGATACAAGGGGTTTCTGCATCTAATTAGAAGAAACATAGAGATGAAATCAAAGTGCTTCTGTGTACCAACTTACGACATTGACCTTATCTGGCACTCTCACCAACTGCATCCTGTCTCTTACAGTAAAGATGTAACGGCATTAGTTGGCAAGGTATTGGAGCATGATGACACGGACTCCGACAAAGCTAAAGGTGGAAAACTGGATATTGGGTCTCGTGAAACAACAAAGCAGTGGGAAGACACATTTGGTTCAAGGTACTGGAGGGCTGGGGCTATGTCTCGAGGCCCTGCCCCTTCTCCTCTCTCTTTTACTCCGCAACTTTCAACCACCGTGAGCAAGAAGCTATCTCCTGAGGCTGAGGTTGAGTATCAGAATCTGATACGATTGCCGAAGTTAATGCTTGTGGAGGTATAATAGCAAAAAAAAACCCTCTTTCCATTTCCTCTAGCTTTGCTTATACAATTAGGACATGCAGAAAATTCAACTGCACTAAAAGCTGAGTACTCACACTACTAGATGACGTGTGTATGTGTGCGTATTTTCAGGTCTTTCTGGAGATTGTGGAGGTGAGAAATTTACCAGCCAGTAACAAAAGCAGCCTTCTTCTCGCTGTTAGTAAGAAAAATCCTGATTTGCTCTTCAAATCCAAGAGAAGATTAAGC
The DNA here is from genome assembly GCA_016624345.1 of Platycodon grandiflorus. Taxonomy (NCBI): domain Eukaryota; kingdom Viridiplantae; phylum Streptophyta; class Magnoliopsida; order Asterales; family Campanulaceae; genus Platycodon; species Platycodon grandiflorus. The sequence continues at coordinate 31,042,340 of CM028362.1, forward strand.
GTTTCTTCCGAGGAAGGGGTGAAGAAAGTAGCTACCTTCCAATGTGAACCTACTGGAGAGCTAATCTTTGAGCTCATTTCCTATTCACCTTCAGACTTACGACCTACAGAAAGGTCAGTGGAAATATTGGGGACTACTTCAGTTTCACTGCAAGATCTCATGAACTCTGCATCCAAACTGTCTCTCGGGAAGTGGTTGGAGTTTGTACCGGCTGCTGGAACTGTGGGTTCTGGACCAATTAGCCTTAATATGGCTTTGTCGGTTACCCCTCCGGTTCCAGGGCCGTATGCCCTACTGATGATCAAAGGATATCCGCTCTCAAGAAATCCAGGTTTTTTTTCACTACCAGAAAGGGTTGAGAAAGCTAAGAAATGGACAGTTGTTGTAGATGAGGCTGGAAATGAAGTTGTCAGCATTCTGATGAGGTAAAACAGAACTCAAACATGAAATTTCTTATAGTGAATTTCCCCTTAAAAAATTCCGCATGCAGGGATCCAAAGAAACTAGAATTGGGTAACTACTCGACCTCTAGAAAAGAAGTGCTTGGTATGGCTGAATCTGGTGAAGCCTGTGTTCTCGCAGAGTTCAATGGAGAAGGATGGCTTTTGATGGGTTCTCAATGGTTTCTACCGCTTCAAAAAAATAATGTAGATGATGAATACATCTTTGAGCTTCTAGGCAGCAAAAAGGTTAGCATTGATATCAATCGTTTCTAGATGAGGTTGATGAGAAAGGGATTTCATAAATTTGCATACATACACAGCTCCCACTTGTCTCAGTTCTCGAAGTAAATTTTCGTGCAGATGATTATATTTCATGGAAGAAAATTGGGATATGAAATCAAGAACAGTAACAAGCAGGAAAATGAATCGGACTTCATGACAGTAGTTGAGTTTTCAAGTGAAATTCCATATGGAAAAGCAGTGGCTTTGCTGAACTTAAGGACCAGTTTTCTCGAGGTACTTCTCAATTTTTCCTTATTTCTGTTATTCAAATATAACTTAAGAACCCCTTTAGGAAATGTAAGTTAGTTAAGCTTCATGCATGGCACGACTAGGTTGAGGAGCAATGGTTTATATTGCCTGGAATCACACTGGCTTTTATACTTTCCGACATTCTGAAAAAAGATGGCTACGATATTTTCGCCACAAGAGGAGAGAAAGGTGATTATAGGTTCAACGAATGTGGAGAGCGTGGCAGCGGCCATGATCATACGGAGGACAGCTTGCTGTGTTATTGTGGTTTGTTTAAACCGGCTACTTGTGGAAGATGCAGTGCAACTTGTTCAGTTGGATGTGTTTCTCCATGCAGTTCTCCATGTAGATCTTGATATGTCAGCTTTGCCTCCCTGATCTGATATTAACAATACCCCAATAAGGACACAAAAGAATGTTAAAAGTAATACAATATATACGCTCTCTTTTTTCCTTTCTTTTTTAAGTAAATAAGATTATGCTTTGAGAAGCTCTGGATTGTAGTTTGCATATGATAAAAATGCAAACATTTGAAGCCTAATTATTAAATATAACAATATATATAATTGAGGGGTTATATATAAACTAATGAAATCACTTTTATTTGGTTTGGATTGATACATTGTATTTGTGGCGCACCAGAATCTTATACTTGTGTGATCAATCTTATCATTGCAGAAACAAGTTTTTAACTAATTTGCATAAGATATGGCTCTCTCTGTGACTGCAAAATCAAGAGCTCGAATATTATGTTAAGTTATCAATTATTTTGGCGGTCATTGTCTTGCTGAATGTTCTGATGTTGATTACAGTATCAGTCGTTGTGTTTATTTTTGTTTCGGTGTTTGTTATGAAGTTAATAACAGGGACAAACATGTTAAGAAAAAAGATATTTTAAATAGCTAGACCACCATCGTAGTTGTTTTGTGTTCATCATACTGGAGAATTAAGAAGACCCATTGCGTTCCTTAATCCTTATATAATTTATTGATGTCCTTTACTTAATCAAAATATATGACAGATTCAACCTAGATTTTTCCAGTTATTGAAAAAGAATTACTACTAGTTTAGAATCCACGTGTATAATTTCTTTTAGAGCAAACTACACAAATAGTCTCTGTGCTATACCATTTTTTTTAGGATTGGTCCTTACCCTATGTCATTGATCCCTGTAGAAGTGCCCAAATGGTTTCGAACCGGCGGCTCGAACCGAAATCGAACCGCTTCGAAAATTGTCAAAATTGGAACTGTGATGAACCGAAGCCGTCCTTGAATGGGAACCGCCTGTTCTACGGTTCAGTTTCGGTTTCTATTTATCAAAAAACCGTGACCCACCGGTTCTAAACCGCCAGTTCAATTTCGGTTCCAAACCGGCAGTTTGAACTGCCAAAATAGCTAATTTTTAAATTTTTGAGTTCCTAAATTTTTATTTTTCAATATTTTTCTTCGCTTCTCTTTTTTTTATCTTTTTATTTTTCACTTCCTAACTTTTATTGTAAGCTTTTTTGAGTTCTCAATTTTTTGTTATTATTACAAAACTTTTACAAAAAAAATTTATACTTGTAATTTTTCATAACTAAAGTTTTTACAATTTGTAGCTTTTGCAAAAAATTTAAAAAAATATAACACTTTTTTGTACACTTTATAATAGTTTTTTTTAAATAAAACAAAAAAAAATTATAAAAAAAACTGGGAAACTGGAACCAGAACCAGAACCGACCATATACGGTTCGGTTACGATTTGTACAATAGCGATTTTGGCAAACCGGCGGTTCTAAACCGGAACCGGCAGTTTGAACCGTTTGGACATCTCTACCGAGTGCGGAAGGGGATGGTTGAGATGGTGACCGGTGATATTAATAAAGACTCGCCGGACTGATATGGAGAGAGACCAAAACTAACGATGGCGTCGCTGGCAAAAGTTGCTTCCACTTCACTTGTTACACGAGGTAGTCACTGACGTTTTAGAGGAGGAACCGGAGTGGATGGGATCGCGACTGGAACTTATTGAGATTCCATAAGAGATGAAAATTGGAGGGAGCTGCGGCGGCGGAATAGATGGAAGCTTGGGGTTGTTGCTATTGCGGTACAGTGAGAGCAGGGAAAGGAGAGAGAATACCGACGATGGTGGGATGGCCGGAATAGGTGGGATGTCGGCATAGATCATTTCTGCTGCCGGGTTTCACTGTGTTGGAATAAAAAAATCCCTAACTTTGATTTCGTGAAATTGTTCAAGTTCTTCTTCGTCATCCTTTGATTCGATTGTTTTGATGATTTTTATTATGGGTTTTCTTCATTTTTAAATTTTGTGTTGGTCGGCAATGGTGGTGGTGGCAGCCATGGAGAAGGGAAGGGGTTGGGTAATGGGGAAGAAAGGGATACGTAAAGTTATAATTTAACTAATTACATTAATTTCCTCTATTATGTTTTAAAAAACAAAAGTAGTATAGATACTTTTGTCCATTTAATAAAAAAAATAATGCATGAACAATTTTATCCCTATTTAAAATTACGTGAGCGTTTTTAACGAAAATTTTTTAACAGAATTGTACGAATGGACCAATTACGAAAAAAGTTTTAGTACAAAGATTTTATTTTTTTCAAATTTCAATTCAAAGACCAAATCTCAAAACAGAGGTATAACATAGGAACGATTTGTGTAGTTTACTCTTTCTTTTAAAGAGTAAAAAAGTAAAATTAATTTATTGAAACTATATATAGTATACCAACATCAACAAGACTAGAAATAAGTGAAGGAGAAGACCAAAACTAATACTCCCTCCGTTCCAAATAATTGTCTTCCTTTCATTTACGTCTGTTTCAATAAAAAATTGTCTTGTTTCTAAACATTTTTTTTATGAAAAATACTTTTACCACTTTATCCTTATTTTTTCTTTCTATTTTAATTATGATCATATACACAAAGGCTTTAAAAAAAAATACATATTGGTAATTGAGTTAATTAATTTTTTTTAATCTGTGTTCAGTTAAATAGGACAATTATTTAAGAATTGTGAGAGTACTATTTACATACGTGCTAAAGAAATATATGAATAATTGTGGTGTGTGTAATCACCTTTGAATCAAATTGAATAACAAGATATAATTTATATAGCCGACCCTAAGTGATCATTAAAAAAAAGACTTGAGTTTAGTTGACTTGCGTTGTGTATATATATAGTCCTTTACTCTATAATATGGATGCTCTCCAAAATTTCAATAGATTATTTTCAAAATAATAGGGCCAAACCTTATTTTCTCAAATTTAGGATTAAAAAAATACTTAATGCATCAAAATAAAGCTGCCACATGTTTTTTTTTCTTCTACATCAGCATTATCTATTTCATGCAAACATCTACATAATCTATTTTTTATTTAACATACTACTAGTTTAATTCTTCGTTATTAGATGAGATAATAAAAATAAAAAATAAAATATTTGCAGAGTTATAGAAGATAAATAATCTTAGAGTAGCAAAAGTAAACCAGTTTACATTAGGTATCTCAAGCAAAATAAACAAAATCTAACCAATAATATTGTACGGTATCATTTTGTGAAAACTTTTGAGATATATATATATATATATATATATATATAAAACTTTATTTTATTTTATTTATTTATTTATTGGGTGAATTACAGGCTGGTTCCTTTTTTAACATTTTTAATCGCTCCAGTCCACTCATCTTTTTTTAAAATCGGATAAAGACATTTTTGGGGCGAAAAGACGATTATATCATTAATGAAAGAAAAACATGCGCCCATCAGTAACCCAAGGCATCGCGATGAGTAATCCAAGGCATCGCGTGGGTTAATCATCGAGATGAGCAACCAAGGCATCGCGATGAGCAACACAGGCATCGCGATGAGCAACGCAGGCATCACGATCAGCAACAAAAGCATCGCGATCAGTAACCAAGGCATCACGATGGGCAGCCAAGGTATCGCGATGAGTAACCAAGGCACCGTTTGAATTTCAACTGCTGAAGGGGACTTTATTTTCATTTACCTTTTAGGGGCGTTGTCCCCGAACCCCCACGAGGGACGCTGTTCCCTCAACCCCTGCGATCTGATCGGGCAGGTCGATCCCCGTTGCGTTGCCCAGCATACTGCGATTGGTAAATTTAAGGCATCCCGATGCCTAATTTAAGGCATTCTGATGCCTAATTTAAGGCATTCCGATGCCCAATTTAATATAATATCAAAATCGATCAAAATTATTATTTTTGGTTGGAAAATTTACATACAAATATGGTATTGACTTCCTATAACAGTATGATATTGATATTATACAAAATTCAAACTCAAATCATTGATTAAAGTCCCAAAATCAGTCTAAGAACATCTCCCTCTATTTTCGGACAGCACACTGCCAAGCTCGATTTGGATCTCGAAAATAGTATTTTTTTTTATGGAAAAATTGTGCACAAATGTAGTACTAAGTTAAGATAACAATATGAGATTGATTTTAAACAAATTCGAAGCTTAAAACATAGATTAAAGTGGCCAAAACAGCCCAAGAACAAAGAAAAACGGGATGAACTCAAAAAATTTTAATTTGATCAAATTCGTGTTCTATGCATGGAAACTGATACCCAAATATGAGGGAAGACTATATTAACAACATGAAATCATTTAAACATCAATTCGAACCTCAAATTTGAAGCAACGGTGTTGGTGAGAGCATTTTAGGAAGAAAATTCTTAAAGTGCCTTTTAACAGTTTAAAAAAAATGTGGACTGAAAAGAAAAAAAAATTTAGAAAGTGGACCGACCAGCAATTTTCTGTTATTTTTTTTCGATTCAATGGAAGGCCGAAGCCTTTAAGCAAAACCAACATTACAGACCACTATTTCTCCACATCCCACAACCACCCATGTATCCCAATACAATAACTCCGCCACACAGCTTGAAGTGAAGGTTTCGTCAAAATACTCACTTTAGTTCTCCATTCCTTTGCTAAACTATCAGCTACGTCGATCGCCATTGCCAATTTCTTGTCATTAATCACGCATGTTGGAAACGACATTCCAATCCATATTATGTTCCTCTCATTCTTGTATTGCAGTAATAGCTTCTATTGATATTTTAATTATGTTCATTACCGTAATTTTTAATTATTTCCAAAATTTCCACTCTTCATAAGTATAGTCTATAAACTTATTTGTAGTTTCTTTTTTCTTGCTAATATCATAGAAATTCGTAATTCTTTTTTGTACTTTTTGCCTTCTTAATTTGGTATCATTTATATCTTAACTATTCCTTCAGTTCCTAAATAAAATCATGTTTAACTCAACACACAAATTTAAAAATACTACTAAATTGTATTGTAAATATTGAGACGATGTGTGTTTTTCTAAAGAAATCATTGTGAGAGTAGAACCAATTAATTAAGAATAAAATAATAAAATAACATATTAACATTCAAGGAAAAAAATATTGAAAAGTGGACAATTTTTTTTGGAATGACCTTACAAAAAAAATTGGTCTCTTCATTGGGACCGGGGGAGCATATAATGGTCCTTTTGAATGAAAAAATCAACTATTTTAATTTAAGATATTTCATGAAATAATTGCGGATGGTTCACTTTTTGAGATTTCAACCCCTTAAAGTCTTTATAATTATTTTTAACAGTTTAAATTTATTCTAATTATAAATTAATTATTTATTCTAAAACTACCCGTAATAAGACGTGAGACCTTTCACAATTGATGGAACCTAGAAAGTCAAGGAAGAGATGGAAAGATAAGGACGCTTTATCAGACGAAGATTTGAAATCAATCCGTGAAAGCTGTCTGAATGATTGATTCCAAATGACCTTCAACTCAGCCCTTTCATTGAGCTAAGGAGAATTTATGCAAAGGTGAACCAACCTCCGCATCCTTATCCAAAAGTGAAATAGGAACTCTTTTCTTTTCTCAGGAATTTTTGCTATTGTATTCGCATTGATTAGTACTCTTATAATATTTTGTGCTTACTTGTCATCTTTTTTTTTCTTCTGAATGATTGATTTTGTTAATTTCAACTCAGCAGCAGAAATTTGTGCATCGTGATATATTAATTTTGTGTATCGTAATGCATCAATTTGTGCATCATGATAATACATAACGTGTTATTTTATATTTTTTAAGGACATAGATAATATTTGCTAACAAAAATATCCTTTCTAGTTTGAAATAATTATAATAAAATTTAACGGTTGAAAATTATTTAAAATGTACCGGGCTGAATTTTGCCCATGTTTCATTTGTAGAGTCTGCTTTTAAAAAATATCTTCCTTCTTTCATAATATTTCATGAATAGGAATAAAAATTTGTCACAAGAATCTTTCCGCTCATAAAATATAGTACTACTAGTAAAACCTTTAATGAGTAGGAATAAAATAAAAATTGGAAATAGTTAAAGACAAAACTTTAAATTCAAAAAACCAATAATTGATGATCCGAAAAAGACCATTATTTATCCGGCAGACAGACCCCAACTCAACTTTAAATTCAAAATATACAATCAGCTAGCAATCGCATATATATATATATATATATATATATATATATATATATATATATATATATATATATATATATACTCCCTGCATCTCTAACAACTTTAGCCAACAGATATTGAACTGCCTAGCAAAGCATTATCAAATATCAATCACACACTTTAGAGCATCCAAAGGGAAAGAAAGGCAGTCTCCAAATTTCTTCACTTTCCCAAATTACATTCTAGCATTATTTTTTTAGTTCAAAACATCAATGAATAATATAATTTTTTTTATTTTCACTTTAAAAAATGTACTTAATCAATTAAGCTTATGATCAAAGTCATGTTGCATAATAAGAAACTTAATATATTAAGAACATTTTTGTCTACCAAACTTCAAGAAAATATGTAATCTTTGATTATTGAAATAAAATATTAATAATTAGGTTTAAAGGATATAATTGTAAGAATTTAATTCAATGGTAAACTCATAGTGTGATATAATATCGTAAAATTATAATACATTTTGCCTACCTATATAATTAATTTAAAATTTTAATATTGAGTTATTTGAAATCAATAATCAATTTAATACATACCATTGCTATCAGTGAATTGATTTTTTAAATAATATTGTTTAAATTAAATTAATTAAATAAAAAAATAAAGCGCAACAGTCTATTTCATGACATTCTATGTCTTTATTTTTAATAAATAAAATATCCAACATTTTTTAAAATTTTGGTAGACAAATGCCTTAATTTTTTGCTATGGAACACGAGATGCGAGTTATAAACATGACTTCAGTCAAAAGCTTATTTTTTTAAATAGAAAATAAAAAAAAATAACTATATTGTTCATTGATGTTTTGATTTAAAAAATAATTTCACCAGGTAATTAAGAAAGTAATTTTATTAATCAACTTAATATGAACAAGCAATAAAAGGATAGTTTTGTCTAGATATGCATTTATTTAATATAATAATTAGTGATGCAGTGAATAAGTAAAAAATGTTAGTAGAAATAACCTCTCCCTAAAAAAAAATCCTTCTCTCTGTTACTAAAACGAGGGTTTATTTTTCGCTTTTTTACAAAAATTGATTCTTACACTATTTCACCAACACATACATAAACACCATTTGTTCTCATTACGAGTGCATATAATAATTGACAAACATGAATATAATACTCCATTACAAAATGTGTATTCATTTTGGTACAAAAACGTTTTCAAAAATAGACATTCATTTGGGTGGAATATGAGAAATAAAAATAAAAACATTGTGGAACGAATTAGTAAGAAATGATAAAAGAAAAAAAGAAAGAAAATTAACAATATCATCACCCTTTAATTATATATACAAATCCATGCTTAAATTGCCGGCTATAAAAGATTATTGGCTATAACCCCTGAAAATTTCTGGCACGGATAATTTAATTGATTAGCGCTGACACAGTATCACGGTGAAGGTGATACCAATCCTATAAGAATGGATGCAAAAACGGTTGACAAAAAATTAATTAGTCTACCCCGTTACAAATTCGTGTCTAAATTATTATTATTATTATTTATCCAATATACAAATTAAGAAAAAATAATTGACTTAATTATTAATATTAGTATAATTGTAATTTTCTTTAATACTTATTTTCATATGATTTAAAATTAAAGTAAAAAAAATAAAAATAAAATAATAAAAATATTATACCAAAAAAAATATATTTAAATAAATAATTATTTTGAAATGAATAAAAAAAATAAAACAGTAATCTAGGCCGGAGGGAGTACTATAACTATAAACTATTCAGCCATTTGTGCCCAATTGAGCCCTTCCCAGGAGATCTCATAGCACACGCAAAACTTTACTTGAAATCAAAATATTCACAACAAACAATGCAAAAAATAAACAAACACCACTAAACCCAATCCACATATCAAAATTCCACATGAACCTTTTTAAGGTTTAACCTAACAAAAATTAAACAAGACAAATAAAATCACATTGAAGAAGTTTAGGGAGGCATTGAATTATTAGCAATCTTACCACCACCACCACCCTCTGGATGCATCGGGCTACCACCTTGTCTCATCTCCCCCACCACCTGATACGGCGGAACCCCCCCTCCTCCTCCTGTGCCAGTAGTAGTATAATACACCTGCCGCCCCGCCCCATCGTAACTAACATGCGCGTATCCTTGCTCACTTATCCCAACTCTCCCACCCCCTGCTGCCCTCATCATTCCAATCCCTTCCGTGTAACCCCCAATATTCGGTTGCTGCTGAATTGAAGTCGGTCCCCCCATCGCGTTGTATACTGGCCTCTGCATTCCGTAGTAAGGCTGAGCTACCTGACCGGACACCTGTCTCATGGCTGGGGCCTGATAAACACCACCGCCCGTCGAAATTAGATAAACAGGCGGTTCTGACGCCTGTGCCCCGTAACCGCCGCCAGTTGTCATTTGTGCTTCATGCCAGTAAGGTTGCTGGACTGTCATCTGCACGGCCGGTTGCGGCGGTGGAACTTTTTGTGTATAGTAGTCTCCATAGTAAGCCGAAGCTTGGTTTATCTCCTCGTTTCTTCTCCTAGCCTGTTCCTGGTTAGCAATCTGCATCATTTGAAATTCCTGCATGTGCCTCTGCATCACCCCTGGGTCTCCGATAACGTGCCGATCCTCCGAACCGCAATCGGATCCACCAGTGACTTCCTTCGTAAATACCTCCGAAACTGTTGGTACCGGCGCCGGATCCTGCATTTTCGCCGCTGGCACCTGACCGCACTTATCAAAACCGAACAAAAAATCAGGATTTTCCACCGCTGACGCCGCTGCAGCCGGCGGAGAAGAATCCTCCAAATTCTGAATCTGCACCGAGTTCAACGCGTCAACAAACCACTGACGCTCCGATTTCGTATCACTCGATCCAAAACTCGCGGTAGCATTCACCGGAAACAGGAACAACCTCAACCTAGCCGGTTTATTCGAACCACGATACAAACGGTCATACTCGAGCATCATGTGCTCCAAATCTTCATCATTGGTAACGGAAATCAAAGCATCAAGGTCTTCACCAGGTAATTGATACTTAAAACAAACCTCGGAATCGGAAATTGAAGTCAGTTTATGAAGGAGAGAAGAAAACCTAACGTTGCGGTCGACGGCGAGGATTTTAGTATCGCCGCCGACGTAAGACAACTGATTGTCGTGAGATCGAGGGAGGATTTTACCGCCGTAGCTGCACAGGAACTTGACCTTGTAGGAAGAGGCAGGGTTAGGTTCGTCAAATGAGGCGGTTTCGCAGTCAACATCACGGGAATGGGGAGAGGAGTTGCCAGAGTCGGGATAAGAATTGTAAGAGAAATTTTCCATTTTGGAAGGAAATGGAAAATTTGGGGAGGTGGTAATGGCTATGAGAAGTTGGAGAGAGGAGTCGCCATGGAAGTAGAGGAAGAGGGGGGAAGATTTTTGTGGACGTGGTGGGGTTAGAGGTAATATTAGGTGGGGATGATGGGACCCGCTTGTGGAAGAATTATTGACGACGTAGCAGTCAGTTTAAAGGAGGATAATGCTGAGGCGTGTAAGTCTAAGAAACACTTAAAGAGTGATTTTAGTGTGAATTATTGCTATCCCATAAAAAGGAAATGGGGTATTTAAATTTAAAATGAATTGTGTAACTATTAAATAAATAAATAATTTTATTTTTGATACAAAAACAAGTGTAAATAATTGAATGGAGAAGTGGATATTTTTTGGAAAACCACAATTGTCGCTGTTGGATGACATAGATGCACATTCTACGGAATTTGCTCGTGATTTTAATTGGGAGTATTAATTAATTAATTTTAGTTGGTGAGCGGATTAGATATTTGTGAACCCCCATAGTCCAAAAAATAGTTTTTTCTATTTATTCTAGTTTTCTTTTTCAAATTTAAGATATTTATTGTATGTACCATACAGGAAAAAAAAAAAGAAATATGAAAATATAAAGGACACGTTTGGCTTGACGACTTTGTGGGTTTAGAATTTTCTTTTAAATGACGATTAAAGAAAATTAGAAAAAAAAATAGTGAGATAAATTAAAGGAATCTCTATATACTAATATCAATACCAAATACACGTACAATCTATAACGTTTCAGAGTGCCTACAGTGTGTAACGTTTCAGAGCGCCACAATGTGTAATGTTTCAGAGCTTTCATTCTTAAAAATATAGGTGCTAAATACAACACCCCTTTTATGTTAAATACAACACCCTCTCCTGAAAAAAAAATACTGTTTTGCCCATTATTCAATTATTAAAAAAAAAAAATCCACCTCGATAAGGCGTATCTCTAGGAAGAATCCACCTTGGGGTGGTGGATCTCTAGGAAGAAATCCACCTAGAGGTGGCCGATCTACCATATTTGGTTAAAACTTTAACGATTCCGTTAATTTTTTAACGAAAATATTAACTTTAGAGGTTAAAAGTATTAAAAAAAATTAAAAATTGACGGAATCATGGATCCGCCTAGTGCAGGTGAATTTTTGGGATATGTCCGCCTTGTGTAGGCGGATCTTTGGAATATGTCCTCCTAGTGTAGGCAGATCTACCAAGTTCCATTAAGTATTTTAATGATTTCATTAACTTTTTAACAAAAATGTTAATTTTAGGGGTTGAAAGTTTAAAAAAAATAAAAAAATTGACAAAATAATAGATGGAATTGAGATCCGCCTAGTTTAGGTGGAATTTTGAATTTTGTCCGCCTAGAGGTGCTGGATTTGTCTTCTTTTTTTTTTCATTTATAATATCGGCAAAATAGTCAATTTTTTAAAGAAGGTGTTGTATTTAACATAAAAGAGGTATTGTATTTAGCACCACTCGCCATATCTGAGAGAATTGGCAGGGCATTAATCATATTTACACTTGTATATTTGCCACTTATGGCTACTTTTCAAATAATTCTATTTCCACAAGTGTAAATATGATTAATGCACAAATGTGTAAATGTGATTAAATTTAATGCCCTTTTCAGATATATGATTAATGCACAAATGCAAATGCAAGTGTAATTAAATTTAAGTACCATTAGAGTTGAACATAATTATAAAAATATTAAGTCAAAATGTTTATACCAAAACAGGTAGAGGGTAAAATTAAAAAATAATTGAGATTATAGAAATAATATTTTAAAGTGGACTGAACATCTTAAAATAAAATACTCCCTCTGTCTCTTAATTATTGTCTTGTTTGACCCGGTACACGAATTAAGAAAAAATAATTGACTTGATTATTAATATTGGTATAATGTATAATTTTCTTTAATGCTTATGTGTATGTGATCCATAATTAAAGTGAGGAAAAAAATAAAGATAAAATGATAAAAGTAATATCCTAAATTTTTTTTTTAAACTAACTAATTATTCAAAAACGGATAAAAAAAAGATAATAATATAGAAACGGAGGAAATAACAGTTTTTTTTTTTTTGCACGAAACGAAAAGAGCAGTTGAGAAACTTATTTTAAAGGCATAGGGAGTAGTGCGTTGTTCGGCTAACTTGTAAAAAGTTAAAACTATGTGATTGTCCATAATACTCGAATATATTGTCAATATATTGTTTGTGTTAGGGGTGGCAATTCGGTCGTGCTGGGTTGTTAACGGGCTGACACGTTAAGATTAAATACGAACACGACCCATTAAGTTTAATGGGCCTATAATAGAAACCCAAATACGACACGATTAAAGCACGAAAAGCCCGACACGGCCTGTTAGACACGATAATCACGATTGTCATACTAGTTCAGGCAAGTCCGACAGGCCCAAAAAATATTAATTCTTATCGGGCTAGCCGGAACACGACACGAACCCGATAATATCAACGGCCAAGACTTACTAAAATTATGTTTACTCAACGACCAAGATTTGTCCAGAGATAATATCACACGGATGACCATCTTATCGGGCTAGCCCGTACACGGCACGAACACGACACGAACACGGCCCGATTTTAGCGGGCTGTTATCGGGCCGGCCCAATAACAGCCCAAACCCGATAAAGCTCAGCCCAACCCTATAATTTCGTGTCGTGTTCGTTTCGTTCGTTCGTGTCGTGCCTCGAATTGCCACCCCTAATTTGTGTTACAAGAAAAAGGAGAAAATGATTACTCTCTCAGTTTCAGACAAAGAATTTATTTTTAATTATTTTTTAAGTCAATTTAATTAAAATTTGATTGATAATTAATATAAATTTAGCAATTTTTACAAAATTATAAAAGTTGTAATATATAGTATTCTTATGATAATTTTTAATTAATGAAATTTTATTTTTTTAAAAATATAAATAAAGTATGTAAAATTTTGATTTAATTTGATTTAATCACATGTTAAATTCTAAAAAAAAAAAGTGAACTTTTTATCTAGAACGGTTGGAGTAATAACTAGGGAAAGGAAACCAAAAAAGGAAATTGAATCACTCCCATTTTCCCACCTTAAAGACGTTATTCACATATCTATTGTGTCATGTATATTTAATACTAACATTTTGCATCACTGAATTGTTTAAAAATTAAGTTTCTTATTTTTTTTCTTGGTTTAATAATTATAACACATACAAGAAATTCAATGCCATTTTTTTTTCTTTCATTTTACTTTAAAATATATTTGTTGAAAAATTATTTGTTTTCATGAGTTTTTCGAAATTCATATAGAGCCAACGAATTACGTATAACTTTATTCGTTTGTATTTGTGCAAATGGAACAATGTATACTCTTTCCGTCCTAAATGAATGTCTATCTTTAATTTTTTTGGTAGTCAGATAAGGATAATCATTACTCCCTCCATCCCGAATAAATATTTCTACTTTTTATTTTGGGATGTATCAACTAATATTTCTAAAGACTTTTAATCTACATATTCTATACCATTCTTCCTAATATACCTTTAAAGTTTTATTTAATATAACACGTTCCAAAAAAAATTCAATTGTTTAAAATAGTTGAACTCAATTAATGTTCATGAGTATTATCGTCAGAACACATTTTACAACACATCATTAATTATGTTTCTTAATTTCTGTAATTTATCACCTAAGAACATTTATCCGGGATAGAAAGAGTATTATAATTAATAATACGAGGATTAATAATATCACCCCCTCTCTAGTATCAATAACGAGGGATTAAGCCTTTTATGTGGATAGTGGAGATTAATAATCTCAAGCGCAAAAACTTATTAAACATCCTTCTTTGATTTTATTAATTCGGTCATTTATCCTGGCTACCAAACAACTCCTAGGTATTAATGTAGAGGTGCTACTAAAATGTCCCAAAAATTAAGTTTATTAATTTTAGTAAAAAATAGACATTCATCTATATAACAATAGCGCTCGGTTCATACACTTACAATTGATAAAAGCTAACTATCGGCCCAGATTTACTGAGTTACTAAAATCTAACGGATGTAATTTACTCCTATTTTCACACGGGTGACTGACGGTTTCGAAAATCCTGCGGGTTAGGCGTCTGACTCTTTCTCCCCCAACTTTCCCGATAGCTTCTCAATCTCTCCTTCTCTCTCTCTTTCCTTCCACCACCATGAAAGGATTCCTATTACGACTTTGTAAAGGATTCCTGTTATACGAAACACACAAAAAAATCTCTCTCTTCACTCATTACCTGTTACAAAACCCAAAATCTCTCTCAATCTCTCTCATCTTTACAAAACCCATCATTAACTGCTGTGGAGGCCGCCGGTAACAAGAGGCGAAAACCGGTAAACCGGTAGCAGAGAGGGGATCGTTGTCGTGGAGGCCGCCGGAAAATCTATTCTTTCAGGTATTCTCCCTCCCTCCCTCCCTCCTTCCCTTTATCGCTGTTTGATCAGTACGGCAGTGGTACACATACCCACACACATACTATTCTTTAAATTTTTAAATTGGTTTCTGTGATTGTATATTATTTAAATTTTCAATTTTCAATTGGAAACTGTTGGGCATCAATGAAATTGGAATAACCAGTAGGCTTAAGTGAAAAGACCTGTTACTATATTGAGATTCTGGTGTGGTTTGATTCTTTTCAGCTTTCTTTTGATTACATTGAATACTAATGGGATTAGCTTTCATTGGGTTGTATCAATTAGCTTTCCTTTGTTTGGAGTCGAAATGTCTGTAACCAGAAGTGTAGCTCTAAAAGGGTGTATATTAATATTGTAAGTGAAGAATGTCCCTTTAGCTTCATAGAAACAGAACACAAGGACTGGATTAATGTTCTTATATGAGATTGGGTTTCGATAGAAGATGATGTTCATGTCCTTTAATTTAGACTTCTTGATTAGTTTGTGTAAGGATTTGATTATTGCACCATCTACATTTACATTGTCTCCACCTCTCCTCCCAAAGCAATAACATTACAGAACTTGTAGTTGTCTTCTACTCCGTATGTTGAGAGGCTTATCAGAATTTCACTCCATTTCGGTTCGTTTCTGTTCAGTTCTACTGAGTTCCATCTAGAACCTCATCTGTTATTTATTTCCATATACTATGTGTGTTTGTTCAGGTGAATTCTGTTCATATTGCATTGTTTTTCAGTCCAAGGGGACTAGAAATTTGTTCAAGCTTTGTATGTTTAGAACCAAGTGTATTTATTGGTCGGGTTTAGTTAGAGACAAAGCTACCTTTCAACAATATATATTCAGTACCTTCCTTAAACTCAAAAGTTTACACAGACAGACAGTACCAGGTTACTCCTCATCACGGAAAAGTTCTAGCTCTCTATAGCCTCTTCCAACCATCGCCAAAGAGTTGTTTACTTTTCTTTACCTGAACCCCTTTGGCAGGTATACATCTTTTTGGTAATCATTTTTTTCTTTGCATATTGCATTTGCCCATGAACTTTATTTTGAGAAGTACATCATTCTAACTCCTCTTGGCCTTCTGAAGGACATTGAATCAATTCCAATATCTTGATCACCTCTTCCATGTCTGGACGGTTTGATGGGACTTGAGATGCACATATCAAACCAAGTTTGATTACGGAATAGCCTCCTCTTGGAAATACACCATTTAGCTTCCCATCAACACATTCCTCCTGCCCTTCCTCCAAGGCTCCTCACCATGTCACACACCACCACATCATCCTCCATGTATTCCACGGGTTTCTTCCCGTTATCACCTCAAGCACCAAAATCCCAAACCCGTAGATATCGCATTTCTCCGTTATTTTCACCGTCTAACACGCAAATTCGGAGCCATGTACCCAAGTGCACTCGGACCTTGCTCTCAAGTTATAACGGTCTAGAGTAGGTAGCACCCTCGCCAAGCCAAAATCTCCCACCTTTGCCTCACCCGACGTCAATCGAACATTAGTGGATTTTAGGTTGTAGTGAATGACATTCAACCGATGCAAGTGAGCCAAACCTTTAGCGGTCCCGAGAATTATGTCAAATCTCTCTCTCCAAGAGAGGCTATTCTTGGAATTTCCTTCATGGAGATGTTTATACAAGCTCCCACTGGAGATGTATTCAGTAATTAGGAGCTGTAGGGATGGAGTCTAGTAATACCCCTCGAGTGCCACAAGATTATGGTGTCTGATTTTTCCCAATTTCTTAACTTCCCTTTCGAAATCTTCTTGGGACTTTATCAAACTTGACACATGCAGCATATCTCTGCATTAGCTGCTGAAACAGTATTACCTTTTCAAACAAACTGCTGCATATCTCTGCATTAGCTGCTTCAACAGTTTGCTTAGGGATGCAAAGCATAACCTGCAACCTCTCCAATGCCTTGACTTCCTCCTCGCTAATTTCTCCATCGATGCATATTCTTTGAAGCTTTTGCCGGAAAATTTCTGCACCAATGCATCAGAAACTTTAACAACGTGTTAAAACTTAAAAGTTAAAACCTAAATACAAAATGTGAACATAAGGCATAACAGGAGGCGCAGCATGTAAGGACCAATAAAAAGAATTTTGTACATGTTAAATGATATACTCCTCCCTTGGGTTTGCATGAGTTTATCCATTCCAAAACCATCTGTGTTAAAATCACCAGCAATGCATATGGGACACTTTAATTATAGAATTACAGTTTTCAATTCCTCTCCTTCACTGTTGAACACCAAAAATCATCAATAAGATGCTGCAAGCTAAAGCCAATAAATAGGGTAGAGGTAATGTATATGGCATGATGAATTAAGCGGCAAATGAGAGCTTCAACTCTAATTTCATTGAAAATATTTGTACCAAAGCTGTTTACGATCTTGGAAGTAGAGTGCAAATTAGTTCTTATAGTTGCACTTAGTTCCATAGACAAAAGAGCTCCCCAACTCGTGATTTGTAAAGAAATGTCCCAACTCGGTGATTTGTGTGATCACAACCTATAAAGCAATCAGTATTAACATTTTAAAAATACCTTCCCTGATTTTGAAAAGAGGATTGCACTCTCCTATGCCATATTTTTAAAAGCAATGCAGCGCTATCAAATACGGGTGAATAGATATAGGAATTTTTCATAAAACTGTTTGTGTAAGGGGTTAGTTGTTTGTACCTCTTGCACGAAAACTGATTTCCTCCCTCTCGTATATCGAAACGACAAATTGATTTTTCTGTGTAAACTAGACTCATAGATATTTCCAAGAAGTATAGCCATACAATCTGGTTCATTGTGAGTCAATACAGTTTAATCCCCAAAGTTGATGAACTTCGGTTCGAATCGTGGAGACAGCTTGCACACCTCCAATGAAAAATTGATTTCCTCACTCTCGAATGTCAAAATGACAAACCAATTTTTCTGTGTAAACTAGACTCATAGATCTTTCCTAAAAGTATAGCCACTCAATCTGGTTCATTGTGAGTCAATACAGTTTTATCGATAAAGTAGACGAAAGTCGGTTCTCGAATGTGCAGACAGCTTGCATCAGTCATACTAAAAATTAGTTTTCTCACTCTCTAGAACTCGAAACGACGAACCGATTTTTCTACTAAAAGTAGACTCATAGTGCTTTCCAATGAATATGGCCTCGCACTCTAGAAGTTTCTGAATTGATACAGTTAATTCGTTAAAGTTGACTAAAAACTGCTACTATCATCTGTCTTGAAGCAAAAATGCTAAATTAATTTAAGGCAATGAAATGAGTTTGTAGTAATACTAAAATGTATATACTCAAGGATATTGTTTCATATAAGCTTTACACTCCTACCTTCTCTTCAATTTTTTTACATAAAATCTAATAAAAGAAATGTAAGAGATGAATCTATGATGCTTGAATCAAACCCCAATCAAGGAGTTAGAACCTATCATCTAAAACTAGATAGCAACCTTCTTATACCCAATTTTGAGGTTTGAGATTACGCATGAGCCTTCATCTTTACTATGAAACAAATGTAAGAGATGAAACATATAAGCTTTACACTACTACTTTGCGTAAAAACTAATAAAACAAATGTAAGAGATGAACTCATGCTTGAATCCTACCTCAATCTAGGAGTTAGAACCTATCATCTAAAATTAAATAACGACCTTCTTATACCAAATATTGGGGTTTTGGTTATGAATGAGCCTTTCGAAATTGAGAAGTAAACATTTCGAACAGTTGGGTTTAGACTGAAAAAGTGTCCTTTATATGGGATCAATAGATTTGGAACCTATGCTTCTAATAAGATTCCAACGTCCATAATCTGTATCTTTCTTCTTATAAATATCCACTTGCTTCTTAGTAAATCCAACACTAGGAAATCTTTGGTAGGTAATGACTAAATATCCTATAGGCCAATGATGAGTTGTGCTTTAACATTTCAGTTATTTTTCTTGATAAGTATTAACATTCTGTTAGGTCCGAGGGTTGCTCAGTGTATAGGCTAGAGGGGGGGGTGAATAGCCTATACTTGGTGTAATAAAAATTTCAATCAAATTTTACATTTAGATTGAAGAGTAGATGAAATAATTACTACACATAGATCATCTTCCTCATACTGAATGATTAGCTGAAGATAGAGTGATCGGACATCTTAGATCAGCAGATGTAGATCATGGACATCTAGGATCAAGATATGAAATATGCGGTTGGAAGATGTATGTTGAACTTAGTGATGGAAATGAGTTTGAGCGGCGGAAGAATAAACAATAAGTTTAACAATTAAGATTAAAGTAATAAAGATTTGATATGAAAGAGAGCTTGACAGTTGACTATAATCGTATTAGATGCATCATTTACTTTCCTTAAACAGTTGCACATGATAAAGCAAATTATACGAAAGAGAAATCAAGGTGAATGTAACAATTATATATTTTATATTAAAATTCAGAGAGGTTTGCTCAAAGGCAAACATGCTTAGTACATCAACCTAGACTCTCTAACCTAGCAATCTTTCCGGGGAAGAAGGAAAGTGAAATGGAATACCCGAAGACTCATGTAAGAACTCTAATCCTAGCGGTTCCTAACAACCTTGGAGGTTAGGGAAGGAAAGTGTTAGTGTTAGAGTGATGTGAGAAGAGAATATTAGGAGTTGTTCAAATAGCAAGTATTTGAACAACCGAGTGCTAAGCACTCGACCAACAATGATGACACCTTATTGCACAATCGGCAGCTTATAATGTAGTATAAGTCGCCGATATGAATGCAAACTGGACATGTAAGTTCCGGCTCTTCATCGGACATCTTCAAGCTTGATCCGCTTCAACGATCGTAAGATACTTGGTCTCTTTCTGGATGATGGAGTTGAGGCCATCGAAGAGACCGAGTTCTTCGAAGGAAGAAGAACTCAAATCAACAACAAGGTTGTTGATCAAGCGAGCTTCTTTTTGGATTTTCTTCTCTCTCTCTCTCAAAGTGTTTGTTCTTACACTTGTGATTTCTCACTCGAAGGAGTGGTTCGGATTGAAGAAATGAAGATCAATACCACAACCTTTCTCAAGCATAAGCATACACAATTTGTGTGTTAGAGTGCTTGTGCTCTCTCTCTTGTTCTTGTGCTCTCTGGAAATGAGAATAAGAGTTTTCTTATATAGGAGAAGAAGAGGTGACCGTTGGTGTATTGAATAGGTTTATGCCCGTTGGTGATCGAATCTCGTGATGTAGGCGAGTACATCTTTGGATTTGTTGGGCAAAGACCTTCGCTAGGTTTGAATCTTGAAGATGATCGGGACACAGCCGGACATAGTTGGACGTGTCGAGCTTAGCCTGGATGCGGTGATTGATGTGGACGTATCATTGCTTTGAGTAGTGCGCGTCCGTGCTTGGCCTTTTTGGAAATGAAGCTTTGAAGACCGCGAACACTGTTCGAAGAGGAAATGTCTATTGGATAAACGTGAAGGTGCGACATCGATGCGTATCTTGGATTTGTCGACAGATCTTGTAACGGATCTATTTTGTCTTGAAGTGCCTTGAGTAACGACCGATGTATCTCGTGATCTTACGCTTTCTCGGCTTGTTTTGATGAGGATTTGGCCGATTCGAGATCCGCCGTTATAGAACTGCGATGTAGAAACCGCGATGGTCACGATGTTCCTCTTGAATAAATAGCTTCTCTGCAGTTGTTCGATGAAGTGCTTTGGCGGATACTAGAGTCTGCCGATATAGAACTGCGATGTAGAGATGGCTATTTAGGTCATAGAAGGGAAATGTTCTAGTGAGACATCTGCCGATAGTCACGTCAACCGGCAAATTGAAGAGCTTGATTCATATGAAGGTTTGTCATCATTCGGTAGGACAAAGACTCGGATATGTACAAAGACTTCCTAGTCTAATGACCTATGCATTGTTTCAACAAGCCGCCACACTAACCGGTACGCACCCTTTAGCCACTTGTGAAACATGCGTTGTAATGGGAACAAGCAAATCACTGTGTTGGAATATGCATACATATATATCAGCTGATTTACAGGCATATTCCTAACACATTCAGTTGCTTAATCTTTTGGTAAAAGAGAAGCCCATGAAGAATGTGACTGTGATTTACCCAAACTCTGTTATGGAAATTGTTTGTGGCAGCTGCAATGATTTCAAAGCTGAATGAATGCAACTCATCGCTCATCTTCTCATCTTTTGTATAGTAACTGGTTGAGCTATATGGAGTCGATGTTGTGTTCCTTTCTAATTCAATTAATAACCTCTCCTTGGCTTTCTTCTCGACTACTCGATAATATGAAATGTAAGAACCCACAGCCACTGGTCATTAGCTTAAATGGTTAAAAGAGATTCTTGGAATTCTAATAGAAGTTGTGCTTACCTTTCAATTTGACCCTCCTTCTCATTATGCAGCATGAGGAGCATAACAGGATTAGAACTAAAGGTGCTAATCCAATGGCTAACCATATCCTCCTCATTATGCAGCATGAGGAGCATGGAATTCTTGAAAAAAAAATTTTTTGGGGGGGGGGGGTATAATGTTGCTACATTTCATATTTCTTATTTAGAAAATTACATTTGACTCCATAATATTACACTCTTCATAGTAAATTATTATTATTATTATTTGGGGGGTTAGTAGTGTAAGGGGTTGGGGTGTGTTAATGAAAATTAAAAATTAAAAATTGGATTTTTTTTTTTTTGAAGTGTTAGAAGGCCTTAAAAATCAAAGGAATTTTTTTTTAGGGGGAAAGGAGTATAATGTTGCTACATTTCATATTTTTATTTAGAAAATTACATTTGACTCCCTAATATTACACTCTTCATAATAAATTATTATTATTATTATTATTATTTTGGGGGGTTAGGAGTGTAAGGGGTGGGGTGTGTTAATGAAAATTAAAAATTAAAAATTGGATTTTGTTTGGGAAGTCGTTAGAAGGCCTTAAAAATCACATGATTTTTTTGGGGGGTATAATGTTGCTACATTTCATATTTCTTATTTAGAAAATTACATTTGACTCCATAATAAATCTTTTATCCTCTCACTAATAAATTATTATTATTATTATTATTTTGGGGGTTAGGGGTGCAAGGGTTGGGGTGTGTGTGTGGTGCTTTGTGAGTGTGTGTGTGTTGTGTGTGTGTGTGTGTATATGTGTGCGCGTTATTGAGTTAATCATCCTATGACAAAAGTCCTTAAACCAGAAGGTATGCTTTTAAATAGTTTTCTAAAAAAACCTCAATTAGAATTATTTTATAAACCTACTATGTTTTTTTTTTTTTCTTAATGACCAAGTGAATTTTATTTATAGATTATCACCTTGGGACTTACGTATCTTTTGATTATCTATAGAATGGAGGATGGAGAGTACGGTCATGTTGAAGACCCTATCGTTGCGGACCCTGTAGAGGACAGGAGAATCCTGAGGAGGATCCCGAAGAGAATCCTCACGAACATTCTGATGACGAAGAGAATAACGAAGTAGGAAATGATGATGATATGCATATTGCTAACGATCAGGACATTCTCTTACAAGTTGATGAAAAAGTGAACCAGTTAGAATGGGAATTAGAATTGACTCGGGATGAGCTTTAGAAAAGAACCATTGGCTTCACTGAATTCATTAGAGAAAATACGTGGGAATGCGAGGACATGGACAGAGAACTCCATGCAAATAAGTCCGATAAGATCAAGCTGCGCAAGGTTATGAACAAGCTGATTGGAAAAATGCGTGACTTGCTTGGGAAGATTTACGATGATGTTTTGATTAATAACTAGAGATTGGCACATTTAAAATTTTTTTTTCAATTTTAATATTTCATTATTGGTTTTCTTACAAAATAAATGAATTAATATTTCACTATTGTTTTTGTTACGAAATAAATGAATTATAGTTAATTATTATTTTTGTGTCATTAAGTCTTACTCACCCCTTAAAAAACTTCGAGTATACGCTAACCTTGAGTATATAATAATCGGATCCCTACTGTCACCGTGCCATAGGTACGGGCACAAAATCTAGTATATATTACAATACACATCACTTCATACGTGTGCAATTGACTAGGACTATTTACCGGTTAAGATTTACCCATCTGCTAAAATCTGACGGCCAAGATTAACTCTAACCTCTCACGCGTGCGACGGCTGTTTCGTTCCCCGGCGAATTGTTCGTCTTTGCTCTCTTTCCTCAACTGAAAAAGCGTCATCCTCTCCTTCCTCAACTAAAACTGTTCTCGTTCCCCAAATCCTCTCCTTCCTCGACTGAAACTGGAGCCTTCCCCAAATTGAAAATAGATTCTCGCCGTCTGACTCTCTCCTTCTCTCTCTCTTTCCTTCTACGAGTTTGTAAAGGATTTCAAAACCCACAAATCCTATTACGAGTTTATAAAGGATTGTGGTTAACAAAACCCCCTCAATCCAGCGCATCTAGTACTCTCTCTTCACTCGGTCTCTCCAGCTCTCTCTTCGTCTCCGGCATCTATTGGATTCATCAGCGCCCTCAATCTCTCTCCCTCTCCGTCTCCGATTCGGTTCGGCCTAGGGCATCTGATTGAGCAAAGGAGATCAATTCAACGGTGGAAGTTTGGCAGGCATTGATTGAAGCTACATCCGGTAGAAGGCGGTCGGAAGAAAGCAGTTTGTGCAGAGGTTTTCCTCTCTTCTGCCTCGCGTAAGGGGCCCTCAATCTCTCTCTTCACTCAAAAATCTAACTGACTTAAGAATTGGAAAGTGTTGGGCATCAAGGTACTAATTGATTTCTTTTTTTCTTTTTCAACAGATTGATTTGTGTTTTAGCATTAATTTGTTTGTTCTACTGTGATTGATTTTCTGTGTTTGGATTCTGATTTGTTAGGAGCGAGCAAAATTTTCGTCTTTGAAGCCGAATTTATTATTTAGTCTATTGCATTTTTTGAGGTGAGTTTTTTTCTATTTTTCAATTTGGATCGTGCATTTTGTTAGAAATGTTTGATCTGTATGAACGAACTGTGACTTTTTGTTTATATAAAACCACTGTAACATTGATTTTGATTGTTAATTGAAGCTCTATAATTTCATTGAGTTCCTTTTGTTTTTCTTTTCAAATTTAAATCTAAGTTGAACAATTTCTTATCCTGTTTATTAGTTTGGTGGCTATTTAGAGCTATTTTTCCTCTTTTAGATTTGTCATTGATCTATAGAATCCCTGTCATAGTAACAAACTCATTACTGTCCTGCTATGATGATTATGATCTCTGCGTATATTTGCTTATTGTTTTTGGCAGATTCTCTATTTTAGAGACTTTCTTTCAAGAATTATGAAAAATACTGTGAATTTTTGTTTATTTAAAAGCACTCAAACATTGATTTTGATTATTAATTGAAGTTCTATAATTGGATTGAATATCTATTGTTTTTCTTTTAAAATTTTAATCTGCTATCATATTAGCCTCAAAAGTTTAGTAGAATTTCGAAATAGATTTATAGTAGCTTTTTTATTCATCTTTTATACTCACTTAAGTTATGAATACTCCTCCATTAAGTAAAAAGAAATTAAAAAAAAAAAAAAAAAAGAAGTTATGAATACTCTTATATAACTCAACCCTTTCTTCTGGAGTAGCTTATAATATATACCCATTACTTCTAGATTCCAGACGTATCATTGTATTGTTAGTTTCTCCAGGGTAAGCAATTGAGAGGCCCGCTAATTTGGTTTCTGTTCTTTTAGTAGAAACCAAAATCAAAGAATCCCTTTTTTTCAGTTTTCTAAATTTAAGAAACCAAAATCTGATTTCTTAAATTTCTGTTTGATGATTAATTTATGATTTTTACAATCGCCCCCTAATTGGTAGACATTCTTTTTAATTGTCATACTCATCAGTTCAAGGCTTATGTGAAACACAAATATATTTGGAGCTTTTATTTATTGTTGAGTATGAAACAGGGCCTTGATTAAAGCCTTAAATTTGTGTGGTTTTTAGAGTGTGTTTTCGGGTATTATAGCTCATATGGTCACTGTGATTGATATTGGTATTGAATTTGGTCTCTGTGATTGATATTGGCATTGATATTGGTCTCTGTGATTGTAATCTCATTGAGATTAAACAAATAATTATTGTTCATCTCTTAAAGGATTTTTTGATTTCTTAAATTTAGAAAACGAAATCGAAGAAACCAAAACCAAAATATGATTTCTTAAATTTCTGTTTGATGATTAACTTATGATTTTTACAATCGCCCCCTAATTGGAGCTTTTATTTATTGTTGAGTATGAAACGGGGCCTTGATTAAAGCCCTAAATTTGTGTGTCTTTTAGAGTGTGTTTTCGGGTATTATAGCTCCTGCGGTCATTATGTTAATTTTTTTATTATTCTTTTGTTTATTTTGTCATACCCTTAGATTCGTTGAGCCAACCCGAAAGTAAGACGAAGGATGATTTGAGGTTGTTATCGACTTTCTGCATTAGATGGGCAACTAATATGGAATGGAGGGGCCGTAAAGTTCATGTATATTTAAGCTCTATGGGCTTGCCTTCACATTCGGTTATTGGTGCCTAAGTTCTCTCGTGCATGTTAAAAGCTTGCTTTATTGCCAATAAAATAAAGAAACAGCTTGCCAATTACTGATTTCATGTATGGTAATTGGTTACAGTAGTTGATAAAATGTTCTCATGTTCCCGTGTTTGGTTTGAAAATAAGGTCAACATAAAATATTAGGTTTGCAACGATAATCTACCGCTTCATCTGTCACTTCTCTTCTCTCTCATCTTTCTTCTTTGTACTACGCTTCATATATATATATATATATATATATATATATATATATATTTGTCTTCATTTACTCGCGAATGAATCATCTTAAAAAAAATTCACATCGTTTTCTTGTGGGTTTTCTCTAGCATAAATCTTAAAAGTCAAAAAGAAATTTAAAGTTGATGTCAAGTGCAAACTACGCCTTGACTTTCAATCTTTATAGTGCTTCCAGTCCGTATCTCTCTTGATTTGCATCCTATTCTTTTTGCAAGTTCTTTTCCAGCTCTCAACTTCTAATTTCCTTCTAATCAGTTTTCATTCAGAGTATTTTGATGTCTAAGAAAACTGGAATGTAAATTATGCATCAAATGCTTATATTTTCTTATTCTTCTGTTTTTTTTTTAATTTAAAATTGTGATCTCTAAAAAAATCTCAATTAGAAATCTAAAGGAGCATTATTTTATAAACCTACTATGTTTTTTTTTTCTTAACGACCAAGTGAATTTTATTTATATATTATCATCTTGGAACTTACGTATCTTTTGATTACCAATAGAATGCAGGAAGCAGATTACGGTCATGTTGAAGACCCTATCGTTGCGGACCCTGTAGAGGATATGGAGGAGAATCCTGAGGAGGATCCCGAAGAGAATCTTCACGAACATTCTGATGACGAAGAGAATAACGAAGTAGGAAATAATGATGATATGCATATTACTAACGTTTAGGACATTCTCCTACAAGCTGATGAAAGGGTGAACCAGTTAGAATGAGAATTAGAATTGACTGGGGATGAACTTCAGAAAAGAACAATTAGCTTCACCGAATTCATTAGAGAAAATATGTGGGAATGCGAGGACATGGACAGAGAACTCCATGCAAATAAGTCCGATAAGATCAAGCTGCGCAAGGCTATGAACAAGCTGATTGCAAAAATGCGTGACTTGCTTGGGAAGATTTACGCTGATGTCTTGATTAGTAACTAGGGATTGGCACATTTCAAATTAGTTTTTTTTTTTTTTTCAATTTTAATATTTCATTATTGGTTTTCTTAGAAAATAAATGAACTAATATTTAATTATTGGTTTTGTTACGAAATAAATGAATTATAATTCATTATTATTTTTGTGTCATTCAGTCTTACTCACCTCTTACAAAACTTCGAGGATACGTTAACCTCGAGTATATAGTAATCTGATTCCTACTGTCACCGTGCCATAGACACGGGCACAAAATCTAGTTTAATGACAAAGAGAATATATTTATTTTTACAAGCATATATTCTCAGAAAGCGGAATATTCAGATCCAAATTAATGACATCTTCCTTCGTTGAGGAATATTTCACAAATCAATAACTAGTCATGAAGATTGTTGGAAGAATGTTAGAATTTTGCATACACCCTCAATTCCACTCTGAAAAGTCTACATTTAAAAATTTTAATAATTAAAAAATATATAAATAGTATTAAAATTAATAATAATTATAAAAATATTTTAGCATATATTATCGAAGGCAAGGAATTTATTGACTCCCATATTGCTGTGGAGTGAGACGCATCGATTTTCAATGGGAGAGGTCTCAAAATTGAGCAACTTATTGAGTCTGATAGACATGGAAAGGGGGACAAGTTGATTTTACCTATAGGTAACAGAGATAGAAAGTTGAGAAAGTCTACCTCCACATAGCTGCAAAGTCAGACTTTTCTTTGCCAGTATGAAAGCCCCGGTTCCAGGTTGGATGACAGTAGTCCACAAAGACCGTTCGCATCAAAAATGATAATATATTTGTACCGGGAATAAAGTTAAAAGTTTTATGAAAATTGTAGTGATAATTTTTAAAAATAAACTCTTTGAGTGGAACATTTTAAAATAGTATAGTGGATTCTTTGCCCGAAACGAAGTGAGTATTATTCTTCCTATTTCAGGTCAAGGATGAAAATTGAATTTTCAAAATATCTGTTCAATTTCTATATGTAAAGGGTAGAGGTTGTCAGACCACTACCATTAACGATGGTGGTCGGATGTGAGAGAGCAGTTATGTAAGAACAGAGAGATGTTACGGCCAGAGACAAGAGAAGAGAGTAACTGATTTTATTAATTGTATATCTATTTACTATTACATCAAGCAACCTATTTATATTTAGGATAGGGTCCAAATAGGTTTACAAACTCTCAAAAGAACAAATGGGCCTTTAGGGCAAATGGGCCTCTTTGGCCTAATACAGATACAAACTTTAACACTCCCCCTTAACTTGTACACGGAGCACTTGTGAAGTGTTCGAGTTGGAGAGTTGCAAGCAAATAGGCCTCTTTAGCCTAATAGAGAAAATATCTTCAACAAGAAGACAAGCAGGTTGTGCGGAGCCCAAAATGGATCATCCCGAACAATTGTAGAAGTAGTAAATGCTGAGAAGCCCAAACAGGAGCCAATCCCCGAAAAACTCACTCAATAATTGACAATGACAAATAGAAGACGAAGGAGTAACCCAAACTGAACTTTTTGTCCACAAAAAGTACCTCCTTAATCCAAGTATTCAAAGTCTTCGATCGAATATCGTCCACAAGGAAAAACTTTCAACCAAGTCATGTTCGACTTTAGTAATCAAGGAAAGAGTTCATCAAACATTTCTGAACTCTTATTTGAGTGACTCATCCAATTCAGTGAGTCAACTCAGGGTAAGCAAATCTTCAACCGAGACAACTCGGTGACTCAAAAGCCCCAACTCAATGTGTTCTTTCTTCTTCAGGTATCTTAGGGAATTATTTCCCTCAAAGAACAGAACAGAAACAGATAGATTTGCAGTAAGAAATGCCCAAAGATTCAAGGCAGTCTCTCGTTGCAATTTGATAAAAGGAGACAACCCCTTTTGTAACAGAAAATGCTATCCCCTCCTTGAGGGTAACTAACAATAGCAACAGCTTCTTGCAAAAACGGAATCTCACCTCCCCGTTTTAGCAATGCTATCAAATCAGAACTGATTATTATGAATAGATCGAATAAGAAAATATGTAATGGAAACCAAAATAAAATTTTATTTATTTTCTGAACAATGGGCGCGGCCAAAACTGCAAGAAGTTGAACAATTTAACATTTTTTGTTCGGAGAGATTAGGGTTAGGTTTGGCAATTAGAGGGGAGAAGAAGCGAGCACAAAGAGAGAGATATGTGATGGAATTGGATCGAAACCTATGGGTCTGACTAAAATGGAGAAATTAACGAAAATATGGTTAGAAGTTCAAATCACCAAATCAGTAGATGTTCATTGGTGCATTCAGGATCAGGTGAAAGGGTAAAACCGATATTCAGAATGGAGGTGGAGACCTGTTGTGGTTGTGATGGGTAAACAGTGACTTCTGCGGGAGTAATCAAGGAAGGAAGGTCTGCAGCGAAGATGAAGAAAGCAGGTTTGTGAGGTCATCGATGGCTAGAGCTTCGTCCAGCAGATTCAATGACCAGTCCATTTTCCGAAGGATTAGGGTTTTAAAATCCATTCGACAAATTTTTTGATTTGCGGAAGTGAATTTGGAATGGATGTATAGCTCTAATACCATGTTAAAGTTTTATATGTAAAGGGTAGAGGTTGCCGGACCACCACCATTAACGGTGGTGGCTGGATGTGAGAGCAGTTATGCAAGAACAATGAGATTGTTACGACCAGAGATGAGAGAAGAGAGTAACTGATTTTATTAATTGTATATTTATTTACTATTATATCAAGCAACCTATTTATATTTAGGATAGGGCCTAAATGGGCTTACAAACTCTCAAAAGAACAAATGAGCCTCTTCGGAATACAGATACAAACTTCACAAAGTAATTGAACCAAGTTGAAATGGCAACATGAATTTGACGTGCACAAACCCAAATCCTTGTAGATAGAAATTGACCTCCTGGAATCTTTTATTCACACATCATTATAGGAGGAAAGAATAAGAAACATAGAAGTACGTACAGAATACAATTGTAACTAACAAGAGAGAGAGAGAGAGAGAGAGAGAGAGAGAGAGAGTTATTTCCTGCAGATCAATGCTTGCACTGGTATTTTGTTTTGCATATCATCACTTTTTCCGTGGAACACTCAATTTCCTAAAATCATAACCTCACTTAGACTGCTATAGGATTCCGAGTGAAGAAGGGGTGGCAAATCCACCTAGACTTCACCTTCCGGTCATGGCTCGTTTAGCTCACAATTAATGTCGACACAAGCTCAAGTAGCCTGACTCATTTTCCGATCCTATATAGTGTTTGCAGGAAAGCATTAACATATAGAAACATATTCACAGCTTACATCGCATACACTGAAATACGTTCATTCATTCTTTCATTTAGAATTCTGTGTCTATACTCTATATGGAGTAATGGAGTACACTAAAAACATATTTTCCACCTACAGAAAACTAGGCTTCAACTCTCTCCCAGCATTCTAACAAAATAACTAGAGACCATACTTCTAAAGGTATAACCTTTGGGACTGCCTGACATAAGCAACCGACAAGACAGCTACCTCTGTATATTAAGCCTAACGAATCGTACATGAATTAATGAATAATATTAAACCAAGATGCTTCACATGTTGCAGCATTGCTAGGGACATGAATCAATGAATAATATTAAACCAAGTATCTTCTGTTCTCGTTTGCAGTCCAGGATGCTACTCATTTTGCTGCGTCACTAGGCACATCAGCCCCACTAGGAATTTTTCCAGG
Organism: Platycodon grandiflorus; assembly: GCA_016624345.1. Classification (NCBI taxonomy): domain Eukaryota; kingdom Viridiplantae; phylum Streptophyta; class Magnoliopsida; order Asterales; family Campanulaceae; genus Platycodon; species Platycodon grandiflorus. The sequence goes on from CM028362.1 coordinate 31,073,055, forward strand.
ATAGTTAGTTTTTGAGGAATCCGATCCAACATTACTGCAAATGACAATGCAGGAGTGAGGAAAACTAGAAGGTAGAGTAGTCGGATGCCCTACACAATGACCAATCGCACAAACTACCACATTATTTGGGAGTCAACTTTAGGAATGGAAAGAATATGAACCTCGAACTTTTTACTAAAAGTTAAGAGGAACACATTCTCGAGGATCATAGAGCTACATGCTCACCTGGTATCAACAACGACTTTTTACTGAAAGTTAATAGGACGACATTCTCAAGGATCCTAGAGCTACATGCTCACCTGGTATCAACAATGACCACTGAACGAAGCTCGCAATTGTTGAAGCTGAAAACACACACACACAAAAATAAGTAAAAAAAGAAGGGAAAGAAAAGAATAACATTACCATAAGGAACAATGAGTGAGGCTACGTCTTGGTGTTTGTGAGTACAGTTGCATAGCATGAGCCAGATTCAAAATTAAATGTACACGTCAGTTGTATTTGTACTAGAATCATACTTTCTTTATAGTAACAGAATATGAAGCAGAACACTTGTGAATGGGTGCTGTTGTGGTATACACATGGCATATGGCTAGATAATTATATATATATATATATATATATATATATATATATATTCCATATCCTTGCATTAATAAAGAAAATATTTTCACATTGATACAGTATGAATGTTAAAAACTTGGCACCGAAAAAGATAATCATCAAGTCTTGAAGGGAAGATGGACCATATTAGCCTCAAAAGCAGTTGGAATATAAAGAACAACAAATCCCCGGATCTGACACATCTCTCTCTCCCCCAATTGGAATCCTTACCCTTTACAGCTCATCTTTTGAAGCACGCAGCTCATTTCTATACTCCCTTTTTCTCTCTTCGCTTTTTTACTTCGACATCTCCTTATCCTGGGACAATGGGTGTTTTGTGCAAGAGTTGCTCTAGCAACCAAACAAAAGGAAGAAGGTATTTGAATTTATAGCCGCCATGATTAACAATTAGTCTATTAAAGGTTATAAACAAAAGGTTCCATCACATTAACTGCCCAAAGTTTAGTATGATGAAACAGAACTTTATGACGCTTTCTTGGTTAGATTGTCAGGGAATATGCACCAAATATTGTCAAAGGATGATCGCCATTTACAATAAAGGTAAGTAACAGATGTTTTTCTAAATTGTAGGTACAAAAGCAGTAAAGTCCCTACTCTACTGAAACTAAGCAGCCAATTTTATCAGGAATAGAAGAATGAGCAAACTGCATATAGTTGGGGAAAGCATAGTACACCCCTGTTTAAAGAGAAAAAGTAGAGAAAAACAATAGAGTAAAAGAAGGCAGTAAAGTGGAAAATATCTACTAATTCCAAAAAGCTTGATTAAGTGCTTTCTCTTGGGCATCTGTTCCAAAAAACTTTTGCATTGGGATTCCACCTAGTGGAGAGCAATGTAAATATGTAGCAAACAAGATGAAGCATCTGCACCATTCATTTAACATTCTCATTTAGTCATCAACATCAATGAGCCAATCCCAATCCTTGTTCCTTGGCCAAATGGCCAGGTTAGTTTTTCTGACAAATTGAGGTAAACATCATAATTCAAATAATAAGTTTCTGATGAGAATGGAATACTTACTGTCTGGACAGTTCATTCTTCACAGATGGATGACAATCATTTCCATATGCACTCAAAGTATGAAACAAGAATCCACTGTGAGAAACCACTGCAATCTCCTTCTCTTTTCGTGTACACAACCTGGACCAAATTTGAAGAGACAAAAGGTAAGAAAAGGAGGGGAGGTGTCAGGCCTCCATCTACCATCACCAGCAGGCACTGTGCTTATACATGTGTGTAAAATATATCTGGATCAACAAAAACAACAGCACAAAGACCATGCAAGGACATGTGGAAGGTTACTGGTGGCAACCACAAGGAATAAGTGCATACTGTACAACGTCCCGAAAACAAAAAACCCTTCTGCTAGTTCCCATACCACCTCATTAACCCAAAAGAATAAGAAAATATGCCCATGAGAGCCGATTGGATTTGGCCAAAAATGATGTACAGATACATATGCTGTTTAGAACACTTAAAGAGTTAAAAGCATGCGAAACGAGTCGACTCTTTTAACAACTTAGATGCTCCAATCTATGAAAACCCGAACTGTTTTATATATTTTGGATTACAAAAGAGTTCCATCTTTTTAAAAAGGCACGCATGATACTTTTGCATTTTGCTGGCAAGCAATACTAGATTAAGAATTCACCAGTTCATAAAGTTTATTCCCCTTGCAGCAATGTCTTCATCCTTCTCTCTTACGTCAGCCTTCCACAAAATGTCACCTTCATTTTCTATCTGCATAAAAGAAAACACATTTTCGGTGCAACCAAATTGAAACCTCATTTTATCTTTACAAAAAATAATAAAATAAAGGTAAAAAGGAAGATGCATCATTCATAAAAAGTTATTTAGAGGTTGAGTAACTATTAGAGAAACTACTTGCCAAAGAAAAATCAATTGCTGGAAAAAGAGGCTTATACTCGCTAATGCTTCTCCTCCTATCACATGGATGAACTCCCTGCATCATATAACATAAACATGAGATGAACAACCCTAGAACCTACGCCATTCAAGAGGGTAAAGAAACAACACAGAAACTGCAAGAAGAAATATCCTATATGAGTATCTCTAAATGTTTCCAATTTTTCTCTTATGTTTGTGATGTATGGGAGGATGAGGAGTATTTAAAAGAGTGAAGCTGATTCCGGTCCATATAATGCTTTCTCCTTGGGGAAGATAATTAATGGACACCATATGCGAAAGGTTGCACGAACTGAGATACATGGAACAAAGAGATATATACATGAAACAGGAAAATATAGTAATATGTAGAAAAAAAAACATATGCTTCATACAAGTTAAGGTACCCTACTGTATCAAATATTACTTACCAAATGCTCTCGACATTGCTCCACAGCTATGAATGGTGGACAATTCAGGCTTGAAATCGCAGGACGGCTACAATCCCCAGTTTCTGCCACCATCAATGGAGGAACATCTATCCCAGCATCATAATCTTCACCCCCAAATGCTCCAACTGCTGTTTGCATGGTCCTACAATGAAATTATTAATTATCATCTGGAATTGTATACTTCAAAACCTGAACCATGATTTGGCAATCAATTTATGCATACAATCTATTTCATACTTGATACTCAAAAGGATGAAAAGCGCAGGCAGAGTATGTCAGGCCACACTTATCTTTCAACCAAGTCCAATTCTGCAATCACATTGGATGTTGGCTGGCTGACATTTTAGGAAAAATGTTATTGAATATGTATATATGTCGCAGATGGATAAATTAGTAACCACTTACCGAAATTAGCTTCTTTCATGTAAGGAACTGGAAAAGTACTTTATATAGCTTGAACATGGTCATGTATATATGATACTCATCGCTGCTAGTTTGATGGCCAAAGTACTTTATAAAGCATGACTTAGTTTTAGTGCTTTATTTCTGAAGTAGAACTTCTTAACTTGCAGAGAATTACCAAATTTAGCTGACCCCAAGTGATTAGAACGAAGGCTGAGTTGATTTGAGAAAATTGACCATGTTCAAGCAATTCAGTAAAAAGGAAGCCCCAATGCGCAACGCTCCCTACACTATGGATCCAAGTAACATTTAATTTTTACACACTGTTAAAAGCAAATAACTCATCTTCGTAAAACATGTGATGCCTAGCTCCAATAGAGCACCCTTGCTCTTACACCGTGAAAGAAAACTACAAGAAAACAGTAAGACAGGAAGATTTGATGAAATGAACAAAACTATAAAAAGACAGTAAGACTTTCTAAAGATAGGAACTTGTTACTTTTGGATTCTTAAGAAATCCTTGAGACTTTTGCTAACAAGTGCTCCAGGTTCACCTGTTAAGAATCCATTTATGGAATTGCTTTGCCTTGAAAACGATTACCCACGCGTTAGTGCATGTTTCTTCCTGTCTTACTAATTTTCAAGCCCACTTGCCTGGAGATTCTACCTTCACCATTAATGACTGGTTTGAGGATTTTGGTTGTTGAAAGATCTAAAAGCTGAGATTAAAGGCAATGCAGTCTTCTGGAGAGTTTTTTAACGGTTGTGTTTCTTTTTATGTGCAGACAGGTCATGCGCCCTGTTGCTTTTAATTTCGATACTTAAAAAGGGTAAAGTAACCATTTCGTGAACTTGCAAGGAAAGGCAAAAAAAGTCAGACTGTGACAATGACCGAACAATTAATCCAGTAAGCACAAACAGTAACAGATAAATGAAAGTTTGACAACTACGAGAGAAAAATAAAATATAAGCCTCTGGTACGAGCTACTGACCAGTTGATCTACGGTGATCTCCAGGTACCAAGGTACATCTATATACTGCCCATTTAGAGCATTTATTATGCAAAGATTGAGAGTGCAAAGAGTTTTCTTGGTCATTAACAAATATGCTTAAATGTCACCATCTGGTAAAGAACTCAAAGAGGAGAAAGTGGGAAAGAAAAGCACTCTCCAAATGACAAGGCATAAATATCTACAATATAAATTCATAAAAGTAATGGCTAAAAGCATTAGAAAGGGTTATCAATGACAGAGGCTTAGATACAGATAAGTTCTGTGGTCCCGGAAGTGGTGAGAGCCTAATCTATTTCCAATAAGAACTGCCTCGGTTGGTATCATCAATCCCTTCCTCCAAATAAGCTTTTGTTGGGTGCAATGGAATAAATAATAATAAATAAAAAAATTAGCAAAGTAGCAAAATCTGCTACTATCACATAATCCGCATCTTTAATACTCTTCAAGATGATTTCTCCATTCGAGTTTAGCATAGTGATATATTGCATGTAGAGTATTCTATATTGTTTCGAATGTATGTTGCATCTAACTGAGAGAAGAATAATTATAGGTGTGAGTGGTAGTTTGGCACTGCTAGCAAGAGAGAGGATGTGTTCTTTGTGATTCCATTCCTTCTTGGGTTGTCATGATAGTACTTGTATATATCCTTCTTGGGTTGTCAAGATAGTACTTGTATTTAAACTTTATAAGGATTTCCATCAGCACCTACTGATATATAACAAGGATAATAACACTGAAATTGGGGTAAACTGACAGTCTGACAGTACCTCATCAAAGGTGAAACAATGACTAGCTCGATCCTTTTGGAAAGTCCAGATGCTTGAACATGCTTCCTTAGATTATCTACCTGTTGCAATAACTCAAACTCGGCATTAATGATTCTTAACAATAAGCTACTGGAAAGCGGGATACAGAATAAATCATGTTGACATGGAACCTTTTTGTTTATGAATCTAGGGAATTTACAGATAACATATAGTGCCACCATAAGATGACAGTGGTCAGATAAAAGCCCAACGTGGTTGACTATTACCTGCTGCCAGCCAAGTGGGGTAAGGTGTGCATCAAAAAGATCTTCAGACATGTATGCATCATGGTTCTTTTCCCCTTCTACATTGTGAACCCCTTGCGCATGCCTCACCTACAAACACGCACTATCAGTTATTAAAACCAAATAGCTTTTAAATAGACAGTTATATATTCACATTGAATATGTTACGGCCCCACATCCGCGGCCATCAATTATCTACATTTTTCTACATAAGAAAAAGGGGAAAGAAAACCAGAAGTCAAAAGAATGAGAAACGAATTGAAATACCAGATGAATAGTTTTAGTACGGTGCAAAGGATATACACCTTGACCAGCAGTGGATTCCATATCTGCAAGTTGGACAGAAGAGAATAAACAGAAGAAAGAAAAAAGGCTAGTAAAGAAGATAATGAGAGAGAGAGAGCAAGAGAATAAGCAGGTCATGAAAAACGGTTGTAAAGCAACCTTGGAAAACGTCCAGTGAAAGGGAAAAGTTAATGGAATCAGTAGTGAATAGAGGGCAAAGTGCACTTATCATGAGTAATTACATATTTGTTTGAGATGCTCCAAGTAAAATGACCAATGAAAAACATCAAGTGACAGTAGGACCACCAAAGAGCCAGTATAAAGTTCTCTCAGGAAATATTTACAACATTGAGAACAATAGCGAGTATTATAAGCACTCAATGACCTCCAAGTAATAAATACTTAATTTATCAGGACAACAACAGTCTGCAGACGCGCATTCCAGCATTCGCAGTCACAAGCATTTATAAGAGGAAGACAATATTTGTGAAAGAGAAACAACTTGATTTATTATTGATGCTATTGATGTATATATACAACTCTTGACCTAGGTTTCGTGACTTGCAAGCTAAGAAAAGATTACAACAAATAATGGAAAAGATTTACAAGTAATAGAAAAAAAAGGAAACTAAATCAGAAGCTATATACAGAAAGAATCATGTATCGTTCCGTATATTTCTGGATAGAATTGTCAGGGTTATATTTGATTCGAAAAATCCACTTGCAGCCGACAACATTAGGAGCATTATTTGGGGGGACAAGAGACCAAGTATGATTGCGAGTGAGAGCAGCGTATTCCTCTTCCATGGCAGCCCGCCAATGTGGGGAGGAAAGAGCCTGTTTAACAGTCTTTGGAAGATCAGTGGGAGAAGAAAGAGCAGCAAGGTAAGCATACTTGGGATTAGGTTTGATGATTTTGTTGGAAAGGCGAGTGACAATGGTTCGAACAGGAGGAGGTGAAGGTGGGGGTGGGGGTGGGGGTGGGGATGGAATGTGGGTGGAAGAGGGAGTGTCGGCAGAAGAGGTAGGGGAAGGCTGTAAAGGGGGAATAGGGGCTGGGTTGTCGGCCGAGGAGGAAGAAGGGCTGGGGGAAGGAGATTGTGCAGCAGAAGGATGGGAAGATGGAAATGTAGGTGGCGACGGGGTGGGTGGGGTTGGTGGAGGAGGAAGAATAATGGGTAAAGAGAGTTTACACCATTGGGACGGACTGAGCGAGGGAGAAGAGGTGGACTGAGAGATGAGAGAGGAGAAGGGAAAAGTGTCTTCGACAAATTTGACATGTCTAGAAGTAAAGATTCGATAGGTGGAAGGGTCAAGACAATGATATGCACTTTGTGTAGGAGAATAGCCAACAAAGATGCATGGAATGGAGCGGGAAGCCAGTTTGTGAGGTGTGTAGGGACAGAGCCATGGGTAACATAGACACCCAAAACTACGCAGTTTGTTGTAGTTAGGAGATTTTTGAAAAAGGCGGTAGTAAGGAGAGTCATTGTGAAGGGTGACAGTAGGGAGACGATTTATACGATAGGTAGCAGTAGTGAAGGCAAAGGTCCACATGGTGAGGGGAAGATTGGCATGAGAAAGAAGAGCAAGTCCAGTTTCGACGATATGACGGTGACGGCGTTCAGCATAGCCGTTGTGTTCGGGAGTGTGTGGAGGTGTGGTGAGATGAGAGATGCCATCCTGTGAGAGAGAGGGAGTGAGCTTAAGATATTCACCACCATTATCAGAAAATAACTGAATGATGGGTCTATTAAAGTACTTTTCAACAAGGGCTTTAAAATGATAAAAGGTGGCAAAAGTATCAGATTTTTGTTTGAGGGGGTAGAACCAAGTATATTTGGTGTAGCGATCGACAAAAATAACATAGTACTTAAATTTGTCAATAGAGTAGATGGGGGAAGTCCACACATCAGAGAAAACAAGTTCTAAAGGAGCATTGGAAGAAAGAGAAGAATCAGAAAAAGGTAATTTATGACTTTTATTGATGTCGCATGCATTACAATTGGAAAACTGACTAGACGAAATAGATAAAGAGAATTGTTTCTTTAAAATGGAAATAATTGGGACGGCAGGATGGCCAAGACGATGATGCCAGGAGTGAAGAGACTCGGAGATGCCAAGATGTGCTTGAGGAGAGGGAGGGTGCCAAAGGTAGACGCCACGATCACTCGTGCCATGGAGTAGAATTTGATGAGTTGTGAGATCCTTGACAAAGAAAGAAGAGGGTGAGAAAACAAAATAGGCATTGTTATCGTGACAGAATTGTGAAATGGAAATAATATTGCGAGATATAAGAGGCACAAAAAGAACATTATTGAAATGTAAAGATTTTGAGGAAGAAGAAAAGGTAAAAGAACCTAGTTCAGAGATCGGGAGAGAAGACCTGTCACCAATTAGAACATCATCGCTGCCATTATAAGGATTATGGAGGGAGAGGTTAGATAGGTCGTTGGTGAGGTGATGGGTTGCACCCGTGTCAAGGAGCCAGGAAGTGGAAGGGGACGGGCGGGGCGCGGTGTGGGCTGTGGCGGTGGTGAGAAAGTGCTGGAACGAGGGCGAGAGGCTGCTGGAGGGTTGGGAAAGACAACACTAGGGTAATCCCGTTTAAAACGACGGCAATGCGAGATGACATAACCCGTGTAGCCACAATATTGGCATTTACCCTTAAAGGGATTCGGGTTGTAAGAAGGAGAGGGAGTGGGCGTGGGAAGAAGAGGAGGGGAAGGAGGCGGGCGAGGGTATGGTCTGAAGGAGGGGCTGCGGTTTTGGGCAATATGGGCGGAGGCAGAAAAAGAGGTGGGTGTGGTGGTGTGTTTGAGTGTAAGTTCATGATGAATCAGTTTTTCATGGAGGGCCTCAAAGGAGATTGGAATGTCACGAGCCCTAACCGAATCAATAACGGGCTTGTAGGTCTCATAATCAAGACCTTTGAGGGTTTTAGCAATGATATCTTCAGGGTCCATAGGTTTTTCTAAGATGGCTAATTTGTCGGTGCAAGCTTTAATGGCGTGCATGTAGTCGCCAATGGTGAGATTGGATTTGGTGAGAGAGTCAAGGTTATCCTTGACTTGAAGGATATGCCCACGAGATGGGTTTGCATATGTGGTTTGGAGAATATCCCAAGCTTCTTTGGACGTTTTGGCTTGGAGAACAAGAGGGGCGATGGTGGTGTCAAGGGTGCCAAGAAAAGAGCCTAAGAGGAGACGATCTTGTCGGGTCCAAGTGACGTGGGCGGGATTGGTGGTTTCCTGATTATTGGTAGTGAGTTTGGCCGGTGGTTGGGGATGAGACCCATCAACAAACTTGAGGAGATCGAAGCCAAAGAGAAGAGATTGAAGTTGCGAGGCCCATGGAAGGTATGTGAGAGGGGTAAGTTTGATGAAAAGAGAAAGATCAACAAGGATAAGAGGGGAGGAGGGTTCAGCCGAATTGGCTATAGTTGAGGCAGAAGAGGCCATGGCTGGAGGTTAGAGTAAGGAGCGGAAGAGAGAGGAAAGAAAAAGAGGCGGCTGGAAAACTGGACAGGGGCTGCCGGAAAAAAAAAAAACTGGGAAGGAGGGGTGGACCGAAGGCTTTGATACCATATAAGAGGAAGACAATATTTGTGAAAGAGAAACAACTTGATTTATTATTGATACTATTGATATATATATATACAACTCTTGACCTAGGTTTCGTGACTTGCAAGCTAAGAAAAGATTACAACAAATAATGGAAAAGATTTACAAGTAATAGAAAAAAAGGAAACTAAATCAGAAGCTATATACAGAAAGAATCATGTATCGTTCGGTAATTTATCAGCATTATCATAACTCATGGAATCAGTAGTAAATAGAGGGCAAAGTGCACTTATCATGAGTAATTACATATTTGTTTGAGATGCTCCAAGTAAAATGACCGATGAAAAACATCAAGTGACAGTAAGACCACCAAAGAGCCAGTATAAAGTTCTCTCAGGAAATATTTACAACATAACATTGAGAACAATAGCGAGCATTATAAGCACTCAATGACCTCCAAGTAATAAATACTTAATTTATCAGGACAACAACAGTCTGCAGACGCGCATTCTAGCATTCGCAGTCACAAGCATTACCATAACCCATATGAGTAAGAAACTTCTGTTTATGCATAGCAACCTCGTTACTATCTAAAGGAAATAATAAGCGCCAACTACGAGTACATTGTAAATCATGAAAAGAGCACTTTGTACTCCTAAAATTTTGGCTTCAAAAAGGATTTAGATATCCACACCACAATATTGAGAAGTCAAGCATGGCATTTGTAACACTGCTGCGTATTGTTACGAAGATCACAAAGTTTTCCAGATTGAATTTACTTCTTTTTAAGTTGAGAACCATCTATCTAATTTCCATCCGTTTAAGATAAGCTAACAATCCAGATCTAATACGGATGGATCAGTCTTCTCAAATCATAAATCCTTAATAGAAGTTTCACACCACGTCACCACCACCACAGGTTCCAGACTGGCTAATTAATTAATATCAATAATACAATTACACAAAGACATATAAAAACGTGCACAAATTAAACTGTGCCAAGATTTCACGGTTCATGAGAACTCGAATTGAAATTAAAAAATAAAAAAAAGGTTAGGAAACAAAAGCTGTATCAAAGCAGAGCCAATGAAATATAAAACAGTAACTAATTAATTATGGCACAAACATAATCGAACAAAACCAACTGATTCGCCGCAATCAACATCAAAATTGAGATTTCAAAAATGCACATGTCAATCAAAACCAATGAACGAATACAACAAAAACAAAGAAAACCTCACATTTTTCAAATTCTTACGAAACAAATGTCAAACACACTTGGCGAATATCAATTAATCACGTAAGAAGACCAACGCAGGAGGAGAGAGATGCTACCGTAGAGGGAGGAGGAACAGCAGCGAACAGAGGATTGAAGAGGAGGAGGATGATGTTGGCTTCGAAAAAGGCGGAAATGTTTATGGCTTCTGATGGTCGTAGAAGTACCGCTGTTGTTACTGTTATTATTATTTTCAAAATTATATAAAGAGAGAGCCGAGGAGGGGGATGAGGTACAAATATTGAACATGGCGGGGTTGGGGTTGGGGTTGGGGTTGGAGTTGGAGTTGGAGTTGGAGTTGGAGGGGCGTGCGCCGTGCCGTGTGTTAATTAGCCACTTGTTTGTTTTGGTTGGTTTCGGTTTGTTCGTTATTACTATCTCTCTCCTGTACTCCAAAGTCCAAACCCGTTGATGCCGTGAACTTGGACGTTACTTGCTCCCAGCCGACGCCACGACAGCTCCCACGGCCCGCGATATTTTTTTTTATCCACCCCTTCGAGGCTTCTTCCTTTCCACGTGGCAAACTGTTCCCACATTAATTAAATTACTAAAATAATGTCAAATATGTGGACTAACTAAATAAGTTGTGAATTATAGTTTGTTACGTCAAATAAATTAATAAAAAATGCTAAATTTTTTTTTTTTTTTACAACTTTTGTTATAACTAAATTTTGATAAAGAATAAAGTTAGCATTATTGTAATTAATTTGCCTTTAACATGTCGGTGTCAATTTTATTTTAATTTAACAATTTTGTTGTTACTTTTTTTCCCCTATAATCATTATTTCACTTTCATTTAGATTTTCAAACAAGCCAATGTGTCGACCATTTCATTTAAATCATTAACGAAAGCAAGGGTATAAGTGACAAATCCTTCCATATATTCCCTCTTCAACTTCAACAATCTCCATTTAATCTACTTACGCATCACCTCTTTATTTGACAGTTCCCCAATACAAAATAGTCTAAGTCAAAATAATGATATTTGATAATTTGTTGAAAACTAGTGCTGAAACATTGCTTAGTTGTATATATAAAGAAAGCTGAGGGAAACTACAATTTCTTCGATTTTAATGCAGAATATTTCTAATATGTCTTCAAGTGAAGATATTTCTAAGGGCGTACACAGTGGCAGCCCTCCCACCGCCCCCTAAAAACAATTTTAGAGATTTTTACCCTCCTTTGATCGGTCCCTCTAGTCCATCCTCTATCTCTAAAACCAATTAAATCATCCTCTAAATATATTGTTAGTTTTAACATAAATAGTAACTCAAATCCTCTACATTTTCCTCACTTTATTTGAGCACAATATACTTTTGTTTAATATTTTGAAATGAAAATTATTAAAATATACTCCCTCCGTCTTTAAATTATTGTCTTATTTTTTTTATCTGTCCCTAAATAATTATCTTTTTTTTATCCGTCTCTAAATAATTGTCTTGTTTTAAATTTTCATAGTTTAGGAGATCATTTTTACTATTTTACCCTTATTTTTCTCCCTACTTTAATTATGACATATACACATAAGCATTAAAGGAAATTACACATTATACCAATATTAATAATCAAGTCAAAAAAAATTTTTAATCTGTGTGCCGGGTCAAACAAGACAATAATTTAAGAGCGGAGAGAGTACAATATACTTTTCATAGTATATAAAATTTAAAATATTTTATTTTAATTGTGGTGGAAAAATATAATAGTAGTTAGATTTGTTAGTTGAGATGAGAGATATTTAATTTTTAGAGGGTCGTATAGAGAGTGTTTGTTGGAGTGAATTTATTTTTAGAGTGTTGAAAAAGTGAAACTTGAATGAAAAATGAGGTATTTAGAATGTAATATAGAGATGTATTGTTGTGGATGCTCAACCGCAAGAGAACATTCGGATCGGACCCAAAACATGACTTTCTAGAAAGTGTGTGGATGTAAATCTCATTTTAGGCAAAAGGTTTCTACCCACTTTGGGCCTAAGTAAGGATTGAACAAGGCCCATTTTGATCCTTCCAACATTCGGAGAACTGGGCCCAGTTTACCTAAACTAAAACCCTTCACAACAATATCTTAAAGGAATAATTGTTGGTCCTTCCACTTTTTGGGATTTTCAACCCTTTAAATCGACTATAATTGTTTTCAACCGCTTAAATTCATTTTAAGTTATAAATTGATTGTTTGTTCCAAAACTGACCCCATAATAATATATGACGTTTTAAGTTTTTTTTTGTGCATCGCGATGCAACAATTTGTACTCCTCTCTCCCCCCATAATTCTCATTACTCTCTCTCTCTCTCTCTCTCTCTCTCTCTCTCTCTCTCTCTCTCTCTCTCTTCTTCTCCGAAGCCCAATTCATCTCTCCAACACTACAACCACTCCCTTCACTTCCCAAGAAACCCAATTCATCTCTCCAACACTACAACCACCCCATTCACTTTCCAAGACTCAATCTTCTCCCTTGGAATCACTACTAGAAAGCGGACAATTACCTACGGAAATATTACCTACGGAAATTTTCGTAGGTAATTACCTACGGAATTTTGAAATTACCGACGGAATTCCGTAGGAAAAGTGGCGGACATTCAAATTACCTACGGAATTCCGTCGGTAATTTTGGAATATTATGAGAATATGCCAATATTTCCGTCGGTAAATACCTAGAAAAAAGTGCTAAAATTACCGACGGAATTTCCGTAGGTAATTACAAAGTTCCGTAGGTGATTACCTACGAAAATTCCGTAGAGGAATTTCCGTAGGTAATTACCGATATTTAAATGCACATACACTCTGCGTATCACTCTTTCTGTATCTCACTCTCTTTGTATCTCTCTCTCTCTTCTCAGATATGACCACCGCCGCCGCCTCCTTCGCCACCACCGCCCCCCCTTCGCCACGCCCCACCGCCAAAGCCACTACCGCTGCTTCACCACTGCGGATTTAGGGCTTGAAATCTCTTTCTCCTCTTTTGTGTTGGTAAGCAAAATCTTTCTCTTTACACACAAGCATACATAGTTCCATTTTGCTAGTGTAGTTTGTTTGAAAAATGGTCCATTTTGCTAGTGTAGTTTGATTAATTTTTATATTTTGTCATTATACAAGTTGTTGGAAGGAAGGCATTGCCCTTGCCGCACTCCACATTAATTGGATTTGTTTCTACCGACCGGCATCTAGTTTAGTTTGTAAAGGAATTAATTTTAATATCTTCCTGTGAGGTTTAACAAATAGGTTGGAAGACCCTTAGAAATGATTTCTTTAGTTATTCAAATCAAACTTTCTCCCCCTTTCTTATTGAGCCTTTAAAATTCTATTGTAATTTATTTATTCATTCTCCTCTTATTATTATTATTATTACTAACAAGTAAAACCTAATTTCTTGTCCTCTTCCACGTCTTTCTTGGGTTTATGTACTGAGTATGGAGGAGACCGGAAACAAGCAAGAATCCTTGGTATTTTAATAAAGAGCATTTGTAACAGGAAGAATTAATGGATTAGGGAGAATGTTTATTTATTTATAACAAGTGATTTCTATACATACATTCATGTAAAAGAAATGATAAATGATTTCTATACAATTATTAAGGAGGAAAAACGAGTGGTGAAAGTAGTCGCATGAGTGAACCAAGTGCTAAGATGACGGACGGGCTTCATTGATTTTGTTTTTAAGTGTAGAGAGAAAATATGTAGCTCAATCTAAGAGAAGAGAAAACGTTCAACAGCAGAAAATTCCAAGCTTATCATATTTTGAGCAAAAGAGCTCTACTAGTAGTACTATCAACAATAATTACAATTAGATCAGTTGATCATTCAAATTGGCTAAATTATGATCTTATAATGATGTTATCAAATAATTGGGCTCACTCGAAGAATTATTTATTAGCGATCAAAAAAGGTAGTTCAAGTGCTTACAACTGAACTCAATAGATAAATATACTCGGTACTCTTGTCTTGACATTTCATTCAATTCATGTTATTTAAATTCCAGCATGCATTTGTGTACTACTTTACTGCCTTTTAATTGTTTTACTCCCTTCTCCTTTAACAAATTGTCTTTTTTTTTAATTTTTTCTTACAAAGTTAATGTTTAGGTCTTTTTAGTAATATATATATGTACCTCCCTTAATGTCCACACTATAGGAATTCTAAGTGTACATTTACCAACTTCATACATTCCAATAAACACTCATTTAGGACCAATTTTTTATTTTATGTTAAAAAAGACACCCAATTAGAGTCGAGGGAGGGAGTAGTTTATTTAGATGCGCGTTTAGTATTCCTTTCTTATTGTTAGAAAGCAAAAATCTAAAGGCACCTTAAAGACTTTTTGCAACAACCTCACTTATGTCGGTAGGGGTAGCATAGTGTAGTTTTTAAAGATGGTGGTTTTATTTTCTCTATTCTCTAATCAAATAAAAATACGTTAAAACTTTAATTCAAATATTGATCAAATTGACAATACTTGTTTGGGTACAGTGTGAGTTCTATTGTAGAACTTCTACGGTTGGAAAGTGAGGGGTACTCAGATTCGAGCTCCGTAAAGTTTTGACTTAAGTCGAGCTTTACAAAATGAGCAAATTTCAAGCCTAGGCTCATTTCTAAAATCAACTCAAATATGACACCCCTGTCAACCAACGCTGCATGTTTAAAGAGCCTAGCTTGAATTGGGCTCGACTCACAGTTCATAGGGCCCAAAGGTTGAGAAATTAAACTCTCAAGTCACATCTTAAGATGAGTGTAAATAATATGCATAATTTAGCCAAGCGATAATTTTCAAAAACTATATTAATCATTCCATTCCAACATAAGTTCTTCATTTTTATTTTTAGAAAGGTTTTTTTAACCAAATTGTATATAATTACCCTTATTAATTGTGAGACAAAAAAAAAAGAGAAAGAAATAGAAAGAGGGGTCTATTGATTCGACACCACTAATACTTTGAGGGTATTAAAGAGAAGTAAAATAGAGTAAACTTATTTTTTTTAAATTTGTGTAAATTTAATATGAGACACTTATTTTAGAGCAAAAAAATTGATAGAATTGATCCTCGAAACCAAACGCGAACTAGTTATCTCTTTTTTTTAGTATTAAGGAATAATGGAGGGAGTATAATGTTTTGACTTTGGGTATAAGTATCTTCTCTCTCCTCTCCCCCTCAATCTCTCTTCTTCTCCATCTGCATTTCTCAATCAAAATCGAAAACCCACATAGCAGACATATGTTAAAAAGCTGCAATCACCATTCACCAAAAATGTAAGGGACCATACTTTGTACAGATTCAATAGATGGAGCTATTACAATTTTTTACATTTTCTTGATATAAAATTAAACGATGACAATTGATCATAATGTATGAAATTCATAGTTTTAGTTTTATTTAAGTTGTTTTTATACTTGTTATTTGACTCCAAGTTATTTAGCTCGTTGAGGTGTGTGGTTTTAATACCGTTCTTATTTTTTTATTACAGAATGAATATAAGACCAAGGTTCGGATATAGAGTTCCGGGTGAAATATTGAGTTTAACCCAATTATGGTCAATTTACAAAGGAAATTGACTCAGATGCAGCAGACCAATTGGTGGATATGGAGGAAAGGGAGAATCAGCGTCAACGGACCATGGCGGAGATGGGGGAAAGAGAGAATCAGCGTCAACAAGTCATGGCGCAGTTGTAGGCAACAAGTCCAACAACTCTTGCAGCAACAGACCCGCCAGAGAGTCAAACCCCCTCCCCTGAATCACTTGCCCGCAACTTATTTCAAGACATTTAAACTTGTTTTACTTTAAGTTTATGTAACTTTTGATTTGTATTTGAATTTGAATTGTTACTTGTGTTTGAATTTATGAAACTTTGAATTGTAGTGTTTGAATATTTGTTATGTCTGTTTAAATGATTATGTGTTTGAATTGTTATATAACTTTGAGATCAAATCGGTACCAAAAATATCAGTAATTTATATATTTTAATTATTATCTTTAATTATTTTTTTAATTTTACCTACGGAATTTTGGTAGGTAATAACAAATTTTCCGTAGGTAGAATTTCCGTAGGTAATAACAAAATTTCTGTAGGTAATTACCTACGGAAATTTTGTTATTACCGACGGAGAATTCCGTAGGTAATTACCGACGGAATGGGCTCCGTCGGTAATTACCGTCCGTCAGTTGCCGACGGAATATACCGTCAATTTTTAATAATTACCGACGGAAATTTATAATTACCTACGGAAAATTCCGTAGGTAATCACCATTTTTCCAGCAGTGAATGAGATATTAAATCTCTCCTTTCTTCCGACGTCTTAAAAATGGGGGCTTAATTCTTTACTTCTTTCGGCACCCTCCTTCCAAGCCTGAAACTCTTTGAGACCCAAGCTATCGAAGAGATGGAAGAGAAAAAGTAGCAGAATACCTTATTCACTGGTAAGTGACGCTTTCGTCGATTCCTGCTCTTTCAGAGGCTTCTTTTGCGAAAAGTCACGTATATGCTTTCTTCCCAAGTTCGCGAGGCTTTCTAAGCTAGATGCACACCAGATGCCTAAGAGCATGTCCAACGGGAGAGCATTTGGGGAGCTTAGTGAGATTCTGAGAAACAACGGAGTATCATGGGCGTTGCTTATTAAGCAAAAAGTGATTTGGGGAGCAAATTTTGCTCCCGGAGTGTAACAGGAGCTTAGGACCTTTTTTTTTTCAAAAAAAGTCCTCCAAAACGACGTAGTTTAGGCTAAAAAGACACAAAAAAACCACTCCGTTTTGGTTCCTATTTTTAGCAAAAAAAAAATTTTAATAATAATAAATGAACTATAGCGCCTGGCACTGTAGCAAATTCTTTTCTTGTGGTTTTTGGTCATTTTTGAACACAAAAAATCTTTTTTTTTGTTTTTTAATTTTTTTGTATTAAAGTACACATTTTTATCTATAAATAGAAACTTGGTTTACTTCATTTGGATACTAGATAAATTTTTTACGAATTTTTCAAATTTTCCTCCATTTTCATCTTTTCTCTCTTTTCAAATTTGATTATTTCTAGTTTTCGGCTATTTTTTAAACAATATATATATATATATTTATATATATACATATATATATATTATTTTTTGTATTAAAGTAAATATTTTTCTCTATAAATAGAAACTTGGTTTGCTTCATTTAGACATCAACTTATTTTTTTACAAATTTTTCATGTGTTTTTCTATTTTTATATAAAGATATTAAATTAAATAAAGATAAAGATGGTGGGGTATATAAACTTGTTAAAATTTGTACATTGTTAAAAGATAATTTTTGTTGAGTAGATTAATTTAGTAGCTTAATGGTAGTATTGTAATCAAATGGCAAAAAAAGGGAGATAAGCTCCCCAACGTGGGTAGCTTCGTTGTACATACCCTAAGAGACTTTTTGATGGATGTTACACTGCCTTAGTGAGGAAGGCCCCTTGTGTCAACAAGTGTGAAAAGACTCCTTACTTGGATGGCAAATATCAATTCTGTGCATTTGCGATACATAAATTTATTTGTGATGTATTAATTTTTTTCATCGCGATGTATCAATTTGTGCATTGCCAATACACAAAATTTGTACATCGCCATGTATAGCGTGCTGTTTCGTGTTTTTTAAGGGCATAAATGATATTTTGTAACAAAAATATCATTTTTCGGTTTGAAACAATTATAATAGACTTTACCGGTTGAATATTATCTAAAAGGTACCGGCCCGAATTTTACCCTATCTTAAATTAACAGCAATCAACATTATCCTTAATGAGCATGATCGGTTTAGGTCATGAGCTAATTTAAGGTTAGAAATTCGGGCAGCTCCTTTTTACATAATTTTCAACTGCTTTAGTTTATTATAATTGTTTCAAACCGGAAAATGATACTTTTGTTGTGTAATGTCGTCTATGTCCTTAACAGATACGGAACATGCACGCTATGCATCGCGATGCACAAAAAGTACTATTTGTGCATTACACTTTATGCACGCTATACATTATACTTGCGATGCATCAAAAGTAATGCACAACATTACACTTGCAATGCATAAATGTGTGTATCGCGATGCATAAAATTGTACTAAAAAGTAGATACACAACATTACACTTGCATAGCGATGCACAAAACAGTACTAATTCACAACATTACACTTGCGATGCACAAAATTTTACTAAAAAATACTATTTTATGCATTGTGATGCACAATTACAATTACAATTGCGATGCATCAAAAGTGTGCATCGCACAAAATTGTACTAAAAAATTACTGTGTTTTCATGCATCACGATGGACAATTTTTATTTCCGATATATAATATGTTATGAATAATAGGGAATTCAGATTAAATGAACTCTCCAAAACACTTCTAAAAAGGTTGTTACTTTCTTTTGAATTTTTACATCGGAATGAGGCTGAAATTTGTTTAGCCAACAATATTGATAAAACAAAAACACAAAACAGTACTTTTTATGATTCGTTTAGTGATCAACCCTTATGATGATGTGGAACTAATTAAATAAATTTCATGTAAACTAAAATTTACTGTTTTCATGTCTTTTTTTTTATTAAAAAAATTATTTAATCAGTCTTACTTTCCTTTACTCCTTATAAAAGAAAGTAAGATTAATTGTATATATATAAGGTTGACATTCAAGTAATATATTTCTTAGTGTGAGAAAAATGCCAAATTAACAAACTAAATAATTAAAAGACACAGCTTGAGATTTAATTAAGGATATTAAAAATTAAGGATATTTAATAAGGGTAAGAAATCATAATGGTATGAAAGTCGAGATTGAATAAATAGCTTAAAACGTGTTTTAAGTTGTTACATGGGTAGTTTTGGAACAATTGATCAATTTATCATTTAAAATGAATTTAAGCAGTTGAAAACAATTATGGTGAACTCAAGCGATTGAAGATTCTACAAAAAGTACCAACCTGCAATTATTCCTAATTTAAGACCAGTTACCAACACTATTGTTAATTTTCGAATTGCCCCAGTTGCAATATATTCGCACAAGCATTAACGTTAGTTAAAAGAATTTAGAAAAAAAAAATATTGAGAAACTTGTTGACATGTATTTTGTAAGAATGCGTACCGTGTATAAACATACTATGAGAGTTCTCTTTTTGTATGGTCCTTAACGGGTGGTCCAATGACAGCGTTAATGCTTCACAAAATGTGAAATTTCAGATTCGATCATTTCTGATCATGCCCCCTTAGTATACCAAAAAAAAAGTTCTATATTTGTATGTCTATGTTTGGTTGAGATTCATTTACTTGAAAGAATATGAGGCATATTGCTTAATCTTTAAAAGAAATCAAAACAAAGGGGTAAACGAAAATGATCCATCATCTCAATATTGAGCAACACATAAATCTTCACTAGCAATTACATCGACGGAACATTACTACAACATTTTCCAAACTATGCTTTAGACTCCGGATTTAAAATGCATTGTGTATTTCAAGTAGGATTTTGAATATTATTTAGCCACCCATTTGACAGTTTAAATATTTACGACGTTAGGATTGGTGAGTACTTGACATGATATTATAGTTCAATTCAAGGTACTTAACACTCTATTTGCTACAAGCAAAATAATAAAACATCAATGAAATATCAGAGTTGAAATTTGGAGTGCTCAAATAAGAATTTCAGCATGATATCTAATTAATTCAAATCATCAAATCAACTTAATTATTCTCTCGGATCTCACGACAAGATAGAATATAACTTTTCATGTTAAATAGCTCTAACTCAACTCGTACTGTCTACTTCTCTAAACGGAGAGGTCGGGTGTCCATACCAAAAACTCATTTAGTATTGCTCAATTCTTCTAACCTTAAAAAAAAAAAAAACTTTTCCTGTTCAAGAAATCAAATTTAACTAGTTATAAGTTCCCTGCAATATAAGGTGATGAGCAGTGCCTCTCTAAAGGCAAGGTAATGTATAGTATATGTCTATATATGTATGAAACTATGAACAAGTTAGTGCAACTCTATATAGTATTAATTCTAACTGATGAATGTCATTTCACAAAGAAAACAAATAATATTTTGGAATTAATAGAAGCCAAAGGTCGTCTACTCGTCTCATAAATGCAGCTCATTTGCATTAGTATTTTGGAAATATCTCTATCGACAAAACTATCAATCATTTAACGTGTGATTTATGTACCTTTATATCAACTTCTTATTACGACGACCTTTAAATTTATCCGACATATATACATCAATGCAGGTGACCCATTCGGTAAGGATATGATCCATTGGTGCATAAACTAGCTAGGAAAAGGTTTGAGGGACGTATATATCTTTTGGCAGTTTATTAGTAGTTTTTGATTTTTTATTTAAAATTTTGTATTTTTAAAAATAGGACTATTTCGTTATCTCTTTAATTAAGACATAGTATTACATATATTAACGTTATAACTATTGATCAATAATTCTCTAATAATATTAGCCATGACACAGTGCAGAAGCTAAATGTAATCGATAATTAACAAAATATTTTAATCATCCTATTAAGGATCAATAACCTTTTCACCTATCAAACTATGCTTAAGGTTCAATAAACTTGTCGTTGTATATATATATATATCTTATCAATGTTCTAAAAATGGTGACAAAAGGTCCATCTAATTAAAATTAAACGGAAATATTTAGATAAATTCCATTACCCACCCCCCCCCCACCCGGTTGGGTTTGATTTATCTTAATGCCCACCATGCACTATTGTTCAGTTTGGTTATGTTTGTCATTAATTAGTTTAAGTACTTTGACTAGTTTAAATGCACTTTAACTTTAAAATATTAGTTTAACAATAACTTAACTGAATTCCATTAATTAACATATAATTTATCTTTTCTTTCTTATTTTTGTTAATTATGTTTCTAAATTTTACTTTAAAATATTAGTTTAACAATAACTTAACTGAATTCCATTAATTAACATATTAGTTTGGTTATGTTTGTCATTAATTAACATATAAACTTCAATTTATCTAATTTATCTTTCTAAAAAGAAATTTCGTGTAATCTTGTAACTTCATCATGAACTATATGCCAAAAGTCTCCATCTTTTATCAATTTTTTCTTACATTTTCTTCAGAAAAAATATGATGTTTATTTAATATATCATACAAAAAATATACTCCCTCATCCCAAAGCAATAGTCTCATTTGACAAGCCCAAATTTTAAAAATTGTAGCTTTACTTGTTTGTGCATCCTTTAAAATGCATTAGGCTTATATCGTGATTAGAAATGAGACTATCTTTTTGGGACAAATTAAAAAAATGAGATTATTTTTTCGGGACGTAGGGAGTATAAATTTTTAGAACAATAAAATGGAAATCGAAAGGAAAAATATGATATTATAAGGTTTAACTTTTCAAACAAGAACTTTTTTCTATCATAGTAGTAATTAGGTAACATGAGTTGGTTATTTGCATGGACTAATAATAAATACACTATTGGGACATCCGAGTTAGTGAAAATTCAAGTAGATTATTAATAAAAAAACAAAAAAGAATATTAGGATATAGCTCAACATAAGTTAAAAGTACAAAAAGAAAAAAAGCCATTTAAGGAAATAATTTAAGTAGAATTAATGATTTTCTTTAACCAAGTACAATTTTAATAATGGTCTACAAACGTACTACTGATATATAAGGATGCTTTTATTTCTATTTTTCTAATTCAGCCTTTTTAAGTATTACTACTATGTTTTTCATACTATTTCCTCCCCCTTTCAATGCCTTTAACTAGTTGTTTTCATAACACTTTCATATAACCAATGCGAACATACTATAAGAATACTTTACTATCAAATTGAGCATTCATGTTAATTAAGTAAAAAACAAAACTGAAAAACATAAATAATAAAAATAGGTAAGAAAAGATCAAATGTACTTTAATTAATGTAATTGAAACGATTTATTGTTAAACTCGTATGTTATACTCCCTCCGTTCCAGGCAAATATTTCACTATACTATTTTGAGATGTTCCACATAAAGAGCCCGTTTGGTGCAGCGTTTATAAAACGCAGTGTTTTAAAAACGCAGGTCTTTCCTTATAAATACGTTTGGGATATCACTTCAATACGCAGCTTTTTTTTCCTAACAGCGTTTTGGGAAAAAGCTGGGAATTTCAGTGTTTTAAAACGCAGCTGCGTTTTGAAAACGCTTCTTTTTCTGCCGCAGTATTGAAACACAATTTTTACAAATAAGCTGCGTTTTATCCCTTCGTTTTGGCCAAAACGCTCGACGAAACGGGCTAAAAGAGTCTACTTTAAAAAAATTTGCCCCGTGACGAGATCTACAAGACTCACAGGTTTGCCCTGTGACGCGTTCGTTTTGAACCCGAAAAACTGATTTTAAAGTACTGTACTTTTGGACCTCGAAAGTTTTCTTTATTCTCTTTTGTCGTTTTCCTTTTAGGGTTTGGTTTGTTTAGGGCATATAAATACCCTCTTAAACACTGTTATGAGGAGCTTTTGATAATTAATAATCGTTTTCTTTCATTCTGAAAACCCTAAGTCGTCATAGGCTTGTTCTTTGGAGTTTCTCGTGGTAAGAGCTTCATAGTTGTTAGTTCCGTGTCATAGTTGCATTTTGAAAACCCTGCTTTTTCTGTCGCAGCATTGAAACATTTTTTTTGTAAATAAGCTATGTTTTATTCCTGCATTTTGGACAAAATGCACGACTAAACGGACTCTCAATGATTACTTTTGTCGTGCAATGAAAATGTAAGTCGGGAATTTTAAATATCCTTGGATGAACAAGTGGGGTATTATATGTTGTTTCTTGTTCATCTTCGTCTTCATAATTAGATCCTTAATCATTCCATAAACTCAATTGATATGTGGCCATAATTCATTGTTTGACCATAATTTAACTTATAATTATCACCGCTGATCACAGGTATCTCCATGTTATATGAACAACAAATCTAGATTTATAGTAGAAAAATTTTTGTGCAATCAATTTAAATTTTCTTAATAACCAATTCCAACATCCTGTTGAAGAAGCCTAAAATGTGGCCCTCTTGGTGATGGAAATTTAAACTTTCTTAATTTCCTCATAGTACAGTTTAATCACATAAATTAAAGGATCTGTCAAACTACCAATATGCATTTTGTCCTTATTTAACCGATATTCTTTTGCAAATATTAAACTTCTCTTATAAATTTATATTTGGAACAAGGTTGGAGTTTTAGTCTTTGAAACCCTAGAGTTAGATTTGATTTGT
Source organism: Platycodon grandiflorus (assembly GCA_016624345.1). Classification (NCBI taxonomy): domain Eukaryota; kingdom Viridiplantae; phylum Streptophyta; class Magnoliopsida; order Asterales; family Campanulaceae; genus Platycodon; species Platycodon grandiflorus. The sequence continues at coordinate 31,096,854 of CM028362.1, forward strand.
AGTGCGACCATTGAACAACCTAACCTCAAAAGATTTTAAGTTGTTAGCGATTGGATATTTTTTTGACATGTATTTCCAATATTATGGTCTTCGAGAGCACCACTTTCACGAGATTCTATTTCAAGAAAGGAAAGAAAAAAAAAACAGAAAAATAATAAAAGAATTCATAAAGAAAATGTAAGATCTGAATTACACTAGTTTTCTATTTAGAGCATTTGAAAAAAAAAAAAAATTACATTAAGAGGGACAATAGATAAATAGTTGTACACTGCTGTTGCAGCATGCTTACCACGACACCATTATTGAGACCTTTCTGCAAACCCTAATGCAATCTGTTCAAGATACGTAAACTAACTATATTAAGTAATGACCATTAAGGGTATTAAATACTTAATTTAATAAATGTTGGATAGCAGTATTATTACGGCAAAAGTTTAGAGGATTAATATAAGTGTACTTAAGGACACGCCATGGTCTTTCTTAAATAAGTTTCTCGATGATCCAGACTAAGCGCGCATGTTCTTACTAAATCAACCACTCAACCTATTTTACACTTAGGTTTATATAGCTCGCTAATGCAATTTTTGTTTAATTAAATAAAGCAAATGTACGTGATTATTTTAGTTTGTTTAATTCTACTATTGTACGAGAAAAAAAAAAAAACCAGTTCAAATATGGCTAGCTTCTTTCTCTCTACTATCTTTTGGACTCTAGTGCTCTCAGACAGAGGTGGATCCACAGCTAAGGGTGAGGGGCAAGTGACCCCACTCAAAAAAAAATTTGGCTTACAAAACTGTGATTTTTCGGATAGTGACCCCACTCAAAAAAAAATTTCCTTTTTAAGTCACGCATAAAAGCAACAATAAGGTAGAGACTAGTGGTGAATTGTGATTTTTAAGCTTTTTATGTGATAGTTAAATTTTGTGACCCCACTGAAATATTTTTCTGAATCCGCCACTACAGAGAGAGAGAGAGAGCAGAGAGAGAGAGAGAGAGAGAGAGAGAGAGAGAGAGAGAGAGAGAGAGCTGAATGTTAGCATTGGATGAAATTGTGGGTTAGTCTTCCCAAAAAGGAAAAAAAAAAAAAAGGAAAATAGTTTAGCAATCTTGAATTTGAAAGGAAAAGGAAAAGGTGAAACATTGATAAACGTATCAACTAGAGATTTATTCCAAACAGAGAAGGGTTATATGCCTTGAGATTGAATTTTATGTCAACTAATTTTGGTGAAAATATACATTCTTCTAAACAAAAGTAATATACTTGGCAAGAATTTTGATGAAACTGCTATATGAGATTCGTTACCTCCATCAAATTTATTATCAGTGTGGTCATGCATGGAATATAAATTTGTCCTAGGTAGCTACTTGCCAGCCATCTAATTACAAGTGGGGTTTGATTTGAATTGAAACTTCATCAACAATAATCTGTAGGGTAATCTGTAGACAAATCAAATATGTTGAGAAATAGATCCTACCAGCAACTAATCAATTGAGAGCATATTATCAGTAATCTGTAGACAGATCAAATATCTTAGGAAATAGATTCTACCAGCAACTAATCAATTGAGAACAGATAATGCTCGAATCTCTTGCGTTTGAGACTTCACTACCTAGCTAGGGTTGAGCTTATAATATAAACTAGCTAGCTAGCCATCTTACAAGTTGGACTATATTTTGAATTTTAGTTCATTAATAATTAATTTGTTAGTAGTTCATGCAAACATATTGGAAAACAGATCCTGATAGCTAATCAGAATATGATACTTGTATCTTTAACGTTGACATGTCTTAAACTCTAGCTACCTAGCCATCTTAAATACAAGTTGGATAATATTTTGAATTTGAGTTTATTGGCAAGCAGTTTGTTCGAGGTTCAAACATATTGGAAAACATACCCTATGAGCTAATGAAAACATGATACTCGTATTTTTAATGTTGACATGGCTTACATTATGCTTTAATCTAGAAGACAATTTTGACTATTCATCTATCCCTCATACAATTATGTCGTGAATAGAGTTTTCTGTGACCATCTGCGCGCTTTTAGGTTTCTAGATTTAAATTAGCTAGAATATTCTTCAAAAATTCAACTAGAGAACTTGAAAATCCTAGTGTAGATAACTTTGATTGCCATTTGAATTTTCCAGGATAATAATTTTTCGTACTTGTACCTTTTATAAGATGTAAAACTAAACTAGATACACACACATTATAGATATTACGAGCGTTGTATAAAATATATATATGTATATATGTATATATATATATATATATATATATATAAAATTTTTATATATGTAGCAGTAGAGTACATAATAAAAAAGAAATTTAGCTCCAAATTGATGAATTAGTCAGACGTCTTAATAAGTTGTCGTTATCTGCAATTAATTAACCCCAACAAGAGGCTAAAATAAAAATAATTCAGTTCAAAACCATGTTCCAATTCACCATTCTTCAAGAAAACCAGCGGCTGAAATCTAGGGTTACTGTTTAGAACTAAGACTAAACCGTTGTCAGAACCATGCAGTTCTAATGAGTGGGAATGTGGGATTGCTTAAAAATCTTTTAATTAACAAAAATTAAACTAATTAATTAGAACCGCCCTAAGAATTTGATTTGAGGACACCAGATCTATCCCATATTAAAAATCAAAAGCATATCCTCACCATATCTTGCTTTAAAACTATGGATCAGTAAAACTCATCGATCAATTCGCTTTAATTTTCCATAATTTTTAAGTCAAATTATATGATCAATTCACTTTAATTTTCGATAATTTTGAAGTCAAATTAAGCGCATATATATATATATATATATATATATATATATATATATATACACACACACACACTAACCATCTCATGAATGAAAACTTGGAAGTATGAAGTCAAATTAAGCATCAATCGCAACCCTAAGACTGGAGGTGAAGATAAAGATTAAGTGAACGTGGACATATAAACAATATGATAAACCAACAACGAAATGGTACCGTCGAAACCTAGTTTCTCTATAACAAAACCCCTTATAATAATGTCCTTCTATATATTCTAAAATAAATTTTTTTTTTTAAAAAACCCCTCTAATATTACATCAAAACCCTCTAATTTATTACAAATAGAAATCTGAGTATCAATTATCATTATAACTACTACCTTCTCAGGGCATGCAAAGACCTACGAGTATATTTTCTATTTTAATTAGTTTCCCTTAAGAAAATGAGTCTAATTTTATAAATTAGAAGTTACTTTTCTTTTTCTTTTTTATTTATACCTTTGAAAAGCATTGTAGTATTGTAATTCTTACATATGGAGCATACAGATAAGATATAACTGTAATGTAATTTTAAAATATATAAAGTTTAAGTTTGAACGGCCATGAAGTCATTAATGTCTAGTAAGGGAGTCAAATTCGAACACATTTGGCCCATAATTTAAAATAGGAATAAATAATTTTCACTACAATTTTTGCTAATTCCTCTGTTCCATGCAAAGAGTCAACTATACTATTTTGGGATGTTTCACTCAAAGAGTCCATTTTAAAAAAAAATTATGCCTACAATCTCTATAATTTTTTAACTTTATCCTTCATATGTGGGACAAACATATAAACTATGCTAAATATTTTTATAATTATTACCAACTTCAATACTACTTCCATATCTCTTAATTATTTAATTTTTCAAACGTGGACTCTTTGGGTGGAACGGAGGGAGTATTACACTAAATAAATACTTGTTTGGACAATACTAACCTCAATTACTTGCCCATATTAAGTTTACTAGCAAAATTACTTTTCTAATTACTAATATTATTTTTTAATTCAAAATTAATTCTCTAATTACTTTTTAATAATGTTAGAGTAATATTTTTAAGTATTCTTTTTATTTTATTTATTTTAAATATTTAATTAATTAAGCTCATGGTTGGAGTCATCTTACATAACAGAAAATCTAATATCATAAGGACATTTTTTGCCAACCGAACATTGAAAAAATATGTGACCTTTGCTTACTAAAATAAAAAATTCACAGTTAGATTTAAAGGATATAATTGTGAAAAATTATTACGATAATAAAATCATATTGTGATATAGTATCGTAAAATTTTAATACATTTTGTCTATCTATAACAATTGATTCTAAATTTTGAATTGATTGAAACCAATAATGAATTCAATATCTATCATATTGTATTAATGAGTTGATTTTTTAAAATAATATTTTTTAAATTAAATTTTTTTTAATTTTAATAATAAAATATCACATTTTTTCTAAAATTGATCGATAAATAATTTTATGATTTTTTTTATAAAGAAACATGAAACGAGTCATATATAAGCATAATTGAGAAAACATTTTTATTAAAAATAAGTATAAATAGAAAAAGCAAAGCTACCTTGTTTGTTGATACATTAGGAATTAAAAGGTCATTGAAAAATAAGAAATATTACTCAACTTCAAATGACAAGTAATTAATTAGGGGGTAGTTTTGTCCAAACATACATTAATTTAAAGTTACTAATAATATAGTAGACAAGCAAAATTTGTACTAGAAATAATCTCTCCCTTTAAATGATTGTAATAACATGAATTTATATAAATTATTTTTGATTTGACAACTAAAAATTTATAAAATAAACATTAAATCAGTGAGGTTCCAACGAGGCGGAGGAAACATTAAAGGGTTAATCACACCATTAGTCCTTTGACTATAGACTTTTTCACGACTTGTTTTTTAAAAAAAAAATTAATTTCAGTCCCAAAAGTTTTAAAAAATCACGCAATTAGTGTTTTTGATGGATGCCGTTAGAAAATTTTCGTTAAGTCAATCATTTGTATTGCACATGTCATTTTTCAAGAGTATTATGAAAAACACTTCCTCCATTCTTAAATAAGGGTTTCTAACTCAAACGTAACTTAAAAAAGTTAATTAACTTAATTATAAATATTGTATGTTGTGTGTTTTTCAATAATACTCATGTGAGAGTAAAAACTATCAATTAAAGTAGGGAAACAAATCAATGGTAAAATAGTAAAACTGACATTTCAAAAAAGGAAGATTAGAAAGTATAATAAAATTTAAAATGACTTAATAAGAAAAATAAACTATTTTGTAGTTTTTTTTTTTTTTTTCAAAACTGAAGGGGAGCACCTGCTCTTTTACTCTACACAAGGCATATATCGACACTGAATGAAGTATGCAGATGTGATGTGAATATAAAGTCCTGAGGTCATATAAGGCTAGACTTGATAATCTAAAGAGTAAATCTGCGAATCCGTATTATGGATCTTAATTCGTAAGACAAAGTCGGGAGTCTCACTCTCTCGCAGCTCAGCTCACCAACACACGGTGGGTTGGATTAGAGAAATCCATCTCACAAAAAATACCCTTAAGACAATCTTTTTAAAAATTTTGTCATAGTTTAATTGGTAAATTAAGCAATGATCAAAATTGGGGGGAAAACTGTAACAATAGTTCATTGAATGTAAATGTTTATCTATGACCTTCCCAATCCTAAGAATTTAGAAATAAAGAATAAAAAAAATCAAGCATATCAATCATGATCTGTATTAATGTCTTACTTTTATTTTATTGATTATATGTTGAAATCAGGGACAACTATACTAATTTTTTTAACATTTATAAACAATTAAAATAAAAAATATTGGTTCTCTTTGTAACATCAACGCTTGTGCTTTCTTTCATTTTCTAATTTTCTTTAATAATTTTAAGAGTAATCTGTTTCAAGAGTTAATGAAACGGAACAGATGGAAGAGGGGAAGACGATAATGGAAAGAGTAAATAGAGAGAAGGGGATGAATGCAAAGTTACGAGTCTCTGCATGCCATATTATCAAAAAGAAGAAATAAAAGGGGGAATCTGGACAACAGTCATTAATAGTTTCTGTTTTGAATTAATTGTACGAGTCCATGTGAGTCTCCCCTTCCCTCTCCAGATGGTACAGCAAGACAAACAGTGCACTTCCATGTGTCCGTATCTATGCATGAATAAAACTGCTGCAGTTAATAAAAATTGTCCGTTCACATATGTAGTTTTTGTTTTTCTTTATTTATTTTATTACCTTTTTTCCTTTTTCTTTTATGTTTAATCATTTCAAGAGGAGAAATGCATTTGAATTACTATTTTTGATTCGCTTTAATTGTATAACAATCAAAAATATATAAGAATAATAAACTCAATGAACGAGAAAGTAAAATTTGAAAAAACAAAAAAAAAAACTATTAAATGCAAAAAACAAAAAACAAAAAAGTTCATTACATTCTTAGGGATCCAAGGTTAGCACCTGTTTTCATGTTAGAGTTGTATGAAAAGAGTAATAGTTTTCTCGAAAATTAAATAATTACAATAGAAAAGAAGATGAAGCAGAATTAAATTACAATTTACTTCATTAAAGTCGAGGCTTGTATTGGGCACAATTTTCGCAAGACGAAATTGCACCGTACTAGTGCTAATTAATGGTTCTTGACAATCGTCCCTAAGATGCATAGACAACACTTCAATACGCAGATTTCAATATGACAATTCTAATTAACAGATTACATGCTCAGGATTACACCTCCGGCAAACTAATGAGTGTTTCAGAACTTCCAAGACTCGAGAAGGAATTAATGCAGCAGCAATAAGACAATTCTAACTAACAGATTACATGCTCAGGATTTCGGTGTAATGAACTGGCAAGCCGGGGGGTCTATTTATATATAGATAAGAGTTGTGGTGCCTTTCTGCGAATTGGCACATCTTTGGATCTGGCGAATCTGGACCGTCAGATCACACCCTATTGTGTGAGCGTGCTCAGTGAACCGAGCCGCTTGGATCCAACCACCTCGAACTTTAATTAAGTGCAACGGGCTTGGGCTTGGGCTTGGGCTCGGGATCGGGCTTGCAGCTGCTTGTTCTAGCCGAAGGCTAGCATAAGAGACACCATCAGGTTAGACCTTGGAGAAGAACACTTGAATGCTTCCTCCTGAAATGAGTCATTTAATAAAGTGTATTTAATCATATTTTTTATTCAATGTGTGATATGACTTTTCATATTCTCATAACTCTTCAAATACTTATATTAAGTTGCATATTTTAAACATTAATATCTTATTCACTCGAAATTAGTTTTGAGATAATAAATATACAAACTTAATGTACTCGAAATGTAAATTTCAATTTTACAACTTATTTTCATTTTTAATAAATGGAATTAAACTAGAAACTTTGTCAAATATTGATCAAACACCAATTATTAAAACCAAATTCCAACAAAGAGTTTCATGTGTTAGTTTTAGCCCCTTAAAAAAATTACTTTAGACCCACCTTTACGATCAAAATGGCCAAAAACTGAAAGATGAGACTATAAATTAGGTGTAGTCCGGCGGACGGATTTGAGGGTACTTTGCTATTTAATCCGGATCTGCAGACTAATGATTTCATCATCCGACAAAATCCAATCTACATTTTTGTGGATTGATTAGGGTTAAATTGTGGATTAAGCTCTCATTATTGGTTCACTTTTTAGTTTTACATTTTAAGCCGATTCAAATGACCTTTTAAAATTTTTCTTTAGCTTTCACGGGTCAAAAGTTAAAATGTTGTTTTGGTAGCAACACCACACCTAGTAGCTTTTATAGGCTTATCCTCTTAGAAAATTCCATCAATATTTTAACATACCAAAAATAAATTAATTTTTTATGATTAAGAGCTTAACCAACTAAATAGTATTTTAATTAAGACTTTTTGAAAGTCACTCATTTAAAATTTTGCAAGCAAAAATCAAAATAAAAAAAGTTTATCATCAATTTCAATCCTCAAGTAAAGTTTATGTATTATCATGTACTCCATATAATAAAATATTCTCTATATGTATATATTCAACAACTTAATCTAGTAAACTCATAATCTAATCCGCATGTTGCGGATTTCCTTTAGTGAATTAATCCATTATTTACCCGTGTATTATTTAATCTGCTCAAACTCACAAAATTTGAATTTGGTTGGGCAATTTTCACAAATTGAGTGTATTTTGCACACCCCTGCTATAAAGTACAAATTGGTGCTAACACTATTCAATCCTTACAAAAAAAAATCCTAAAATGCAATTAACCTTGGCATGTGACCTGTATGTAATTACTAAAATATCGAAAATGTAACAAGTGTTACATAAGACCTTTCATTTGGTAAAATTAAAACATAAATTTTAAAATACAAATTAGTACTGAACTTAAACCCTAAAATGTACTCCCTCCGTCCCTAAATTATTGTCATTTTTTTTTTGTCTGTCCTAGAATAATTGTTTTGTTTAAAAACTTTCCTTTTTAAGTTATCACTTTTACCATTTTATCTTTATTTTTTTTCCTACTTTAATTATAGACCACATATACATAAAAATTAAAAAAAATTATACATTATTTCAATATTAATAATCAAGTTAATTATTTTTTTTAATTTATATATCTAATTAAATAAAATAATAATTAAAAAATGGAGGGAGTAATTAAGTTGGTGCGAACCTGATGAACAAAAATGTCTTACACTGGTCTCCATAAGAAGAACCAAAAAAAACTGCGGACAGTAGTAGTTATAATTATCTACAGCGACAAGATATTTTACAGTTTGGGACTTAATGCTGTTTGCTTATATTGTACACCATGATTACCAGTTAAATATTAGAATGTTAAAATGTTACAGAATAAATCTCACTTTCTAAACTACTTTTGCACTTTATAGGTATTTTGCCATTGACGACGGTGCATTAAGTAGCCAAGACCATCCAGTATTTTCTCAATCAACTACTACAACTATATCTTAAGTTATATTCCCTCCGCTCCTAAATAATTGTTTTCTTTTATATTTTATTCATTTTAAAATAATTATCTTGATTCTAAATATTTCTTTTTAGGGAAATATTTTTATCACTTTATTCCTAATTTTTCTTTCTACTTTAATTACGGTAACATGCACAAGAGCTTTAAAGTAAAAATATATTATACTAATATTTATAATAGGATCAATTACTTTTTCTTAATTCGTGTTTTCAGTCAAGCTAGACGATTATTTAGAAACGGAGGGAGTAACTTATACTACCTTTGTGAAAAATTAATTGTCGTTTTAGTAAAGTTTTTTTGTTCTAAAATAATTATCGTTATAAAATTTCAAGAAACATTCGTTCATAATTTGCCAAAATTGCTCTTAAATACTACAATAATTGAACTTAAATTAAAATAAATCAATATTTTTAAAAAATTTCTTAATTTGTGTTCAAATTACTAAATCGATCATTATTTTGGAATGGAGGTAGGAAATACCAGAGAACCACATTATCAGTTGACTTAGTGTTTCATACTAATGAATAATCATAATTAATTAATAGGAGATCAAGAATCTCCAACAGATGAACATTTCAATTTTTGAACTTTTTTAGTCTACATCAACTAATCATTTCGTTTCAATAAAAGAGGTATACTTTACTAATTGTTTTGATAAATTTATTCAATTTTAGGCTCGATATTTGAGGAACATTATTGGTTTTTCAAAAACTATAAATTTTAGTTTAGTTTTTAAAAATTATAGTTTTATTTTCTCCAATTAAAAAGAAATATATTAAATATTTATCTAAAGATTAGTTACATTAATCATAAAAAATAAAATTTGTCATTTTAGTAATTATTTATAATTTAACCATATGTTTTGGGGAGTATTAAGCCAACTAACCAGCAAGCACATAAATTATTTGTTACAGGATCTTAGATTAGTTTGGTACGGGACTTTTCTAATATAATCATATGTTTTGAATTGAAAGTTATGAAAATACAACAAAGGTAATAGTTGGGAGAGTTTTTACTGTCCTTATAATTCATTCTACCTACTTCCTATTATTTACTATTTTTATTTTTTTTTACTTCTGAACCTGAAAATAAGTTTAAAAAATAACATTCGGTATATGTAACGCTGTAGAAGCAGTATAATTTTTGCAAGCGCAGGCAATAGTTTCCCCAAACGACGATAATCAAGGAAGATGACTAAACTACCAAAACACAAGGCGACAAGACAACACACCTGATGTGTTTGTTCTGTTACGTGCGTGTGCGTGTGCGTGTGCGTGTGCGCGCGTGTGTGTGTGGGAGAGAGAAAGAGGGAGATGATTGAGCGGTTTGGAGTTGGATATTGTGGGCGGGTGCACTGTAGAATTGTTCTAGTATTTGAGACTGTAGTTGATGAGAGAGAGAGGCGGCCAGGGGGAGTGTATATGACCATGAAAATGAAAACTGCCGGTTTCTTCAGAAACCAGCGGTGTTGCTTGTTTTTATACATGGTTTGCCGTCCTCTTTGTTTCTGCTTTGGAAATTAAGGAACACAACGCATACATACATACATACATACATACATACATACATATATATATATATATATATATATTCTCAATTTGTCTAAAAACTAAAAAGTATCATATGACAAGTCCTTTTTTATATCGTAGCTTTATTTATACTTTCTGCGTATTGTACTAAAAATATTATCCCGTCGGTTCCTAAATTATTATCTTTTTTTTTTATTGGTCTCAAACTAATTATATTGTTTGAAAAAAAAATTTTAGAATAACACTTTTATTATTTTACCTTTATTTTTTCTCCCTACTTTAATTATTTTAAGACATAAATAGTCGAGATTCATTTACAGATTTACCTTACCAAACAATTTTATTTCTAAACTTACTTAAATTAATTTTTTTAATTAAGCTCTTAATTTAGTTAATAAACATGTCATTTTTCTTCCTCCCTTTTTTTTGTTTTTTTGTTTCTTTCAATATCGTATTTACTCCTCTATTTATCATCTAATAAAGTATTTTAAAATTACATTTTTTTTCTGTATGACTCGTAAAATAAATGTCATGTCGTTAAGATGAAAGGAAAATTTTGAAAATTATAGATGGAGATTTACAACATAAATTGTATCGTTTCACCTTCTTCTTTTAGAGTATGGGTTCAAGGCCGTATACACAACAGCAACACATAACATCTGCATGAGTGCATCAACATGTTTAATTTCAAGAGGTTCTCGTTTCTTCAAACTCTTCTCACCCACCTAAGACTGAACTTCCCCAAATTGGTTGTCAGTCTTTTAGTATTTCATTTCATAGGACTTTGATTGTTGAATGCCATTTGCTTTATTATTATTACTAAAAAATAAAATAAAATAATACTCCCTTCGTCCTTAAATTATTGTCTTGTTTTCTTTTTTTGTCCGTCCCTAAATAATTATCTTATTTGAAACTTTCCTTTTTAGGACATCACTTTTACCAATTTACCCTTATTTTTTCTATTTACTTTAAATATTGGTCACATGCACATGAACATTAAAGAAAACTACACACTAAATTAATATTAATAATCAAGTCAATTATTTTTTCTTAATGTATATACTGAGTCAAACAAGACAATAATTTAAAGACGGGAGAGTTCATAATTCCCGCCACTCGTAAAGTTTTCAGCACTTATGAAAGTTGTTTACCTAGAAGAATTTAGACCATGATTTCGAATACTTAAATCAGCCAGTGTTCAACAATCAAAGTCCAATGAAACAAAATAAAATAATACAAACACGGTAGCTGCTGTAATTTTATATTATTTTAAATAAATTTATGTAAAGTTTTTCAGCACTAATAGAAGTTGTTGGAACTAAAATCAGTGGCGGCTACGTAAGTAATAAGTTTCGTGTTTTAGTGACTTGATTTAAAGCGTGTTTTAGTGATTTGATTTAAATTTTTAGACTTTTTTCTCACTTTGTCTCCCATCAACATTTTATATCTCTCTCTTAATTCAATCATCACAAATAATAATTCATTATCCAAATCTAAGTCACTAAATCACAATGAAAAATACACTCTTTCTTTCTACACCATGTGCCGCTAAATATTGTACTCTCTTCGTTACTAAATAATCATCTAGTTTGATTAGACATATAAATTAAAAAAAATTAATTGACTTTATTATAAATATTAGTTTAATATGTACTTTCGTTTAAAGCCCTTCTACATGTAGTTATAATTAAAGTTAGAAAAAAAAAATAAAGTTGTAAAAGTGTTTTTCTAAAAAAGAAAGTTTAGAAGTAAGACAATTTTTTTGAAACAGATAAAAAAAAAAGGAAGACAATTATTTAAGTAATTTTTTTATTGGGGCATAATAAAAAAATAAATAAATTATCCAGATAAGCACAAAAATAAAAATATTGGGGGCAAATAGCAGTTTCGTAGCACGTGGACGAGATTCTTCCTAGACTTTTGGGTTCATTTTTAGTGGCCAATATTATTTTGCCTTGCGGGAAACAACTTGATGTTTCAATCTACACCGTTTATAATTTGGCGCTTGTCCTATTTGCTACCATTGTAGACATTACCACAACATTACAAAGAAAGATTATATTGTAGTAGTACTTATATCGCGATCGATCACTATCTCAAGCTGGATGCTCTAATTGCAAGGTTAATTGCATGCTTCCTTGTTTCCTCCTTCTAAGTTTTTTTTTTTTTTTTTAGGAAACAGGGATGATACCACCATAATTCGTAAATTTGCGTATAATACACGTATATATAAATAATTAAAAAAGATTTTCGTTTACCATACTCAAACCAAACTTAATTAAAAATATTCATATTTTTAGGTTAAATCGTATAATATATGTATAAAACTTTAAACGTATTATACTTTACGTATAAAACTCTATATATTCCGAATTTTGATATAATTTTATTATTAAAATTATTCTATTTATATTATTAATCTTGTTCGAATTGATCAAATTAGATATTTAACATGAAAAAAATAATTATGAAGTCTAAGAAATATTATTTGTTAATAAGCATAATGTTTGAAGTACACACATAAAAGTATATATGTTTAATCATGCTTTGATTTAACTATTAACACATAGTTATTTTGTCATAAATATGTAATAATATGAAAATAATAGCTTTGAGAGTGTATAAATGTAAAAATATTAAGATAATTAAATCTAAAAATGATAAAAATATAAAGAATTTCATACAGAATATGATGTATTTTTTTGTCCAGTGCACTTCAATCATATTCATATTATATATGTACAAGTGTATAAAAGTATTTTTACCATTTACATATTATTATGCCAAATTTTTTCGCTGTAACTTTGAAAAAAAATCATATAAAATTTATACGTTTCTTTTAATGTATTATACACATTTCGTATTTTACTAACTATGACCATATCAAATTTTATTAATAACCAAAAAATGATACTGAAAGAAGAACAACCAGCCTTACCCTAAAAAGGAAGGACCAAAGAGCATTAACTCAAAATAAAGATACATCAGGGGACTTAACCCTGATCACTTTGAATGCCCAAGAGATACAATAGATAAGCAAATAGAAAAAAGACTTTTATCCAAAAGAAAATAAGAAGCAAACATATGGTCTACAAGTCCAAATGTAAATCAATAGGGTGACGAGCATCGTAGTTACCCGCTATTAGATGAAACACTAACTCCTGCTTTATGTCGGTTATAACCTGTAGGGTTAATGACACCACTAGTCCCTCGACTATGACTGATTCCATCATTAGTCCCTTAACAAAAAATTTTCAAATTTTAGTCCATTGACTATGAAAATTAGACACGGTTGGTCCTTTTGTTGGATGTCGTTAGTATTTTTCTGTTAAGTTTGTCTTGTGCCCAACACGTGACTTTGGTTAAGGGCATTTAAGGAATTTTACATGCAAAGATATTTTTTAATACTTAAAACATTTTTTATCTCTCTCTCCTCCCCCCACCTTCAATCTAAACTCTCTCTCTCTAAATAATTTTTTTTTCTCTCTGCTCCCCCCCACCTTCAATCTAAACTCTCTCTCTCTCTCTCTCTCTCTCTCTCTCTCTCTCCCCCTCTCTCCCCCACTTCAACGCCTTACCACCTTCAAAGACAAAACCACCGCCGGCACCGCCGCCGGAACTCCATCATCATCTTTCATAATAACAAGTCCCACCACAACCACTTCATCACCCTCCCCACTCGATTCCTTCGCCTCCGACCCCATCTTCTCCACATTCCTGTCCCCTGACTTCGACTCCACCCGCTTCTCTTCCGCTGCCCTCTCCTCTGGCTCCTCTGTTGCCCGTGCCGAGAGTCTCCAAGACGACATCCGTCTCCTCGAGAAGCAGCTACGCTCCGAGGTCCTCTCCCGCCACCACGACCTCCTTTCCCAACTCTCCTCTGTCAAAGATGCCGATTCCTCACTATCCACCATCCGATCCGCCATCTCCACCCTTCAATCCTCCGTTCGTCATGTCCGCTCCGAGATCGCCGATCCCAATCGCCAGATCCGCGCTAAGACCGTCCAGCTCTCCAACCTCAATGCCACCTCTGAGCTCCTCCAATTCACCGTCTATTTGTAATTTTCTTTTTTTCAGGATGTTGATTTCCACGTTCTACTTAGTGATATGGTTCCTGCTGCTACTCTTATTTCTTTTTTGTATATTCAATTCTATGAAGTTGGTTGGAAAATCACAAATTTACAGTGACATGGAAAAAGGCGTTGTCTAGAGCTCATCCCATCCGTTGGAGCCCCAGCCCTAGCCCGATCCTCCACTGAAGCCCCATCCTTACCCCCTGCTGAAGCCACGCCCTCCGCTTACTGTTATGCACAATTTTCATGTAACTTCAAATTTTAAATTAGATACTGTTTTTAAGTAGTAATTTTTTTTTTTTTTGGGGGTTTGGTGACGTAGGGGCCTTGACGGCAAGTTGACATAAGTTGTTGGAGGGTGAGAACGAGGTGGAGTTTGTGGAGGTGGGTCATGAATTTGTCGAGCTTGAGGTCCTTTGTTTGATTCTCTAGCCGGGTTTGGGCGGTATCTGCTGGTTTTTTCCATTGCCGCTGCGTGGTGGAATTGAATGGACCGAACCCAAATGGGGTTGAAGACTGTGAAGAATAAGAGGGTTTGATCCTGCAAGTCAATTTGTGTAAAACTCTCATTTTATGCGCTTCAGAATCTTATACAAGGAATTTTCGAACTGCAGATTGTCTGCAGAGGGAAAATGCCAAGTTTTGTGTAGTATTTCTTGCTTTGTTGGGGGCTGGGATATTGGTAGAAGGGGATGAAGATGTTGGGGGAGGGGGAGAATGAGGTGGAAGACAAGGTGGTGGTGGTGGTGGTGGTGGTGGGGGAAGGGAGGTCATGTGAGCCGGGAAGGGGAAAAGACGTGGGGAGGGGGAGAGAGAGAGAAAAATTTTGTTTTAAGTATTAAAAAATATCTTTGCATGTGAAATTCCTTAAATGCCCTTAACTAAAGTCACGTGTTGGGCACAAGACAAACTTAACGGAAAAATACTAACGGCATCCAACAAAAGTACCAACCGTGTCTAATTTTCATAGTCAAGGGACTAAAATTTGAAAAAAATTTGTTAATGGACTAATGGTGAAATCGGTCATAGTCGAGGGACTAGTGGTGTCATTAACCCTAACCTGTATAAGAAAATATATTGTACCTTCAAAAATTGCTCAGTTCCCGTGCTTCCACAATTCCCACAAAATTAAAGAAGGCATAAGGATTCTTCTAAGGGGTTAATTTAAATATCAAACCATTATTCCATCTTCCAAGAAACAACATTATTTCATCTTTATATGTTATCCACTTGGGTTGTCATCATCTTCGTTGTGTTTAAGTATTTTTGTAATTAAGACCAACTCCAATGACACTAATATATCCATTAATTATTAGACTTTTCAAACGTGAAAACTTTTGGTGGAAACAGATGGAGTATCTGTTTAATTGCATAAGTGATCCCCTCCAACTCCCTTGGTCAGATGAAGCTTTTAAGCGAATTATGTATAAAGTAATCGTTCAGGACATGGATGAATATCTTCAAAATTACTCTTTAAAGATTTCATGTACAGCATGAACAAATTATAGATCATAATGTAGATATTTTAAGCTTGCGTAACAACACGTACCCTATATATGTGGACAGAAACCCATCGATCTCATAGTTGGTTGAACAGTGGTAAAATATAATTGAAGAAAATGGCAGCATTATTTCGCACTCTTAATATCTCCTTGGGGCTTCCTGAACTTAGTTTAGCTCGGTTGGTTAAGAGTTCGATTTGGCTCGTTTATAAATTATTAGGAATAAAATAACAGTTTATACAAGATATAAGTATTTTCTATAGAAATTATGATAAATTTGATTATAACGTTTATATAATTTTCTTTTACATGCTACATGATATAATTGTTTTTTTTTTTTATGACATTAAAATATGTATAATTAGATTTTAATGCAAAAAAGTATAATTTTTAAAATAAAGTGAAGTATTTAAATTAAAGAAGAAAAAAACTTGTCTAGCAAAAAAAGCATGACTAATTGCAAGATCGACTTGAGTTAATTTATTAAGAATTATCAAACCAAACTTAAGTTTTTTTTTTTTTAAAGACGGCTCTAGTAAACACAAATAACCAAAACTCAAATTCCGGACTCATTTGAACTACTACTATTTACACAGTGATCACTGTTAAACATTTCATCGTTTACTATATAGATCATATGGAGTACAAGAATGTGACAAAAATATCAATAATTATGATCACATGCATCATAAAACACTGTTACTGTAATTCTATTCAACTCATAAAATGATCAAACACATGTTAACATCACAAATTAGCTGGAGAGTAAGAAAGAAAAGTTGAGAGTAATAGTTATCCTATTTGTGGATTGGACATTTCCTAGCATTGATCGAATCAATAGGTATTTTACCTACCAAGAAAAACGGTAATAACAACAATGGTTATTAATAGTAAAACCAATCATAGCTGCCACATGCACCCGTCTTTCTTTCTTATATAGGTCTCATTTGCAAATTGACGCATTGAGATAAAACTGCACACATTGATGCACAACTGCTCCTTTTTCTTCTCTAATAATATTTTAATAATTAAACTAATCATAATCTTACGGACCGCTTAAGCCAAAAAAACACACACATAATTAACAGACAAAAATATCCGTATATTCTTGTACTGCAAAAGACATCTAACATCAGCCAAAACAGATACATTAAGAAACATGCTGATCAGTTCAGTTCAATACTATAATAATATTGCTCTTCTTTTTTTTACTTTTCCTGTTATATACAGTATACTTTTTTTTTTTTTTGTCTCTATACAAATTTCATTAATTGTATAGCTAGCTAGGTATGCCAGGTAAAAAGAGAATGAAGTAGAGCCAGGCCATCTATTCTGATTCCATAGGGATCTAAATAATTTAAAAAGCGGCCAAAATTACTAATCACCGTTGGATAAAGTTATACTCCTTTGTCTTAAAATAGCTGCTACTTTTTATATTTTAAAGAAATTAAAAAAAGTAGGCTTTTAAATCATTTCACTATTACGTAAACATAAAGAGTAATGCTATAACAACAAAATTCATTTTCAAATTTAATTTACAATTAGTTTTAAGAAGGTTGTCCATCTAATAGCATTGCAAATGCACATTGCAAGGTTATAGTTGGCAAAGTTAGAATTTGTAATTTCATTGCAAATTGAACACTCATTTCCAAATTAATAATTTTCTTAAGGAAATTAACACTCCCTCCATTTCTTACAAGAGTCAATTATACTATTTTGAGATGTTTCATTTAAATAGTCAACTTTCAAAAATTATATTTGTGATCTCCATGAATATTTCAACTCTACCCTCTATTTAAGTTATAATAAATTAACATCTTGATTATACTCAAATATTTTTATAATTATGATTATGTCAAATCCTACTTATATCCTTTAATTATAAGTTTTTTTAAACGTGAACCAGTTAGGTGAAACGGAGCTAGAGAGTAACTTTATAAATAATGCTATGTGCACTAAGTATGTATCAAAATTCTTACTGCCATGATTTGATTGATTAAACAATCTGTGAGTCATACTACTAAATATTGTTTTGTAAAGATTCTTATTGGATATTTGGTACATACTTTTCGTAGACATAACACTACTATAATGTTTTTTTTTTTTTTGGGGTACAAATATTACTATAAAGTTAGTACAGATTAATTTAAGATAAAAAATTTGAGAAAACTATATATACCACATTTGGTAACAAGAAGTGAAGAAGAATGAAAACAGGCCTACCAACTCAGTCGAAATTGTGAGTTGATCCATAATTGAAGGCTTTCGATACAAATTGAACTAAGTGGGTCTCAAATCTACAAACTTTTGTATAGTACACATATATAGGTATAAAAACAAGGGTGAATTACGGGCCGGTCCCTTTTTAAAAGTTTGTAATCGCTCCAGTCCAGTCATCTTTTTTTAAAACCGGAAAAATGCATTTTTGGGACGAAAAGACGATTATACCATTAATGGAACAAAAACACGCGCAAATCAATAACTCTTTGCATCGCGATGTCCCAAAAAGATCATCGCGATGCAGACATCATGCATCGCGATTCAGAAACCATGCATCGCGATTCAGAAATCATGCATCGCAATTCTTTACAAAATTACATGTCCATTATCATCATTCATCGCGATACAGACATCATTCATCGCGATGCAGACATCATGCATCGCGATTCAGAAACCATGCATCGCGATTCAGAAATCATGCATCGCGATTCTTTACAAAATTACATGTCCATCATCATCATTCATCGCGATACAGACATCATTCATCGCGATGCAGACATCATGCATCGCGATTCAGAAACCATGCATCGCGATTCAGAAATCATGCATCGCGATTCTTTACAAAATTACATGTCCATCATCATCATTCATCGCGATACAGACATCATTCATCGCGATGCAGACATCATGCATCGCGATTCAGAAACCATGCATCGCGATTCAGAAATCATGCATCACGATTCTTTACAAAATTACATGTCCATCATCATCGATCATCGCGATGCAGACATCATTCATCGCGATACAGATATCATTCATCGAGATACAGACATCATGCATCGCGATTCAAAAACCATGCATCGCAATTTAGAAATCATGCATCGCGATACAGACATCATTCATCGCGATGCAACAATTGGTGCATTGCGATCATCGCAGCGCACTTTAGGAAACTTGATTTTCGTTTACCTTTCGGGGGCGTTGCCCAGCATACTGCGATTGGCGAATTAAATCAGTCCAAGAACATCTTCCTATGTTTTCGGACAGAACACTGCCAAGCTTGATTTGAAGCTCAAAAATAGTGTTTTTTGGTAGAAAAATTATGCACAAATATAGTACTAAGTTAGGATGATAATATGAGATTGATTTTAAACAAATTCGAAGCTTAAAACAGAGATTTAAGTGCCAAAACAGCTCAAGAACAAAGAAAAAGGGATGAACTCAAAAAATTTGAATTTGATCAAATTCGTGTTTTATGCATGAAAATTGATACCCAAATATGAGGAAAGACTATATTAACAACATGAAATCATTTATACATCAATTTGAATCTCAAATCTGAAGCAACGATGTTGTTGAGGGTATTTTAGGAAGAAAATTTTCAAAATGCCTTTTAGCGGTTAAAAAAAAAACGGTGTACTGGAGAGAAATTTTTTGAAAAAGTGAACCGGCCAGCAATTTCTCCTAAAAACAATAGACGTATATGCAAGATGAAAGACCAAATATATTGGAAATTTTGTACGTTGTATTACGTAACTTATCAGAGATTATTTGTTGGATCGTTGCATAGAGATTTAAGCATCTCACTTGAACATACTTCCTCCGTTCATGCAAAGAGTCTACTATTTTATTTTGAGAAGTTTTACTAAATACTTACAATTTTCATAACATTTTATCTTTACCCACCATTTGTATTGTAAGCATTTTAGTTATGTTTAATTATTACTGTAATTATGATCACTCCAATGACACCAATATACTTTTAATTATTAGATTTTTCAAATGTAATTTTTTTGGATGAAACGAAAGGAGTAATTAACAAACCCAAGCCGGCAAAGGCTTATGCGCGTTTCCATATTGTGTAAACAAGTTGTAATAAGTCGAGCCTTAAGTTCAATTGTAACAATATCTCATCTTAATTAAAAAGGGAATATAAATATAAATTACAATTTTATCAATAATTAACAATAATCCAAGGTTTTTTTTCTTCAAAAAAATGTAATTGATGTTTTATCGTACACATTGTTTGTACTGTAACATAAATATCTTAATTGACAAATAAAATGTAAACAACACATTAATCCCAATCGTATGACCTTCTTTTTTCTTTTCCTATTTTTGGCTGAAACTTGAAAGAACATGGACATGCAATTAACAGTATAGAAATTCATGAAAAAAAAGAAAAGGAACCTGACAGGGTCTATGATATGATGCTAACTCCATCCTCTTCCGTTGAGACAGAAATGTGGGTCAAACTTGTCAGAGTATTCCAAATTATCTAATCGCTCTTCCTCCCTAAATTATTATCTTAAATTTCTTTTTTAATCCTCTTAAAATAATTAATTTATTTAAAAAAAATTAGGATAATACTTTATTATTTTATCTTTGTTTTTTATTTATACTTTAATTATGAATTACATGTACATAGGTATTAAAGGAAACTACACACTATACCAATATTAATAATCAAGTCAATATTTTTTCTTAATTTATGTGTCGGATCAAACTAGACAATAATTTAAGGATGAACGGAGGGATGGCAATTTGTGTCGTCGTGTCTTGTCGTATTCGTGTCACACTATTATATTTTTATGTATTATATGATCGTAAATATAACAATAAATGTTATATTAACTAAATTTATAATTTTGGTACACGTACACGTGTACACTATGCACAGGCATATACACGTACACGTACATACACGTACGTACGCTACGTGCACATACGCGCAATACGCCCCCCTCAAGGGGGCGAGGGCTTTCCTTTCTGCTCTTCCCTTCCACCCCTCTGGTATAAGAGCTTCAGAAGAGACCCATTAAAGAGTTTCTTGATTTTTCGTGTCGTATTTCGTATCGTGTCGTGCCATATTTTATCGTGTTATTTCTTTCTGTGATATTTATTTATATTATGCTGATTTGTACAATCGTGTCGTGTCAATGATTGCCAACCCGACGTGAGTATTAAATCTGTCTTGATATTCTAGTTTCCGGTGAAAATGACATTTTTAAATTAAAATCAGCCCCCGACTAGAGAGACAAAACTCATTTGATGGGAAAAAAGCAGATTCCATTTTAGACTTGTCCTAATATTATTTATTATACACCTCTAAGTCCCCGGACGCTTTAAGTTGTTGTGTAAACTAAATTACTTGTTTTTAAAATGTTTATATGTTTTGTGGCTATAATTGATTCTATTGAAATTAATTTAACTTGCTACATCGCATGCACAAACTAATACAACACTAATTTTTTAGAATACTATCTTAAAATAGAAATGTCCCTCTCTTTATCCCTCTCCCTATATATTCCTCCACTTGGTGCAACTTCATCTTATCAAGCTTAAATTTCTCCTCCTATTAGCTACTATTCTCAAAAGTTTCAGAAAGTTGTGTGTGTGTGTAGGAGTGAGTGTGTGTGTGTGTGTGTGTTAGAGAGAGAGAGAGAGAGAGAGAGAGAGAGAGAGAGAGAGAGAGAGAGAGAGGGAAAGAGAGAGAGAAAGAGTGTGTGTGTGTGTGTGTGTGTGTGTGAGAGAGAGAGAGAGAGAGAGAGAGAGAGAGAGAGAGAGAGAGAGAGAGAGAGAGAGATGGAGTGCAATAATGGGCATGGATTATTGGAGGAAATACTAGCTTTAAGAAGTGAGTCATGGGAATCCAACATTCCTCTTGGAATGAATAAAGAGTTCTACACTAATGGATGGTCCAATTTCGATAATTCCCTTTTTACCCCTGAAACATCTTTCTTTGAAGAATTCTCTTTGCCATTGTTTGATTATCAAAGCCTAAACTGCTCATTTACTAGTAATGAATTCTACCACCCATTTGGTGATCAAGTATCCCCAGCTCCAGAGCCCACGGATTCATCCACCAACAAGCTCGAAACGCCACCGTTTCCTCCTACTCAAGAAGAATCCTACTCATTGTCACTGGTGGATGATGAAGATGTGTGTTTTCTACTGGGGAATCTTCAAAATGGGTTTTCAAATATGGATCATCATCAGGTTCAAGCTCCATGTAAAATAGAGCCCCAACTACCCATTTTCAACATGGGTACTAGTAGTGTTTGCCTGGAGAAAAAGAGTAAAATCAAGAAATTGGATGGACAGCCTTCCAAGAATCTAATGGCCGAGAGAAGGAGAAGAAAAAGACTGAATGATCGCCTTTCCATGCTTCGATCAGTTGTTCCTAAGATAAGCAAGGTAATTACTCCATATAGTATTCATTAATTTTTGTTTTGTTTAATTTAATTCCCAATAATTATTTTATGTGTAATTATTGTTGAGGATAATTAATGTGTCTTCTTTTCCCCGGTAAATTTTTATTTACTCGATTGAATTTTGACTTCATCTGACTATTGACACAAAACTAGTTTAAAATTTCTGTTAAAAATTGTACTATGTCCATAAATATTTAAGGGTAGGACCTACAGAATAAACGTGGAATTGCTGATTTTGTTGTATGCCATATTTTGTGAGATTAACACTAGTCGAGTAGTGTACGTACTGAGATTAGTGTTGTGTTTAATAATTGTTTTTAATTTTTATATTGAATTTATCGTATAGTATAGTATAGTATAGTATAGTATGTATGTGATGTAATTGTAATTGAGGGTAATTAATTAATGAATGCGTCATATATATATATATATATATATATATATATATTTGTGTTTAAAGATGGACAGAACATCAATACTTGGAGACACCATAGACTACATGAAGGAACTACTAGAGAGGATCAATTCAATGCAAGAAGAAATTGAAGTGGGTGGTAATTCTAACCAGCTAACTTTGATGAACATTTTCAAGGATAATGTAAAGGCTAATGAAATCCTCGTGAGAAATTCACCCAAGGTACGTAATTAATTAATTACTCCATCTTGATCACTAGCTTGCTTAAACTAACTAGCTAGTTAATTTTCTTCTTTAATTCTACTTAATTTGGGATTGGAATTGGGATTGGGATTGGCATGCAGTTTGATGTGGAAAGAGGGAATATGGATACCCGGATTGAAATATGCTGTGCAGGGAAGCCCGGTTTGTTGCTATCAACTGTGACCACACTTGAAGCACTAGGTCTTGAAATTCAACAGTGTGTTATTAGTTGCTTCAATGACTTTTCAATGCAAGCTTCTTGTTCAGAGGTAAACAAACATATATTTAAAATAAAAATTGTACATTTTCACATGAAACTTAATAATTAGTGCTAAAAAATTAAAAATAATAATTCATGTTAATTTCTTGTGATGGTGATCATTAATTAGGAATTGGAGCAGAGAGGAATTATCAGTGCAGAAGACATTAAGCAAGAATTATTTAGGAATGCAGGCTATGGAGGAAGGTGTCTCTAAAAGATAGAATGAGAGAGAGAAAGTTTGATTAAATTGAGCCTTATGGGATAGAGTTTTTTTTTTTTTTTTGGGTCATATTTTAAATAATGATTAATCTGTAATTTTTTAAGTGATAGGTTGTAGTGCTTCAGTTGTGATTTTTGTTATCCAAAATAAGTGGTTTCATTTTTAAATCAAGGCCATATATATATATATATATATATATATATATATATATATATATATATGTTCCTAGTTGTATATCAACTTGAGAGGCGCGCATGCATGCTCATTTATCTAGCTATATATCTAGTGGGAATGGATGGGTTCTTAATTTTAAGATTCTAATAATGTATAAATACCATTTGCCAACTAGTCAAACACAAAAGCTTTGTATGGATAAATGTTTGATTTTGTGGATTATTTTTTTGTTGGGTAATAATTGAATCCAAAAATAAGCTAGAGATGGATAAAAAGTAGAAAAATATATATATAGTAAGAGTAATGATAGAAAGAAATTGTTCTAGATGCATGCGAAGCACAATGCAAGATAATTGCTAGCTTATTGTTGGATCATATATAAAATATTTGATAGCAAGTGCATTCTTATCGTATCTTTCTTGTAAACAAAAACGAAATGCCTATATAGAGGAGGAGGATTTAATGCAAAAACAACCTTCAAACAATATATGGATGCTTGATCCGTACGTACGTGATCATCATCGATATAGCTATAGCTAATTAAACAATATGGAGGACTATGATATGATTGTAAATTGTTGTTCTTAATTATTGACATGACAAAATTTTGTATTCCAATAGTAACTGTAATTAACAATGAAATCATGATCGATGTTGCATTATTTGTGTAATCATAAGCAGAAAGGTCTTGAAATCAAAATAAGAAGATTTTGCATTATTTGTCTACTCATAAGCAGAAAGGTCTTGAAATCAAAATAAAAAAGATTTTGCATTATTTGGACCCCTATTGCTTGCCGGTCGTATAGAAAGCTCTCTCTCTCTCTCTCTCTCACTCAGATTCTCACAGGCCAATTAATTAGGACCCCTATTGCTTGGTAGAAATCAATCTTGGTAGGTGTGTTGGACAATGAAATGGCTATTTTACCCTTCAATTTTTTTTTTTTTTTTTTTTTGGTGTATGGGCAAAAGAATTCAAGTTTTATTAAAATTTAAATCGACAATAGTATGTCCCCTAATGAATCTTGCCGGGATCAAGATAAAATCCCAAGCAAGAAATTAAGACACATATTCATCAAAACACCAAAAGCAAATCAAAAGAAAGAACAACAGTACGTACTGCACATTCAAAAACATCAATACAACCCAACTGAATGAATGAATGAATGCACTATGTATTGTAGCTCGTTAGCCAGCCCGACATCATTGGAGCTAGAGCAAGAAACCAGAAACGCATGATTGATCGATCGAGATCATCAAATGAGCACCTTTAGAATCGTAGATATATAACACTAGTATAAACGCCACCCAAAATTATTAGTATGTGAATAATCAGACCAAAGGGACCCAAGCAACGAATAAATCACTAGCTACCAATTAACGTACGTTGTCGAAATCATTAGACCCTGAGAATTAAATGAGAGAGGAGCAAATAAATCACTCCTCCTGATGCTAAAACACTTATTATTAATAGACTACTCCTAAAGAAGCACTGTTGCACACCACCACAGAATATATATATATATATATATATATATATATCACATACTCACATGGAAACTTATGATCAATAGATGCATTACACACCAAGATTTTTTTGAATCATTTCTTATAAAAATGAAATTAAAGTTATTATATACGGAGTATGTGCAAACCCAAACTCGAAAAAGCCAAAAGTAAAATACGGTAAAAGTTATTAGGGGAAAAATCCCATCAATCCATAACAGAACATAGCCAGCCACCCAGTCTTAAAAAACTAAAAGGGTCTATAAGGTTCTTTTGGGACTGTGGCCTCCATAATACTCCCTCGGTCCCAAAATAACAAATAAAAATGTCATAATTTCCTATTTCTTTTATTTTAAGAATATACTATATTATAAGAATATATATATATGATTATATTTTTGAAGTAACTATTGAATACTCCCCATATATATATATATATATATATATATATATATATATTTAATTTTGGTGTAATTTAAATGAGATGTAAACAAGTAAAGTATAATTTTTTTTAAAAATTAACTTGTTTAAATGAGATTATTTTCTTAGAACTTGAGGAGAATACAAATTAGGTCATTGAGTGAAAAATCAGGCCGCCTTAATATTCACAAGAAAGTACTACTATTAAACTTAATTTTATCTGTTTTGGGGCCTTTTCGGCCATTCATCGTCTACAGGCAACAATTACAAGGCTTACAGAATCTCTTTCCATTTTCCTGTTTTCGGCTTCATTCTATCGGTTTCCTAGTAATCTATTACTATCTCCATCTCAAAATAATTGTCATTTTACTAATTTACACAGAGATTTTTTAAAAATTAAAAAGACTAATATACCCTTATTTAAGCTCAATTATTACAAATATTTATTGAAATCTAATACGACAATTATTTTGTCACCAATTTTTTTTAATAAAATGAAAATCAATTCAGGAAATTGCTGTACGGTCCACTTTCTGAAACTTTTTTTCTCTCCAGTTCACTCTTTTTTTTTTAACTGCTAAAAGGCACTTTGAGAATTTTCTTCCTATAATGCCCTCAACAACATCGTTGCTTCAGATTTGAGGTTCGAATTGATGTATAAATGATTTCATGCTGTTAATATAGTCTTTCCTCATGTTTGAGTATCAATTTCGATGCATATAATACGAATTTGATCGCAATTTGATCAAATTGGAATTTTTTGAATTCATCCCATTTTTCTTTGTTCTTGGGCTGTTTTGGCCACTTTAATCTATGTTTTAAGCTTCGAATTTGTTTAAAATCAATCTCATATTGTTATCCTAACTTAGTACTACATTTGTACACAATTTTTTTACCAAAAAAATACTATTTTCGAGATCAAAATTGAGCTTGACAGTGTGCTGTCCGAAAATAGAGGGAGATGTTCTTGGACTGATTTTGGGACTTTAATCAATGATTTGAGTTTGAATTTTGTATAATATCAATATCATACTGTTATAGGAAGTCAATACCATGTTTGTATGTAAATTTCCCAACCAAAAACAACAATTTTGATATTCTATTAAATTGGGCCGGGCCAGGCCAAGCCTTGAAATCGGGCCGGGCAAAATTTATATCGGGCATTTAAAACTAAAGTCCAGTCTCTCTAAATATCGGATTGGACCGGGCCAGCCCACGGGCCGATGCATTATTTCGGGCCAATTGCACTAGTTTTGACATTTTTGTCAGCCCATACGTAAGCCCATCGGGTCGAGCTTTGAAATCGGGCCGGGCCGACCCAGCCCAAAGTTACATCGGGCCTAAAAACTAGAGTCCAGCCCGTCCTAATGTCAGGTTGACTGAGCCGGGCCGATTTTGCCGGCTCTAGTGTGAAACCCTTTTTAAAGACTTGACAACACCTGATTATCCCATTGGATTTTATTTTAAAATTTTTTTTTTTATTATCATTAGTTTTCTTCTACTTTTTATAGCGAAAGGATCACGTCGTATTGAATTCATCTATGTCACCAAATCATGTTAGCATCTATAAAATGCCTCCTGTCCATTTGAACAAATTCAAAATGAACGAACCCCCCCGCCCCCAATTAACCTTAAGGCTTGAAACTCAAGCCACTAATAACAACTTTTTATGCTTTATATATAATATCATGTATGGTCTCAAAGATGGGATACAGATTTCCACCCAGAATCAAACAAATAATAACAGGAAAAAGAAATACGCACGCACAGGAACGAACAAAAGAAAATTAAAAGTAAATATGGACTTTGGAGTTGGTGCGAAAAAGGTGCTGCAAACAGTGAAGTTAGGACAAATAATTAATAAGATCAAATAGAAAGATATTAAAGGTCTACAATAATTCATCTAAAGATTCAGTTACTCATTAAAAAGTATATTTACATTCAGTCAATTATCAATGAATAAGAAATTAAAGCCAATATTCATATTAATTGTTTACTCCATATTCATGCAAGCAGAATTAGCCAAAGCAAGAACATGGGCACTTAGGCATGACAGTGTTGATGCCTGGAAATGAAGTCCCTAAATTTGTAGCATTGCCTTCTCCACGGCACGGGGTCAGTCAGTCGTCTACACAAGTGCAAGTGCTCTTGCTACAAGTCCTAGATCCAATACCAAAATTTATTTCTTTTTGTTCACATTAATTTCGAGATGGTAATAGTCTGTAAACTATGGTAAACTTTCCCAATTATCTTCCTTCGAATCTCAATTATTGAACCATATACGAAAGTGCATCATATCAAGTCTTATCACTTGGCCAAGTCTCGTATCTAACTCAAGATCATTCACCGAGACATATATGCTATGAAAGTTTGAATAAAATAACTTCTTCCAATGATTTTATAAGATGATTACAACCTATATTTATAGTATAAATTACAAGAAGGCAATGCCTTAACTCTAGCCTAAGAATACTCTAAATCCCTTAATTCTAGCCTAAGAATAATCTAAAATAACAAACTAAATCTTTGACTTGTAGGCTAGGAATATTCTAGAATTAAACTATATACAAAAGGATGGAAATAAATAAATACAATATTATTTATTCTTATCACGCCCCCGCAAGTTGGACGATCCTTGGATAAGTCCAATCTTGGAGACGAGAGAGAGGAAACGAGGACGATGTAATGGTTTGGTAAGAGCATCGGCAAGTTGATCGTTGCGGAGATGTGTTGCACGCGTAAAGTGCCAAGTTGTACTGTTCACGAACAAAGTGGAAGGCAAGAGCAAGATGCTTCATTCAGGTGAAAAACGGGATTTGCGGCATAGTGGGTGGCACCAAGGTTGTCGAGTATATAAGCGGTGTAGTGGTTGGTGTGAGTACACCGGGTATAGCACCGTAATTTCGTGAGAAGGTTACGAACCCAAAGAATTTCAGTAGTGGTATCGGCAATTGCTCGAAACTCGGCTTCGGTGGAGGAGCGGAAAGTGCTCGTTGTTTTCTAGACGCCCGGAAATCGGGTTGCGCCCAAGGTAGACTAAATATCCGGAAGTTGAAACATAATTGTCTTTATCACTAGCCCAATCTGCGTCACAAAAGGCATGAAGGGAACATGGGGTGTCACGGTATAGTTGCAACCCTAGATGAAGAGTGCCGTGAAGGTATCTAAGAAGACGTTTTAAGGCTGACCAATGAGTGTCACGTGGATTTTGTAAAAATTGTGCAAGTTTGTTGACCGGGAAAGCAATGTCCGGACGGGTGATTGAGAGATATTGGAGAGAACCGACTATAGCCCTATAATCAGATGGGTTTGAGATAGGAGGCGGTGTTGGTGAGAGGTGGGTAAGGAACCATTGGAGTGGGTTGGGGTTTAGAATCAATCATATTATGGTGGGTGAGTAGATCATGGATGTATTTGGTTTGAGAGAGAATGAGACCTTGAGCATTAGGGTTGACTTCAATGCCCAAGAAATAAGAAAGAGGTCCAAGATCTTTTAGAGAGAAACGATTGGAAAGGTTAGTGATGAAAGATTGGAGAAGGGATTGTGATGGACCAGTGATGATAATGTCATCAACATAGACAAGAAGATAAAGGGTGTGGTGGTTTTGATTGTAGATAAAAAGAGAGGGGTCAGCAATGGAAGGTTTAAAGCCGGAAGAAATAAGGTGGGATTTGAGCTCGGTGTACCAAGCACGAGGAACTTGTTTGAGGCCGTAGATGGCCTTGGTTAATCGACACACATGAGTGGGGTTGGCTTCATCGACGGCCGGGGTTGAGACATAAAAGCTGTTTCATGAAGGGTGCCTTGAAGGAAGGCGTTGTTGATGTCTAGCGACGAAGAGACCAACCTTGGCTTAGGGCAAGAGAAAGAAGAAGGCGAACGGTCACGGGTTTTACAACGGGACTAAAGGTTTCGAATAGTCCACAGGGACGTTGGTGAAAGCCTTTGGCTACAAGGCGGGCTTTGTATTTTTGGATAGAGTTATCGGGGTTGTATTTGATACGGTAGACCCATTTGCAACCAACAATGTTTTGGGCTTGGTGAGGAGGTACTAGGGTCCATGTGTTGTTTTTGGTGAGAGCTTGATATTCATCTAACATGGCTGTGCGCCAAAGAGGAGAGGAGAGAGCTTGTTTAGTTGTGGTTGGAAGGCTAGTAGGAGAAGGAAGAGTTGCTAGGTTGACATATTTTGGGTTTGGTTTCACAATATTATTTTGAGAGCGGGTGGTTATGGTTCGAATGGGGTTGGACGGTTGGGGTAGTTGTTCAGTAGGTGTGGGTGGGATTATATTAGGTGTGGCGGTAGGTGCGTTAGGCGGAGGATGTGAAGTGGTGTAGGTGCGGATGTGAGTATATCGGGGTTAACATCAACAGGTGGGGCAATGGATTGGTCGATATAGTGTAGGCGAGTTAAGGGCGTGTGTTTATAATAGGTGTGGGTGGTGGTGGGTTTGAATCGAAATGTTAGTTGTAGGTTGGTCAATTTGGTTGGTAGGTGTGATGGTTGGTGTAGGTACAGATGTGAGTGCTTCGGGTTAACATCGCGAGGTTGAAGTATTGGAATGGTGATGGAACACCACCGGGAAGGAGTAATATTTGTAGTTTCGGAGGGTTTTAGAGAGGGATGGATAGGGAATTCACTTTCAATAAACTTCACGTGTGCGGAAACATAAACACGGTTGGTGGAGGGTTCTAAACAGTATGCACTTTGGGTATTGGAATAGCCAATAAAGATACATGGGCTGGATTTCGGATCAAGTTTGTGTGTGGTGTAGGGTCTAAGCCACGGGTAGCAAAGACAAGAAGGCTGCGAAGCTCGGTGTAATTTGGTGGTGTTTTAAAAAGACGAAGATAGGGAGAGTCATTATTAAGGGTGGAAGAGGGCATACGGTTGATAAGATAAGTGGTGTAAGAAAAGCATATGTCCGAATTTTAGTGGGAGATTGGCGTGAGAGAGGAGAGCCAATCCGGTTTCAACAATGTGTCGGTGGCGACGTTCGGCGTAACCGTTGTGTTCAGGGTATGAGGTGGGGAGGTGAGATGAGTGATGCCATCTTGAAGAAGAGATGGAGTGAGTTTTAGGTATTCTCCTCCATTATCGGAGAAGACTTGGATTATGGGACGTTGAAAATATTTTTCGACTAGGGTTTTGAAGCGGTTAAAGGTGGAAAAAGTGTCGATTTATGTTTGAGAGGGTAAAGCCAAGTGTATTTGGTGTAATGGTCTACAAATATAGCGTAATATTTGTAGTTGTCACAGATAAAATTGGGGAGGTCCAAACATCGGAAAAGATAATATCAAGAGGAGCGGTGGAATTTAGAGAGGAGGTAGAAAATGGGAGTTTGTGGCTTTTATTGATGTCACATGCATTACAATTGGAGTAAGGTTTTGAGGGAATAGGAAGAGAAAATTGTTTTTGAATGGAGGAAATTATAGGAAGGGCGGGATGACCGAGTCTGTGATGCCACGAAAGAAGTGGGATGGCTGTGCTAGTGTGTGTTTGGATTGAAGATGGGTACCATATGTAGACACCCTGGTCAAGGGTTCCATGAATGAGGGTGTGATGATTGGAAAGTGTTTTGATAATGAAAGAAGAGGGTGTGAACATGACATAGGCGTAATTGTCCTTACAAAATTGTGAGACGGAAAAGACGTTTCTGAGATGAGTGGGACATGAAGAACATTATTGAAGAGAAGGGAGGTGTGAGGGGTGGGAAGAGAAAATTACCTATGTTTGATATTGGGAGAGAAGAGCCATCTCCTATAGTAACTGTGTCGACTCCATTGTAAGGGCTATGATATGAGAGGGTGGATAAATCACTTGTCATGTGATGTGTAGCCCCACTGTCAATAAGCCAGGATGTGGGGAGTGTGGTAGAAAGCGCTGATGCGGTGTAGATATGAGGGTGGATATTAGATGTGAGTGCTTGATGTGGTCACATCTTGGGTCACATTGACGGAATTTCGTCAAGGGTGGGATGTTTCTAGGGTTTTGCTTGGGTTTTTGTTGTGTGGTCGCAGGAAGTAGAAGGAGCTTTGGGTTGGAATGTATAGATGGTGGGGTGGAGGGAAAAACAACGGTTGGGTAATCCCTCTTGAATCTATGGCATTGAGAGGTAACATGCCCTTTGCGATTGCAATATTGGCATTTGCCATTGAAGGTGGGTTGATTAGAAAGGGATGGGAGGTTCATTAGAGCTGAGGAGTGATGATGAGGCGTGGAAGGGTTTTGCCTAGAGTTTTGCCGTGGGTAGGGAGTGTTTGTTGAGGGTGGTTGTACGGCAGAATGGGTGGTGCCGTGGGCGTTGATGGAAGGTGTTTGGGTGGCGGCGGAAGACTTGGAGAGGGTGATGAATCGTGGGGCGGATGATACCATATGAAAGTTTGAATAAAATAACTTCTTCCAATGATTTTATAAGATGATTACAACCTATATTTATAGTATAAATTACAAGAAGGCAATGCCTTAACTCTAGCCTAAGAATACTCTAAATCCCTTAATTCTAGCCTAAGAATAATCTAAAATAACAAACTAAATCTTTGACTTGTTGGCTAGGAATATTCTAGAATTAAACTATATACAAAAGGATGGAAATAAATAAATACAATATTATTTATTCTTATCATATGCTACGGTCGGAGTAAAATTTTCTCCTATTTTTTGCATCGTGATATTTTCAAATTTTATTATCAAAATCTCTTTACATTATCATCGTAGGAGTATATCATAAATTTATGTTAAAGCATAAAATGCATTATATATATATGCTGATTTAGAATTTGCGTACACTTGACATCTTCAATTTTATTATAAATATAATCTAGAGTTTTCATAGACTTAGTTTTCTCAACTCAAACAACATATGTAGCAAGTTTCTGATTATCATTATATATATATATATATATATATATATATATATATATATATATATATATATTTTAATTTTTTTCAATTCACATCTGATCAATAAATCTCCAGTCAGAAAATTATTTGCCAATTAAACTTAGGGGACAAATGAATTTTATTGCACATTGTCTTGAAAACAAATTGAAATAACTCTAATACCGAATACTAACTTGATCAAATAAAATCAAACAATAATTAGGTTTATTTGTATAATAGTCTGAAGATCACACAAGACGACAAAACAATAAAGAGAAATTGTATAATCAAGAAATATGAATTATAAGGGCCATAAGGCCCTTTTCATGAAGAACGGCATGAATAGCCGTACGACAAGGCACAGAACGGCCTGTTATTATTTCTATCTTACTATTATTGTATATTGGTTCCTTTTTTTTTTTGGGTTGTTTGCTCTTCAATTCTAATTGTTTTTTCTTTACTTCGTTCGACCAACTTTTTTCTCTCGTCTCCCCTTACTATTTCTCAATTTCTTAAGACAAATAATTTTTAAAATAAATCATTAAATCGCGAGGTCAACAGAGTCATTATAGTCACATGACTCCCTTTAGTTAGGACTACTCCAAAAATCTTATTGTTATAAAGGCCGAAATTTCTCTCAAGTTTATGAAATTTACTTTTACACTCTTACCCTTCATATTATTTAATTTATTAAAAAGAGTATAAAGAGTATTAAAAAGTAACTAACCTATAATAAATGTAATTTAAAATTATTTGCTAGCATTAAAAATTATATAGTGTGCACATGTTGTGGAATTAATATTTTGCGCACATGTTTATAAAGTTATTTAACCTATAAAAATTAGGGCAAAATTTGGGTCGGTCCCTTTTAGACAATTTTCATTCGCTAATATCCAATATAATTATTTTCAACCAAAAAATGATATTTTTGTTGCGAAATGTCATCTCTGCCTTTTAAAAACACGGAACAGTGCACGTTGTGCATCGCAAAATAAAAAATGATGCATCGCAACACAACATGATGCACATAAAAATACGGAAGTCCACTATGTGCATCCCAAAACAAAAAAACGATGCATCGCAACACAAGACGATGCATAAATTATTTGTGCATCGCAACACAAGATGATGCACAAATTTATGCGATGCACAAATTTTGTACATCACAACACAAAGACGATGCACAAAATTTTGCATTGCACAAATCAACCACTAAGAAAAAGAAGGGTAAGCACAAAGTATTCCCAGAGTACTGAGATGAAATGGAATCTACTCTTTATAGCGTGCCTAAATTAATGTAATTTGAAGGTAGGGAAGAAGAAACTCACTTTAGGCTCCGTTTGTTTCATGGAAAATTTATTTTTAGAACTTTCTTAATTTTTCGGTGTTTGGTAACATTTGAAAAATGTAATCAATGTAAAAACCATTTTACTACTCAACGAAAAATGAAGCCTTCTTTTCAAGAAAATAACTTACAGGTTTTATTTCCGTAAGTCATTTTTCAAAATTTGTTCATTCCAATATTCTTCTATTTGAATGTGCTATATTCATTTCTAATTTTTCTTTCAAGAAAAATAATCATAATATTTTACCGTAATCTTTTAAAGTGGTTCTATGAACAATTTTTTTTATATATCATTTTGTTGATACTGTCAAGATTTATAAAAAACTTTTATAACATTAAAAAATAATATTCTTGTTCGTCCCAAAATAAATGTCACTTTTATTTATGATCACGAATAAAAGTAAACTAGATTTTGTGCCCGTGCCTATGGCACGGTGACAGTAGAGACCAGATTATTGTATACTCGAGGTTAATGTATGCTCGAAGTTTTGTAAGGGGTGAATAAGACTAAATGACACAAAACTAATAAAATAATAATGAATTATAATTCATTTATTTCGTAACAAAACCAATAATGAAATAATGTAATAAAAAAAATGAAAGCAACATTATTTTATTATTTTCTCAATAACAAAAATTTAATCTTCTTCCGTAGGCTTTTGCTTCACAACAATGTCTCCTTTAGCAACGCGAGCTGCAATACATTTTTTCATTATTTTTACCTACACGTGAAACAAAGAAGATGTCAAACACATTCACGAAACACTTGTCAACAATTTCATGGTAAATTGGCATTAAGTGCACACTCAGCAGTAATAACTTAAAATAGAAAGGTCAATAAGCTGGTGGGTGTAGGCACAAATATATTTATTGATTGTTGCTACCAATGAAGACCATGTGGCTATGCAAATTAAAAAAGTCATAAGCATGAGGGTAGTATTTACTTTGACTATGCTGCTACACACAAATATACTCCCTCCGTCTCGCTCAAAGAGTCGATGTCTATAGACGAACATTGTAAGGCTTGAAATACTCGTCCATGAATACCCTTGGTCTAAGAATTAAAAATATTTTCTAAAGTTAACACTGGCAACTTCGAAAATTCATAAAATTGATTAGCTTAAGTATTAAAAAAATGACTCTTTGAGTGGAAAATCAAAAAATAGAAAGTAGGGTCTCTTTGAGTGAAATGAAGGAAGCGGGATATTAGGCATTCAGTACACACTCAGCAGTTAATACTTCAAATAGGAGGGCCAATGAGCTTTAGGCTTGTGCACACTCAACTTCCAACGATCATGGTTATACTGCCAAGAAAAAGATATTAAAATTTCCTTTATTAATTTGATATATGCAAGTACTTGATGTTCATTTGCATGGCTGCTTAACTATAGAATTTAAATGTTCATATGCATGGCTGCTTAACTATAGAATTTAAATCCTAACCATTCAAAGGAGAGTAAAAGAGAATCTATTTCAGTTAATATCTAACTTTATTTTATTTAACTAAAAATAAGCACTTATTTTTGGATGAATGTAATATTTTTCTTACTTTCGTTAGCAGCATAGTAGTAACTGTCTACAAACAAAGTTGTAAGACCACTTCTTCTTCTTTTTCTTTTTAATGCAGAAAATGGATAAAAGGGAAAAAATTTATATACCCACATGTTTTTTTTCCCTTTTATTAACGAATAGAAATAGTTAGATTAGGGAGCATATATAGAACTCAATCATAAACAAAAAAAAATCAGAAGTGGTTCACTATCATGCTTTTATTATTAGAGAAGCACGATAGCTCTTCTTTCAGGCATTATATCAAACGGGTTATGGGCACTAACTAAAGAAATCATCACAAATAAGAAATCGATTGGGACATGTGCCAAGAAGAGTCTTCAATACGCCAAATCAAAATTCCAGGAAATTCCAATAAAAAATAATCCAATACGCAAAAATTCAAACAACAATTTGTAACACTGGTCAAAGTCAACAAACTGTATTGCGAATATGCAATCTATATCTCATCAACATCGAAAAATGCACCTCTAACACTGAATGCAAGAAGAAGAAGAAAAATATGTCACAACTCAAAACAATTACAAAGAGAGATAAAGCCAGCAGTTTCAAGGGGGTTTACCAAGTGGTTAACTTCTACCAAGTTTTCTATGTGACTGTCAGTGCATTATTAGTAGGATTATTACTGACCTGCTATTTCATCTATTAACTAATGTTGACGCAGAGTATAATTCGTTCATACACTTTTCCATTGATTGTTTGTGGACAAACCCCGAAGCAAAAGCAAAAAAGAAAAAGAAAAATCAGAAACATTCTTGACTAACTCAATTTGTAAGATACACCAGCATCACCAGAAAAAAACCTGATTCCAACTGTACTTCCTTTTCATCAGTTGCCATATACAACTGGATTAACAGACAGTGGGAAAGAATGCAAGAAGTCAGGGCTTAAAAGCTTGCAGATGACCCTCACGGAGATGAACCCCATGGTGAATTCTAGAGAGGAGTTTGCCCATTCTTGATCCAAAATGGATCAACCTGGCTTCTAATTACAATTTCAACCTTGACAGCGACAATCAAATTGTTTCGGCGCCAACGGAGTAAAATCACGTGATCCCTGATTCTCTTCAATTTAAAAAGCGAAATCATACTGTTGATAAATTCTATAGAGTTAAGATTCGTGGGTAATGGACAATCTTCTAAGAAATTTCCTTTTGGAAGGTTGGGAATTAACTTCAGCTTCGGTCTTGGCCATTAGTATATTATTGCATATAGAAAGATTATGGTGGATTTTAGATAGACTGTTTCATTGGTTATCTGAAGAGCAAGGATGTGTGTTCACCTTGGGAGATGTGTAAGGACATCTATTGCAATAAATAGTATGTGGAACATTTAGCCAAGTGTTAATTTGATTTGGATAGAGGTTGCAATCTGAATTCCGTTTCATGGAGTTGCTTGATGAGTGAGAATTGTAGAAATGGATTTTCCTTATTTTGAAATTAGTTTGATAAGGTGAAGCATGAATATGAAGAGTAATCTGTGAATAGATCAGCCAAAGCATTAGAGATACTTGAGTATATACATAGTTTTAGATGATAGGTTCTAACTCCTTGATTGGGGTTTGATTCAAGCATCATAGATTCATCTCTTACATTTCTTTTATTAGATTTTATGTAAAAAAATTGAAGAGAAGGTATGAGTGTAAAGCTTATATGAAACAATATCCTTGAGTATATACATTTTAGTATTACTACAAACTCATTTCACTGCCTTAAATTAATTTAGCATTTTTGCTTCAAGACAGTACAGTAGTAGCAGTTTTTTAGTCAACTTTAACGAATTAACTGTATCAATTCAGAAACTTCTAGAGTGCGAGGCCATATTCATTGGAAAGCACTATGAGTCTACTTTTAGTAGAAAAAATCGGTTCGTCGTTTCGAGTTCCAGAGAGTGAGAAAACTAATTTTTAGTATGACTGATGCAAGCTGTCTGCACATTCTGCAGAACACAGTAGTAGCAGTTTTTTAGTCAACTTTAACGAATTAACTGTATCAATTCAGAAACTTCTAGAGTGCGAGGCCATATTCATTGGAAAGAACTATGAGTCTACTTTTAGTAGAAAAAATCGGTTCGTCGTTTCGAGTTCCAGAGAGTGAGAAAACTAATTTTTAGTATGACTGATGCAAGCTGTCTGCACATTCTGCAGAACCAGACTTTCAGTCTACTTTATCGATAAAACTGTATTGACTCACAATGAACCGGATTGAGTGGCTATAATTTTTGGAAAGATCTATGAGTCTACTTTTAGTAGAAAAAATCGGTTCGTCGTTTCGAGTTCCAGAGAGTGAGAAAACTAATTTTTAGTATGACTGATGCAAGCTGTCTGCACATTCTGCAGAACACAGTAGTAGCAGTTTTTTAGTCAACTTTAACGAATTAACTGTATCAATTCAGAAACTTCTAGAGTGCGAGGCCATATTCATTGGAAAGCACTATGAGTCTACTTTTAGTAGAAAAAATCGGTTCGTCGTTTCGAGTTCCAGAGAGTGAGAAAACTAATTTTAGTATGACTGATGCAAGATGTCTGCACATTCTGCAGAACCAGACTTTCAGTCTACTTTATCGACAAAACTGTATTGGCTCACAAACGCGACATATATTTTCACTCTGAGGAAGAATTTAATCACTTATCAACAAAATTACATCCAAAAATAATCTAATTACAGTTTAAAAATTAAATGTGATTACAACTCATGTATACAAAATAAGATGAAAATTTTCTAAGCAAAAAACAACAGATTGAACTTCAATCTCAAGCACTTTTCATTAACTTTAACACAATAGAATAAATCAAAAAAGTAAATCGGATCGATACATCACATAAACACACAAAAAAACCCTAGTTTCAACGTTGAAAGCGAAAGGAAGTAACATATTGAAATTAGAGGAGTGATAGACCTATGATAGTGCCGTGTACGACAGTACCGTTCTTTAGCTCATCGAGACGATCTCATTGTTCAACTTCATCAAAAACCTGCAACAATTTCTCCCCAAAAACGGACTTATAAACCGTATACGAATGTTTCTAAGATGAGAGCTAGAAAATGATAGCCAAAATCAGATTGGGAAGGAGTTATCAGATAGTGTCTAATTGGGCATAAGGAAGAATTATGTCCCAAGAATGCTACTGATTCATCACCGCCGAACCAAGGAGCAAAATAAGAGAACGGTAAGACGGTGGAAGGGCTTCAAAATAAAAAATCAAATTATCTGCGAGTTGCAATCCATGACAAAGGAGAGAAGGATGAAAATTTTAAGATTAAGAGAAAAAGAAATCGTGGACTTACAGTTGGGGGAAGGAGACTCGAAACGATTGGAGATGAAACGGACTGGTACATTATGATTAACATGATCCTGCTTCATATAGGGATATATGCATGCAACTATTAAGTTGGTATTTGAGGTTGACAATATATTGGAGTTGCTGATTATATTTCGGATTGCGAATTGAAGCCCATGTGCACGCCCAATGAGGGAGAGGTCATTTTCAAATTTTGCTCCATTTGATTCCTCATTGCACCTGACCAAATACTTCTAAGTATAAAAAAGAAAAATAAAGAAAAAAGAAACGGAGAAAAATACTATCGCGCATGCGCCTCGATGAGTGTAATAGATTAATACAAGGTTCTACGTTTATTATAGTTTAATGTTATTGTCCTGAGTGTTATTTTGACACTCGGTTGTATAAAACTTGTTTGAACACAAAGATAAATGTTCCCCTTCCTTTTCACTTGGTAGGTTTCTGATGCCATACATTCTCGTTTATGATTGGTAAAATGTATGCCATTTGAGTTATTAATTAATTAATTGCTTGATGCTTTCAGTCCTCGCTGATGGAAACTGGAGTTATTGATTCTATGGGATTGTTCGACTTGTTCAGAATCATACAGCTACAGATAAAAAAAAAAAACCATGCTACCAGCTTGAACTCGAATTCGGAACATACCCAATATTCAAACTTTAATTTGAAATCCAAATCAAAACAAAATTTATTTCAGCATAAAAAACATTAAATAAATCCACAAAACCCAATTTAATTTTTTCAATTCAACTACAAAAATTGAAGGAATTAAACTTTAAGAAATACCCACACAAAGAAACTCCCTTCATAAATGCATACGAATGAAAATTACCTAGAATTGGAACAGAGAGATTTCGATTTCAAGCCCTACGCTTAGAAATCAGATGATAAGAGAAAAGCTTACAAAGATTTTGGCGAAGAAGAGATGGTGTCGTTGGTGTAAGCGGGGGTGGCTGCAGCTTGGGCGACGGAGAATTGCTGTCGGCGGCTGGCAAGTGACGGCAGAAAGTGACGGCCGAGAAGGAGAAGGGGAAGAAGGCGACTTGCTGGGTGTCGTCGTCTGGGTCTTCAGAAGAGTGCGAGATGGAACGTGGGTTTGATTGGGGAACGGGAGAATGGGATAACCGTCCTCCACACATGTGAAGTTAGGATTTAATTTCAGCCGTAGGATTTTAGTAACTCGGTAAATCTGGGCCGGTAGTTAGCCTCAGTCAATTGCACACGTATGGACTGAGCGTTATTGTATTATAGATATTCATTTTGAGACAAGAAAGTAACAATAATACTACGAAATTAAGTAGTTGAATTCTAAAAATATTTCAACTTGATATTTTAATTAGAAATACTAAGATAGAGTGAACATGTTATATATATATATATATATATATATATATTGTTTGAAAGTCTTTAGTTAGTTGATTTAAAAATTTAAACTATTTTCTTAATATCTTAAATATTAAATATAATATTACACGGAATAAAATCTTTGGTTGAAGAGTACATGAAACTTCTAGTATAATGTTTGAGATCATAGAATTTCTAGTTTGAAGTTGCAATCGGAGCCTAATATTACCTTTGCACTACTCAATTTTAATAAGCACTTCATCCTAAGATAAATGTCCATTATTTCATTTTGGAACGTTCCAACAATTGTCTCTTTTATTTTTTTAAATGTTTTTCAAGTCAATTATCAATTATGTCATTCTTATTTGTGAGAATGAAAAGTAGATTGATCCTATTAATATAACACCACTAGTAATAAATTTGGGTTACTAAAAAATTATTTAAAGTCAAACAATTTCTTAAAATTATTGTATATTCAATACGAGACACTATTTTTTAGACGGAGGGAGTATAACATTTTGTACGTATTCATGATATGTTTTATGTAACATTTTCCATGTATTTGTCAAACACCTGAAAATATTTTCTATCATATTTTCAAAAAATTTACCAAACGCCTGAAAATAAAACTTTTTAGTTTCCAAAAATTATTTTCCTTGAAACAAACGGAGCCTTAATTACACCGAGGGAGTAGCCTTTCTTCCTACCACACTTCTTCTATTGAATAAATGGGACCCAACATCTCTCGCTTGAACAAAATAATAGTCGTCTAGTCCTGAACCAAGAACGATCACCTCTCTGAGGAAATCCCAAAAGTCGTGGGCGCATCCGCCCTTATTTACCTTGAATTGATGGAAGCGGGTAAGCCTAAAGAAAGACCAGCTAAATTAAAGAGCGTTTGGGAAGTGAAGGGGCGGGGTAATTTTAGAACAAATAGTCAATTTATCACTTAAAGTGAATTTAAGCGGTTGTAAATAATTATTATGTTCGTTGAAAATCCCATAAACTGGATTGACCGCAATTATTCCTAAAAATTACCATTCCACCATAAAGAGGAAAGCAAAGAACACTGCCGGCCGATTTGCTTAATATTGTGTGCACATGTTGTGGAATTAAATTAGTAAAGAGAGAGAGAGGAATGACGAATGAGAAGGAAGATTGAAGAAGGAAGTGGGAGCTAGCCATCCATAGGGTTCCCCTAGCTCTAACACTATTAGTTCTGGTAATAGTCTCCATGACTGCCATCTTCTGTTGTTGCTACCATTGGGATAAGCTCCAGCACCAACCTTCCACTGACGGAGAAATCACCACCACCATTCCAGTTGCATGATCACATGCTTCTCAATCACCTCCACTGTAACGCCCCAAACCTGAGCCCAATTAAATAGGCCCAAGCCCAAAACGTCACTGCTCGAAATCCAACTAAACCAAACCAAATTTAGCAATACATCAAAATATGTTCTTAAGGAAAGTCTGCAGCGGAACGATAACCCAAATATTACAATCACAAAAATTCAAACCCAAAATGATTTGTCTCGCAGGACTAACTTAAATTATTCGAACATTAAAATTTAAATTAGTCTAATTACAAAGAACTCAATAGAATATCTTCCAACTTATCCTTGCATGCGTGTCTCAACGTAAAAACCTTAACGTCTCACTTATGACCTGAGGAGAAGAGTAAAGTGAAGGGTGAGCGAACAATGCCCAGTAAGTTCAGTCGCCGCCCTTCCGGTTTCTAAAGAAGGGTGGACGCACAAAGAGAATATTCGAAAATGAAACAATGCTATAAAAGGTGGTTTACAGTTCATGCGATACTTTATAACGAAACGAAATAGTGCGAACGGATTAGTGTTTCACAAATGAGAGTTCAAGGAAAAGAAACATGCAAAGTACGAAGTCGAGTAACCCAATCGTCACCAACCGTCCCATACCGGCTAGTCACGACGGATTACTCACAGATGTCATGATCACGTAGGTGGTCCATTGACCATTCACATAAATGCCCCCGAAGGGTGCCAACATTTTACCCCAAGGGTAACTATTAGAAGGTAAGTCATGACTACCGCACCAGAGGCCAGGTGGTGCAAAAATATAAGGTCCACTCTATACCCAGTGGCGGGTTGTTCGTAATCACGAACTAATTAAGGTTCACTCTATACCTGACGGGTTGTTCGTAATCACGAACTAATTAAGGTTCACTCTATACCCGTGACGGGTTGTTCGTAATCACGAACTAATTAAGGTTCACTCTATACCCAATGACGGGTTTTCAACTAGTGATCATAACGGAGTTCGAAATAAAACAACATTATCAAACGATACATACGAAATTTACTTTCGAAGTATAAGCATTTCATCAAATACCAAAGATATGACATGAGGTTTGAAGAATATAATACGACGAAATGCGAAACGACGGAGTCAAAGCAAATTCCGACACGAGGTCGGGCATGGTAATCAAAACGATAATTTCAAAAAAAGTAAACGAGTAACCTAACGCCGAAAAATTATATTCGCAAAATAACTTAAAAGAAGCGAAATCCCTTACCTTAATAATGCAGCGGAACAATTAATTAATTCGTACGCGAATAATGTCCGTCACGCGCGCTCGTTCAAATCTAATTTCAACACGAAAAATACTAATTACTAACAACAATCTCTCTCAATAAAATATACTCTAATTACTAACATAATTTAGTATTGTATAGTTACTATTTTATTACTTTACATTTTATTTTATTTATTATTGTTTTTTTATTCCAGCACACCCCAAAATATACACACCCACTTCCATTATTAACCAAGTCATCCCACACAACCAAAAAATCCACACCTCTTGACACACTGACACCAGTATACTCAACCCATACACACACACACACAGAATACACACGTACATGCATCACACGCACACACACACTGTCCATATATATATGTATATATATATATAATATATTAAATACACACATTCTCCCATGCGCTGACCACACACACTCCTCACAAATACACCCAAACACACACCCAACTCTCATTTTTTTCTTCCAGCTTCTCTCCCACTTCTTTTCCTTCTTCTTTCCTTTCTCTTCTCTTTTTTTTCTTCCAGCTTCTCTCCCTCTTCTTTTCCTTCTTCTTTCCTTTCTCTCTTTTTTTTTTTTTTTTTTTTTCCAATTAACAAATCAACATACATTATCCATACACAACAATCCACGCACGCACACCACACACAAACACACACAACCACACTTACCACAGCTTAACCAAAACACTCACCCATATCTCTCTTCTTCCCTGTTCTGGTTTTTTTTTTTTTAAATCTAATTGACATCCACCCCTCCTGCCATTGCCAGTATTTACTCCTCCCTCCACATGCCAACATATAATCACACTTACCCAATAAATTAACAATCACTCTCTCACCGATAACAACCAAGAGAAAACAACCAGCTTAACAAAAATTAAAGAATGGAAGGAAGAAAGGAACCAAAACTCATATGATATTATTATCATTATACTTTACATCCACACAATACGATTAGAGTTGCACAAGTAAGAGTTACCTCCGTTTAGCTATTCACGAACCACCTCGGCTATTCACGAACACGCCGCACGACTCCTTTGTGCCGTCACTTCCCTCTTCAAAAGCTTCCCAATTTTCTCTTCCACCTCCGACTCAACTTATCTCTTTAATCTTTGGAGACTCCCAATTACTCCTCCTTTCTTAAAATTTCACAATCCTTATCCCCGATGTAACTAACTCTTGCGGCTAAACATCTCCGAGTTTGCTTATTATCACTATTATTATTATTATTATTATTATTATTATTATTATTATTATTATTATTATTATTATTATTATTATTATTATTATACTTAACTCTTGAGCTAAAACTAATGGACTAATTTACGGGTCAAACCCAATAACAATAACAAAATTTATCGGACCCAAATTACACCTTTATTACGAAAAACAAATGGCCCAAATAATGTATATAATCGGCCCAATCGATATAATCGGCCGAATAAATTACAATATTGATTTATGTAATTTATTATTATTAACACAAAATTTGGGGTATTACACTCTCACCCCCTTAAAAAAAAGTTTAGTCCTCTAAACTTCTCGTACCTGATTACACAAAAACTCAGGATACTTCGTTCTTATCTCTTCCTCGAGCTCCCAAGTAGCTTCAAAGCACCTACAAGGAGTCATAAATTCTAAAACCTATTTAAATATCAAAATATCTACGATGTAGTCAATATCCAAAAAATTTATCTTTAAGTACTTGTACCCCCGAGTTCAAAACCAAACGTCACAGCCTTAAGTTAATCAATTGATATTTTCCAATCTAATTTGATTTACCTTGAGTTGAGCCGCTTCTAATGCTAAACACTTTCCTAAGGGTTACTAGCTAACATACGAGTTTCGGAACATATCATAACCTAAGTCGTACTTGTGCTCAACTTGGCCCGAAGGCCTTCTACAAGCCGTTCTAAATATTTGAGATAAACCTAGCATAATAGTCTGACACTGTCGAGATTTTTGTCCAACGATTTTATCCAATTTCCTCTCTCAAGGCTTGCAATATTGCCCTTAGAAGTTATTCATATTCTTCCCGAAACCTAGGTTCATCAAGATATCCTGAATAGACACAACTGTCCACCAATCAGGAAACTTTTGAGACTCCAATCAATAAATCCTTAAACGCAGTTGGGGCATTCGTTAGTCCAAACATCATTACCAAAAACTCATAGTGCACATACTTTATCATTAAAGCAAATGACTTATCCATCCCAAAGTTACATT
Organism: Platycodon grandiflorus; assembly: GCA_016624345.1. Classification (NCBI taxonomy): domain Eukaryota; kingdom Viridiplantae; phylum Streptophyta; class Magnoliopsida; order Asterales; family Campanulaceae; genus Platycodon; species Platycodon grandiflorus. Next base: position 31,141,711 of record CM028362.1, read on the forward strand.
GAAATTCTTAATGTATAGAGTAATCAAATCAATAGGCATCCCTCCATATCAACACCTATGTTCTGAGGTGACAATTTATAAGTCGTGCAATTTATATCATCTGTTCTGAGTGTAAAGTACTAGGATCAATACAAACTTAAACGTCGCGAAGACAAAGTTATACGGTACCTGCCACTATGCCATGGTTGTCTGAGCACACAAGGTAGCGAGAAGTCACAACACTGGATAAGGAAAACGAATTGCTATCTCACGATTGCTAAATAGGAATGACGCATATCCACTACGCATATTATAATAAGGTATGACAAAAATTTCTAGCTGTTCTCAGACACAAACATGAATGTGTCATGCCTATATAGAGTTAAAACATTATTCAAAAGTGAAACATACGAAAATGACTTCCTTCGAATAATATAACTAAAACTAGTTGGTTTCTGAATTCAAAACAACAACCCCAAAATCGCATCATGATGTTTCAAGAAATAAGAGAAAACTAACTCTGAAATAAGGGAAAGCTAACTCTAATGTTGAGGCTACTCTTCAGCTATAACTACCCGAACTAAATTATTCATTCTTTTGGTACTCCCCAGGTTGAGCATCCTTCGCGATCGTGGTATCAATCCTCCGCAAATTTTTAGAATTTGACTTGTCCTTTTCTTGACCACGCATAAACTTGCCTCTAAGTGGCTCTTGGCAGTCCTTAATCTTATGCCCAATTTTTCCGCTTGAAACATGCTCCACTAATCCGTAATCTTTTGCATGGTGACTCTTGCCACACCGAAACACTTCATCTTCTTCGTTACCCCTTGACCCCGGACAGAATATTCTTTTCTTAGCCTTCATAACTTCTTTAAGTACTTTCTTCATATAATAGTTACGTTCTTCACGAGCCTTTCTAACTTCCTCTACAACTTGCATCCGAGTTGCACCTAGCTCAACTTTCATTGCATTCAATTGTTCTTCTAAGCGTTCAACCATATCTTGTTGTCCGATTGGTCCACTTCCACTTACATGGTTAGGTCCACCACAATACCCATGTGTGATTCTTGTCTCCATATCACCGGTCCTCGAATGAAAAGGCTCCTCTTGTCCATCAAGCTGCAAATTAAGCCTCCTCGCCATTCCAACAGAAATCTCGACTTCCGAGAGCTGCTTAGTTGACTTCTCCAATTCTTGATCCACTCTGTCTATCAACGTCTCTTCACCCATCATTCTCTGATACGACATCCTAAAAATCATCATAAAATTCAACTTTCAATAAATTTTTCGAATGAGCACATTAACCTTAGAATTTGAACCAGACCCCAATATTCAACTCAATCAACTAATTTTCTTAAATTCCAAGAACGTGACGCAGGTTCAAGATATATTTATATTCGTATAACTCAACTCATATAATTTATCAAATGAGACTACCAAAACGAACCCCTAATATACTTACCGAAGAAGATACCCTATCTTAAGAGGTCAAACCAAGGCATATCTAACTTTTTTTTCTTGACACTTATATATATTCAACTATGATAAATTAAATCAACAATATTCAAAAAGACGCGTATACGAAAAAGAATATATATATATATATATATATATTTTCAAATTCTATAATTAAAAACCATTCTTTTTTTTTTTTTTCAGGATTCAAACAAAAACTCATTCTTTCTTCGGCAATTAAAAGGATGATGGCCTACTCATGTTCCTAAGACTCTTCATTACTAGGGTCATCCTTACGATGCATTAACTGTATCACTTCCCTAAATATCCAACAGTGATGCTAATATCAATAAAGTAATATGGTAACAATACCTGCTTGCACAATCATAATCTTAATTCTATAATCGTTTCTTAATTCTAACGGCTTCTAAGTTTCTAAACCTTCAGGACCTAAAGCCTAAGCTTTGATACCAACTTTGTAACGCCCCAAACCTGAGCCCAATTAAATAGGCCCAAGCCCAAAACGTCACTGCTCGAAATCCAACTAAACCAAACCAAATTTAGCAATACATCAAAATATGTTCTTAAGGAAAGTCTGCAGCGGAACGATAACCCAAATATTACAATCACAAAAATTCAAACCCAAAATGATTTGTCTCGCAGGACTAACTTAAATTATTCGAACATTAAAATTTAAATTAGTCTAATTACAAAGAACTCAATAGAATATCTTCCAACTTATCCTTGCATGCGTGTCTCAACGTAAAAACCTTAACGTCTCACTTATGACCTGAGGAGAAGAGTAAAGTGAAGGGTGAGCGAACAATGCCCAGTAAGTTCAGTCGCCGCCCTTCCGGTTTCTAAAGAAGGGTGGACGCACAAAGAGAATATTCGAAAATGAAACAATGCTATAAAAGGTGGTTTACAGTTCATGCGATACTTTATAACGAAACGAAATAGTGCGAACGGATTAGTGTTTCACAAATGAGAGTTCAAGGAAAAGAAACATGCAAAGTACGAAGTCGAGTAACCCAATCGTCACCAACCGTCCCATACCGGCTAGTCACGACGGATTACTCACGATGTCATGATCACGTAGGTGGTCCATTGACCATTCACATAAATGCCCCCGAAGGGTGCCAACATTTTACCCCAAGGGTAACTATTAGAAGGTAAGTCATGACTACCGCACCAGAGGCCAGGTGGTGCAAAAATATAAGGTCCACTCTATACCCAGTGGCGGGTTGTTCGTAATCACGAACTAATTAAGGTTCACTCTATACCCAGTGACGGGTTGTTCGTAATCACGAACTAATTAAGGTTCACTCTATACCCAGTGACGGGTTGTTCGTAATCACGAACTAATTAAGGTTCACTCTATACCCAAGTGACGGGTTTTCAACTAGTGATCATAACGGAGTTCGAAATAAAACAACATTATCAAACGATACATACGAAATTTACTTTCAAGTATAAGCATTTCATCAAATACCAAAGATATGACATGAGGTTTGAAGAATATAATACAACGAAATGCGAAACGACGGAGTCAAAGCAAATTCCGACACGAGGTCGGGCATGGTAATCAAAACGATAATTTCAAAAAGTAAACGAGTAACCTAACGCCGAAAAATTATATTCGCAAAATAACTTAAAAGAAGCGAAATCCCTTACCTTAATAATGCAGGGGAACAATTAATTAATTCGTACGCGAATAATGTCCGTCACGCGCGCTCGTTCAAATCTAATTTCAACACGAAAAATACTAATTACTAACAACAATCTCTCTCAATAAAATATACTCTAATTACTAACATAATTTAGTATTGTATAGTTACTATTTTATTACTTTACATTTTATTTTATTTATTATTGTTTTTATTCCAGCACACCCCAAAATATACACACCCACTTCCATTATTAACCAAGTCATCCCACACAACCAAAAATCCACACCTCTTGACACACTGACACCAGTATACTCAACCCATACACACACACACACAGAATACACACGTACATGCATCACACGCACACACACACTGTCCATATATATATGTATATATATATATAATATATTAAATACACACATTCTCCCATGCGCTGACCACACACACTCCTCACAAATACACCCAAACACACACCCAACTCTCATTTTTTCTTCCAGCTTCTCTCCCACTTCTTTTCCTTCTTCTTTCCTTTCTCTTCTCTTTTTTTCTTCCAGCTTCTCTCCCTCTTCTTTTCCTTCTTCTTTCCTTTCTCTCTTTTTTTTTTTTTTTTGTCTTCCAATTAACAAATCAACATACATTATCCATACACAACAATCCACGCACGCACACCACACACAAACACACACAACCACACTTACCACAGCTTAACCAAAACACTCACCCATATCTCTCTTCTTCCCTGTTCTGGTTTTTTTTTTTTTTAAATCTAATTGACATCCACCCCTCCTGCCATTGCCAGTATTTACTCCTCCCTCCACATGCCAACATATAATCACACTTACCCAATAAATTAACAATCACTCTCTCACCGATAACAACCAAGAGAAAACAACCAGCTTAACAAAAATTAAAGAATGGAAGGAAGAAAGGAACCAAAACTCATATGATATTATTATCATTATACTTTACATCCACACAATACGATTAGAGTTGCACAAGTAAGAGTTACCTCCGTTTAGCTATTCACGAACCACCTCGGCTATTCACGAACACGCCGCACGACTCCTTTGTGCCGTCACTTCCCTCTTCAAAAGCTTCCCAATTTTCTCTTCCACCTCCGACTCAACTTATCTCTTTAATCTTTGGAGACTCCCAATTACTCCTCCTTTCTTAAAATTTCACAATCCTTATCCCCGATGTAACTAACTCTTGCGGCTAAACATCTCCGAGTTTGCTTATTATCACTATTATTATTATTATTATTATTATTATTATTATTATTATTATTATTATTATTATTATTATTATTATTATACTTAACTCTTGAGCTAAAACTAATGGACTAATTTACGGGTCAAACCCAATAACAATAACAAAATTTATCGGACCCAAATTACACCTTTATTACGAAAAACAAATGGCCCAAATAACAGATATAATCGGCCCAACTAATCGATATAACTGGCCCAGAATAAATTACAATATTGATTTATGTAATTTATTATTATTAACACAAAATTTGGGGTATTACATCCACAACCTCCAATCAAGGTCTCTCTCTCTCTCTCTGTTTATTAATTTATGTTTGTGTGTGTGTTTTTGCACATGCTATAATATGAATTGAAGTTGTTTTTCATGCAGAATCCAAACCAAGAAGAGAGCCAATTAGGCTCAATTAGGCTTGACAGTATTGATGCCCGGAGATGAAGTCCCCAAGTTTGTAGCATTGCCATCTCGATGGGGTCAGTCTACACAAGTGAAAGTGCTTTAGTACAAGTCCAATAGCAAAAGCTAAGTAGATTTTCCCAATTATCTTCCTCGTGTAGATTCCGCCTTCGTGACAAAGCTTTTGTTTTATTTCAGACAATGTTTGATAACTCAATTTTAAGATCTGAGTATAGAATAAGATAAGTAATTTAGATTTTGTATTTTTGTGTCTGATCCAAATCTAAGACTTGGAATTTAGTTGTTGCCTTTTTGTTTCTCCGCAACAAGACCATTTTGATCATGTCCTTTCAGGCTGAGACATATATTAGCCTCAGCCCAATCCAACCTATCACTAACAATCTCAAGATGGAACTCAAACAAATAAATAGGGAAAAAGAGAGATAAAAGGGAACAAAAAACAAGAAATGCCTAATCTTGGGAAAGATAAATATGTAAAGCATAAATCAAACTCAATAAAACTCCACTCTATAAGATCAAATTCAAACTTAAATTTGAAGATTTAAATAGGAAAAACAGTAAAATAAGTAGGTAGTGTAACAGAAAAGGATTTACAAATAATTGGGCCTGTCCTTAAGCACTTGTCATAAATCATGACCCAGTCTTGCCCAAGTGTTAAAAGGCCGAATAGCCAATTGCTTTCATCTTCATTCTCATTTAGAGGATTATTGAGGCCCAATTTTAATGGCCCTCTGTAATAATTCCTTTAATGGTGATACTTGTTGTTTTACTTTTGATCTTCCTTTCTTCCACTAAACGTTTCATTTGGACGCATCATTTTTACTTTAATTTATCTTTTTCTATCATGGTGCTATTTTGCAACATTCAGTTTAATGAGAAGACTAAATTTCTATTTTTGACATTGAAAAAATACTAAAATATTCTGCCTTTACATGGCACAAGCGAGACACGTGGCTATGCTTAGCTGAAGCTCGGAAGACAGCTCATCTCGATTCCGAGCTTCGATCATAGCTCGGATCCCGGATACGTATACCCGCCATCTTGTCTCGACCTCCCCGAGGATCCCAAGGTGGCTAGAAGATGCCTTCCAGTCGAACCTGAGAGCCCACGAAATCCTAGACCCGGGCTACAACACTGAGACCCCCGAGGTCTCCATCCCGGGAACTGAAGATAGTCAAAAAAAAAAAAAGCTGCCGCATTTAAGGCCTACCTGCTATTGCGTCATCCCGGGACCACAGACCAGCTTCTCATTGGTTGAAAGAGTGACTTGCTCTCTAAGTAAGGCTACTTCTAGAAGATCTGCAAATCACTCAGCGAAGTTCTATCTTCTACATCAATGCAGGTTACTTCTCCTTTAAAGCTCATTAATGCAGATTGTGGCTGCCATAAATGGGCATGTGACCACCTGTCCTAGGTTGACACCTGGCAGGTCCACCTGTCCCAAACCAGCATTCTTCCAGTATAAATACAAGGTGATTGCCTTCATTTATGACCTAAGTTCAAATTAAACACACACAACTATCAAGTCTTCAAAACATTCAGTGCATTTACTCCCTAAAGAGCAGCCTGAATCCTTACCGGAGACCATAAACTTCACTATATACTGATTCTCTCACCGGAGGGCTTTAGCTGGACCAACGTCTAGCTCCCTAACGGTACTTTCCTTTCATCACAGGTATCTACCGGAGAACAAGTCCCACTCACACTTGTGCCTATTGAGAGCCGGGGCATCTTACCTACAAACTAGCTGCATACGTGGACTTGGACAGATCACCTGAACACTTTTTGGCGTGATCAGTTTGGTTCCGTTGCCGGGACCGCCAAAATTAGATACTTTCAGTTTGAACTTCGTGTAACCTAGCAAGCACAGTTTAGAGATGACGAATTCCAGACAACAAGCTACGTCAGCCGCACAAGAGGTTGGCCCACAGTCTTCACACTCTGCTGAGCATGCAGCCCCGTCAGCACAAAGGCATGTGCCTAAAACTCCCGGAAAAGTCCCTGCTGATAATTTAAGGGGCAGAAAGTCAGCTCGGGACATAGCTCGGGTGTTGATGAAGAAGGCGGCGGAGAGGTCGCGTGCCAGCAAAGGAAAGGCCGCACAGAAAGCCTATCAAGATGGGGAAACCACTAGTGAATCTTCCGGAGGGGAAAAAACCTGCGGCGACGACGAAGTGAGAATAACTGGGGTCAAAAGGCCTGTTACCCAACTACAAAGAGACCAGGCCGAGCTGGAACATCTACGACAGAGAGAGCTCACGTAGAGAGGGTCAGAGAGCTCGAGCGATGGGAATATGAGCTCACCAGAAAGGTGAAGGCAGCTGGCCCAGCCCGAAAGGTCCCTCTCGAGCGGGAGAGGGCACAGGAAGAAAGGCCACACAGTCACGATCTCGGATGGCAGGCTAACGATGAAAGTAGAAATAAAGATGTTCGATTTAAGTTCAAAAAGTAAAAAACGTTTAAAAGAAAAAACACCACAATTGAGCGTGCAAGCGAAGAGTTTACGCTTTACGGTCTATGGTCACATTAAATATCTAATTAAAAATTTAGAGAGTTTAAATCCACTACATATATTACTTATCCACTGCATATTTATTTTTTAAAATTCATTTGGACAAATTGCCCTTACTCTGAAATATAGAAAACCTATTTTAGCATATCTCTCTCCTTCTCTCACTCTCCCCTTCAAATTGAATGGCTAGAGAAAATTCAATTTTCCTACTCACAGAAGCAACATCAACATGAGCACTATCCCACTCCGAAAACTAACATAAACTGTGGTTATATTTGGTTACTCAATGCTAAGCTTTAGAATTAGAATTTGATGTACAATTTGAGCTCTACGAAATTTAAATTATTCTTCTAATTTCAATTCCAAACTCCCATATTAGAAAAGGTAAGTTTTATGAGAAATTGTTGGCCGGTCCACTTTCCCAAACTTTTTTTCTCTCCAGTACACCCTTTTTTTTTTAACCGCTAAAAGGCATTTTGAAAATTTTCTTCCTAAAATACCCTCAACAACATGGTTGCTTCAGATTTGAGATTCAAATAGATGTATAAATAATTTCATATTGTTAATATAGTCTTTCCTCATGTTTGGGTATCAATTTTCATGCATAAAACACGAATTTGATCAAATTCAAATTTTTTGAGTTCATCCCCTTTTTCTTTGTTCTTGAGCTGTTTTGGTCACTTAAATCTCTGTTTTAAGCTTCGAATTTGTTTAAAATCAATCTCATATTATTATCCTAACTTAGTATTATATTTGTGCACAATTTTTCTACCAAAAAATACTATTTTTGAGCTTCAAATCAAGCTTGACAGTGTGCTGTCCGAAAACAGAGGAAGATGTTTTTGGACTGATTTAATTCGCCAATCGTAGTATGCTGGGTAACGCAACGGGGTTCGACCTGCCCGGTCAAGTCGCAGGGGTCGAGGGGACAGCGTCCCTGGTGGGGGTTCAGGGGCAACGCCCCCGAAAGGTAAACGAAAATCAAGTTCCCTAAAGCGCGTTGCGATGATCGTTGCATCGCGATGCCAAAAGTGGTGCATCGCGATGCGTTGGTTCCCTAAAGCGCGCTGCGATGATCGCGATGCACCAATTGTTGCATCGCGATGCCAAAAGTGGTGCATCGCGATGCAACAATTGGTGCATCGCGATGCGTTGGTTCCCTAAAGCGCGCTGAGATGATCGCGATGCACCAATTGTTGCATCGCAATGCCAAAAGTGGTGCATCGCGATGCGTTGGTTCCCTGAAGTGCGCTGCGATGATCGCGATGCACCAATTGTTGCATCACGATGCCAAAAGTGGTGCATCGCGATGCAACAATTGGTACATCGCGATACCAAAGTGGTGCATCGCGATGCCAAAGTAGTGCATCGCAATGCATTAGGTTACTGAAGTGAACGTGTTTTTCTTTCATTAATGGCATAATCGTCTTTTTGCTCCAAAAATACTTTTTTTCGGGTTTTAAAAAAGATGAGTGGACTGGAGCGATTACAAATATTTAAAAAGGGACCGGCCTGTAATTCACCCTAAGTTTTATATTCATGTATAGACTGTTCTCAATTACGACAAATATATAGTAGTAATGATTAATGACAAGCCTAGGAAACATTGAGAGCCATATTTTCTGCAAACTGTTTGTATATTATAGAATTATGACTTACCAAAGGGCTGTAAAATTTTCAGAAACTTTGTTTTCACGAGAGCAAGATACTATCTTTCTTCCTATGCACAACACACACACACACACACACGTACTGCTGAAGCACATCTCAATCATAGGCTTTTGGGCAAATCTCCCCAAGATGTTCAAGAAGCGCATTGATACGACCTTGGTGGAAGAGTTGAACCAGGTTTCTTGTTTCAATTGAAGAGGGGTAATTTTGTCTATATAAAATTAAAAGTAGTGGATAGGTTAAACACGTGGTGAAGATAGACTCTTCCTTAAAAAAATTATCTAGACAATTACCTTAATGACATTAAAAAACTATGAAAGTGATGCATTTTTAGAGATGGGGGAACTTATTTATAACTAGATTCTTTAAATTACCTCAATATACATTTGGATGACCGTTATTTCAAGTCTCTAAGTATTATTAACATGTGACTCGAGCTTTTTCATGCAATAATAATGCATGCAATTAAATTAATGTTAGTAGTAAACAAACAAGAAAGTACTAAACTTTTTTACCGAAATTAATGTTTTGCATAGTTAAAATTAACAAGACATGATAGGACAGTCGCCACAAATTATTGTTTGTCCTCATCAATTTAAATTAGTGTTAAAAATATACCAAATTAAATGGGAATAATGTTAGAGACACTAAATTTTGGCTACCTACTTGCATGGAGTATCTTAGTAATAATTCATTTAATACAGATTTTTAATTGTAACCCGTCAACTGAATATCAGAAAAAGCCGCTTTCTTAATTATCCCCCAACTAACTTGCGTCGTTTCCATATAATTACCAACCTCCCCCGCTTGAAACTTGTCTTCTCAATGCTTCTTGCATGACTTTCATTCACTCTTAACCCGCGGATCCGAACTTCAAAAAATTTGGTAAAATTCGTGGTTGGCGTACACGACCAACACTATCTGATCACGTCACTTAATAAATATTTTTAAAATATTTGACTATAATATTGTTATTGTTTGTGAGATTATAAGAAATTAAGATCCATTGATTTGACATCATCAAAAGAAATATTGAGGGCATTACATTTTATTTAACCTAAAATCAACTAATTTAATAAAATATATGTAAAATTAGTAAAAAAAATATTTATTTTAAAACGGATGGATGGATGGATGGAGAACATAAAAACAACAATTCATGTTGTGATGTTACCAAACAAATCACCTTAGCTATGGTATCAAAACAGAACACTTGTTATGGAATGCTTGCCATGTAGATTCAATTTTACGCTAGTGATTTGTCAAGGTATTATAGCGGACATATTAAGGGTCTGTTTTTCATTACAATTTAGTAAATCTTGTTTTAAAATTTTGGACTCTTTTTATAGTATTACTCATTCCGTTTCATGTAAAGAGTCTATTTTTTATTTTTTTTTGGTCAATTTAGTTAAAGTTTAACCAATAATTTACATAAATTTAGTTATTTTTATAAAATTATGAAAGTTGTAATTCATAGTATTCTTAAGATAGTTTTTAATTAATGAAATTTTATTTTCTAAAACATAAGTAAAGTATGTAAAATTTTAATTTGATTTAATTACATGTTGATTTTTAAAAATAAAAATAAACTCTTTACATGAAACGGATCGAGCAACAAAATTGTGAAGTCAAACACAACCTAAATATTCTATATCATATTGACAACACGTGGTTAAGGGCCAATTTCTGTAAGCATGTGAATTGATGTTGTCGCATTTGAATTATGAATTGCTTGTTACTCCCTTTGTCCTAAAACGAATTCTTCATTTTTTTAATTTTTTTGTTTCAAAATAAGTGTTCAATTTTGTGTAATTTTACTAAATTTATCTTTGCTAACTATAATATCTTAGTATTGACTTGCAATGTTATAACATAAATACTAATGATATTAATGTATACGTAATTAAAAATGACCAAAAATTAAACTTTTAATTTTGGTGAAAAATAAAAAATAGACAGTCATTTTGAGAGGGAAGGAGTATATTATATTGGTAGGAAAATTTAAGAGTCATGTTGGATGCATCTAATAAATACCTAATTTTGTGCACAAAATTATGTGGTATCTCATGTGTTATTTAGTTGCCTTCACTTTTTGACTCAAAGTGAGCAAACAAGATGAATATCTCATCATTTTATGGTCAAAATTAGTTACTTATTAGGTGTTTTTAACATTATTCAATAATTAAACATAAAATTCCTCTTGAGAAAAAAAATTTTATTATTATTTTAGAATGGAAGAAGTACTCCCTCCGTTCTAGGCAAAGAGTCCATTATACTATTTTAGGATATTTCATGTTAAGAGTTCACTTTCTAAAACTATTCCTTCACTCTCCATAAATTTTTCAACTCTATCTTTCAAATGCGGTATAAATTTGTTAAATATGCTTAAGTATTTTTATAATTATGACCAAATTTAATGGTACTTTGATATTTCTTAATAATTAGACTTTTTAAACGTGGACTCTTTGAGTAAAACGGAAGGAGTATATAATAATTGAAAACTAATTTCCGACCAATCATGTTAGGGTGAGGATTAGTTAACTGAGGGCGTGACAGGCATGGAATCCCAAATGTCTAAAGCAAAAGTTGAAGGTATACTTTAGATTAAATACACAATTAAAAACCAAATTCAATAGACAAGTAGGGTTACAATTACATGATGATGATGTAACTGCCCCATTTTTCATGCTACTTTGTTTTTTCAACAGGTTACAAGATGAGTATATTTTTGAAACACTCACCCAATTCCTAAAGATCATAAACCTTTGTCTCATTTAAAATTGGAAAGTCCAAGTTGGTTTTCCAACTTCTTCTTTCTTGTGCCCCTATACCCTAAGACCTTGATTGGTACATAAAAATAAAATTAATTCTACAAAATTGATTATTAGTAATGAGATTTTACAGAAATAGATTGAAAAATGATTCTTAAAAAGTGTTTGGTAGTATAAGGAATGTGATTAGTAATGTAGTATAAATTTCTATTATACTGTTTGGTAAAAAATAAAATAATTTGGAATGCAAAGATAAAGTTGAGGCAACTGACAACATTATCTCAATGTAGACACGTACTTGTTAATAACATGATAAAAATTAGACATTAATGTTATTACTGCTTCACAAATAACAAGTTCTTTATTCTCTTTCAATTTTGGTGAAAATTTTAAATTATCCAACATCAATAAAGCAAGAAAAAACTATTAAATTAAAAAAAAACTAATATTATAATGAAACTAGTTCAAATAAAAATAGTTTAAACATTTGAAACAGTTCGAGAAAAGTATGTGTAATTACTTATTTAGAATAATTACTATTTTATTTTTCTATATATTTTCAAGTAGATCAATCACCTACTCTTCTTTTTCATCATATTCGATTGTGAAAATTAACATAAAAATCATAAATTATAAATTATTATTAATAAATTAAATCAAATAAGAAGAATTAGAAAAACTTTATAAAGAGCCGAAGAACAACGACGACGAGGAGATGTAAAAAGGAACGGTCGTAAAATTGTTGAAACCAAATAAATTATAAATTTAAAGCAAGTACTTGGCCTAATAAAAGGATATTATTATCCTTTTACATGGATTCCAACTATTAGGAATCTAAATACCACATCCTCCATCACGATTGTGATTCCTTAAATTTTAGTAATCAATTCCAAGATTTTAGTAATACATTCCTATTTCAAATATAATTCTTACACTACCAAACATAATTAATCAATTCCATGGAATCGATTCCGCAAAATTGATTTCAATTCCGTGTACCAATCGAGGCCTAAATGTACTACCATCATTCCTAAAAAGCCTCATTCAAAAGTTAATTGTTTATATTGGAGTATATTATTTTACTTTTACACATCCCTTTTAAATTACACCAATGAGCTCTAACTCAATTGGTACCGCTCACTTCTTTTAACGGAGAGGTCGAGTGTTCAAGTCTCACCAAAGACGACACCCTGGTACTTAAAATTGTCGGGTGTTCAAGCCTCACCAGAGGTACCGTTGTTGTTTAAGCCTCACCAAAGGCCCATTTAGTACTGCTCACTTCTCTTAACAGAGAGATTGAGTGTTCAAGCCCTTAACCATAGCCACCCTGGTACTTCACTACTCTCAGCGGAGAGGTCGGGTGTTTAAACAATTTGTTCTAGCCAAACCAAAAAACACAATTTGTTCTAGCCAAACCAAAAATCTTAACAGAGAGATTAAGTGTTCAAGCCCTACACCATAGCCACCCTGGTACTTCACTACTCTCAACGGAGAGGTCGGGTGTTTAAACAATTTGTTCTAGCCAAACCAAAAAACACAATTTGTTCTAGCCAAACCAAAAAACTTCTCTTAACAGAGAGGTTGAGTGTTCAAACCCTACACCATAGCCACCCTGGTACTTCACTACTCTCAGCGGGTTGAGTGTTCAAGCCCTACACCATAGCCACCCTGGTATATCATAGAGTCATTGTAGCCTTTCAAGGCATTACATAATAATAATAAAAGTTGGGGTAAGGTCTATATCCCCTCCAACCTTTAAAAAAAAAAAAAATTTACACCAAATATAATTATTTTGTAGTATGTGATAGGAAAAACATGTTTATGAAAATAAATAATTTAAAAGAATAATAGAAATTTATAAGTTCAAATTTTAGAAATTATGTACTTTCCCTTGACAAATTAAAATAAAAAGGACTCAGCAACCAGCCAACCAGCAAGTAATTTTCTTGTTCCTTTTTATTTACAAAAAAAAAAAAAAAAACAATCAAAGGATTTGATCAACTACATCATGTATCGCTAACTGAATTGCAATTGTTCTAAAAAAATTCAAGCATCAAAATAAAACCATTTAAGTTTTATTTTATAAACATCAAATAGCGTCAAACCATCAAGTAATTTATAATTTGTTAAAAGAAAAAAAAAAAAACTTTTGTTACTTTCTGCCAAATGTAGGGTCCCCACTTCTCTCTCTCCACTGCAAATCGAAGCCTTACTCCACCAGCATCATCATCACCCAATTCCTCTCTCTCTCTCTCTCTCTCCATTAAAATTGACCCGGAAAGAAGATTCTTCAGGTAATCCCCCTACTCCATAGCTCACTCTCAACTTTTACTTCTCTCGTTTTTGAGGTCATAACTTCAACTCCATGATTTTCCCTTCTTGATAATGTTTGCTTCTGTGTGATGTCTCCGTGTGTTTCTGTTTGCGTGTGTGTTCCTTCTTGTTTTGGTGTGGGATTTAAAGACTTGCATATAGTTTCTTGATTTTAACTAAGAATCTTAGAATGTTAAAGTTATATGATTTTTTTTTCTTTTGTGTGTAGACCTATCGTTGAATTAACTTCAGTAAAGGACTTGTTCATGCCACTCTTTCTTTATTTGCTTAGATCTATTGTGACTTTGTATTTAGCTAATTTAGTTCTCTGTTGCTACATATGCATACAAATATTAGGTATGCATTTATGGGGGTTTGTACCCTTTTCTTGAGATGCTAATCCCTACTTTTGGCTCTATGTGGTTGAATTTCTAAATGGGTTTGCTTGTTGGGTATCTTAATTTGACTCCATGTGGTTTATATGTAATTGGGCTTGTTTGCTGGGTACTTTATTTTGAGGGTGTTTGTGCATTTCTCAAATTACTTTGGTTATAGAACCTATTTTGTCGTTGTACTCTTTGATTCAGAAAACACTTCACTATTGATTGTTTGAGGTATCTCTGCTCGCCTGCCATAATCTTTGAAGGTATTGACTTCGTTGTGTGCTGCGTGCTTTTGGTAATTCTTTTAAAAGGGAATTTGTTTTTGAAAACTGATGATAATGTTCAAAGAGAATCAGGAAGTTGGTTTATAGTCTTTGAGATGCTTCTGTTAACAAGCATGGTTAATTGCCAATAATGTGAGGGTTTCTCTAGAGTACTTTTATTTCGTTATTGTTTTTTTTTTTTTTCCTGTTGATTCTTAGTTTTGAAGGTAGACTTTTGAATGTACTTATATATATACACAGGCATTGATAAAAGAATTGGAGTTTGATATCGAATGTAATGTCTGCGCCACTGCTTAGTGTTGAGGAAGAGGAGGCTCAAAGCAATGTTACTATCTTGGCTTCTTCGGCTTCCATGGAGAGTGTATGTCAGAACGGTGCAGAACTAAAAGAACGTAATTACATGGGATTGTCCGACTGTTCTTCGGTAGACAGCTCTACAATCTCCACTTCATCAGAAGAGAATAGTGCAAGGCTGAATCTAAAGGCTACAGAACTGAGGCTTGGGCTTCCTGGATCCCAGTCTCCTGAGAGGAATCTTGAGCTTTGCTGGCCAAGCTCAGGAAAACTCGACGAAAAGCCACTTTTCCCTATGCATCCTTTGAAGGCTGTTGTTTCAGGCAACAAAAGAGGGTTCTCCGATACCATGGATGCGTTCCCAGAGGTGAAAACCACGGCCTTTGCAGAAGGGTATAGTCAAAATTCGTGTTACTAGGCTTAATACTGAAACCACTTGATTCTGGTTGCAGGGAAAATATCTTGCTAATTCAGAGGTTAATGTGATGCTATCACCCAGGCCTTCCTCAAACTTGGGCGTGAAGCCCGAGAACCCCGGAACCCCACTTGCCAAATTGGAGGTAACATCCCACAATACAGTTCATGATAGGCCTCGTGCTACTAACGTGCCCAGTCCAAAGCGTTCCACTGCCCCTCCTACCAAGTAAGTGCAGACAACCCGGAAGAAGGGGTATGCTAATTTGAGAAGTTAATGGTTTAGACTTGGTTATGGATGTAATTTAACGATCTTTGAGCTTCGACTGATGGCAGGGCACAGGTTGTGGGTTGGCCACCTATAAGATCATTTAGGAAAAACTCATTGGCTACCACTTCGAAAAGCAATGATGAAGTAGACGGGAAAGCACAGCCTGGTGCTCTTTTTGTCAAGGTCAGCATGGATGGCGCTCCGTACTTGAGGAAAGTGGACCTGAGAACTTACTCTGTATACCAGGAGCTATCTTCCGCCCTCGAGAAGATGTTCACCTGTTTTACCATAGGTCAGCTATTTTGATAGTTCTTCCTGCACAATGAACTTGATATATGTAACCAAATTGTTTATTCAATCTTCAATGACAAGTCATTGATTTTGCCTTCTGCATATTAAATATATAATTGCATGGGTCAGATACTGCTGTTTTTGTATGATGTCAGGTCAGTATGGCTCTCATGGAGCTCCAGGTAAGGAAATGCTAAGTGAGAGTAAGCTGAAGGATTTGTTGCATGGATCAGAATACGTCCTTACTTATGAGGATAAGGATGGTGATTGGATGCTTGTGGGTGATGTCCCTTGGGAGTAAGCACTGAGCCGCTACATTTACTGTTCCTCTTGTGATTCCATTTTTCTTTTGCGATGTTGTTTAAATATATGTTGTCTTATTCTTCATCTGGCCTTGTATAAAGCATGAAAAAGAATTGATTATAGTGTAAAATGAAACAGCTGGTGCATTTATAGATAGCAGTGTTATGGTCACTTTTGGAAATGCCAATATTGTGTTTGCTTAATGGAGGGACTGCATTAATTGGAAAAAAGAAAATACATTCATGTAGCATCAGGTAGTATTAAACTGAGGAGCAGTAATGCCTTGCCCCGTGATTAGTTGGACTCATTTATCTATATTATATAATAAGGGAGAGGACCTTATTGGACTCTCCGACCACTTTGGACTCCTCTCCGTTCCTACTTTTTCTCATTCTTTTTCTAACTACACCTAACTTCCATCGGTAAAAAGTAAATAACAATTATACAATTGCTTATTTCTAAATAATTAATCAAATTAAACTAGTTGAATAAAGCACACTTGTGAAATGCAATGACCTGCCTGTGGTCTATAATCGGTACAGTTTTTAGTAAATGATTAAATGTGCGAAAATGTCAACAAAAAGTCTAATATGCTATCAGCATTATGCCACATCATTTCACTTATGAATTATGATATAGTTAATTTGTTAGTCACAGCCATCTTAGTTCTGAGTTGCAGATATACTCGTTTGCATATAAAATTGCATATTAATATCGTGTTAGATGTAAATATGTGACCTTTGTTAAAGAGTATCAGTCAGAGCTATCTGTTATTTTGGATTCAAAATGCCATACTTATTTTTTGTGCCCAAGATATTCAGCTGCCATCGTTTATATGCCACCACCAATTCTATGATGCAGTGATATGGGTATTAGTAGACTATAGTATGGGTACTTGGGATACAGTGGATTGTGAAAGTAGGATAAGTATACTGAATAACATTTATCATGTACATTTTCTTCGTGTTATAGGCTAACTACAATATTTGCAAATCAGGGTGTACTTTTTGAAAGATTGGGTTGGATACTTGGGTTAGTTATTTTTACTGAAAACAGGGCTACTGTCTGTTAATTTAGGGTTTGCTAATTAAAGTTAGTGTTCTGTTTTTCGCCTTTAAACTATGCCAGATTAGGTTAGGTTGTTAGAAAATAGGGTTGGGTTTGTAAATTTGAGGTTTAGTTTTAAAAATTTAGGGTGATGGTTTGGGTGGTTTTGGCTAGGATAGGTATCTGTCAAGTATTTAATGTTTATTTAATTATTTGATATGCCAAGATAAAAGTTCTGATTTATGCAATATGTACTTGCACTAGATAGGTATCCAATATGGATACGTACCCCGATTCAGAGTATCAATTTTTCATAGTTCCTACTTCTGTGTGTGCATGTGCGTGTGATTGTGAAATCTAATTTCTGTTTGAACATGCAGCATGTTTATCACTACATGCAAGAGGCTGAGGATTATGAAGGGTTCTGATGCCATTGGCCTTGGTGAGTATATTATGTAGTTTATCTTATTTTCTTTGGGCTTTGGGCTATAGACTCTCAAGTTTCTTTTTTGTGGTAAGGGTGTTACATCATG
The DNA here is from genome assembly GCA_016624345.1 of Platycodon grandiflorus. NCBI lineage: Eukaryota > Viridiplantae > Streptophyta > Magnoliopsida > Asterales > Campanulaceae > Platycodon > Platycodon grandiflorus. Next base: position 31,159,588 of record CM028362.1, read on the forward strand.
CTCACAGAAAGTTTCTCCCACTGCATCTAGGGTGAACCGAAAGGCTTGCCAGTTGGGCAGTAAAAAGAAGATATATGAGCAGTATAAATCTTATCATGATACTGGATAGGCTCTTTAATTAAAAAGAATAAGAAAGGTATCAACTTTATAACCAGCACATTTTCACAGCATCAACTTTCCTTGAGAATCAACCAAGATTAATAATTTTCTGAAATTTTTTTAGTATGAAAGAAAGCTGGTTATGGTCTGCCAAGCACGATGATGATTGTATGATATGAATGTATGAGAAATTGTTTGGGGCCCCTGCTTTTTAACTTTGTATAGTTACTTATCCTAGTAGTAATCATCGCTTACTATATGTGAGACTTTATGATTCAATTCCATTGTATTATTTGTACTTTTCAATGATCAATATAAGAAGTGAAACCAAAATGAAAAAACACAAACTTTGTAATGAACCTATGAAAATAATTATTGTCAAAAGTAGTAATCATTAAGTACTAAACAGTTGAGAACACATTTATAGATCCTCCTCTTGATAAGTAAAAAATTGTTGGTATTCATAAGATTTATGAGACTAGACTTTTATGTTTCATTCAATCCACTATCTTTGGTAATTAAAGAAAGAAATCCTCACAATCCAAAACTCCTTTTTCTACAATTCAAGAGAAATCTTCTTTCTTCTATGTTATATTTTCGTTTTCACTGTGATCTCAATTTTACTAGATTGAGTCGACTTACTTTAAGTATCTTTAATTGATATATCTCTATGGAGTTACCTTTAATTTATGGAACCTTTGGACTTGTAAGATTGGCTGCATTAGGTAGGTAAAATATGTTGCTGGCAAAATGCAATATTCCAACCATCGTCTTTTAGCATACAGTGGTATTTTGCTCTCCTCTTCGCCTATATTAGATGGTGTTGTTTCATTTGTAGCTCCAAAGGCTGTGGAAAAAAGTCGGAATAGGAACTAAGCAAGTCCTCCGCGCATGATCGTTGCTATCCATGCAGCTGTATGAAGGGGAAAGAATTGGGAAGTTGTAGAGCTGGTGAACCAAAAATTCTTGTTGGAGGAATAGAACGTTGGAAACTGGACAGCAGACTGATCATGGGTGGAAGAAAGTCTTATATATATTGATTGTTGTGTTTTTCATTTCGTTGTATCTGTTGTCCTCTCAGGTTTTATCTGCTGTTGAAACGTGTAACTACTACGACCCTAATATCTGGGAGTAACATCTGCAACTCACTTAGGTCAATGAGTGTCGTTAACTAGTTCCTGTTCTCACACGGGAATATAGTATGTAAAGTGCATCTTCTTAAACATCTCTGTTGTGTCTGCTTACTCAATTCCTTGCTTGAAGTTCTAGTAGGACAGCTTTTTGGTTTCCTTTGAGCTGATCTCTTTGTTGGAGTCAAAAGAAGCCAGCTGTTTGCTTTATCGTTATGGGTGGCTTGTTTATAGTTGAAACAGGGAATGCAGTTGCCATATTAGGCTTGGATTGAAGCAGCACAGCATGATAGGGTTATTCTATAGCCTACATGTTTCTTCGACTCTGTGCTATGTTTGAAAAAACCCTCCATTCTTCTAGCAAATTGGGTTGTCCTGTACGTTTAAATTCCAAGAACTATTACATATGGAAGGCAAAGTTGAAACTTCTTAACAGTTGACAACTTCATTTGACAAAGAGCTTAATGGAAATTCACAACCAAAAGCTTGAGCAGGGGTTGTGGGAAGAAGAATTTTAGTGACAAGGATGGATCTCGAACGAGACTTAGTTCAACATGTGCCCTAGTTACTAGGATCATTAAGGAGAAGAGTTGTGTTATGTAGTCAGAAATTTGACCAATCAAATGAAGGAGGAGAGTGGTGCTATATATAACCAAAAGGGTTGATGGTAAGTTGTGTAAAATTATTGATGGTACTCAATATTCAAGAAGTGTGATTTGAGTACGGATAAGATTCATTCATAGCTATGGTTGGGCGTGTGCTTTTATGTGTGAAAAAGCTCATGAGTCATAGCCAAGCATGTGATGCCTCAGATGATAAGTATATATAGGCTGAATTATCAAAAGAATAATTGGGTAGACTCATATATGTATTTTGATGAATAATTTGTTCAGGGAGGGAAGAAGTAGCCAAAAGAGGGGGCACTGGTTTGAACTCTCATTTCTGGCTACAAGACACTGTCCTTGTGTAGATGTTAGGTCTATTTTGATGATTAGATTGGAAATGGGCCTTAAGTTTTGACAACCTCAGGGCTCAGGCTCAGGTACTGGTTTTTTTTGAACTTGTGAGGTCAATATGTCTATACAAAGTACACCAAATGAATATGCCATTCTGATTTCTGTCCATGCAAACAAATCTTTTCACATGCATAAGAGAAGGCTTTTCTCTAGGATCTTTGATATCTTAATTACAAATTTATTTCATAATGTTTGTTTGAAGTATATATTCATATAGAAATTTATGGAAAAAAATACAAAGGTTTGTTTTGGTGTGTTGACATAGGTGGCTCTGGCTAGGCAATTGCTTTAGGCCCTAATATATAATTACATATATAAAAGAGATAATTAAGAAACGGTATATACTATCTATATTTTTCTTTAGTTTACCACTTATTCATTCCACTTTATTAGGCTTTGAAAAAAGAAAATCATTATCTTTTCTTTCTTAAATTATAACGACGAGTAAAAAATAAATGATACATATAAAATCAAAAGATTAATCACTAATTGTATGCCCATTCTTTCAATCAATCAGTCAATCAGTCACTCGCTCGGGACTGACTATTCAAGTTGTTACATTACTTACAGGGCTAAAACAAAACAAGAAAGAAGACAGTTTTTGTCAATCAGCCATGAAAGTTAGTGTCATTGCAGAAAAGATTGGTTCACTCCTCCTTACTATTATCTTGTAATTAAATAATTTTTGAGAATTATTTCTCATTGTGTATGCATCATCAAGCCTCTTAGCTAAAAGTTTAAAATTAAGCTGTGGCAAAGTCAGGCATAACTTAATTTTCCCAAACATTTTGCCCAACCGAGCGAGCGAGCGTCACATAGGACTTGACCCCAAGCCGAGCCTCGTCAATTTTCGACTTAAAGACTTGATTGTCTGGCTTATGACTCAACCCATGGTCTGGACCATGCTAACTTATTATATCTAAACAGAGGTTTGTTTATGTTCAAAGCATTAATTCATGAATCTATCATCAGCAGGTAGTAGTAGTAGTAGTAAATACTAGTATATGCCCTGCCCATCCCTACAATTACCAAGGAAGGAGAGAGATTTTGATATATGCAAATGCAACAGTGTCAGTTGAAGCAGCAAGCAAGCAAGGGATAGGGATGGGGATGGCATAATACTAAACAAACTCATTTCTTGTTTGCAATTCACCCAACACTATTCAACAATATCTTGGTTTTGCTCTATTATTTGGATTCACTGTTCCTCAACCTCTATCAACATTCACAAGATTAAACAAAAAGATCCTACTTTTCTGTCCTTTTATAAAATTTTCTTATATATATATATATATATATATATATATATATATATATATATATATACACACACGCGCGCGCATAAAACAAGAATTAAAATTAAAATTTATGAAGAGAAAAAAAAAAAAAAAGAGGGAAAAATCCACTGTTTTGGCGGGGTTCACTAAACTAAATATCATACTCTATCCGTCTAAAAAAATAGTCTTATATAACAACTCAAAACTTTTTAAGATTATATACTGCAGTAGGAATTTCACCATTTTACAACTACGGAGGTTACGGACCCCATTTTGGGCTGGTTGTTCTATCTTGATTGATGTTCTGTTCTTAATCATCTGAAATTATCAGCCTAAGTGTAGTTGTAAACTACGTACATTAAGTAGTACTTAAATATATAATAGAAAGCTAATCATATTCTTGGAATTGTGAACCAAATTATATAATTTGAAGGAGCTAGCTAGATTGGAGTAGTTAGTCAGTCGCGTTAGTTGTACCAAAATTCACTAAGTATTTATTTAGTTAGGGTCATTGATTGGTTGGTATGTGCCATTTTTTATATTATATCGGAAGAAAAGAAAAATTATAATTTTAGATGATAGAAATATATATTAATCACCATTATATAATATCGTTGACTCTTAGTATATGAAATTAGCATAAATGCTTACACGAGAGAATTTATTTTTATAATTTTTAATCTTTGATCCTCTTTATTTGTTTCCTCCCAAAACATTGATACTGTAAAGACCATAAGGCATGGATTACATTTACTAGTCCTCAACTCCTCATGCATGGTTCATGCATTTACCATATATATATATATATATATATATATATATATATATATATATATATATATACTTGAAGGTATTATTATTACTGAGCAATTTATAAAAACCCAGATTTCAAGATGAACACAAATGCACCAGACAAGGAATCTGCTTCCCCTACTAAACTCTGACCAAAAATCCATTTGTAATCAATTCTTCTCATCTTCTTTCAAAAAATACTTGCTCAACCTCTGAATTTACTTGTAGTTTAAAGTAACTTTTAAAACTATTGTTTACTGTATTCATTTTCTCCCTGGTGCAACGAGTTCAAACACATACACACGCGCAAAAAATAAATAAATAAATAATTTCCCAGTTTCGATAATTATAGATCATGTTAAAATATGTCTCAAATTCATATAGATTTTGGAGTCAAATACAAATTAAGACTGTATTAATTAATCCTAGAGTTAATTGAAAAATGTTAAGCAAGTTGGTACTAGTTGTAAAAGTATTCCTTTATTCACATGGATTAAGAGATAATGAGACGCCAATTAGAGACAAGACTAAAAGTGAGAGAGACACAAATTGTGGAGAGACGGACGACGGATATAGTTGGTGGTCGAGGGTCTCGAGGTATTGACGTTGTTAGACAAAATAGTGCGTGGTTGTGAGAGGTGTGGTACTCTGTGGGATCGTGTCAATCCTTGTAACCCTTGTCCTAGGTAAGGTGAGCACATTGAAAACTCTCCTCATCGTTTATAGTGGATTTGTTGCTTGCCTTGGAATGTATTAAACCATGTAAATCCTCAGTTCTCCTTTGTTTGATTCCGTTATATTTTCTATTTTCTTGTCATTATTTCTCCAAATACTTGGTACTTTTATTTTCGACCGATTCAATTCCGCATCGAAGATAAAAATTTGAAAATTTTAATTTAAGAATATCCTCATTTTTATGACAGATCAGAATAAGAGATAATAAACCTTGTTGAAAGTCAATAATGACATAAATCTCGTGCATTGGACCGTGTTAAATTCTTGAACTTGAGACTATACTCGGGCCTTAAAAGGCTTTAGTAGTTTACTTTTTCTAGTAATTTAATTGGTAAGATTCAATGGACGAATTAAATTAACAACATGTGCACCCCAGCAGAAGAATGGGCTAATCAACATGGAAAAAGCTTATTCAAATGAAGTTACGAGAACATGCATCTTCCTAACCGATCGAAACAGATTAATCTACTAATCATATATTACTTGAACTGGTTAAATATGATTATTTATCTCTGTGTGTGTGGAGGGGGGGGGGAGGTTACGTTGCAATTAAGATAATTAATTAATGTGTTTGTTGATGAAGGATTCTTAAGTTGAAAACATGTGCTTCAATAATGGGCTATTGCAGCATCTCAACCACCAAGAGGTTAGGGGAATAGAAAAAAAAAAAAATTAAATATCCATAACACATTAATTTAAAAGTCTTCTATCTCCTTAGTCCATAATAATTTGTTATTATTCTCTTCTCTTCAAAATTAACCCCCAATCTCTTCCCCGGCCCCTCCCCCTTTTTTTATTCTTATCTTCCATGTGATCACACCAACTAACTAATTATGTGTGTGGAATCATTCTTAGAATAACGGCCAAACATGTGTATGAAAAATTTAAGGAAATGGTAAGTTGGTAACTAGTAAGCATACGGTAAGTTGTGCATCAAAACACCCCTCATTGGATTCGGAACATTTCTCATGTATTAATGCATGCATATATATATATATATATATATATTTACTAAATATATATATATATATATATATAGCACGGTTTTAGATACTAAACGAGTCGTATTGGAGACAACTCTTAATTAAGACTCTTGCAAACTATAGATGATGCGTTGAAATAACGATAACCAGAATCAAAGCATCAATGTGTGAAACGATGGTTAAATGTGTTGATTTTATATATGCAGGTAAATGATTAAAATGGAATGAAAATAAGGACGGTTTATTACAAATGAGGAGATGCATGGTTGAATAATTAAGACTTTAGGTTTATGGTATGGAGGGGTAGTTTGGGAGTAATGAAATAGACAAGAGCTTTTTTTTTTTTTCCTTTCTAAAAAACCATTCACATTCAATGACTTTGCGAGAAATCTCCAATTGGAACCCTGGAAGGAATCATCGTCAAACCATCCTAGGCAATGGCTCTTAGAGTTTATAACTTTCGATCTTGGAGAATTATGGAACAGTAGGTGACCTCAATTTCTTATCCAAAGCATTACATTCACACTAACTAACTAACTAACCAGACTGGTTAGTTAAACCAGATTTCATTTCATTGTCCCCCTCCCCCACCCCCATCTCATCTCCGAATTTCGTTCTGAACGAAATTTACATGCCTGCCTCTGAAGATTTTGGGCTTAACTTTTGGCGCTAATTTCATTTGTTTCTTTTTTTTGAAAATTGCTGGACAGTTTATTTTTATAACGTTTTTTTCTCTCCGATTCAACTTTTTTTTTTAATCGCTAAAAGAGAGTTTTATAAAATTACTCCTAAAATGTCCCTGTAAATCTTTTATCCTGTAAACCCTATAATTTTTTCCTAAAATATCTCCTGTAACTCATTTATTTTAAACATTCGTTGAAAACTCGATCTAAAACATTTCGTCTCTGCAGTGGAAAACGCAATGCCTCAGTTTGTAATATCTACTGTAACTCCTTTATTTTACACTTGATCTAAAACACTTCGAATGCTGATGATTGCTTAAACGTGGTGTTGTTGGCCAAAATTTTATCAGTTAGCATTATATTAGTAAACGTTTTTTAAAATCAAAATACTTTAAGCTACGAATTGAATAGAGGAGGGTTACTTGGTGATTCTGTACCTTTTGATTCAGTTGATGCCCGAATTGGGCATCGCGATGCAACAATTAATAATCCATATGCAAGAATTGTACATCGCAATGCAAAAATTAAAAGGGCCTTAAACTGCGTTGTCTCATCGCAATATAATATTTGGACATCGCGATGATGGAATTAGGCATCGCAATGCTTTGATTATGCATACTGATGCCTGAATATTAAGGCATATTAGTATTTTCGTCAAAAAATAAAAGATAAATGCATCCTATGATATGCCTTTTACTTGGGCATTGGGATGCCAATATGATTGAATTCGATGCACATATCAGGCATCGCAATACATAAAATTAAGTTTGAATTTTGGGTTGATCAGGCATCGCAATGCATAAAATTAAGTTTGAATTTTGGGTTGATCAGGCATCACCTCACTAAATTCGATGCACATATCAGGCATCGAGATATTTTGAGTTACTAATACGCGCGTATTTTTCTTTCATTAAATTGGGCATCGATATGCCTTAAATTGGGCATCGAGATGCCTTGGGTTACTGATAAGTGAGTATTTTTCTTTCATTAATGACATAATTGTCTTTTTGTCCCAAAAATATCTTTTTCTAATTTAAAAAAAATATGATGAACTAAAGCAATTACAAATATCCAAAAAAAAGTAACCGAAATGTAATTCACCCTTCTTTTTTTCGTTGCTATTTTTATTTTACTTGTCATGGGCTGGGCCTTAGTATTAAAGGGCTGTCAGAAGTCTCTTTTGAAGTTCTCTCACCCACCGTTTCAGGGTAAAGAATTCTTTTTTTTTTTAGTTAATATATGACTAAATTAAATTAAAATTTTACATACTTTACTTATATTTTAAAAAATAAAATTTTATTAATTAAAAATTACCTTAAAAATACTATAGATTACAATTTTCATAACTTTGTAAAAATAACTAAATTTATGTAAATTATTGGTCAAACTTTAACTAAGTTGATCCAAAAAAGTCAAAAGTAGACTCTTTGCCGGGAGTAATTTTGATTATTATTAAAGAGCCTTAGTATTATGGAAAATTATGGACCGGTATACTTAGGTAAATTTTTAACCGCTTTAGTACTCTATATTTTAATTTTTAGCAAACCGAAAAAAGACACTTTTATGTATCACGATGCATCAATTTGGAATTGTGATATACAAAAGTGTATTTTTCTGGTTTGAAAAAATATATGATACTAAAACGTTTGAAAATTCACAAAAGGAGACCGACCTGAATTTTTGCCTAAAAATTAGAGCTGGCAATTTACTGGGCTGGGCCGGCCCAGTGCAAGCCCACCGGGCCAAAACTTAAGGCTGGGCCGGCCCCAATTTTCCTAGGGCCTAAGAAAAGTCAAGCCCAGCCCAGCCCACCAAAGCTCATCGGGCCAAAAAGCCCTAGTTGGAAAAATAAATAAACTAAGAATATGGCTCACAATTCACAAATGCAAATAAATTAATGATGGATCGAATTAATAAATAATGCAATTTTCTCAGTTTACATGCACTGATGCACACCACACACACAAAAAAAAAAAAATTTAAATTAATATTAACTATCTAGGAAAACAAGAAGACGAGGCGTTTAGAATAAGCATCTACCTGCTTCTCTCTCCTCCCCTTCACATACATACACCATTCTCATTCTTCTCAACTCTCTCTCTCTCTCTCTTTCTCCTCAATTGAATTTCTTTAATCGTGCAATCAAGTTCTTTTCTTTAATCTGTCTCTCTTGTTCTCAACTTGAGCCATGCTGTGCGCCTGCCTGTGCTGTGCCTTGCCTCCGTGGGAGTGGTGGGACCGTTTCATTTGTTTAGTTTATTAGTTAAGTAAACATTTAACATCTAATGATCTAATTATCTAAAGTCTAAACAAAAACAGGTAAATAAAGCGGGCCGGGCCTAGCCCAAAAGCCCCGGGCTTTTTTTATGCAAGCCCAATTGAACCGCCGGGCCTATTGGGCCGGGCCAAAAAGACCCGCGTTTTTTTGGGCCTCCAAAAATTAAACATTAGCCCATGCAAATATCGGGCCGACTGGGCCAGCCCACTGGGCTGGGCTGATTTTGCCGGCTCTACTAAAAATTAACGATTTTTCCCTTGTTCTTAGTTTTTATCTCCTAGTGGATTGATTCTTTGGTTTCTTAAAGTTTGATGGACCTAGCTTGAGGACGAGCTAGGAAGAAATGAAGTGGAAATGTGGTAGGGTTGCGAGTTGAAGCTGAGGATGGAGAGGGAGGAAGAAGTACCAAACAATTCCGGTTTGAGCTTAAGAACTTTCTTGTCCATGCATTCAATTACAATGGTAAGTTTTTCGCTCCATTATCGCCGCTAATCTTATATCAGAGGTGCTATCTGGTCAATAGTTTAAGGGGCTCAAAATCAAAATTCAAAACAATTGAGGGAGTTTTAGTGTAACTTTCTCTTCAGTGCATGTTTTTACTTATACTTAAAAGACGTTAATGACCGAAAACAGTAGGATACTTATTTATTAATGTAAACCATTCTGACATGTCCAAGTGATTGCCAGACATCTGGTGGCCAGGACAATTGCCACATGGGATGCCAGGGTGGTAAGCCTTCTTAATCCGGATTAAGAATCTACTTAATTAGCACTAGTCCTAAATACATGTGAGACCAAATCTTAGTATCTTAATTAATTAATTAATTAATTTATAATCAAATCGGAGAACTTATTCTTGGATCTAATTACAGGAATCCGCCATAGTTTATAAACACCACTAATTGCAGTAAAAAATGAAAAAGAATTAGCAACAAGTTCGATCACAGTGGAAGTCACATTTTTCCATATGCAACTTTTTATTTTTTATTAATTAATCATATTTAATATTTTATTTTATTTTTTTATTATTATAGAGGGAGTGGTTGATAAGACATAATATTGTATTTACCCCTACTCCATTGAAAGAAAATTTGGAAGTACTTGGACATGGCCAATTTGTGATCCTACTAAGATGGAAAGCCTAAACAAAGCAAGATGACATACCTATACTCTATATATATATATATATATATATATATGTATATATATATATATATATGGGGGAGTATTTAATGGTTACTTTTTTATTTAACCATCAATGATTACTCTCATTATTAACTATTGGATCAAAAATTAAAGGTTGAGATTTAATGGTTTGTTGGAAAATGCAATTAATGCAAGTAGGTGAGTCATTTAATGCATTAAATCTCAACCTTTAATTTTTGATCCAATGATTAATAATGAGAGTAACCATTAATGGTTAAATAAAAAAGTAACCATTAAATACTTCCCCATATATATATATATATATATATATATATTAACTTAAATTCAAAGTCTTGAAACTTTAAAAGTTGAGGAGGAAATGGTTAGACTAAGACGCTCCAACTTCGGAATTTGCAAATTGATGGGATTCTTTCATATGGGTTGTCCTCTAATGGCCATGTGATATTGTGGGCATTTCTTAAGTGTAGTTTAAGGTTCATTAAGTAAACCCCACACCTTCATTATAACTACTTGATTTATACTAAACAATTAATTGCAAATACTTGCAGCATCCTCACTACACATGTCCCCATGTGAAATTAAGAGACTAGGAACTAGTTTCATAACCATCTTTAAATTCGTAATCGAGTTAGCCATTCGTAATGTGATTTTAACATTTTATTTTTCAATTACGACACTCTTCAGAAAGAATCATAAAATTTCATACGTAGTGTTTTAATAATTAAGAAGAATATATAGTTGATGCAACAGAATTTTGCACCTAGGAGTGATTCGGAATTGTGCTTATCTGAATTTGATAATGGACTGGTGTGCTGGGAATTAACTTGTGAATAAAAACAATAGTGGTCATTGACCTAGGGGGGCACCCAGCAAAGCTCTTCGGTGCAAGAGTAAGCAATAGCGTATGAGAGAGAGAGAGAGAGAGAGAGAGAGAGAGAGAGAGAGAGAGAGAGAGAGAGAGAGAGAAAGCCAAAAGGAGAGAATGAGAATGTGTATTTGTCCGTACCCTTTGGATGTCATGTAGTTTGCTATTTATACTGGAGTTAATTAGAAGTTTGTTGGGGTGTATGAAAAGTATGTCAAAGTATCTTTCTAGAAGCATGTAGGGCTCCGTGATAACTTGACATTATACCCTCGTGTTAGCTGGCTAGGATGGTCGCCTAACCGGCAAGAATTCTCGCTCGATCATGAGGGAAATTAAATGCCCAGACCGAGCTCCAGAATTGAGCCCCCGGTACTCTAGGTGAGTAGCGGTAAAGACTTTTCTGCCCTTGTAAGCGATTTCGGGTAGTTTAAGAGTACTAACAGCAATGAACTTAACTCAATGGCACAACTTTAGACCTATCTTAGATATTAGGCTAGCTTGTCAAATTAAAGGCTCGTTTGGTGTTTCATTTGTTAAAATAGTGTGTTTTTGAGCTTAAAAGTATGCAAAGAAATGTTGACTTATGTATATATGTTTATCAAAAGGTGTTGATATTCGTACCGAAAGCACCAGACAAGCCCTAATTTTTAATTTATTTAATTATGCCTCAATGTAATTAATTAAGGGGGCCATTGAATTGATATTTAATCAATGAGCTTTTTCACTTCTTTAATTAATGTAGTGCATATATATATAATATATTTCAATAAGAAAGTTATTGATCCTTTCTTGAATTCTTTTGATTTTTCATTCCACTTTAGTCAAAAAGTGTTTATGAGTTTGGCCATGTACTATATATGTTCTATTCATTTTTGTATTTATCAGGCTTTAATTTACATAATATATTAGTGATCCATGCATAAACTAACACAACAAAAGTATTTTAATTCTTTATTATATTGTTGTTATCATTTCCTTTTTTATATTCTTCATGTTCAAGCCCCACTAAATTGAACATTTAGCTTGATATTGATGCTCTACTTGACATATTAATTGGTTTAGTTTGCAGAAACAGATACATCTGTACCAGAAAAGTAGGAGACCACTGCTCTGGACCCCTTGAGAAAATCCATGGACCATACTCATATAGGACTAATGACTATATATGGACTATGGAGCTAGTGGCTTAAGATAAAATAAATTTGTTTAACAAATTTGGACGGGGTAGTCCAGCGATAGAGTTGGGGTTTTAACAAAATGTGACATCTCAGATTTGATCCCTTTTCAAACTGAAACTTACGGTTTCACAAACTGCGAATCCTTGAGCAATAGATTTGGTTAGTGAAGTGAAGGGAAGGGAATTGGAGAGAAGAGAAATTTTATTCATTCCAATTTTTTTTGTTTTTCTTCAACTCTATTAAAAATTATTATAGAAAATAAATTCAGTGCATATAAAATAGTTTTGAAATAAATATAGGAGTATAAGATATGACCAAGTACTATGCATGACAATTATAATTTAAATAATTTGATATATGGTATTTCTGGTCTGGTGCAATACGTATAATTTTGTATGTAATGCAGGATTTCCACATAAATTTGCTGTAGATCCTAGACAAAGAAATGAGTGGCTTATGGGTTATTGGTTGAAATGGGGCCCCACTGCAATCACAGATGGGACCTCCAAGGTGGGTCCCAAAATACAATCAAAAAATGGATGGAGGGCCAGTAAAAGATCAATGTGCAAGTCCATTATTGATTCTCATGCGTCCCAACCTCCCCAGGTCTGGTATGGTCGACATATTTTTGGGGACTATTTATTTGGAAAAACAAAAATGCAACCATTTAAATGCACATATTTAGTATTTGAAGGCATCAAGTTTATATAATCATTAAGCTTAAATTGAAAACATCAAGTTTATATAATCTTAACTGTATCTTTATTTTCTTATCACACATTACATATGCCTGTAATCGATACATTTTTATTTTTTCTCATACATATTGCTTATTTTTCAACATACTCCGTTTAATTAGCTAACGACAACATTGCTTTTCAAATATCTAAGTTTGAAGGTGAAAAAAATAATTTCATAGCCAACTTATTAGTCCAATGGCGCATGCAAACTCATAATTGTAGCACTGGTGGTAGACAGAAATTAAAGGCCACAAATTATCACTTTCTTTTTCTTTCTTTCTTTTTTTTTACGCGTAAATTAGTTATAAAAACCCACTTATTTTCGGTTAGAAAGAGAAAATAATGAAATTGCATTGGCATTTTGATTGAAATCGACAAATAATTTGGGTTTGATTTTCTTTCAATATGGTGGGTTAAGGAACACCTTATCTCAATAATTTGATACGAATCAACACCTGTGTTTGACCAGAATTCAATTCTGGATGCTCACACAACATTAAGGGGAACGCCACTTTCTCCTCAATGTTTAATTTTCACGTACCAAAAAAATATAAAATAGAAATTAATCTACTAATTGGCATCATAGAAAATTTTGTTTTTAACCTCTGTTAGGGGTATTTCTATTACAAACTTATAATGTCATTATAATAGTTTAGTTGCAATATCATATTAATACTTTTAAGAGAACGAATTTTTATTTTATTTTTGGAATAATAATAAAAGCTTCTAAGTTAAAATTTAAGAATGAGATATTTCTTAAGCAAACAAAAATAATAAGTGAAATTATATTTTTAAGAGGGAGTATATTTCCTAAAAGCTAGGATATTTATATGTTAATTAAAGGATCATTTTCTTTCTTTGATCATTTATAAGGACAAGAAAATTAAGAAGCTTAAAGAAAAGTTGTTTTAAAATTCATCTAAATAAAATTCCCTAAACGTTCATGTACTTTTTTATAATAGCAAAAAACGTCTACGTGCTATGTTATCACTTTTTTTTTTTTTTTTCGTTCTAATACAATTTAATTTTATTGCCCTCAAATCGTTCATCTAACGAAAGGTACCTTCACGATAAATATTCTTGTCTTTCAATCTGAAAGAGACTATCGACAAAAATACCTCTCAAAATCGTTCATGTGTTTGACACATGTTGAAGTTATCAGCCATTTAACTGAAAAAATAGATAGAGGAATGATTCAAGGGTGATATAATTTGTACAAGGACGAAAATGTGATAGCATAATATAAGAATATATTTTGCTATTATGAAAAAAATACAGGGACTAAAGTTTAGTGCATTTTATCTAATTGGTTTTTTTTTTTTATTAAGGTGATTTATCTAATTGTTTTTAAGACATCATTTTTGTTGGTTTTCGCTTCGAACTTTCCATAGCAACAAGAAAGACCATACAATCTTCTACATCATGATGATTGTTGGCTCTCAATCACAGTCAAAGGTCAAGGTGAGGGTTTGACCAAACACCCTCATATCAGTCCATGTGGAAACTGGGAAGTGGGCCGCTTTCTAATGATGAGAGCTGGCGGATCCTACATGGACAGTGCACATGCCATGCTGTTGCCACGTAAGCATCATCTATAATCTACTTTGGTCATGTTTGTTATGTAATTTGAGTTATTATTTGAAGGTTTTATTTTAATAATTTTAGACTTTCTCTCTTTAAATTACACAACTTTCTTCATATCTCTCTTACTTTTTTTTAATTATTAAAAAAATAAAATCTAAAATTTAAAGTCGATCTCTTCAATTACGAAAACATATGCACCCTAAAATTATTACCCAGTTTGGGAGTAGACAGAGAATGTCCCATGAATGGGCCCGAGTAATATTGATTTGGGGTAATTGCCTTTTACTACTATATGGTTTGTTTACTACTCCACTATTGTTCTTGGGGGGTTTAATTTGTAGTTTTTATATTTACACATTAAAGTCTAAGGTTGTATTTTTGTTGTAATTAAAGGTCAAAATGGGATTTTTATTAATTTTTGTTGTATTCTTGTAGGGTTATTTTTATTTTTTAACACTTTGTTATTAAGAATATTTTTATCCATAAAAAATATATATATATATCAAGCACATGAATTTAAAGAATACGTCAAGCACTAAAACAACCCTACTAAAACGCATGTGGCCACACATGATAATTTCTCATCCAAAAGTTAACAAAAACCACCTTTTAACCTCAATTGCAACAAAAATGTACTTTTAAACCCCCAATATGTAAAAATTAAAACGAAAGATTCTCCGGTGCAACAATGAACAAAGCTGTAAATGGCAATTAAGCCTACTAATACTGATTTTTTTTTTTTATATTATTGAAAAGACAAACTAATGGTATGAGGAGCGAATGATGCAATTGTAATTGGCCCCCTTACCTTAATGTATGTAGTTGACTGGGCATGCAGGGCTAACGCGGGTTTAATTATTTGCGTCCTAATTTCCCCTCTTCCCGCCAACAAACTTGATTAGTATATTCCAATTTGAGTGTTTTTTTTTAAGAAAAAATATTTTAAAATGAGTATTTTATTCATTTCAAAATAAGTGTCATTTTATACGAATTTAAGAAATTTGTTGATTTTATATAATTTTTTTATTAGTCCAAGAATTCTTTATTGATAACAAGTAAATAGATCCCTCATAAGAAAAGGATCCTGGAACTGTAATTATACCAACAATATTTGCACAAACTAGGAGGCTGTCAAAATCTTAGATTTGCTACATACATAAAAGGCGCAAGCAAGCATACACAAAAGATTGTAATTATTTTGCTTCATCTTATTCTGGAACATATTTTTATCATTTTCTTTCTGGTGTTTAGTGATATTAGGAAAATTTGGTTAATAGTAAACATTTTACAATCAATTGGATTGGAAAATGAATCATATCATATATATATTAAGAAAAAGAATTTACGTAAGTTATTTTTCATAATGACTCTTCAAGAGTGTCACTGAAACTCCAAAATATTTAAAACAACATTATCCAACTCCCTTCTATTTAAGTAGCAAACGGATATTCAAATTAAGCCCTTAATCAATGCCAAGAATCATGAAGCATGCCTAGGCCGGGTAAAATCAATTTTTTTTCATCGATAGTTGAAAAAACTATTCACGTCTTCTATTTTAGTATTATTCTTCATTTACTTTTGACCTAAAAGCCACTACATGTATTCGAGACGAGACACGTCGAGAACAAGTGAGGAATGGAGGAGTCAAGATTCAGTTCACACGGCTAGAACAAAATAGGCCTATCTATATATATAAGCGAGGGAACAAGTGAAGTGAAAGTAGACCTAACGAACTTACTATAGAAAAAGAGGGAGGAGGGGCCCCTGGGGGTCGAAAAGGTCAAAAATAAGAACAATTATTGGTAAAGAAAAGGGAATAAAAGTTTCTTTTTTACATTGCCTAACATTATATTAATATTACTATAATGATCAAGTTAAAGATCGGGATCATATATTAACTGTATCTACTTTATCACCCTACCAGCTAAGAATAAGATATATATTTTTTCCATTTCTTTTTTTTTTTTTTTTGACAAAAAGGTATCCCTGAAGTTACGACTTTATATATATATATATATATATATACATATATATAAAAATATATATATATATATATGAGATGGAAAATAATAGATCAATCGTGTACGTGTAACAAAATCATTAACCGGTCTGTAACCCTCCTATGCAAGTTTGCATTTGGTCAACAACCCTAAGGCTTCGATTGGTACATGAAAATAAAATTAATTTTGCAGAATTGATTAATAATATTTGGTGGTGCAAGAATTATATTTGGAATAGGAATAGATTACTAAAATCATGGAATTAATTACTAAAATTTAAGAAATCACAATCCTGATGGAGAAGGTGAGATTTGGATTTCTAATAGTTGGAATCCATGTAAAAGGACGATGATATCCTTCTATTAAATCAAGTATTTGTTTTATATTGGGTTAATGACACCACTAGTCCCTTGACTATTAAGCATTCCACGGTTAGTCCCTTAAGAATTTTTTTTCAAATTTTATTCCCTAAAGTACCAAAATTAGACACGCATAGTCCTTTTGGTGGATGCCGTTAGTATTTTTCCGTTAAATCTGTCATGTGCCTCCCATGTGCAATCGAGTAAGGGCTAAAATGAAATTTCACAAAATATTTTAAACAATTAATTTTTTTTCCCCCGACCCACCCACATGATCTTCATTCCCTTCCTTACTAACCTCCCTCCTCCCCCACACTACCACCCGACCACCACTAGAATTTTTTAGATGTCTTAGTCAAATCACTCTCCACCCACTGCTCTTCCCCACCCATCAACGTGAACCTCCCACCTCCCAGCCCTCATCTCCGTTCTAAGGTCCATCGGTGCCGACGAGTTTTGGCACAAACACGGTAGTGCCGCTAATCCCTAATCATCCACAACGATGTCTTGTTTCTCTACTACGATTCTGAATTGGTTGACCATCTCAAACAATCAGAGATCTCGTTGGGAACGTGACGATAAAAAGAATTTCCTCCGAAGAAGGGGAAATATGGAGGAAGAAGGGACAAATTTTTCTGCGACGATAAAGGGACATCGGTAATGAGAGATCTCAGATCTGGATCTTCTGGGTAGATCTCCCAGATCTGGATCTTCCAGGTAGAGAAGAAAGATGAATGTTAGGACAAGAAAGAAAGAAATGTGTCAATGCCTTCGACATCAACGAAGTCCAACGACGAATACATTTAGAGGAATATGGAAGAACTTGCTGAAACCTAGACCACGCTGGAGCTCTCATTGCCATCTACAAGTACTACTATTTTTGGGTTACAGTGCTTGGCTTCGTTGAGATGCGCCGGAATAAAAAGATTCAATCCATTCATCGTGCCATCTCCGATGTGTCCGTGGAGATTGATAAACTGGCGGAACAGGTGAATATAACTTCTGATCACGTGTTTTCGTGTTGTTTCAATTGCTAAAAAGCTCTCATCGCTGGAGCTATCATCGCCGCCCATCCCAAGGAAGAACTTGCTGAATTGCTTCGGAGGAACCTTGGTGTGGGCTACAGTGCTGGTAATGAAAATATGGTAGAGAATTTTTAGGTTTTGTTTCTGTACACTTTATTTTTGGGTTTTTATTTTGGGTTCTAGACACTTTTCATAAAGAAAATTCCTATAATACCCTTGAAAAAGACATGTGCTACGCACATGATTGATTTAACGGATTTTTTCTAACGGCATTCATCAAAAGGACTAGTCGCGTGACTTTTTGGTACTCTTGGGACTTAAATTTGAAAAAAATTTGTTAAGGGACTACTGGTGGAATCGACCATAGTCGAGGGACTTGTAGTGTCATTAACCCTTTTATATTTATAACTTCATTTGATTTCAACTACTTTACGGTCGTTCATTTTTACTCCTGGTCTTCGTTATTCTTGAGCCCTTTATAAGGCTTATATTACTCTTCCCATCTGATTTAATTTGTTAATAATAGTTTATAATTTTATGATTGTAGTGTTAATTATAACAATAGTTTTTTTTTATTTAATAAATTTTTCTTACTTTATTGATGTTGGATAAATTAAAATTTTCACCAAAATTGAAAAAAATCGAAGAGCTTGTTATTTTGTGGAGCAGTAATAATATTAATGTCTAATTTTTATCATGAAAGTCATTAACAAATACTTGTATATATTGTAGTAATGTTGTCAATTACCTTAATTGTACTACATTAGTAATCACATTCCTTATGCTACCAAACACATTTTATGAATCATTTTCTCATCTATTTCTGTGGAATCTCATTACTAGTAATCGATTCCTCGAATTGATTCTATTTCTGTGTACCAATCGAGGCCTAAGTGTTGAGCACCCTTTCATTGGTCCAAATAATTTTAGTATTATTTTAATATTTAGTATTTTTTATTTAAAACTCTAATAATTTTTAACTACATAAAATACAAATTGAGATACTAGAGCAACAATTTATATACTAGAACAGCAATTTAGAATCCTAAAAATTGGAATTCAGGTTTCTATATCTAAATCGGGGTGAATAAAATTCATTTTTGAATGAGCTTTTTCTTTTATCAAATATGTTTGAAACAACTTGGGTTAATGAAATAGTTCATTTATTTTCAAACAGATTTTTTTTCATCAAATATGGTTGAAACCATTTGGGTGAGGTGAATAAAGTAGTTCATTCATTTTCGAACCGATTTGTTTAATCAAATATGTTTTGAAACTATTTGGGTGAATAAAATAGTTCATTTATTTTAAATATTATATATTTAAAGATTATATATATTTTAAAGATTATATTCATTTGAGAGAATTGGAAAAATAAAGGAAAGCTTTGAAGCATTGACGGAATCGAAATTGGTCATTTCTATCCAAAGTTATTTAAAGATTATATATTTAAATTAGCTAATTGATCCTAATTTAATCTTTATTGGAAAGAGATATTTTAGGTAATAGGAAATTTTTAGGATTCTAAATAAAAGGAAATATCCAAATATTAAAGGATTAATATATAATTTTGTCTCTGAACTTTTCCAATTCTCCTAATTTGGTCTAAGATGTTTCACCTTTCCTATCTTGGTCCTTGAACTCAACTTTTGCTGCCTTATTAGTCCCTCCTGCCGTTATCTCTAACAGAACCGTTAAAAATTTCTTAAAATACCAAATTTACCCTCACTTGTGATTAAGTGGAATGCCTAGGTAGATTTATTTCTGGCGGGAATGGAGAAAAATATTTCCCCTCTATATACTAGTATTTATTCTCTTTCACACACACACACACAAATATAAACACACAAAATATAAACATTTCTATCAGCCTCTCCTCCTCCTTCTCCTCATCATCCCCCTAATCATCATCTTCCCCATGAAGACGTCTTCCATCGTCCCCTGCCATCCATCTCTCTCGATCCGTCCATTTAAAACTAAAATTGAACTACCAAACGATTGGAATTGGGACAACAAAAAAAGAACAAACTAACAAAATTTAGGTAATTCTTCAGCTTCTTGGCACCAAAAACACGGTCCAGACCCAACCCCAGCCTCACCCACCTGGTTCAAGCATGAGGGTTGTTTTGTTGGGTCTGACTATTTCAAAGTAGTTATTGGTTTGATCAAAAAGGTCAAGATGCAGAGTAAAAAACACTCATATAGATAGAGGCTACAAAAGTCGAGAACCACTTAAAAAATGTTAAGTTTTATTGTTTTAATAAGTTCATTGAAAACACCCAAAGCTCCGAACGGAAAAAACCCACCCGAGTGTATAAATTGCCTCCCTCAAGTAGCAATTGGTCGAAAACGAACTAGGACTCTGTTTGAAAACGAAATGGGTGTTTTTAATTAGAGTTTCCAAATGGGGAAAAATAAAACTGGTGTTTATATCTAGATTTTCTTGATGATGGGTTTGTGCCGAAGTGAAATGGGTGTTTGTAGTTGGGGTTTTGTGATGATGGATTTGGTCAAAAGCGAAATGGGTGAGTGAATTTGGGGTTTCTTGATGATGGGTTTGGTCGAAAGTAAAATGGGTGAGTGAATAGGGGGTTGATGTTTAAGAACTTGGTTGAAAACGTATTGAGTGGTAGCTGTTTCTAGGGTTTGGTTGTGGGAAATCTTGGTTTTGTTTGAAATGGGGGTGGAGGAGGATTCTTGGGATCTATAAGGATGGAAGTTTATGGATTTGATTTTTGAAGAACAGAGGGGGATCTGGCGAGTTTCGAGTTTGGGTTGTTGCTGTTGCAGTTGATGTTGGGATTCGTTTTGAGGCTTGTGGTCTTGCTGGTTGTCGTTGGCTAAGTTGGAGGTGAAAAGAATGGTGCCTATCATGAGGATGAGGAGGACAGAGTACTGTGGGAGTGAACCACATGTGCATGGATTCCCAGATTGATGATATAGCTGCAGACTCCTCAAATATTTCTGTATTTTGGAGAGATACAAGAGATGGTGGGTGGAGAGATTGAGAGAGAGAGAGAGGGAGAAAACAAGGAGAGGAGAGGGGATTTGAGGATTGTAGAGCTGGAGACTGGAGAGTGGAATGAGAATGGAAAAGTAAGGACAGAGAAAGACTTTGGGTCTGTTTATGTTTGTGTGTGTGTGAAAAATAGAGAAAGAAACGAAAATATATAAATAATATATAGGGAAAAATTATTATATCTTCCCGTCAAAATTTAATCCACCTAGGCATTCCAATTAGACTCAGTTGAGACCAATTTCGTCTTTTCAAGAAAATTTTAATAGTTCTGTTTGACTTAACGGCACAAGGGACTAATAAGGCAGCAAAAGGTGAGTTCAAGGACAAAGGTAGGAAAGGTGAAACTTCTTAGACCAAATTAGGAGAATTGAGAAAGTTCAACGACCAAATTATATATTAATCCAATATTAAAACAATACCTAAATTAGTGATTAACTATGGCACAATAAGAGGGTTGGTGAACAAATTTGAACTTCATAATGCAAGTGGTTTATAATTTCGGTACATCTGAACAGGATTCAATTCTTTATCTCACTTCCTATTATATTCTTTGTTTCATTAAATTTTAATCCTATATGTGTCCTTACAATTTCATCTATCTTTTTTTTTTTTTACAAAAACAAACGATGAACTATTTGATAGAACATAAATTGAAGATTTGAAGCCATATGAATGTAGCTTGCTATGGATATTCCGTAAATACTTCATGGCAAACAATCATACATTGTCATAGGTAGAGATGTTAAATAGTTCACGGCTGTAGGGTTTGCTCGTTTAAACAGAAAAAATAAGGTTAGGACTCATTTTTTTTAGCCTGTTTAAAATTAGAGTTTTTTTTTTTTCTTGAACCGTTTAACCCCCGACCTGTTTGGCAGTGCCTGCTGGGTAGAGCCGGCAAAATTAACCCGGCCCAATGGGCCGACCCAGCCAACCCGATATTATGAGGGGCTTGGGATTCAACTTAGAAGGCCCGAAAATTTTTGGGCTTTTTTGGCCCGGCCCAATAGGCCCGTGGGCTAATTGGGATTGGGCCAAAAAAGCCCGAATTTTTCGGGCCAACCTAACCCAACCCGATACACTTTTATTAACTTTTTAATTCATACTTTTCAAACCATTTTCGTTGCTTTAAGTCTTTTAGTGAAGATTCAAATCATTTTCAATTCAATTTTTTCGCTGCTTTAAGTCTTTTCAAACCATTTTTCCAAACCATTTTGATACACTTTTATTAACACAGCCCAGCCCGATACAGGCTGTTCGCCTGTACATACAATCCCACAACCAGTCAACCACATTCACTAATTCATTACTCATATACCGTCATATCTAATCTGGTTATCTGTTGCGAGCCTGCGAAGTGCGAATACCAAACGTCCAAACAATTGTAGACTTGTGTTCTAACGTATTTTGCACTTCTCCTGTCTACAAAAAATTTATGTAGTTGTATTTTAATCCGTCAAGATGAGACTTATTATTTGTAGATTTTATTTAATAAATTGTAGACTTGTAATGAGTTTTGAATTTTTTTATGTTATAACTTGTAAATTTTGTAGAAAATAATTTTGGTACAAATTTGGGCTGATTTGGCCCGATGGCCCAAAAGTGGGCTGGACTGGGATAGAGGTTCGAGACCCGATGTAAATTTTGGGCTGGCCTGGCCCGATGTGCTAGGGCTGGGCCGGGCCCAGCCCATTGTCAGCTCTACTACTAGGTTACAGGGCAAGCCTGCAGGCCAGTGTAATATTAATTAGGCCATAAAAATTGTAATATACATAAAACAACCACCATGAGAATTAAACTCACAATCTTCTAATCCAAAGTCAAACACACTTATCATTTGCAATAGATGTCTTCTTTGTGTTCATGTAAATAAATATAAAATATAAACGAAACTTTTTGAGAGAATTACTAAGTAGAGCTATTTTAATATTTATTTTGAGGTAAAATATGTTGAAATTTAAATAAAGTGATATAAAAAATATTTTAATTTATATATTTTTATAAAAAATATAATAAGCTATCTATATTATGAGTTGTAAATAACAATCACTACCCACTTTTTTGAATATTTACAAATATAAAATTAATATTTATCATATCTTTTATTTTTTTAATTATGACCCAATAATAATCTGTTTAGCTCGAAATCTGCATAAATTAAGATTAGATCCATAATAATAAGGGCAAATTACACAAATGGTCCCTATACTTTTCAGTTTTTTGGGATTGGTCCCTAAACTAATTTTTCTAAAAATTTTGTCCATGTACTAATCAAGTAAAACGCAATTGGTCCTTTCGTCCAATTTCGTTAGTTTTATGCCGTTAAATTTTCACGCGTGCCTCTCACGTGATTTTGGCTTAGGGTAAAATTTTCCATGCAATTTTTCTTTTAAATTGACAAAAATACCCATTAATTTTTTTTATTTTAATACTTGATACAAAGGCATTGATGTAATTTACTAAATTAATTTTTTAACACTTTTCTTATTCATTCCAAAATCTCAGCCCTCTTCCTTTCCACCATGACTG
Organism: Platycodon grandiflorus; assembly: GCA_016624345.1. Lineage (NCBI taxonomy): Eukaryota > Viridiplantae > Streptophyta > Magnoliopsida > Asterales > Campanulaceae > Platycodon > Platycodon grandiflorus. The sequence continues at coordinate 31,183,044 of CM028362.1, forward strand.
CCACCACCACCCCTTCCTTTCCACCATGGCTGCCGCCACCACCACAATTGAAGACCAAACCATTTAACAAATCATCCCTAATTCCTCCAATATTCTTAAAATCAAACCCAAATCAACTTAAAATCAAACCCAAAATTCAACTTAAAATTAAACCCAATTCATCCATTCTCTCTCTCTCTCTCTCTCTCTCTAGAAAAAGTCACACTGGGAAGATGGCAAGATGAAATTCAAGTTGAGAAGTTAAGAGAAAGAGGATTGGGAAGTGCCGTCCCAAGTCCACCTTCAGGAGTGCGAGCATCAGCAACGAATCTTACATGTGATTGCCTGCATCACCGATGTCATTTTTTTCCAATAATACGAATCTTACTGGAATGCAGCAGAGCTCTAATCATGACCCAAACTCCCATCAGGTGCAGCAGGGTCATCCCCATCAAGGGACTTCAACGGAGAGAGGGGGGAAACCCTAAATGTTGTTGGCCTTGTGTGATGATTAAGAGAATGAAATCTGAATGGGATGGGGAAACCCTAAATTGGAGACAAAATCAAAAGAGAGGGAGAAATTAGGAGAGAGAAAGAGAGGCGATGGTGGCTTGAGGGAGATAAGAAATGGATTTGCAATCCAAAACACACAAATCCAGCAATTTTTTTTCTCATTATCTAGGCTGAGGGAGAGGAGAAATTGGGAGAGAGAGAGAGAGAAGCCTCGAGCCTTTCGGCTAGACTTACCAAGCATGGGATTGGTCTTTGATCGAAATCGAAAGCTTCCTCCTGTCTGTTCTTATTTTCTGGGCTGGGGCTGGTGGTGCAGGTGGTGATGGCTGGTGGATTGGGGAAGAAGATGATTTTGGGGTAGGTTTAGTTTAGGGCAAATTATACAAAAGGTCCCTGTACTTTTTAACTAATAATGACTAATTTACCCTTGGACAAAATCACGTGCATCGCACGTGATTCTATTTAACGGCAAAAAAATTTGACGGCAATGGACGGAAGGATCAATTGCGTCAAGAAATCGAGTTCAGGGACTACTAGCATGAGGTTGGGACCAATCCCAAAAAATTTGAAAAGTACAAGGACCATTTGTGTAATTTGCTCTAATAATAATGGTCCCAAAAAATTAAATAATTTGCCCGCTGTCCCGCTGGATGAAGCCCGTTTAACCTCTCTACTCGTAGGATAGACCTCACGTGAGACTCTGTAATGCTTGACTCTGTGTCTCTCTCTTCCTGCATGCTCAGACCACAGTACTGTGTAGACTCTGCTGATTCTGGGATCTATGCTACCAACCCATCCCATGGCCCTGGATAATACCTAGAGAGAGAGAGATAGAGTGTTGAGCTTGAAGCCTCTACTTGTCTTGACCTTTTTTAGCAGGTTTGGTTTATTAGGAAGTAACACGTTTTTCGAGAACAAGATTGTGTGTATTTTAATTTAATATTAATAAATATTAAATTTTTAAAAAGCATGTTCAACTTAACGAATTACAACCAAGCTTAATAGATACTCTTTCTATTCTTAAATAATTATTATATTTAATTAGACACACAAATTAATAAAAAATAATTAATTCTATTATACTCCTTTCATCCTTTAATTATTATTTTATTTAATTTGTCATACGGATTAAGAAAATAATTGATTTAATTATTAATATTGATATAATGTGTAATTTTTTTTAATATTCATGTGTATATAGTCCATAATTAAAGTAAGAAAAATAATGAGGGTAAAATGGTAAAAATGATATCCTAAAAAGGAAAATTTTCAAATAAAATAAATATTTTGGAATGAATTTATAAAAAAGAAAGACAATAATTTAGGGATGGAGGGAGTGTTAAATATTATTTGTGCATGTGGGACTATTATTAAAATAAGATAAAAAAATAAGAATAGAATGATAAAAGTATTTTCCAAAAAAATAAAATTTAGAAACAAGACTATTTTTTTAGAACAGACAAAAAAAGAAATATGACAATAATTTAGAAACGGAGGAATTATTTTTTAATCATTCTCTCAATGATACTCCATCCGTTCCAAGCAAAGAGTCCGCTTTCCATTTTAAAAATCAGCATGTGACTAAATTAAATTAAAATTTTACATACTTTATTTATGTTTTAGAAAATAACATTTCATTAATTAAAAACTACTTTAAGAATACTTTAAATTACAACTTTCATAAATTTATAAAAGACACTAAATTTATGTTAATTATTGGTCAAATTTTAATTAAATTAACAAAAAAAAAAATCAAAAGTTAACTATATGCATAGAACGGAAGGAGTAATTAAAGGTATATATTTTATTGTAACTGTAGTATTACTCATTTGAAAACCATACGATAGTTTATGCAATTAATTAGATACTATTATGTTACTTCATTGTGAGCTATTTCCGGTCCAAAACAAGTTTTCCTTATTATTTTTTGAGACATTCTAAAATAATATTCCTTTTTAGAAAGATTTTTTAATAAATTGTCTATAATACTCTTATTGTTTTGAGATACCCGTTTTTTATTTTTTGATTCAATTGTTACAACTTTCAAAATTACTACGGTCCTATTTGTCTTGTAATTTAGGTCTAATTCAGGTGATATATATATATATATATATATATAATCTTTGATCCCACATTATTTTTATTATTATTTTTTTACTTTTTGTTCATCATTATAAAAATAAAAATTTAAAAACAGGTTTTAAATCATAAAATGAATAGTGCCTAAAAACAACAAATTACAAAATAAACTTCTTATCCAAACGAGAAGACCTATAAATGGATCGATTTTATTGGATCATAATACAAATTTATATTCAAACTTTTTCATCGAATTTGGTTCAAAATTTAATGATAAGACAGGCTAGAAACGGGACGAAAATGCGTGGCCATGGACAGTAGCATTGGTAGATGGAGGCGAGTGAATCCTGAATTACGTACAGAGCCTGAGCCCTGACCCTGAGCCTGAGCCTGAGCCCCGCTGGCTGGCTGGCTGGCTATACTCTCTACTTTAATGTAATTGCTGATTAAATAAAGTGTACGTAAAGTAGGGTGGACTTAAATGCCCTAATCTTCTAATGTAGCCTAGGAGCAGGAGGCAGTAACATTCATTCATGAATGAATTCTGACTCTTTTAAAGTTGACAACAAACACACTGTAGTGTATTTTGCTTTCTTTTCTACAGTTGCCACTGATAAGGTTATAGTAGTAATTACGAACCCCTACCTCCTCGCCTTGGTTTGCTATAGCTGGTCGACCCTCACCTCAAGAATGTTACTACTTAAGCCCCACTACTCCCTACTAGTAGCTGTTACATTTCCCCTACCTACTCTAATATTAATTGGAGAGAGCATTTAACAAATAAATTTATTATTATTTTTTAAAAAAATGGATAAATTCTGGGTCCACAAAATGAAATGGGAGTCGATGGTTATTTTTACTCCTATGTTTCAAGCTTAATAAAAATATATTTAGTGATTCTATACTTTTAAATCACTCAAACAATACTCAGATTATGTTTGGCTATTTAATATTAAACTTGTATGAATAATTTAAATTTTACAGAGTTCAAATTATTTCTTTTAATTTTAATCTAAACTCTAAAATTAAACATCTAAATATAACCTTAACATTCTCGAATTCAATTTGAAGGCAACACACATAGACATAAAAGTCGAAGCCATGTCGCCTACCGAAAAACACAGCACCAAGTTTAGTTGGCACATATATCCATTACTAGCCCTACGTACGGTGGCCATGAACCACTGTAATTCCAAAATTTTTACTCACCCATGATGGTGCCCCGGCTGAATAACCCATAAGAAAATGACAATATAACGTCATTATTCTATTCTCACCGTTACACTCAATTCAATATAGTAATTTTGTACTTTTCCTTGTCAATAAATATGCAATGCCCCCTGCCCTGCCCTGCCCTGCCCAGCCCAATAAGAAGAATAGGGCAGTTAGTTCCAGACAGCTGCCATGCAAATGCAACTAATAAATTAAAGTGGTACTACTATCTCCTCTCATCTCTGCAACTATTTAATATATATTCCTACCTCAAGGGTTTTAGCACTCTATATATCCACAAAGGCATTTCAAATTAGACTACATAATACAATACTTATATTATATTCAAATAAAATTAAATTAAATTGTACTTAAAATGCTATAATACAAAATATACTAAAAAAGGAAAGAAAGAAATAACAAAATAGAAATGAGAAAGGAGAAAGAGAATAATCAGAATATATATATATATATATATATTGTTTAAATAAAAAATAAGAGAAAAATATCTAAGTTGAATACTTCATTCATTTCGTATTACTATACCATAAGATAATAAGAAAAGAAATGGCTACGTTAAGTTTAAATTAAAACAATCAATTAACTAATTTTAAGAGAATTAATCCTTGGAACCTAGCCGTGAGTCACACTTGTTGAATGTACAATTAGGTTTTAATTCTTGAATTGATTCAATTGTATTTTACGTTAATGTTTTTTATAATACTACTTTATTTAGAATTATAAAATTAAGCTAATTAGTGGAAAAAGAAAAGTGTAATTCCAACTTATGATAGCCAAATGAAAATTATAGCGTCTGCAAATTCAATTATTTATGCATATAACTATCTTTTTTATAAGAATTATTTTTTTAATAATGAATTATTTTTAATTCATTATTTGATACTTCATGGTAATATTAATTTCAAAAAGTCCCCTAAGCAATTTTGCTTAGCAAAATTGACATTCATTAATAATTTACCTTAAATCCTTTCATTTCTAACACTAGCTGCCTTAAAAGATCCCCGACCTATTTGCAAAACCTTAGGTTGGGTGTTTTTGAAATTAATTTTGTTAAGAACTTGATGATGGTTTGTGCTGTGCGACAGTGGAAGCAATCAAACAAATAATTGATAAAATAACAATTATCAAGTAGTTGGGAATTGAAAGAGAAGATAATATATATATTAATAATTAATGTTTAAAAAATATAATTATAATTTCTATATATACATACATATATATTATAATTATAATATATATATTATATAATTATAATATATATATTATATAATTATAATATATATTAATAATTAATATTTAAAAAATATAATTTCTATTTAATAACCCTAACCCTAACCCTAGGTATAAAGACTTAGTGATATTCTCACTGTTGTTGAACCTAGCTACTTTTTTCTCATTTTAGTTTATATTGTATGAACTGGATTGTAATATATGAATTGAATGGTCAATGTACTATCTTTTTTTTTTGTCTTTTGTGAGCTTGTCTGTATTATTAACTTTTTATCATTATTGAATATTTTTTAATTTTCATATGAAATATTAGATTTTATTATTTGTTTGTTAACTCAAATTTTTTTCGGGTTTATCCCCTCAGAACCGAAAAATGTGCAGTACCGAACCAATTATAATCGGACCAATATATTGGTTCTCATACATCTTGGTTTGATTCTGGTTCTGAATATTTTACGAATCGGAGTATTGGTTTGATTCTGAGTCTCTAATTTTTTTTGCAAAAAATAGACCAAACCAAACCGTGATCACCCTTACTTAGAGCTGAGCTATTTACACTCTCACTTCCTTTAAGTACATCTATTTTCTAAATACATCACCCCTAAATTTCAAATCTCTCTAAATATTAAATATGCACCGCTCATTTACCTATTTTACTCCTCTTAAAATATTTAGAAAAACTACATATTTCTTACACAACCTCACCTCCTGAAGAGCCAGGCCCAGAAACACGACCCTAAGTTCAGGCCCAAACCACAGCACGGGTCAAGGTCCACCATAGTATGAGCAGGCACATCTCGGCGAGGAGCCTTGGAAGCCCTCCATTATACCAGCGAGCATGATTCTCCCGCGAGAGCCAGGGCATAACGAGCAGGCCTCGCCTCCCCGTCCATCCCACGGGTGTTCAGGGGACGTGGCCACGTGGCTGTACGTCATTAGCCGAACGTACCCGACGGTTACGCTCACCACGCCAGGAGTTATGCCCACTATGCGGCAGTTATGCTCGCCACGACTACCATTAAGGCACGTAGTTAATGCTAACACTATATAAGCCTTGGGACAAGCCTAACCCAAGGTACACACACTTTTACTAGCAAATACACTTTGCCGGATTTAGTCTTAAGATATACACTTACTCTCACACCGGAGTGTCTTTGTAGGGCAGCCCCCTGCATTAACCCTAGTGTTCACTATTTCTTTGGCAAGTTAATCAAAGCCTAGATATTCATATTTACATCCCGGAGCAACCTGCGACATTCTGTGTAGCATCACACTCCTTTCTTGTGAGCCACATTCCCCCAAACTAATACGCAAACACTGTTCTTCACACCCAGACCCAAATCAACTTGTTTGAAGAAAATGAGGAAGAAAAGGAAAACAACAACCAAGCACCCCAAACCAAATACATATGAACTTTGCAATTTGAATATAAATTAGGTGGTTTGAATGATTTTAGTTTGAAATTGAAAAAAGTTTGGCCTTATTCGGTTCAGCCCTGGTTGGCCGAACACCACTAACCTACTGAACATCAATAAGAGAGTTCGGCCATCAAAATGTTTCGCAGGTGGTTGCTTAACATTCCCTCTGGCGTTCTATAGCTCATTATCGAACTTTCCTGATAGTGTTCAGTAAACCATGGCCGACCACCGAGCTACCCAGCAGCTCGTGTGTACTTTGAAAAATACGGGAAATTATCAAAATTTAAGACTAAAATGAGAAAAAATACTTATATTATTTGTTCCTTCACTTGTTTGTGCCCCATGTTTGTTTTTTACAACAATGTGGATGATTGGAGGTTAAGGGTTTAGAGAATCTTGGAAGAGATGAATGAGAGTGCATTGCAGAAGAAGGTTGACGGGTTTTAAAGGTTTTGGGCTAAAATAAAACAATGGGGATGATTTAGTAACACCAAAGATAATAAAGTCAATTTGTCCAATGAATTTTTTGTAATAAATAAATAGAAAGTGTATTTAGAGAGAGTGAGGGTGTGAATTGTCTCACTCATATACTTAATAAGTACTTAATTTTTGTATAAATTATTGTGATATTTTATATATTATCTTGTTGACTTTACTTTTTAATTTATAGTAATACCAATAAAATGACAAATAGAGTGATAATGTGATATATAAAAAAGTACATTTTTTTATACATAAAATAAAGAGTTGTGCTAAATACAACACCACAAACAAATTTACTATTTTGCCCATGTTATAAATAAAAAAATAAAAATAAAAAATTGGCAAGACCGCCACCTCTAGACGGTCCTATTCCAAACAACCACTCAGACTAAGTAGTCCTCCATTTCCATCCATTATTCCGCCAGTTTTTTAAAGTTAACATTTTCGTTAAAAAGTTAACGAAATCGTTAAAATTTTAACGAAATTCCTCCATAGGACCACCACGCCAATGTGGTCTTCCTCCGTAGGACCACCACGCCACTGCTTGGGGGTCTTTTTCCATAGGACCGCCACCCCGATGGGGTTTTTTTATTTTATTTTTAATAATTAAATGACAGGTAAAATAATATTTTTTTTCAGGAGTTGTGGAGTTTAGCCATTTTGGGGTGTTGTACTTATTAAATACTCCCTCCATCTCAAAATTATTGTCCTGTTTTTTTTTTTTTTTTTTTCATTCCAAAAAAAATTGTCTTATTTAAAAGTTTTCTTTTAGAACATCAATTTTACAATTTTATCTTTATTTTTTTATTATTTTAATTATGAGTTACACTCACTTGTATTTTAAAGAAAACTATACATTATATAAATATTAATAATCAAATTAATTACTATTTTTTCTTAATTTATGTGCCAGATTAAGATAATAATATGAGGAAATAGATAAAATTACTTTTTCTCGAAAGCAGATGGTCAGTCGCCATAACTTGCCCAGAGAGAGTAAGAAGCCATATCGTTGACCTTTAAAACTAAGTAACAACACCCCACTGGCAATCCAGGAAAAGATACATTACAGTGTTCTTCTGGTATTCCAACTTTGAACTAATTAATCTCGATTTTAACACTTCCACAAGTTAGAGAACAAGTTAAATGAGTTAATCAATAAATTATAAAGAATAATGATGAAGTCACTGTATAAGTACTAAATTTTGTATACAAAATAATATACTGTATTTCCTCTATTTCAGATAAAAAGTCAACTTTTAACTTTTTCTTAATCAATTTAGTTAATATTTGACGAATAAGTTGCATAAATTTATTTGTTTTTACAAATTTATGAAAGTTATAATTTATAGCATAGTTAGTAAATTCGCGTATAGTATGCATATAATACACGTACGTATAAATAATTGAAAAATACTCACGTTTACCATACTCAAACTAAACTTAATTAAAAATACTCATATTTTTGGGTTGAATCGTATAATATACGTATAAAACTTTAAACGTATTATATTTCACGTATAAAACTTGATATATAATGAATTTTGATATAATTTTATTATTAAAATTATTCAATTTATATTATTAATCTTGTTCGAATTGATCAAATTAGATATTTAACATGAAAATAATTATTATGAAGTTTAAGAAATATTATTTGTTATTACGCATACTATTTGAAGTACACACATAAGAGTATATATATTTAATCATGCTTTTATTTTAGCTATTAACACATATTCCCTCTGTTCCACCCAAAGAGTCCACATTTGAAAAGTCTAATAATTAAGCGATATATAAGTAGTATTAGAGTTGGTTATAATTATAAAAATATTTAAGCATAATTAATATGTTTGTACCACATGTGAAGGGTAAAGTTGAAAGTTTTATGAAGATTGTAGAAATAAACATTTCGACTCTTTGAGTGTAACATCCTAAAATAGTATAGTAGGCTTTTTACCTGGAACAGAGAGAGTAGTTATTTAGTCATAAATATGTAATATTATAAAAATAAAAGCTTTGAGAGTGTATAAATATAAAAATATTAAGATATTTAAACCTAAAAATGATAAAAATATAAAAAAATTATACAAAATATGACGTATTTTTAGTCTCATATACTTCAATCATATTCGTATTATATCTGTACAAGCGTATAAAAATATTTTTACCATTGACGTATTATTATGCCAAATTTTTTCGCCGTAATTTTGAAAAAAAAATCGTATAAAACTTGTACGTTTCTTTTAACGTATTATACACGTCTCATATTTTACTAACTATAATTCATAGTAGTATTTTTAATTTAGTTTTTAATTAATAAAGTTTTATTTCCTAAAATATAAGTAAAATATATAAAATTTTGATTTGATTTGGTCACCTAACTTGTAAAAATAGAAATAGACTCTTTGCATGGAATTTTGCATGGAATGAAAGGAGTAACACTTATTGGTCAATTAATTTGACATTTTGTTTAAATAAAGCCAATAAAATGACACGTTTAATCACACATTAATTTATGTACTCCCTCCGTCCTAAATTATTGTCTTCATTTTTTATTTTGTTCGTCTCAAAATAATTGTCTTATTTGAAAGTTTTCTTTTTAGAATATCACTTTTACAATTTTATCCTTACTTTTTCTTCCTACTTTAATGGGTCTCATTCACATGGGCATTAAAAAAAATTATACACTATACCAATATTAATAATCAAGTTAATAATTTTTCTTAATTTGTATACTGTATCAAACAAGACAATAATTTAGAGACGGTAAGAGTACTAAATTTATTGCTTACTTGATAGCTCTATGATTACCCAAGTCTGGATTCGCTAACCCAAGACGGGCAATAAAATTTTAAGAGCATTTTCAATGTTATTATTTAAATTTTTTTACGTAATATGTTTAAATAAAAAGACTTTTTTTATATGTGTCAAAAAATTTAAAAAATAGATAGTCCTCTTTTTAAACGTGATACAATGTAAGACTTTTTTTAAAATATTTTTTCAGACGTGACAATATTTTATAATTAATTACAAGAAATAAAAAATAAATATTATTTCATACTGTAAGTGATTGACGGAAAAAAATAAAAGAAAACTGACGATAAATGACGTGAATAGAAATACATCCTCCAGGTGACTTTTTAGAAGTAGTGGATCACATGGGTATATTCCCCAACTGAATATCAAATTATCTCCACCTCACCTAAAATTTTTGCATTTTTTACTAGAAAGATAATTCCATTGGACAAACTCTAACTTTGTTGATTAACTTGTTATCCGATTTGTTAGTGGCAAACCCATATGTTGGTCGCTATTATTTTTATATTCCAGTTACTAAACTAACTGATCTCAGTTTTAATACTTGATAAGTTGGAAATTAAGTTAAATCAATTAATCAATAAGTCGTGAATTCATTGAACAAATCGCTATTAGCATACCATTTTTTTAATGTGATATTTTGCGGTATAAAATGTAACACGGTGTAATTAAAATAACACATTAATAAAGTGTTATAATTAAAATAATAAAAAAAATATTTTTATAAAATCAATGTTTATTATCCAATTCAGCATGCATTAGTGGACTAACTTATAATAAAATGAGATCGTGAAAAACCACAAACTCAAATTTAGAGTAACAGTAATATAGTTATACCCGATGGTTGTTTACCGACCGGACTCATTTATCTCTCTATATATATCCATAGCCATCTAAGGAGAGAGAGAAGCAAGCAGCGAATCTGAAAGCAGGTTGAGAGAGGGAGAAGATAAGAAATGAAGACGGGGGTGGTGGCCTGAGCTGGGGGTGGTCTCTCCTTCCTTCCTTTTAATCAGAGTTTATTTGTCTCTATCGCTTCTCTTCCCTTTGATCCCATGTTAGCTCCTCCTTTGTCTTTCATTTTAATCCTCCCCTGCCTTTTGTCTTCTGTATCATCTCTGTGTCTTTTTTCAATCCTCATACGTATCTTCTTTTTCTCATCAATCATCATTATCACTTGTCCCTCTCCGGAATTCCCATCTATAAACAAGTCTAGTTAGCAAACACACTTAGAAAGAGTTCTTAAAGAGAGAGATATCCTTCTATCTATCTTTGTTGTTCACTTTTTTGGAGAGAAATGGGTACTGGTTGGAGAAGAGCTTTTTGCACTACTATCTCCAGAGATCATCGAGATGCCACTGTTGTTGTTTCTGCTTCTGCTACTGACCTTCAATCTCAAGAAGCCCCGAGCCCAAAGCCAAGTCTCCGAAGCTGTACCAGGTTGGGGTTCTTCAAGAGTTCCAGCACTCCTTCCACCCCAAGGTTGCGATCCCAATCCCCCAGATTGCGTTGCAAAACCAACAACAATAACGTCGAAAATGGTGGAATCCAAACCGTAAATGATATCCTCGTTAGTCCCAATTTACGATGCAAAATCAATACCAAAAGCCCAAAATCATTACTTGGTTCCAACCCTTCTTCTCCTAGATCTCCTTTTTCTATCCTCAAGAGCAGTTTACGCCTCACCAGAGTAAGACAGATTAATTAATTTCTTAATTCCTTCTATACAACCTCGTCCATAACTTCCTTATCTCTACTTTATACACACATATTTAATTGATATGTACTCTCTCTCTTCTAATTTTTTGCAGAATTGCTGTGGAGTATGTACGCAAAGCGTGAAGAGGGGCCAAGGAATGGCCATCTATACAGCAGAATGCTCCCACACTTTTCACTTTCCTTGCATCGCTGCTCATCTCAACAAGCAACCCACCCTCATTTGCCCCGTCTGCAACACTACTTGGAAAGATGTTCCCTTACTAGCCATCCACAAACTCCGCAAACAAGAGCCCCCAACTTCCGATACCGGGATTCAATCCAATAAATTCCAAGACCAAGTGATCAAAAAAGAGACAACACCAATCACTAGTCCGAGACCCATGTTGGAGCAACAAGAGCAGCAGCATGTCGTCAAATGCTCCCCTTATGCGGACGACGAGCCACTCCTAACACCCAGAGCCGGCAGTGGGGTCATAACGATTCCCGAAGTAAATGAGAATGAAGACGTCGACGAAATTGAGGAGTTCAAAGGATTTTTCGTGAATCCCGTTTCTTCATCGGCTGATGAATCTTTGATTAATGCTAGAGATGTCGAAGTGAGGTTGATGCCGGATGCCGCTATTATTTCTGTTTCTCGAACTCACGAGACGTACGCCGCGGTTCTGAGAGTGAAGGCTCCGCCACCTCCACCGGCAGTAACACCGCCGGCGCAGAATAGCGGGGCGGCGCAATTTTTGGACCCTACGAGACGGGCGCCCATCGATCTGGTAACTGTGCTTGATGTGAGTGCAAGCATGGGAGGGACCAAGCTTCAGATGCTGAAGCGAGCCATGCGGTTAGTAATATCATCGCTCGGCTCGGCTGATCGGCTCTCTATCGTGGCGTTTTCGGCTACACCCAAGAGGATAATGCCGTTGAAGAGAATGACTGTTCAAGGTCAACGTTCGGCTCGGCGCATAATTGACCGGCTAGCGTGCAGCCAAGGCACTAGCGCAGGGGAAGCTTTAAGGAAAGCTACAAAAGTGCTTGAAGATCGCCGTGAGAGGAACCCCGTCGCAAGCATAATGCTGTTATCCGCCGGCCAGGATGAGCATGTGCAGGAAAGTGAGCCCAATCAACGTCCGGAGACAACCCATGTGTCATCTACCCGATTTGCTCACGTTGAAATTCCTGTTCACGCTTTCGGCTACGGTGGAAAAGCCAGCTACGGCCCGGAGCCGGCTGAAAATGCATTTGCTAAATGCGTTAGCGGCTTACTTAGCGTTGTTGTTCAAGATTTACGTCTTCAGCTCGGCTTCGCTTCTGGCTCAGATCCAGCTGAGATCACTGCCGTTTATTCGTGTAACGGAAGGCCCACAGTGCTTAGCTCAGGCTGTATCCGTTTTGGAGACCTCTACGCCGAAGAGGAAAGAGAAATACTCGTTGAGCTGCGGGTCCCAAGGTCTGCTGCTGGGTCCCACAACGTTTTATCAGCTCGTTGCTGTTATAAAGATCCGGCGACCCAGGAGGTCATCTACGGTGGAGAAAAGGCTTTACTCGTTCCACGAGCCCAAGCCGTTAGATCATCAGCTCCGAGGATCGAACGGCTGAGAAATCTTTTCATAGCTACACGTGCTGTAGCAGAGTCCCGGCGATTAGTGGAGCACAACGAGCTATCAACGGCGCAGCATTTACTTTCATCGGCTCGAGCATTGGTGATGGAGTCGAGCTCAATATCAGCGGATGAGTACGCTCGGGGCTTGGAAGCAGAGCTGGCTGAGGTACAGTGGAGAAGACAATATGAACAGAAGCAAAGGCGGAGAGGTGGCAATGAGAGAGAAGGCGTGAATGTGATGGTTGATGAGAACGGGGAGCCGCTTACGCCGACGTCGGCTTGGAGGGCTGCTGAGAAGCTGGCTAAGGTTGCAGTCATGAAGAAATCAGTAAACAAAGTCAGCGATCTGCACGGCTTTGAAAACGCTAGGTTTTAGATTCAAAAGATTAAAAAAAAAAAAAAGATTTATGTCTATGAGACAGTGTAAATGGAGGAGCTGTGGGATTTTTCTAAAAAAAGCATGAAATGATTGTTCTTTGCTGCTGCTTGTTGTAATGATATAATAATTATTAGTTGGGATCATAATTAATTTGATTATTCATTTCACAAATTATTATCTAGTGTGTGTTTGGTAATCAAATTTTGAGTTGAGAGAGTTGGAATTGGTTGTTCAAACTTTTATATATAGCTTAATAAAACTTATTTTGTTAAAGATTTATTCATCAGCTGCTAGCATTGGTAGAAGAAATGTTCAAAATCCTAGCTACAACCTCAGTGGCCGGCCAATGCTCTATTTGCAACACTTGATAGCATGCTTTATTTTACTTTTATTTTTTAAGCGGGAATTGAATCACACTTTTTCTATGTTATATTATTAAATATAGGGGGAAAATCGGATTGCATCTTTTATTCTAGAAAGATGTTCTATTTTTTATTTCAACCATTGAATATTCATTGCACAAAAAATTACGGCGTAATTAATGTTGTTTATTTTTATGTATATATGACAAAGATCCTATGATTAAAATAGAAGATGGAACACCTTTTAAAATAGAGGATCCTGTCGCGGAGGAGATAGCATACTAATTTCAACAAAATAGCTCAAAAAGAGTTACTTATTAACGTTCCAATAAGACAGACGCTGACAAGTGAAGGTCCTTATAGATAAGATTTGAGGCAGACAAGTTAATGGGTTAATTGGGAAAGCCTAAGCCTAGTGGCGAAACATGGATTGGGATTGGTGATATGGATGTTGAATTTTATAGCTTGAAGAAGAGATTAGATTACATGGTTTTGGTTGTTCTTGCAAAGGAGCTCTCTCTCTCTCTCTTTGTGATCACTAATCATGTAGAGAGATGTACATACCCTCCCTGCCTAGCCATGACAAGATTGGTAGGTCAAATTTGAAGCCATTCTCCCACTAGCATACTCTAGCTAGTACATTTTCATCACATGCATTATATACAATACACACTCTGGCTAAAATAATTCAATGCCAAAGTTAAGGTAAGGTCTTGTCTCAAGTTATATACTCCCTCCGTCCCTAAATTATTGTCTGGGTTGATTCGGCATACAGATTAAAAAAAGTCAATTGACTTGACTATTAATATTAAAATAATATTAAAATAGTGTGTTGCTTCTTTTAATGTCCATATGTATGTGATCTATAATTAAAGTAGGAAGAAAAAGTAAGGGTACAATAGTAAAAGTGAAATTCTAAAAAGGAAAGTTTCAAACAAAACAATTATTTAGGAACGGACAAAAAAGAAAAGTAAGACAATAATTTAGGGACGGAGGGAGTATAATATAACACTAGCTAGCTATTCCATCTTTCACCATCAGATTTGTTCATTTGTAGCTCGGCCATGGTTCAGTTTCAGTTTCCTTATATAACCAACTCTATGAATGTAGCCAGGCAGGCTTATTCTTCTCTCTCTCTCTCTCTCTCTCTCCCTCCATTAACATCTCTGCACGTACATGGTCCCCAACAATAGTTATCAAATGGAAGAAGAAAGAAAAAAAAAAAAGACCATGTCTAAGGGCACATAAGTGTGAAGAATGTTTTGTTACCAAGTTTCTGGTAGGAAGAGCAGAAACATATTTAGACCATCTCAACGCCATCATTTGAGAGCGAAGCATCTCCACGTTCCTGACTTTACCAACGCCAATTCTACAGTCTTTCTCTTTTCATCATCATCATATCATCATCATCATCGTACGTACAGATAATAAATAAACCCACAATGACATTTGTCTATTTTGTTTTCTCTAAGGGCATCTCTACAGCTCACATCAATCACATCAGTGATCCGTCCCATGCATCCCTATTGCTCAACACCCAAAAGTCTAGTGGATTAAGTACAGGCCCAACTTCACCCTTCTCTGTGCAGCAATATTTTCAAGCCATATATTAATTAGCCCAAAACAGTGTTTATCTTCTTCTTATATTGTTAGCTATTTTGGCTGGAACATCGAGGACAAGGTTTAAGTTTAATGGATATACTCCCAAGCTTAAATTGCAGAAGGTTTCAAGTTGAGATACCGAAATTAACGCTCTTTTTCTATAAGGGAAAATCGGAGTAGTTTGAGTTGTGAGATTGTAGCCTCGGAACCAAAATAAATAAATAAATTATTAATAGTTTCACTAAAGAGGATTTTTTTTGGGATATTGGCTTCATGGCAGTCACAAACTGCGTTCTGAAATTTCACTAAAGAAAATATTAACTTGACAATAAAAATTACAGAAAACGTATGTAATTTATATAGGTTGTACTAAAACTAGTGTAGATCCATTTATTTTCATCAAAATGAAAATCAAGATACTTGGGAGTATTGGCTTTGATGCTATTTAATTCAATTCGGCCTAAACCCATAAAAGGATCCAATGCTTATTTTGAACCAAAAGCCTCCACTTGATCCATAACAGTTGAAATTATGTTATCAAACACTCGACTTTTTTTTTTTGTCGGCCCACCTAAAACTAGTCAAAGCTTTAGGTAACCAACCTATGATGACAACTCATAGAAAGATGATTTTTGTGAATGTCGTCATTCAGAAACACTGTAAAATCTAAACAGGCATCCATCCATCCTAGTTCAATTGCAACAAACACATTTTAGCCTGGCCTTTAGTATGGGGTATTGCCACGTTAACTTCCACATCCTCCGCCATAAAAACTAAGACCTAGTTCGTGTCATGTACACAACAAGGGGCATTAGGCCCATAAAGATGGCCATCAAATCAAGGATGCCGAGTGGGGGTAATGACACTCACATTCCCAAGTCGCACCTTGGAATTGTAATCAAACGCGGTTTCATTGAGTGGTCCGTCAGAGAGTCATGTCATGGCACTCAACAAGGAGGCCTTAAACAACGATTATACATGATGCAAGTCGGCCTAAGTAAGAGCCATGATACACCAATGACGAGGGCTTCACTGATCACTTCTCCAAGCTTGGACGAGGGTAACAACCTACTACTAAGCAGTCCCTCCCTCCCTCCATAAAGATGGCTCCTAGGCCATTTGTTGACTTTCTCAAAGTGTAAACAAACATCGCCTAGGGATTAATATTAGAAGCGTAAGCATCTTCCCCAGCTTTAGCCTTCTTTAGAGAATTCCCAACCCCAACTTATAATACTCTCAAAGCTCTCTGGATACCTCAGCCAACACCCCGGGGACACTCACATTCTACATTGCTTTCCACAATTTGAAATCTATTTTCTTTTTGAACGCTTCTTCAAGTTCCATCAGTGCGTAACATTGTCAATCTAGTCAAAAATCAAATTATTTTTCCTTAAAATACCCAATCCAAGCCAATCATCTTGAGTTATAAATGCCAACAGCGGAGATCTCCCATCTTATTCCCCAATCTAAGTACCCCATGGAGACAAGGTTTAGAAATTTAACTGTTTATAAGATACAATCAGTAAATTAATTGCAAGGATTAACAATGTTTTATAAACAACCCAACGCCAGCAGGGACAGGACAGTTTATCCGATACATGAATCAAGCTCAACTCAAAAAATACATCAGTAATATACTACAAAGATTAATGGCCACTTACAAGCACACAGTAAGGTAGACATGAAGGATCCCAAGGGATTGCCTGAGAGCGCTTACAAATCAATTAATGGGAAGGAAAATTCCCAAACAGGGACTGACTCCTGTTTCTCTATTCAAAGGTGAAGGTGAGGAATTTTTCCTCTTATTCAGACTGTTGATTGACAAGTGTTGTTGCGAAAAATGAATTGATAAAGGTGAGCTTACTTCTGGTTTTGCTCAACCTTTGCTCGAATCTTTTGTTCCAAAACAGATATCTCGGTCTCGAGGCTGAACATTCTGTTTAGCGCATGCATATTTTCAAGGGTTTCACTCAAAGTCCGATCATCACTCCCATCGCATCTCAAGTGCTGCATTGGACCATGAAGAATCTTGTTCACTATACCACGACTAAGATCATCAACTGCCCTCCTTGTCTTCTTTGAAATATCGTCACCCAACTTTGACAAGCATTTATCTAGCTCAGCAACCCTGATTCTCTCTGCATAAGCTCTCAGTTTCTTAATCGTGGGAACAGTCTCCAATGAATCCCTCCATGCTTCAAATTGCTTCGACTCCTCTTCAATAATGGTCTGAGCCTCCATTGCTTTCCGGAGCCGATCCTCTTTATTAGCAGCCACAACCTCCTTCAAATCATCAACATTGAAAGCGCGGGCTTTCTCGAGATCCTTAACGCAAGAACCCACGTTCCTAGGAACTGAGATATCGATGAAAAGCCTCGAGCCCCCAACATTCAGACCCACGGGAGGCAGATCCATCACATGCTCTTTCAAAAATAGCGGGGTTTCTGATGCAGTGCTGGTGAAAACTACATCTGCTTCAGCAGCGCAGGCCATCATTTCAGTAAGGGGTTTGTACACTATTTCAATATCCTTCAGCTCCTCACGGATAGCATTAACTCTCTCCTCGGTCCTGTTCACAACCACCATCTTTGTGCACCCTTTAGCTACCAAGTGCTTGATCACGAGCTTTCCCATTTTGCCTGCCCCTATAATTAACATCCTGGCATTCGCATGGGAGGTTTCAGGAAGCTTCATTAACGCCAACTCCACGGCAGCTGAGCTTACAGAAACTGCTCCGGCTGCAATGTTGGTCTCGCTTCTGACCCGTTTCCCCACGGTGATGGCGTGCTTGAACAGCCCACTGATATTCCTTCCAAAGCCCACGACTCCTTGACCAACCTTGACAACTTGCTTCACCTGAGCAAGGATTTGACCTTCTCCTAACACCAGAGAATCAAGCCCAGCTGACACTTCAAAGATGTGTTGTGTTGCATCATTGTTGTACAGCAAAAAGCGGTGCTCACAAAGCTCTGAAATTGGGATCCCACTTGTCTGTGATATGAAATACATGGTTGGATCATTTAAACAAAATGTCATCTGAAGCAGCAACGTATCTCATACAAATCAAGACTCTTCTTTAATAATCAAAGGACAATCACAGAAAATAATGGGAACAAAATACCTTTGCCATCCACTCAGTCACTTCTTTGACACCTCTATGCTGGGACAGAGCTACAACATATATCTCCATTCTATTGCAAGTACTAAGAACAGCAGCTTCTTCTATATGGTTCAAACCACACAGCTCTCCAATAGCACGAGGCCACTCTGCTTCAGGAATAGCAAGCTTCTCACGCATTTCAACAGGTGTAGTGTGGATACTGAGACCAATAACTACAATGCTGCTCCTTTCCTTTGTATACCCTGATTATGACATACATATGACCACATCAGACAAGATAAGGACGCTACCACGTAAGAATATAAATGATGACTAAACATTCAATCATTTCCAATGGATATAAGAAGAATTCTTGATGTACAGAACTAATCAATAAAAGGAACACATTGCTATGTAACAAAAATTGAAAGAGGCAGGACATAATCTTCACTGTAATACTATTCAGGACACTAAAAAGTACAAACAATTGAACGCACAGAACTCCAGAAATATTACCAAAGTGCACGTCAATCTTGCTGGATTAACAGCAATATTCTAAATGGCAATGCAATTTTTTAAATTTTTGGCAAAGAATTTTGCTGGATTAACGTAGAGAAAACTTAATGAGAATGCAACGAGTCAGGTTATATAATCTTCCTGATGAGAATTAAAAGTTGTAGGTGGCCTACACCTTAAGCCAGTCATTAAAATAGAGATATATCCCAGGATAAAGCATTTATCCCTGTTGTAGGCAAGCAAGAGTAAACTTTAGCCACAAAAAAATTGAAGACAACGGTCCAGAGGCATTTTAGACCTATACTCACTTCTTACAGATCAAAGGGTCCGCTATTCTATTTTAAAATGTTCCACTTAATTTATCAATTTTCAATATTCTGTTCAAGAGCGTGGATCCTTTGATCGGAAGGGAGGGTCGGAGGGAGCACTGAATAAGAAAGCACTCAATTTTCCCAGATAATTGAAGTATAGAGGTGCGGGAATATAAATTCAGAGAAAGTTTTGTTTGTGACATTTTCCCAGTTTTCAATAAAAAAATATATATATACATTTATTTTTAGTAGCCCAGTTTTCAAACTAGTTGAAGCCACGAAATAGCTAAAGCCAGCTGATAACAATTATAGGTGATATGCTTATGAAGAAAATGGAAAAACAAATGAATCTTAAAAATGCAATTACGCGATTAAAACAATAACTCCGAATGTACCATGGAACAGACATGGTCAAAATCAAATTTGAATAAACGGAGAGGAAGAGAGGGGAAGACGTACTGTCAGCGGAGGAGATCTTGAGCTGCTCGAGAGCAGAGAGGCTAGAAGAAGATGATACATTGCCGGCGGTCTCAACCACCACATCTGGAGTGGCAACCTCGCACCTGACTGTGGAATTCCAACCTCTCTGGATGAGGGATTTTCGGGTAATTCGAGAGATGGGCTTGTAGGAAGTAATCCCAATTTGATGATGAGAAGTTGACGAGCAAGAAGAAGCCGTGGCCACCGCAGCAGCGTTGGCGAATAGGTGTGTCTCTAGCTTGACTCCACCAAATGCGCTCGAAACGGCCATTGACTGTATGTGACCAAACACCAATCAAATTGCCCACAAACAAACCCTAACCCTAAATCCCCAGAAAGAGGTTGAATTTAGAGAGGGGGTTTATGGATTGGAGGTGTGGGGGTTTGTTCAACGAATCGCTTCTTTTGGTTTGGAGGAAGGAAGGAGCGCGTGTTGGGCGTTGGTTAATTGGAAAGTGTGTTTATTTTCGGGGGAAGGATAGAGAAAGTAATTGACCAGCAACAATTTTGGGCCAGAGATGGAACGACTTGTGGATTTCTTTGTGTTCTGATTGGCGGATGGTTTCCACGTTTTATCCACACACCAACTCCCCTCCCCTCTCCTCTCCTGGCCCCCCAATTACTTTAGAGATTTCTTCTTGTAGGGGTCCTACTCCTACAATCCCAACCCCCTCCTACCCTCAATTTCTACCCATGCTTAATTGTTTTAGTGGCGTTGGGTGTTTTGATTTTATTTTATTACTAATATATTTATAAGATTTTATAAAATGATCATAAAATTGATGATAAGATACGAGGTCTTAGAGCATCACTAATGTTATGCAATTGTGAAATAAAATTTTGGAGATGGTGTGTTAACTAAATTTTTTTTACTTTCTTAATTTATTGATATTTTAGTTGAAAATATAAATACATTTTACTTAGCATTTTTTTTATTAAATTCAAAAATTTTCTTTAATCTCTACCATTCTAGCTAGTAGTGGTATTCATGCCTCGTATGATACTCCCTCAGTTTCAAAATAAATATTATTTTATAATTAAAAAAACTCCAAAATAAGTGTAGTTTTAAGTTTAAAATGCATGTTTTTCGTAGTTTATCCTTCTCTTCTAGCAAGTCCCAATAAAAATCATCTCTTCATTAACTATTTTATCTTCTCCCAATCATTATATCTTCTTAATTTAATTTTTCAACTACTCCTAGCACAAAAATTAAAGATATTTAATACTCCCTCCGTTTCAAAATAAATTTCGTTTTAACTAAAATTTTTTGTTCTAAAATAAATGTCATTTTAGGTTTGTAATGTATGTTTTTCCTAATTTACCATTCTATTCTCTCAAGTCCTAATAATTAATCATCTCTTCATTAAATATATTATTTTCTCTAAATAGTTATCTCCTCCTACTTTATTTTTTAACTAATTCTAGCACAAAAATTAAGGATACTTCCTCCATCCCGGATAAATGTTTCTACTTTCTATTTTGGGATGTCTAAACTAATATTTCTAAAGACTTTTGATCTACATATTCTCTATCATTCTTCCTAATATACCCTTAAAGCTTCATTTAATATAACACATTCCAAATAAACTCAATTACTCCATCTATCCAGGATAAATGTTCCTAGTAGATAAAATACGGAATTAAGAAACATAATTAATGATGTGCTATAAAATGTGTTCTGACGATAATACTCATGAACATTAATTGAGTTCAACTATTCTAAATAATTGGGTTTCTTTGGAATGTGTTATATTAAATTAAACTTTAAGAATATACGTATTAGGAAGAATGGTAGAGAATAGGTAGATCAAAGTTCTTTAGGAACATTAGTTGGAACATCCCAAAATAAAAAGTAGTAATAACATTTATCCGAGACGGAGGGAGTATTTAAAATAGTTGAAATCAATTAATGTTCATTGGTATTATCGTCAGAACACATTTTACATCATATCATTAATTATGTTTCTTAATTCATGTGTTATTAAATAGAAACATTTATCCGGACGGAGGGAGTATTTAATAAGGGTATATTTATTAACCTACAAATTTTTTAATATATGTGCACAACTCTAAAATGACACTTATTTTGAAACGGAAGGAATACAAAACTTGAATCAACAACTGCACGTAAATAAGATGAATCATTATTCATATGGTCAAATTGAGACTAGTTAAAGGAGTATTAATTAAGTTGGTATATTTTGCTATGTTTAGATAAGAATGACTAAATTCATTAATGAATATGCTATTAGTACACTCCAATTTCAATGATACGGAGTTTTCTTTCTATTTCAATGAACATCTAAGTATTACTATCGATGTTAATTGACTATATAGTTTGTAGACTTCATCAACAAATGTTTAGTGAATACCCCTTCACAATTACACACTGAATATCATTGTCACAGTTAGCGTACATGTAACTACTACATCCGTCCCAAAATAATTGTCATTTTAACAATTTATACACAAATTAAAAAAGCTTTTAAAATGACTAATCTACCCTTATTTAAATTCAATTATTGTTGATAAGTTGTAGAAGTAATTTCTCTTTCTACTTACCAATCATCTTTAATGAGAGTAGTAATAAGAGCAATTTTGACAAAATACGAGCAAATGTTTCTTAAAATCTTATAACAACAATTATTTTAGGACAAAATTTTTTTGCTAAAACGATAATTATTTTAAAACGGAGGTAGTAATATTTAAGTTTGCCTTGGTTATCTATAAGGTAAAATCTAGCTATTAGACAATTTTACTTGAGTCTTAACTTAATTAACTAGCTACTGCATTAGACAATTTTTACTGAGTTCTATATCATTTTATTACTCAGCAAATTCAAGCCTGAATAATTCGGGTCGATATATATATATACATTGCACTGTACCCGAAAGCAAAAGGATTTAACTGCTATTTTTCATTTCCTTGATGTTGTCACCATTTATTTCTTATCACCCTCGGCCTCCATATATATATATATCAAAGTATGTCGTGTCTTGCATGTATAATATGCAAGGATTATGTTTGTTTTTAAACATTACAATGAGGAGAGCAACATTTATATATGCTTTTTTTTGTTCTCTTCTGTAATATGCAAATTAAAGACTGGCTTGTGATGCTTGCTCTTGGCACCACTTCATCCACACAAGTATCTCTACCATCGAGTCATGTTACAAAAATCTATTCATAACACATGAAAATGTTCACATAATTTTTTTCAAAATTATTTAGAGTATGTGATCTCTTTGCGTGATATATATATATATATATATATATATATATATATATATATCTTGATTCGTGGATTTAGACTTTCTATCTCTTTATTCTCATCATCAGCTTTCTCTTTTATTTTTTCTTCGATCATTACTTTTAAGAAATAAATTTCGAGAAAGGACAGGGGTACTATCTTCATACCTAAATGAATCTTACATTTAACTTTGATTATGTCATTACTTAACACATGTCATACAATTTTTCCATTTAAATAAGTTTGCTCGAGATTGAATTAGCGTAATGAAACTTAACTTTAACAATATATATATATATATATAATCATTTCCACCAAGGTAATGCTTTATTTAAATTTTGATTTAGTCTGGTAATTAAGTTATTGAAGGAGGACGGAAATAGCAATTTAGGAAGTATATTGAAAAGATCATATGTATAGTATAGATATTGATGAAAGAAAGAGATTGTGAGAAAAAATAAATAGAAAAAGGTAAGGAATTTCGAATTTGTTTGTGATAGGGATAAGGGGAGAGGAGTGAAGGGTTTGTGATGGAGATTGCCCTTATAAGATTTCCGAGTCTATCGTCAGCCACAATTTTCATTCGCAACTCGTGGAAAAGATTTGTACTCATAATTGAAAACATCCATACATGGGTCCAACCAACTGCTTCTTCTGATTTTTTACTCCTTTTTCTTTTCGTTAGTTTATGGGTTCCCATGATTATGAACGTCCTTTTTCATTTGATCGCCATTGTGATTTGTGAGTCTTCAACGGTGCTCTTCCGTTTTAAAGAGTTCACTTTTTTTAAAAAATTTAACATGTGAATAAATTAAAAAGTAAATTACACATAATTCTCCTTAATTATGGGTTGAGTTTGATTTACCCCCCTCAGCTACCAATTGAAAATATATCCCCCTCAACTATAATATTTTTTTAAATTACACCTTCTATTTAGACACCGCAGTTTAGATTCATAACAAGGGCAATATAGTCAATTAAAACACCAAAATAAAACTATGGTTAAAAAAATGCCTAAAGATGGTCACATGAGTCTTACGTAGGCATTTTACGTAAACTCAAATGACAGTGCCTAAACAGAAGCTATGATTAAAGAAAATGTTATAGTTGAAGGGAGCAAATTGCTTTAATTGGTAGTTGAGGGGGGCAATTCAAACCCAACTCATAGTTGAGGGAAATTATTTGTAATTTACCCTAAATTAAATTAAAATTGGCAAAAGATATATCCGGCCACCAAATTTTTCGTAAAATTGCAGTCTGACCACTAAAACTTTAAAACTACACTTTAGGCCACCGTACTTAAGTTCTGATGCAACCGAGCCCATTTTTGGACAGACGTTAGTTCAGCCGTTAAATTTACATAAAATACTCATTTTACTCGTGTCTTCTTCTTCATCTTCTCTAATCCAGTAAAAACAAACCCTAACCCATAAACTTCTTCTAGTTTGAATCAACTCGACCTTGGATTTAATCTTCCCTCAACCGATTGTCTTTGTGAATCACTATAACTCTATGCATTGGATCCGTGCAATGGCAGCAAATTCTGCATAATTGTTCCCATCTTTAACTTCTTCCAACTTTTTGAAGTCATTTTCACTTTCCAACAACAATGGCCCAAAGCCCTAATTTCAATAGTACTCATCTCTTTCTTCATTTCTCCTTCGCCTTTAGCTTTTCTAGCTCCGATTACAAAACACCAGCACTATTACTCAAACCCTCACGACATAGTCTCAATCAACCTAAACACCAGCACCAATTGATAAAAAAAGGTCTAATCTTTGGGGCCAAACGACAAGTAGCTAGGTCGCTGTCTATCTTCATGAAAGAGAGAGAGATGATCATAATGTAGTACGTGTGTGTATGTGTTTGAGAGTTTAAAATTGGGGATTGAAAGATAAAACAGGGGTGATGGAATGGGGGAGACTTTTGAGGGGATTAGTGTGATCAGATTTGAAGAATTTGAAAGTTAGTTTAGAATTTGGAGGAGGAGAAGGTAGAAGGGAGAGATATCTGTTACCATTATATACAGGCTGGATTTTGGTGTTTGGTTCTGCCGTGCGATATATAAGCCCTAGGTGTGTGTGTGAAAGATGGCCGACAGTATCGATCACACCTAAGAACCAACGTTGATTTGAAGCCATGTAACAGAAATCACCAATATAATTTTCCCAAGAAATTAACCGCTTTGGGAACTCCAAATGTTTGTTCACCTGGGACTAAAATTGCTTTATCTAACCTTGAATTGTGGGAGTTGTGATGAAATTAGGAATCAGATTGATAAATTGAGGGTCGAATTGACGAGAATTTCTTCCGGGCAGAGTTGATTTTGGGAATTGGTTTAATGAATTTCTTGATTAAGGAAGTCGAAGATGAAGACAGGGTAAAATTGGTACTTTGCTTTAATTTAATGACTAAACTAACGCCCATCCAAAAAATGGGCTCGATTGCATCAGAACTTAAGTACGGTGGTCCAAAGTGTAGTTTTAAAGTTTCAGTGGCCGGATTACAATTTTGCGAAAAGTTCGGTGGCCTGGTTGTACCTTTTGCTATTAAAACTTTACATATTTTACTTATGTTTTAAGAAATAAAATTTTATTAATTAAAAACTATCTCAAGAATAATATGGATTACAATTTTTATAACTTTGTAACAACCACTAAATTTATGTCAATTATCGGTCAAAATTTAACTAAAGTTAACAAAAAAATCAAAAGAGAGCTCTTTGTCTGAACGGATGGAGTAAACTTTGTTCTCCCTAACTTGTCATGCGAATGTGTACTATCAACATCTATGTACGTGGTGAGAATATTGTTTGAGATATGAGAGTTTGTTATTTCATGCCCCAAAATGGGTTTAATTTGTCTCCAATTATTTGAATCAAAATAAAAAAAAAAGTAGTTTACATTGTATAGTTAATTAAAAAGAACATGAGCTTGATCTAATTTAGAGTTTACCACTCTATTAAGTAACAAGAATGATAGATTCACATTTCTGAATGCATATATAGTAGTTGTCCTTATAATTTCACATAACGTCACGCTCTTGTTTTTTTTAAGAATTACGTTATGTAAAATAAATGATTGTTCAACGAGCGTAAACACTGGTATTGTGCATAAATTATTAATAAAATCGACAGGAAGAAAGTGTAAGGGAAGGCAAAATTAATTGATCCATTGGTTGGATATGTTTGAAAACATATTGAGAATGAAACACAAGTCAACAACATCCTTAATTGCCTTTATGTCGAAGATTTATTCAAATTAATTGGCTCTCTCACATACATACACGTTACGTTACTCAAGGTTATATTCACACAGCCAGCCAGGAAAATCAATTAATTTGTTTAAGAACATATTGAGAATGCAAGTCCGACATCCTTGCCTTTGTGTTGAAGATTTGTTCAACTTGATTACCTAGCTATATCTTATAGATATTATGCGTTATGTTTGATGTACGAAGATTTACTAATTAAGACTTAGAAAAACAATAATTTAATTCCAACTAGGAAGCCTTTGACTTTAATTAATGGCAATTTCTATTTATGTACACACAGCAGGTAACATTGTTAATCACAAATTCTATATATATTTGTAAAGATAATTGCACAACTTGTACAAGACATTGTCATCTGTAATGACTCCCCTCTCCTAAATTAAACTACTTCCTTTTCCAACTCTCTAGGGAATTTTTTTTTTTTTTACCTTGATCTTAGTTTTAAGTTATGCTTTCCAACTAATCACAACGTCTTAATTTGTGTCTACTGTCTAGTTAGTTATTCCTTAGTTAATATTCAATTAAAGAATAAGAGCCCGTTTGGTACAGCGTTTTAAAAAATGCCGGTCTTTTCTTATAAATGCGTTTAGGATATTACTTTTTTTTTTTTTTTTCGTAAAGAGGAATAAAAAACAACAATAAAACACTAAAATCAAGAAGACAAAAGGTCCTCGAGGAGCAGCTCGTCCACATCTCGAGTAGAATTTTGAAAAATCTCCAAGTCTTCATCCTTCTCTGCTCCAAGTTTGGCCAAAATATCTGCAACTCTGTTTCCTTCGCGCCTGATATGCTTGATGGTGCTATTAGTTTGGCACAAGAGCGCTTTACAATCCTCCACTAAAGGAGCCAGGGGATGATTTAGATTCTTGGGGCCGCTAAGCAAATTAACCGCAATTAACGAGTTTGACTCGACCTCAATATTCATTCCTTTTATGCTTCTAACAACTTCCAAACCCGTATAGATAGCCTATACCTCAAGTGCTTGGCAATTGTGTATCTTTCCGTAAAAACCACGAACCCAATCCCCTCGGTCATT
The DNA here is from genome assembly GCA_016624345.1 of Platycodon grandiflorus. NCBI lineage: Eukaryota > Viridiplantae > Streptophyta > Magnoliopsida > Asterales > Campanulaceae > Platycodon > Platycodon grandiflorus. The sequence goes on from CM028362.1 coordinate 31,210,421, forward strand.
TCTTATCACTCCTCCAATTCGATCGTTTTCCTTCTTTGCAGCTAACATCGGTATTTAGCTTCATAGTTCCTGCAATAGGATAGCACCAATTAGTTCTAACAACCTTAAAATTGGGTTTTTCCATACCTGTACCTTGTTGACTTTCGAATGCCCACTTGATCTCGTTCGCGTAGTTATGATGCTCTTACTAGAAACCTGGAGAGAGACCCTTTCATGTGCAATTGTTTATTTGTTGCGATCTTTCTAGCCAAATAATCACCATGAAAAGAATGGGTCATTGGATGTGTCATTGAAGGCTCTATTCTTAAGAGTGATCATGTGTTATGTGGAGCCATTTCGGAATCTCGAGACTCGCATTAGCATTCCTGTAGTTGTTATCGGTGAATATTTTCCAGGTTTCGATAGCTTTAGGACAATCTCTCAGAATATGAAGTGTATCCTCCAAATAGGCATTACATCCGTTTCCTGAGAGATGTTCCAGTCAACTCTCAACTTATTCAATAAAATTTTGTCATGTTGCGAAAGCCATAAGAAATTTCTCAGCTTCCGGGGGATTTAGAGATTCCATATCTAATTCCATTGTCTAGAATCAGAGATGGGTGTTTTATTAATATTTTTTATCATCTCATACATGCTTTTGATGTTAAACATGCCTTTGTTATTCAAAACCCAATGGGGGATGGTGTGGACTCACTGTTTTTCGGGATATGAGTAGACGTAATGTCCCAGCTCATGACACTGTCATCAATAACACCAGTACCATTCTCAAAAGAATTCATGCTCCTTATAAGCAAGCACATTATTAACCGAGACTGAGTGTAGCATTGAGATCATGAATTCTCTCTTTTATTAATTAAAGGCCCATCCCCACACTACCAATCTTTTGCAAAATTAACACCCATAGTCCCATCCCAATATTCCATTTAGTACCTTTTTGAAGGAAAGATTTGGTGTGCCTCCAAACATGGGAAGCATTATTCTTTTTAGCCCATTCGTAAGGCTTAGGCGAATTGATATACTTCGCTTTTAACACTTTTGCCCAAAGCCCATTATTATTCTTAATAAGTTTCCAGCCCACTTTTGAATGATTAGCCAAATTATTAGCTTTATTTAGTGTCTCGAATTCCTCAGGAGGCTTACAGATCTGCTCCCAATTAATAAGATGAATTCCTCTTTCTATCGGGAGAATCTCCCCCAAAGAAAGTTTCTATTCAATTTATCAATAATCTCATAAGTAGCAGCAGGAAACAAATTAGTTTGCATGGCATAAACAGGAACAGTAGACATCACAGATTTTAAAATCTGCGTTTTGGAAAAAAAACTGGTAATTGCAGCGTTTTAAAACCCAGCTCTGTTTTGAAGACGCTGTTTTTTCTGCCGCAACATTGAAACACAATTTTTGTAAATAAGCTGCATTTTATGCTTGCATTTTGGCCAAAACGCACGACCAAACGTGCTCTAAAGATGTAAAATTAGAATATTAGGTATATGATATTACAAGCTCGAGCTTGTAGTATTATTACGAGCTTTAGTGTTAGTATCGTTAGATTGTTAAATATTTTTAAGTTGATGACAATTTAAAATGTCCATGTCATTATACAAATTGATGTGATGGTGTAGGCATCTAAGATTTTATTTAACCGTTCAACAACTTATTGAAATAAAATATTCAAATTTGAGCTTCTAACTGTTCAACTACTTATACAAAAGGGACTAATACTAAAGGTTATAATAATACCATAAGTTCGAGCTAGCTCGTAATATTATACCTCATATTATTATAACTAGCTACTAACTAAATTTGTGATGCTATTAACTGTTAAACAACTTATTTAAATAAATTATACAAATTTAAGTTTTCTTTTTTATTTTTATTTTTATTTTTTATTTTTACAACAACTAACTAAAAATCTAGAAGAGTTGTACTTGTGAAGATGAAATTGGTTACAAATACTACTAAAAATCCATGTTGCCAAGAAAAAAAATAAAATAATAATACTAATAAAAAATTGTAGAGTAAAAAAGAAGTTTCAATCCGTTGTGTCAAAAAAAGAGATATACTATAATTAGCCTTGTTCTTGTGCTAAATAATTTTGGAAGTAACAAATAACAATGTTGCGACACTTTGGTAATAAATTGTAGTTATCCAATTGGCTAAAGTTTTTGTTTTTAAATTGAAGGAGGTAAAGAAAATAGTATAATATTGGAGAAATTGCTGGCCAATCCACTTTTCTAAACTTTTTTTCTCTCCAGTCCACTTTTTTTTTTTTTAAACCGCTAAAAAACGCTTTGAGAATTTTCTTTCTAAAATGCCCTCAACAACATCATTACTTCAAATTTGAGGTTCGAATTAATGTATAAATGATTTCATGTTGTTAATATAATCTTCCCTCGTGTTTGGGTATCAATTTCCATACATAGAAGACGAATTTTTATCATAATTTGATCAAATTCGAATTTTTTGAGTTCATCCCATTTTTCTTTGTTCTTGGGCTATTTTGGGCACTTTAATCTATATTTTAAGCTTCGAATTTGTTTAAAATCAATCACATACTATTATCCTAACTTAGTACTACATTTATGCACAATTTTTCTAGAAAAAAAATACTATTTTTGAGATCCAAATCAAGCTTGACAGTGTGCTATCCAAAAACAGAGGGAGATGTTCTTAGACTGATTTGGGACTTTAATCAATGATTTACCAATCACAGTATGCTGGGCAACGCAACGGGGATCGAAAATCAAGTTACGTTCAGCAGTTGAAATTCAAACGGTGCCTTGGTTGCTCATCGTGATACCTTAGTTACTCATCGCGATACCTTGATTACTCATCGCGATGACTTGGTTACTCATCGCGATGCCTTAGTTAATCATCGTGATGTCTTTGTTGCTCATCGCGATGCCTTTGTTGCTTATCGCAATACCTTTGTTGCTCACCGCGATGCTTCGGGGGCAACGCCCTCGAAACCAGCAGTTGAAATTCAAAACGGTGGTACTCATTGCGATGCCTTTGTTACTCATCGCGATGCCTTTATTACTCATCGCGATACCTTGTTTGCTTATCGCGATGTCATTGTTGCTCATCGCAATACCTTAGTTGCTCATCGCGATGTCTTGGTTACTCATCGCGATGCCTTGGTTGCTCATCGCGATGCCTTGGTTGTTCATCACAATGATTAACCCACGCGATGCCTTCGATTACTCATCGCGATGCCTTGGGTTACTGATACGTGCGTGCTTTTCTTTCATTAATGGCATAATCGTCTTTTCGCCTCAAAAATATTTTTTTTTATTTCAAAAAAAAATAAATGAACTGGAGTGATTACAAATGTTTAAAAAGGTCCGTAATTCACCCTAAAATATTTTAGGAGTTGGGATGAGACAATTTCTGCTCTTAATATTGGCCACTAGAACTCCAATAGAACTAGGCCCAAGAGGAAGAGGCCATAATTAAAACGAACAATCTTGAATTTTCTCTTTTCTAAAAAGAAATAGTAATAATTTTATTTGACAAATTAAACTTTATAAACCGAACAATCTATATCTTGTGTAACAATGTTTTGAATGTAATGATGATGTTATTAGAATAATGTTTGATAACATAATGTGCTACTAGCTAGCTAAAACGGATCTGCGTCGGTTATTCAAAATCAGTTGAAGAAGAAGCACAAGCTAAAGACAAGTTTGGTTAGTCTTTCTGTTTCTCTATTGAGAAATTCAGTCAGGTCTGTTAGCAACTGAGGTCAGTATTGGGCCTAGAGTAGTATATTGATTTGGACTACCGTTTAATGGCTGGAGCTTGGAGAAACAACACAAAATTGATGGCCAGTTCACTTTAAATAGTTTTTATTCTCTTTATTTTATTCATTTTTTAAAATTATTTTTATAAAATTGTTCCTAAAATGTCTCGCAATAATATATATATTAGCTTCTTCCTAAAATTTCTCTGATGAATCTTCTTTTCTTCCCAAAATTTCTTATCTTCCTTTTTTCATAAAATTTTTCCGATCAATCTTACTGATAACTTATTTATAATACTTCTTTGGTAAATCTTTGGGTAAAAAATAATTAAGTAATTGAAAAAAAAAAGTCAAAATAAGACCTTTGCTTTTTATTAACAAAAGGAGTATTTTATATATACACGTCATTGTCCATATGATACATGCAAGTGTCAACATTAAAAGAGTGATGAAGACCTTAGCTTTCTTTTATGAGTTTTATCACTAGTGAGTAGTGACTAGGGCATTCCATAACCATTAATTTTCCACACCCTGTAAAGTCAACGGCGCCTCCATTGCCACATCTCCCTTTCTGTGTTCAAAAAAATCGAGTTCCCGTTAGTAGGTGGCCTTACCAGTGGCGGATCCGCTCTTTGGGGGTGGGTAGGGGTGTTCATCGGTTCGGTTTTCGGGTTGTTCGGGTTATTCGGTTCGGTTTGTTCGGTTTTATTTCAACCTTAAGACCAAAACCAAACCAAACCAAATAAAAAAGAAACCAAACCAAATTCGATTCGGTTTCGGTTTGGTTCGGTTCGATTTTCGGTTTTAACCAAACAAATGTTAAAACTACAATTCAATTCAAAGTTTAAATATTTATCATTTAAAAAATCCAAAACAAAGATTAAAATTTTAACAAAATTATATAATATCCCTAAAAATGTAAGATTACATATACTTAGTCACTCGAACTTAAAGAAAGTCTTGGATTCCACACATTAGTTGGCCTCTTTTGTCACTAAACATCTATAAAATTTGTTTGAGTTGTCACTTGTGTTATTTCGCGACTCATTACAAGAACATTTAAATAAACCAACAAATGTCAAAAACATATTGAAAAAGAAACAATGAATTACATTGTTCAAACTTTATATAACTAATAATTATTTATATAACTAATAATAATATATTTAATTTTATTATATTTTTCTAATTCGGTTTTCGGTTTGGTTTTCGGTTTAAAAGGCAAAACCAAAACCAAACCAAAACCATATTAGAATTGGTTTACCAACCAAACCAAACCAAAACCAAATTCAAATTCGGTTTCGGTTTGTTCGGTTCGGATGATCGGTTTTCGGTTTGGTTTTGGATGAAACCAATATCGAACACCCCTAGGGGTGGGTGTGAGGGGGTGGGGGTTATAATTTTTTTTAGATAGTGGCCCTACTCAAAAGAAAAAAAAAAATTCTTTTTAAGTTATACATAGTAATAACAATAAGGTAAATGTTAGTGGTGAATTGTAATTTTTAAGTTTTTTATGTAATAGTTAAATTTTGTGACCCCACAAAAATATTTTTCTAGATCCGCCATTGGGTCTTACTGCCTAATTTTCTCTCGAATGCCGTTTCTAGCCAACCAAAAAAAAATTATTCTATGTAATAATACTCTCTCCATACTAATATGAGTATTCAGTTTTGTACTCTCTACCTACGTCCTACTCAAAGAGTTCAAGTTTGAAAATTCTACTCCTTCCGTTCCACTCAAAGAGTTATGTTTGAAAAATCTACTTATTAAGATTTATATAAGTGTTATTAGAGTTGGTTATAATTACGAAAATGCTAAAGTAAAGTCAAGATGTTTGTCTCATATATGAAGGTAAAGTTGAAAAGTTTTTGGAGATTGTAAGCACAATTTTGAAAGTGAACTCTTTAAATGAAACATCCTAAAATAGAATAGTGGACTATTTGCCCAGAACGGAGGGATTAATAATTAAGAGATATATAAGAATTATTAGAATTAGTCATAATTACAACAATGCTTGAACATAGTTAATATGTTTATACAACATATAGAGGGTAATGTTATAAAATTATAAAGATTGTAGACATAATTTTTTAAAGTGAACACTTTATATATGTAAAACATTTTAAAATTAAATAAAAGACTCTTTGTTTAGAAAAGAGGGAGTGTAATTTTACTTTTATTAACTACTATGTCCTAGTATTCATTTACAATGCTAAGATATGAATATTAAGGTATATGTGCTATTGAAATGACGTAAAATTAAACATTTTTAATTTTTGTGAAAAATAAAATATAAACACTTATTTTGAGAATGATGATGAAAACCATTTTGAGCTTTCAATTTTTTTGTGTAAATAAAAGAAATTAAGGAATACATTTGAATTGGAAACTAAAATGATAAAATCTCTTGCCCAACCGGGCTTATAGTCAGTCAAGCTTGGTCGATCTTGTGTTGAGGTAACCCAGTGGTTACGGGTTTAAAATTTAAATCATGCAAGCTATGTTCTTCTTTTTACTTGTATCGATAAAAATTTATGATGTTATCTCATAGTCATAGGTAAGTCTGTCTAATAATGTAGCTAATTATTCAGTTTTATATATAAAGTTCCTAGCTAGCTAGATCTGTTACTTCAAGACAAAAAATATAATGAAATATTAATACTACTACTACTGTATAAAAATTATTATCGTGTGATAGGAGCGCGTGAAATTAAAGATAATGGGCATGCACACTCTTGTTTGTATGCTCTACTACTGACTACAGTAGAGTAGTAAATTGTCAACCTCCATCATATCTTTTCCTGGAGAAGACCGACGAAGGAAAACGAAAGAGAAAGAGGAAAACAGATATTGTTGGTGATACTGATGATGACTTACTTTTAGACTTACTTGTGTTGAAATTAAATTGTGCCCCTAATTCTCAAGCATAAAGCGTTCATCTTCTTTCCTGGCTGATCGGGTCTCTCGCATGCCCATCACGGGTCCGGATCCCTTTTTCCATGCTTCTCACCAATTTTCTGCCGTCACGGTCAGGAGTTTTCTTTTCTTTCTAGTTGATCAATTTTTTAATTTTACGTTTTAAACGACGCATCTGCTTCATTTTCATGATTCGAACACAAAACTTATAATTAAGATAGAACATCTTCTACTATACTTCTATTTTAAGTGCACATTAGGTCATAAGAGATAACAAATTAAGTAAATTTAGTAACTTCTTACACAAAATGACACTCATTTTATGACAAAATAATTTGAAAAAATAACTCTGATCAATTTGGAACATGTAAGTTTAATACTCTATTTTTATTACTATTGTGATATTCACATCGGGTAGATGTGGGACTTGTTTGTGCCTTATAAGTGGTCACCTACTACCACTGGGTACCAACCTATTCATGGACTTTTGGGTGGCTTATGGTGGGCCAGTTGACCCAAAGTGCTTAGTGGGCCAGTGCGTGGCGGACCGGGCTTCGGGCACGGGTCGTTACAAGTTGGTATCAGAGCTTAGGCTTTAGGTCCTGAAGGGTTAGGGACTTAGAGACTGATTTGAATAAGGATTTATTTGAAGTGGAGAAAAAAAAAATTGACTAGAATTAAGAATTAATTAGAATTAAGTAATGATTATGACTGTTACTATTTGGGGCTTATGTTTTCATGTGACTGACTGTAGGATGGACTATGACGGAAACCTGGACAACTGGATGAAGTTGGTATCAGAGGACTTATGTATTCATGTGACTAACTGTAGGATGGACTATGACGGAGACCTGGACAACTGGATGAAGTTGGCATCAGAACTTAGGCTTTAGGTCCAGAAGGGTTAGGAACTTAGTGACTGATTTGAATAAGGATTTATTTGAAGTGGAGAAAATTTTTTTTGACTAGAATTAAGAATTAATTAGAATTAAGTAATGATTATGACTGTTACTATTTAGGACTTATGTATTCATGTGACTGACTGTAGAATGGACTATGACGGAGACCTGGACAACTGGATGATAGGGGACCCGGATGAGCTCAACCCAGACGAAGATCCAGAAGAGGAATTTGAAAAAATCCCAGAGGATGAACCAGAGGAAGACCCTGAGGAGGTTTCAGATGAGGCGGCGTAGCGATAGTGATAGTGAAGTAAGCATGGATGAAGACGCTACTGTGGAGCCTGGAAATGGACCTGCGCAAGGGGATAACGCGCAACCCAATCCCCGAGTACAAGAAGTAGAGCTCTTACTATAACAGGCTTTTGATATGATACGAAACGATCGCAGGGAGAATAGGGACTTCTTGAGGTTAATCTTGAATATATGTCAGGAGCTTGATGAGCGCCTCCAAGTTGACATCCCCGCGATGGCAGCGCCACGTGTAATGGTAAACCAGCTGATCATCACAATATGTGGGGCGCTGTGAGGGGGTTAGAGATGAGTGTTAGTTTGAGGACATAGAGTTTTAGAATGAGGTGACATTATTTATATTTTCAAACTCATATGTTTTTTTTATTGGAATGATCAATAAGGATAATTGTCCATTGTTTATGGAATAAATTTTATTTTATAAGAGTTCCTGTGAAATTTTGATTTTGGATATGAATTTAAATTACTTATATGCACTAAGTAATCGTATGATGAGCATGATGTAATGAATTGTGACTATCCATGTTCTATAATAGATGGCAAGAGGAGGACACACTGGTACTCGTGGACGCGGGCGAGGTGGTAAAGGTAGTGTACAAGTGGAAGATGCTACCTCAGAGACTTCGGGAAATCAAAATGGACCCCAGAACATACCCCAACCAGGTGGGAATGTCAACGGTCCGGTGCCTACGGACCCTACCTTGGTTGCCTTGCTGCAGACCTTGACGCAAGCACTGATGGCTAACATGGCTCAAAATAATCAAGCACCACCACCACCGCCACCGCCACCACCACTACCGCCCCAACAGCCGATAGTTAAAGATCCTCTTGAAAGTTTCCAAAAGAGGGAGCCAAAGACGTTCTCAGGTGTGTCCGGTACTGAGAAACCGAAGGGTTGGATTCAAAATATGGAAAAGATCTTTGGGACAATGACGTGTACTAGCGAGCAGAGGGTTAGTCTGGTTACATTTAAGTTTAAGGGAGAAGCTGATGAATAGTAGAAGTCTGAGATGAGGACAGCAGAGGCAAATGGGGTAGGTGCCTATAATTGGGAAATGTTTCTTGAAGCTTTTAATAAGAAGTACTTTCCTCGTAGTGTAAGGGATCAGAAGCTTAGGGAATTCCTTGACTTAGAGCAAGGGAAAATGACTGTGGGTGAATACGACGCCAAGTTCACTGAGCTGTCAAAGTATGCACCGGCTTTCTTTAAAAATGAGGAGCAAAAGGCAAAGAAGTTTGAGGAGGGTCTGAATGATCAGATAAATTACAGAATCGCAGCCTTGGAGTTGCCAACGTATGCTCAAGTTTTGGATAGGGCTAGGGCGATGGAGATCAAGTCAGCGGAGTATCAAAAGAAAAGAGATGAGAGGAAAAGGAGCGCCGAGGACAGCTCGGGAAAATATCGTGGCCAGGCCAACAATCAGGGAAGTTCTAGTCAGGGGAACAAAAGGAGGAACACAGATAGTGGGCGTTACACAGGAACCGGTCAGTCAAATCGAAACCATAATCAGGGCCGAAATCAAAACCAGGGTCGCAATCAAGAGCAGGGTTGTAGTCAGAATCAGGCGAGTGATGTTGTTTGCCGAACTTGTGGAGGAAAGCATTCGACCCAGTCATGTTACCGAGAGACGGGAGCATGCTTTAAATGCAGAAAAGTTGGACACAAGATTAAGGAGTGTCCCGAGCCACTCAAATATCGCTTTGCGCAGAATACGGGTGGAGGAGATAAGAATAAACCCAGGGAGCATGGAAGGGTTTACGCTATGACAGCTAAGGATGCGCGAGCAACAAATGATGTGGTGGCAGGTATCGTACAATTCTATACTCGCAATGTTTATGTTTTGATTAATCATGGCGCAACCCACTCTATCATATCTTGCTTCACTTGCACGTCGTATGAAGTTGTCTCCCCAAAATTTAGATACTGAATTGGTCATAGACACCCCGACTAAGGAATCCATGCCTGTGACCTCGGTGTTTAAATCGTGTCCCTTGAAATTGAGGAATAGAGATATGCCTATTGATTTGATTCCTTTAGATATACAGGATTTTGACTTGATTTTGGGTATGGACTGGTTAGCTACTTACCATGCTAGGGTAAATTGTTTTGAGAAAGAAGTGGTGTTTGCTATTCCGGGTGAGCTGGAGTTTCAGTTTAGGGGTTCTAAACCTGTGGCTCTGTTAGGCCTCATTTCTTCCCTGAGGGCGAGGCGACTTTTGAGGAAAGGGTGTCAGGGTTATTTAGCCTTCATTATTGATACCAGTAAGGAAGGGGTTAGTGTGGAGTCACTTGCAGTGGTTAGAGAATTTACGGATGTTTTCCCAGAGGACCTACCTGGTCTTCCACCAGAACGAGAAGTAGAGTTTGGGATAGATTTAGTACCAGGAACAACACCCATTTCTAAGGCACCCTACACAATGGCACCGGCGAAACTTAAGGAATTAAAGGAGCAGTTGCAGGAATTATTGGAGAAAGAGTTTATTAGACCCAGTGTTTCACTTTGGGGTGCTCCAGTATTGTTTGTAAAGAAGAATGATTGGTCAATGAGGCTCTGTATTGACTATCGTGAGTTGAATCGGGTCACTGTGAAGAATAAATACCCTCTTCCTAGAATTGATGACTTGTTTGATCAGTTACAAGGTGCACGTTACTTCTCTAAGATTGACCTCCGTTCGGGATACCATCAGTTAAGGGTTAGGAAAGAGGATATCTCGAAAATAGCCTTTAGAACAAGGTACAGACACTACGAATTCTCATTTGGGTTAACAAATGCTCCGGCGGCATTTATGGATTTGATGAATCGGGTGTTTAGGAAACTTCTCGACCAGTGTGTGATTGTGTTCATTGATGATATCTTGATTTTCTCCAAGACCCGGGAGGAGCACGAACAACTCTTAAGGATGGTGTTACAAATTCTTAGAGATGAGAAGCTATATGCTAAATTCAAAAAGTGTGAGTTTTGGTTGGAGAAGGTAGCTTTTCTGAGGCATGTGGTCTCGAAGGATGGTATTTCTGTGGACCCAGCCAAGAATTGAGGCAATTGTGAATTGGGAAAGACCTACGACCGTTACCGAAATTCGGAGTTTCTTAGGATTGGCTGGGTATTATCGTCGCTTTGTAGAGGGGTTTTCAAAAATAGCCGGTCCTTTGTCTCGACTAACTCAGAAAAGTGTAAAGTTTATTTGGACGGCCGAGTGTGAAATTAAACAAGTTTCCAAGAGTTGAAAAATCGATTGGTTTCGGCTCATATCCTTACGTTGCCATCGGGGACTGGTGGATTTGTGATTTATAGCGATGCTTCACAGAAAGGGTTGGGCTGTGTGTTGATGCAAAATGGCAAGGTGATTGCTTACGCTTCTCGGCAATTGAAGAATCATGAGAAAAATTACCAGACCCATGACATGGAGTTGGCGGCTGTGGCTTTCGCCCTAAAAATTTGGAGACATTACTTGTATGGAGAGACATGTGAGATCTACACGGACCATAAAAGCCTCAAATACATTTTCACCCAAAAAGAGTTAAATATGAGACTACGACGGTGGTTAGAGTTACTAAAGGATTATGATTGTACAATATTGTATCACCCTTGTAAAGCCAATGTGGTAGCTGATGCTTTAAGTCGCAAGAACCGGGGAAACTTAGCAATGATGATCACTAGGGAAAAGAGAATTTTAAATGACCTGGAGTCCTTGGGGATTGAGGTAAAAGTTCGTGGTGGCAATGGATATTTGGCACATTTGAGTGTCCAACCATGTTTGTTGGAAAGAATCAAGGCAGCACAAGTAAATGACCCGGAGTTGATAAAGATCTCTATGGGATTAGAGGATGGCAGTCAAGAAGACTTTTGAGTAAGTAGAGATGGTATTCTACGTTACGGGTCTCAAATATTTGTTCCCTCTGACCCGAAATTGAAAAAACAGATTTTGGAAGATGCTCATAACTCAAGGTTTGCCGTACACCCAGGTAGCACAAAGATGTACCGGGACGTGCGTGATACTTTTTGGTGGGGGAATATGAAGAGAGAGGTAGCAGAGTTTGTCTCTAGATGATTGATGTGTCAACAGGTTAAGATAGAACATCAAAAGCCTAGGGGATTGTTACAGTCATTGCCAATACCTGAGTGGAAATGGGAGCATATCACTATGGATTTCCTGGTAGGACTACCGAGGACCTTGAAAGGGCATAATGCAATCTGGGTCATAGTGGACCGACTTACCAAGTCCGCTCATTTTCTCGCTTTTCAGGTTAATGATTCGTTGGAGAGGCCAGCAAAGTTGTATGTCGATGAGATTGTACGGTTACATGGTGTACCAGTCTCAATAGTTTCAGACCGTGATGCTAGATTCACCTCGAAGTTTTGGGGTAGCTTACAGAAGGTTTTGGGTACCAATCTGAGTATGAGTACAGCCTTTCATCCACAAGCTGATTGTCAGTCGGAACGAACTATACAGACATTGAAGGATATGCTTAGAACTTGTTCCTCAGATTTTCAGGGCAGTTGGAACGATCATTTGCCATTGGTGGAGTTTACGTATAACAACAGTTACCATGCAAGTATTGGTATGGCACCTTACGAAGCGTTGTACAGGCGAAAATGTCGATCGCCTACTTGTTGGGTTGAAGTGGGTGAGAGGACGCTGTTAGGACCCGAGTTGGTGCAGATTACTTCGGAGAAGGTACAACTAATTAGGAAGCGACTTCTTATGGCTCAGAGTAGACAGAAGTCTTATGCCGAAAATCGACGCCGTGGGCTTGAATTCGAAGTAGAAGATCATGTATTTCATAAGATTTCACCACAAGAGGAGTTATGAGATTTGGTATTCGGGGTAAACTTAGTCCGAGATTTGTGGGACCATTCGAGATATTGGAACGAGTTGGGGAGGTCGCCTACAGACTTGCTTTGCCACCTGTGTTGTCCGGAGTGCACAACGTGTTTCATGTTTCGATGTTGAGGAAGTATGTCTCGGACCCGAGCCACGTGATAGAATATGAACCGTTGCATCTTCGAGAAGATTTGAGTTATGATCAGAAACCTATCCGAATTGTAGACCGGAAAGATCAGGTACTGAGAAAACGAACCATCCCCTATGTAAAAGTTCAGTGGAGTAACCATACTGAGCAAGAGGCTACGTGGGAGCTCGAGGAAGAAATACGAGAAAAGTATCCCGACCTCTTTGCTGACTAGGTACGTTAAGTTTAGAGGACTAAACTTTTTTTAAAGGGGTGAGAGTGTAATACCCCATATTTAATTTTATTATCTAGTTAATTGTGATAATAACTATTTTCGGTGTAATTCCATTTGGGCCAATTATCTTTTAAAAAATATATATTTAAATAAATAAATAAATATATAAAAAAAAATTAGAAGATCCGCAACGTGAAGGAGTCGCACGCTCAACAAACGAAACATCAAATTAATCGGAATTAATCGGGTTGAGGGATCAGTTAGTGGGGGATAAGGGAGTTGAGGATTTTAAATTTCAAAAGAGAGAGAGAGAGAGTTCTCTTGGAGTCTTCAGGGTAGTGATTGCCGTTTAATTCGAGATCTCGAGCCTCCGTGGAGAGAAACAAAAGAAGAAAAATTTTCACCCAAGAACATAGAGAAGTAACGGAGCAGAAAACGAAAAAGGGGCAAAAAGAGGGAGAGCGTTGAGGGAGCCAAGGGGTGGCAGAACACGGGGTCTTAGAGCTGCAGAACATCGATCAAGTAAGTCGACATCCTCCTCTCTTGATAGTATGTAATTTCAGTTTTGATACAATAGAAAATCTTAGCGACTTGATATATATACATTATGTAAAGAAAATAATAGAGGGCAATATACTGAAACTTGGATTGATAGTGTGTTTGTGTGCTGCCATTCGAATTAGAGAGAGGGGGAAAGGGACGAATTTGGTGGACGGTAGGTGCTGTCGTGTGTGCGTATGTATGTGGTTTGTGTGTGTAGGTTGTTACTGGAAGAAGAAAAAAAAGAGAAAAGAAAGAAAAGAAGAGAAAAAGAAAAGGGAGAAAAGCTGGGGGAAAAAAGAGAGAAAGGGGAAGGAAGGAAAAGAAAAGAAATGGAAGAGAAGGGGCAGGGGTGGCAATGGCAGGCACGACACGATTACACGAACCAGCACGACACGATTATAAACACGAATTACAGAGACAAGAAATACGATAAGGCACGACACGACACAAAACACGACACGAAATTATAAATATAGTTAAAATAATATTTATTATTTTATTTATGATCAAATAAGATAGATAACACGAAAATACAATAGTGTGACACAAACACGACACGATGACACGAATTGCCACCCCTAGGAAGGGGGCGTGCGCAGAGAGAGGGGAGGTGGGGTAGGCTAGGTAGGGGGAGTCTATGTGTGTGTGTGTGGTTAGTGCGTGTGAGTGTGTGTATGTGTGGTCAGTGTGTGACAGTGTGAGTTTGTGTGTGTGTGGTCAGTAAATAAGTGTGGGGTTGATATTTGAAAAATGGTGGGTTGATTATTATTTTAAGTTGTTTTGTTTGGTTTCTCTCTTGGATTCGGTACTGTTAATAGTATAAAGAGGGGAAGTGGTTAGTGAGGCAGAATGTTATACATTGGGTATTAACTAGTATGGTAGCAAGTACTAGTTTGGGAGATGAAATATATATATATATATATATATATATATATAATAAATAAATAAAAATTAAACAGATTTCGTATAGTCATGGCTAAAGACAGTTTGTACTATTAAGAGTAATAATTTTGATTCTTAGACTAGTTACTAATTTTAATATGAATAGAATAAATTTGTAATTTAGTTATGTTATTTAAATTATAGATTTGGGCAAGTGCGGGTAGCTGTTTCTTATCGCCAAGTTAAGTTAATTTTGTTGTGCTATTAAGAGGTAAGGGATTTCGCTTCTTTTAGGTTATTTGCGAGTATATTCTTTCGACGTTAGGTTTCCTCGTTTATTTTTTTGAAATTATCGTTTTGATCACCATGCCCGACCTCGTGTCGAAATTTTCTTTGACTCCGTCGATTCACGTTTCGTTGTATTATATTCTTCAAAACCTCATGTCATATCTTTAGTATTTGATGAAATACTTATACTTTGAAAGTAAATTTCGTATGTATCATTTGATAATATTGTTTTATTTTGAACTCCGCTATGATCACTAGTTGAAGAACCCGTCATTGGGTATAGAGTGAACCTTACATTTTTGCACCACTTGGCCTTTGGTGCGGTAGTCATGACTCACCTTTATTGGTTACCCTTGGGGTAAAATTTTGGCACCCTTTGGGGGCATTTGTGTAATTGGTCAATGGACCACCTACGTGATCATGGCATCTGTGAGTAATCCGTCGTGACTAGCCGGTATGGGACGGTTGGTGACGATTGGGTTACTCGACTTCGTACTTTGCATGTTTCTTTTCTTTGAGCTCTCATTTGTGAAACACTAATTCGTTCGTCTTATTCACTTTCGTTGTAAAGAAATATATGAACTACAAACTACATTTTTGTAACATTGTTCACTTTGAATATTCTCCTTGTGGGTCCACCCTTCCTTAGAAATCGGAGGGGCGGAGTTTGAACTTACTGAGCATTGTTCGATCACCCTTCACTTTATTCTTCTCCTCAGGTCACAGATGAGATATTAAGGTTTTACGTTGAGGCGT
Organism: Platycodon grandiflorus; assembly: GCA_016624345.1. NCBI lineage: Eukaryota > Viridiplantae > Streptophyta > Magnoliopsida > Asterales > Campanulaceae > Platycodon > Platycodon grandiflorus. Next base: position 31,225,943 of record CM028362.1, read on the forward strand.
GCAACCAAGGATAAGCTAGAATTTATTTTATTGAGTATTGATGTAATAAGTTGAATCCAGGTTTCAATGTTTGAATAACTTAGTTAGTCCTGCGAGACAATTTGTTTTGAGTATTGAGGTTATATTCCGCTGTGCACTTTCCTTAAGAACTAATTTTGATATATTGTAAATTTGATTTGGTTTAGTTGGATTGCGAGCTGTGACGTGTTTGGGCTTGAGCCCGTTTAGTTGGACTCAGATTTGGGGCGTTACAACTATATATTCTTAAAAATAAATTGTTCTAATCTATGAAGGTTTCAGTTATAATATCATATCAGAAAAATAAAATTGGAACTTCTCAACTTATTCAATTTGTGTGTTGGTGTTGGGTTTGCACGTACGAAGAATACATTACTACGGTTCAAGAAGCAATGCAAAAATGAGTACCATCTTTGCTATAGCACAAGACCACATATTAGAAGGTAGGTTGTAACATTGCTTTGCCCCAATGAAAATATCAATTTTGTTTTGAAATATACACATTTAGCGAAAATATCTGGACATAAGTATTTTCTGATTGAGAGGTTTAAGAGTCCTAAGAAATAATTGCTGCAGTACTTGATTTTTTATAAAATAAAAAATTATATATATATATATATATATAAATTATGATGATAATAGGTTAAATAATAAATAGGGTGTTAAAAAGGTTGCTCATGCTTAAAGCTCACTCGTTCGATCAAAACTGGGTCAAGTTTAATAGGCTGAGTAGGAACAAAAATTGAAGTCTCTCGAACTTGGTTACGATCTAACTAAAAGCCCGTTTATTCGTGCGTTTTGGTCAAAACGCAGAGTTAAAATGCAGCTTATTCCTTAACTTAGCGTTTCAATGCTGCGGTAGAAAAAGCAGCGTTTTGAAAACGCAGCTGCGTTTTAAAACGCTAGAATTCCTAACTTTTTCCCAAAACGCAGTAGGGAATAAAAAGCTGCGTTTTAACATAATATCACAAACGCATTTATAAAGAAAAAATCGAGTTTTAAATAATTTGCGTTTTAAAAACGCTACCTTTTAAAAACACTGTGTTTTGAAAACGCTACATAAGTCAAATTTAATTAGGTCCGACCTAGACATGTAATATATAGGGTTAATTACATCATTAGTTCCTTAATTATTAACTTTTTTACAATTAGTTCCTTAACAAAAATTTTTTCAAATTTCAGTTCCTAGAGTATCAAAAGTCACGCGGCTAGTCCTTTTGATAAATACCGTTAGTAAAATTCAATTAAATGGCCCATGTGCATTTGAGTAAGGGCAAAAATGGAATTTCATATGCCCCTTTAGTAGCTTCATCTTCAACCTCTCGACTCAATGTCTCAAACCCAAAAAGTAAGGGTTTTCAAACCCAGAAATTACGATCATTCAATGGCTGAATTTGGTTTTACAAACAATAGAAGGAATTCAACTTTCATATGCAATACAAAAGACGGTGATAAATATACAATACATGAATTCTCTTGGTTTATCTCGTACTTGCCAATTGTAACGGCTTGAGTTAACATTTCTCCATTCTGGTAAATCAGCTCTTTTAGCCCAAATAAATACATTCTCTTGGTTTTACAAACAACAGAAGAAATTCAACTTTCATATGCAATACAAAAGACGATGATAAATATACAATACATGAATTTTCTTTGTTTATCTCGTACTTGCCAATTGTAACGGCTTGAGTCGACATTTCTCCATTCTAGTAGGTCAGCTCTTTTAGCCCAAATAAATGAATTCTCTTGGTTTTACAAATAACAGAAGGAATTCAACTTTCATATGCAGTATAAAAGACGATAATAAATATACAATACATGAATTCTCTTTGTTCATCTCGTACTTGCCAATTGTAATGGCTTGAGTTGATATTTCTCCATTCTAGTAGGTCAGCTCTTTTAGCCCAAATAAATGACTTGCTCTAAATATATATGGTAATACATATAGACAGTAAGAATAGTCATTTTCTTGTTTCTATCCTGCCTTCGACTTTTGAGGATGCTTCAACGTCTGCTGCCGTAGGAAAGAAAGCCTTGGCCTTAAAAGTAAGAAAATGGTTCGTTACTTTGCACCAACTAAAAAATATAAATAATAAATACTCCATTAAAAGTGATCCACTCATGCCTGTAAAAGTATACAAAATAACAATCACTTCAATATTTTAAATTATTATTAATTAACGTTCGTTGCTTTATTAATTATTATGTCAAACTTGCACCATATATATTTCCAACTGTCCTTAAGAAGTGACTCAGTGGTAGAGCTGTGACTTAATAAATTTGATCCCTTCCCACATTCTTTGAGGACATAAAAAAAAAAAAAAGAAATTAAAAGTATACATTTCGATCCAATTAAAGTACGTAGTAGTAGTTGGGATATATATTGTGTCAAATTTGAACCATTCACAGTTTACACTTGATTCAGGCTATGTTTGGTTGCATAATTCTAGAGCTCAGAATTGGAATTGGAAGAACAATTTAAATTCTGTAGAGCTCAAACTATTCATCAAATTCCAATTCTAAAGCTTGGCATTGAGTAGCCAAACATATCCTCAATATATTTTTTCTCACTATATATATTGAGTGAATGAAATCCCCCTCCGTGTTTTTCGCTAGCTGCTGTATTAAGTTATACAAGATTTTCACCTTACTACCGAGCTACGAGTTTGATTTATAATTAAGACTCGTTGAGAAATTTTATACTCTATATGATTTCATTCAATACCTAACTTGCGATCTGGCCAAGTTAGAATTGACATATATAGTTGATTCTAAATTTTTAAAATAATTAAACGTATAATGAATATGAGCACACTATTTAGAGGTTGACTTGATAGGAAATTTCAGCTCGAATTTTTTTATATAAACGCATTTAAATTTGTAACATATTAACAAATCTTAGCTTCAACCTTTTTAACTATTGCCAATGCCAGCAAAAAAAACACTAGCTGCAGTCTCTCTCGCACGACCTTTCTTTGTCCTAATCTTTTTTTAATGTTGGTGTGTAAGCAGTCAGTAAGCACACGCACCCTTAGACTAATAATTAGTCAAATGCTAGGCTAAATATATTGACAAATCTGAGTTTGATCGAGAGAGGCATCGTTTAAGGATAACGTTTCCTAGTAAGAGTACCAAATTAATTAATTAATTAAAAATAAATAGACAAGTCGCCAAAACCCACCTTTTATGCAGAAATTGATAATGAAATTGTGGGACTATGTGCCCTTCCTTCCTATGCCTCCCATCTTGTTCTCTCTCCCATGTTCAAAACCCCGACACTTAAATGTGAAGAGAGAAAATCTTATTAGATCATGACGTGTATCAAATTAGACTCTCCAAAGTTGGATAAAATGTGACAATGATTGATACGACACGACACAATTATAAATATGAATTACAGAGAGAAATAGCATAATAAGATACGACACAAAAATACAAAATTTAAAATTTAACTAAAATAATATTTATTGTTATATTTCTGATCAAATAAGATTGAGAATATGAAAACACAATAGTGCGGCACGAACACGACCCGATAATACGAATTCTTGCGTAGCAAAAGTTCTTTTACTTTGCCGAAATTATAGTTTTTGTCCTCATACATTGGAAGTACTCTTTTTTCGTTACAATTTGCTTTCAAAAAGTTACTAGTAAGGTGATGCGATTGATTAATAAAGATGGTGGAGGAAGGGGCCATGGTTCCCAAGGTCTAAAGATGCAAGGGTTTTATGTGTCTTCTGCAATGAATTTTATTGTCATATATATGCATTTACCCTCTTGAATTTTCATTTCTTTTTCTTACTTTTTCTTCGGTGCTACTTGAAATTTCACTTTTGATTCTTTACTTATGATCAATAACCTTTTTTTTTCTTTTTTTTAATTGGTAATTCAATATTAGTACGTATCAGAAAACTACTACAACAAATTTTGAAATGAGACAGAATAAAAACATGCTTGAAACCCATTTAAAAACTAGCCCGATCTCTTACCAAGAAAGGTAAACCCTAAATTCTTATGAGTAAACTATGACATGTTAAACGATTTGAATTTGAATAGTCACAATAAACAAAGATTCGGCTTGCACGGCAATGAACGCATGGACCTCTTTTGCTATGGGCAGTCCACCTATGCACCTACAATTCTTTGAATAAGACACAATTTTGACTTTTTATTTTGCAAGAGGTCTCGATTCTGCGGTAGAGGTCTCAGATCTTTCCATTTACTAAAATTTTGCGGCCAAGATTAAATCTTGCGGCTCAGTTTCTTTCCCCGCGGCTTCTTCGTGTTTGCGTTGGACTTGCTCTCTCTCTCTCTCTCTCTCTCACAATTGTGGTATAGATTATTTTGTTTTACAGTCGATTTCATCTGAATCAATTATATTTTTTTGCCTGGGATTTGTTTCGAAAACCACGACACAGCTCCAAGTCGATTTCTTTCATTTAAATTCTCTTTCCTTTGGCAGGTTTGTCCTCTCTATCTCTCTCTCTCTCTTTGTTAATTATATATTGAACGAATCGATTCAGTTGATTTTTTTTTCGCCTGTGTTTTTCAATACATACATGTGTAGAAACATAAAATTATACTATAGCAATTCCCACAGTCCCACTTTCAAAGAAAACTTAAATGACAAGTTTGATCCTTCCTCCATGCTAAGGCTGATAAAACAAATTTATATATTTTTTTGACAGTAAACTGAATTTATGTGATTGTGTGTACAGGCACGATTGTACCAGTAAATCACTTATTCTCGAAAAAAAAAAAATTACGTGTAACCAATTAATTCGATGTCATATTTACACCGTATCGTCGTAAGTAAGGCACAAAACCTAGTAATATAATATAATTATGAGGCCTCTTTTATGTTCAAAAGAGAAAGGTCTTGTCATTGTGTAGTAGATGGGATCTGATAGCGCGCATTGTTGTTAAGATTACTGGGACAATTTGTATAATATAAATTTTATTTTAAAGTATGTATTAATGAAAATATTCTGATTGCAAAAAGAAAAGAAGAGAATATATTTGATCTCTCTGGTCTTTAGTTTTTTTCCTTTTTCTTTTCCCTCCTTACTTTGTAAAATTTATAAACAGTACCCCAAAATCACATTTTTCACTTAGAGCCAGTTTGGTGTAGCGTTTTCAAAACGCAATGTTTTAAAAACGCAGCGTTTCTAAAACGCAGATTATTTAAAACGCAGCTTTTTTCTTTATAAATGCGTTTGGGATATTATGTCAAAACGCAGTTTTTTATTCCCTACTGCGTTTTAAAATCTGCGTTTTGGGAAAAAGCTAGGAATTTCAGCGTTTTAAAATGCAGCTGCGTTTTGAAAACGCTGCTTTTTATAACGCAGCATTGAAACGCTAAGTTAAAGAATAAGCTGCGTTTTAACCCTGCATTTTGGCCAAAACGCACGAACAAACGGACTCTTAGTGCTCATTTGTTGGCTTGTTGCGGTTTTTTTGGAGTGATTTTTTGCTTTTGGCTGAAAATAAGTAACGTATTTACATTAAAAATCTAAAGGCAAAAAGTCTCAATTTTAAGCTTCTTTGACTTCTTAAAAATACTATTCATTAAAACAACTATTCATTAATGACATTTTAATTATTCTCATTTTAACTTTTAATTATTGTTATTTTAAGCTAAATGTGATTGATTTTAATACAAATTGACCATAATACCTTAAATTTCCAAATTAATTATTTCCTTCATTGAAAAAGAAAAAATCTCACCTCTATCTTAAAAATCCAACATAAAATAATATTAAAATATATATATTTTTAATTATCCCGTTTAGTACAGCGTTTACAAAACGCAGTGTTTTAAAAACGGATGTCTTTTCTTATAAATACGTATGGGATATCACTTCAATACGCAATTTTTTTTTTCCTGGAGCATTTTAAAACCTGCGTTTTGGGAAAAAGTTAGAAATTTTAGCGTTTTAAAACGCAGATGCATTTTGAAAACGCTGCGTTTTCTGCCGCAGTATTGAAACACATTTTTTGTAAATAAGCTACGTTTTATCAACCTGTGTTTTGGGAAAAAGTTAGAAATTCCAGAGTTTTAAAACGCAGATGCATTTTGAAAACGCTGCGTTTTCTGCCGCAGTATTGAAACACATTTTTTGTAAATAAACTACGTTTTATCCCTGCGTTTTGGTTAAAACGCTCGATTAAACGGGCTCTATATTTAATAAGTATCTCAGACAGAAATTAATCTCAAAGCTAATAAAATAGAGCAAAATAATGAAGAAGAAAATTTTGATTTATAGCGTGGCACATTGGCAAAGCTAAAGCTGGGGTTTCTTAACAAATGGCCTAATCAAACTCTCTAACATCTTATTTTGCCTAACTTATTTCAAAACAACTTATATGGCCTCTTTTTATTTGAAAATCCCAAAATACTCTCTTTTTTTGAATGACTCAAACATAGTTTAAATGATTGACGGAGTCGTTTAACCGAATAGTTTAAACGATTCACGGATTCGTTTAAACGATTCACGGAATCGTTTAACCGATTCAAAGGGAGACGATGAGAAGAAGACGGAGGAAGACAAAGATAGGGCTTCATGGTAGTAGATAGGAGGAAGACGGAGGAAAACTTACAAAATTCATGGCAGTAGTGGGAGACGATGTGGTCGAAGACGGAAGAAGACGACGACAATGTGGTTGGAGATTGGAGGGGGAGACGACGACGAGAGAAGGAAGACGATTATGGTTTGAGAGAGGAAGCCGAGATTTGAGAAAGAGTAAGACTGAGTTAGGTTTTAAGGGCTTTAGGATATTATAGGAAGTTTGTGTTAATTTTTAGTCAAAGGCCGTATAAATTGTTTTATCAGATCAAAAAATTGTAGTATTTGATATATACCACGCTAAAGCTGTCAACTCCGACCCATATCCCCCCTAATCGGATTTTTCTGTTTCGCATTTTAATGCAAAGATGACGTTTTCGCAATTTTTTCCTATTTTTAAATGCTTATCCAAAACTCAAAACCCAAGGTACGGTTAACTTGACCGGAGTAGGACTTAACCCCACACACACACTTGTCTACTGTGAAGCCTATAAAAGCTCTTCCCATATTCACCTTTCTTCACATCCATATCTCCCATTGTTCTGTCATCTCTAATTTTCTCACACATTCCCATGGTTCAACCTTCCGTTCCTCTTTAATTCCTTTTCCTCCCGTTCATTAGTTGCAGTTTTTGGTAATTTTCTATTCTTTCTTTTTATATGGTGCTGTGCTGGTTTGGTACGTAATCAAATAATATAAAATTTGTTCTTAAGAACACTGACCGTTAATGCCTACTACTCTTCCATATTAATTAGCACTAGCTGATATTTGAGTGATGGGTTGTGTTTGTAACTTATCTTTTTTACAATGTTTTTTTTTTTTTTTTGATTCAATCTTTTTTACAATGTTGTTGATTGTTATATACTCCATTCAATATATATGATGATTCTGTTATTTTATCTTTGCAGAGATTGAAGATAGATGGCGACAAATGGTGAATTCAGCTTTAGTAGTGCAAAAGGCCGAAACGGACTGCCCAAGATTACGACAAACAAGAAGAAAGATGAGATTTGTCACGACGACAGTGCTCCGCCGGTGAAGGCTCAGACGATCGACGAGTTGCATTCGCTTCAGAAGAAGAAATCAGCTCCGACTACTCCTATTAAAGGAACTACTCCCTCTGCTTTTGCTAGTATTCCTGAAGAAGACCGCCAGAGACAGCAGCTGCAGTCCATAAGGTCTAATCAGTTATCTTTTGATTTGATTTGATTATAGAGTAAGTATTTAATTTTTGTTGGCTTGGTAATGAATTTATATGTTTACTTAACTATTTGGGGAACGTTAGTGCGTCGTTGGCATCGTTGACGAGGGAGACAGGGCCGAAGGTTGTGAGAGGAGATCCGGCGAGGACTGGAGATACTCCGAGAGCGCACGTCACTCATCACCATTCCTATCCTACCCTCGGGACAAGTGACAGTGCCCTCAAGTTCACCCACATCCTCTACAATCTCTCTCCTGCTGGTAAAAAGCTAACATGAATGTGTTTAAACGCAGCACGCATACAGTAAACATTATTCAGAGTTGAAAATTATGAACATACCCGTGATTGTTGAGTCAAAAGTTACTATAAATAGGTGTTTTCTTGAGGTAAATGATATTAAACTTATAAAAATTGATCGAGCACTTGAAAGCCTCTAGAGTTGAACCCAAAAAAAGATGTGCATATATACGATCGAGCTTATTATTGTATGAATTATTATGTATGAAAATTAAACAGAGCTTTATGAGCAAGCTATACAGTATGAGAAAGGGTCATTCATAACATCCAGTGGTGCTTTGGCCACACTCTCTGGAGCAAAGACAGGGCGATCACCGAGAGATAAACGTGTTGTCAGGGATGAGACCACTGAAGATGAACTTTGGTGGGGAAAGTAAGTGCAACATATATACTATTATATGTACTGTTCTCATTCAATTCTGATTTCTGCCCTTAGCCCTCTTATTAATGATGATGACATTAGAATTATATATATATATCTTGACGTACAGGGGATCCCCCAATATTGAGATGGATGAACACACTTTCTTGGTCAACAGAGAACGAGCAGTTGATTACCTGTGCTCCTTGGAAAAGGTATTCAAAAATTTCGACACTGATATCTCTTAAAAATTTGATGCAACTAAGATTGATGAAGAGCCGTTTGGTGCGTGCAGAGCGTTTTAAAAAAGCACCATTTTTAAAACTCTTTTTTTTTTCCTTCCAACAATTTAAAATTTGCGTGCAGATCCACAGTATGAAAACACAATTTTTGCAAATAAACTCCGTTTTTATTCCTGCGTTTTTTTGCCAAAACGGGTCATTTGCCAGTTCCATATAGGCTTGAATTTTAGCAATTATATATGAACTACTCCTACAGTCACTCCACCTTTCTTGGTCCATCATGTGCAGCAAAACCAGCATTTCTTTTTATTAATCTAAACAAACATTTTATTTACTGTATTAAATACCAGAAAGCGCCGACCAAGTTGTACTTATCTTCTAATTAATAAAATACTACTACTAGTACTTATCTCCTTCTTTTATGATCACAACTTGTACGCGGTTTCAGTGTAATTACTATTTTGTGTCTCTTTCTCCTTCACGAGAAAGTTCCTTGATTACCTCCCATTCTATTCTACCTGTTTGATCATGGGCGTATGTAATAATTAATAGCATGACAGCCTGGTAGGCCTCCTCTATAGTATATCCCATTCCCATTTATATAGTTATATCTATATTGAAGCCTATATTTTACAAGATCGCAATAGTTTTCAATCACTTCCAATAGTATCAAGAGGTGAACATCCCACCAGTAATCCTAAACCCTGACTGCACTTTTGTCCAATCGGTGAAAAGTAGGTCTCCACTCTCTTACAGCTCAGTCAACCAACACACGTTGGGTCGGGTCTGAGATCAGAAAATACCCGTAGGATTGTCTTTTCTAAATTTGTGCCTTTGTGAAAAGCCTTAATCCCTGATGAGCTAATGCTGGCCCATGATGAAACCACATAACAATTAAGAAGACCAAGTAATAATAACATGATGCATACATCTGAAAGATGGGTGTGGCTCAAGAAATCAGATTCTGGTACCCCTTTGAAATGGGGTTATTAATAATGTCAAATTTAGATGGAAACTGGAAAGCCTGCTTACATGTTAATTGATTCCACCATTTAAGTTCATGGTTTACAATTTGATGTAGATTTTCTGCCCTTTAGAATTTGTGATTCCCACCTTAAGAAGCTGGTATATTCTACAGTTGCAACATATTTGTTTATTGGACTTTGATTGTGTATGGTATAACCTTTGATCACAAAGTCGTGAGAGCAGTTTCCGTTTTATATGCACTAGGTCCGTTTCTATGTGCATTTTGACAGTAAGAAGGAAAAACAAATAAATACCAGCCTACATTCAGTCAAAATGGTTGCCGTTTCCAGAACTTGAATGTTACATCGTTCTATCTTTACCCAAACAGAGTTGGATCCTAGTTTTTACTGATTCAGATATTTTCTACCTATTCCTCATGTTTGTGCCTTCCTATAATTGTACTTTCATTTGGTTCAACTAAGTCATGAGTCATCACTAAAGGTTCGTAACCTGTAAATCTTATTTCAGGTTTTCGTGAATGATCAGTTTCTGAACTGGGACCCAAATCACCGTATCAAAGTCCGAATTGTGTCTGCCAGAGCTTACCACTCCTTGTTCATGCACAATATGTACGTAAATTAAGAAACTAATCTTTCAAGGATTTGTTATGCATAAATTCTTACTCCTACATACTATATCTTATACCGAAGTGCATAGAGTAGAGGGTATATGCATAGATGCAACAATATATTAGCTTAGTAGATAACCGGGTGGGTGGCAGGTGTATCCGACCCACACCTGAAGAACTGGAGGATTTCGGTACTCCGGACTTCACAATATACAATGCTGGTCAATTCCCATGTAATCGTTACACCCATTATATGACATCCTCCACTAGCATAGACCTCAATCTTGCTAGGAGGGAAATGGTCATCCTTGGCACCCAGTATGCTGGGGAAATGAAGAAAGGTCTTTTCAGCGTTATGCACTATCTCATGCCTAAGCGTCAAATCCTCTCCCTACACTCTGGCTGCAATATGGGCAAAGATGGTGATGTGGCCCTTTTCTTTGGACTATCAGGTATAGTACTGTGGGTTCGTCGTTCAAATAGGAACCCACACAATTCCCCTTCAAATGTGTGCCCGTTTACTGTCTTGCTTTGTTTTGCCTGTTGTCTGCTTTGTAACTCATAGATCCCTTCTTGCATATGTTTGTCTTAGGTACTGGGAAGACAACTCTGTCTACTGATCATAATAGGTATTTAATTGGAGATGATGAGCATTGCTGGAGTGAGAATGGTGTTTCAAACATTGAGGGTGGTTGTTATGCAAAGTGCATTGATCTGTCAGGGGAAAAGGAGCCTGACATCTGGAATGCTATCAAGTTTGGAACAGGTGTTGTTTGACTCTCTTACTAGGGCAAATCTGCATTATTGTTCTCAAGCAATTCAACTTTGAAAATTATTGAATCAGAGTTGACATGTTAAAATATTTTCTCTGACAGTGATGGAAAATGTAGTCTTTGATGAGCATACTCGAGAGGTGGATTACTCGGACAAATCTGTAACAGGTAAAGAAAATATGTCATATGTGTGCATAAGCTGGATTTTAGCATGCAGAAATGGACAAGATATATATGATATTATCAGTAGACATCACTTCAATCAGAAATACTTAGGAGGATTATGGTTGACATTGACAATCTGACTTTCTCATCGTGTCCTTTGTAGAGGAAATGAATAGGATGAGGCTAGGAACAAGTCATTTCACATTATCCATCTTATTATTAATTGGTTTAGCAACAAGTAATTGTACTAATTATAGTAAGTCAATGTGAGAAAGTTCGACAGATTTGATAAATATGAGCAATATAAATTATCATATTTAAATTAGTTGTTTTTTTCCTTTCAATTATACAAAATCTTGAGATACATTGATTCATGATTTGGACTGGCAGAGAACACCCGGGCAGCATATCCTATAGAATACATCCCGAATGCCAAGATACCATGTGTCGGTCCTCATCCAAAGAATGTCATCCTTCTAGCATGCGATGCATTTGGTGTGCTCCCGCCTGTGAGCAAGTTGAGCTTGGCCCAGACCATGTACCACTTCATCAGTGGTTACACTGCTTTGGTATAATACTTGAGTCGTCAACTTCTTTTCTTTTTTCCTTTTAATTAGATTATCTGGACCTCAGTTTTGGTGTTCCATATTTTTGTTAACACATTTCTTGATGTTTCTAACAGGTGGCTGGAACAGTAGATGGCATAAAGGAGCCAACGGCAACTTTCTCAGCATGCTTCGGTGCAGCATTTATAATGCTTCATCCAACCAAATATGCAGCTATGCTGGCTGAAAAAATGCAAAAGCACGGAGCAACTGGATGGCTCGTTAACACTGGTTGGTCAGGTGGAGGGTATGAAAGATCACCATCAAATCCTCTCAAGTCATGCTTTCTCTTTTTCTCTTGCAATTCACATTTGTTTATCTCTGCAGATATGGATCAGGTAATCGTATCAAGTTAGCATACACGCGGAAAATCATTGATGCGATTCACTCGGGTACCCTTCTGAATGCAAACTACACCAAAACTGAAGTCTTTGGTCTTGAAATTCCAACTGAAATTGAGGGAGTGCCCTCTGAAATTCTGGATCCAGCAAACACGGTAAGTTGACTTATCTCTTTTCGTCTAATATAAACTATCGCGTGAACCTGTTCTGGTAATGATTTCTGTTCAATCCATGTCTGATTTTTTGTTGGATATGTTACAGTGGCCTGACAAGAAGGCTCACAAAGACAGCTTGTTGAAGTTGGGTGGTCTGTTCAAGAAGAATTTCGAGGTATTCCTCGACTACAAGATTGGAACAGACAACAAGCTGACTGAGGAGATCCTGGCAGCTGGTCCGAACTTTTGAATAAAAGATGCTTCGAAAGAGTCTGCAATGGAAGGAAATATAGTTATAAACATGTATGATTGTATTGTAACTTTAAACTGAAGCTGGTTTTTCTGTTTATGCTTTTTTCTTATTTGAGGATCTTATGGGTCACTTTCTTTGTATTCTTGAAATGGGTTTATATGGATACGAGCTCTTGGATTATGGAAAAGGCCCAAAAAAACCTCGGGTTCTGTTAAAAATTTAACGGGTAAAATGTCATATCAAAGTCTCTAGTTTGGCCAAATTCTAGCAACCAAAAACGTTTCAGTCCCACCCCTTTTATTAAATTATATTGTCATTTGGTCAACTCTGACGATTTACCATTTTTCAAAATAGAGGAATTTATGTTTATTTAATTCGATAATTTAAAAATAAATAAAAAGAATACCAAAAAATAAACATTTTATTATTACTATAATTAATTTTTCTATTTAAAAAGCACTATCTAAACTTAGATCATTTCTCTTAACAGCCATTTTTGTTAAGACGTTTGGTATAAATTAAGTTTTGATGATGCTAATTAGATTAAAATTATCCTCAAAATCATTAGGACTATTTATGTATAAGAGTTTATGTCACAAGAACACAATCCGCATACAGAAACAGTTAACAACCTTCAAAGGTTAACTATTTTGTTCAAAGGAGATTAACAAGTGTTCGAGCAATATTATTGATGTCTCTCCGGCCCAAAACATTGATTGAATATACAAAGGAACTTGATGTGAATCAACTAAATACATCTAAATCACTGATTCAGAGGATAGTTGTTTCATATGATAGAAAGAGAGATCTAATAAAACAGTAAGCAGTTCAAAAACAATCACTCGTATCTCTCACCAAAAAAATTCATTTTGGATAAATGATTGGAGAAGCAAACTCTCAGCAATCATTGGAAGAATTGGTAATGTGTCCAAATATCCAATATATTTCTCTCGGGAGATAGGGAGACAATCACAGCAAGTGGACTGCTAGTTACATACATCAAGTGAGTGAATATGAAACTAACCGATATCTCTTAACAGTTAGTTTCTACAAATCAAATGTGCAAATACCTATAAGATTGATGAGGAAGAAGAGACCAAGGCTTCCTTAGCATTGCTTATCTCAGAAAAGGTAAAGAAGCCAAAAAGAAACACAAAGGGATTGAGTTGATAGATGACTCACCAACCAGGAAGCTATATGACAAGGTTCACTCCAACTAAAATAAAGAACTGAGATATAACAAAAGGCAGGAACAAGCCCCCACAAGAACAAGCAAAACACAATTTTTTACAAAGCCAATAGGTCAAAGGCAAAAGAAAATAGCCGACAAGAGCATAACGCCATCCTCAGGGGATTCTAAGCAAAGACCCCCCTGCTGCAATATATATTGAATCTACCCCTTCTATCAAAACATTGCTTAGATCCACCTTAATATCCCAACTGTTAAACAATTCCAATTGATTCCCCACGAGTCAATCTCACATCTAATGCTTCAATCTTTCGTGTCTATTGCTTCAATCTTTTTAACTTGTGGAAGATCTCTTCAAAAGGAACCTTTATAGTGTCTACTAATCTTGAAAACCAGGCATTTCCCTTTCTCTTTAAATGAATGTTTGGCTTATGGCAACATTCAATACAAAACCCGGTCTCAGATCAAAGTAAATATAAAAGATAAACAAAGTGAAAGTAGGACCACTATGCATCACCTGTGCAGTCATAGGGCAAAGGAGGAGATATGGTCCCACCAAGAAAAAAGTTCTTTCTCATTAGATAAGAGGATGCCTCCATCAATCATGACAATGTGTAGCCAATATAAGTGAAGAACAAGAGCATACCAACTTTTTCTTTTAAAAAGGCACATTCTACAATAGCCTTCTTACAAAGACACCAACAGCATTTTAAATGGAGTACACCTAAAATATCTCAAGATTACTTTTATGATGATATAAATACTTGTTTACGGGTTTGAGCTATACTCATGGGGGATCTCATACATTGCACAATTCGGCCTCAACATTTATTTCAGTTGAGCAAACTAACAACTTTTAGGTCAACTGTGCCCAGATCAACCTTGATGAATACAGAGCAAATATTATGACTCACTGGATGTGGCTGCGTCATCTTTGTGCTTAACCATACCAGAATCAACAAGAATTGGAATCTCTGCTGCAAGCCAAGGTGCAAGACCCAAACAAAGAGCATGCGCTATACCAAACCTAGGACTGGCAAAACAGAATCCAATCACATACAGATTATATCCATCAGTTACACTATATTGCAAAAGAATGAGAGATTTTCGGTAGAAGATGAAACAAAACAATTAAAGCTACAATAATCCTCAATCGACTATACACCAATTAAAACATAATTTTCACCTCAAACATATATTTTTTGAAACAGAAACATGTATTACCACTTGAAAAGAAAAACCTACATTGACTACTTCCCTTGATCTTCCAAGCAATTAAGTGAATGAAAAAACAAATTTTGTAGCCAGTGCCATGTATTGCATGTGAAGGACAATTATAAAATATTCAAACACATTGAATAAGATTAAATGATAGCTCTGATTTCAATCTGTGAGAAACAAAATTTACCAAAGAGCCATGATATGTATCCGGAAAAAGTATCTCAACTTTGATTACAACTAGGGAATTGAAGAAGGGATACATTTTTGGGATACCTGCCAATAAATAATATTTCGAAAAGTTTCGAAATTTCATTCTAAATCAGAACCTAATACTTCAAAATTTCAATGATGCACACAATCAAACCCTACACCTTCAAATTTCCAACTGAAATCTAACAAATGGAAAGGCAACCATTACTACTTTTTTTTGCTAAGAAAGGCTTGAATTGCAGTCAATCAAATTTTTCCTTCTCTGCATATCTAACACCATCAAAACAAATTCAGCAACATTAACTCCGTTGGACTCAACTTTCTGGCTTCCTACGCACAAGAATAACGAAGAAGATATCATCTTCAACCTATTACTCTCGAACTGTCCTCCCTAGAAAAATATGAGTATCTCACAGAGATTCAAGAAGGACTCCAAGCTCTAAATCAAAGGGGTTTACTATTAATTCAAGTTTGACTTGCACTTGAGATGATGCAACCAAAGTAAGC
Source organism: Platycodon grandiflorus (assembly GCA_016624345.1). NCBI lineage: Eukaryota > Viridiplantae > Streptophyta > Magnoliopsida > Asterales > Campanulaceae > Platycodon > Platycodon grandiflorus. The sequence goes on from CM028362.1 coordinate 31,241,641, forward strand.
AGCCCTCCGAATGGATGTCAAAACACACTAACACCTTCTTTCTCTCTTAGTGTATAACTAGTTTTAGTTCAACTTTATGTCTGTTTGTTTTTTTAAAAAAAATTCATATGTACTTCTCTGGAACTTGTAATTGACCTGAATCACCAATTGTAGCTGATACTATGTTATATTCAAAAATTACATGTTTGAAAAAAGTCAAAAACACGAGTAGTCAACATAAATACCCATGTAAATAACTATCGTGGGAATTCCAAGATTACTTTTTGAAAAGAGATTTCTTAAGTAACATTCCAATAAAGAAAGTAAGACTCTTCGCGTGGAATAGAGGGAATGTATTGGTTTATACTGATGCATAATGTACCATAGGATTAGGAGCACAATACTATCTTGGCTGATCACACTTGAGTAAATTGACTAACTACTTCAATTGATATAATTGTTAATTATTTACCTACAACCCGACGCATATGCAGCTATTTGTGTTCTAAGTTAATTGGAGTCTCCAAAACACCGGCACCACAAGAAGTGGACAAGGTTACATGATATCAGTCGGACCTTCTCCCTATATATGAATTATGATTCTGATGAGCACAGCAACTAGCTAAACTGTATGATAACAATGCTATAAAAGAAGTTATTTGCACATTTTTAGCACTCTTTTGCTATTAGAAGGACACTTCATCCTAGAAATAAATATATGACCTTTAAAATACAATGAAAATTTAGCCATGTCCCTAGGTCTGAATTGGAGATTGATGAATCCTACGATTAACTGTAATAATAGTCTCTCTGTGATCTCTTTAATTGAACTCTAACAAATAGAAAAGGCGATTCTTACCAGTTTTTGGCCCAAAGAGGCTTGAAATGCACAGTCAAGCAAATCTTTCCACCTCTATACATCTAACACCACCGAAAACAAATACATCAAAATTAACAACAACCAGTTCAATTAACGAATATATATTAAAAACCAGTCGAGAAAATGCTCTAAAATGATCAGGAACCTTGTGAGTCTTGCCGTCGAGTTGGGGCAGCTCGAGCTCAGGCGCGGTGGCCGGATAAGTCACCGGAATGTCGAATTGAAGCTCGAATTCATACTTTAGTAGGTTGTGGACATACCAACACTTGCCAGTCCAACGGGTGCCCTCTGGATTGGCGGCGGAGATCCTGAACCAGTCGTTGTCCTTGGATTTGTTCATGGATGTGTAGGCGATTAGGGCCTTGTACTCCTCCTTGAGCCTCTGCGTCCACAAAGCTCCATCGCGTGGGCCGGCTTTCGTTGACAGCAACGGAATTTGCGTTAGCGTCGACTTCGTGTTAGGGTCCCAACCCTCCATTGATCAAATTGCCCTAACCCTAGGTGATCTCTCTGTTTGTCTTCGGTTGCAGCAGCCCCGTTCTGAATGCAGGTTGTGTTGATTTCCAAATTTTATTGAGCCGTACTTCCAAACTATATTGAGCTTTGCTACATTGAACAAACGGCTGACGGTCCCCTTTTTTAAACTATTTTTATTTTTTTTATAATTATTTTGTCTTCTTCTTAAATCTTATTAATGCTTAACCCAATTACTTAAAATGTGTATATATAAACACGGGAGTATACCACATAAAATTTATCACTTCATAGTATTTAAAATTATAAAATACGTTCATGTTCACATGCAAACATGGAATGGTTTATGAAACAAAATTCCATCAAGAAACTTACAAAGAAATTTAATAAAAAAATAAGTTTACGAAGACAGGAAATCAAACATATATGTATCAATTTTTCGATATCATTTGCGATGAAATAGAAGTATGATTGGGGAGTTCGGCCGATAGTTGAACAAGATGGGAATTATGATTGCGGGTTGAGAAGAAGGGAGACTTGGAGTGAAAGCGGTAGGTGTTCATTTTTTCCTTCAAATTTTGTAATAATTAAGCATCTCGATGCCCAATTGTTGCATCTCAAATTGAATTTTGATACTCAATTCTTACATCTCGATGTCCAAATTAATCTGAAAAAGTGGCGCTGCATCCCGATGCAATAATGGTTGCATCTCAAATTGAATCTCGATGCCCAAATTAATCTGAGAAAATGGCACTGCATCTCGATGCCCAATTGTTATATCCTGATACAATAATTTTTGTATCTCAAATTGAATTCCGATGCCCAAATTAATTTTAAAAATGACACTGTATCCCGATATCCAATTGTTAAATTTCGATGCCTGATGCCGAATACGCGCGTGTTTTGGTTTCATTAAGGGTATTGTTGTCTTTTTATCAAAAAGTACCTTTTTCAGTTAAAAAAAATTATAGGGTACCGAAATGAATTAAAATGTTGAAAAAAAGACCGACCCGAAATTACCCCTTGAACCAACTCTTTATTAATATTTAGCCAATAGTTGGAAAAATGTTTCATTTTTGTCACTCTACTTTAAAACTTTAATTTTTTTTTTTTTTTACATTTATCACTGTATTATTTTTTGAAACAAAGTATTGTAGTTTTAAAAGAGGTTATAATTTCACAATTATTCTTAATTAGTATTCACTTTTTAGTATGATTAATTCAATTGTTTCCCTTAAGATTTTGCGAAAGATTGGAAGATCCTTAAGGATAGTTGGTGTAGATATTAAAGGTTTTTTTGGATCTCAAATTATTAGGGAGTTTTTTTTTTTGTTTGAGATTTTTTTTAATATATTATTAAAAAAGGTACAAAATATAAATCGTAAACAACAAGAATAAGAAGATATACTTTGTCTACTTGAAAAAATAAGAGAAGAAAAATATCTAACTTAGTCATTCCATTCATTTTGTTTTATCATAGTATAATAAAGAATTAAAATATTTTTTGGTCCCTCGACTTTGGCCCAATTATTCGTTTAGACACCTCCTTAAAACATATTCGTTTGATCCTACAAATTGAATTTCTTGGTTAGATTCCCCCCTAAGGCCGTTACTGTTAGCCTTTCCGTCTAAATTTTTTCAAAATACTGATAGTACCCTTGTCTTGACTTGCTAATAATAGTGAATGTTTAAGGGCAGGTAAATTGACAAAATTACCCTTAGTTGTTATCTGACATGCAATTACATGACTCTTTTAGCAAGGGTATTTTTGTCATCCCATTTGCCAAGTTAGACTAAAAATTTATTTTTAAAAATTGTTTAGATTGTTACTCTTTGATCTCCCCAAAAATCAAAGGTTCACATTTCTCTCACCTTGATCATCATCATCTCCCCCTCCTCCACTACTGTTCACCTTGCTCCCTTTACTCCCACCGGCAGCCTCGGCAACATCTAATTCACATTCATCTCTCTCAAACCCACTCATGACCGCCACATCTCCCCCCCAATCGAAATTCAAACCAAACCCCAGATCAATATATCAACTTCAAAACAATACCCAGATATCAAAATTACAATTTCGATTATCCCTATATCAATGTGAACATACAATTACATGACTCTTTAAATTGTTTCTCGTTGGTTGAGGATGATCTCCTTTGTGGTTTGGCAGATTGACCCACATCGACCAAATCTCCCTCCTCTGTAACTTCTTCATGATGTTAACAAACCCATCGACCCCACCATGCGGTCGCTTCTTCGCCACCGCTTGCCGGCCACAACACGACCGTGGACTTGTCATTATCCTCCTTCCGTCCATCCAAAAAAAAAAAAAATCAAACTTTCACCACTCAGCCCCCACCAAATTCAAACCTCCCACAAGAGATATCTCCAAATCAACATCAAAATCGAAGCATTTTATGGCTTTGAGAGCACGATCTAAAGCTTAGGTAGCCGGAAAAACCCTAAATCTTAGGGCCCCGAGTCCAAAAATTAGGGCTTTTTTTGTTGCCCTGTGGTCCTGAAGAACTCTCGGATACTAATTCAAATAAAAATTTGAATCTCTGTAACTTTCTCTCTCAAATCAAAGCTTCTGGGTTTGAAATTGGGGTTGATTTATAAGTTTTGGAAGTTCAAGACAATGACAGTACTTTCCAAATCTACTTGTGCTCAAGACAATCGAAGAATCAAAGTGAAATTCTAAAGAATCGAGTTCAAAATCATTTCCCATTTCTAATTCCTCCCTGCAAATCAAATCCGAAAATCAAGAACCCATGAATACATGCATGATCTTGTCTAGTTCACCACTGAAGCCATGGATTGAAGACAACCTATGTAACACCCGTATCGTTTGCATCACTTGCATGATCATTCTCCTTATCAAATTCATGTGATGTTGTGCATATTTCTTGAACATATTCTTGCTCGTATGGGTTACATGCATTTTTATATACCTTGGAATTATTGTTGGATACATGTTGATTATTGTGTTAAACTTGTGTTGTAATCCTAGCTTCGTTCCAGACTTTTTGAGAACTTTTAATGAGTATTTTGATCTCATTTTGGACTTAGAAACATTTTTGGGTTGTTGAGAACCACTTTGGGAGAGTTTTATAACAGTTTGAGACTTACTGGGCACAAAGCGATCGCCCTGTCCCCTTCCTAGGCGATCGCCCTCTAGGCAGTAAGTCGTACCATGGTTCTGGACACAAAGCGATCGCCCTGTCCCCTTCTTAGGCGATCGCTCTCTGCGAAAGTTGTAGTTTGAATCGGAGACAAAGCGATCGCCTGTATTCCACAAAGCGATCGCCTGTACCAAAGCGATCGCCTTGTCCCGACTCAAAGCGATCGCTTCATAGGCGAATGTTGATTTTGCTGCGCGCCCTTTGACAAATTACGAACTTACTCCTATTTGACCAAAGATTGACTCCCGGTTCTTGGCCTAGAGTGAGCCACGTCCCCACAGCTTATAACAGACCTCCTTGACCCTTATAACACCATGGGAGAGTATAGAACACTCTCATTTTAACCATTTACATCAGCAAACTTAGAGAGAAGCTTGAGAGAGTTCTTGAGAGAGAAAGTGAGCTAGTTTGCTCAATTCTTGTCCAAATCACAATCCGATTTCACCGTTGTGTAGCTGTGGACTAGGAGAGTACATCCCTTGAGTTGCATGTTGCTCATCTAGAGTTTCTCTTGGCTGAATTCTTCAAGAAGTAAGCTACTACCCCTCTCCTTCTCTAATTATGTCTTGTATGACATCTTAGCCTTGCAAAATGGCATTTATATGTTGAAATCAACATGTTAGAGTATGTTTTATTGTTGAGCCTTGTGAAATTCGTGGATGACATATTTTGCATGTTAAAAGACTTGTTTTGTCTTGGTTGATACACATAGAAATGGTATCATTTGTTAATATGGAAGTATAATGGCTTCTCTTCGATTCGAACTCATTAGAAACAAATAAAGACTCTAACGGAGTCAAATAGGTTTTCATAATTGATGAGACCACGTGTGTGACTTGGGGATTTCGTTGTGATACGAGAGTTTGTCGGAAAAATTTGTTACCCGAAATTATGCATGATGTTGTTGTTTAATTCTCGTAAATACTATGAGATGATTGAGTATGTGAGTGGGATTATTATGACCTACTTGAGACATTTATGTTAAATGTTGTTGTGCTCCACATTTTGGGAGTTTGATTTGTTGTTGAGAATGTCAAGTAAACATCTACTTGTACATTTGTTATGTCCATGGATTATTTGTTGGCGGTGTATTGACGCTCGATTATTGCGGGAGCCGGGCTACGTAATAATTGAAGGCCAATACACCGGGCCTCGCCTACCGTTGGCCGCGGTAGGGGCATAGCGCCATTTGTTGTATGGAATAAACGCAACCTTGGTAAGCTATTCCGTGGTTGATTCTTGGGTTGTAGGGACTAAGATCACCCGTCGACGTGAATACGAAAATGGTTCACACATATTGGTTAATGAGTATCGGTTAACGGTTTTGATTCGTCGATCGAGCACGTCAACAACGGCTCCTACATTGGTATATTACATGTTGGTTGGTTGGAAGTATTGGGTATATTGGAGGTGTACCTCAATACTGTATCCTTTTAGAATGTGTTTACTTATCGCACTTATATGGTTCCTACATATGCGAATGTTGGTCATGGTTTCCAACCGGTATGGGTCGGTTGGCGATCGTTGAGCCTCTCGTGTAGTGTAGGGTAACGTGTTGTTATGAGATGCTTATATTGCTATGCCCGAAGATTGATGTAATCTTGTTATAGCCTGTATTACTTGTTCTTATTATTGTCTTGCATCTCGTATGACATATTGTTGCATTAGTAGCTTATTGAGTTTTAAACTCACCCCGTTCAATGTTTATTTGTTTTCCTTAGATCACGGTCCGGCGAGGAACCCTTAGTTGAGTCTTGGCTTCGTCTCGGCGTTTTCTGCAGGTTGTTCTTTTGGGGCTTGGTGTTTATTTTGGTGAGGCCGAGGGAATACAATGTTACCTAAACTTTGTAATGTTGGGTAGTGTGTGGTCTTTATAACTGTAATATTCTTTTGTATGTGCCGACACGGTTGTCGTGCGTGATGTATTTATTAACATTCGTTACTTCCGCATACTCTGATTTGTAGTGGTTATGGTTCTCCGAGCTTGTTGCTCGTGGAGGTTTATGATATATGTTTGATTTTTAATTCGAACCAAGTTTTAAATCGTTCGGTTTCGGCTTGTTATTAATGCCGATGATGTGTTGACATGGTTTTCAAAGAAAAGTATCGCACGTGCATTACAGGTTTTTGTGCATATGCTTTATACTTGCATCTTTTGTACATGGAATTTTTATTATGCGTATTTCATGAGTCCCGATCGCGGTCCGACTCGGGATTCCACGTAGGAGTCCGGGTGCGGGACGCGACAGTTGGTATCAGAGCATAAGTTAGATAACCTGGAATGGATTCTTGGTTTAGGAGGGTGGGTTGTGTGTTTGAGTCGTTAATGTCGAGTGTTTGTTGCAGGTATTTCACAATGGTAGAGACACGTCATGGTACCAATACGGATGGGGTTAGCACAAGTCATGTTGGGAATGCTTCTTGGTGAAAGCCATGCTTCACCACCTAGACCACCTCCTAATCAACCGGAGTTCGACGCGGGCAACGAATGCACCACCCGAGGCACTGTGAATCCGAGAGGCTTTTATGCAAACTATGCGGGGGTTTATGCGGACAATGATGGAAATGAACCGACAAACTCTAGATTTGCACAAGCAATGGCGGGACGGGGGCAAGCTAGGGGAACAGGGGATCAACCAGTGGGAAATGGAGAATATGATCGTAGGTTGGGGAGGTTCTTGAAGATGAAACCTCGCGATTATGATGGGGAGCCGACCCAATGAAGGCGAAGGTGGATTGAGTCCTTGGAGAAGATTTTTGTGGCAATTGAGTGCACCGAGGAAGACAAAGTCAAGTTTGCGGCGTTCAAATTAGAGGATGCGAACACCGGTGGAAGGTGCTAGAGGCAAGTTGGGTGCGGGATAGAGTAGATCGCACATGGGAATTGTTTTTGAGGGAGTTTAGGAATCACTTTGTTCGGATGTGATTCGAGCCAAGAAGGAGGTCGAATTTCTTAGTCTTGATCGGGGACGATGACGGTGGCTCAAGACTGCCAAGTATACCGAGTTGGCGAGGTATTGTGTGCACTTGATCCCAACAACGGAGAAGAAAATTTACCGCTTTGTGAAAGGATTGAGGACAGAATACCGTAAGCAACTATTGCCACTTGAGTTGCCGAGTTATCAAAGTGCATGGACAAGGCATATAAAATCGAGCATGATATAGAGGAGCACCGAGGCAAGCCGGGTAGTACAAGTGGGAACTCGCAGCATCGCAATCGCAATGGAAGAGATCAAGCTCAAGTGGGACCAATAGGGGAGCAACACCAATCGACAAGGAGGACAATTTCGACAACAAACGGGAATCAAGGAAATACGGGTCGTGGACGTGATGCTAGAGTTACTTGTGGGTATTGTAAGAAGAGTGGGCATAATGAAGAAAAGTGTTGGTTGAAGAATGGGAAGTGTTTGGTGTGTGGTGATGGCACACACTTTCGTGAATGTCCTAAGAACAAGGGGACACAACCGGGAGGTGTGCAACAAAATGCCGGGGTTAAAAGAGATAACGAGGGTCGCCCTAGAGTGCAAGGTAGAGTCTTTGCCTTAGACCAAAAGGGAGTCCCCGAGGCCCCTAATGTCATAGGAGGTACTTTAGCCATCTCTAGTGAGAAAGCCCGAGTGTTAATTGACCCGGGTCATCTCATTCTTATATTGCATCACATTTTGCTCATCATTTGCATGCTATACCCGAATTGTTACCGTATGTGTTGGAGGTGTCCACCGTTGGGGAGTGCCATGTTGCATTGGATGTGTATCGTGCTTGTGATGTGGTTGTTGATGACCATCACTTACCGCGGATTTGGTTATATTGCCCATTCGGGATTTCGATGTTATTCGGGATGGATTGGCTACATGCTCATCATGCTATTGTTGATTGTCGTAGGAAGTTGGTTACTTTTGAATTGCCAAATGTTCCTTCATTTGTATTTTTGGGTGATAAGATAATGGGTGGAATTCAGCTCATTTCGGCTTTGAAAGCTCAAAAGTTGTTGTCTCATGGATGTTCGGGGTATTTGGCGTGTGTTGTGGATAGATCGCAAAGGGTGTTGTGTTGGAGGATGTTCCTATTGTTCGTGAATTCCGGATGTATTTGCCTGATTATGAATTGCCTCCGGACCGGGAGTTGGAGTTTTGTATTGAATTGTTACCGGGACTACACCGATCTCAAAGGCACCTTATCGTATGGCACCACTGAATTGAAAGAGTTGAAGGTACAATTGGAAGAGTTACTTAATCGAGGTTTTATTAAACCGAGTGTATCGCCGTGGGGTGCACCGGTGTTGTTTGTGAGAAAGAAGGACGGATCCTTGAGGTTATGCATTGATTATAGGGAATTGAATCAAGTGACCATTAAGAATAAGTATCCTCTTCCGCATATTGATGATTTGTTTGATCAACTCCAAGGTTCCGCAGTGTATTCTAAGTTTGATCTTAGGAGCGGTTACCAGTTGAAGGTTCGAGCGGAGGATATTCCTAAAACAGCTTTTCGGACTCGTTATGGGCACTTTGAATTTGTAGTCATGCCTTTTGGATTAACCAACGCTCCAGTGTGTTTATGGATTTGATGAATAGAGTATTCTGCCCTATCTTGATTGCTTTGTGGTCGTGTTCATTGATGACATTTTGGTTTATTCTAAGTCCCGGAAGAGCATGAAAATCACTTGAGGTTAGTTTTGACGGTGCTAAGAGAAAAGCTATTTGCTAAGTTTAGCAAGTGTGCCTTTTGGCTTGAGGAAGTGGCTTTTACGGGCCACATTGTGTCAAAGGATGGTATAGCGGTTGACCCGCTAAGATCGAAGCTTGTGAGTTGGAAGAGACCGAACGTAACGGAGGTTCGTAGCTTTTGGGTTTAGCGGGGTACTATCGGAGGTTCATAGAAGGATTTTCTAAGATTGCAACCCCGTTGACTTCATTGACACAAAAGAATAAGGCTTTTGTTTGGAACGATAAATGTGAAGTGAGCTTCCAAGAATTGAAGAAGAAATTGACTCTTGCACGTTTAGCCTTGCCGAACGGTCATGATGGGTTGCTTATATACGGTGATGCTTCAAAGGAAGGTTTGGGATGTGTGTTGATGCGAACGGAAGGGTTATAGCTTATGCTTCTCGCCGACTCCGTGTGAACAAAACTATCCGACTCATGACATGGAGCTAGCGGCGATCATTTTTGCACTTCACAAGTGGAAGCATTATCTCTATGGGGCCAAATTTGAGGTATATACTGATCATAAGAGCCTTAAATACTTGTTTTCTCAAAAGGAGTTGAATAATAGGCAAAGGAGATGGATGGAAAGGTTAAAGGACCATGATTGCACCATTTTATACCATCCGGGAAGGCCAATGTGGTGGCCGATGCTCTTAGTAGAAAGGCTTATGTTTCTTGTTTGATGGCCCGGAATGGAGAATGCTTGAGGATGTTCGGGATTGGGGTCCTTGTATGTCTAGCCATGGGGTGATATTTGCCAATATTCGAGCTACTCCGATTTTGCTTCAATTAAAGAGACTCAAGAGAGTGATCCGGATTTGAGAAAGGCGATTGAGGGTTTAGATGGGGATAAGGCGGTGGATTTTTCTCGGAATAGTGATGGTGTTCTTTTGTTTCGAGGAAGAGTTTGTGTGCCGGATATTGAGGATGTTAAACGACAAGTTTTGGATGAGGCACATAAGTCTAGGTATACTATTCATCCCGGAGTACAAAGATGTATAGGGACTTAAAGAAGAACTTTTGGTGGAATGGAATGAAGAGAGATAGCTGAATTCGTTTCGAGGTGTTTGACTTGCCAAAGGGTAAAGGCGGAGCATCAACGACCAGCGGGATTGTTGCAACCGTTGGAGATTCGGAGTGGAAATGGGAGAACATCGCCATGGATTTTGTGGCCGGGTTACCACGGACTCGACAAGGTCATGATTCGTTTGGGTTATTGTTGATCGATTGACCAAGTCAGCCCATTTTCTCCCAATGGCGATGACTTATTCCATGGAGAGACTTGCTACTTTGTATATCCAAGAAATTGTAAGGCTTCATGGGGTTCTGTTAGCATTGTGTCGGATAGAGATCCTCGATTTACATCACGGTTTTGCGACGCTTGAATGCATTGGGTTCGAGGTTAACACTTAGTACATTTCACCCACGACGGATGGTCGGTCAGAGAACTATTCAAACGCTTGAGGACATGTTAAGGGCTTGTTCTATGGACTTTAAAGGCAATTGGGATTCACATGTACCGTTGATAGAGTTTGCCTACAACAACGGTTACCATTCGAGCATTGGTATGGCACCTTATGAGGCACTCTATGGAAGGAGGTGTCGTTCCCGATCTGTTGGGACGAAGTTGGAGAAGCAAGGTTGTGGGGACCCGATATGGTTCGCGAGTCGGCCGAGAATGTGAAGATTATTCGGGAGAGGTTAAGGACAGCCCAAAGTAGACGAAGAGCTACGCGGATAATAGGCGACGAGACCTTGAGTTTGAGGTTGGTGATCGTGTGTTCATGAAGGTGTCGCCTCGGATTGGGGTTAAAAGATTTGGGAAGAAAGAAAAATTGACGCCGAGGTTTATTGGACCTTTTGAGATTTTGGAGAGAATTGGGAAATTAGCGTATAGGCTTGCATTGCCACCTTGGATGTCGAGTATTCATGCCGTGTTTCATGTCTCTATGTTGAGGAAATATTTGTCGGACGCATCGCACATTTTGGAGTATGAACCGGTAGATTTGTCGACCGATCTCTCCTACGTTGAAGAACCTGTGAGGATACTTGACACAAAAGAACATGTCTTAAGGACCAAGACTATCCATCTTGTGAAGGTTTTGTGGAGAAGTCACAACATTGAGGAAGCCACATGGGAATTGGAGCAAGAGATGCGTGAGAAATATCCATCTTTGTTCAAGGAAATTGGTAAGTAAATTCGCGGGCGAATTTATTCTAAGGGGGTGAGAATGTAACACCCGTATCGTTTGCATCACTTGCATGATCATTCTCCTTATCAAATTCATGTGATGTTGTGCATATTTCTTGAACATATTCTTGCTCGTATGGGTTACATGCATTTTTATATACCTTGGAATTATTGTTGGATACATGTTGATTATTGTGTTAAACTTGTGTTGTAATCCTAGCTTCGTTCCGACTTTTGAGAACTTTTAATGAGTATTTTGATCTCATTTTGGACTTAGAAACATTTTGGGTTGTTGAGAACCACTTTGGGAGAGTTTTATAACAGTTTGAGACTTACCGGGCACAAAGCGATCGCCCGTCCCTTCCTAGGCGATCGCCCTCTAGGCAAGTCGTACCATGGTTCGGACACAAAGCGATCGCCTGTCCCCTTCCTAGGCGATCGCTCTCTGCGAAAGTTGTAGTTTGAATCTGGAGACAAAGCGATCGCCCTGTATTCCACAAAGCGATCGCCCTGTACCAAAGCGATCGCCTTGTCCCGACTCAAAGCGATCGCTTCATAGGCAGAATGTTGATTTTGCATGCGCGCCCTTTGACAGCTGTTACGAACGTACTCCTATTTGACCAGCATTGACTCCCAGTTCTTGGCCTAGAGTGAGCCACGTCCCCCACAGCTTATAACAGACCTCCTTGACCCTTATAACACCATGGGAGAGTATAGAACACTCACATTTTAACCATTTACATCAGCAAACTTAGAGAGAAGCTTGAGAGAGTTCTTGAGAGAGAAAGTGAGCTAGTTTGCTCAATTCTTGTCCAAATCACAATCCGATTTCACCGTTGTGTAGCTGTGGACTAGGAGAGTACATCCCTTGAGTTGCATGTTGCTCATCTAGAGTTTCTCTTGGCTGAATTCTTCAAGAAGTAAGCTACTACCCCTCTCCTTCTCTAATTATGTCTTGTATGACATCTTAGCCTTGCAAAATGGCATTTATATGTTGAAATCAACATGTTAGAGTATGTTTTATTGTTGAGCCTTGTGAAATTCGTGGATGACATATTTTGCATGTTAAAAGACTTGTTTTGTCTTGGTTGATACACATAGAAATGGTATCATTTGTTAATATGGAAGTATAATGGCTTCTCTTCGATTCGAACTCATTAGAAACAAATAAAGACTCTAACAGAGTCAAATAGGTTTTCATAATTGATGAGACCACGTGTGTGACTTGGGGATTTCGTTGTGATACGAGAGTTTGTCGGAAAAATTTGTTACCCGAAATTATGCATGATGTTGTTGTTTAATTCTCGTAAATACTATGAGATGATTGAGTATGTGAGTAGGATTATTATGACCTACTTGAGACATTTATGTTAAATGTTGTTGTGCTCCACATTTTGGGAGTTTGATTTGTTGTTGAGAATGTCAAGTAAACATCTACTTGTACATTTGTTATGTCCATGGATTATTTGTTGGCGGTGTATTGACGCTCGATTATTGCGGGAGGGGCTACGTAATAATTGAAGGCCAATACAGGGCCTCGCCTTACCGTTGGCCGCGGTAGGGGCATAGCGCCATTTGTTGTATGGAATAAACGCAACCTTGGTAAGCTATTCCGTGGTTAATTCTTGGGTTGTAGGGACTAAGATCACCCGTCGACGTGAATACAAAAAATGGTTCACACAGTATTGGTTAATGAGTATCGGTTAACGGTTTTGATTCGTCGATCGAGCACGTCAACAACGGCTCCTACATTGGTATATTACATGTTGGTTGGTTGGAAGTATTGGGTATATTGGAGGTGTACCTCAATACTGTATCCTTTTAGAATGTGTTTACTTATCGCACTTATATGGTTCCTACATATGCGAATGTTGGTCATGGTTTCCAACTGGTATGGGTCGGTTGGCGATCGTTGAGCCTCTCGTGTAGTGTAGGGTAACGTGTTGTTATGAGATGCTTATATTGCTATGCCTGAAGATTGATGTAATCTTGTTATAGCCTGTATTACTTGTTCTTATTATTGTCTTGCATCTCGTATGACATATTGTTGCATTAGTAGCTTATTGAGTTTTAAACTCACCCCGTTCAATGTTTATTTGTTTTCCTTAGATCACGGTCCGGCGAGGAACCCTTAGTTGAGTCTTGGCTTCGTCTCGGCGTTTTCTGCAGGTTGTTCTTTTGGGGCTTGGTGTTTATTTTGGTGAGGCCGAGGGAATACAATGTTACCTAAACTTTGTAATGTTGGGTAGTGTGTGGTCTTTATAACTGTAATATTCTTTTGTATGTGCCGACACGGTTGTCGTGCGTGATGTATTTATTAACATTCGTTACTTCCGCATACTCTGATTTGTAGTGGTTATGGTTCTCCGAGCTTGTTGCTCGTGGAGGTTTATGATATATGTTTGATTTTTAATTCGAACCAAGTTTTAAATCAGTTCAGTTTCCGGCTTGTTATTAATGCCGATGATGTGTTGACATGGTTTTCAAAGAAAAGTATCGCACGTGCATTACAGGTTTTTGTGCATATGCTTTATACTTGCATCTTTTGTACATGGAATTTTTATTATGCGTATTTCATGAGTCCCGATCGCGGTCCGACTCGGGATTCCACGTAGGAGTCCGGGTGCGGGACGCGACAACCTAACTTTGGAATTGACCAATTCACCCCCTGTATTTTGTGAAAAGTCAGTCCATAGCTTTTTAGTAAGGGTAATTTAGTCATATTAACAAAAAAAATGGACGGAACCTTTAACGGTAACGTCTGGAGGGGGAATCTAACAAAGAAATTCAACATGTAGGACCAAATGAATCTGTTTTAAGGAGGTAGGACCAAACGAATAATTGGGTCAAAGTCGAGGGACCAAAAAATATTTTAATTCTATAATAAAGATAAAAAGTATTAAGTTTAAAAGAAGTTCAATCGATTAACAAATTATAAACCCATAAAACCAAGTCGTCAACACCTATTTGCTGAATGATGAAAAGAGAATTGACTAGAAAATCGTAAATTCATTTTTGTATTAACATTTTCTGGAAACCTACTACAATTTGAACTATAAAATTAAATTAAAAAATATTTTATTTCAGCATGTAATATCCAATATAAAAATTATCCCACGTCAAAAATTACTTTTTCATTAATAATTATCATAGTTTTATAAGTATTAATTTTTATAATCACTACATAAGATTTATTATTTAACTAGTATAGCACTCGTGCTATGCACGGGAATATTATCAATATAATTAAAATAATTAACAAATTTAAGGTTAATAAAATAAATAAATAGTTATAATATAAAGATTATGTGTTTGATGTATAATAGCCGCAATATATGAAAATTAAACAAATAATTAAAATCTAGTGATTATGAGTTCAATATAATAAATGTACGGAGTCGATTATCAATATAAATAAAACAATTCAAAATTTTAATGCTAGCAAAATAAGCAAATAATGATTATAACATAAAGATTATGAGTTTGATGCATATAAATTAAACAAATAATTATAACGTAAAGATTAAGTAATCAGAATCACATAAATTAAAAAAATATTATGTATTTTAAAATACTTCTTTAATTACAATATTAGTCGTTGAACTAGTATGATTATTACTACTATTACTATCACGTATCAAAATTTAAAGGTTTTTAGAATTGGTAACTTTAGACAAAGACAACCAACTGACAATGGTGAAAAAAGGCTTTTTTTAAAAAAAAAATAAACTAATATGGATAAAAATAAAATAATAATATAAATTAAAACCATGTCATAGAAAGCAGTGTAATTAAATGTCCAAATTTAATTGTCAAAAAAAATATAAAAATTAAACAACAAACATAAATAGTTTAACATGTGTAATGATTTCCAGTAAACTCCATGTTCATTCTTTCCCTTGCTTAATATAATAAGCTTTGTAGGTCCACTTTAGGCAATTAATTAATAAGGCCAGAGGGGGGTGAATAGCCTTATAAAATATTTTTGTAAAATTTTAAAACCTTTTAAAAACTTTGGTAGTGAAAATAAGGTTTTAGAGAAATCAACCAACTGATGAATTCATCAGTTTAAGAATCAGCTTATGAACAACTTTTAGAATAGAGACCGATGATTGTTTCTTGGCTGACTGAAGCTATAAGAAATATGAAAGTGTTTAAAGCTTTGATCAAGTAAATCAAGCAATAAATGAACACAGAATGTAAAGTGATTCACGGTGTGAAAACTAATACGTCCACTACAAGTTGGTCAAACTTTTGATTTTGAAATGCATTAATATTAATTATTTAAATGATCACTAACGGATCAATGTACAACAAAGACCAGTGAATATGAAGATTGAATGTTCAAAGGAACAAATCAATCTCGTATGTTACAATTAATGATCCATCAAAAACTAAGTAAATGATTAAACTTTAAAAACAAATACAAAGAATAAGAATAAACAGTAAATAATCTAAGTATTTTACTTTTTAATGAAGCTCTAGAATTCTTGAAGTGTTAGAGTATTTTGAATACTTGAGAGGTTCGAATGTACAGGTTAAGAGTTCTTCAATGCTTCTTCGCTCTTATGTAGGTAACGCTAAAATTGTTGTCGTTGAAAGCTTTTGACTTTGCATTAAATGCTTTGTTGTTGTTGGAGTCAAAATTTAGTGAACAACTCTCTTCGAGCTTTGAGCTATCTTAAAAGAGGTAGGTTGAACTTGTATTTTCATTCTGAAATGCACAAAAAGCTTAGAGTGGAAAATGTGTCACAATACATTAAATGTAAAACATAGAGCATGTTTAAATTTAAGGCACGTAATATACTGACACATTCAAAATAACTACGGAAGCTTATCAAAGGAAGCTTCTGTTTGAAGATCAGTAAACTTATACAAGATAAGTCAAGGAGATTATCAGTCTATTGTTCTTATGTCAATTTTCAATGATTGACTTGAAAATATTTAAGTCATTATCAGTCACTTGATTCAAGACAGAATCAGTTGAATTGACTATTTAATCATACAAAATTAGTCATCAGCTTAAGTAGTAAACGTTGACTGATCTAAAGTGATTCCAAAAGTTAGAATAGTTTTAAGTAAATATTTGAAGGACCAACAAGCTTCATCCTCTTGTTAGAAATAAATGATTTCTTTGTCTTCTTTAACAAAGTTGTGACCTCATGTACATTATAAATGCGTGTTAATCGAAGTTTCAATGCCTACAACTTTGTTAGATTGATGTTCCGTGCTAAACTGAAAAAAAGAGGCATTTTGCAGCAATATCTTCGTACTATAAACTATGTCAGTCAACTGCTAATAATGTGTGAATTTTCAAAGGAATGCACCTATTTATATTATTTGCAATATTCGGGTTTCAATCATAACTTTTAGGTGTTTAATACACTTTATAATTTAGTAAAAAATAAAACAGTTTGTATCACATATATTCAATCACACGTGTAATTAAGATCACGATTGTCCATATTCCAAGTGTAATCAAGGTCATGACTTTCCATATTTCAAGACAATGTGCACATACTTAATGAACCTTTTAATAAATTAAGAACAAAATGAGAATTGTATATACTTTGTTCCCGATGCATATCCAATCAACTTATGTTATATAAATACGTCTTTCCATATTTTGCAACATATTTTTTGCGGGATCTTACTATGTTTAAACTCTTTTGCTTTTATATATATATATATATATATATATATATATATATATATATAGATAGATAGATAAATTCATGTCACTACTGATTTTAAGAAAATAAGTCCTAAGCAATTATTATAACGAAATTGATATTTGTCAATAACTTTACCTCAAACCTCCCCCACCCCAAATCTAATTCTACCATATTTGTCGATAACCTATTTGCAAAATCTGAGGGGAGTGATTGAAATTATTTTTATTCATAATTTAATGACAGTTAAAGATAATGGTAAAATTACGATCTTCTTTAAAAGTACAATAACAATTTAGTCCATAAAATAGTCCGGCGACAAAATGTAAAGATTGATCAATGTACATAGGCAAAATGGAACAATATTTTCCCAACAATAGTCGTCGTTTCGTCCTTTTTATTCAAGCAAATAATAGATAGTGTTGCTAGAATGTGTCTAAGGTTTAATACTCCTACTAGTTAGAAAAGTTATTACTAAAAATTATTTACAATGTACAAGAGAGTATTTCCGATATATGCAACATGTTTCTATTAATTGAAATTTAACAAATGTTAATAGGATGCAAAAGTCACTATAAATTTAGTTATTTAACTAAATGGATGTTTTTTCTTATTATCCAAAAACTTATAGGGTAGTATCCCAAGTCACCCATTTAGAAATTATTGTTAAACTCGTATGGTTTGGTTGAGTTTTTTTTTTTTCTTCCTTTTTACTTCATTTACATCTTTCTAGAATCGTAATAACACTAGAGTTTCTCGCAATCGGGTACACAGAAAAGAAAACAAAAATTGAAACAATACTCCATTTTTATAAATAAAAAAATACATTCAAAAAGTTAAAACTTTTAATATTGTATTTTTTTTCTTTCTATTTTGCCTTTAAAATGCAATAAGGTTATATATATTTGCTCTCAAGTTTTCAAAAATAAAGAAAAAGATTGAAGATATGAAAATTGTAGTTTAAATTTGCAATTTTTTTCTTTGGGGTGGGGGGAGACAACCCAAATGTAAAGTGTGACTCTTTTTCCAAGATAGATATCATACTAACTAGTTACTAAAACATAATTCAAACTTCAAAATAATAAAACCATAAGCAAATGATTTTTACAATGTTAAATCATGAACACGTGGCAATTGTAAATTACAGTATTGGTGATCTCACTACCTCATTGATTGAGATTGAAATAACCACAAAAAAGTATGACTCTAGCTATCCCCCTCTCGCAAGATTACTTGAGATTGAAACCTATTAAAATATGTTGTCATGTATTTTAAGGATGGAAATTTGGAAAGCTTAGCATGTTTTCCCATTACACATTGACATTCATATGTTTCTTAGTTTTCATTTTTTGACAAATATATTGCAACATACTTTCATTTGTGCATTCAAACTTCAAACAAATTTGTATGTCGTCTAACGAAACTAAAGGTAGGTCAATAGCTTCCAAACAACTTCGACAAATAGATAGGGACACCCCCAAACGTCCTTGAATATTCGGTTAGTAATGGATACTAGGATGACCAATGTTTTACAAAGCAGATCTAGGAGCAAGGTTGATTACGATGACATTATAGTCTAGGACCACTTTCATATATGGCCAATGTGAGACAAAGAAAAGATTAAATTTAGTGGTTGGGGTTTAGACAATGAAGATGGTGAAGAGAACTCTATTTTAGAACGAAGACGATAACACATGTTTAGGATTTTGATGAAAATATAGGGTTGAATCTGTTTGCAACGACGATAACAAGGGACTGAGAGGGGATCTCTTTAATGTCAGTGGTTATTTGGTGATTCGACAAAGGTGCCAGCATTCATGTTGAATCTCTGACACCGACAACCTCGTTAGGACCATTCTTGATTTGATATATGATCACCAAGCAACTCAATACATTCGAGATTCATAGGTTTATGGATTATCTTTCAGAATTGAAATACCACTAAAGTCGTATTGTGTAATAAAAATGAAATACTCCATCCATTTCAGGTAAAGAGTCCACTTTTGATATTTTTGTGTCAACTTAATTAAAGTTTGACCGATAATTTACATAAATTTAGTTGTTTTTACAAAATTATGAAAATTGTAATCCATAGCATTCTTAAGGTAACTTTTAATTAATGAAATCTTTTTTCTTAAAACATAAATAAAGTGTTATAAAAACAAGGATATTCTTAAATTAAATTCCAAGTTTCTATCTTCAATGCGGAAGCGAATCGGTCGAAACTAAAAGTATCAAGTATTTGAAGAAATAATGGCAAGAAAATAGAAAATATAACGGAATCAAACAAAAGGGAACAGAGGATTTACGTGGTTTAATCAACTCCAAGGCAAGCAACAAATCCACTATAAACGATGAGGAATTACAATAGAGAGTTTTCAATGTACTCACCCTACCTAGGACTAGGGTTACAAGGATTGACACGATCCCACAGAGTACCACCCCTCTCATTGCCCAAAATAGCCACGCATTATTTTGTCTAACACACCAAGACCTCGAAACCCTCGACCACCAACTGTGTCCATCGTCCGTCTCTCCCTAATTTGTGTCTCTCTCTTTTTTGGTCTTATCCTTTAATTGACGTCTCATCACCTCTTTATATAGGCCCTAAGAAAAACCTTAACAAATTAGGATTATGACTCTCAATCCATGTCAATAAAGGAATCCTTTTACAACTAGTATAAAATTGTTTAACATTCTCCAATTAACTCTAGGATTAATTAATACAATCCTAGTTTGTATAGGATTCCAAAATCCTTATGAATTTGAGATATATTTTAACAAATCTCCACCTTGGCTCAAATTCCATCAATCGTCTATCCCCATTGTTGCTTGCCCGTCGTGTACCCCACCATGGGTGCCTAAAATTGATCTCGAACACACGAGTTCAAGCGGCCCTTGAACTCGCTCTATGAAATACTACCAAACCGAATACTTCCAATTTCTTCACACTTAGCATCTTCACTTTGAAACATAGCATGAGCTCCACCTTGAATGACACTCCCTTGTAGTAAATACAAGTTGCCCCTTTTGTTTTCACTCATGAGAAAACGGCCACCACGAAAGATTTTCATCTTTCAATCACGAACTGTATAATTGCAACCTTTCGAATCCAAGGAACCCAATGAAATTAAATTCCTCCTCAAGTTAGGAACATGACGAACTTCAGTTAGCGTTTTCACTCCACCTTGAGTCTTGATTTTAATTGTTCCAACACCTTCAATCTTGCAAGAAGAGTCATCCGCCAAAAATACATCAACACTTGCACTTTTGTAAGTAAAAAACATATCTCTATTGGAACACATGTGAAAAGAACAACCAGAATCAAGAACCCATTCAGTCTGTAGATTATCACCACCCACGGTCACATTAAGTACATCACCGTTATTCTCGTCATTATTAATATGATCACCCTCATCGAAAGTGACAATATTAACATTAGAATTCAATTCTTTCTTCACTTTATCCTTGAGTTTTTGACAATTACAAACAACGTGACCTATCTCATTGCAATGCCAACACTTTATCTTGGAAGTTTTCTTTTTCTTCTCACCGCCACTTGAACTTTCAACTGCAAATTTCTGACATGTTTAACTTTGCTTCCCACATACAAAGCATTATTCTTAGAACCCTTGTTCTAGAATCATTATTATCATTATTCTTAGAACCCTTGTTCTAGAATCATTAGTTAATAATGAAGTTTGTACCTCACCCAAAGTAAGCTTGTCTTTCCCATGCATAAGAGTAGTAACTAAATGCTTGAAAGATGGTGGCAAAGATTTTAGCAGAATTAAACATTGATCTTCATCCTCAATTTTAACACCGATATTAGCCAACTCGCAAAGTATCTTGTTAAAAGCATTCAAGTGATCATGAATATTCGTACCTTCAGACATCGTGAAGTTGAACAACTCCTTCTTTAGGTACAACCGGTTTGACATAGATTTTCCCATGTAGAGACTCTCCAACTTCTCCCATAATGCCTTCGCAGATTTTTCAGAGATAACATTGTAGAGAACATTATCCGCGCAACATCGCTGGATAGTGCTAGTCGCCTTTTGATCAATTCCGATCTCTTCCATACCTCATCCTTCATATCGTCGGGTTTTGCTTCCATTCCTTCCAAAGCAATCTCTTGATCTACTTGGATCAACACATCCCTAACTTTAACTTGCCACAAGCTAAAGTCATTACTTCCGTTAAATTTCTCCAATTAGAATTGTGTAAAATTTTCAATGTCCCCCATCTTCAAAACTCCAATCTCTTGATTCATAATTTCGACTATCCCAAAGCTCTGATACCAGTTTGTTATAAAAACGAGGATATTCTTGAATTAAATTCCAAGTTTCTATCTTCAATGCGGAAGCGAATTGGTCGAAAATAAAAGTATCAAGTATTTGAAGAAATAATGGCAAGAAAATAGAAAATATAACGGAATCAAACAAAAAGGTACGGAGGATTTACGTGGTTTAATCCACTCCAAGGCAAGCAACAAATTCACTATAAACGATGAGGAATTACAACAGAAAGTTTTCAATGTACTCACCCTACTTAGGACTAGGGTTACAAGGATTGACACGATCCCACAGAGTACCACCCCTCTCACAGCCCAAAATAGCCACGCACTATTTTGTCTAACACACCAAGACCTCGAGACCCTCGACCACCAACTGTGTCCGTTGTCCGTCTCTCCCTAATTTGTGTCTCTCTCACTTTTGATCTTGTCCTTTAATTGACGTCTCATCACCTCTTTATATAGGCCTTAAGCAAAACCTTAACAAATTAGGATTATGACTCTTAATCCATGTCAATAAAGGAATCCTTTTACAACTAGTATAAAATTGTTTAACCTTCTCCAATTAACTCTAAGATTAACTAATACAATCCTAGTTTGTATAGGATTCCAAAATCCTTATGAATTTGAGACATATTTTAACATAAAGTATGTAAAATTTTGATTTGATTTAATCACATATTGACTTCTAAAAAAGGAAAGCGAACTCTTTGCCTAGAACAGAAAGAATAATTAGGTTGCATCCATATTTATATATTCGGTAGCTAGCATCACAGCTAGAGATAGTTTGGTGCCTTGGTGGTCGTGTTTGGTTATGGATGATGAAGTCTTCGGGACTGAGATTGCTTAGAAGTGGTAGAAGGTGTTAGAGACTATTTGAGTTGACTGAAGAAGCTACAAGGAGTTGACAAGTCTCAAGTACTTAGCCAAATATTTACAGTGTCTCTTCCTCGTTTCGAAACTTTTGTGGAGGCTGTGGAAATCATTAGCTAATCTCAATAGACGACATTATAATGCTTCTTGAAAACAAAAAGAAAAGTATATCATGTTATCTGTAGAAAAAAAATTAAAAAAAGTTAATGTGTAATGGAAGTAGTGCAGCTTGGCATTTATTCCCTATATTTAAACAAATGTTTAAATCCTCGCATAGTCCTCGTCAAGTCGAATAGTCACCAACTTTGGTACCATTCGTATTGCCTCGAGCTTCAAAATTCGGTCTACTATTTATGATCTATTAAGCACTTGGATCAACCAGTCTCACCATAAACCCAACCAAAAGTCCATAAATAATTGTTGGTGCTAGCTAGTTGGTACAAGGTGGCCATTTATAAGCATATTATCTTTTCCTCTTCTATTCGATGTAGAATTGGGGTGTTTGAGTGATGTCCATTTTCCATGTTCCTCTCACAAAATTTGGTTGGTCTAGCCTACAACTCTTACAATAGAGGGCAAGATTTGCTTATGCACTTCTTGTATATGTAGTTTTGAGTTTATGGACACAAATAATTTGATTATTGTGGTAAATATAATATAAAAATGTAATTATTTAAAATTTACAATACCCATTATTTATTAGTTGTGAGGTTTTTAATTGTTGAAAATGATTAACTCGTGCATGTGTTTTTATTTATTTTTTGGGGTTCTATAGTGGTTTAGTTATTTATAAATGAAATTTCATAGTAAGGATGATAAATAATCTACAGATGAAAATCCTCCAATCCTAGCAATTCTGTATCTAGTTCCTCCGGTTCTAGTGTGTATGCAAACTCCTCCAGCTGTATTAGCACCATTGCGAGTTTGCAACTATGTCGTCTAGGACACCTAAAGGTACATGTGTTTGGAATCAAGGTTGAACATATTGGATTCAGTTTTAAAGCTGAGCTTGATGCTTTTATTGGGCAAGGTGGGTAAATTTGGTGGAACAAATATATGCTTATTAGTCCATAGTTGGTGATCACCAACTCTTACTCGTGACTGTTAGGCTCTTGGGCATGGTAGTTGTTGGTGGGCATGTCTTATCCTTTTCATTTTTTCCCCCCACGAGGTGTCTACACACCACATTAAGTCTGAGACTAATTCCTGTTTGCGATATTGATTCTGCTAAATGGATCGCTCTGCCCAGGAACTCAATAGTGGTCAAGCCACTAAACCAACCTGTTCAATTAGGCATGCCTAATCCATAAGCTCATGACTTAATATTTGATTGTAATAAGTAGTTAGCAAGATTGGAGGATGCCATGGTCACAAAGTTCATTCTATTAAATTTTGGTACCGAAAATACTTGATAAACTTTAGAAATTCCAACGTTTAATGTTCGTACATATACTTAAGAGTCCCACAAATTGTCTCTTCATAACTGAATTGAAGAATCCATTTAACAACGAAGCTAGCTATATCGATAGGTCAGTAAAATTTGATGCAAGCTACTTGGTCATGATTTTTGATCCATTGGTACATTTATTTGTAAGGGGTCTAAACAAATGGTGAAACATCTTTGGGTCAGTTTGACAAGCGTTTGAAGGAAGTTGACTTCAAATGACTATATTCTGACTTGTCGCGTTTGCAACCACTTAATAAAGTTAACGATATTTGTTTAGTTTGTGGAGAACTTATGTGACTTTGCAAAGCAACAACTACTCATCACAGAACAAAAAGTTCAAGACAAAGGGTATATAGTTTGGACGTTGGTGATGATAGGTTGGTTATATATACTATTTGAGGTGATATGTTGATACTTGAACCGTGTGCCTACTTGGTGAGAATGATATATGAGCAATAGTTATATTGTATAGGTAGTTTAGTAACTTTAATAGTTAGACCATGGCTCTATTTGCATTTCTCTTTAGTGCGTGTTTTTATGAAATTTTGAATAAGCTACTTAAGGTTAGTCTTTTATGTGCAAACAATGACTACATCCGTAACAAAATGGTGTTAGTTGGAATTAATGTGCGGGCAATGACGTTGACTTGGTCCTCTATTGTCCCCAAAACTCAAACTTTTATAGTGATTTGCTAGAAATTTTATGTCAAGTACTAACTACGATGATGCTACTGTATTCCGTCTAAGTGCACGATAGTTAAAGTCACGAAAGTTAGATATCAAAAGCTTACTCTGGTACTATCATTTGTTGTATTTTCTTATTTTGTACTGATTCGTCAATTGAAATCACTATTTTTATCTCTTTATTAACTCTCTCATATTTGTTTTGTTTAGATGGTTACAAAATTATAAAAAAAAAAAAAAAAACAAAATGAAAAAAGGCACCACACGTATAAACACAGCCTATTCTAAGATGAAATTTGCATAGAGTCCAAATTGTAGCCACCTGACTAGAAATCTTAGACAGGGGTTCGAATCGGAATAACACAAAAGTTCGTCTTCGTGACTATTTATAAACTCCCAACTTCTCCCCCGACCATCCGCCCCCCCCCCCCAAGTATATCACTGGTTCGAATTCTCAGAGATCAACCATACGGAGAAAGAGTGCGTGTGTACGCGCTGTTCATCTTTCTCGTTCTGTGGTCTCCAAATAAACCCCTCTCCCTTCCTCAAAACCCTAGAAAATTCACAACATTATTCAAATTCGCTTATTGAGGATATCGGCATGGCCCTAGTTCAGCGAGACCAAGCCTTGTCTCTCCTCGCCGCCGCGAACAACCATGGCGATTTGGCCGTAAAGTTGTCTTCTTTGAAGCAGGCCAAAGATATCTTGTTGTCCGTCGACTCGTCTCTGGCTGCTGAACTTTTTCCCTATTTGGTCGAACTCCAGTCTTCTCCCGAAAGCCTTGTTCGAAAAGCTCTCGTTGAGTGAGTTCCAATTCCGCCAGTTTTAATTAGTTTTTTTGATATATTTCGTTAGGTTTATGAATTTATGATTGCGCATTATTAGAGTGGACTTTGCCAATTGAAGTGCATTTTTGGTATCATTATCTTGTTATAAATGAACTGTTGTTTGGTATGTAATTTATTTTAATGAATGGGGGCACAGGGGGATTTAATGTTAAATTTTTCCCTTACTTTTTCGCCCTGTGCACTACATCTGTTGTTGCTGAGAGGTTCAAATGGCTGTTTTTTCACGTTTATGTGCTAATTTTGATGAACATCTTTCTTGTTGTTAATGTTCTAACATTGATTTTCCAATACATTGGAATTTAGATAAGTTTAGAAGAAGGCGATACAATATTATATACAAATTTATAGTACTTTATATTTGGGAATGTATGTTCTTGATTGTGCTACACTTGTGCTCCGCTAGCCATTTTTTATCTGAGGGTTTGCAATGGTTGCTGGCAATCAGAAATGTGCCAATTGGTCTATCAAATTAGGTTGTTTTTATTCAGTCCGTTCATCTGCGTTTGGTTGCCAGAAGAAAGCAAATGCCTATTTAGGCATGAGAAGTTTTCGTCACCTTTTGCAGAGCCCTGATGCCTGCATTTGTTTGGGCTCAAAATTATATTCTAGGAAGTATTTGCATAGAAAAATAAAAGGAGATGGAGGAGAGGACCAGACGTCATCAGCATCAAAGTTACTTTCAAGTGAACTGTTGGATTTTATTACGTAAAAAGTTCTTTAGAGAAACATAGTTATGTATGGACATTTTGAAATTGTATGCTTAGAAGTAATTGTATACGGTATAGAGAACTAGAAGATGAAAGAAAGGTCCATAATTCAAAGTACACTCCACTGAACATTATGTTTTGCTGCATATAAATGATTGGAATATCGTATTTCCTCCGTCCCAAAATGGGTGTTCATTTTAAAGGTTTTTTGTCCCAAAATGAGTGTTTTTTTAAGGAAGTTACTAACTTCCATCATTTCTGGCTATTATGTCCCAATATGCACTTACGATAATATAATAAGGACAATAAGGGTAGTCATGTATTTGGGTGCAAGTAAAATTGTGTAAAAGTCAACTTCCTTAATTTCCTTGAAAAATTAAAAAGAGACACTCATTTTAGGATGGAGGAAGTAACACAAAGAAGGATATGTTTGTCTTTAACATTGCTGTATTATAATGATATTTTAGAAGAAACGAACACATTCCTATTAGACATTACAAACACATCCGTTATCTGGCAATGCTTATGCAACAATATGTATTTGTTGTGATAATGACACTGGCCATCACCTTAAATCTCTTGAGGTTTAAAATGGTCATTTGACAACCCCTTTCTTTAGAGTATGCTAGGAATCCCAACTTCTCATCCCAATGTACCATGTGATTGGTAAGACATCACATCACTTAGCTGTGGGGTTACAAACTCAGCACTCTCATGCATTGCCATGTAGATTGGGAAGAAAAGTTGGGATCCCTAACATTTTTCCTTTTGCACCAGTCTTAGCAACTACTTTTGGCAAATAAGATGCTGATACTAGCTTGTTAGTGTCACATTTCTAGTTCTTTTTGGAGTTTTTATTTTATGCAGACAGATGCTGCTTTATGTTATGTTTTAATATCAGTTTCTTTGGATTGTAGAACAATTGAGGAGATTGGATTGGAAGCAATGGAGTATTCATCAATATTAATGCCAGTGTTATTGACCCTATTAAATGATAATGATTCTGTTGTTGCAAGACATTCCGTTGTTGCTGGCGCAAATATCTTTTGGAGCGTGTTAAAGGAGTTAACATCACAGGTCTCTCTCCTTTTTTCTGCTAGTTCCATATGTTGTATATGCACCTAGGATTTCCCTGGTCAAAAGTATTTTTATTCCTACTTTAGTTGGTTATCTTTTTTGTTTCCTTCATAAATTGTCTCTAATCTTTTTCCCTCCTGAAACATATAATCATTATTTACTTCTGCTTTAGTCACAAATTCTGGGTGCATCTGATGTTGCGAGTACCTGAATCTCTCTCTTTTTTTTTGCCTATATTTCTGCTTTATGGTCACATTATTAAGTGACTCATGTTGCAACTCTCTGAAGCTCCTAGTTGACGGTCATGTACTGATGTACCGAAAAATTAGTTGCTTGCACGCATGATTGATATGCTTCAAGATTGATTTAAAAAAGTTTAGGGATTGGTAACATTACTCTTGAATTGCTTATTGCTCTTAAGTAGGTTCAGAGATTGGCATTTCTCTATTAGTTAATAAACATGTAAGATACACAGCTGCCAAATCTTCTACTTTCTCACAGAGAAGATTGATTCATTTTATTGTGGCATGGACAAACAATGTTATCATAGTTTGTTGCCAACTCTTGCCTATTACATTGTACACTTTTATTGGATAAGCCAAATTACTTGTATATGGAGTTGTAATTATGTATAGCTTCTTGTTTTTTTGCCATTGATACTATGGTTAAACTATGGAATGACGGTGCCGAGTCTCTTATGCATGCTTTTTATCTAGTCTTCTGAACTACAAACAACCCTCGCATTGAATCTAAAGTTTCTGTACTTATTTTAACTTCCTAACTCTTTCCTATTTTTTTTTTCTTTTCCCACTTTTCCTCGGTTACATGTAAAACAGTTAACTGTATATTTTAAATATTATAGTTTCATCGGTGTGGTATGGTTGAGAGGTGGCTGGAAGAGCTTTGGACATTGATGGTCAAGTTCAAGGATGTGGCTTTCCGCATTCCATTGGTGGTATGTACCAATTCCCTTGCTGCTTTGTAATTCACTGATTGCCATTGGATACGTGAGTATCGTATATTTCCTATGATTTGAAATGTGACCCTAATCTGTTTTCCTTCGAGTAACACATTTCATTAACTAATGTTCATTTACTTATCAAAAATGTTCATTTACTTTTCAATATAATATCATTTTTTATTTTACTTTACTGGTTAGTTTGTACCCTTAATACTGGTATAGCTTGTGATCTTTGTTATGTGTAAATATTTATGTCAGATGATAGAAATAGTAGTATCACTTCTTTCAAGATTTGAAGTTGTTCACCGATCCTCTTGTTAGATACGAGTTGACAAGTAAGAGAGTTTTCTATCTGTTGGTATTAAGGCACTATTCATGTATGGCACCATGTAGTGTAGTTTTCATCTACCTCTTTTACACTGATGGTATATCTGATGGATATTGACTAAATGTAAGCTAGTGGTCTTCAGCCTTTTTTTGTTTTTTTGATAAGATTTACTTTTGGCCTATAGAGGAGATGTGGCTGAAAAGACGAGCTGGCCTGACTTGCCAGTTTAAGGTGCATGTTTGGGTAGCTAGTCATTTAGGCAAATTATGAACTCTAAGATCCAAGAAGTAGCAGCTACCGTAGCATATATTTTCTTGGAGGCTTTTGATAAAGGTAACTTTCTTATTGTGGTATGTTGGATCAAATAAAGGATACAGGACTGCGGTATTAATTTAATGTTTCACATAGAGGTATTGATCAAGGAAGGTTGTTTCCATCGCTGCGTATCTGAGATTTCGGAGCTGAAGACTATATTAAGAAGTTAAGATTACAGATTTTGTGCAAAATTCACTTCTTTTCATCAATTAGTCGGGAAAAGTTGACTTATGTCTGCCTGAACATTTAATCCTATCCTGATGACCTGAGAATTTTACTATTGCACAAGTGAGCTGCAGGGTTTATCCACACAATTTTTTTTTATCTGTATATGCAGGAAGTTACGGTTAAAAATGTGCTATACATTGATAAGTGCTTTAAGTCCCTATTCATAAATATGCTATATATGCCTTTCTGTTTCATGTAGAGCGACTTCCAAAGCATCACCTTGGGGTCAGTAAAACATATTCATATTCATCCATTAGAATACGCGTCTGGTTTGACTTCTAGATAGTATTTTTATTCTTCACTCTCTTTGTATCTTTCTAAAAGCTGAAGAGAGATAGAAAAGTTTGGTGGCACAAAGAATGTGGGATTTGTGTGTAATGTTTTGTTCCATTCTCCATTGTGTGCATCTCTAGATAATTTCACCGTATCCTTTTAGCACAATAACTAAGAAGCACTTTGTAATGATTCTGGTACAAGCTGTCATGTGTTGTAATTCTTTTTAACTTTTCTTGTTACTCTTCATATGGTTGTTAAAAGCCTTAAATGAAGGAGTAGAGGTTTACAATTTAGGATATAGTATATGTTTGAGTATTTGTACATTTTCTACTTTCATATTATCCTTTTTTTCTTTTTCTTGTGCAGATTTTAAATTTTTCAGTGAAGTTGTTGTATTTTGGCTGTCTTAACTAATTCTCCTTGAGTTTGGAATTCACAGCTAAGAAAATTCTAACTTGAACTCATGATTTTAGGGTAGTTGTATTGGGCCAAAATTATTGGCAATCAAGTTCATGGAGAGTTTAGTATTGCTCCTGACTCCTGATAATTCTGAGAGAAGAAATTCAGAAGGTACTTCATCTTTGATCTTCTTGAGTTTAGAGGTTTGGTTGCTGTGATGTCTGGTTTTCCTGTATGCCTGATTTTTGCTATGTTTTTCACATTCAATATCTATGAATGTTGCTTTCTATAGCTACCAGGGCAGCGTGGACGTTCAATTCTTCATGGCTGGTTGCTGGCCATCCTATTTTAGACCCAGATGGGCTAATGTCAGAGGCTAACAGAGCTTTTGATGTTCTACTGAGTTTTCTACGATCAGCTGGTAGTCTCCCTGGTGCCGTTTTGATCTCTGTTGTTAATAGGTGAGCTTGCATTTACCATATTTTCCCAATTTTCTATATGCATGCACATAATCTTTCCATCTGCTCCGCCATGGTGTATGCCATTTCATAGTGCCGATTCTTAGAGTAAGTAAACATCAGTTGACAATCTACATTTTAATATACTTTTTTGGGGTGGAAAAATAATGATTAAGGCGTGAAAGATGGAAATGTGTAATTAGTTGGAGATAACCAGATTGGAGATTTGAAAGAGTTGCAAATATAAAGATTAAAGAGAATGGAAGTTGAAGTGAGGTCAAGCTGAGGGTAAGAAGCCAAATGATTAGGCATCATGAGAGAAGGCGTGATTGCTTATTATTCATCAGATATGATACTAACTGCAGTGGATTGAAATTTCATGTGGCGACTTTAAGTAGTTCATTGTGGAGTTGAGAAAGAAAGAAAGTGGGCTGCTATGAAAGCTTGTTTCTTTCTTCCTAAATATGTTTTTGTAGGCTTGACCTCCTCCTTCCGACCTCAATAACTTAGAGATAAGGGTGTTCAACATTTTGCTAAGACAGAACATTAATCTGTTCTGATAGAAACATACTTTGCATGCATGCAACTCCTTCAATTTCGATGTAGTTGAAATTTTGGTTCAGTACTTGCCAATTCACATATTATTCTTTTTTTTTATTTCTGTAATTTTTTTGTGTGCGTTCACATATTATTGCTAATGAGATATGATTTTATCTATAGCTGATTGCAAATTCATGTGGGTGACTTTATTAGTCCATTTTGGAGTTGGAAAAGAATCAAAGCGGAATGCTGTGAAAGTTTATTTTTTGTTGTCCTAATCATATTCTTGCAGGCTAGGCCTCCTATTTCTAACCTCTATAATATTTTCCCAAGTTGGAAACAACTAAATATATCTGATAGAACCATGCTTTGCGTGCAAATTCTTCTGTTGGTATAGAGCTCGATTATAGGTTCAGTTCTTTTTCTGCGACTTCACATTGTCCTAGAATTCAAACTCTCTCCCTGATTTTTCTCCATTTTGGGGTGGAGGTGGGTAGTTGTAGTGGAGGTATTTGGAGTTTCTTCGGAGTTCAGCCTATGGATAAGTTCTTACCCATTTTCTTAATAATAATCTATTTGCTCCTTATTTTTATGATTTATTTCACATTTTTCTTAGTCACCACCAGAACAGCTGTTTCAAATGTATTTCTATGCTATTTTATTTTCTGCTTTTATAGATTTGTATGACTGTGCTCATGTGAAGCCCATAAACGTTGTCTTAAATACTGTTAGCTTGGTTTTCTCCTTGCTTGATGATTTTTTGGTTTATGTACATGCATATGTCAGGTTGAAGTTTATCCTAGTGTTTCTCTAGATTATAGTTTAGTTTGTTAGCATACCCATTTATGTAACAGAAAAATTGTAGACACTGGTGTTACCTTGTGATTGTCATCTACACCAAGCTGGTCATACATCCCTTTCTTTATGCTCTTTCAATTTGGAATTGATGACTATCTTATGTCTGAATTTATTACACATCATTGGGTTTGAGAATTCATAGAAACAGTTTTTTGTCAATAATGATTAAATTGGGTTATACATGATAATTTCCCCCCTTTTATGTTCTTTGAATTTGGAATTGATCACTGTAATTAAATTTTTGGATCCAAATTCTACTAAGGTTTGAAAATCATAGATATATTTTCCCCACAGCCTTGTTAGAAATGATTTGTTTCTTAGTACATCATCATAATGTTATCGCCTTCTATTCTTTATGGGGCGATGAAAAATATTTGAATATGGATGGAAAATTGCCTTTTGGCCTCAGTTTCATTATTCTTAAAAGTTTGGAGGGATTATTGAAGTTTGGAAGCTGGTTGTAGTACATCTTCTACTGCTTGTTTGTGGTATTGTTGCAGCATGCGGTCCGAGCTTCATTGGCATTGGAGGTATGCATGGGACTGCTGAATTGGTGGTTTAGCTGATGTCAACACTATCTATCCTGATAGAAATGATTAAGCAATCAGTGACATGGTCATCTTATTGCCGAGGAATTTTCGTGTCCGTGCAATGCAGTTTATGTATTATAAACTGTTTAAGAGGCCATTTATTTGACCTTTTTTTGGGTATCGTACTGTATAAATGTACAGTTGTATCACACGGATGCTGCTTGAAAATGTATTATTGTTTTTTTTGTCCTTTGATACACATTAAATATTTATATATAATCAAAATATCTTTTTTTTATGAGACGGTGTTGTTAGTTGTATATTCATTTCTTACTTTCTTTGTGAAGCTTTATGCACTTCCATTGTTGAGATGCGTTTTGGTGTGGATTTGATCATGTGCTTTTGCAATCTTTATCAGCAGTCTATACCACTATTCAGGATTATTGGTTGTGAAAAACAAAAGGTTGTAGTAGTTTTGTTTTCCATTGTTTCTCCAATTCTTCGCATGTGCATCTCCATCAGCTTTGCTTAGGGAAAGTTTTTCTCGTGTAGAGCGTTGTTGTTATAAGATATTCGTTGAGCAACTATCATGTTCTGGACTGAACGAAAGACACGGATTAATCGCACATTATTATTTGATTCAAAAGGCTCTCCATTGATAACTTTTGTTGGTCTCCTTGCTTTTGCTTGCCCTATTCAGCTGCAAAAAGCTGGTGGACAAGCATCATACATGGAAAAATAGAGTTTCCTGGAAATGCACGTAAAGGCATGGATTTTTTCCTAAACATAAACTCATGAACTTTTTTTATTTTTAAAGGAAAATGATGGTATGTGGACTTTCTTCAGCTATTGTAAAAGCATAAATTAAAACTTGAGTTACGCGCTTACAAGAAATAGTAGTTTTCCTCTGTTGGGTTAATGTACTAGTTTCTCTAGTTGCATGTGTATGAGGGCTCTAGGAGAGATGTCTACCTACATTCAATGCCTCGGGTGGATAATTGAGGATTTCTTTAGACTCCCGTGTATTTATTTTGTATCTCATGTTCAGTTAGTTTATATACATTAGAGTTGTTACTGAAGCCATGTTGTTTGCAGTGGTTGCGTTTATCCATCAAGATCTGTCTTTCATGCTTGTGCAATTCATGTCCTAGTTCATGGATGATATTGTGATGCCCGTGTCCTTTTTTAGGAGTTGCATTGCGCTTACACGAGCAGGAGTTATTTTTAGCCAATCTTGTAATTCAGGTCTCTGTTGCTTTATGGGTTATATTCGATTAATTGATTTTAGTGATATCCAAGAGAGGACAATGCTATACGCAAGCAATATGTATAGGACTTCAATGCATTAAATGGCTGTACTGTAAAATGATACATTGAGCTTTATGCCATACAACCATTCACTGAATGGATGTATGGTACACATTTTCTGTGTGTAAACCATTCCCGTACTGAAGATATAATGTATGTTGTAGCAAATTATTAAGTGATTGTATA
The DNA here is from genome assembly GCA_016624345.1 of Platycodon grandiflorus. Classification (NCBI taxonomy): domain Eukaryota; kingdom Viridiplantae; phylum Streptophyta; class Magnoliopsida; order Asterales; family Campanulaceae; genus Platycodon; species Platycodon grandiflorus. The sequence continues at coordinate 31,275,039 of CM028362.1, forward strand.
TGTATAGACTTGTTACAATATCATTATATTGCTTCTTTACACACTACTAGCCTTCCTACTGCTCCTGTTTTCTCATGCATCATGAGAGAGCCATTGGGATTTCAGCCGCCAAGTTGTCCCCTTGGGACTTACTTATTAGGCTTTGATTGTTCTTGTTATCGTGTGCTTTTAAGGGCAGCAAGAAATTGTGGTTGGATTTTCTCTAGAAAAGATCAGGTTTAGTAGAGAATGGAAGTTTGCTGTTTGACAGATTGCTGGAATTTGATTTGTCATTGAACTTAGATTTGAGTTCCTTGAAAACTAGATTTGCATTGTTTGGGAACTATTTTATGGAATTCGTTTGTATAACATACTGAAGTAAGTGGTGGTGTGAGTAATGTTGGTTTTTTTTAAAGGATAGGGTTAATGTTGGATTATGCACTGGAGTTGGTGAGTGCTGCGCCTTAGCATAATATCATGGGTCACAGCAGTTGTGCCTAGACGGTGTTTGACATCATTAATTTCTATTGGATGTGTTATTGGTCCTTGGAATATGTTCCTTTAGGCGCAGAGGGCCACTGGCTGCCAGCATTGCGTGTTATGCATGGACAACAATTTCTCGGTTTTGTGCATTTTTCTAATCTTTAGGATAGTTAGAGTTGGTTTCAGGAGTTTGCGATGTTTGGGCTCTAGTTGAATGTTATTTGAGCAAGTACTAGGATTGGTTGATGAAGTCGTGGTTTAACATTTTGATAGAATTTTGGTTTGGTTTTATTGCCTTAGCATGATGACAACAGTCATTTGTTTGGTGGAGTTTTGACATTGGTGGCGGAACTGGTCCTAGGGAAGCTTTGGAAATATCAGTAACCATTACCTACAATGTCGGACGTGTTGCTATCTTGTGGACGTGTCATTTATACTTTGATATGTATATATATACATATATACTGCCAACCTGCGATAGCCTTTGTAGTGGTTTGGTGCGGATATATAATCCATGGTAAGTCATCTACCTTATAGGGTAAGTCATGCCCTTTCGGGTTATAGTGCACCCCATATTTTGGTACAGGCATCTTGTTGTAAGTAATATTATATAGCTATATAAAGAGGCTTCCTTCCTTTCATCCGCTAGTTTTGAGATTATGGTGTATTAATAAGTCGTTACGTTGATGTAGAATGTCTTCAGACTTTTCCCTGGTTGTTTGGTGCATCTTTCTTCTCTTTGTTACTTGTGCTTCATACTGACTTTCAGCACACTTCTTTGAATTGATTGGGATAGTGTCAATGTCTGCGAAATAGACCTGCTTCGCAAGAACACTATATAAAGCAAAGATAGCAGTTAGTGATTGAGGGTCTTAATTTTCAATGCGTGAAGCTTTCTACATCTACTTCATTAATCATCTGAAAGTAGCTTAGAGTTAAAGACATTGCAGCCCGGTCAAAAGTTCATCATATTTCATTTAAAACTGTTTCTTCGAGCATTTTCTTTTTGTTTATCATATTCTTGTGAAAGTTCTCCTCCAGGTCCATTGGTTTATTCAATGCCTATAGTTATTTCCACATTTGCAAATTACAAACTTCAGTTAGATTTTGGTTTTCGGCCTCATAAGTTCCTGGAAGTTTTTTTTTTCCCTCACCTCTTCCTTGGGTATCATTAAGAAGTTCGTTACTAATAACTCACATGACTTGGTTCATGGGCCTGTATAATGTGCTCAAACCAGATTCAACCTCTTCACCTTCATCCTCATCCTGTCTTATCAATACTTCTAGTCAGAATTTTGAGTTTTTGGTGCCATCATTTCTGACTTTGCTGACTCTTTTGCTTCCACACCTGTTTATTGCTTTTAAATAGCTGCAACTTGTCATCAGTAGCAGTTTTATTTTTGCTGCATGTAGCATTTTCATTTTATTCTCGTTGTAGTATGCAAGTCATCATCTTGCACAAATTAGCTTTTTTCCCCCTTAATTCAAAGTAGTTGGCATCATTTAATACCTCATTTGTTGTAGTTCTTTCATCGGATATTCATTTTCCTGCTTGCTATGCAGTTTTTCTGTGCACTTGTTTTCTCTTTTCTGTCTGATTGAGTTGTTTTTGGGGTGTCGATGTCTTACAGTAACTTGTACTTCCAAGGCAAGTTGATGACGTCTCAGGGGAGTACGTTATAGGTCTCTTTATTGAGGATCTCATTGTTTGTTATCATTGTGGACATTTTTGCGTGTGCATGCATTTGTATTAAAGAGAGAGGAGAAGGTTTGAACGTTGGGTACCTTTTTGAACTTATTTGTGGCTTTTGTTTCTCTTCATTTTTCTTGTGGACTCCTTGTACTTTCTCTTTATTGCCTGTATCATTTACCTTGTAGAATTAGCAAGTTCAAGAATTTTTGTTGGCATATAATATTGGGAAATCTGAACTGTGCACAGTTTTTGCTGCTATGCTCTTCGCTTTTAAATATTTGGAACTGAGTTTAGGTTAAGTTAGCAAGTGTGATTTGAGAAAAGAAGTCTATATTCTCTGACTTGATCAGGTCTACATGTACTGTACATTTAGTGAAGTGGGACACATTATTGTGCTTTTCCGGTTCTTGGCTGTTTAATCATCTGAACCAATCTTTTTGCTAGCCTTTTCTCATTGAGCTATTAATTTCATGCTATTTAAGTATAATATTGGATTCCACCAAATGCTTTGTTGATAAACTAACTGAAATTTTCTTTTGCAGTCTTGCAGCTATATCAAGGAACAGGCCAGCCCACTACAATTCTGTACTCTCTGCATTACTTGATTTTCATCCTAACTTTGGCACAGCAAAAGGTGTTCATACTGCCAGCGTCCAGTATTCTTTGAGAACTGCCTTTCTAGGTTTTCTAAGATGTACCTATCCACCCATTTTAGAGGTAATTTCTTGTTCAACTTAATAGAACTTAAATTCCTGTCTTAATTGCCAATGTGTTTGCCATCTCTGTCAGTCTTAGATGTTCAGTTTCATTCTGCAAGTTCAGTACTGTAGTTTCTCTCTTTCCCTGCATTTTCTTTTATTGAATCTGAGGATTCTTTTTGGATATCTACTTGAGGGAATACTTTACATTAGAAATATTCATCAATACATGGGGGTTGTTTCCAGTTCATTGGGGAGGGTTCCCGACACAATTTTCTACAATAGGTGCTTAACAAGGGCCCTAGGGCCCTTGTTAGCATTTCCCTACTCTTTTATGTAGTTCTGTTGCATCAGATGGTCTGCAGATAGCAAAAATTGTCTGCTAAGTTCTTTCTGGATCTCTAAAAACCCATTAGTTTTTAACCTGCATTTATTGTTTGTGACATTTACTCTTCTAAGGTCTGTCCCGTGAACTAGTGATTTTCGTTGCCTGTATCTAGAATTAACTGTTGGGACTGTGAGGTTCCCTTTGCTTGGTTTTCTTTCAATGTTTTTAAAATTTTTTTTTTTTGAACCTCAGCTCTTGATAGACTTTACCACCAATTGCTCATAAAACAACAAGGAAAAAGAATCTGGTTGGTCATTGGTAAAGAAGGATTTGCTGTCTGTTTCGAATTTGCCCCTAATGTGTCATTTTGAACTTTTCTGTGAGGACCTTTTTTCGTGCCATGATATTGAATGCACAAAATCAAATTAAAGGCCCAGGAAATCTTTTACATAGAACCTTTGAAAGATCTATCTGATCTTTTGGGTATATCCGGTACTTAATTTTTCCTTCTTTGTTTCATCTTACTTTCAGTCGAGAGATAGGTTGCTCTGGGCTCTGCGAGCCATGAATGCTGGGGATGCGGCTGATCAGGTTATCCGTCAAGCTGATAAAATGTTGAGAAACAGTGAGCGTGCATCACGTGATGCTCGGTTCAGCAAGGTATTTAATTTTGAAGTGGGCGGTCAAGCGGTCCTAACTATGTAGTTCCTTTTGTTGCAATCCACTTACTATGATGCACCATTGGATTTCTTGTTCCTTTTGTCTCTAATACTCCGTCAATAATTCAAATCTCCATTTTCCAGGAGGAGCAAACACCAAGTCAGGTGTTTCTTTCCCCGGATCAGACAAAGAAAAGGTCTACACCTATGGATCTCGATGAGCCAATGGATAGTTATGATTCCAAAAGGATTCGTTATGGACCTGTTACCCATGCATCTCTCCCAGCTCAAACGAGTGACAGTGGGCAGGATAACTCTGTTAATGGAGTATCCCCTAAGGTTCCTTCGCTGGGTGGTGATTTGACTCCTGTCGAGCAAATGATTGCCATGATTGGTGCTTTAATTGCTGAAGGAGAGAGAGGTGCCGAATCACTTGACATCCTTATATCGAAGATCCATCCTGATTTATTGGCTGATATTGTCATAACTAATATGAAGCACCTGCCTAAAAATCCCCCTCCATTAGTGAGTCTTGGCAACCTGCCCGTGAGTAGACAAAGTGATCTTTCAAGTGGTCCATCCCAGATGTTGGCACCAATTACTTCTACGGTTTCTGCAAATACTTCAACACCTGCGGCTCAAGTACCTTTACCTTCAAATGTTTTCCTCTCATCATTGTCTGATACGGCCACATCTCCCGCAGATACCAAGCGTGATCCACGAAGGGTGAACTAAGCCAGCTTATAGTTACTAGTATTGTTAGTTGTTTGTCTTTATATTGTAAAATTGGTTAATCATGTAGTCACTATGATAATAACATGAACAAGCTGGCTTTTCCAGGATCCCCGTCGCCTTGACCCACGGCGCATTGCAGTGCCTGTTGGAGCATCATCAGAGCAGATTGTGGAGGATAATACAAGTGTGATTCTATCTGGTCCTGTGGAGTCTGAGGTTGAGTCCTCCATTCCGCTGATGAAGCCTCTTTCGCTGCCTGTAGTGATGAGTGCAGAAAATATGTCTGTACCTTTTGTACCCAAAACAGAAACTAATTTGCACATCTCTGAAAGCGTGGCGTCTTCTCGAGCTGATCGTTTTGCCCCTAAAGAGGATGTTCTGGATAGAAAAGCCAAGGAAGCTTCCCCTGATCCAGAACCTGATGTTGGTTTAGATCTTGCACTTTCTCCTGTTCATGAAGTTGTCCAGGATTTGGTGGAACTGAAGTCACCTGATGCTGTAATGACAGATGAGGCTTACTCATTATATCTGCCAGAAACTGATCAGCTTTCTCCTCCTGCTGTGGACACACCAGTTTCGGAAGAAGCCTGTGTAGATTTACCAGTGCTTCCCTTGTATGTTGAACTGACAGAGGAACAGCAAAGAAGCATTAGAAAATTAGCCATTGAACGGATTATTGACTCATACAAACTGTTACGAGCGACAGATAATATGCAGACGCGCATGGCATTGCTTGCTCGATTAGTTGCTCAGGTGGGGGTCGACTCCTCTCTTGATTGGTTAACCTCTGTCGAGTTTTACTGTTTTTTTCCCTCCCCTCTTTTTGAGGATATTTGTTATTGTTTCTATCGAAAGCTTCTGATTCCTATTCATACATATGATCATTGATTGTCTTCTCTGTGACATCTTTGTAAATGAGGCTACTCGTACTACATTGGATAAATGAGCTAATCCACATTGATTCTATGCAACGATTTTCTTTTTCTTTTCTATTATTCTCTTATTGCAACTTAAATCCAAAATGTCCAAAGATAATGCAAACATAAAATCATTGTGGCTCATCTTCCAGTTGCTAGCTTACCTGATCTCTTGATTGCGCGAGCTTCTAGAACCGCTCACTAGGGTTAATGGCGAAAAGTACCATCAAACTTTACTTTAAGTGCCTACTACACCATCCAAACTTGTTTTTTTTTATTGTTTTTTTTTTAAATTATTTTTTTTAAAGGTTGGAGGGGACTTACTCTAACCCTTATTATTATTATTTAATGCCTTGAAAGACTACAATTAAGACTACATGATACCTTTTTTGGTGTGGCTAATACAAATTGTTTGAATACCCGACCTCTCCGCTGAGAGTAGTGACGTACCTGTGTTTAGTGTAGGGCTTGAACACTCAACCTCTCCGTTAAGAGAAGTGAACAATACTAAATGGGCCTTTGATGTGGCTTGAACAATAACGGTGCCTCTAGTGAGGCTTGAACACCCGACCTTTTTAAGTATCAGGGTGTGGTGTCGTCTCCGGTGAGACTTGAACACTCAACCTCACCGTTAAGAGAAGTGAGCTCGTTGGTTCATCCAAACTTGTTAAATTACCAAAAAAACCCACAAAAGTTGCAGAAAAGACATTACCATCAGTCCCCCGTCAAAAAGTAACGGAGGTGCTGACATGGCCTTTTTTTTGCTGTATACACATCAGCACCTCCGTTACTTTTTCTGACGGGGGACTGATGGTAATATCTATTTTGCCACCTTTTGAAAAGTTTGTGGATTTCTTTTTGGTAATTTAACGTGTTGGATGGTATAGTAGGCACTTAAAAGCAAAGTTTGGTGGTATTGTTTGTCATTAACCCGAGGCACTACAATAGCAAAGTTACAGCAAGATGCTCAAACACAGTGTGCATGTTGGAACTTTGCTTAAAAAAATGGTGAGCTACTAGGTCATTCATCCCGAGTAAGCCGCTTGACTTTTGAAGTTCAAAACATATCTTGCTAGAAGCCTTGTGGGATCCAACTTTTAAGTTGGAGATTAATTTTGGAAGAATAAGTACAATATTATTTTCATAAACCGACTAAAGATTCTGCTTGCTATTTAAGAACTGAAGTTCTTCAAGCATGCTGTTATCTCGAAGTATATTCTTAAGGGGACCAAGTGGGGTAGTCCTAATGTAAATGTGAAGTAGCTTTTTATCGTCGCACCAGATGCCAAGTCATCAACTGTATTCTAGAGTATGCCAAATCTATGCCATGATCCATCACGGATAGCACATTGGATATACAATTGTTCTTGTAAAAGCATGACATATATTGTTGGACCCTCTCTCTAATAGCTTAAGCTTTCAGAGGAGTTGGCAATTTCACATGGTATCTCTTTGAGCTTTTGGTTTAGCAGAGTCTTGGGTTAGAATCCTGCTTGCATTTGCTTCCCGATTATTGTCAGTGCATAAATCTGGTGCTCAGTTTGGTTGATGCACCTAGTGATGTTCCTTGGTTTTATCTCCACGTGCAGCCGGTCCCATGCTAGTGGGAGTGTTAAAGCATGATGCACGTCTAGCTTAACTTTTAGAAGGAAGACCTATTAGGCTATTAGGAAAATGAACTTAGTTATGTTATTGGGTTTGTTGTGACTAAGAGGGGTATATTGTCAAACAAAAGAAGTACCTCCAGGAGTGCTTCAATCTGTGTTTTGTTGTATTTGTCGGCATTTTATTTGCAGCTGTTTCTTTAGAATGATAGCAGAATCATGTTGATGATAGTAGACAAATCAAATCATAGCAACTCATGCCACGCGGCAGAGTTGCAATGGTTACTTCAGGATCTATCCTGTTTTACTATATTTGCCAAATGGTGCGGAGAAGTTTGAGATGGATAGTTATAATTTGATGTCTGTTTTCAGTTTATCTGCTCCTATTTCGCTGGTGTTTCTTCCCTTAAAGCTTAAGTACCTGTTATGGGTAGATGCCAAGTGTTAGCCATGGCTGTCGCAAAGTCCAAATCGTAGTCATAACTTGCTGATAAAAGGCTGCCATCGTGTATGTAACTCATAACCATAAACATGTACAGACCAACAAGCTTTGAAGAGGTGGGGTGCTTGCAGAACCAACTTTTGTTAGTAGAAGGGGTTGAATCTCTCCCAGCTTGTATGACTACTTCCTTTTTTGCACGATCCAAAAAACTGGCAAAAGAAAAGAAAAATCACAAGTGAAATTTACTAATTACAGTGATTTGGTTGCCATTTGTCTTGTGCTTCTCTGTTTTATATCTGTGTACTCACTTTTTTTTTGCCATTAAATGAGTTATAAACATGTTATAGATTCTTTGCAACTTTTACTTATGAAGCTTGGTCATAATTTTGGTGCTGATGAAGACAAGTTTTTCTCTTTGAAAAGGTTGGATTTATGCTATTTAGCTGAGCTAGAGGGATAATGACTTGATCTTATCTAGGCAGCCATGAGAGGAAATGAGGAATTGTATGGGGAAATCTCCAAGGACACATGAATTATTTTTAAATTTGTATGACAATAACATCAATTCATCTTTGGTCTGATGTTTTGCTTGAGTTTCTAATTATTTATTATTATCATTTTCCATATTTTGCTACAGATTGAATGGCATCCTTCTTGCCCGTTTTTGTAAATGTTTTCAGAATCTGCAGATTCTAATTGTTTTTTACATTTGAGCAATATGTTATTTAGTTCCCCACTTTGAGTCTGGGAATTGTCATCACTTTACACCCCCCACTACAACTGCTTTAGCCAGCTTATTGCTGTAATTGTAAGTAATTTTCCAAATTTTCGTTATGCGCGTAGCACATGGTCGGCGGGTGTTTGGGGGGTTATATTTGAAACATTGATTAAGATATTTTTATTGATGGTTTAAATTTGTATCGTGCCGTAACTTGTGATTTTCTACTGGTTTTCTTTTTTTTTTTTTTAATTGTTTTTTATATTCTTTATCTTCTTAATGAAATCAGTTATTGTTGCTGTTGTTTCTTTTTTTAATTTTATTTTGATACAGATACAACTTTGCTGTTTGCTTTTGAGGTGTTGGAATCCAAATTTTTTTATTTACATATTAAATAATCTTTGGTTTAAACAGTTTGCTACAGTAATTCAGATGGTGTTTGTCGTTGTTTACAGTGTTGATGTTATTCTGCAATTGTTTCTAATAATTTTTAGAGAACACTGAGTGCTTACGTGTGATCGCTTAATGGTATTGATTTTTGTTATAGGAGTTTGAGAGGAACTGGAGTAGTCAGAAGTGAAAGGAAATGGAAGTGTTTCTGCTTTTGATGTTTCTTTTCGCTTCGATGAATCTTACAGCCATGACATGGTTTTAGGGATTGATTTGAATTGTATTTGTTGGGAAAAGGATTAAGCCCAGAGCACCCTCCTCCTCCCCCCCTCCCCCTTACCCCAACGCCCAAAGCAAGAAATATCCGTAAATTTGAATGATCCTCCTAAAAAAAGAAGAAAAGAAAAAAAAAAAGAGAATTGGCAAGTGTGATGACTGATAGTTAATAACTCTTCTGGCGAGAATAGGGTGTCACCAGTATTGTGCATGGACAAATTGTTTTAATTCCTGTACTTGGTAAATTAGTAAGAAAACTAACAGCTTTGATTTGGTGCCAGGGCAACTGTTGCTACATGTACTTACATGTGTATGTGTATACACACACACATAAGATTTTGATAGGATTCTATGAAATGTAATTCAAATGTTAAGAATTGCAGTTTGCAAGGGTCTCTCGAGGGTTGAGCTTTGTTATGATATGTGACCTGAACTTAGGCTCCTGAGTCTCTGTGCAGTGAGCATATATTTTCTGTTTTATGTTTTATACCATTGCGACTCTATGCACTACCTAGGCTCTCTGTCAGAAAACCAGAAGCAAAAGAATAAATAAAAAGAAAAAAAAAAGATTGTCACACATCATTTGCATCAGATAAGTCGTATAAATTTTCACCCAAAAAAAAAAGTGCTCTTATTTTAAAATTATTGTCATGCTGGGTTGAGTTAGCTTTTAAGTGATGTTCCATACAATATTTGCATCGTGCTTTGATTCATGGTCTTTCTTTACTTGCTTGTCTGTTCAGGTGAAACTTGTTCAACATTCTTTCATGAATTTTTTTTTGGATTGTTCCAGCTTCTTACGTATCTTGTTACATTTTGGTGATTCTTCTACTGAAATTTATGTTCTTCCCTAAGAATTATCTAGATGTTCACATCATGGTCGGAGGGCCTGTTGCTTTGTGGAAACTCTGCAGTTGATGTTCCAAGTCTATGATTGATTCTTCTACCTAGCTCCAACATTTGTTGCATTTCCAAGCAGTACTGTGATATTTACTGATAGTGAAAAACTGGATTAGCACAACAGGTTATGGTATCAGCAAAATCATTTAGTTATGCATAAATCAGAGTTGGTGGCTCTAAGTTTTGGTGCTGGTAGCTAGTTTTGTCTTTTGCACCCATTAACACCCCTTCACCCTACCCATGGCCACCCAATGGTAACTAATACTGAAGGAGTGCCATATTCACTGTTCAAACATAGATTTCTACTAACTAAAGCAAAAAATGAACCATCAATCGTGCCACCAATATATATATGTGTGTGTGTGTTCAGAGATTAAAATGTTGGTTGACATATATCCTTAAAAGTGATGTGGAATAAGGCTGTGAAGTTTTCTTTCAGTTTTATGATCCTCAAATACATTAGAATATATACATTGCATTTCATGTAACATGTAATTCACCTACTTAATACTATTGTAGGTTTTGACAGTATGCTATACAGCAGATACTTAGTCTTTTGTGTGCTGCCTGAGAGGATACATAGTGAAAATTTCATGTGTACTTTGATTTTCTTGCAGACTGATGCTGATGATGATGTGGTTGTGATGATACAAAAGCACATTGTTTCAGACTACCAACACCAGAAGGTATTGTGCTTCATTGTTCCTTTCGCCTATATTAGAAGCTATCTCGTTCTTGAACCTTGCTCTCTTGGATCCCATTTCACACCACCCCAATCTCTCTCTGAGGATGATTAGCCTGAATGTAATGTACTTTGTTGTAAAGATTAAACTGTGGTAACAGCTAGATGTTTTATATATTAGATGATACTTTTTTAAGCACACAGCAACCTTTGTCTGGAAAAATATGGAAGTTAAATTGTTCTTGCTTTTATATCTTTATTATGACCAGTGAACCAATATGCACTGGTTGAAGCATTTTGTAATTGTCTTATCACTGACTTGATCTTCAGTAGGTTAGGTGTGTTGTATTTGTATTTTGCCTTTTACATTCCTTCTTTATTGTGGTTTATTTAATTAAAAAATCATCTTTTCTTTTTCAATCATATTGGTTGCATGCATTTCCATTTATAATTGTAATGACTGGAAATTGTTATTTGTTAGTATTCATGAGTTCTTCATTGTTGTTCTACATCCATTAAGCTGCTCCTGTTTGTGCTCCTTCACTGGATAGGGTGACACACTCTGTCATGCAGCTGATTGTGTTCAATTATAATAGGCATGAAGTCCTTTCAGAGTACAACTTCTGGATGTGATCAGACTTGTATTTTCATGAAAACTATATTTTTGCAGAGATGTAGTACTCTTGATGCACATTTATCCTTTATTTTGTATATTAAAGGAGTTTGATCATCATATATTCCGGCCTGTGTTTCTTACGATAGATAAGTTTGCTACAAACGCTTTGTATAAATGATTGTGAATTTCATCACTGGGAAGTAAAATGCTGTTGTACTCTGCTGTACATGTGGTGGTCAGAAGATAGCTAAAGTCGGATGGGCCCAAATTTGTAGACAATATAAGAAAATAACTGTAGCTGTACGTGTTTTACCGTTATTTGTATTAATCCATCAAAATTCGGAACGATTAACCATTGTCTTTAGTCTCTATCAATTTAGATGAATTTCCTGTGCAGATCTTCAGATTGGCTATTCTTGACATGTTTTTTTTTTAGATAAGTAATAGAGATATAAAAAAGGCTATTCTTGACATGCTTTTAGTCATTGAATCAATTTTATGCGCCTGTCTCAGGAATTGTACTTTCTCGATATTGCCAATTTTAACCTTGCATTAGCCTTTTAGGTTAAATCAGGATATGAAATTGGTCAGATGGTTTTATGTTTATGTTCAAAATTACATCAGATGTCAACTTTAGAATCCTTCAGTTATATCCAAAAAATAAAACAAGATTTATTCAGTTATTGGTTATTTTGTGAAACTTAGTCATTTTGATGATCAATTTGCTTTCTTCACCAGGGTCACGAGCTTGTGATGCATGTCCTGTACCACTTGCACTCACTTATGATAACAGATTCAGATGACTCTTCCATTGTTTGTGTTTTATATGAAAGAATCCTTCTGGGGGTGGTATGTTCCTTTCCTTTTAGCTATTATTTTTTATTTCTGGAAATTTGAGACTTATGTGCAATTGCTCGTGTGTTGTAGGCAAAGTCTTTACTGGATGCTTTACCAGCAACTGACAAGTCTTTTAGTCGACTTTTTGGTGAAGCTCCTTTTCTACCTGATTCTGCTTTGAAGTTACTTAATGATCTATGCTGCTCGGATAACAGTGACGTAGATGTTCGTGATGGTGATCGTGTCACTCAAGGTCTTGGTTCTTTATGGAGCTTGATCTTAGGTCGTCCGCACAATCGTCAAGCCTGTTTGGATATTGCTTTGAAGGTGATCTTTGCTATGAGAAATTCATTGCTGGAGAACATTCATATTGATATGCGTGTGATCCGTATTCATTAAACATGCTGTTGTCAGGCTTTTCCTTCTTGCATATGCAACTGTGCCATCAGTTTTGGCATGGTTTTCCAAATTTTTATTGATCTGATACCTTATTTTGGGTGTTTTCTATGGATTCAGCACCTCCAAGTGAGGATGCAATTATCTGATTTATTGCCATTTGAGACAGCTTGGTAAGTATCATGATTCAAAGGTGTGGTTTCGGCACCTCTGTTTTAGAATCGGTCTCGGTCTCGGTCTCGGGCGATACTCAAAAATTGTGCTACTTAGAGGCCAAAAGTAATCCTAATAAATAGTGGAAATTTCTGAAATAACATGTGGAACGAGATGGATCAATTAGATTAACAAATGTCAACATTTATACAGGTTGCATGTTTTAGTAGTAAAAAAACAAGTGACAGACTTAAAAATTTCAGTCATACCATATTCAGTATGGTAGTATTTCAAATGCTAGTGTAGCATTGAATTGTATAAGTTGAAAATTATCTTTTTATATGTTGAAGCAGAAAAATACTAAGTAAAACTAAAATTGGAGAATATTGGATATCGGTATCCTAAAAAAAGGTATTTGTATTTGGTCTGGTCTCTTATGATAATGCCATATCCAGAACATAACAGCTGCTTCAGATAAACAAAACACTGTCCATAAGGGTAAATAGGGCAAAAGGAATGAAGAACAAAAGGAAAAAAAAAGTGATTGCTTCGGAATGATAGAACCTTTGGACTGTCTCTTTATCCAACAATATGGAACATCGCTAGCCAAACCATGGAGAAGTGCGGTTGGAGATTGCATGGCTGTCGGTTTCAGAGTATAGCCTTATATCTGAGATAAAGAGAAATAAGAAACTGGTCTTCAAGCGGTCTCATCCTAACTAAGGAAGGATGGAGCTAAGTTCACTGGCAGATATGTGAAGGATGAAAATATAACTGAGAGTGGGTTTGAATGAACTTAGGCATCACTTCACAAACTAGTGAGTGCAATATCCCAGTGTCAATCAGTTTAGGGGGAAAGTAGCCGAGAGTTTTTGATTCCTCACAAGTTTCCTTCATCCTCAAGTGAGTCCAAACCCTCCGGAAGTTGGTGCATTCTGTTGAAGTTCTTCTGTTGCTATTTGGCTCATGTTGAAGACCAGGTGATTGAGCCCAATGTTGATTGAGCTAAGTACATATACTCCCACCTCTTGGTTAATTCAGCTCATTTTGTGTACACTTTGGAGGATGTTTGGAAATGGCTGACCTTTTGAGGTTAATCCTCCAGAGTAAAACCAAGCAAGCTTTACAAAGTTGCTATACAGTTAAGATGCTGCTGTGCAACTAAAGCCTATTAACGCCCACCAGTTGCTACAGCGGAAAATTAACAACACTGAGAAAAATAAGGCAGAAAACATAAATCAAATAATACAAGGATTGAATGTGGTTCACCCATCTACAAGTGGGCCAAGTTTTCCGGGGATGCGACTACCTCATGTGGCGCCAGAGATGATGTGTGAAAGGCCATGTATCCTCTATCCGATCATTCCAAGAAGCCGTGTCTTCAAAAATCAAAAGCAACGGATCTGATGAAGGGGCTGCTGAATTGCCCCGCCAGGTTTTCTCACCTGGAAACGGAGAGTCAACCAAATATCTTGCTTCAATAGAAGGCTAAAGAAATGTATAGGGTTCCAAATCACAAGAGGTAAGGGTAAAAAGTGTGATTTGGACGAGTGATGGCAATGGGACACGGGTTGGCCTTTCCCCATTGCTACGTGTTCTGATTTTTCTGTTCCCATTCCCGCCCCACTTGACTCCAGTCTCGTTTACTTTAAAAAGTTAAAAACTAGTGTCATTACAGTGACACTTCACAATAGTAACTCCACGGTAAATTTCTTGTCCAAACAAAACCAAGTTAGTCATCAATAAAATTAATATCACAATAGTAACTCCACCAGTGCATAGAGAACTTCACAATATGAAAGTCATCATCAAAATTTGAGAGCACTTCAGCCATATGCCTTACAAATGGGGAGGGACCTAAACTGGGTGGGGTATGGCTTTCCCATTCCCATTGGGGTACGAAAACTTTTCATGTTCCCACTCCATCCCCATTTTTCCAGTTTCGATTCCCGTTCTATTAGGTGTGGGGTAGCGCAGGGCAGGTTCCCCATTTAACCCTGTCCTGTTGTCATCCCTAATTTGGGGTTTTCTTGACTTGAAAGAATCTTGGTTAGTTGATTAATTTAATTGAACCAAACCAAACTACCTACGTAATATCATTGACGAAGATGCAGGAGCCATCATCCAAGTAGGACCTACGTAATATCATTAACGGGAGATGCAGGATTCATCCAAATAGGGCCTTCTACCTTCAAGACTCAAGTGGTTCTTATCCTAGCTTAGTACGTACGTCACTTCCCTTTCTGTGATAACAAGCAAATGCCTTGGTCCTTTTCAACATCCCAGGGCTATGAAAATGTACAGTTTTTGTGTCCAAAGTACATTGTGCTATTTACATTGAACTGTTGCCCTATTTGTTTTGAATGTTGGAATCTGTCTTTTTTTAAAAGGAAATCATACCAACAAGCTCTAGCTTTTTGGTAGTAACCCTCTTATGATGGAGAGGTGAAGTGTTCAAGTCTTGCCAAAGGCATATTGATTAAACTTGGTTGGTGGGTCAGAATAATAATTACATTAATGTTCATTTTGTGTTGTTATCCCTAGCTCTACTAATGCTTGCTACCCTGAACTTGATTATTTATTTTGCGAAAAGAGGCAAACCCAATTGTAGACATGTTTTTATCTTGCTTTTTATATTGTATTTCCTGATTGACGCTTCTCCAAATTGCAGTGTGCTGTCCATACAAGAGATGATATTCGTGCAAAAGCTATCCGCCTGGTATGAGACTTAGAGTTTAGGCATTGCCAATGGCATTTCAAGCTGTTGATGATTGCCTGTTGAAGCATTAATTTATCCATGGAAACAAAGATTATACATGTTTTTCAATTTAGTAGTATTCTTAAACTTGCATTTCTATATGTTTGTCAGGTGGCAAACAAACTTTATGTGATAAGCTACATCTCAGAGAACATCGAAGATTTTGCATCAAATATGTTGTTGTTGGCCGTTGATAGGCATGCATCAGATGTTGAACAAAGAACAGAAGGCGAGGTTTGTTACATATCTCTCGAGTCTTTTCCCATTGATGTTCTTTATCATGTCCTGCGCATAACATACCTGGATAATGTATGGGTGATTGATTTGATAGTATCATCAGGTTAATGCGCTGTCAGATTGAAAAATATATTAAATTGGGAATATTTAGCTTCTTTGTTGTTTATGGTGCTCATTTGTTAGGGTTTCGATTGTATATTTACGTGTGATCTGCATGTTGTATTACTGTACAATCAAGTATATTTCTTATTGCTTTGCTTTTTGGTTCATTCTTGACTGGAACGCAACATTAACTAAAATGAATAATATACTCATTAAGCTATCTTAGGGGTATGATATTATGTTGAGACACCATTATATTTTGGCTTTTGCTTTTGCTTCTGCTTCCGGACTGGGCTGCTAAACTAAGGCTTTATTAATTGGTCATGGCTTTAGTTAATTCAAGGTATACCTTTGCTATTTAATCTGTTCTATTCTGTATCATATTTGAAATGTGGATATCGGGCCCTGCTCAGTTAGAGACTTGGGCTTATGAGTGGAATTTGGCTCATTACATATGTTTGACTAATGCCGCATACATCAGGCCCTTCCCAGGGCAGGAGGCCTCATGCACTTGGTGTCCTATTTATTCACTGGTTGAGCGACTAGAAATCACTTAACGTTGGAAATGGTATAACTAGGAAAAATACAGCATTAATGAAGTCATGGATATGTTTTCTTTTAAAGAAATCGAGAAGAAAAGTGGTTTGGTGTTTGGTAGCGGTTACAGCAGTTTATCAAGAATAGAGATGAGTTGACCACTTTTGGCAAGAAAGGCATATCAGATTACGAGTAAAACAGAACTTCAAGTCTAAGTTTTAATGCGTTTGTTGAAAATGACTTACTGTTGAAGAATCATTCTGTGAATGTTTGATTCTGTGATGTTATTTCTGTGATTTGGGGTCTTGATTAGCCTGATTGTCTTTTTGATTTGATTAGGAGTGATTTTACGCATTATTACCCAAGTCTTAGCTGTTTTATTTGCAATAATGGTGGCTGTGATATACTTACCTTTTTTACTAGGAGTCCAGCTAATCTCTGACTCCTAACCACTCTGTAATCTTCTATTTAAGGAGTTCAGTACTCTCAGTGTAATAAAATGAAGGAAAAATACTTTGTGCCTTCTATTTTTTTCTCCTTCTTCTACATGGTATTAGAGCCATGTCTCCATAAAAACCCTAACCAAACTCTGAAAAGCCGAATATGAATTACAGAGCCGCCATGACTGGGGAGAGGAACGTATCCTCTCACCCTTCGGGCAACCCACAAAATCCAATATCTTCTCCAGCAATCTCTTCTACAACCACCACCGCTGCTCAGCCCAATATGGGTGAAGAAAACAACTCCACCAACTCGGCTTCTCTCCTATCAACAACTAGAAAACTCACCGGAAAAAATTATCTTGAGTGGGCTCAAACCATAAAGCTGGCTATAGACAGGAGAGGGAAGCTGGGCTATATTACTGGAGAAATTATCCAACCAGGGGCTGGAGATCCCAAGCACAAAACCTGGAAATCCAAAAATTCTCAAGTAATGGCTTGGCTTATCGACTCAATGGAGCCAACCATATCTAGACCACACATGTTCCTTCGGACAGCTAAAGACATATGGGAAGCTGTGAAGGAAATGTACTCTGACATTGAAAACTCATCGCAAATTTACGAGTTGAAAACTAGACTTTGGAGTATGAGACAAGAGTCAAAGGATGTCACAGAGTACTATAATGAGATAGTAACTCTGTGGCAAGAGCTTGATTTGTGTTATAAGGAATCGTGGGAATGCCTTGGAGATAGCATCAAGTTCAAGAAGAGGGAAGAAAATGAGCGTGTTTATTCTTTCCTTGCTGGTTTGAACCATGACTTAGATGAGGTAAGGGGGAGAATTCTAGGGAGAACACCCTTACCTACACTAAGGGAAGTGTTTTCTGAAGTAAGGAGGGAGGAGGCCAGGAGAAGAGTGATGCAGAAGGGTACCAATTCAGAGTTAGAAAATTCTGCACTGGTAGCTGGCAAATTTGAGGGCTCTAGGCGGCTAAATAAGTCAAAATTGAAGTGTGAACACTGCAAAAAGTCTGGACAAATTCGTGACACATGCTGGGCGATACATGGGAAGCCGGCTTGGAAGACTAGGCAATCAGAAATCTCAAGAAAGGCCAACTAAACCTCAATTGAACCAGGGCTGCCCTTCTTCACAAAGGAGCAACTAGAGCACCTGAGTAAACTTTTGAACCCTCAAATCTCACACAACTCTACTCCTACTTGTTCATATGTTGATTTAGGTATACCTACATCCCAATCCTTCCTAGGAATCAGTCATAAGATCTGCTGGGTGATAGACTCAGGTGCAACAGATCATATGACAAGTATTTCTGAACTTTTTTCAACATATAAACCCTGTGCTGGTAATGAAAAAATCAAACTTGCAGATGGATCCTTCTCACCAATAGCTGGGAGAGGATCTGTGCCTATTTCCTCCTCTGTTACTCTGGAAAATGTGTCACTTGTTCCTAAACTAGCATGTAACCTTCTTTCTGTCAGTAAACTATCCTTAGATAGAGGGTGTGTTGCTAAGTTTACGTCTGATGGTTGTGTTTTTCAGGACCCGATCTTGGAGAAGATGATTGGGCAGATCTAAGGTGATTGGAGGCCTATACATTCTGGAACAAAAGTCTCCCTTAGATAGAAATTCTGTTAAAAATTGCTGTCATACTGTTTCTATTGATGAAAATAAAGCTCTTTTGTGGCATAAAAGACTTGGCCACCCTAGTTTTGGGTATATGAGAAAAATGTTTCCAAAGTTGTTTCCTAATAAAAGGGTGTTTGATATTTATTGTGAAGTGTGTCAATAAGCAAAACAAAATAAGAATACCTACTCTCCTCGGCCCGACAAGCCTACTGAACCATTCACCATGGTTCATAGTGATGTATGGGGGCCTTCAAGGGTTAAAACCCTGACTGGAAAGAGATGGCTTATAACCCTAATTGAGGACCATACTAGAGCAACGTGGGTTTACTTAATGAAAGAAAAGTTTGATGTTGAACAGATTTTCAAAAGCTTTTATGAAATGATAAAAGCTCAATTTCAAACTCAGATTAAAGTATTCGGGAGTCATCATGGCACTGAATACTTTAATAGTTTTCTGGGAAATTTCTTCTTAGAAAAGGGGATTGTACATCAAAGCTCCTGTGTTAAAACACCTCAGCAGAATGGAGTGGCTGAAAGAAAAAATTGCCACATCCTAGAGGTCACAAGAGCCTTGATGTTTACCTCTAAGTGTCCTAAATACCTATGGGGAGAAGCTGTCCTTACAGCCATATATTTAATTAATCGAATGCCCTCCAGAGTACTAGGTTATCAGGCTCCTTTGAGCAAGTTAAAAACCTCCTACCCTACGTCCAGAATCCTTAACACTTTGCCCCTAAAGGTTTTTGGATGCACAGTTTTTGCACACTTGTATGATAAAGGTAAACTTGAACCCAGATCTAAAAAATGTGTGTTTACAGGATATTCTTCCACCCAAAAAGGGTACAAGTGTTATGATCCCGAGCTTAAAAAACACTTCGTCACTATGGACTTAACTTTTTTTGAACACCAAATGCTTTTTTGAAAAGAGTCGAGGTCAGGGGGAGTTTGGGGATATGCACCTAGACAATGATTCCAGACCTTATCATCAATTTGGTATCGTCCCTCAACCTCAATTAAGGGACCAATCTGATCACATAGGGACTACTGAAGGAAAGGGAGGTAATAGGGGCAGTTCTCAGTCCATTGACGAGACTGACGAGAACATTGAACCTCCTTCAGCGGCAAAATTTAAAGGGAAAGTCTATAAGAGGAGAGACTCAAACCAGAAAGTGGATGCACTCATGCACATGTTCCTGAGGTTTGCCAACCAACTGCCCAAGAAGGTTTTCATAACAGCATCCAACCAGGTAAAAGTAGCAACTTGAACTCTGATTTACCCCCCACAGAGGATAAGCCTGAAGCTGAAGCCTCTGAAGGGGATTCTGAGGAAAATTTATTGTTAGATGTCCCTATTGCACTCAGAAAAACATCAAGAACTTGCACCAATCATCCCAGATATCCTATGTCAAACTATCTATCTTATAAAAATCTATCAACCCCCTACAAAACCTTCCTTTCAGCCATCTCAAATAACAATGTTCCAAAGACTATTCAGGATGCTCTAGAGATTCCTGAGTGGAGGGAGGTTGTAATGGAAGAAATGAGGGCTTTGGTGAGAATGAGACTTGGGAAAAAGTCAAATTGCCTGAAGGGAGGAAGGCTGTTGGTTGCAAGTGGATTTTCACAGTCAAATACAATACAGATGGATCAGTTCAAAGACATAAGGCCAGACTTGTAGCAAAAGGTTTTTCACAAACTTATGGGATTGACTACTCAGAAACCTTTTCTCCTGTAGCCAAACTAAACACCATCCGCCTTATCTTATCTATAGCAGTAAATCTGGACTGGCCTCTTGGCCAGTTAGATGTTAAAAATGCATTCCTCCAAGGAGATCTCAAAGAGGAAGTCTATATGGAGGGCCCACCTGGTTTTGAGGATCAATTTCAAGGAAAACTGTGTAGACTCGAAAGGTCTTTGTATGGACTAAAACAAAGCCCTCGAGCCTAGTTTGATAGATTCATGAAATTCCTAAGGAAGCTGAGGTTCTATCAAGGACATGCTGATCATACTTTATTTATTAAGCAATCTGAAATCGGTAAACTAACTGTGATCATTGTGTACGTTGATGATATTGTGCTCACAGGTAATGATGTGGAAGGAGCTCAGGAGGTCAAGGAAAGGTTGGCTACTGAGTTTGAAATAAAAGACCTTGGGCCATTCAAGTACTTCTTAGGAATGGAGGTGGCAAGATCTAAGGATGGGTTAGTTGTATCCCAGAGAAAATACACCTTGGACTTGCTGAAGGAAACTGGTTTAATTGGTTGCAAACCTTCGGGAACTCCTATGGAGTTTAATTCTAAGATGGGTGATGTCCAAGGGGAGGCTCCTGTTGACAGACAGAGTTATCAAAAGTTGGTTGGGAAATTAATATATTTGTCCCATACTAAACCTGACTTTTCTTATGCTGTGAGCTCTGTTAGTCAGTTCATGCAAAATCTCGTGAAGAAACATTTAGAGGCAGTTAACAGAATCCTGAGGTATTTGAAAGGTACACCTGGCAGAGGGCTCTTCTTTAGGAAGTCTGAGAAAAGAGGTGTAGAAGTTTATACTGATGCTGATTGGGGGAGTTGTACTATGGATAGAAGATTAGTAACAGGCTATTGCACGTTTGTTTGGGGCAACTTGGTGACCTGGCAGAGTAAGAAGCATAGTGTAGTGGCAAGGAGTAGTGCAGAGGCAGAATTCCGAGCCATGGCTCAAGGAATCTGTGAAGTTATGTGGATCCAACATGTGTTGGAAGATTTGAAGCTGGGAATTTCTCTTCCTATGAAGTTGTTCTGTGATAACAAGGCTGCCATAGACATTATAAATGACCCAGTCCATCATGATAGGACTAAGCATGTTGCAATTGATCATCATTTCATTAAAGAAAAGGTGGAGGCTGGTCAGCTGTGCATTCCTTTTTTGCCCTCCACGAGACAGATTGCAGATGGGCTCACTAAGGCTCTAGGGGGACCAGATTTCACAGCTTTTCTGGGCAAGTTAGGGATGATTGACATTCATGCCCCAACCTGAGGGGGAGTGTTGAAGAATCATTCTGTGAATGTTTGATTTTGTGATGTTATTTCTGTGATTTGGGGTCTTGATTAGCCTGATTGTCTTTTTGATTTGATTAGGAGCGATTTTAGGCATTATTACCCAAGTCTTAGCTGTTTTATTTGCAATAATGGTGGCTGTGATCTACTTACCTTTTTTACTAGGAGTCCAGCTAATCTCTGACTCATAACCACTCTGTAATCTTCTATTTAAGGAGTTCAGTACTCTCAGTGTAATAAAATGAATGAAAAATACTTTGTGCCTTCTATTCTTTTCTCCTTTTTCTACACTTACCTTTGGTTAGCAATATAGTTATTTATTCACTAGTTAGCCATTTGGCACTCTAGGAAGTTGGTGCTTTATAAAGTCTGTTACTTCCGAATTATCATTGGATTTTGCTTGGGGTGCTTTGGTCTTGTTTCTTTCTTGTTGAATACTGTGGCTGGTGGATTAACTTGCCTTCGGTTATTTTGATTTGATTTTGACCTTACAGTTATATGAATGAAGCTGATCTCTTATGCACTGATATAATGCCTGTTGATGGTGACTGTAGAAAAAGTGAAACTGATAACGTATCTATCTTGGTTTATAGCACTTAGATATCATGAAGTGTGTCAGGAAAGTCGTCTTTGTCCTTCGCCCACTGCGTATCTGCATATGTTTCCCTGTATTGCCTTATGTCCTTGTATCTTGAGATTCTGCTCAGTTTGCAATGTTTCTTTTGTACTTTTCCATAAAAAAGATCATAAAAAGACTAGATTGTAGTTGTAATTGTAAATTTCTAAAGTTATCTTATTTGGTACATATTAGCACACGTTTATCTCGGAGAGAGTTCTGAAAACTTAACGTATCGTTTGTAAACCTGATTTAAATTTCAAGATATCCAGCAATTTTGCAAATTCTCATAAACTTTATATGAACACATAGTATGTTTGTCACTTCTTTTCCATAATCACGATTCATCGCAATTTCTTATTAGCATCAATGACATGGCGTCATCGATCACATGGCTATTTCAGTCATTGCATTATTTTTAAACAAATGGAGCGACTGAAAATTGAACCAATAAGCAACTATGCCCCACAGTTTGGTCTAATATTGGCGAAAGTGTATATTTATGCAGACTTCAAAAGGCTGAAATAAAAACCTTACACCCAAAAAGGATTACTGAAAACCTAATAAGTTTAAAACTTAGTGTAGAAATAGTTCTAAAATGATATAGATTTCCAAGTAAAACATCTGAATGTTTAATGTTTCCAATTTGTTGATTCACACCATCTTTTTTACCAGAAACTCCTTTTTTTGGAAGTTTTCCAAGGGAGAATGTTTTCTTTGGCTGCTATTGTGTTACTCCCTCTGTTCTAAATGATTAGTCCTACTTTGAGTTTATTCGGTCTACTTAATTATACTTTGACCAAAGATTTATAACAAAATTACCTGTCTGTAGGAAATTCTAAGAGATTTCACTGATAGTATTCTTAATATTTTTATTTCAGTGGTTTGAATTTTATTACCTAAAACATAATAAATACATTTTAAACAGTGATTCGATATTGTCCTAGGTTGACGTTCCAATATAGTAAGTGGACTATTTTTTGGAGACGTAGGACTGTTTGTTCTACATTAGTTTGTCTTTGACAATGGATTGTTCCATCTGTTGGTAAGCAAGTGTTTGACACAATTTCTCTTTTTCATGATAATTATTGAAAATACCTGATAGTTGTAATTTTGAGCATAATATTAATAGTTCAATAGAACACCCAACAGTACTCCACAAAGTTTCAGGAAAAAATTCCAAACCATATTGCAAATTTCTGAGGTTGCTTATAAACATCTTGCGAAATTCTTACTAGTAACATTTTGGCGTCACTATGTGTGTTCGTAACTTTCACATAATATGAAGGAAACATTTCTAAGTATTAGACTTTGAATTCCTAATTTCATCTTGTGATAACATGTGGCGTTATGCTTCCAATGTCTATTTACTAACTCGTTCGGTTTCATTTGTCATTCTTAAATCTATTAAGATGGGAAGCCAGGAAACATCCATTAGTGGTTCTCAAACAGAGGCTGGAACTCCTGAAAACGACTCTGCAAGGGGGGCACATTCTGATTCCCAAAGTGATTCCTCTATGTCATTTCCCCAAGCGCAACGTCAAATTTCTTTGTTTTTTGCTTTATGTACCAAGGTGCTTGTTTTCTCAATTCCTGGTAACTCAAAGAATAGAAGTTGCTTTTTCTTTGTTTTGTTTTTCCGGACATTGACGTTACCTTCTATTCTTTTCTTTTATTTATATTTTTGGCAGAAACCTAGTCTTCTTCAACTTGTATTTCATCATTATGGGCGTGCTCCCAAGGCTGTTAAGCAGGTCTTTTATATTGTTTTTGCGAATTTATTAAAATTCATTTTGTTTGTCAGATCGCTTTTAAATTGCTGTTATATCATCTTTTACTCGCCAGTTAATTTAGGAAAATAGAGATGTGAAGCTGCATTTGAGGTGTAGTCGACTCTGTATCTTCATCACATGGACTTCTGTTGTGTTAAATTCCACATCATTCATATTTGATTATACTGAAACCAAAATGATTCATGTTTGGAGCCACTAAAATTGAGCTTCTCCTTCCTTGGCACATCAGAAACTGGTTGAATAGTTGATTTTAGGTTTGGTCCTTCAAAAAATGAGGTACACCTTGAGAAAAGAGCTATAGAGGTGTTATATCACACTGTACTACGGAGTTTTATAATTAGGGCTATAATAATGTTCTTCTTCACCAAGGCCAATTATACATTTCAAACCCATGCAAACTTGTGAATTTGGCCTGCGATCACAGTTCCTGGTTGGTATGCTGCATGTTAGAATACTCACATGCAAAGTTTGTGGGATGATATCTTTACATTGGCCAATCTATTCAGCCATAGGTGTACTATTGCAATTGATCCAAATTGATTCTAAGAGTCTGTAGTGAATACTCAAAAAGAAAATATATAGGATTACACTGTTATCCGTATAGAAGTGGAAATGGCAACTTTTTAAAAGTAAATATTGGCCACAGGATTTTTTCCTTAACCTAGACTTCTTAAACCGTTTGGTCTACTTCTAACTCTTTTGTACTTCCTGACATGATGCAGGCTATTCATCGCCATATCCCTGTTCTTATGAGGGCACTGGGCTCATCATATTCTGAATTGCTCCGGATAATATCTGATCCACCACAGGGAAGTGAAAATCTCTTGACGCAGGTATATCCCTTTCCAATCTTTGTGATTGAGAGCTTTTTGGATCTTCTGAGAAATACACCCTTTTGTCCCAACTTTGTGTTCCTTGATGTTACTGATCAGGTGTTCTGTCTTTTCCTGCAAGGTGCTCCATATATTGTCTGAAGGGACAACGCCATCTGCTGATCTAGTGGCCACTGTTAAACGTTTATATGAAACTAAACTTAAGGTTCAGTACTAATGAATTCTCATGCCTTCTGTCTTGCACTGGTCATATTTTTGCTATTGCATCTTTACTTGGGTCTCTGTTTTTGCAGGATGCTACTATTCTTATTCCCATGCTGTCGTCATTTACCAAGAATGAGGTGCTCGACACTATATATTTTAAGGCCCTTTGATTAGTTGTTTCATTTTTAAAAAGATTATCATGACCTTTTCATAAATATATTTGGTTTTATATCTTCTTCAGTTTGATCTATTCAAAGTGGCAGTATAACTCTTTGCTCTTCATCTTTTTGGAAATTATTCGGTCACTGTAATATAGCAGTTTGTGATTTCCAAATGAACTGGAAATATTTTTTGATGAATGTTGTATTGTGATTCTTCTAGTATTGGATAATATAGAAGTTTCAGTGACCTGCTTTATCAAAGGAAATTTGTGTTATAAAAAATGTTTCCTCCTGTTTCCCAAGGAAATATAACTTCATTTTTTCTTATCCAAAGAAGAATAAAAATAAAAATAAAATTAACTTCAGTGATGTCTGTTAGTGGTTTTCTGTACTTCATAGTTTAGTTGAGATTGTGAAGTGTGCTACCCCAGCACATCACTGTGAGACACTATCAGACCATTGCCTGTAATACTAATATAGAATATCGAAGCAACGATTAAAAGATATTACATAGAATTGAGATCAAAAGATGTCACATAGAAATGATAAAAATCACTGGTAGCTGTCAGCATTTGGGTAATGCTCTTAGTTTGCACTGTGAGTTTCAAGAAGATGAAAACTAAGAGGGAGGAGGTAAATTTTTGTCATAATCATAATTATGTTCTTAGGACTGCACCTTGTCAGAGTATGTATGGCAAAGTTGGTATACTTGTATACTAATAGATTTCATTTCAACATTCATGGTATTGTATGTTTATTAGTAGTATTGGTGCTATGGAGATACATGTAAAGCTGTACTATGTAGAAAAGAAAAGTGATTGTGTAATTATAATGACAGTGTGGTCTCTTTTTTCCCATGTAGCTATTTGAAAACAAATGTGGAGCACAATTATATGCTTTCCGTATATCTATATTTCGGATTTCAATTAGTTAGCTTTAATGTGCAGCCAACTCTTCAGACACATATCAAGAAAATGTATATTTTATGGTTTCAGGTCTTGCCGATCTTTCCTCGTCTTGTTGACCTTCCTTTGGATAAGTTTCAGACAGCACTTGCTCATATACTGCAGGTATATATTGCATCTATTATCGGTTTCGTACTATAAGCTTTTATCTTTGTTTCGGTTCGTACATCCTGAGAATGGCAACACCTCAAGGATGCTACCATTAGTCTTTCATTTCGAAGAATTTAATGAGACATGCTAAGCAATTTTAATGTTTTTGTTCTGTGGTTCTTATAACGTAGTTTTGCTGCATGTTGATCATGCTGACTCGTAATATTTTTGCTCCTGAAGGAAATGAATGTACTTTTGTTTGATACTACTTTCAATGTATTTAGAAATTGAAAGCCCCATTGGCATAGTTGTTCATAGGGGTGGCAATTTGTGTTGTCGTATCGTGTCATATCTTATTTGATCATAAATATAACAATAAATGTTATATTAACTAAATTTTTAATTTCGTGCTTTCGTGTCGTGTCGTGCCGTGTCATATTGTCATTTCTCTCTATAATTCGTATTTATAATTGTGTCGTGCTGGTTCATGCATTCGTGTCGTGTCGTGTTAGCATTGCCACCCCTAGTTGTTCATTCAAATGACAACAAAAACTTCGACCATCTTCTGTTAGAGATTGACAAGCTTTAATTGAATTGTAAGGAAATCTTTTTTTTTTTGTTTGGGGGGGGGGGTAAGGGATGTGGAGAGAGAAGTCATCAGATCAGTTTCTAGGTGCCCAGATTCATCATATTCAATTTGGTGCCTTCCGTTTGCTTGCGAGCCCTGAAAAGTCATGGCAAGATTAACCAAATTCCTGCTTTCAATTCATCAATCTGTTAGATATATACTGTTAGGTACTATTGACTGATGGTTCTCAAAATTTAACGCTCTTTTTGGATCTCCAAAAGCGCAGCCAAAGTTAATTTAGGGGAAAGGATAATGATATAAAAGAACCACAAAAATTAGAAGGATCATATATCATATATGAGCTTGGGCAACAGTATATCATGCTTGATCTTTAGATATTACTACATCCTGTTTTGGGTGGCTCCTTGACCCTGTTATTTTTACTTAAACGAATATCACAGCTGGAGCAATCCAATGCACCAGTAGTCTACATTGTATCCTTGTCAATCATTTCTGTCCATGTTAGTTTTGGTCCTCCTCCCCTACTTCTAGCACTCGTGTTGATATTCATGTTATCACTCTTTTTGATCGATCCACCAGTAGTCAACATTGTATGTATCCAAACCATCTCAAGCAATTTTCTATCACATTATCTCCTATTGGGATACTTTTACTCTTTTTCATGAATGTGTTCATCTCAAATTTAATTTGATCTGATTTTACCACACATGCATTCTCATTTCAGCTGCACTTATTCATTAACATTTCTTAATTGACAAAAAAATATGATCCTGTTTGTAAAGGGGCCCCTAATAGTTATATTAGAGAATTTTCCTTTCAACATAAGAGCCATACCCCAATCACCTAACACCGCTGATGCACATCTCAACTTAACCTTATTTTATTTCATGAGTAACATTATTTCTCATCTCCTTGTCTTTATTAAAAGGGGATCCTTAGTAACAATTTTGATCTCTTTGAGGTATATCTTGAGGATCTAATCATAACTGTTTCTATTAAAATTCCTTTTGCCGCTAGACATTTACACCACTGATTAAAACTCTTTGACTTTTAAAACTTCTCCTTCTGTCCAGATTATTAATCGCTGATTCCTGCCTTCATCTCATTGATAAGGATAATATACATGTGCACAAAACAAACTACTATGAGAAAAGAAAATGTGATTTTCAATTAGGGCGATTGTGGAAAGAACTGCCTTGAGAAAAGTTGACCTTTTCAATTTCCTTGCTGTTTGCTAAGGTGCCTCCTGAAAAGGGACAACAGGATTACTTACAAGACTGTTAGGAAAATATAAACGTGTATAAATAGTTGGATTGTCCTTGTGACGATTTCTTTTTCGCCTTTCATTTTCCTTTCCATTTCCCTGCACATACTGAGATTGAAACAGATGCTAAAAGAAGCTTTGTTAACACTCGGATGTCAAGATCGATACAGTGAAACTGCATGATGTTTGTGGCTTACTCAGTGGAGACTAAAATCTTCTGTTCCTTTCAAAAAAAAAAAAACATTAGAGACTAACTCATTGGGAAGATGTTCAAGTAATTCTAGTTGAAAATAACTGGGGGAGAACCATCTAAATGTTAGAGGTAGATTGATATGTGGAATTCTTTTATTTTTATTTTATATTTTGTACATGGAGCAAGTAAGAGCAACATTAGTAGACACATCCAGATGGTTATGGTTCGGGCGATTGTGGAAAGAACTGCCATGAGAAAAGTTGACCTTTTCGATTTCCTTGCAGTTTGCTAAGGTGCCTCCTGAAAAGGGACAACAGGATTACTTACAAGACTGTTATAGTGTTATGATTTATAAACATGTATAAATAGTTGGATTTCTTATATGGAATTCTTTTATTTTTATTTTATATTTTGTCCATGGATTGTACTACTGATTTATGCCTTTGCTAGCACCTTGTTGATTTTTTTATCCAACAGCTCTGACACTCCAATTCTGGCTCCTGATTCCTGTTTCTTCATGTAAAATTCCTCCATTGGCTGACTGAGTGGTTGCATTCCACTGATAGGTGTCAACTCCACTGCTTAATTGCTTTAAGCAGAAAGTTGCTTTTTAATACTGATACAGAAAACTTATTAGTAGGTGCCAACTGACATATAAATACTTAAATCTTTTGATTGCAGGGTTCAGCACATACAGGTCCTGCGTTGACGCCAGCTGAAGTTTTGGTTGCAATCCATGACATCAATCCTGAGAAAGATGGCGTTGCACTTAAAAAGGCATGATTTGTTTCCTTCCAAAATTCTAGTTTTATGCAGAACTGAAAGCTTAATTGTCTGTTAGAAGTTGAAGCAGATGTACATGCTCATATTATTGTTCGTCTTGTTTGTTGCAATCTCTGATGGATTCTGATCTGATCAAAATTGAGTTCGTGGTTGCCATAGGCTTTAATTTTCTGAATAAAGCTTGTGTTAATCATATTTGCGGCAAGTATTTGGACATAACTCCAACCATGTCTTAGGTATTCTAGTATACATCTTGTCCTTAAACACCTCAGTATCATTTGG
Organism: Platycodon grandiflorus; assembly: GCA_016624345.1. Classification (NCBI taxonomy): domain Eukaryota; kingdom Viridiplantae; phylum Streptophyta; class Magnoliopsida; order Asterales; family Campanulaceae; genus Platycodon; species Platycodon grandiflorus. The sequence continues at coordinate 31,304,072 of CM028362.1, forward strand.
AAGTGGTTCTCTCACTAATGGATGATTATTATAAGCCCTGAAGGTGTTAGCTTACATCAATGCGTTGGTACTTGTATTGCTACTTATGTTTGTGGGATGTGTTCTCCAGATAATGGATGCGTGCTCAGCCTGTTTTGAACAGCGCACAGTTTTCACACATCAGGTCCTCGCAAAGGCATTGAACCAGATGGTAAGAACTGTTTTTGTACATCATTGGGAACTTTTGGACAGAGTATCCAGATTTGTCTGCATTCTAATTTTGATTTTTTTTGTTTTTTTGTTTTTAGGTGGATCAAACTCCTCTGCCGCTGCTCTTCATGAGAACAGTAATCCAAGCGATCGATGCTTTTCCAACTTTGGTACCTAATTTCTTAGTCTGCGCTACTCGTCTTTGATCTCTGTATCTGAGTGCTCAAAGTCATGTCTCTAATGCCTTGCTTCTGTGGACTAATTTCCCAATCTTTCATACCAAGATAAATATCTCTTGGAAATCTTTTATCATGACCTGCAATCAATCTGGGCTGTCTGTACAACTATTAAAAGATAATTTTAGAAGTGTACGCTACTTGCTATATGAGAAACTCTGACATGTTGTGAGCCGGTCTATACTACTGTGTTAAGTTATCCTTTCTTGAAACAGATTAAGTTGGCCCCAGTTTAGGCAGTTGAGCAGTTACCCAAGTTTTTTCCTCGAGGCTTCTGCTGTTGTCTGACCCCTTACTGCATTAGCCTTTTGTCCCACTTAAGTTGTCCCTTCTCTAAGGTATGCTTAGGAATCCATGACATTCTAGTTTTAACCCTAATTTATAAAACACAAGTAAAGATGCTATTGAGAATTTTGTTGTAGTTCAATGCCAAGGCAGTAGTATATTCCTAAAAGTGTTCGATTTATGGAAGAAGGACTCTTCAGAAGGGACTTTGGGAGTGTTTAGTTAAGTAAATATTGCATGTGGAGATAAGTGCAAAGCCATAAAATATTTTCGACTTGAGGCTGTATGAAATGGGAGTAGTGCAAAGAAAGTCTCAGACTACCTGAATGATGATACTTTGTTGGCAGAGCATCAGTTGCATTAAAGTCACTTGCATGTTGAAAAGTAAAGAAATGTATATGAAGATATGTTATTCTGAGTGAGTCTGCCCTGCCGCTAACCTAGAAGTTTGCAACTAAATTTTAATATTCCAATGGATTATATGGTACACGACAAAATTCTTTCACTTTCCAGGCCATAAGTCCCAGTGGTCATAATACCTTGCTAATGAAAACCATGCACGCTGCATTTTTCCCCTTTGATTTTATAGATGCTCCGGCAGTGGTAATCAAGTACCTCTATCTTCGGATTAATATTTGTTCTACCTGTGGAACTACCAGTGCTTGTCTAATATATGATGAATTTATCTACGTCTACAAGGATGTTAGCTAGTTGCTTTTTTGGGGTATGAACTTACTGGATACCTTGTAGGAGTTCTCAACTAACCCATTTAACCAATTAATTGTTAATTTTTGCAAATTACCAACCCACTGCATTTTAAGGGAGATTCAGAGCCTGGGAGAAATTTGTGCCTGCAACTGTTAATTTTTCTCTGAAAGATGGAATGAAAGAGGGTAAATGAAAAAATGATTATGCATTAAGCAAATGAATAACAGAGATTCTTCTTAGCGGTTGAACTGTCTTACCATGTTATCATGGCTAGTATAGCTTAACCATAATGGCAAATGCCTTTTCTCAGTGTTCTTCAAGACGAAAGTGCCTGAATTAGTCATTTGGATGTGGTTTTATCATACCTGGCGGCCCCCTTTTGACAAAAACTGTCTCTTCCACCCTGCCAAGTGACTTTCAAACCTTTTGATCACTGGATTCCACAAGCTGTGTTTTTGAAGGAGGCATCTAGAGGAAGTCCAAGATAAGATGTTGGGAAATGAGCAACCTTACAACCAAAGAAAAGCATAATCTCGCTCTTGGAAAAATAACATCACCAGACGTAAGGAATTAGGAAAGGTTGGGATTGTTTTAATCAAAGTATTATATTTGAAATTGGGAATGGTGAGTGAGTCAGATTTTGGAAAGATAAATGGTGCGGAAACACAGAAATGGGGAGAACATTTCCTATGCTTTTTAATATTGTTGTTAACAAGGATGAAATGGTTAGTTCCGTCTAACATGCGGAAGGGGGAGTAACTACTTGGAGTCCCTGTTTTAGAAGAAACTCGCAAGATTGGGAGATGGAACCTTTTGCCCAGTTCTTTGAACAGCTATATGCTCATAAGATTTATAGAAATAGGGAGGACAGAGTTTTATGGAAGGGGGCTAAAAGCAATATATTTTCTGTCAAATCATATTACAGGGTTTTGATAAATAACAACAGGCCTAGTTTCCTTTGGAAGGCTGTATGGAAATCTAAGGCCCCTTCTAGAGTGACCTTTTTTGTTTATGAAGCAGTCAATGGAGCTATACTTACTGGAGATAACCTGAGGATTCAGAAGAAGATATATGTATATTAGTGTTATGTGCAAGGGAGACGGGGAGAGTGTCAATCATCTTTCGATGCACTGTCCAGTCACAAATTGCGAGAGTGCTTTGGAATTTTATATTTGATTTGTTTCACTTTGTGTGGGTTTTGCCAAGCTCTGTTAAGGAGCTGTTTCTCGCGTGGTCTCTATATAGGCGGAGAAAGAGGAATAGAGCTTGGGAGGTTGCCCCTTTGGGTGTCTGCTGGGTCATTTAGGGAGAAAGAAATCGAAGGGCATTTGAGAATGAGATGAGTGTTAATAGATTGAAGGAGTACATCTTCCAGACGTTGTGTTTTTGGTGTACAGAGTCGGTGACTCTTATAGAAAATTCTTTTGTAGAGATTGTGAATAGTTTTATGTGATCTTAAGGTTTGTGTTGGAGTATACTTCCCCGTGTACACAGGATGCGCCAACTGCTTTAGCGCTTTTTATATATTACTTATCAAAAAAAAAAAAGATCCTAATGACTTGAGAGTCAGCTCAGTCTTGCTTAGAATTGGGTCATGAGCTAAACGAGTCAAACTTGGGCATGATTTGAAGAACGCTAATTATTTGAGCTTCCCCAAAAATCCCAACACTGTAAAATGACCAAGCCACTCAGGTGCTGCTCAATAAATAAATAAACATAATTATTCAAGCTGCCTCAAGTATGGGTTAGTTTGTGGTTCCCCACTAGATTGGATCAGTGGTTAAAACAGGCAAAGTAAAACAGTCAAAGTCAAACTTTGTTTAATGCTTGTGAAACAAGGGAGCTACGATGGAGCAACCCAGTATTCAATCTAACTTGCCTCGTTTATCTCAATGATCTTTATCCAGGCCACACTACCATTTCGATATTAAAAGGTTTCCCTTTCCCATTGTTATCCAAATATGGGTCAATACCAGCAAAAACACCTATTAGTTGCATGCTGTCTATTATTACCTTATAGGCCTACAGCTTTGAGGATACTGGGACTTTCTTTGGTAGTGTGGTTCCGTTGTTTCCCTTGGGTGTCAGCCTTGCATACCTTTGTGAGCAGCTGGTTTCCAAAACTGATTACTTTCTTGTTTCTCGAGTTTTTGTTCTCTAATCTGCATCTTGCACCTGCTTGGTCGACATTTTGTATTTCCACAAAATCGTATCTTTAAGACAACACAAGTTAAGATAGTGTGTATCATTTGGTTGAAACTAATAATGGCCACGATACTTTCCAGGTTGATTTTGTCATGGAAATTCTCTCCAAACTTGTGAGTAAACAGGTATATCGATTGAGGATGAAATAATATCCTGATTTCAAATTTTCAGCCTCTTAATATCTAACATAGTTTTTACCTGCTAGAGAATCTTTGAGAAGACTTCTTTTTGTGAATGTTGATCGCAGGTGTGGAGATTACCCAAATTGTGGGTTGGGTTCTTGAAATGCATCTCTCAGACACAACCGCATTCTTTCCATGTATTGTTACAGGTATTATGGCCTTGGTGTACATGAAAATTATTCACATTCCTTTATGTTTGGTTTCTCCAATTATAAGCTTCTTAACTTCTAAAATGTTGATTGCAGTTACCATCACCTCAGCTTGAAGGTGCTCTGAACAAATATCCTAAACTTCGAAGCGCTCTTGCTGCATATGCCAACCAACCTAGTGTAAAAGCCTCGCTTCCTAGGTATGTTGTTCTTGGCCCCTGACGAACCATTAATCCTCTATTACTGGGATTCACTAGTTAGCATTTGTTTAATCCTTATAAATATTTCACCATAACTTGGTCATACTGTACATTTTGTTTTGTTTTATGCTTTCATTTGGAAGGGATAGTTTTAACACATAGGATATTAGTTTAATGACGCGAGACAATGCTCTCTAAGGAAGAAGCCTATGTTCATATAGCTTCTGAAGCAGTAGTTAATATAGTGAAAGCTTGACAAATGTCACAGGAGGGTTGGAGATGGAGACTTGGTCTGGGCTGCATTCTGTGGACTAAATTGCTTTAAAATAACTGCTTGATCTGTTTAGGGCTCACAAATGACTTGGATTCTTTATTAGACGCTCAAGTGATTGGATTACTTGCCCTAAAACATTGTCAAGTTCACATATGATTGCTTCTATCCATGATTGTACTTTGTTGCAGAAATTTAATGGAGCTCCCATTTTGCAGGTCAACTCTGCTAGTTCTTGGCCTTGTAAACGAATCTCATGCGCAGCAAGCACATCTTGTATCTTCGTTCCGCACACCGGACAAAAATTCTTCGCTTCACGGTGCAACACTAACATGATAAATGAATTTTAATCGAACACCACCATAACATCATCATGATGTGGCACGAGGTTTATCCCCAAAGTCACTCCAAAGGAGTGTACGAACTGGCTGCTTATATTCCGGCTAGAATGTGCGACCAACCAGGTTAATTCACCGGGTCTAACAGGGACATGTAGCAAAGAATTTGAAGCAAGGAGTCCACCAGGAGGTACCACACATGCAGCTGGTCCCGGGAATGTACCATAGTTGTGTTTTATATTTCTTTTTATCATTTTTTTTTTTATTGATTTTGATGTCCACTTTGAGATGATCTTAGACTTGTGGATTAAGTATGGTAGAAATTTAGTCGTATTAGAGCATAGTTGTAAGTAATTGCCATCAGTTCCCCTTTTCACTGTGTAGGGAACTTGTGGATCTCATTTGGAAGAATGAATGTCAAGAGCATTTGCAGGCATTGGCACACGAGTAACATAGAACAACAAGAAGAGATCGATAACAAGCAAGAGCAACTAAACGTGAGCCTAACCAAGTAAAATAAGTCCATTTTGGGAATGTTTCGTGGTCGTAGAAAATTGCTGAAAGCTCAAATATTTTTACTTTCGTCTCTGAATAACTCCCCATCCCTGTAATGCTTGCTATATATAAAGCATCATTTATGGGCATATTCACAAGAGTGGGGGCTATTAACACCCCCACTCTCTAAATACACCCTTTCAAATTTATTTATAAAAATGTCATTATATAAAAAGACACCAATACTCTTAGCCCTACTAAATACACCCAATACTATAGTATGACATCACAAAACCTCTAAATACACCACCAATTTTTTTTGAATATACCATTTAATTTCTACAATCGCTTTCCATCTTCTTCTCAACTGTTTTTCAGCTCCTTTTCCAAACTCTAAAGTTTTTCACATCCATATTGTTTCAAGAATCAATCATTGTGCATAAAGATGCGAAGGTGACCATGAATTTAATATCTCTACCTATTTCAAGCTTAAAAATTAATTTTTCATATCTTTTTCACACTAAATACGAGTGCCTGGGTGCGTAGTATTCGGTTAGGACCGAAGGAACACCACAGTGGTCTTCGGCTAGGGCTAAAGGAACACCACAGTGGTGTTCAGCCAAAGCTGGTGGAACACCACACTAGTGTTCAGTGCAGTGCCGAACACTGCTGTGGTGTTCCACCTCTCGCCGAACACTGCTGTGGTATTCAGCCCTAGCCAAACACTGCTAAGGTGTTCCACCAGCTCTGACCAAACACTAGAGTTATTCATAACGTTAATGTTACATTTAAATAAGTGTAGTTTGATAATTTCGACATAACATCAATTCATGTATAAACAAACCTAAAATGCATAATATCCAAAGTGAAATGAAATACATAATATCCTTCATAAAATGAAATACATAATATCCTTAACCCTTTTTGCACATTGTGCCTCGCATTAAGAAGAGTTTTGCTTCATCAGTTCTCTTCTCATAGAGTCTTCTCTCTCGATGAAAACTTTCCTCAACCCTTTTTTCCTTAGTACTTGACACCCCACATAGATTTCTTGTACCTTTGCTTCCCAGCCATAATCTTCCATGTAGTTTCAGGAAACACATTACTCCACAGTGCAGCTGCGTCATGAATTTAGAAAGAATAAATAAATACTTTCTGGTCTTTTCCTCTCGTATACTTTTTCTGCACATAAGATTTTTTTTTTAGTTAAATCGATTAAACAAGAAATGTAAATATCACAATATGTTGTTCAGCAGAGGTTGAAGGAACAACACAGAAAATGCTTTTAAAACTTCAAAATGGAAGGAATTTCATACATATGACCCTTCTCATTGTTTGATTTCATTTCTTTTTCTTCTTCTTCTTCTTCCTTCTCCAAAATTGAAGATGGTTGCTTTATTTTTCTTTTTCTAGTTCCTTTTTCTTCTTGGTAGTTTGCGTATGAGGGGGAGAGAAGCTTCTTGCGTTTGAAATGGGGGACGAGTGCGGGTGTGCTGAGCTTTGCGGTTGAAATGAGTGTGAATTAGGTTAGGTGTATTAAGAAATGGAGAATAAGTATATTGATATTAGGTGGTGTATTGAGAAAGAAAAAGTGCATAAATTCAGAGAGGTAAAATAGAAAACATAGGGATAGTGTATTTAGTAATTAGGTTGGTGTAAAAAAATGAGAGTTGCTATTCACACCTAAAAATTTACTAAATACACTCCATTACTTAGTACCTCCCACCCAAATATTTTTCACCACTCAAAAAGGTAAGTACACCCCTCCCCCTAAATTTCTTACTATACCCTTATAATATTTTTCTCAAAATTAACCCATCCTACTAAGTACACCCCACCCCCCACCCACCCACCACTAGTCAAGCCCACCTCCCCTCCCTCCTTCCCCCCACCACCCATGCAACCCGCCTCGCCCTCCCTCCCTCCTTCCTCCTCCTCCTTCCCCCCACCCACCCACCCACCCACCCACCCCAATCAAGCCCACCCCCTTCCTCCCTCCTTTCCCGCCTACTCTTCCCCTCCCCCACCATCACTAATGCAACCCGTCTCCCCTCCCTCCTCCCTCCTCCCTCCTCCCTCCTCCTCCTCCTCCTTCCCCCCACACACACCCGTCAAGCCCGCCTCCATCAAGTATTTTTATTGAACAAAAACTTAAAAACAGAACAAATCAAATTACGACAAAAGTTAATCAACTCAACTTACATGAATCCATTTTTGCAATTGAATTCGATCAACTGAATCTAAAATTGAGTTTTTTTTTATTTAAAAAAAAAAATTTGTTTTGCACTGTGTAACCAAACACCCATAGTGGTGTTTGGCACCCTTACTGAACAGCTTTAGTTGTGTTTGGCAGGCTGCTAAACAGTAATTAATTATTATTTTTTTAAACTTAAAAAAATAAAAAATAAATAAGGACATTTAAGTTAAAATTTATAATGACATTTTTTTAATATTTGCAAAGAATGTACTCGGTAAAATCTTGGGTGTAAATAACAACTCTCAAAATATATAATGTCAGAATTAGTGTATTTAAAAAGAGTGAGGGTGCAAATAATCCCACTCTATACACAATTCGCATGATCTCTTGATTTTCTTTGGTTACTATAGCAATGCATCAATTTTGAGCAGATTTTCTTTGGTTAGTTACATCTTGTACGAGCAGAACATGGAGTAATTCTTTGAATAATTATAGTCATACTGACATTGTTTTTGAGGAGATTGCAAGCTACCCGGGATGCTCATATAAAAATAACTCTTTTAAATTACTCGAACACACTGACTTCATAAAACTTTCATCTCCATCACTATGATAATATGCCCAAGTACTAGAAAACAATCATTCGCAACTTCATAGAACTTCCGTCTCCATCACTTTGATAAAATGCCCAAGTAACAGAAGGGAATCATTCACAAGTAATCCATCTTACAAAATGAATTTACTTCAACTTTGAAGGTGAGGATCGAGACTTATGGGGCAATTGCACCCTTGGCCTCACCAATATCTTTACCAAAACTTTACAGCGAAACTTAGATTTCATTTCTGAAAAAGAATATTATGGAAGATAATCTCACAGAGAAAAAAATCATGATTCTTCTATCTCCATCTGTATACGACCAGCTGCTTCTAGTTTCGCTGGCGGATGTAACAACAAATCCATACCAAAGAGCCACCAGCAAGTATATGACATGCGGCACTGTTAAATAAAATGATAAAGCATTAAAAGATATCTTCTTGAGTATTGAACTATGCAAGAAGAAAATTGCTTTTATTTGCCAAGATAATCAGGCAAGTCTCCTCCTCCGTTCCTTAACACCCCTCCCCCAACCCAAACCCCAAGGAAAACAAAAGAAAAGAAAAACATGCAAAATGCAACTACATATACCTTTTTCAGACGCTCACATTGCAGATCAAAGATTTCCAGCTTCATCACTTGACGGGGAGAGCAACATCCAGGTTCTTCTCAAGCAGCCAGCCTCCAGGATAACCAAGTTCATGAGCTTCCAGATGGAGGTGCCAGTTCATTATCCTTGAACAACCTGGGGGCATACCTTCCATTTGGCTTTCATCTTCCACCACTTGTTCTATAAAAGTAGTCTCCTGAAAACATGCGGAGTCGAAAAGTTCAACATCCATACAATGTTTTAGTAAATGCACATACAAGTACGTTTGAATAATGACCATGCAAGTAAATGTACAGCGCATACTTGGAAACCCTCCTTCACGGTGTCTAATTGCCGAATTGGAGCTGAGGTGGGCCGTTTCCATTTCTTTGGGTCCCACAATATGGTGCTGTTAAATGCGAATCCTGACATATCAACATGAAATCTACGGAGTCTTTTACTTTTCTCATTTGTATTCCATCCGATAACTTGACTTCCATTACACACCGGGCCTTCCAAAACTGCCTTGCTTTTGCTTTGCGCAAGCATGGCAACTGGCCACGTGCCAAAACGGCTACAATTGCACAGTAATCAAGACTCACAGAATTCATCAATAAGAAAGCATGGCATGAGGAAAACATATTCCAGTAACAAAACTCATCGTGCAGGAAATCAATCAAATAAATGAGAAATCCAATTCATTCCCATGACATATGCATAAGGCCACTGTAAATAAAGTAATTCAAATAACAAACAAAGGAGAGCCTATAATTACATTAGCCCTACAACCTAGAATTAGAGGGCTACCACTTTTCTTCTCAGAATCTCACGTCTTTGTCGTAGAACTTCATGGGAGCTTAACAAAAGAACTAACTTTCAGCAAACGAAAACATAACTAAGAGGGGGGAGGGTTAACTATCATTTTTTCATGAACATTAAATGTTTCACTGATGGTTCCCACCCATGGCAATGAAGCAAAATTTTCAATATTTTACAACTTCTCTTGTTTTCTGGATGATTGCTCCAGATAACTTGATACATCTTGAATATTATTTCCCTAGATGTGAAATCAATTTCTAAAGCTGCACCTCATGTCGTTCACACTCTCTTTACACATGCGCCCATCCAGGTATATATATGTGTGTGTGTGTGTGTGTGAGAGAGAGAGAGAGAGAGAGAGAGAGACACACACACACACAGAGGTTCTAGCGGTCTGCATCTGAGTCTGTTGATTCTTCTTAACGCTAATAAAGTTAAATACTTGTTTCTATCAAAGGAAGGCTTATATGACGAGAATTGGATCGGGAGAAAAACAGAAAGAAAGAATTTGGCAAATTGAAGAGCCATGTGGCTAACGGTGGCAGGCATATGTCAACAACACGCAATATAATTTTAAGTATATTTTCGGATAGAAACCAGCCAGAAATAAAGAACAACATATGCTTGACAAACATATGGGTAATCTATATCTCCCGCGTCAACTAACAAAAAATTTAAAAAGGCGTTCTATACTTCAAGATTCTGAACTGGCAAATACAAAGAATCAAACAAAGAATGACACGAAACCAAACTACAATATATCTAACGAGGGTGCATCACTTCATAACACGTAGATGTCTTGACACATTTACAGTTTATGCTAGACAAACATAAATAGGTACAGAAATGCCTCAAGTGTTTGGTTTGTAACACTACAACCACTTAATGCATTTCTTACATTTCTCCGTGTAAATTATATGAGAAGGTCAAAGATGGATTTGTGGTAAAACTAGGAAAGATACAGTTCGAAATGAACATATTCATGAGATAGCAAAAGTCCCCCATAGGAGATGAAAAGAAAGGAAGTCTCTTGAGATGCTTTGGACGTATACAATGTGGACCACCATGAGCACCACTTAAGAAGTGTAATAATATGAAACTCAATAACCATCGTAGAGGTGGGGGAAGACCTAAACTAACTTGGAGAACAATAATTAAGAACGACATGAGTGAGTGTGGGTTGACAATGATCTTGTATTGGACCGAACTCTCAAGAGAATAGCGAAAATGGATTCATGTCGCCAACCCATGCAATAGGGACAAAGGCTGAGTTGAGTTTTCTCAATAAATTTTTTGTGCACGTATCATTTCTCAATTCATTTTCTTTTCCTAAATGTTTACTGGGCCAAATAAAGTAAACGTCAATTAATCCAGCTCAGTTGCTAACCTCTTCTGCTATCAAAGAATACAAGGACGAATGAGACATCACGTCTAAAACACATATTCATTCTTATGCAAGTGTGTTAAGCGTACAGCAGTAATTGAAACTGCCATTCAATAAGCAGAACAACATCCAAATACCTGTATCATAGCAAAATAAAAGTTTGTGAACTACGAGTTAAATAAAGCTGAAGTACCTGATTTCCCTAATGTTCTCAAACAACTCGAGCGAATACATATTATCATCATCAGCAAAGTAAACAATCCCATCAAGCTTATGTCGCTCAATGTGCTCGAGTGCTGTATTGCGCTGGTGAACACCTCTGTCCTTTATACTCGTGGAATTTTTCGTGCACACCAAATGCCTGTACATAATTCCCATTTCCCTCAATATCGAGGCAGTTTCCATTGAAGCTGCGTTCATCTCGACCACAATCCAAATAAGCGGTGGAGGTACAAGCCTGAGTAGCTGACCAAGTCTATTCAAGTAATATGCCTGAAGTGCTCGATTATAAGTGGGAGTCACAATAATTAACTGCTTTCTAGGGGTAAAATCAAACCTCTCCTTCACATTATTCCTTTTTTCAATGGATAATTCGACGTCATCCAACACGAAGTCCTTTGGTGCAGAGATGACTAAATCACCGAAATTCTCCTCAACATTGACTTGTGGAGGGTTGATTTCAAACGAGAAATCGCGAGCTCGTACGTCGTCAAAATCACCAAATGGAGCTAAACCTAGAACTAAACCTAGCAGGAAAAACAATAAACACCTAAAAATCGATTTCCTCCACGTGTATTGACCTTTTTTGGAGTACTTTTCTCCTGCTATAAGTCTACTGACCCCGACGCTGAATGTCGATAACGGAGATGGAGAATTACCGTTGGATAGAAGCTTGTGAGACGGCGACTGGACGGAAAATGGACTCCCTCCGTTTTGATACGGACGGTTGTGATACGGCGAGAGTGTTCTCCGGATCGAAGCCATAGATCGGATCAGTAAGCATAGAAAACGAATACCTTTCGAAATTGAACAAGGGGATGGTTGGTTTAAGAAGAAGAAACTCAATAAAAGAAAAGCAAATCGAATGGACTAATTGAATCGATGGAATAGAAAGTGGTTCACTTGTATACTGAAATTGGATTGACCGGGGGAAATAATTCCGGTGAAATTGGGAAAGGCGGCTAGATTTGGAAATGATTTTACCGCGAGGAGAGGGAAATGAGGAGCGCCAGCTAGGCAGGCGCAGCTAAGGTTGGTTGTAGCTAAAGTACGCGTCTGGGGCCCATTCACCAGTTGACACATGGCTAGTTTGTCTCCGGGTGTACGCGTCCTGGTAAATCATTGCCGGGAGGAGTTAATCTATTAAGGAGCTAACCAGTATACCAAAAATCATTATGCGGGCTCTAGCGTCAGAGAGCAGGGCTCAGGAGTCAGGACCTAATAATTGAGGCATTATAGATCTATATCAAAATTTATTGTAATAACAGTAAATAATTTAATATGATCACATTAAAAGTTAAAAATTAAAATTAAATTCAATAGCATTTCAAAATAAAAGGAAGAATGAAAATATTTTAATAACTTGAAGAGAAAGGAGAAATACTTTAATAACGAGGGAAAACACTTAATAAAAGTGAAAACCCTAAAGGCTAAAAAATTAAAAGGTCTCCTTCGCCTCTCGCTCACAATTCACAAGTCACAACAGACAACGGCAGCAGCAGGGAGGGACTTCTCTCATAGACAACGGCAGCAGCAGGGAGGGACTTCTCTCACAGACGACGGCAACGAGATCTCGAAGGCTTCTCTCTCACAGACGACGGTAGGAAAAACTCTTTCTCACTCTTGCTCTCTCTTTCTTTCTTACTTTCGCTCTCTCTTTCTCTCTCACTCTCTCACGCGTTCTCCCTTTCTCTCACCGACGGCGCACATAGGCACACAGCTTACCGATGTTCTCCCTCTCTTTCTCACCGGAGACGAAGACGAGGAGAGAGAGATTTATCAAGATTTCACAGTCGTTTTGACTTTTGAACCCTAATCGGCTGGGCGTTAGGCGGCAATTTTTCGTGGTGACGATTTTTTATTCGATTTGGCCCTAGTCACGGCGTTTAGGGGGCGCCTAGGCGACGCCTATCCCGATTTTTCGAACACTACTATTAATACCAAAGTTTACTCTTAATACACACATTATCTCAATACACCCCCTATACTAATTTCACACCAATATAATTACTCAATACACCACCCTACATTTTCTATTTTACCCCTCTCAATTAAATCAATCTTTCTTTCTCAATACACCCACCCAATATCAAAACACCCACTCTCATTTTTAAATACACCAACCTAAAATACCCACCCCATTTCATGGCAAGAAGAAACGAAACCCAGCAAAACCGTATTTTTCCCTCCCCCCATTTCAAACGCAACAACTCATTCCTCCATACTACCCTAAGAACAACTCTATTTTTTGAAAAAGAAACAACCCCCAGCAACAACTTCAAGTTTGGAGAAGGAAGAAGAAAAAGAAGGAAAAGAAAAATGTCTGGCTTCACAATGAGGAAGGCCCTAGGTATGAAATTTCTTCCATTTTAAATTTTAACAATGCATTTTTGTTTCAATTTTTGTGTTAAATATCATTTTATTTGCAATGTATATGGTATTTGTTGGGTTTTGTGTTAAATTTTTGTTTTATTATGTTTGACACTGGTTGAAGGAACACCACAGTGGTATTTGGCTATGGCTGGAGGAACCCCACAGTGGTGTTTGACCAACGCTAACTGAACATCACAGTGGTGTTTGGCCAACACCAACCGAACACCAATATGGTGTTCCTTCAGCATTGACCGAACCACTGTGGTGTTCCTCCAGCCCTAGCCGAACAATGTTGTTGTGTTTCTACAACCTCTACTGAACAACATATTATGATTATTTACATTCATTGTTTAATCGATTTAACTAAAAATATTTCTTATGTTCAGGTTATGTAGCAAATGTATATGAAAGGAAAAGACACACTACTTCAAATAAAAGACAAAGATAGCCTGAACAACAACAGCCTAAGGATCCCCCACACGTCCCAAAGTGATGTGATTCCAAGATCGTGACAAAGCGGAACCAACCAAGAACGCGGATTAAAACAGAAAAACAACGAATTAAAGAAAAGATAGGGAGTTTCCCTCAACCCTAGGGCAGATTTAATCCCTAGAACCTTGGGGTGCAACCTTAACCCACTAATCGCAATTGATTAGGAACCAAGATCACGGAACGCCACAAGCCTGCAGCTCAACAAACTTGATAAGTTCAAGGGTGAGAATTCCAATCCAAGAAATCTCTCAAAAGCTCACAATATTGTGAAAACTCAATTCAATTTAATAATAATCAAAGATCTAAAATTTTACAATGAAAGAGAAGCCTTTATATAGGCTTACGAACCCTAATACTTGAAGGAAATAGAATCCTAAAATAAAAGGAAACAATTAACAATTACCTAAACTATATAGGAAACAACTAAGTAACTTACCTAGGCTAATTAGGAAACAATAACAAACCAAAATAAGGAAAAGACTATCAATCTCGTTTTTCTAAAGGCCTAATTTTGAAAAGTGCACTTTGGCCCCCTAAAGTCATCCATTTAGCGTTAAAAAGATCCCAAAGTCATCCATCATGCCTAAGATGATTTTAACGGGCGTCTTTGAGTCTTTAAGCTTTTTTCATGCATTTGGAAGCCTTCGAAGTCATCACACTGGCCACAGGGCGAACACTGGCCACAAGGCGATCGCTTTGAAACGTTTTAGGGCGATCGCTTTTAATCCAGTAGTCAGGGCGATCGCTTTGTAGAATTGTAAGGTGATCGCTTTAAAGGCAGAATGCCTCTTCTTGGGCTCCTCCTCTTGGGCCTCGAACGGGTTTGCTTGACTTTGAACCCACTTGATCATAATTGGTTCACTTGACTTGGGTCTTGACTTTGAACCCACACGTCCCAAAGGAACAAGAACAACCTCCTATACAGATGTATGATTACGATTTTAAAAGAGATACCAGTTTTGAAGAGGAGGATAGAGAAAAATTAGGAAGAGAGGAAGGTGTTGGAGATGAGAGAGAAGACCAGACATATACCCCATTTCTCGGTGGTCCTGTTAATCCATACCTACTGACTACTTATGAGACACACGTAGCACGTTATATATGGGACGGGCAAGAGAGAGACCATCTCAAGTGTAATAATCATGCTTCTAAACTAGTTCAATAGAGTTGTCATACAGATGTATGTGATAAACGATGGTTGAATCTTGTCAAAGCCTCCAAGTTGTATCAATTAAGGAGAACATCGTACTTTAAAGTTGACAAAGTCTTGATCAGTGCATTTATGGAACGGTGGCACCCTGAGATCAATAGCTTTCACCTACCGTTTGGCGAAATGACAATCACATTGGATGATGTCTTTTGCTTTACAGGTCTTCCGATCACAGGGGTTCCAGTTTTATCGAGACAGAGTTTTACACCAACCTCCACTTATGGTGTTGAAATTTGGTTGGGAGTTTCTTACGTTGAAGCGATAAAAGGAATGAGAGGTGCGAGGGGGTCATCTGTGAAGCCATAGTGGCTCAGGGAGAGGCTTAGTCAAGATGCTATGTCTGATGATCCGAAACGACATACATTCTCAGGTAGGGCTTATTTATTGTACACCTTAGGTTGTACAATTTTTGTTGATAAGAGTAGCACTCAGGTCAACACATCGTACTTGGAGTTCCTGGTTGATCTTGACAACATTCATACGTATGCATGGGGAGCTGCCACTTTAGTTTATCTATGGAACACCACATTGGTGTTCGGTCACCCCTGATGGAACACCACAGGTATGTTTGATTGGTGGTGACCGAACACCACTATGGTGTTCCCGACCCAGGCATGTATGAAAATGCATGAAAAAATCAAATTTTAAGCTTGAGAACGGTAGAGATACTTACATTCGTGGTCTGCTTCACTTCTTTAGTTTCCATGCTTGGTTTTTGTTACAATATGGATGTTGAAACTTATGGGTTTGGTTTTGGGAGTTTGGTATGAGTTGGTAGAAGTTGGAGAAGTTGAAAGTTAGAAGTTTGGAATGAGTTTATGAAGTATTATGGAGGAAGGCGTATTAAAAAATTGTTTGGTGGTGTATATTGAGGTTTAGTAGGTATCATAATATAGTGGTGTTTGTATTTAGTAGTGAAAGGGTATTTATATGTTTTTAAACAATAACATTTTTGTAATTAATTTTTGGGGGGTGTGTGTAGACATCCAGAATTCATACCCCGCATTATACGAATTGTCCTATAAATAATTATTTATTTATAAATGGACTAACACTTATTTTTATGATTATTTCATGGAACAAAATATCAAACAGGATTAACAACGTCCAACAAACATCAACAACTTCAGTTAGATCAACATCAAGGGTCAAAACTGAAGATATAAAGCTTACAGGGTGCAAAACATAAAAGAAGATGATTCCAAGGTTAAAAAGCCAAAGGAACAACTTCAAGGCACAAAGATTAAATAAAATTGACGAGGGACCTGAAGCATAAAAAATGAAACATGAAGATTCAAAGTGTAAAAATCAAATGAATGCTTTGGTGCGCCACTTCTTCTTCTTGTGCGCCGCGCGCCAAAAGCTGTAAAGCTTTGGTGCGCCGTCTCCTTTTTTGGTGCGCCGCGCACCAAACCAAGCACTGCCACAAGTCAAGCCGCCGACTGCTGAAGACTTTGAAGGCAAGAACGAAGCTTCCTCCTTGCTTGCCCCCGAGAGTATCATCACAAATATCTCTCAAACTCTCACCTATAAATACATTCTCCCTCTCAAAGGAGAACTCACACACAACAACACTCAATTCACTCAGTTCACTCTCAGCTCTCTCTTCCTCTCTCTCTCTCACGGTAGAAAGAAAGAAAAGAAAAAGAAAAGAAAGAAAAGTTCTCTGCTCTCTCTCTCTTGCTCTCCCTCAGCCAGAGAAAACAAAGCGTTCTCTCCCTGGGCAAATTTCATACTCACACACATACATAATACACACAACACAGTGTTCTTTGAACACACACAATATCAAAACGTAAGTTTTTCTTTCCTCATATCGGTAGCAGTGGAAGTACAACGGTCAGGCTACGAGCTAGCTTGATCAAATATAAAACAACGACTTAGAACTTGGCCCAAATTCTGTAAAACGACATAAGGTAATTCCTTTCGATCGTTAGTTTATTTATCTGTTTTAAATATGTAAATATATTAGATAAATTGTAAATGTATATATTTACTTTGATACATTTGATAAGTAAATAAATGTATTATATTTAAGTTCCGGAGCATTCGCTTCATTTATATGGTTGATATTATATGTGTATCTATATATATAAATATGTAATATAATATATATAGATACTTTAAACTAAAATTTCATTTTAGTTATTTTCGTTAAATATAAATACATATTATTTATTTATTTTGTTTATTTTACTATAAATAAAGTATGTATACATTTTATATAGTAAACGGAGATATAAATCTCCGTGATCTGTTTTCTTCAGTCACATAGTATAATGAACCCATAGCATATAAACTTGAGCATGCAATCATAAGAGACCGAAAGGGTGAGTTGGGTGCATAAAACCTTCCCAACTCGTAACTTAGCATTCGAACTCACAATCTCAGTTTTTCTCTCCTTTCCTATATAAATGAGGGTGGCGACTCTGTTTTCAATATAAATGTGTCCTTCACATTTATCACAACATTTATTCGAGAGTCTAGAGTGAAAAGGCCCAGGAACGATCTACGGATCGGGGTGCTCACAGTGGCGACTCTGCTGGGGATAATAAAAAAATATATTTTTTTAGAGGGCTAGACTCATACATTTATGTTTTGCATGCTATTTTGTTTTATTTTTATAATATGATTATATGTTATCGGTTCATTTTATTTTTGTGACACATTTAAATGTTACATGTTTTATTTTATTACACATTTCTTTCATAACATGATTAAAATGTTATTTGCTTATTCTATTTTGTTCACTTTATTTTTTGTAACATGTTTAGTGTTACATGTTTTATTTTTTGTAACATGTTTTATTTTCTAACATGATTATCTTGTTACGTAATTATTTTATCTTTGTTACATGTCAAAAAATAGTACGTGCTTTATTTTTGTTGCGTGTTTTTATATATCATTTTTATATGTTAGGTGTATTTTATTTGTGACATGTATAAATTGTACGTGTTTTATTTTATTTAACACATGTTAAATGTTACTTTTTTTATTTAACATGTTAAATGTTATTTGTTTTATTTGTTACGTATATATACTACTCGTACTAACACTTGTGTGTACAAATATATTCATTTGATCGGGCGATATCACCAAAATTTATTATTTATAATACTTATTTATTTATTTATTTTATTTATTCATTCTTTGTACTCTCGGGCTTAAGTCCCACCTTTTATTGCTTTCCTTAATTGCTAATAACAAAAAAAAAGAAAAGAAATTCTTTTCAAAAATTGGAAAAAATACAAGTTTTCAAAATGAGACATTCTTTGCAATCCATTGAATATTTCCAAACACAAAAAGAAAAAATCATCAGCTTTTATAGAGTTGAACTACGGTGACCTGAGCCTCGTTTTGAGGGACGTAGGCAGCCTTCGGGGTGCGGTTATGTTTTCAAAAAAATTTAAAAAAAAGTTTCAAAAAACTTTACGGTTTTCATTTTCCTTTTAATCTCGGTAATCTTTACCGCTTTAAATTCTTTCATTTATTGGTTTGTTCTTTTCTCGGGGCTCCAAATCCTCGAGTTGTGGTTGTGTTTCTTTTCTTGCAATTTTCAACTGCTAATAAAACACAACCCACATCACATGAATAAAAAAAAAATGGACATTAATTCTTTTAATTGTATATACATGCCTCACTTTCATTTACATATAATTGTAAAAAGAGTCTTTTAGCTACTGCGCACACACGTGCACTCATTTATTCCGAACTGTTACCAAGCTTCAAACCCTAGTATAGCCACGTTGAAGTGAAACTGGGTAGGTCATGAGCCCAGCATTCTTTCAGCCGACACTATCCCTTTCCGCGCGATTACTAATCGTCCTCTGGGAAGTAAGTCATCCTAGCCCTGCATAGCCACGCCTAATTAATATAGATTTCTAGGACACTTCAAAGACCGGTTGGTTCTTATTGTCACAAACATGCTTTGTCAATCCTGTGCATAAAGACAAAAAGAAATCAAATCAAAAAAGAGTCGTCGATTGACAAAAGAGTCTGTTTGATCACAGCAAAGAAAAAATATGTCTATAAACACCAAAGAAATACAAAAAAGAGTCATACTCTCCCATAAGAGAATCATTGTGATAAAAAAGGTCAACAAACAAGCAAAAATCCTCATGCATAGGATTGACAAAAAAAGTCAATGACATATGCCTAGACAATTCGGATGGTGGATCTTGAAGAAAATATAGGCCCTTCGCCTGAGATCTGTCCAATCTTGGGAAGTCGAAATACAGGTGGAATACGAAGGTCCTATATTTTGCGAGAGAATCCACTATTCCAGGAATGGATCACAAGTCAAAACAAAGCATTGTCACTTGTCCAACCATCTTAGGGTGAGTCAAAATGAAAAGAGGAACAATAAAATTGTGTTGTACCCAAAAATATTTCCAGAACCTAACTCCTACCCATACCCCTAACCTTTCAGAAACCTGGCCTTGAATTGGAAGAGGACTAGCACTGGGAGGTTGACAAGAGTATCAAGTTTAGGTTCAGAGTCAAGCACAGAAAGTCTGTGTCTGAATCAGATGGCCGATCAGGAAGGGAATACTTCTGCAGGATATGACACAAGTGCTCCAGGATATACTCCAACCCCAGTAATGCAACAATGGATGGATCAGAACATGGAAGCCATGATCACTAGGTTTTTGGCCCTTATTTAAAGTCAAGGGCTAGCCATAGGACTGCACCTGTCTCTGCAGGACCTGTCAATTTATCACCCTCAAGTGTGAATGCAAGTTTACCCAATCCAAACATCTACTCTACGTTCCCACATGCCTATTCTCCATACTCTCCATATCCATATTCCCCATATCCAAATACATTCCCGTCTTACCCAAACACATTCCCTTCTCAGCCAAATGCCAATCCATCAAACATAAACGTCCATCATCAGTCTCAGGCTACCACTATTCCAATCTCAAACACCTCTCCTTATCCAAACACCTCATCTCTATATACCAACATCCCCTTTTCAAACCCAAATGCCTTCCTTTCTCACATGACAAATCCAATCCAAGGCAGTTCACACTTGAATCCAACCAGTCATATCCCACAGGATCAAGCTAGCCCTATCTACCCATTTGTTGTTTATGCACCTCAAACCAGAGTGATAAATATTGTCCTTCCTTACAACGCTCCTTTAGTAGGACAGCCTCCCGCAGCAGCAAATACAGGGGCTGCAAGTAAGGCAGAAGTTAGAGAATTGAAAGACATGGTTCTGACAGTTTTGAACAAAGGCAATTTTACCGCAAAAGCAATGACACTGCAGCCTGCTACTATCTTGCCACCAAAATTCAAAATGCCTGATATTGAGAAATTCGATGGGACAACTTTCCCTATTGCACATTTGAGATCTTATGCTCATGCCATGCAGCAGAGAGGTGCAAGCTTTGAGGCGATGGTCTCTAATTTTTACTTAACTCTGATTGGGGCTGCGAAACAGTGGTTGATGTCAGTTGATAGCACCACAATTGCTACCTGAGACATGCTCGTTGATGAGTTTCAGAAGAGGTACAAAGACAACAGCAATTGGGGAAAGAATAGGCGAGACCTTAAGTTATGCACCCAATAGGAAACTTTTGCTGACTTTGTCGAAAGATGGAGGAAGAAAGTAGTGCAAGCTCTTGAAAGGCCTGACCCGGTTGAGCAATCGTGCATCCTTTTGAATAATCTTTAGCCTGTTTTTCATGAACGAATGCGGTACTTGTCATATGCTGACTTCTCTGCCATCCTTGATGTTGGGTTTTGCATCGACAAAAAAATTCAGGCCGACCTCATAGAGGCACGTTTAAGCAGCTCTGATCATCTTGGTATGAGCGATTCAGATCACGAGATCTACGATCACATTATCGATGATGATGCAGTTGTCGAAGAATCCTCTTCTGAAAGTGATGACTGAGATCCCAGGAATCAGTAAACAATGGTTGAGAGTGATAGACCCCCAAGAACATATCCCTTTTGCCTGCAGTGTCAATATTTCTTGTGAAGTATGCTCAAATATCTTTTATATAATCTTTTGTTCTCAAGTCAATTGAGTCTTTAAATTGAACCTTTCGAGTCTGTCTCAGATATCGAGTCCAGGTCAAATCCTTGTGTGATTTCTTGAGTACCCTTGAGTCTAGCTTATCGCTAAATATCCTTTGGATGTCGAGTCTTCTCAAATGATGAATTGACTCACCTCAAAAATATGATAAACATTATACGAGTCAATGATGAATCATTTCAAAGTCATGGGCCCACAAATATTTAAACACATAAATATACGCAGAGTGAGTCGAGTGTCTTGACAAAGATTGTCTTCGACCCATTGCAATTGAGCTGTTACTAGCACATTGGCTACACACCCAAAAACCTCACATTCAAACCCATCCAAGTCCCAAGCCTTGCTCAAAGGCCACACCAATATTAAACCCATACACAACCCATAGGCCTTGCCAACACCAAAACACCCTTCCAACCCTCGCCCGCTCGAGAGACCATCTTCTTGAGTTTGCGCCCTCCAAAGCAGGGGCTGCTCCATCCTTATATTTATAAGGAATGACCCTTCACCCGCTCCACAATGAGAGAGAGAACTTTCTTTCTTCTTTCTCCATTCTATTCCATATGCTCAAAAATAAAAGTCAATAGAGCTCTTTAGGCTTAATCCCGAAGGGCAGCTTATGCAAAAAAAGAGGAGCCTCTCATGAGAAATCTTTCTCTATCACCCTTAATCTATCTCTTTCTCTATCTCTCTCAAACAAATTGGAGTCTATCTCTCGAGCAAAACCAAACAGCCAATCATCATAGCCAAACAGCTAGCCAACCACAAAGGCCAATCCCTTAGCCAAAAAGCCAATCTCACATCCAAACCTAAACACTTAACCATTCCGCCCAGGCCCAGTCGCCATCAACAGCTTTGTTTCAATCGGTTATAACATGATCCGAGTTAGGATGATTGCCAAAAGACATTAAAATACAATAAATCCAAAGGAGGGTCCATAACCCATCAATCAAGGGATGTTCGGCGATATAGTGAACTCAAGGTTCTCGAGTCTCCTTGGAGCCGTCTCTTTATTTCTTTGAGCATGCTCTTTCTATCCCTTCTTTCATTTAGTTTCCCTGTGGTTTTTTGTTATCCATCTCACGTAAACTCCTCAATCGAGTCACCCTAAGGCATGTCCGTCAATTCCGACATACTTCTTCTGAGTCTTCTCACTAAACACAAAAACTTGAGTCACCATCAGAACTTCTCAATCGAGTCTTCTAGGGCTTCAACCATTTGATCATTTGATCATTGTTTCTATCATGGCCAAAGAGCAAACAAGGGGCTGCATCCCTTTTCAGATTCGAGATCTTTCTAACCGATGGCATAGTTGGTAGTTGGTTCATCACTGTCAAGGGACGAGCATGGGGCTGCACATATTTGATCTTCGAAAACATGATCTTTTAGACACCAATCCTATAGGGCACAAACATGAGGCTACACCCTCTAGATCTCTGAGTTCGGGATTTCATCCTTCAACTTGTCATACACAAGCAAGGGGCTGCACCCTCCTGACCTTTGTCATCATCATGAGTTCGTCTTGTCAGAAGACGCAAGCTTAGGGTCGCATCCTTCCGATCATCACACAATGATATATCATCACACATTTGACTTGCCATACACAAACAAGGGGCTGCACACCTCCAATCTTCATAGAATGATCGTTCTCTTTAATTTCTCCATGCTTTCTAATTACAAAGAGGGCTCTAGTTCAGATCTCCAAATCGTTGATCAATAATCATGGTTTTTCACCAAAAAAAAAAAGGGGAGCGAGGAAGACTTCCTCAACATTTGAGAGAAATGGGCCGTGGAGCTTTTCCCTGTGGAAACATGGCCAGACAGTGAATTTGTGTATTGCCTAAGTCAGATTTATGGGAAAGATGCTCCAAAAACCAAGGAAATTACTGATAGGGTGGTAAACTTATTGAATGAGTTGTTTGAACATTATAAAAAGAAAGCTGAAAAAGCTAATGTTGGGAACAAGGGGCCTTCTTCATCTTCAAATTCTGGTGGAGTTACTAATTTTATGGATATTGATGCTACCGCTGATTTAGAATCGAGTTTCTTAAAGTACTTGGAGGAGCAAGGGGGTATAACCAACAAGTCGGAAGTAGAAATTTATTTGTCGGATGGAATGGAGAAGAGAGATGAGAATTTTGACATTTTAAGTTGGTGGAAAATCAATTCATTGAAATTTCCAGTTCTTTTTCAAGTTGCTAGACATGTGTTGGGAATGCCAATATCCACTGTTGCTTCAGAGTCGGCATTTAGCGCCGGTGGTAGGGTGATTGATCCATTTAGGAGTTCTCTTACTCCTAAGACCGCTGAAGCTTTAATTTGTGCACAAGATTGGATACGAAAAAGCCCAACGGATCTCGAGCTCCCGGATGTGCATGCTAAGGCTATAGATGAATTGCAAGAATAATTAGAGAGCATTGAAACAGGTAAATAATTAAATATTTCCCATTTTGTGTCTTTGTTTTAAATAACTTCTTGAAATATTAATACACTATATCTTAATTTTTAGATGAATTTGCAAGTGGACCAAAGTTCTTCGCACCGTGCATGCTTGATGATTGATCGTTACTTGGGTAATTTTATCAAATAGCAAGGTACGTGTTTTTTTTTCGTTAGTATTATAACTTGGTTGTGTTAGGTTATGCTTGATGACTGGTCGTGTTTTTTTTTGTTGTGATAGTCTTGATCAGTCAATAAATGTTTAGCTTTACTTTTTATCAAACCATATACTCGTATCGTGCAAGTATTTGAAACAGAGAATTAGTACTGAGTTCAGTATTTGAAACAGAGAATTGGTATTTGAAGCAGATTGTCATTTGACACTGCTATAATGGTTCAGTTCTTGATATAGTATTCTATCTTATAGTTGGCATTGATAGTGTTATTACTTTTTTACTAGATCAATATTAAGCTTATTGTTGTGCAATTTTTTTTGTGCAATTTTCCTCTTCCTGCCCATCATTTCTTTTTTTGTGCAATTTTTTGCATCATTGATAGAATGCTAGCTTCCTCAACTCTAAATTAAACCTGTGCAGCACAGGTTTAATTGGTCTGACCTCTGGATAAGCCTTCCACATAAATAACAGCATTCGCACGAGCACTTCTATCTTCCACATGACCTTCAACAGTTTAGTGTCCAGTTAACCTGTTACCCAAGATTCCTCATTTCATTGTGAAATGAAGCCATGTCTGAATTTAAAACCTCTTTCAAATAGCAAGTCAAACATAAGCAAGTATGCACAGTGATGGAGTACCAAACAGAGAATTGTAAAATATTTGAAGCAAGAACTTGTATCAAAACACTTTGTTTGTCTTCAAATCTCCTCTTTGTGGTTATAGAATATGATGAAGGCTTCACCTTATAAGCTAAAATAACTTCTTCTAACTAATACAAGTCCATGATCATAGATAGTAATCATATAATTGGTGGGGATTGAGTTCCCTAAACAATGACCTGATCATGGGGAAATTCCATGATACAAGGCTTGATTCGATCTATAACTCTCTGATTTGGTTTCCTCAAAGCGCCTGACTTGGGGTGTTGCAAATTGGGCATTTAGTTGTATATAGATATATGAAAAATCCACAAACACACTTTTTTCTTTTTGCTGATTATTGAAAAATCTGCGTTTTTTTTTTTGGGTTTTGTAGATCATGAGTGGATTTCAACCCTATGACGAAATTTAGTTATACTCTGCCCTTTTTCATGCAGCTTTTAATTTTTTTAGTACCATTGTTGTGTAGTTTCTGTGGGGATTTGTGTGTCAGCAATTGATTGTTTGATTCGAATAACGTTGCTTAAAAAGAGTATGAAGATTTGCTGATGAAGGGAGCACTTCAAGATATTGGCTGGTTGGTTCCACTTCCATTAATTTTCATGTTATAATTTTTTGATAGACTTTTTAAGTCTTGTATTTTTATAAACTTTTTAAGTCTTGCTTATAATTTTATAAACTTTTTAAGACTTTTTAAGTCTTGTATTTTTATAAACTTTTGATAGATTTTTATAAATTTTTTGATAGACTTTTTAAGTCTTGCTGACTGAAGGGAGCACTTCAAGATATTGACTGAAGGGAGTCGTTTTATAAACTTTTTAAGTCTTGTATTTTTAATTTCTTTAATCTTCCGTTGATGTCAGGCTTGGTGTGAGCATGGAGCTGCATGTGATGACTATGGAGCTGCTTGGGAAGGCTTTTGAAGAGTGAAGACTTGTGAAATTAGAAGAAAATAATGACTTTATTTTTGTTTGTTTGTACATTTGATGTTGCTTTTGATTTGAATGTTTCTATCAATTTAATATGTATGAATGATAAATTTTTTGGATGTTTAGTACTTTACTTCATTGGAAAAGCCCAATAGGAAGTTATTACAATGTAAATGGACCATTGGGCAGCATTTTAATATATAATTATTGTACTTTGATCCAATGTATTTTTACATAAAAATTCAATAGGGCTGAACAATTGAGCCCATTTAGGAATTTAGCCCACAAACCAAAATTTTACATAAAAATTCAATTGGGCTGAACAAATGAGCCCATTTAGGAATTTAGGCTTTAGCCCACAAACCAAAAACCGAAAAAACCGAAACCGCACCGACCGAAAACCGAAACCGAAATGAAACCGAATTATTTCGGCCCAATTAGACTTAAAACCGAGCCTAGGCGGTTTGATGTCGGTTTTAGCTAAAAACCGAGCCGAGCCGACCCGTGCTCAGCCCTAACGATTGGACTATTTCATTTATTTGGTTATATTGATATTGAAATTCCTTCTTTGAAATTTTTTTAAAAATTATTCGCTTTGAATTTGAAATGTTATGCTAAACTCCAATGATGTACTGTTGATATTCATATTTATTCATTACTCTGATTTGACCTTCTTTGTGTGTCCACCCTCCTTAGTAACCGGAGGGGTGACGTTTGAATTTACTGAGCATTGTTTGCTTACCCATTATTCTTCTCTCCAGGTCACAGGTGAGAGTTAAGGTTGTTAGTTGGAGGTCATATTCTAAGAGATGGACTAGAATTGATCGTGTTTTGTTCCATTGTAATAAACTGTCTAAGAGGATTTTAAGGATTTATTAATTTTGGCCAGTCCTGCGAGACTATTTTAATTTCTGTTTGGAATTACGAAGGTTGTAAAACTTGGGATTTTATTTTCTGGTATGCGTTGTGGATTGAATTAAGTTAATATGTTGGTTCACATTATTGAGTTAAGTTAAATTTTGTAGTAGCGTGACTGGGCTTGAGCCGTATGATTGGGCCCGGGTTTGGGGCGTTACAGTTACTAAATTTATCTTCGTCAACTATCATATCTCTCCATGTTCTTTAAATACTATAAGGTGGACAACTAGGCCTATAAATTGAGCCAAGCTACTCGGATTCGGCTCGAGTCCGGCTTGGTAAAGTCTGGCTCGGCTCTGGTCTATTTAGAAAATGAGCCAAATTCAAGCTTTAAATCAGGGTCATTTTCCAAATCGAGTCAAATTTGAACATTACGAGCTCGACCCAGTAGGCATGTACTCCTTGTATGTTTGATGAGCCTAACTTGAATTGGGCCCGACTCACAAGGCTCGGCTCACTCGCAATGTTCGATGGTTGAAAAAATGTTTATACGGTTTATATTACACAATCAATTGCTGACTTTTAGGAAATATTGAAATTAATTGCAAAAATCATCCAATCAATCTATCAATCACCTCTATTACGTTCCCTTCTTAATTTCTTGTAAAACCCAAATCAATTCTATAAAAACACATTGCCCTTAGCTTAGTTCTTGTGGTGTAGTATTCTTCCGTCTAGTTCATGCAAATACTTCAAGCTCGAGCTTGGTATTTCTACATTCTAATCGAGCCAAATCTAAGATAGGTAAAAAAAACCAGCTTGAGCCGAGTTTCAGCCACTACAAAACTTAATCGAGCAACAATGAGCAAGGGTTGTAATGGGCCTAATTGCTAAAGAAAGAGTAGGAATTAGGCGTATATAATTTTGATCGAAATGAATGATAGCCTATATAATTGGTTAATCTAAGATCATCATTTGATTTTGTGTAGGGCTCACAGAATAAATTATTTTTTTCTCATAGTATATTACATGGATGACACACTATTGGCATAAATTTTCAAAATTCCTATCATAACTTAATTTTCTATTGCATGGAAGTTGTTTCTAAATTTATGTTAATTAAATTTACGTGAGTAATTTTGATGTATAATTGTATACTAGTAATTCACCGTGTGATGCACGAATTGTATATTAAAAAAGTTTAATTTTTTAGTGACTCTAATATATGAAAATTAAATATATTTACTCCCTCCGTTCCAGGCAAAGAGTCTACTTTCCTTTTATAGAAGTCAACATAAGAATAAATCAAATAAAAAATTTACATACTTTACTTATGTTTTAAGAAATAAAATTTTATTAATTAAAAACTATCTTAATAATACTATGGATTACAACTTTAATAACTTTGTAAAAACCACTAGATTTATATTAATTATTGGTCAAACTTTAGCTTAGTTGACCAAAAAAAGTCAAACGTAGACTCTTTGCCTGGAACGGAGGGAGTAAAATGTAAAGATAAAATAAGTAAATTTATAAGAAAGAAAATGAAGGTTTTTTGAGAAATTAGAGGTAGGGAGAGAGAGGGAGAGAGAGAGACCCAACTATAGGGGGAGTAAGGAGTTAGAGGACGGTGGAAACCAAGGGGTTTTTTGAAAATTTATGTATTGTTTCCATTTCTATTGAATTTTTTTTAAGAATTTATGAGTGAAGACTTGTATTTTTAAGACAGAACTTTTATTATCAAAATAAATGAACTTTTATTTTTTGGAACTAAACTTTTGGCTGGAAAAAAATTAAAAAAAAAAAAACTGTCATGTGGCAGCAGTGGATTTTACTTTAGTCATAGTTAATAATTTATAGTTTTTTTGAAAATATTAAGTGATTTGTCGATACATGTTATCTTATAGAATCTCCATCGAGTGAGATTTTTGCTTGTAAGAAACTAAGAAAATTTATGATATCATAATTAATTACAAACGATTAACTTGACGAGCAAATACTGAGTGCAATTGTGATACCATGTCAATTGTATTACCACCAATCAAAATGTATTATAACACCTTGGTGACATGGAGAGCAAGGTTGGTTTATTTTGTTCATTTTAATTGGTTGACAATACCACGTTAGCTAGCGATATATCCCTATTGCACTTAATATTTTTCCTAACTTAATGCCTAATGTATCACAATAGACCCTCCTTGGTACAAATTAAAACCCTAAATCCTAAATTGAGACTGAAGATGCTAAAACGCAAAATCATGTAAACATTAAACCCTAAAATACATTAATTAACCCTTTATTTATTCACTACCCGTATTTAAATGTCAAAGATTTTAGGCTTTCCACGTTCATAAATTCAAAAGCATATTCACGGGGGTAAGCCTATGGTTTGAGTCCCAATGTCACCCCCAAAACGCTTCTATTGAGTTTTGTTAGATTTTCTTGTTCGCTCAAGGGTAGTCTAGTCCTTCCAATCTAAACAGATTTAATGAATGTATTAGAAAAAAGTTTACCTTGATATATTATGCCATATATCTGCAAAGCATTGCACGGTCGGCCCTCCTCTTCTTCGACAACGGCAACTCATTCAAACATACGTATCTCCTTTAGGCTCCCTCCAGCTCATTCTTTTTTCCCCACCGATGTTCATCCATCTGTGTGTGTGTGTACAACCTGATTTTGGTTCAATGGTCCGTCACGTGAGTTTCAAGCTTCAGCTATGGCCTTGATCTTTGTTGGTTCATTGACTTGACCCATTTCAAGCACTCTTACAAAGTAGGATCCAGAAAATTACAGTAATGGTGATCTGGATTTCAAGCAAAAAAAATTCAATGATTTAACCACCGTGCCTCATACAAATTATTTTTTCCCTAGCAAAACGCAAGTACTATTCAGACGTTCCACAATATACACGTTTCACGAAGAAAATTTATGCAATCGGAGTTTGAGAGAGAAAGTACGTAGCTATCTTGACACGAGCACCTCCATTGTCACCGTTGGGAAACCCGTTCACTGCCTTTTCGAGCACGTAGGGCTCCTTTTCAAGTTTTAGGATTCGATTGAGGTGATCGTCTATCGACGCCGGAGGGGGATTTGGATCCAAAGATGCTAGTGAATAACCTCTGAAATGAGTTGTTTTGAGCACATCGTTGAGGGAAGCTCTTGAAAGCAAGTTTTTGTCGGAGGCACTCCAAAAAATGCTGAGTACACCCATTGTGGTGTTCGACACCCTTGTCGAACACAAATATAGGTGTACTAAATAGTGTTTAGCATGATGCTGAACATAAAATAAGTGTACTTAATAATTTTTCGGGGATAAATAGCAATCCTCCTGATTAATTCACCTCTTTGCTCACTAAAAGTCGACTTAATATTGATGGCTGGTGAACTTTTCTTATTGTACAGAGGCTCCCAGCTGGTCTTGGTTGGGCGGTCAAAGTTTTCTACCCATATTAATTTTCCTTTTTCTTTTATTTGGTGGGACATTTACCGTTTTATTGAATATTGAATGAAATAAAATTTGATATGTTTTAAATATACTAGTACTATATATATTTATTCCTTTGATATTACAATTTAATGTCTTACATAATATTATTTATTGTCAAAACGGGCTAGCTGGGCGGGCTGACCCGCAACCCGTTACTAGACGGGTTGGGTTGGATTGATTTGCCGAATGAGTAGGCTGAAATATCTCAACCCAACCTAACCCACCTTGGGTTACGGGTTGAGACAGGTCAATCCGCCAAAAAAATTTGTTAAAAACTCAATGTCTAACAAATTAAAGCAAAAAAAAAAAACATATCACAATTATTTTTAATTTTTAATTAATGAAATAAAAAAGCAAACAAAATGTCTAAGAAAGAATCTAACAAGTTAAAGTCAAAAAAATTAATGAATATAACTACACTTCTTAAAAATCAAAGAGTCAAACTAAATTTATATAGTCAATCAATTTGGCGGGTTAGCCCAACCCAACTCGCTTCAACCCGCAACCCGCTTCAACCTGTAACACGGACGGGTTTAACCCGTTTGACCCACCTCCTAGCAGGATCAAAATTTATTAGCCCAACCCACCTTTTTTAGGTGGCGGGACGGGCTGGCCCGACGGGTTCAACCCATTTTGACAGCTCTAATATTATTACATTTTGTATGATTTTTCTTTTTTAATAAAAATTGAAAGAGGTTGATTTTGATATATTTTAGTATTTTATATGAAATACAACTTTGCTAAAGGATATTTGGTTATTAGTGAAGGATAAGGAGGTCTTTTTTTTTGGTAATTCAAGAGCATTTTGTCTTTTCATACGGTCAAAGTAGTCAAAACTAATAGAATAGTAATAGATGCTCACAGAAGGTGGCACCGAAACCAGGCCAAACCTTTTGGAGAAGAACTTGAATATGGCCAAAACTGTAGGTGTAGCGCTGCAGATTACCTATATTCACCGGAGCTGGGAAAATTATACGCTTAAAAATTGCAATTCGGTCACCCAACTTTGACAGAAAATGTATTAAACTCATCCTACTAATTTTTTTTCTTAATTTTATCACTATACTTAGCATGTTGAGTCAATAAGCTCACTGAGAGTCACTTCCATTAGTGAAGGTAGATGAAAATCATTAAAAAGACAGTAATACCCTTTACCTTTGGAAGGTGCATGCCGCACGTGGGCAGATTGAAGCCACAATCTTCAATCTTCATCCCTCCTCCTCCCACCAGTTTTGCAGATAAGAATTTATTCATATTATAGTATTTACATAAATATATACACAGAGAATCATACTAATACAATGGATCGACCCAGATTTGTGATTGGAACTTCTGAAGCTGAATCAATGGCCAATAACTCCAACCTTACACTCCCCCAACTCCTTCCCACTCTCTCGTTAAATCAACTCAAATTCTCGCCCTTCCACCCATCTCCAACTTCCCCGTCGGAGCAGTTGGATTAAGGCCCGATGGCCGGATCTTCCTCCGCGTCAATCTCGAATTCCCCGGCCTCCCCCTCCACCACTCCGTCCACGCAGAACAATTTTTAATCACCAATCTCGCCGTCCATAATTCCCCTCGCCTTCTCTACTTCACCGTTTCCGCCGCCCCTTGCGGCCATTGCCACAAATTCTTCCAAGAACTATGCCACGCGTCCCAAACCCAGTTCCTAATCATCGACGAATCTCAAGAAAATACCGATTTCCAACCTTTGTCGTCACTTCTATCGAACCCATTTGGCCCATTTGATTTATTAGACAATGAAACCCCTTTGATTCTTGGAAAACATAATAATGGGTTAACCCTAGCTATTAAGCGAAGATGACATAGTTATAATGGCAATTTGTACAATTGGGTTTTTGAATTGTTTGTGAAAAATGAGTTAGCTTTGAAAATTGAAGCTTTGGAAGGGGCAAACAGCTCGCATGCCCCATACAGTGGATGCCCTTCTGAGGTGACCTTAATGGACTCTAAAGGGAATACATAAGGGGTCTTATATGGAGTCTGCAGCTTATAACTCGAATTTGGGCCAGTATATGTGGCGTTATTGTCATATGTGGCCAGTGGTGGTGGTGACGGGTACAATAGGATTGTGCCAGCTGTGTTGGTGGAGAAAGAAGGGGTGGTTGTAGGGTGCGCACTACTTCAATGAATGGTCTGAGATGAGGGTTACTTCTATCGCGTGCTAGTCATGTGATATAAATAAGGGCATTTTTGGGTTTTTTAAAATGTTTAATGTTTTTCATCCAGAAATCTAGATGCAATGATGAACGTGAGACTACATGTCAAGTATAGTGATTAATATATGAAAAAAAAAGTATGGTAAGCTTAATGAATATTCTGTCAAAGTAGGATGACCAAATTGCGATTTAAGCCAAAATTATATATATTGACCACCGTACTATTTGAGAATTACTGATTTGACCAACATACTCCCAATATCAAAAATTTAACCATTATACCGACAATTTGTGTACGATGTGGTCTTTGCCATTAACACTCCATCCAATTTTGTTAACGGAATGATGTCGTGGTCTATGAATGGATCTTTTTAACGGTTTACGATAAGGATAAAGGGTCCAAAATGATACTTTTAAAAAATAAGGGGTTATATGTCACCCTTCAAATAGAATTTCTCTCACCCTCTCTTTCTTTTTAAGAGAGCGCTATTAACACCCCTTTTTTCTATAAATACACTATTTCTCCTAATACACCCCCCACACGAATTTCACACCAGCATAATTACTAAATATACCACCCCCACATTTCTTATTTTACCCCTCTCAATTAATTCACTATTTTTTTCCCAATATATCATCACACCCACCCCTATTTCTCAATACACAAACCTTATACAAACTCAGAACACGGCAGCAGCAAAACCGCACTCCCTCCATTCTGCAAAACCCCCAATTACAAACTCAACATTTTGCAAACCCCCCATTCTAAAGAAGAAAGCAACCCAGCAGACAACTTCAAGTTTGGAGAAAGGAAGAAGAAAAGGAAGGAGAAGAAAAAAGAAGAACTTTAATTTCACTACGAGGAAAACCCTATGTATGAAATTCCTTCCATTTTAAGGTTTAAATAACATTTTCGTTTCAATTTTTGTGTTAAATATCATTTTATTTGTAATGTACCATTATTTTTGTTGGGTTTTGTTAAATTTTTTCGGTTTGGTACTGGTTGAAGGAACACCACAGTGGTGTTTGGCTAGGGCTGGAGGAAAGGGCCCTTGGTTATTATTAGAGATAATTAAGATTAGAGTTAATATTAATATTAATGATAATTCAATATTAAGATCAAGTATAAAAATATTTGTACAATTCGGATAAATTTAACGTATTATTTACTGTTCACTTACACAGGCAAGCGTAATATAACTCCCTTTTTACTGCACTACATTTATTAAATTCATTTTTTAGTCCTGATAAATTATTTTTATGACTTTTTTTTTCAAATTAATTTTTCATAATTTTTGTAAAATACCAAAAAATTTCAAACTGGAAAATGGGAGAGCCGGCCTGGCCATAATATAGGATAGCCGGCCCCTGTCACAATAAAGGATAGCCGGCCCGACCATACTGAAGTGTGCTTTCTCGCTTGGCTATCCCAATTTCACTTGCAAAGTGCGGCCCATTATATTAGTTCAACAGAAGGATACGATGAGTTAAGCTAAAGTCGGCCGACCATTATTAAAAAAGCCGGCACATCCATTAGTAAGAAAGTCAACCCAGCCCTAATAAATTAATTTTTAAAAAAATATTATATTATTTATTTTACATGTTATATTATTTATTTTAAATGTTATATTATTTATTTTAAATGTTATATTATTTAATTTACATGTTAATTTTTCCTTTTTTTCAATTTAAATAATAAAGAGAGATAGAGAGAGAGATTGTAGAGAGAGAAATATTAGGGAAAGTTGAAGATTAGAGAAAATGAAATAAAGTTAGTTTTTTCTTAATACGATGAAGGGGTAATATAGTAATTGTGTATTTAATGGGTGCGATGTTTAGCGCCTTCGGATCACCCATTGGTGATTCCCAGATAGTAATCTGGTCAAATATATAAGAGCAGCGCTATTAATACCCTCTTTTACTCTTAATACACCAATTATCTCAATAGACCCGCTATACTAATTCCACACCAACATAAATACTCAATATACCACCCCCAACATTTTCTATTTTACTCCTCTCAATTAAATCACTCTTTCTTTCTCAATACACCCACCTAATATCATCACACCCACCCCAACTTCTAAATACACAAACATAAACAAATCCCATTTCACGGCAAAGAAGAAAGAGCAAAACTGCACTCCCTCCCCCTCCCCCCATTTCAAACGCAACTTTCACACCAACATACCCACTGACTCTTTCCTTTTATTTTGTTTCTTCAAATAACATTTTCGTTTTAATTTTTGTGTTAAATATAATTTTATTTGCAATGTATATGGTATTTGTTTGATTTTTGTTAAATTTTTGTTATATTATGTTTGATACTGGTCGAAGGAACACCACAGTGATGTTTGGTAACCCCTAATGGAACACCACAGTGGTGTTCGGTAACTCCTGATAGAACACCACATGTATGTTCAGCTGGTGGTGACCAAACACCACTGTGGTATTCTATTGATCAGTACCGAACAAATTTCGACCCAGATATGTACGTAACTGTATGAAGAAATCGATTTGAAGCTTCACTTCTTTAGTTTTCATGCCTGATTTTTGTTATAAGCTTCACTTCTTTAGTCTCCATGCCTTGATTTTTGTTACAATATGGATATTAAAACTTGAGGGTTTGATTTTAAGAGTTTTGTAGAAGTTGGAGAAGTTGGAAGTTTGGAATAAGGAATGGGTTTATGAAGTATTATGGAGAAAGGTATATTAAAAAACTATTTAGTGATGTATATAGAGATTTAGGAGGTGTGGTGAATATATTTAATAAAAAAAAAAATTTATGCCTTTTTAAAACAATGATATTTTTATAATTATTTTTTTGGAGCGGGTTAATAGGAAGTGGGGGCGTTAATATCGCTCCCCAATATATAATTTTCGCCGGCGGAGATTGGGCCTGGGCGCGTAGAAGCTCGGCTTTACTTCCCTCGGCTCAAGGACTAGGTTGCCCCCTCCCCTCTCTGTCCTTTCCGCCTCCCCGTCGCCGTCAACTAGGGTTCTCCGTCGCAGCTCATCTATCAGTTCGTAGTTCACAACCAGTAAGCACCACTGCTCATCAACCACAAGGTATTTCGTAAACTTTTTTTTTTTTTTTTTTTTGTGTTTGTTTATGTGTTTTTTTAAAAATCAATTTGTACCTTTCTAAATGCTTCTTCTCTTCGTAATTTGGGAATTTTCTACTTCATTGTTTACGAATTTTCGATTGCCTATGGTAGCTAACTAATTATCATGTCCTTAAAATAAAAATAAAAAACTGACATATGAAGTAACATACAATTTCTTTACATACATTATAAAAGAGTACTTTTTAGAATGTGTAGTTGATCCCGCAAGCTAGTTCGACTGGAATCCAATTCTTGGATTGGCCTTAAGATGATACGTCATAAAGCAAACTATGCTACAAAAAGAAGTTTGTACTAAAGTACGTGGTTTAATCATTGGGGAACCTCAAATGCAGTTTTTAATGATGATATTGGGTTAAGTACTCGAATCTTTTTTGTGTCTTCGAGCTGGTCATTGGTTGTAAATGAGTGCATTTATGTCATGGCATCATGAGTTGGGGTGTGATTGTGGCGAGGCAGAGTTCGAGAACCGTCCACGTTCCCGTGGCCGCCTTTAGTTTCAACTGTGTTAAGGGGATGCTTTGGTGTTTGAAGGAACTATTACAACTCATAGGCATTTGGACTTGGAGTTTACAAAGGGAAAAGATATTATAGCCTTCAGAAGGTAAATTATTTAGATTAGTGTATTTTAAGTTTGAGCACTGAGTATCTCCATTTTGGTTTCTCATGATGTGAATAGTTTGTTTGATTCATTCATCCAATTAAACTTGTAGGACCTGCCACGATGACTAACCAAATGCAAATGCATCCACAGAAGGTGTTTTAAGACGAGGGTCCAAATTAGGAATCCCTAGGTATTTCCAAAACATGTATTTGAACATGGAGGAAAATAATGAGTATTTTGGCAAATTATACGCAACATCGAAGTTCATCCCTTTAAAAAGATTTTGAAATGAAAGCAATTCCAAAGAGAAACACACGGAGAGACAGATTGAATTGGCATTTGGGTTTTGGTTCATACCATAATGTTTGCT
This sequence comes from Platycodon grandiflorus, assembly GCA_016624345.1. Taxonomy (NCBI): domain Eukaryota; kingdom Viridiplantae; phylum Streptophyta; class Magnoliopsida; order Asterales; family Campanulaceae; genus Platycodon; species Platycodon grandiflorus. The sequence continues at coordinate 31,340,082 of CM028362.1, forward strand.
GGATGATAGTACTCCCTCCATCCTAAAATAAGCACCTCTCATTGACTTTAAAGGAGTTTTCAGAAAGTATTTGACTCTATGTGCATTTCCTTTAATACCCTGAATTATTGTCAAGTGGTGTCAAATCACTGGACCGTTTCATTTTCTATCTCACGACAAAAAAGGATACTATAGGCAATTGGTTTAAAAGAACTTTCTGAAAAGGAAAGGCGACTCTTTCTTGGATGCCCCAAAATGAATTAGGGTACTCTTAATTTTGGATGGAGGGGTACTACTTATATGTATCAATTTCCTTGGTGAAAGAAGTACGTCTAAGCTGAAGAAGGCAATTGGGATTTTTGATCTGTGACAACATTTTGTTGATTCCCTTGCCCTTAATACCTCTGCATACACCCCTTACCTCACCCATCCCCCCCCCCCCAAAAAAAAAACCAAAAAACATGAAGGTGGGTTTAAGTCTTGGGTTTGATTGTTTAAGGGGAAACATTGGTGAAATTGAGCTTAATTATTTGCTTAATTTGGAGAAAAGGGTGGTGATGGTGGGAGAGGGAGGGGGGATGGATGGATGAGGGAAGGTGAGGAGGCAGTGTACAGTGTCAACTAGGAAGAAACAAAGTGAGAAATAATATAAATATAAACACTCATCTATACAGTTTGGCTTCAATTTTATGAAATTGGTAAAGATAGTTTGAGAATAACTTTAAATAAATAGCCTTACCAACAAATGGGAATGCTAAAAGACATCAGCTTAACGAATTGAGTGGTCAAAAGTGATGTTTAAGGGTGATATTAGGAATGGCAAAGTTCTAATACCATTATAGGAAATGGACTTATGTTCAGGGCCAAATTGTATATTTATCCAAAATTAAAATGAAATTATCGGTGTTATGATCTCAGATCTCCACAAAACACATGTTTATGTAACATTAAATTGAAATAATATCAAAAATTAGATGAAAGTATTAGGTATTGAAATTGCACCAAGAAGACGAGTTGAATAAGATTGATTATTTGCGAAGGAAATTTTTTGAAGGGAAAAGTTACATGTGAGGAAGTAAATCCTTCATTATATAGGCAATAAATATTACTGAGGTGCACTTGAAATAGACATGTATTGGTAAAGTTGGAAGTTTTACACTCCCTTCATTCCACGCAAGGAGTCCACTTTTCATATTTGAAAGTCAAAATAGGATTAAATCAAATCAAAATTTAACTTACCTTCGTTATGTTTTAGGAAATAAAATTATGCATTAAAACCTACATTAAGAATACTATGAATTGCAACTTGTACAACTATATAAAAATAATTGAAGTTATGTAATCTTTGGTCAAAATTTAATCAGGACCCAAAAAAGTCCAAAATGAACTTTGATTAGGATGGAGGGAGTAAGTTTCTACAACAGATTTTTCACTCTCTTCTCTTCTAGCAGGATAAATGGAGAAAAAGGTGGTGTTTATTTCTTCCCTTCTTTATTCCCTCTTCTCTCTATTCAACGTGATAGGGAAGAAGTTAGGCACTTCTTCTTCTCTACTCTTAATCTCTCAGAGATATAGTTGCAGTCAGCTCTCTTTTTATTTTATCTCCATCACATTCTAGGCCTTCTGTGGTTGTTTTAGGTATAGATGAGGATCGCAGTAGAAGGATGTATGCATGGAGATCTGGACAATGTGTACGCAACTCTCTTGCATTTGCAACAAGTTGAAAAGACGAAAATTGACCTTCTCATTTGTTGCGGCGACTTTCAGGTAATTGATTGGTTTATATTGTTACTGTATTTACTTCATTTCAGTCCACAATTTTCATTGTATTGTCTGTATTTTATAGATTGTTCCTCATGTCGAACCTGAGATTAATGCTTTGGTTTTGATGTCAATTTTATTTGTTAATTTAAAATTCTGTTTTGGGTATATAGCCAATCTTCTTTTTGTTGGAAATTTTTTCTATTCACTGCAGGTGCGTATGCAGTAATCTGATGCTTGTGCAAAATGTACTAGGAACTCAAGGAAATTAATGAATGGAGAAGAGAGAATTCAACTGTTTTCCCGTTTGTGTTATAATTGAAGAAAGATAATGGATACTCCCTCCTTTACACACAAGGAGTCCACATTTGAAAAGTCTAATAATTAAGGGATATATAAGTATCATTAGAATTGACCATAATTACAAAAAAGTTTGTGCATGGTTAATATGTTTATACAACATGTAGAGGGTAAAGTTATAAAAGTGTGAAAATTGTAGACATAATTTTTAAAAGTGGACTCTTTATGTGAAATATCCCAAAATAGAATAGTAGACTCTTTTCCTGGAACGGATGGAGTATTAATATCTAACAATAATTTATTTGTTATACTGACAAGAAAAGTTTTTAGCTGTTTGATTTTAAACCGCACAAATCTGATCACTTCTAGACATAATTTAAAACTTACATGGATTTAATTCTATATCATATTCATATTTCTTGTGATCTTCTGCCTTTTCTAAACTTGGGGAGGAACTAAAAATATATTGCTCACCTTTTCCCATCAGATCCACCTTTAATCTTTATATTTGCTTCAATTCAAATCCAGCAGTCGCTTCATTTGGGTCCCTTAAGAGTTACTTTCGTGATACTTGTAATATTCTGTCGAACTGAGTTGATACCTTTTTATGAGCAGGCTGTTAGGAATGAGAAGGATTTGGAAAGCTTAAGTGTACCACCTAAATATCGGAGCATGAATTCTTTCTGGAAGTACTACTCGGGAGAAAAAGAAGCCCCATTTCCAACTATATTCATTGGTGGAAATCACGAAGCATCCAATTACCTGTGGGAACTGTGAGTTACTTCGATTTTCATTTAACCTAGATGATACTGCTGTGAAAAGTCTGCTATCCATGGTACTTGATTCAACGTATACCTTTCTTATGTTTTTATATTTTGTCAGAATTGTTGGCCTTCTATTCTTTACCCTTTTATCTTTTTGGTGGTAGGGGGATCAGGGATGTAACTGAATGGAATCTTTTAAGTTGTTCTTTTATGTTGGAAGGCTCTTAGGGGTGCACCAGAATTGATAATCATCATTAGTAGTATCAATTAGCATTACCATCAACTCCCTCCATCCCAAAATGGTTTTTAATTTTAGTTTTTCACGTAAATTAAGGAAGTTGATTTTTTGATACTTTCACTAGCATATGTTTAGAATGCTCTTAGTGTCCACATTAAAGCATTGGAAGAGCACACTAGGACATGATAGTTGGCAAAGGTGAATTTAGTAAATTCAAAAAAGAAACTCATTTGCGGATATGATGCTAGCCACAGTCAAGGGGGGAAGACCTTTGGAGGAATATGTGATTAACCTACATGACTATAACAAGGAAGTTGAAGGAGCTCTATATGGATGTTATACCTCTCTGTGCCAATTGCTGGTTGCTGGTTGCTGGACTACTAAAAAGCAACAAGATCAGGGAATGATAGTTATCAAGATGAGAATTTTTAGATGGATATCAGGTAAAACTAACAGACATAATTGCTGAAGATGGAAGTGGAAGATGTCCAGAGAGGAGATTATATTGAAAGAAGATCGGTTGAGATGGTTGGGACCTTGGAAACATAATAACTCTAATGCTTAGCAAGGGAGGGTAACATGACAATAATGGAAATGGTGACTGTAGGGGAACATCAAACTAACATGGGTGTAGATAATGAAGAAATATGTGTTAACTTATGCCCTGAAGAAAATATGCGAATGCCAGAAAAGGATTCATGTAGTCAGATACAACTAGTTGGACTATGCCTTGTTGAGTTGAGTTGCTTATTGTTACATTTCAGGTGTTCCAATAGAAGTAAGGTTCCTTGTAGACATTGTTTTATGAGATAATATAATATCAAAAACTAGAGAACAGCTCTAAGAAAGCTGTGGGTGAGTTTAATAATTTTGCTAGTTTTACTTCTGCAAACTACAAATCTCCTTGTTTGATTTCTGCTTCCATGCATACCATTTGTTCGCCCAAGCATGTACCAGCTATGCTCAACTAGTTTACAGTTGCATAATTTGGAAGTGACAGTGTAAGAGTAGTAAAGAGTAGATGCAGATTGTCTGAAAGATGATAGAGTACCAACTTGAAGATAATTCTGAGGAATGAACTTTGAATAAGCTGGTTGGTTGTGCTAGTCTTGCTTCTTTGGGAACTACATATGTCTGTCCTATTTTTTTGGTTTATGCGTGGAAGCGTACTTAAGTTGGGCTTACTAATTTGTATTGCAATGACCTGCTTCACCACTTGTATTTTTCAATGTAATGTTTGCTCGTTTCTTCGAGCTACCGATAATTTAAGACCCACTGTTGAAAATGAGTATTTGTTGTCTGGAACTTACTAATTTTAATTATTAGGTTAGATACTTTCTTTTGGTTTTATTCTGTTCTATTTACGTAGAATATGGTGTGATATCTACCAAAATCAAGATTGTGGTGATAGAGGTTTTCTGATTAACTGATAAGGGCTAGATCTTGTTTGTTAGTTTGTTCTTCCTAAGATATTTTTGTTCACTTGATATAGATATGTGTTACTAGAGATCACTAACACGTTAGCTTTTTATCTAGATACTATGGAGGGTGGGCGGCACCTCATATATACTTCTTGGGGTTTGCTGGAGTGGTCAAGTTTGGGAATATTCGCATTGGTGGACTCTCTGGAATTTACAAGTCTCGCGATTACCATTTAGGTTGGATTAACACGAACTTATCATTTGAGTTGATGAAGGTGCTTTCATTACAAGAATTTAAGCTTGTACAACTACCTATATAATATTCTGTTTTGTTATCATAGTCTATGTTAACATTGTTCTGGCTACAAACTTTCTGTAAAACTGGTTGTACAAGTTAAAGGCCAGTGCTGAGCCTGTGAGCTCAATATGCTTTTCATTGAGTTTATTGGATTTTTATTTGTCTGACAACCACATGGCATCAGAGCTAAAAATCTGATTTTCCTTTTTTCTTTCTTTTCTTCCACGTGCAGGCCATTTTGAAAGGCCGCCTTATAATGAGAGTGATATCAAGTCTGTATATCATGTGCGTGACTACGATGTTCACAAGCTCATGCAAGTTCAAGAACCTGTTGATATTTTCCTTTCACATGATTGGCCCCTTGGTATCACTGACCATGGGAACTGGAGAGACCTTGTTCGTGACAAACCTCATTTTGAGAACGAGGTATTTGGAAGTATGTTAAACCATGCATCTATGTGGTCCTTGGCTTATAAACTTTAAGCGTCCTAAGATTGTTATTGGGTGACTCTGATTGGTATGGATGCATTATGCCTTTTGTCTGAAGTTGGTAGGGATGGTTGTATTGTTTTAATCATGTAAGACCTTAGTTGCTTTTGATGCATACTCTGGAAGCATGCTCACCAATTAGCCTTAGCTTTTAGATGGTCATACATCACAAATGATAACTGCTACTTCAATTAGTTGTGGCACTATGATGTGTTATATCTTTTGGAGCTCTGTTGCTTTGATTTGTAGTTGGTGTATTATGCTATATCTCATCCAAGACTACTGCTATCTCTTGGATGATGTCGTTCAAAATTTATCCAAGATTCATAAGATTCTAAATAATTGCTGAAGGAAATTCACAGAGTAGTAAGTTGTAGTCATGAAGAAATTGAGATATGTTGCTTCTCTGAATAAGAATAACTAACCAGTTTACTGCTATTTAGTATGTATATCCTCATGTTCCTCTTATAATACCAAGTGAACGTCTTGGATAGCTCCTCCCAAATTAGTTCCTTATTATCTGCATTCTGTTCATTAAGTAATACAGACTGTGTTTCCTTTAGTTGTGACAATTGGCCAGGGATAAGATGTAACAGTTTGTTTTTTGGCCTTTGAGTTACATAGGCTGACTAGGTCGACTGATCTAGGGGTGTGTTTGGTTTCGTGACTTTGTGGCTTGGTTTTGGGGTTTTTGGTTATTTTGTAATGATTGAACAAAAAGTAAGAGAGAGATAGAGAGAAAGCTTGTGGGAGCAAAGAGAGAAAGTCCAAAACCACAAACCAAGTCACTAAACTGTGAAAGAGAACAGACCCTGTTTTATTTTTTATTTTTTTTATAATTTGAATTATTTGTGCACTAGGATTTTCTTGTTTGTTGTATATTGCAAGGTAAAACTGAAATTCGGTTGTCTTTCTTGATTTTTTGTCATAGTTCCAGTGAAATCTTTTCGTGAAAGTACTTCAACAATACTTTCAATGATGCTTGTTATGTACTTCAGATATTTGGATTAAAAATCTTTGGGTCATTTGAAATATATACCTCTTCAGATCCACAATAGAACTTTGGGAAGCAAAGCTGCTGCAGAATTGCTAGAAAAACTGAAACCTCCTTACTGGTTTGCCGCTCACCTTCACTGCAAATTTGCTGCTCTCGTTCAACATGGGGAGGATGGTCCAGTCACAAGGTTTCTAGCACTGGATAAGTGCATCCCAAGACGAAAATTTTTGCAGGTATCATCGGCAATCTTTCTTGTAGTTTACAGAAGTCGTGTTTTTTGAATTTGAATCGTTGAAGTTGTGTGTCTATAGATCATTGAAGTTGAATCAGAGCCAGGGCCTTACGAGATTCAATATGATGAAGAATGGCTGGCAATAACCCGAAGGTTTAACTCCGTTTTTCCTTTAACCACAAAGCGCACAAATTTTGGGTACGTACATCTAAGGAATGCTTATTTTGGGATTAACTCGGAGCAAATAGTTGGTGATTCTGTCTCATTTGTTATAGGGGTGTACACCTTGACTCGCAAGAATGCCGCGAATGGGTCAGGAGTAAGCTGCAAACTAGAGGGACCAAGCCTTTTGATTTTGTGCGGACAGTTCCATGCTACAACCCTTCTCAGTGTATTGCTAATGGTTACTTTTCTGGTAATTTATGAGATATACTGTGCACAATACTCACTATTGCTTCCATTTGAATCCCGATATTCTTTATTGAACCATAAAATCTGGATCGTTTAATGTTTTCATTAAGTTGGTGCAGCATGAAGTGTCTTCAAGCTGTTTACATAAATGAAACATTTGAGTGAACTGATGTATGTGCTCCTTAAATTGCATGAGAGATGTTACAGGACTTTAATTAAGCCTCTGTCAAATTACCCTATTGAAATTTTAATCCATTGTTTGTTTGTCAATTTTTATAAAAATATTTTTACATTTTTATGTTCAGAGATAAAAGAACGGATATTTGATTGGAAAAAGAAGTCTCATCATCACTCCATAATCTCTTAAGTTAACCCATAAATTTTGATTTTCAGTTTATGTTATTTTTGGTGGTTTTGAATATTTGAGATTGATATTTATTATCTTTATATGTTTCATGCCTCATCAATGGTTTGGGAAGCAACTGGTTTGGACCTTTTTAAACAACCTTATTCATTTGGTCTTTGAGCAGGACATCATCGGAACCCTCAAACAGAAGCATTCTTGCAGTTTCTAGAACTTCAATATCTTCTTGATAACACATTGGAACAGAGTGAGCTAGCCCAAAGTCCAGCCTCATTTATTTCTAAAGGTATAACTTTTGCCATTTTTTGTTGTGATTGTTATTGAAGACCAGCTCCTTAATTATTCACTTATCTTTGCATATGTGACAAAAATTTGTGCCTAATTACCCTTACTGGATGGAAGCCTTCTTGAGTCCAATTCTGCCAGCCTCAGCTGTGATATTGTGCGAAGTACATGAATTTGCATACCATAGCTTAGATCTTCATTAGCTCAGGTGGAATTAAAATCAAATGTAGCAGTATGAAGATGACATTATTGGCTGGGCCCATATCTGTAGATTTAACAGATGGCCTTTGGTTTGATCTATACTTTAAGCCAAAATTTTCCTAGATCAAACAGGACCTTGCATCTTGTGGATTAGTTGAGAAAGGACCGAACAAAGTCCATAAGTCATCAGTATGGTCTTTTGTTTTATTGAAACTCATGAACACTAGTGAACTTGTCATCTTTGTTTGAAATAGTTATATGGTGCTTTAGACTAGCTGACTTCAAATATTAGAAAGTTTTGGTATATCAAATAATTATATAGAATACTGCTGCATAAGAGAGATACTGAAGGTAAGATTATAGGGGTTATAAGTTAAGTCTCAAGTTTCTATTACATTCCCTTAGTTTGATAACTGTGATAATATCAGAAAAAGGAAATTATTTTTGGTAAATCAAATATTTATATAGAACTTGTGATCTTTGTTTGAAATAGTTATATGGTTCTTTAGACTTAGCTGACTTCAAAACTTAGAAAATTATTTTTGGTAAACCAAATATTTGTATAGAATACTACTGCATAAGAGAGATACTGAAGGTAAGATTATAGGGGTTATAAGTTAAGTCTCAAGTTTCTATTACATTCCCTTAGTTTGATAACTGTGATAACATAAAGGAAATTATTTTTGGTAAATCAAATATTTATATAGATCTTGTGATCTTTGTTTGAAATAGTTATATGGTTCTTTAGACTTTGCTGACTTAAAACATTAGAACATTATGTATGGTAAATCAAATATTTGTATAGAATACTACTGCATAAGAGAGATACTGAAGGTACGGTTATAGGGGTTATAAGTTAAGTCTCGAGTTTCTATCATCCCTTGGCTTGATAACTGTGATAACATCACAAAAAGGAAATTAATTAACTTTATAGTAGCACCTATGCTTCCCTTGTCGTGGTTTTCCTATCTCATCTAAATTTGGCATGAGTACAGGTTTTATCGACTATGATAGTGAAGAAATACCCATTGATGATGTGGATGAGACAGAAGAACTTCCAGAAGTTGATGATTTGGAGACCAAGGAGAATTATTCATAAGGCTTGCACCTAGGTGATGTTTTCGGCACTTCCGTTTCTTAATTACCTTCATACCTTAATTGCGTGCTAGACCGACATAAAACCTGACTGATATGCTCTCGAGTTTTGTTCAAATGAGGTGCGGTCATGGTTTTATTAAACATTTGGGCTCTGCAACCTTGGCCCTTGGGTTTTACATAATTAACTTTGTATACTAACAATTTAGTCTGAAGTTGTCAGATACTGGAACTATATATTGAGTCTAACTTTGTATGACTGGTATAAAACCCTAGAAATCCCGTTGAGGGTAGAGCTGTAGTCAAATTTTGAGCATGAAGAATTCACTCTGTTTTGTATAATTTCTATTACGGAAATACAGTTTATCAAAGGATATTCTATGACCAATTAAATGTACACAGCTATGATATTCAAGTAAATGATTCCATTTTACATTTTGCGTATAGAATTTCTTTTTCCCGCTGTCTTTACATTTTTCTTTCTAAAGTTTGACCACCGACTTCTTCAGTTAGTTGGATTACATGATTTGTATTCATCTTCTTATGGAGTCACATCTTTATCCTCAAATGAACCTCCATAGACATAAGCCTTTGTTGTAGTTGCACACACTGCACGTTAAGCATGAATATTTGGCGTTCTTAGCTTCTAAGCATAAAAACGTGGGCTCTGCTACTTTACTAATGATGGTATCTCTTTGGAGGTGCATTCAGTAATATTTGTGAATGCTAAGGTAGCAAACGATCGAGGACCAAATAATCTATGTCCATATGTCTGTCACTCCCTCAGTTATATGGAGTATTTTCCTTTTTTGACTCTTTTTTCAGTGGTCACAACTCATCGTCATCATCATTCCCTGTATCCAATAAGCATCTTGTATTTTGGGTGTTGACCTTTGTGAAATCCACCATTGGAAAAAGCAATTTGAATCAGTAAGCTATAGCATCTTCTGTTTGATAATTCCACGGTATTCATGGCTTCTTGGACTTCTTTTTTGCCTTTTCGTTTCCGGCTCTCTCACTCTCCTCCTCTTATTCGTCTATTTTACCATTTATAAACCGACTAATCCTTATAGTCAAAGCGTAAAACAATTAGGAAAGGAGTCAGACACTAGAAGTTAAATAGATGTCAAGCTACTAAGCTTAGGGCTGTGGTATCTTTCAGTTGCTCTCCTTTCACTTTGAAGCAAAGCTACATGTAATGGGAGTATAATTATAACTTGCTTAACAACCAACCCCTGTTAAGCTAGTAATCCTCCACGTGTTGTTGTGCATGAAAGGTCTATCACTATTGTTCTCACCCTTTTCAATTAAACTAATCTCTCTCTCTCTCTCTCTCTCTCTCTCTCTCTCTCTCTCTCTCTCTCTCTCTCTCTATCTCTCTCTCTCTCACACACGCACATAAAACAAAAACAAACAGAGGGAGCTTTCACTGTTGTAGTAGTGGGGCTATGGGAGGAGGCGTGGTTCATCTTCTATCGTGACCATTGCTGATCCCCTTTCTATCTTGACTTTGTGTGAGGAGCTTTGTAAGCAAAATTTTATATTGGGTGAGTGGGAAAACACAAAGTGGGCCAAACACTGCATATTCTTTGATGTATTTGTTCGAAACATTCCAAAACAAAGGTCGGTTCTGATTTAGAGAAACTGATAAGAGACAAGAATTACCCTAAATTTGTCAAAAAAATCAGACCATAAAGCAGCTCAAAACACCATCTGCCCTACTAATCACAACCATTGCTCCCTCTTAAGTGGTATCCCATTGCCCCCACTACCTGACACTTAGAGAAATAAAGTCATCAATGCTATAGTCAGTCAATCACCCCGTTAGTTCATTTTCTAGACTTAGTGTTGGTTCACATTTCACCCACAGATCAAATTGAACAAGTATCCTTTGGTGTATGGATAACTAGTATCCTTTTTTCCACATTGGAAAAGCTGTACGGCACTGCAAGTGTTGTGTATAATAGCTGAAAGCCCACATAATTGGCATGTTTGAATGGTATATAGATATTAGGTTATAGCCTAGTATAGCTGCTTCTTCTATGACTACTTGACACACTAGTAGGTCAGCACGGCATGCCAAGCCTGGTGCTGTGGTAAAAGCCGTATTTCCCTTTATCACTAAAAAGAGTGATATGACAATCTCTCTATTTGCTCCACTAGAATGTGATCTCTGATGGTCATGTTTGAAACCAATAATTGGTCTAAGTTACTTAAATTCATGCAACATGAGGAAATTATGAGGATAACGTATCTTTAATGTGGCATCAACTAGACTATACCCAGTGATCTTGACACGTAGATGGTTGGGTACCGTCTGTCATCTAGAAGCATCATTGCTGGGTTGAGAATTCATTGAAAGTTTTTCACTCAAGTACACTCTAGAGGAGTTGAAAACCCCTAACAATAGCGTTTGAAAACATCAATAATAATCTCCAAAAAGAGAATTCTTAGGGCTAGGGTTTTAGCCTGGATGAGAGTTGAGTACTGTATACCTTTCGGCAAAGGAAGGAATCAAAATATGACTTTGGTTTTCAAACACTTCACTTTGCCCAGAAGAGAAAGTCTCGACATTTGGGGAAAAAAGCAATGGAATGTTAATGTCGACAGCCTCCATTCACTCCCCCATTGAGGCCATTGCTTTACTTTTTTTCCATCTTTTAAGCACTTGGAGTAAGTTAGGATAAAGGGGGGCACTTGAAAAAAATCATACTAAAAGTTATAGGGAGAAAAAACACAAATGCCCCTTTGAGAAATTATAGTAATCTATTTTCTTTTTCTGGTAATTATTTCATGGTAGAACCCTTTTTTAAACTGTCACTCTCATCTTTTTTTATTTCCACTTTTTTTCGTTTCTTTTTGTTCAAATTCTATAGTGCATAAACCCTACCACTTTCATGTCTTCCTCCCACCAATGGGGCGGCTGATTGTTTTTTTTTTTCTTAAACTTTTCCTAATTCTCTTCTTTGAGAGGCACATAGTGTGAAGATATTGTAAGAAACCATACTAATTTTAGGAAAAAAAGTGATTAGAAATGTCCAAAACGTGTCAATCAGTCAACAGGTTCTATCCAATAAAAGATTAGAATTTCATTCTCGACGCCACTTGGCCTCGAATAATTTGATTCCAAGCTTCAATTGAAGTGGTAGACAGTGATGGCAGAGACACACGTATATATGTGTGTATATATCCCTTTAGAATAGCCTTAATTGTGAGATTCTCTTTTAGAAAAGAAAAGCTTACCATTAAAAATAGGTTTATATATTTGCATAAAGCAAAATGTTTGTATATTGTTCACCACATTGGGTGTGAATATATAAATGCAGTAAAGTGGAAATAAGTTTGGTAAGTAGCAACGTGTTTATATATGTGAAAGTTAAGTTGGGAGTTATTTTTATTATGAAAAATAAGGGAGGTAGAGAAGTAAATGCAAGTCCTCATCAGAGATGAAGATAAAATTGTTAGTATATATATTTGTCTGTCCTATTTAGTTATAAGGATGTCCTTTACTGTGTCAGCCATATAGGTAGCAGTACCAAAGTTGCAAATAAATTTCATTCTTTTTTTTTTTGATAAGTAAAAGTAATAAATAGAAAAGCGCCAAAACAGATGACGCGTCCTTTGTACACGGGGAGTATACTCCGAAACACCTTAACTCACAATCTATACCTCTTTGTTAGGTTAACATTATTTACCTTTTGTTTTCTTGGTTGATTTAAAAGCATTATACAAGCTTACTTAAATTTTGTGCTTTTTCCATGCAACCAACTCACTGTGCCCTTTTTCCTTTTGTTGGGTTTACTATATTAATATTAATGTGAGACTTGAACTCTGTTTCTCTTCGATACTTGATCACAAGAACATCTCTATCTACTTTTCTATTCAGAACACCTTTTTAGCTCTCTTGTAAATGGATCGTTTCTTTTATGTTTTTATTTCTTCATCCGATTGATTATTTGCTTTCTTGTTACCATTATTTACTTTGAAAATGGGCAAATGTTTTTATGGATACAATCCCTTCTAAATTTGTCCCGGGGAGGGGGGGGACCCCATGTATCCTTTGGGGTTTGGGTTGGGTTGGGGGGGGCTGTTCACCAGTACCAGTGGGGGAGGACAGAACATTTTCACTTTTGTAACCCTCCAAGCATGTTTCATTCTTACGTCCAGTATCTATCTCTGTACCAGACTGTACTTCATTGGGGCTATCATGGTCCTAACTAGAAGGATCTCATTTATTAAGGGCATTTATTTTTCCAATTAGTCTATGTTGTTTCATGGGATAATTTGAGAATACACTTGTTTGTTTGTTGATTATGTTGTTCAACAGGCAAAAGTAGCTATGGAATCTACCAAAAACTTTGTAGAATTTTATAGAAACAGTGAGTTATATAGGAATTTATGTGTGGAGCATCAATAGATCATTGGCTCGAGTATAAATGTACTCGAGTCCTGTCCAGCTTTCAATGGTGATTTCAGAATCACTTTAGTGGATCACAATTCACAGTCGTTACGTACCCGTTAGACATGTGTTTATATATACGAGGATGAATATACTGAAAGTTTTTTTTTTTTTAGTCGAGTGTTCGTAGTAGATCGTGGTCTCATCCATAAAAACGTCCTACTCTTTGCGTTCCTAAAAAAATGTCATATTTGACCTGATACACAGATAAGATTGGAGTCTATCAATTAAAGTGAAAATCAAATTAAAGGTAAAATGAAAGATGAACTCATTCTTAAGAACGGAGATAGTATTTGATATAGGTTGAGAGTACCGGCTACGGGTGATATTCGAACTGGTACAGAAGCTTTCACCTCATACTTACAGTAACGTTAAAAACATATTAAAGCAAAATTTCCTAAATTAATTTAAAAAATGTAAATATATCATTATCCTTTAATCATTATAATCGTATCTTAAAGGTGAAGTTGATCAGCACAAGGATCCATGCAAAAAATGTATCGAGATATAATTAATTACCTACCGGCTAATATATTCCTTCTCCCGGTTAATTTTGACACTTGCTCTCTCTTGATTGTTTTTTAACTTCTTACACTTGCATTTTAAAATCTTGTTGTACCACATATTTCAAAATCTATAACTCTCCACAAGTGAATGGTATTGGGTTTAAGTATTGAAGGCAGATGAAGATGGGAATATATAATATTTCTAGCGGATAAAACACAAGAATTAAGAAACATAATTAATGATGTGCTGTAAAATGTGTTCTGACCATAATACCCATGAACATTAATTGAGTTTAACTACTTTAAATAATTGATTTTGTTTGAGATATGTTATATTAAATGAAGCTTTAAGGTTATATTAAGAAGAATGGTAAATAATAGGTTGATCTAAAGTCTTTAGGAACATTAGTTGGGACATCCCAAAATAAAAAGTGGAACATTTATTTGGGACGGAGGGAGTATATATATATATATATATATATATATATATATACATATAAGGGGGGTATTCAATGGTTACTTCATCTTTCTAACCATCAATGATTACCGTTATATTAACCATTGAATTAAAAATCAAAGGTTGAGATTAATTGTATTAAATGACTCACATACTTGCACTAATTGCATTTTTCAACTAATCATTAAATCTTAGCCATCAATTTTTAATCTAATGGATAATAATAAAAGTAACCATCCATAGATGTATATAGTCCCTCCGTCCCGGATAAATATTTCTAGTGGATAAAGCACATGAATTAAGAAACATAATTAATGATGTGCTGTAAAATGTGTTCTGACAATAATACCCATAAATATTAATTGAGTTCAACTATTCTAAATAATTAATTTTTTTTAGATGAGTTATATTAAATGAAACTTTAAGGGTATATTAGGAAGAATGGTAGATAATAAATAGAGTTTTTAGGAATATTAATTGAGATATTTTAAAATAAAAAATAGAAACATTTATCCGGGATCGGGATGGGAGGGAGTAATAGAGATATAGTAGTATAAAAGAGATAAGGAAAGGTGAGATGAGAGGTGGTTTATATAGCACTAGCAGAGGAAAGGATATATATCCTATCTGATGGCCTTAAAGTGTACGTCTGTCATTCAAAATAACATGGCAACCCTGTTGTTTACTAACTCCCTTTCTCTACCTATATCTATCTATTACTAATAATATTAAACATAATTCTAAATCTTATTCTAATTTTGGTTTGGTTCGGTTTGGTTTGGTCAGGAAGGCCGAAGGTGGTTCGTTCGGCCGTCTTGTGTGCACCTCAACTTATTCCACCTTCCTTGACGAGTTCAAGGGCGCTTCGAGTATGTATTTGAAAATTACCTCTAGGTGCTGGTTACAAGAATTGAAACAAACCAAATACATTTAGAGCCCGTTTGGTGTAGCGTTTTGAAAACGCTGTGTTTCTCAAACGCAGCGTTTCTCAAACGCAGATTGTTTAAAACGCGATTTTTTTCTTTATAAATGCGTTTGAGATATTATGTCAAAACGCAGTTTTTTATTCCCTACTGCGTTTTAAAATCTGCGTTTTGGGAAAAAGCTAGGAATTTCAGCGTTTTAAAACGTTGTTGCGTTTTAAATACGCTGCTTTTTATAATGCAGCATTGAAACGCTAAGTTAAGGAATAATCTGTGTTTTGACCAAAACGTACGAACAAACGGACTCTTAGGCTTGTCGAGAGAGTTTAGAAATAAACTTACCACTCTTGCAGGGGTATTGTCGAGATAGTTTAGATACAAACTTACTTCTAATTTTGCGAGGGTATCGTCGAGATAGATAAGTCACAAACCTTAAGAGGTATAACCAACATGTAATTTGCACAAGAGAAAACACTTCACAGCTAAAGTATGTGATGAACCTTAGCTTTACGAATTACAAATACAAATATATATGCGTGGAAGAAAAAAAGAAAAAAAAAAAAAAAAAAAGAGAAAAAGGCCACTTGTGTAGATGATCAATGATAATATGCTGGGTATGTGAATGATGGTTTGTGTTGGTTTTGGTAAAGAACAAAAATGGAGCCTGAAGTGGTGGGGGTAAAAAGAAGTGGGTGGTGTGGGGAGGTGGGGGCTGAGAACTGTTATGCAGAGGTACTGCTCCCATTTTTGTCATCTGAGAAGTAGACAGAGTTAATAATAGCTGGATTTTGTTTCTTCAGTTACAACCAGGGGCCCCCCAAGGCAAACCCCCCCCCCCCCAAACCTCTTCTTCACCTTGCTTACATCTCTCTCTCTCTCTCTCTCCAATTATCCCATCTTCACTAGCTAACCTTGTTTCCACACATCCAACCTCTCTCTATCTCTCTCAATGGGTAAGGTTCCAGTTTGTTTTTTACTTAAAGAGGTGTGCAGGTACGTAATACTTTTCAACATGATTATTGTTTCATGATACAAGTGGCATGGGTAGATAATATTCTAGGCAAACATCTCAAGTAAAAAAGATAAAACTCTCCCTCCAAAAGTTATTTTTGAGGAAGTTCTTTGTTTTGGAATTTACTTCACCCTTTATGTTAGTGATATGAATGATCATCAGATTAGTAGCATAAAAGAGACATTCTTTAAGGAAGTTATATACTTTTTGGGTAACTCGTACTACTCTTATAAGGGAGAGGGACTGCCCATAATATAAACAGATAACGAATACATACTTTCTAAAAAACTTCTCAATGTCACACTTGACTTTTATAGTAGGCTTTGTGGATACCATGGAGACATACACAAGGCTAGGTTTTCGTAGCGGTGCTCCTAGTGAGAAAAAAAACGCTCCTAATTTTTAGGAAGGAAAACTGGCGATTTTTTCCCTAGGGTTGAGGCACTAGGATTCCCTCTCATGGCAGTCACACAGGCTGCCACACCTTCACCGGAAAACACTCCTCCTTCACATACCTTTTCTTAAATCCTTTGCTTCGGTTGTCGGAGCAACTTCGTCTTTGTGATAATTGTGATATCCCACATCGGGTAGATATGGGACTTGTGTGTGCCTTATTAAATGTCACCCACTACCACTAGGCACCAACCTATCCATGGACTTTTGGGTGGCTTGTGGTGGGCCAGTTGACCCAGGTGCTTAGTGGGACAGTGTGTGGGCTATGCGTGGCGGACCGGACTTCGGGCTCGGGTCGTTACAAATGGTATCAGAGCGGGTCCCGATCGGAAATGTGTAGGAACACATCGCCCGGGGTGCCGATCCTTTGGACCTCCTTTAGGTCTTGACGAGGACGTCAAGGATTCAAGTGGGGGAGATTGTGATAATTGTGATATCCCACATCGGGTAGATGTGGGACTTGTGTGTGTCTTATTAGATGTCACCCACTACCACTAGGCACCAACCTATCCATGGACTTTTGGGTGGCTTGTGGTGGGCCAGTTGACCCAGGTGCTTAGTGGGCCAGTGCGTGGGCTATGCGTGGCGGACCGGGCTTCGGGCTCGGGTCGTTACAGTCTTCCACAACAATACCACCTTCAACTTTCAAGGGTGAGCCGGCCTTAAAACTTACAAATGATATCATTAGCTCTCTTGCCCAACCATTCAAGTTTACCTTAATTGAAAATTTTTCTCATGGTAGACCATCTATGGATTCCGCTAAGAAGTACTTCAACACTATTGGTCTTAAGGCAGCATTCTCGGTAGGTCATCTCGACTCAAAGCATATTCCTATTCAAGTTCATCATGAGGCAGACTACCAGCATCTATGGATGAAACACTATTAGAAACATGCTCATTAATTAGTGACGAAAGTACTAGCGACGGAAAATCAAAATCAACGACGAAAACCGTAGCTAAAGTAGCGGGTTTTTAAATTAGACACGGAAATCTTTCTGTCGCTAATTACCGTAGCTAAATTAAGGAATATTCGAGAAATATCCCTTTATTCCGTCGCTAAAACCGCGGGAACATTAGAGACGCAGCTTTCGAATGGCTTCCGTCGCTAATTAGAGACGAAATTTTCGTGTCTAATTTCCGTTTGAAACTAGCGATGGAAGTTCCGTCGCTAATTTGCCTCAAATTCACTCCGGTCAACCCTCCTTTCCCCTTCCCTAGACGCTCCCTTCCCAGGCCCCCTTTCCCATCCAAAAAAAAAAAGTCTCTATTCACACACACTCTCTCTCTCACCTTCTCGATCTCTCTTTCACATCGCTGCCCGCTAGAAACGATCTCCCACCAACCGCTTCCCACGCCACTCCTCCAGTCGCTGCTACCGCCGCTCTACCACCGCTACTACTTACCCTCTCTTCTAGCTCTCACCTAGATTACTCTATCTCTCTCTCACCCTATCGATCTCTCTTTCCCTCTCTATCTTGGGCCACGAAAACGATCTCCCACCTCCACCACTGCCGCCGCCGCTCCCTCACCCGTCTGTCGTCACTGCCGGTAAGTATGGTAAACCCTCTTTTTTCCCTTTTTTTAAATTCTAATCTCTCTCTCTCTCTCTCTATATATATATATATATATATCTCTCTCTCTCAACAGATTGGTGTGTCCACACCATCCACCACCACTGCCGCCAGCCCCCCCTCTCTCCCATTAACAATAATTTTTACCCTTTTTTTGTATTTATTTAATTTTTTGTGATATTGTATTTGTTAATTTGTATGCTATTATGTTAATTTTTATTATTTTAAGTTAATTTGTTTGCTAATTTGTAAATTTATAAAAATAATCTATATTATTTGTTTATGTTATTTGTATGCATGCTTTTTTTATATTTGTATTTTAAATCTGTATGCATGCTTTTTATTTTTTATATATTTGTATTAAGAAAAATCTGATAACAAGAATGAAGAAGAGCTTGAGTTTTGTAGTAGTAACCAAGAGTCTGATGATGAAGAGGAAGACAAAGACGAAACTAGTGGCGAGGAAGATTGATAGTCATTTAAATTGCTTTATAATAATAATGTACTTTATTTTAGACATCTTTGTATTATTTCAATTCATGTAATACGATTGTATACTTTATCTTATGATTAGTTCATTAATTTATTATTGTTCATGTATGCTATTTTGGTTTGAGTTCATTTATTAATGTTATTGTATTTAGACATGTCTTCTGACCGAGGATCTGGTAGTAGGAGTAGACTAGGGAAGGTGCGCCCCCTAGCTACTTCTATTACTGGGACACAACTAGCCCCATCCACATCCACACCTCTACATGATGTGGATTTCAAGCAGGGCTCCCCTGCCACACCCTTATCATCGGTAGCGACCACTACCGACGAGCCTTCCCTTTTAACTCGGAGGGAAGGATTATTACGTCCATTGATCTAGCCTTAAACAGTAAATTTCTATCTATTTACACTTTTTCCTTATGTTATATTATTTCATAGTTAATTTGTTGTATTTACCATATATAAGAACTGAAAATTGAATTTTTATCAGATTTGTAGGAGCCAGCCTTATCCCTCATGTTGGTTTGAAGATCTTCTCCGTTCCTCACTGCACACGGAGTTCTGGTCGCAATATAGAAGTGTCTCATCGGCGAAAAAAGATGAATAATAGGGTGAATTTAAAGTACAACAGTAATATAATTACTTTATTTGAAATGTTTATTTATTGTATAGTTATTTAATCATGCAATTTTTTCTAGGCGAGGTATTCTTGGCCCGGGCATTCGGATGAGGAGGCCTTTGCGGTGTTCAAAGACATGGCTGCCGGTCGATACAAGGACTTCATCTACAAGATGAAGTTGAAGTTCTTTGTCGACATGAGGAGGCAGCCCCCCAACTTTATCGATGAGGTTTGGGCTTGGTCTGCCGCCAAGGAGGCCTCCGAGAGGGCAAAGAAGAATAGGGCTAGCGGATCGGGGACTGGAACGAAGCACACGACGGGGTCGATCAGCGTCGCTAAGCACCAGATGGGTATGGTAAGTAACTTAGTTTAAATAAAAATTAACTTAATTCAATGTTTATTCAATTTATTGCTCTATATATGTTAAAAGTAGTTGGGAAGCCATGTTTGTGACGCCCCGACCCAGATCTCTATATGAAATCCCAAGGTCGGGTCGCTAACCACAACAAAGCACAACAACAAGAAGAACACGTGGTGTAACCACCCGTACTTACTACGAAATATAATAGATAAAATCTGATATAAACTAACAAGTCTTCGGCGACACTACAGCCGGAACCCAACTAACAAAACCACAAGTCTAAGACTTGGGAAAAACAACAACAACCTCCACGGCCACAACATGCCGGAGAAACAATCATAAACCACGAGCTACAACATGCTCGGGAAAGAAACTAAATTAACTACAAAGTTAAATACAAAAGCACGACATACATATGTCAGCTACCCAAAAGAATATAAAGTTTACAACACATACCCAAGTAAAGTTTACATAACTTTACATAACCATCGTCCTCACAAAAAGAAATACTTCTAAACAACAACAAGCAACAAGAGCTACTAAACCAAAATACAACCTTCGAGCTAAACAGAGTCTCACCGACCTCACCGGGAACCGCTAGGCTGGCTCGGATCTAAGGAAAAACATATAAACAACAAACGGGCTGAGTCGAAACTCAATAAGTTACTAAATGCAACTACGTGGCATGACATAATGCTCAAGTAATAAACATAGCATGGTAATAGCATTTATATACCACAACA
Source organism: Platycodon grandiflorus (assembly GCA_016624345.1). Taxonomy (NCBI): domain Eukaryota; kingdom Viridiplantae; phylum Streptophyta; class Magnoliopsida; order Asterales; family Campanulaceae; genus Platycodon; species Platycodon grandiflorus. Next base: position 31,360,513 of record CM028362.1, read on the forward strand.
GAACATATATTATCATCATTTATATACACATTACATATCTCACATAGCACCTTGATTATCCACATAAGTGCTTGGAAATAAACCACATTATAAAGGATATCATTTCTCTTTCTCCAACTTTGCGCTACTCCTGCAATACATAAAATAATCATCTATGTCTCGATACCCATATGTGTAGTATCAACGTCACCGGTATCACTCTTCGGTTATTGACGTCCCCGGAATCACTCTTTGGGTTACTAGCAAACCAAAGTCATGCGTATTGCTACAACAATGGAGCTACTTCCCACCTGTGACCAACAGGTGAGGGTGTGTATAAACTCTAGTACGGTGACCCATAGCGATTCCAAACATTAATTTGTAAAGGCTATACATCGTCCTACCTTGGCTAAACAACAATGCCAGCTGGACTCCATGCAATGCACAAGTTGGTATAATACTCAAACTTATGCAAATAACCACCAAGTTTAAAAGTATTGAACTTGATAAATGTCAAGTAGATTATATTATTCTACTAAGAATTTTCATCAACATATTGTTTCAACAACTTTAAACAACCACTTTAGAGCTAATCACAAGTCTCTAATTTACCAGTATCATTTACTCAGAGGAACAAAACCCATATCAAATAAACTCTAAATCTCATAGGATTTTAACCTGTTGTTCGGTAATTGTTACTTTAACTTAATATCAACTTCTTAGAGTCATTACTACACTTCTCAAAATTTGGGTGTAATTGCTATATGCAAGATTTCTCATTTAAAGTTTCTAACTTGTTCTTGAGTTCACTTCCATGGTTGAGCACTAAAATTCAACATGCAACATCATCCAAACCCAACACTTAGCACATGAACATGTTATACATCTTAACATATCATTTAAACATGAAAATTCCAAGTATACAAGTCATGCATGTATAATTGAAGAACAAATATGCAATAGTTTCTAAGCATATATACAAAGAGGGTTAGTAACTTACTTAGAAATGAAGAATTAAACCTGAGGTGTTTTAGGGGTATAATTGAAGAACAAATATGCAATAGAATCAAATGGTTGAATTGAGAGAACATGCACCACACACACTAATCTCACCTTCCAACACACACATTTTCTCTCTCTAATAATCTAGGTTGTTTTGGGAAGAATGGGAGTAAAATCTCTACTCCCTGAGGTGTTTTAGGGGTGGAAGGATGTGTTGACTCAGGTTAAAGGTCGTGGGTAATAATAGGCTGAAGGATTTTTAAGTAGAGAGTGATATAAATTTTTTTGGAAAAACATGCCCAAAATCTGCCCACAAAGCGATCGCTCTGGGGCGATCGCTTTGTTACCAATTTGGTTCTGCCTGCAAAGCTATCACCTGGGGTGCGATCGCTCTGTTCCCAGCTTGTGATCCTTGGTAAAAACACTCCAAATTTACTCCAGAATGATACTAAATAATCCTCAAGTGATTCTAACAAGTACTCAAGGTCAAAACACTCCACCAGGACTCCCAAATAGTCCAAGAACATTGCTAGAATATAACACAAAGATTATAAATTTGAAACACAACTCAAACATGGCAATTTAGCAACGTAACACATTATAAATACAAATGCTATACAATTTAAACACAATCAAGGCATACAACTATGAAGGACAATAAATATACTAAAACATGCATCAATAATATGCCATTCTAATGAGTCCAACAAGTATAGCAAAACCCAAGGTATTACAATGTTGATGCTATGAAATCCATGGTAGTAGTTTAAAATTATTGTTTATTCAATTTATTGCTCTATATATGTTAAAAGTAGTTGGGAAGTCATGTTGATGCTATGAAATCCATGGTAGTAGTTTAAAATTATTGTTTATTCAATTTATTATTCTATATATATTAAAAGTAGTTTGGATGCTATGTTGATAATTGGGGGGAGGGGGGTTAAGTGTAAATACTTATAATTTATAAGGTTGTTAGTGTATATTTTTAATATTTATTCAGTTTATTGTTCTAAATATGTTAAAAGTAGTTGGGTAGCCATGTTTAAACTATATAAATCAATGGTAGTACTTTAATTCAAAGTTTAATATATTAGATTTGCATTAAGTAAGATAATGGGGGGAGTTAAGTGTAAATACTTATAATCTATAGGGGGTATTAGTGTATATTTTTAATATTTATTCAATTTATTTTTCTATATATGTTAAAAGTAGTTGGGAAGCCATGTTGATGCTATGAAATCTATGGTAGTACTTTAATTCAAAGTATAAAAAACTATGGGGGAGGGGGTTAAGTGTACATACTTAGAATCTATACTTCTATTTCATTTCTTATTTATTAGAAATATAAAAAACTAATAGTAATACATACTGATTGTAGGTGGCTAGCCACACATGGTGATCATGTGCGATTCCCTGATGTGTTTGTGAGTACGCATATCAGGCAAGATGGATCTCGTCAGTGGGTTGATCCCCGGACAGAGGCGGCGTATGTAAGTATTAAACTTATTGTTTACAATTAAATTGATATGACGGTATTTTAATATTTGTCTTTTTTTTATGACAGGTTAAATACGAGAGACGTATAAGGAACGAGCCTATTAGAAATGAGGGGAACCAAGCATTATGGGAGGAGATCACCTCCCAAGGACGGGCGATATGGTCTACGGGATGGGCGCACACAGGGGATCCTCACACGTGCCAACCATGGCTTCACGTGCTTCTGGATCGACAGCACGAAGTTCAACCCAACCAAACGTTGACCAAGCGCACATTTCAAGGTTTGAGACCAAACTCACTGAAACCCGACAAACCGTGCCTAGATACAGGCCGCCATGGAATGATTTTTTCAGAGTCAACCCCGTCTGTCTGGTCAACCATCTCCTGATCATATCCAACCCCGAAATTTATTTCATGACAATTAGTTTGAACAATTTTAATTTATGTAGTTTAAACAATTTTAATTTATGTAAATAATTTTGTAATTAAATTGTTGTAATTTTGTAATTAATTTCTGGTATGTTTTAATTTTTGTAGAGTTTTTATTAATATTATCTGTTGAAATCAGGTACAAAAAAAAAAATACTCCCTCTGTTCCTAAATTATTGTCTTGTTTGATCCGACACATGGATTAAGAAAAAACAATTGACTTGATTATTAATATTGGTAAGGTTAAAATAGTAAAAGTGATGTCCTAAAAAATTAAGTTTCAAACAAGACAATTATTTAGGGAAGAACGAAAAAGAAAAGGAAGACAATAATTTAGGGACAGAGGGAGTATACATATTTTGAATATTTTTATTTATTTATTTTAATTTTAGCGACGGAAGACTCCGTCACTAAGTTTTCTGTCGCTAATTTTTGTACCCTATTTCTATCTTTCATTAGAGATAGAGTCTTCCGTGGCAAAGCTTCTGTTGCTGATTAGAGACGAAATTTAGACACGAAATATACCGTCGCAAATTAGTGACGGATGGTAGTTAGTGACGGAATGTTACCGTTGTTAAATTTCGTCGCTGTTTTAGCGACGAAAATAGTCACCGTCGCTAATTTTCAACGGAATAGCCTTCGTTAAAGTTTCGACCGCTTTTTTTCAACAGTTCTGTCACTAAATTCCATCGCTAATATGGATTTAGCGATAGAAACCTTGATTTAGCGATGGAAATTTCTGTCGCAAATACTCGCTTTTTGAGTTGTGAAAGATCAATGGTTCTTGGGTAGTTTTCTTATACGAGTTTTCAAATGGACGTCAGATTTTCGACCAGATATTGAAAGCCCTATTGCTCGAGTTTGGTTTTCTCTTCTGGGCCTTCCTATTTATTTGTTTCACAAGCACGCCTTATTGTCCATATATAGCGAACCTTGTTGGTAAGCCACTTTTGATTGACAATCCTACCGCTTCTCTCTCTCGACCTAGCGTGGCTAGAGTGTGCTTGGAAAGTGACTTAACAACACCCCTCTCAGCCACTCGCATTTGGATTGATCGCGGATCAAAATATTTGGGCTTCTAATAATCCATTTAGGCCGAATGACTTCCACAATATTGCACTCACTGTCTGCGTCAAAGACATGCTAACCCAAAGCAGGCCACGTTCAAGAAGAAAACCCCAAGATTGTTACGGTGCCAAGACACCCTAATGATATTTGTCGAATGAAAATCCTAAAACCAAAAATATTGCATGGGTTCCAAAAGCTAACACTGCTCTTAAACATGTAGTTGCACCAGCTAATGTAAGCTTTCCTAGAGTTGAAGGAGCTCACAATAATGGATCAGACCCAAGCACTTCTAGTAGAGATCAAGAGCAGTTTCATATTTTAGAAAGAGGGTAAACTGTCAGGTAGGGGTGTAAATTTGAACCGCCGAACCAAACAGAACCAAACCGAGCGGTTTGGTTCGATTTTAAACTAGAGTGGTTCGGTCACGGTTTGAAAATTTTATAAACCGGTCGGTTCGGTTCGGTTTGGTTTGTGGTTTTAGGGGTCAAACCAAACCAACATACTATCGTTTGGTAACCGATTTAACCAACGAACTCTCAATATACTAAATCTAACCAATGTACTCACTAATTGAGTCCAATATGGTCCCTTCCGTTAACTTTTCATCCAATTTTTTAACGGGACTGCTAACGTGGTTAACGAATCTATTTTGTAAGGGGTATTTTTGTCAATTTCCTTCAAATCTCACTGCCCCACCCATAGAGAGGAGAGTGCGTGTGGGTGGGGACGGTGAGATTTGGAAGGAATGACAAAAATATTACTCATAAAATAGCTCCGTTAACCACGTTAGTAGCCTCGTTAGAAAATTGTATGGAAAGTTAACGGGAGGGACCACATTGAACTCAATTAGTGAGTAATTGGTTAAATTTGGTATATTGGGAGTTCGTTGGTCAAATCGGTTATCAAACTATAGTACGTTGATCATTTGACTAATTTCCCCATATATATATATATATATATATATATACATATACATATATACATATATATATACATATACATATATACATATATACATATATATATATATATATATATATATATATATAAGGGGATTATTATAAAAATGACCAGCGTACTATTAGTTAGGAACCGATTTAACCCCGGACTCCCAATATCCCAAAATTGACCATTGTACTACCATTTTGAGTCCAATTTGGTCCCTACCGTTAACTTTTCATCCAATTTTTTAACGGAGCAGTTAATTTGATTAACGGAGCTAATTTTTGAGGGATATTTTTGTCCTTTCCTTCCAAATTCAACCATACCCAATTATCCTTTTTTCTTTTTCTTTTTTTAATTTCGCTTATTAATTTTCGGGAAAATCAACCATACCAAATCCTCCTCCTCTTAGATGCGCCCCACTCCTTATCCTCCACCCCCACCACCACCCCCATTGCCACCCATAACCGCCGTAGCCTCCATCAACCATTCTTGCCACAAGACACTGTCCCCCTCCTATCGAACCCCTTCCCTCAACCCCTACCCCCAAAATCCCATTCTCCACCTCTACCACCCCACCGAATGAACAACCTTTCTTCCCTCATTCCCGTCCCCGCCCCACCTCCGCCATCTCCTCCCGCTCCCTCTTCCTTCGCCTCCTTCCCCGCCAACATCTCCTCTCTCGCCCTCCCCAAATCCCCCAAATCGAAGCCTCTTTCATCCAAGCTCATCGCCACTGCTATCGCCGCCGTACTCGCTGCCGCTGTCATCCTCGCCATCGTCATCTTCTTACATTCTAAGAAAAGCAAAGCAGACGATTAGCGAAGTTAAGACGCACGCATCCGATTACGATAATGTTCGTTAACGGCAACGGCAATGGCAATGGAACTGTAATGGACCCCGGCGAAGGTCACCTCAAACTAGCTCGGAGTTTCTCTACCTGGGTACTCTAGTCAATTCTCATAGCGGAATTGATTCTCATGCGAGTTCTAATAACTGAAATTAAAAAGGATAATTGGGTATGGTTGAATTTCCTAGTCAAAATTAATAACTGAAATTAAAAAAAGAAAAAGAAAAAAGGATAATTGGGTATGGTTGAATTTCCCAGTCAAAATTAATAACTGAAATTAAAAAAAGAAAAAGAAAAAAGGATAATTGGGTATGGTTGAATTTGGAAGGAAAGGACAAAAATATCCCTCAAAAATTAGTTCCGTTAATCAAATTAACTACTCCGTTAAAAAATTGGATGAAAAGTTAACGGTAGGGACCAAATTGGACTCAAAATGGTAGTACAATGGTCAATTTTGGGATATTGGGAGTCCGGGGTTAAATCGGTTCCTAACTAATAGTACGCTGATCATTTTTATAATAATCCCTATATATAAATATATACATATATATATATATATATATATATATATAGTATTCTTCTTACTAATAGTCTCTTTTACCTCGCTGGCGCTCTCTTCCTTTCACCTCTCTAATATTCTTTCTCACACCTCATAGAACAAAAATTTACTCTCAACCATCATAAGATCTCTTTCGACCTTAACGAAATTAGTCTCAAATTTCTTCTTCTTTTTGAAAATTGACATTGTCTTCTTCTTTTTTCAAAATCTCTTCAGTGGTTCTGAAAAAATAATTAATAAAAAAATAAATTTCTTTGAAGTATAAAACCGAACCAAACCAAACCAAATCGAATCGTTCGATTCGGTTCGATTTTAAGCCTGTTCGGCTCGGTTTGAATAAAACGGAACCGGTAGGAGGTGGTCGGTTTGTGGTTTTGACATAAACCGAACCAAACAGAACCATTTACACCCCTACTTTCAGGGACCCAAAAGATACGATTGATAACCATATGCAGGATAAGGACACGACTCAAACCCAAGTTCATGATGAATTGGGCACTCAACACACGGATTCTATTAAGGCTCAACGAAGTCCAAGTAAGTTTAGTGAAAATAGTAACATTAATGATATCATTGTTATTATTGAAGAAGAACAACACACCAACGAAGTTGACTCTACCTAAGAACTTATATATGCAAATTGCTTTGTTGAACCCTTTGGTTGCGAGTACTCTCAACTCGTTATCCCCTGGTAACAACGTTTCGGTTGATTTGGAAGTAACCAAAATTGTTTTAATGAACTTTAACAATGTCTCTGAAACCATTAATGCCTCCCCAAATTGCGATGTTTTGGGAAACATTGATGAGGAAACCTCTGTCCCTATTCACATTGATAACACACTTCATTCAGATTTATCTCCCAACAAGTTTACCGTTTTGGAGGTATTCGAAGAGGATGAGGAAGAACTTTGTTAAGTTACCGACTAATCTAAAAGCTTAAGCTGAGATAGATAGGGGCCCAACAATGTATATCAATCTCAACACTCCCCCACACGTGTGACCCGTCCACACGTGGAGAGACGAACAAATATGCACCATCAGGGCATCACAAACCAAACAGAGTGACAAGAACATGCACTCACAATATTTCGGGTAACAAATGCAAGCGGGACGACTCGAACCCAAGACCTTGCCAAACCAGAGCTCTGATACCATGTTAAGTGACCGACTGATCTAAAAGCTTAAGCTGATAGATAGGGACCCAACAATCAATCTCAACAAACTTACGTCGAATCCACTATGTGTGACTTCAACAAGTACGAGCACATATCTGAATGTCTAAATATGGATAGCTCTATACTGCTCCGCTGAGGTAATCGTAAAAAGAAGTATGTCTTTTGTTTTAACTATTAATTTTCCATATAGATTAGCTTTGTTCGAATTAAATTTATATCTCTCTTGTTGTAGCCTAAAGGCCCCTTAAGTGGTAAGGTTTTAAGCCCCCCACTTTTATTTCCTTTATTCATTACTCCCTCCGTCCCCGATAAATGTTCCTAGTTGATAATGTACAAGAATTAAGAAACATAATTAATGATGTGCTGTAAAATGTGTTCTGACGATAATACCTATGAACTTTAATTGAGTTTAACTATTCTAAACAATTGGGTTTCTTTGAGATGTGTTATATTAAATGAAGTTTTAAGGGTATATTTGGAAGACAGGTAGAAAATAAGTAGATCAAAAGTCTTTAGGAACATTAGTTGAGACATTCTAAAATAGAAATTAGGAATATTTATCCAGAATGAAGGGAGTAATAAATTTAGAGGGTGTTGTTCCTCATTAAAAAAAAAAAAAATGGAGACACAGGACTAGAAGTGGTGATAGATTATAGGCGATGACGAAGTCATGGTTTAAAACAAATAGAAATTGCCCCTTGATTAGTTTTGGAGTAATAATGTTCATTGTGTCAATCTAAACTCATTTATTGAACAAGGTTAGCAGTGTAAAAATACATCAATGTATGATATTACGAGACCGAGACCAAGCTAGTGGAAATTATATCAACTGTGACATTTATATTGTCGGATTAAAATTACTCAAATCTCTATACGGACAAATCAAATTTTGTCCTTTACTAAATAATGACATGGACATTTCAAATCATTACTAACTTAACAATATTTAAGTATTGAGATTTGTGTTAAAACAATCTAACGGCTAACACTAAAGTTTGTGGGAACAATATGAGCTCGAGCTCTAATCCCCTCATTATCTCCTCTCTAGAATTCTGACTTCGCCCCTCAACCAAATTTAGGGCTTGCTAAGTGCCAACCGTTTATCGATCATTAATTCTTTACCGGTCATGGTGTACGATTGAGAATCAACTTAATTTGTCTACTTGTTTTTGAGAGAGAGAGAGAGAGAGAGAGTGTGGGTAGGTTTTCAAAGGCAAGGTGTTCACTAAAAGAAGTGTAGAAGTAGGAGGTTTCACATTGTAGGAGGAGGAAAGAATAAGAAACATAGAAGAAGTACGTACAGAATACAATTAATAAAAAGAAATGCTGAAAAAAGTGGGCGGTTATGGGCATTATGCTCTAATTTTTCCTTTTTAGGCAGTCAATGTGATGGCCTTATATGGCAAAAAAAAGGATCAACCGAAAGCCAAAACCAAAGAAAAGTAGGCGCTGGATTTGATCCCTTTCTCTTAAACCCACGCACGCACACGTAAACAATGGACAAGCTGCTCAACCCTTTTTCTCTCTCCACAACGTTTGCACAGCACAACTTATAATAGAATATGATGAAGAATAATGTAGGGGATCCCAACTTACAATCTCAAATTTTTATCACGATTTAATTACTTACGTGGTAAGTAAGTAAGGTGATTGGTTAAACGTCACAACACAACATTTAGTTGTGGATTTACGTGCTAATCCGCTTAAATTAAAATGAGAAATTAAGATAAAAGTTGAGATTTTTAGCATTTTTCATACAAAATACTTTTATCTGTACAAGTACATATTACTTTGTTATTCTATTCTAAACACAATACACATCATCATCCAAAGGATAAAACAAGAATCAAGTACCCAAAATAGATCATAAAATCAGAACTCTCTAACTCGAATTAAAAACAAAAAAAACAAAAAAAAAAAACTAGTGTTAAAGTACAAGTCTTCACATCACCCACTCCCATCAATAGAGTGGGACTAAAAAAATGGGATTATCAAGTAGTAGTAATCTCTCTCTCACTCTCTAATCACTTCACAATGAGAGGGTCAGTTTCAACGCACAAAATCTCTTCAAGATTAGCAGCCTCCTTGTTTGCTTCTTTGTTATTAGTCACTGGTAATATTGAATTAGCTTTCGACGAAGAAGTAGTTGTTGAGGAGGATGAAGATTGTGTTAGCTCTTTAGCTCTTTCTACTTGAAGCATCCAATCTGTTTTACAAAGAACATATAGCATGAGCAAGGCACATGACCCCTGAGCTGCAACTAATCCAAGCCATAGTCCTGGAAACCCCATTTTCATGAAGAATCCCAAGAATATAGCCACCGGCATTCCCACCAAGTAAAATGACCCCAAATTGATGTTTGCTCCTACGGTTGGCCTTGCACTACCTCTTAGAACACCGCAGCCGGTGGTTTGTGGGCAGTTTCCGAGCTCGCACAGCCCTGCTATGGGCAGTGCTATTGAAGTTAGCTCAAGAATCTCTGAATCATTTGTGAAAAACTGTCCCCATTTGTGTCTCATCAACGTGGTGAACAACATTGCGGCTAAGCCTAACACCACTGCCCAGACTAGGGAAACGATCATTGAAATGCGGGCTTTTGCGGGCCGGTTTGCGCCCAGCTCGTTACCAACTCTGGTGGATACTCCTAGGCTTAATGCAGAGGGAAACACATAGACTAGAGAGGTTGTTTGAATAAGAATTCCCATTGAAGCTATGGTTGCTTTTGGGTTCACAAGAAGTCCACATAGCATTATCATGAATTCGTACCACCACCATTCTAGGCAAACGGAGACACATGTTGGGACGGCGAGTGCGAGCAACGAGGACCAACCTCGAAGGCAGTCAGAGCTCGGAGCCACCCACGAGTCCTTATACACCCTGGAAAAGTATATGAAGGAACACAACAAGATGAAGAGATTGAGATTAGTCCAAACCATTGCTATTGCCACTCCTGAAATACCCATTTTGAAATACCCTACTAGAAGGAAATTCAAGGGTACATGAAGGAGGACAGAGATGGCTGAACAATAGGTTAATGGCAATGTAATATTCTGAGTCCTTAGATAAACGCGAAGAGGGTGGAGGAGAGAGAGAAACAAGAGGTCGGGAATGGCGAAGATGATGAAAGTATGAGCAACGGTTGAGATTTCTTCATTTTGGCCACACCATAGAAGGATTGTTTTCATATTAAGCCACATGAAAGAGATAGGGATTGAAGTAGATAAGAGTAAAAGAACTGTCCTTTGTAAAGTTAAGCCAAGGAGTTTCATTTGTTTTGCGCCATATGCTTGCCCACAGATGGGCTCCATCCCCATCGCCAGGCCGGAGATGACAGAGTAGCCGGTGATGTTAGCGAAACCGATGGCAAGAGAGCCTCCGGCAAGCTCGAGCTCACCAAGATGACCAAGAAAGAGCATGGAGATCATTGCTCTTGAGTATAGTAGTAGACCTGTCATTGCTGTTGGGCCTGAGATCTTTCCAATGGCTTTGATTTCCTCCAAGGCCTAAAGAATATCAGGAAAACATGCAAGAAAAGTGTAAGTAAGGGTTTCTTTGATGGATTTTAAGATAAGTAAATGTTTGTTGTTTACAAGTCACAAACGTTAAAAAGGGTATTTATGTGTTATTTGATTAATAATATTAATTACCTCAGAAGGGGATGGCCATCTATGAAGTTCTTGATAATCATCATCATCTGTTTTGGGGAGTTCCATGGATTTGTGGGGATTCATGAAATGGGTTTTCTTGGAAGGGACAAGTGAGGATGGGGAAGTTGGTTTTGGGTTACACATGGCTAAACAAAATTCTTGTTTGAGAAAATAGGGGGAATTAATGTTGATAGTAATATAAAAATACTGAAGGGTAAAAAAGAAATTTTCAAAAGAAAAAAGGGGGAGAGTGGGAAAATTTTTTTTTAAACAGTAGAAACTACTGTTTGTTTGTTGCTAACACACACACAAAAAACACACACCAGTGTTTATTTGTTTTTTGGTTGTGTTGGGAGGAGGTTTTCGAATGAAGGTGTCAAGGAGGGAAGATGGGTATATATACATAAACGGGTCGGACCCCACACATTGCTCTCAAAAACGTGTCAATTAGAGGCAGATTCACTCTTTGGGGTAGGGGGGGGGGCAAGTGACCCCACTTAAAAAAAAAAAAATTTAATTTACAAAACTGTAATTTTTTGGATTGTGATTCTACTTAAATTTTTTTTTTCCTTTTTAAGTCACGCACAATAGCAACAATGAGGTAAATACTAGTGGTGAATTGTAATTTTTAAATTTTTATATAATAGTTAAATTTTGTCACCTCATTAAAATAATTTTCTGAATCCGCCACGGGTATCAATCTCTCCAAGACAATTGAAAGAGAAAAAGAAAGCGGCTAATAAAGTTTGATCGTCCTTGGGGACGATGGGTTTGGTGGGGGCCTGCCTTTCATCTCTCTCTCTCTCTCTCTCACACACACACATAAAATAATAGTACTCCTTTTCAAAATAAGGGTTTTTTTTTTTAAATGACGAGGAACAAGAATAGAAGCTTATTTTGGGACAGAATGAGTATAGATAATGCTCTATGCACTATAAATTGAAATATCTTTTATGAAAAATAGACTGGGAATAGTGTTGGCGGTATTTATAGTATAGTATAGTATAGTATAGCATGATTCTTGTTGTTGATAAAATTGTATGTCAGGATAAATGGACAAGTTTATGTTTTTTTGGGTGGAGGACCTGAAAAAATAGAAGAGATGCAGGAGGTGTGATCTTATCTTGGGAGTCATGAAAATGGGGAAGTCCAATACAAATGATTGTAGAGGATAATTGTTTTTAACCGCCGGACTGGCCTTAGCATGACAAATCTTGGTTTTTAAGTTTGGTGGGTTTTTGCTCTTTTTAACTTTTTTTTTTTTTACTTAATATGTATGGTGTGTGTGTGAGGGGAGGTGAGGATAATATTCTTTTAAACCCTTTTCCTCTTTTTAGGTTATCATCTCAACCAAACAAGGTAATGAGCAAGGAAAAAGAGAATAAGAAAAATTATCTTTAGATTTATTGCCAAGTGGGATGGGGGAATGAACGGAAAAGGAAAGGATTCAAAAATTCCCTCCAATTAGTTTATGATGTTGAAGTAGCTGAGGCAAATAGGTGTGTGTGTGTGTGTGTGTGTGTGTGTGTGTGTGTGTGTGACAATGGGCAGTTGTGAAGTGTGGCCATGGAGATGAGATGTTGGCATATTGTAAGACAACCATGCATGCATGTTACATTCCCTCACAAACCCATGTGAAGGAACCAGAGTCCAGGGCATGACTTTTGTTGTCCACAAACCCTTTTGAACAGAGAAGCCAAAACCCTATTGGCTACTTGCCCAATTTGATAGCTACAAACCCCTTCTAAATACTGGTTTAGGTCCCCCCTCCTCCCTCCCTCCCTCCCTCCCTCCCTTCTGTTTTTTTGGGTGTAGGCTTCATGACTTGAGGCAAAACAAGAGTTAAGTTTTGAGCAAGGCAAGATGAGGGAAGGGAGATCAAATGGTAGAGAATTCGAAGAGCTAGACGGAAGTTTATCATGAGTCTAACCATACAAGCAAGCGAGTGCCACCATACATCACTTAGTTGTACGTAAGATGATAAACAGGCACTTTCTTGCTGAGCTTTGGGATTTCAAAGCCAACTTGAGAGGAGAGTTGGATTGAGAGTCAGAGTGACAAGTTGGCTATGTATTGAATCAAGCTTAGATATGAGCTCAAATCCGAATGAGCTTTAGTCGTAGTCCTACATTGGTTTAGTACTGCATTCGAGATGGATGCTTCCATCTATATATTTATTATTATTATTATTATTATTTTGTTTTTCAATTATTTGCAATTAGAAATTAACCAAGAGATCGAATATTGTTTTTGCACGTACGTTCCACAAATGAAGTAGGTCGTGGTTCATAGCAAGTCCCAAGTGAGAAATTAAGCTAGAAGATATATGTATAATATAATCAATCCAGTAGATAAGGTAGTTTAATTCGTTGGGATTTGTCTCTCTTAAGTCTAAACAACAGCAGCAGCTGAGTGCTAGCTTGCTTTTGCGTCAAAATTTTCTCTCTTGTTTGGTTGAAAATTTTTTAGTCATCAAATTGGAGACCATGCAAATTGTATACTAACTGCTCTCTCTATTGTTGATCATCAACATGTGCTCAAGGTATGGCAAAAGATACGTCCTCCTCATTAAAAGATTTCTCAACAATCTTAAACTCTACACACACTAGATCTCACTGCCCCCATTTCAATTGTAAGTATTTTCTTTCTTTTTTTGGTTGGTTTGTTTGTTTGGCGGTGGTGGAAAGCTTGCATGTATTGATTAATCCAATTTATTTGGCCGATCAACAGTAGTTATCCACATCGAGCTTAGGGGTAATTCGTGAGATTTATCCCTCATAAGATGATCCATCCTTGGAGAACTCTATCCATGTCAAACTTGGTCTTGGGGGAAATTCTTGAAATTAATCCCTCGTAAACTGATCCCTTACTGAACACTTTTCTTTTTTTTTTTTTTTTTTTGACGAGACATTTACATTGACAAGCCACCGCGAGAGAGAGAGAGAGAGAGAGAGAGAGGAGGGAGGGAGAGGGAGGGAGGGAGGGAGGGAGAGAGAGAGAGAGAGTCTTCAGAGAGAGAGAGAGAGAGGGTTTAGCAGCCAGGGCAAAGAGTATCAAATTCTGTGCATCTTTTTCCATAAACAGTTTTAAACAAAAAGAAAAGAAATCCGTGGGGGGGTTGGAAGTGGGTATCTTTTATCATTTATTTGTTTTTTTCTGGATGAATGAATGTATTATAATGTAATGTGATGGAAAAGGGAGGGACCACTAAGGGTTAATGGGGGAATAGGAAATTTAAAATGGATGTGTATGGAGAGAAGCAGGCAGATGGTTGAAAGGAAACACTGAAGAAAAAACCAAAAACATATATACGTGCTACATTTCCAACCATTTATCATTTATTTGCCTATCTCTATCTCTCTTTCTATGTTATGCTATGCTACCCATCTTCTTCATAAAAAGTGGGGGGCCTTCTTCTGCCCCCCTTTTCCTGCACTGTTTCTTTGCCCCTCCCTGCAAACTCAACAGACACACAGCTCTAATCTCCAATCTCTAAACAAGAAGAAATCACTGAATTCTCTGTTGTATATCTTTCCATTTCTCTCCCCACCCCACCATCATCATCATCATTACCTCACTATGTACAGTCTGCCCACCCACCCACCCCTCTCAACCTCAAGTATCAGTTTCCTTTGTTTTTTTCTTCTAATACAAATCTCATCTCTATATAAGTTTATTGGAATCCATACCTTCTTGTCAGCCTCCGTTTGGTTTCTGGCAACACGGTATAAGGAGCACCGTGTGTACAAATAAAGTAAAAATAAGTGTATGGATACATACTCTTTTTAACTTAACATTAGGTACATTAAAACTTGGCAAGGAGAACTTTACCGCCACCTTTGTAGTCCTGCTTGACTTGGGAGATTTAAGGCCTCTTTGCCTAACTTTTTCTTTACCAAAAAAAAAGAGCAGCAAGCTCGGGAGAAAAAATCATTATGGAGTGCTTTGGTTGAAAAGTTCATCACTAAATAGTTCAAATTCCACCTCAACAACTTGGCCAGTAGAAGAGGCAAGACGATTTCCTATAAATCTAAATGTGAGTTGTGTATTCTTCTTAGTGCGGTGATGTCCATTCTATATGATCTGTCACTGGCACAATCCGTATGGTATCCCAAAGAGTGTTTTGAATTGCAATGTCTGCATGCCCCTTTCAGCATAATAAAAGAATTTCCACTCCTACCAAAATATGAATACGGATAACTAAGTCTCTTCTTCCTTTGTTTTACCAGTATGTTACTAATTTCCAAGAAAAAGTTACATACATAGAATAACAACTTCTTCACTAATTGTCCTTTACTTTCCATCCAGGTACGTACGTACGAGTAAACTGAGAGATACTGGAACAAACACGTTCATGAATTTTGGTTCACTGTATGTGATCATCTCATCTGCCAATCAATGATATTGTAGTAGTAGTAGTAGTAGTAGTAGTAAAAGTTGTTGAAATTCAATTCATTGGATCAGTTCAGGTGAATTGACCTCACAAGTTATATACCATTCTATAATAGGATGGCAAACAAGTTTAGTTAAAGCATCATTACATGCTTTGTTTAATACGTAATGCAACTTTTCCAACAACAAAGTTTTGTTTCCATCAGCCAATGTTTTCAATTCAGGATATTTTCACCAAAGATAGTTCTCTTTTCCATAGAAAGTAGAACAAATTCTTTGATTCCCATTCTCCCTCTGTCTTTCTCATTTGTCAAATCTCCCTCGTTTCTAGACGTGTGACGTGTATATGTATATGTGGCCACTTGGAAAACAATTTCTCACTGGATATACAGGTTGCACTACTAACAATTCAAAGAACCACTAGTCTTGCATTCATAAGCAATGCATCAAAAATATGAGAGACCAAAAGTCATTTTACCTCCAACATTCAGAATATATACATATACATTTACTAGGGAGAGGGTGTGGGGTAATATTCCTACAATTCAACTTTTTTTAAATGCTTCCAAGCAGTACACCATTACAAAGGAGCAATGAAGGCAAACCAGACCTTTAAAATCCACTAATAAGTGTAATAACCATTAGAACCTATTCCAAGGTTCAGCATCAAGCAAGAACAAAAAGGAAAGAGAATAATTATAAAACAGAACCAACCCCCCTCCTCCTCCTCAATAAAAATCAGCCAAAGCTTTAGAGGGAAAAAAAAATCAGTAGAAACACACGTCTCCGTCAAGGTTTTAATCAGCATATTTCACCAATTGCGTACAAAGAGACTGCAAGAGATTCGAGGATACCATGATTGAAACACTAATGGGCTGTCAACATTGCTAATGAGATATGACATTTGCGCATGAATAATTCCCATTCACTACTAATAGATATTAAAAGGGCATTCCTATCTGAAACACCAATTGTATGTTGCGCTTTTTATTAGAAATAATTTTGCAGGGTAGCCCTATTAAAAGAAAAAGATAAAAAATCTCCATCATTAGCAACTTATTTTGGTTTAATAAGTTTGTCTTCAGATAGACTCTGCATGATCCATAGCGCACCACTTCTAAAACCTTAACCAGAAACATTCCCCACGACAATTATAATCTCCAAAGTTGTTCATCCTTGGCATGTATCAAGTGATATCAGTGATTAGTATTGTCCTTTAAAACTTCAGTTTACCATGTTCTTCTATTTTTATTTTTATGAGCAGCATATGTTATTCAATTTCAAGCAAGGTTTAACCAGTATCATTGTATGCCACGGAAATTATATGCTTGGTCATCTAGATCTTAAATTCACCCAACAATAAAAACAAATTGTAGCACTCAGTTGGATATTCTAGTGAAAAGATATATGTCATGAACGAAAGGAAATAATTGAACAAGTTCCCAGTGAACTGAGGCAAATTATATTCTGCATGCAGCTAACAATAGACATCATAGAAACAAATAAGACATCCATTCTGCACTGTTCCCGGCTGATATTGCTATTTTGAGTCTGTTTCTAACATAGGCACCTCAAACAGTGTCCTAATCATTCCTTACATCTACCATTATAGCTACCAATTATAACTTTCACAACTCAATTTCGCCAATCTTTACAGCTGAATGGATTACTTTTCTCAGTCACTTATTTATACATAAAACCCATCAAAGATTAATGAGGAAAAGGCCCATCAAAGTACTTGATTTGTTGAGAGAGAGAGAGAGAGAGAGAGAGAGAGAGATGAAAATTTGTAATGAATTGAGATTGTTTAAATAACTACTTAACAAACGCTATTTACAAAATTATGGATGCCTGTTGCATTTTTTTAACTCTCGTATTGCCAAACAAATATGTAAAAAATAAAATACAACATTATACCTCATACGTGGACTCTGGATTTCTCAGGCCTAGATCGAGGAATACCCAAGATGGCTATAAGGCCACTGGCAAAGGCTGAAACTGCTGCTATAGCAAAGGCTGGTGAGTTACCACCACCAAATAACTGATCCCATGGCCCACTTCCAAGAGAAACCACAACCTATTCACACAAACCAACGTGTCATCATCTAAATAGATAAAAACAAAAAAACAATTAATTACTCCCTCCGTCCCAGATAAATGTTTCTAGTTCACAAAACACAAGAATTAAGAAACGTAATTAATAATGTGTTGTAAAATATTTTTTGACAATAATACCTATGAACATTAATTGAATTCCACTATTCTAAATAAGTTGGATTCTCAGGATGTGTTATATTAAATGAAATTTTAAGGGTATATTAGGAAGAATCATAGAGAATAGTATATGAAAAGTCTTTAGGAACATTAGTTGGAACGTCCCAAAATAGAAAGTATGAACATTTATCCAGGACGGAGGGAGTAATAAGATTTCCTCTAAAAAGCTCAGTAGACAAATTTTATAATAACATAATTAAACCAGGTTTCAACTTTATGAAGTTTGTAGTAAGGATTAACAATTAATATAAAAGATATGAATAAACATAATGAAATGGCAATGAGAATCCAATGAGGCAATCTATAAAATTTTGGGAGCTAGTCTTTTTTCACAGAATGTTAAATTGCCCAGTACTAGTGCACTCTTAGTCTATTAACAATGAAAAGAAAGGAAAGAGCGTGTTTGGGGTCAGGGTGGTAGACGTGTGCGCGTCTTGTCTTTTCTTTTCCCATTGATTCTCATCAGACCCCATAGCAGTTCTCTCTAAGATACTTCAGATAGTCAACATGATGCTTAAAGATGTATGCGAAGTAATATCTTTATGCAGTCTATGGCTTTTTCCATCTTTTTTATCCTTTGATACGTAAATGAGTGTGAAGAATAGGCTAATCCACCCCAGCAGGGAACATTCGCACCCATTTTCCTCCTTTCTTTTTTATTTGCCACCCCCCAACAACACACACACACAACAACAACAACGCCCAAGTCTCTATTTCTCAGAATTCAGGAAAAGAAAAGCGAACACTATTAGCCTTGAAAGCAACAGATTTAGGGGTAAGAATTGATCTAGGTTACTCAAACATAAATTATGAGATTGTTACAAGTTTCAGCATCAGTTATCATGATATATGTTGACCACTGATTTGGAAAAAAAATTATTCTGAGTAAAGGGGGCACCACTTCAAGTCTTCAACTCAACAAAAGCAGCAAGAATGAAAGGTTCGTTTTACAAAGTTCAGATTATTATTATTTATTCATTTTTACAAAAAAAAAAAAAAAAGAGAGAGAGAGAGAGAGAGAAGAAGAAGAAGAAGAAAAGAAACAGAAAAAATACGTAAGTTTTGAAAGAAAAAATGAAAGGCATCTTATGGCATAAAACAGGATGGGTTCTGTAAGGACGATAAAGCTATTGCGGTGGATAAGTCCCATTGTTCACAAATACTAATATAGTGGTCCATGTCAGAAACGAAATCTTTTAAGTCAATTGAATTCAGGCTAAGGTCAAAATTCCACGAAACAAAATGAACTCCATGCTAGTACAAAAGTCTCTTACTCGAGAGGATATGGCATGAGCCTTCACATCAAAGTATATGATTATGAGATGCAATGTTCTATATTGTGACTTAGGTTACCAAACACACACATTGTTTGAATTCATAACCCTTGCCTGGGGTCGCAGAGGTAGCAATTTACACGTATATAAAATAATGAAGAAAGACTTGAAGCTATCCACAAAATCACGTTGATGGATGGTAGGCATCTATAACTAAATTGGCTGACACATACGGTGTTTCCCTTCTTTATCCTCTCTCTCTGAGCAGATACAATATGCATCATTTAAGAATAGTAGTACATGCAAGCCAGATGTATGATATTAATGACTCAAAACTATATATGACCTGCTAAAGAGAAGAATGAGTGGTAGCAACTTATTAATATCCTATAACATAACCAACTTTACACGCACCTTCTCACTTGAACAATTCCAAGAATAATGAGGATATTTCAGGCCAGAATGTATGGTGATCAAGCGAGACACATTAATGGAGATTGAGGACGTTGGAAGCACAAGTACTCAAGGCTTTGGATGCGTGGGAGCATTCCTGGACCTGATTAGTAGTTACTGTATTTCTTATTATAGGATTTTAGTATTATGTTTTGGGGAGTAAGTAATCCCGAGCCTTTATATTGATCTTCCAAATCCCCAAGGAAGCTTGGTTTTCTCTCTCCAACCCCAAGGAAAGCCTGGTTTCTCTGTTATTCTTTCTCTAACCCTGATTCCCCTATTGGTACTGCATCACAAAGTCCATCTTCCTGTTCTATAGTAGCAATATCTTATACTTGAGAGGCTATTGCATTCATGACAGCATGCAGGTATGCCCGTTGCAAAACATACTAATCGTTTATATCATCTACTTTTCCCTACAGATTTCTACTAATACACCAGATGAATGTAAAAATTATACAAATGCACCAATTTTTCATGAAGCTCTTCGTTGTGAAGTAGAAAACACTCTTTCCTGTATCTTTGCCATGCCTGTTTAGCATTCAAAAATTTCAAAACCAGACATTTGCGAATCAATTAATTTTAATCTTTAACGGGAGTTGAGTAAAACAGTAAGTATAGGTGCTTCTGAGGATGCCCTTGCAATAGACCATAAAGTGCGTACATAAGAGATTATCCCGCGAGTAAAAGTTTTCCATACCTCTTATTCTGCTAAATATATTTGGCACCCCTCACCAGAAAACACGAGAAATAAAAAGACAAGAGAAAAGTCGCGCATTTATCTACTATTGCGTCGAATGAGTCGCATAAAATCTGCCATATAAACATACAACCGTATTTATGTGCAAAAGACAAGAATTCCCCTACTGCACTACTTTAAAATGTTCAATATAAACCCTGGTTCAATTCAGATTGTTGTGAACAAAACACCTTGTGATTGTAGCTGATGTTTAGGTGCATTAAGTTATTCTATGAGTTTTTCCATCTACTGCTTTAATATGTATCCCCTAGAGTACATATAAACACGCACTCTTAGATACTTCATATGCTCAATTTTTAGTAAGTAAATTAGATGTACGACATGAAATTTACTTTCTGATTGCGTTGTGACCCCTCTCAGATCAAAGCTGCGAGCATGTAATTGTTTTTTTGCACTCAATTTTTTCAATCATTGAGTATACTGAATGTTTTCAATTGGTTGTTCAACCCCCATGCCAGAAGACTTGGATGAATATTCAAAATTATTATGTGTTGGAATTTGGAAATAATGCAGGAAAGAGGCACCTACCAAAACCCAACTGAATGCGCTTGCTAGTCAAACATTGAGGTCCGATGGACAACTTTCACAAATGATTATTGTTGTGCTTCACCATTTTCATGTAGCAATGGAATTTAATAGAAGGAAATAAATTAATACACTATGTCCCTTTGGCAAGAAATTGTTCTCAATTCAGCTGGAAACATATGAGGAAACCTGTGCTTCCACATTTACATCTGCTAACTACAAAAATTGTACAAGGATTTGCTATGCTTGTCTCAACGTAGTAAGAGAATAGTTGAAGGATCATAGTGTTCTGATTTGGAGGGATCTATTATTTTGGCACACATCCTAAAATGAAAGAATTTCCTAGGCACTAACGAATTAAAGAAACATTACAAAAACATTGAAATAGGCAAAAAGAAGGGATCTAGAAATGTATACCTGTGGGATTACAATGAACACATTCAGAACACCCATTGACAATCCTGCAAGTATGAAATATATACTTAGTCCCTTGGCTTCTTCGTCTCTGAGCATAGGTTCTGGCAGAAGGGGAAAAGGGGCTGGGGTGGGGAGCGAAGGGAAGAAGAAGAAACAAAAAGAACCCACCTTGGCCGAGTCCCAATGACTCAATACGTGAGGATACCAACGCATATGGAACACTGTATGTGACCTGCATAATTGTTGAACAAAAAACAAATTACAATGTTGAACATTATTATCCAATAAAGCCACTGCAAGAAATACTTCACTTTGAGGTTTGGGGGCACAGGGGAGGAGGGGGTTTCGACCTCAAGTCTATTCCTTTCTAAAGAAAATGTTGGATCAACTTGACTGCCAAAATGTATAGATTTCTCAAATGTTATTTAATTGGTTCTGCAGGTATAGGACATGTTAAAAGTATAGGTTTTGTGGAGATAGCCAGGTCTCTCCATTTCTTTTTAGTAAATTAAAATACCAGTAGTCAATATAGGTGTATGAAGCAACATACCGCTAATGGAATGCCGAGAACGGAAAATATGACCAGCGCAGCGATCACAACACCATTTGGAGGTAGACCACGGTCATACTCCAGGTTGCTCGCGACATAGGCAATTATAAGCATACATATAAAGCAGAGAAACATGATGAAGTTCGACACACCCCACGTAAACCCAGCTCCCCATTTCCGACAGAGCTTCTCCATAAACACTGAGGTTATACCAAGGATCACTGAGTTGAACATTAGACCAAATGCACCCATTCTGACTCCATCATTATAATTCTGCCCTTCATTGGGCTTGCCATGGTAAATTTCTCGACCCATCCAATCAGTATCAAAGAGAAGAAACGGAAACCACCCAATCCAAGTCAAAGAAGTAACAAGCAGGATTAACCAAACAGGCCCTGAGAGATACCTAAAAGTGCCAAAAAGTTCCCAGAGGAATGCTTCGTGGGTATCGCTTGACTCTTGAAGTCCCCCTCCTTGGATGGAATCCAGACGCTGCTCCTTGACTGCGGAGGTGCTTATGTATGTGGTGATCATAATAAACGCAATGTCAATAAGGAATGCAGCTTTAAGATTGGCACAATTGATGTTACATGCAGAGGTACGGGTGAAAGAGAAAATCTTGAACCACCCGCTGTAAGCTCCCGTGGCATATCCGAGCACATTCCCAATAGCCATAAAAAGTGAGAAGTATGCATTAGCGACTCGAGTCCTACGGTGATCCTTCCCTAAAAAATAGAAAGTTAACATAAAACAAATGTTAATGTGCTGGCAACTTTTGCAAGATGAAACACGTGTAACTCGTGCTACCTCGTAGGAGAACGATGACAGTATTGCCCTAGCTAGAAACTTATCAAACAAATAAATAAATCTATCCAGGACTTGGCAGTTTGCTAATAAATCAAGAAGGCCTATCAACAAGAAACAGCAAACAAAACTGAAAGAAGAGGAACTAATCACACCCCCCATCAAGTTGTTTATTAATAAGAAGATCTAAAAGTTAGTAGCCACCTAGCGAGGAAATCCAGGACATCTCAGACACATATAATATCTCCAACTCTGTCGTCGTTTTATACTTCTGTGTTCTTAGACTACTGGTTTGTCTGTTTTCAGTTTACAATGTTAGCATGGAATTGATATTTCTTTTACTTGGGAGAGAAATTTTGCGTCAACGGTCAATGTTGCTGCTCAGCCTCAAGGATACCTTTTCATCTTCCTGGCAACAAAGGGGGTGTTTATGCTACACAGAGAGAAATCAGGTTAGGAAAAAGAGGATGCAATATCTCCTCCCCATCCCCCTTTTCAACCCGCAAAAAATAAAATCGTGAAAAAAGAAAACTAGAACACTTTTGATTGTAATGAGCAACTGTATGTATCTGCACGTGAACTCTTTTGACATCTAATAAAGAACCTCAGAAAATGCAGATAGTAAATACATAAAACCCATCCTTTACAGTCAGAGCAAACCCGTTAAATCCTCGAATGAAAGAGAGAATGAAACAAAAGCAACTAATTTGGGTGTGGATGCTCCTTGCGCCAGCAGCCATGCTGCAAGCTCCATTTAAGTTTCCATGCCATTATATCCCAACTCTATTACTAGAGGAAACAAATACACCATTACAAGCCTGACCACCACTTCAGAGTGATCCTTCAAGACTGGAAAAGTTGAGGAAGCATTTTTTGACAAATTTTCAACACTTTTAATTTGACTAGTGACAATACCAACTCATCTAAAAGGTGAAGCTGTTCGAGAGGGGCCCAACAATCAATATCAAGCTAACACTCCGCCTCACGCATGAGCCACTCACACGCGGAGAGATCAACAAGGGTATCACAAACAAAAAACACGGTATACGTGTGCACTCACAATAACAAATGCAAGAGAGACGACTTGAACTCAAGATGTTGACAAGCTAGAGCTTCGATACCATGTGAAGTTACTAACTCAAATAAAAGCTTAAACTGTTAACACACTCCCCTCACGTGTGAGCCGCTCACACAGAGAGATAAACAAACATACCTCACCACACATCACAAACCAAACAAGGTGCTAATATGCGCACTCACACTATAACCGGTAACTAGTGCAAGTTGGACGACTTGAACCCAACTCCTTGCGAACCAAAGCTCTGACCAACTTATGTAAAAGCTTAAGCTGTCAAAAAGGGACCCAACAATGCATATCAAGTTAACAACCACTAATGAGGATGAAAATGTAACCTTCTTTAGCAAAGTCAATTTACAACTGAAGGAACACCGGATTCGTAGAGTAATCTCAAGAGTCAAGAGTCAAGAGCTTTAAATCTCTTCATAATGATTTCACGAGATAAATTGTAGAGATTGTGTAAAAATCTCTAGTTTTTCCATGCCAAGAGATATATCAACTCTTCTTCCCACAAGCCCTTACAAACTTTGTCACTACTCTCCATATAACCACCATCCAATCTCTATAAGGCATAACATAGTACACTCGGCACAAATAGAAGAAAGTAGCAAGTTTTAATGAGTGGCTTCTCATTACTGAAGCAAGAAAGGTTTTTGATTAACAAGGTATGCATCTTCTCTTTTAAAACTCTTAGGGCATATTTGGTGCGTGGAAATCTCATGGTAGGTGTGGATACCTCATTCCTATACTCATCCTATTATATAATTAGATCCCATTTATTAGGGATCTTTATTTACGCATTCGATTACCACAGTAATGAGAATCCCACATCACGCATGCATTTAAAACCCACTAGACTCTGCTGTGGTTATCTACGGTGTCCACTTTAATTCTCTTGAGATAGAGGATAGTTTTTTTTGGAGCTTCCTTTTTCTAAAGAGGAAGTTTTGGCAGCTTTGCGGAGTATGAGCCCCAGGCCCTAATGGTTTTTCCATGGATTTCTACTCTTGCTAAGAGGTGATCAAGAATGAAGTTATGGAGGTTTTTTTCTTCTTTCATAACAACATGCGATTTGAGAAAGTTTCAACGCCTCCTTTATTGCATGAATCCCAAAGAAAATAGGCGCCACTGATTTGAGAGATTACAGCCCATCAGCTTAATAGGAGGTATGTACAAGTTAGCAAAAGTTCAATTAAGGCGATTGGGGAGGGTATTGGGCAAAATGGTTTCGAATTCTCAACACGCGTTCGTGGGAAAGCGCTAAATTATCAATGTTTCATTTATAGCTAACGAAGCTGTAAATGGTAGATTGCAAAGTGGTATTCAAGGCCTGTTGTATAAGTTGGATATTGATAAGGCGTACAACCATGTCAATTGGGATTTCTTGCTATATTTGTCGGAGAGGTTGGGGTTTGGAGATAAGTGGATATTTTTCTGTATCTCGACTGTTTGCTTCTCTGTGCTTTTTCTGTGCTGGGTAACGGGGTTTCTTTGATAGCTGAAGGGGTTTGCACCAAGGAGATCCTCTTTCACCTCTTCCTTTCATCATTATCATGGAGGCGTTGAGTGGATTGATGGATACAGCTGTGTTGGGTAGCTTTATCCGTGGTTTCAGGTTGGGCATGGCTTCGGAGTCGGTGGTTACAGTATCACACTTATTATTTTTCTCCTTGTAGTTGGGTTACCTGCGGCTTGTGCTTCTGTTCTTCCACATGGTGTCGGGCTTCGGGTTTAATATTGCGAAGAGTGAAATTATTCCGGTAGGAGCTGTGGATGCGTGGAGGTAGAAGGCCCACGGGTCATAAGCTTATTTTCCCGAAGAAGAAACAATGACGGTATGGGAATAAGCATCGCTAACTCTGTGCCAGCAGCCACGGTAAGACAGAGGATGCAAGCATTATCCGAAATGTGGGCGTAAAGCGTCTATTTTTCTTTTCTCATTTCTCATCAAACATAGCCATTTTCAGATCCTATAATCAGAAGTAAATTGGAGGAAGGAATCTGCTAGAGTAATTTAAATGGAGTTCCCCGGAATATTGATGTCTTAGCTGCGTTTTTTTGGGTGCTTCCTTTGTCATATCTTGGTTTGCCGCTCGGTCCCCCGTTCAAAACAAAGCTATTTGGAATTCGGTCATTGAAAGATTTGAGCGACGTTTGGCGGGTGGAAGAAACAGTTGTTGTCTAAAGCATGGAGGCTCACTTTTAGTCAAAAACACGCTGTTAGTTTGCCCACTTATTATATGTCGTTTGTGATTCCTATATCAGTTTGCCACAGACTAGAGTAGCTGGAGAAAAACTTTTTGTGGAAAGGCCATGGTGAGATTCATAAGTATCATTTGATTAAGTGGGACGTGGTGTGCTCGAATGTATAAGGGGGGGTCTACGCATTAAATATTTGAAGCATTTTAATACCGCATTGTTGGGGAAATGGCTTTGGCGCTTTATGGCCAACAATCTTGAAATGTGGAGGAAAGTGATATTGTGCAAGTATAGATCATAAGTGGTTCCCAAATTCCATCAACACCCCTTATGGGATGGGGGTGTGGAAGGGTATCCTAAAGGGGTGGGTGTCTTTTGTAAGACACATTTATTTTGAGATCAGAGATGGGTCCACAGTAAGGTTTTAAAAAGATAGATGGTGCGCTGATTTGGAGCTTTGGTGTTTGTTCCCTAATATGTATAGTATAGCATTGGAGAAAGACTATTGTATAAACTCTGTAGCTCATCGGAACTCATCAGAACGATGGAAAGGTGGTTTCGAGTCCTAGTTTTCGAAGGAATCTTCAAGACCAGGAAATGAAGGAGTGGGTGAACTTTATTGAGAAGATTTTCTCTTACTGGATTGAGAGTAGTAGTGGACATAGTTGTTAGTATCGTACAAAACGCAATACGTATCGTACGATACGATACAAAATAAGCCCTTTTAGATACGTATCGGTACATCGTATCGTATTTTACTATGTATTGTACGATACGCATGGCGTATCGTGCGATACACTTGAGTATCGCAAAATTAGCGTATATTTGTTACTTTGTTGAAGGGGTGTACGCGTAATATTTTTCTCATTTAATTTTTTATAACTCACGATTTGGAAGGTCGACTCTCATCTTCTCAAGAAAGATGTCTTCAAACAGAGCTTCTCATTCTATTAGGGTTTTGAATCCTTTCCTGCCTCCTTTAACAAAGCTAACGAGTAATGTCCATGATCCAATGATCCATTGATGATTGATCCTTCATGCTTCATCCTTCATTAAGAAAAAAAAATACCCTTTGTTGCCGTTGCTTGATAGAATCAATTGTGGTGTGCATTGTGAAGTATGAAGAGTCTGAAGAAGACAAAATTAAAGGAATATACTAACATTACTAGTTTACTACAACCGAATTTTGGATTTTCTCTTTGCAAAAGGTATGTTGTTTATTAGTAGTTGTTTAGTTGTAAGTTATAACCGTGAATACTTTGTTTTCATGTAACTATAGTTGAATACTATGTTTTATTACTTAATAATATTTTTTATTAATTATATATAAATATATATATATATATATTAGCGTATCTTACGATACACAATGCGTATCCCGATACATATCATAAAAATAAAATTTTGATACACAATACGTATCCCGTTTTGACAACTATGATAGTGGGGATAAGCAGCGGTGGGAAGGTTCTAAGTGAACAATTTATACAGTTAAATAGTATTATCATATCCTATCGAGAAAAGGAGATGCCCTTTTTCCTTGGAAGTCAGTATGGAGATCCAAAGCCCCTAGTCGTGTGGCCTTTTTTGCTTGGGAGGCTAGTCACAAAGCCATTCTTACAGGTGATATAATTTACGCTCTCGATGCAAAGTTCACGGCAACTAGTGTTTCATGTGTAAAACAAGTGGAGAGAGTGTCAATCACTTATTGCTTCACTACCATGTTGTGATGGTTTTGTGAAATATGATTTTCAGCCTATTCCGGATTTCGTGGGTCATGCCTAGATCAGTTAGAGAGCTTGTTTTGAGCTGGTCCTTGTTCAAACGCATGAGGAGAAACTCCATCCAGGAGACAGCTCCGTTGGGTGTTTTGTTGGTTTATTTGAAGGGAGAGAAATAGAAGGGCTTTTGACAACGAGGAAGAAACTTTAGGGCAGTTGAAGATTAGTATTCTTCAAAATCTGTTCTCACGGTGTTATGAATCAGAGGAGTTTCCCTTCTCTCACAGCTATTCTTTTGTTAACTTTGTAAATAACTTTAGCATTGAGTAGTTCGGTTCAAGTATACTTCGAGTGTACAAGGACGCATCACCTGTTTTGACGCCTTTTGGTATATTATCTCATTTATCAACAAAACAAATGAGAATGTGGTAAAAAAAGAGAAAAATCTAAAAAAATTATAATAATAATAATAAAACCACAATTGAATCTATTACTGAAATTAACGTTGTGACCAAATCTTTGAGGTGAGAATTTTCAACATCCTTCAAATCATATCCTTCATCTCTTCCATGAGACAACCCAATTAATATTACACACTAAAGAGATTACTACTCTCTTTTTCTCTTTTTTTTTTTTTTTTTGTTCATGCTGCATTTTTCTATTGTTTTCCCCCTTTCAATCATTGAAGATTATTCATGGATAATGGTAAGAGAGCTTCCAAGGAGAAAAATACCAAATATTATAATAAATAATTATTTTTTAGGAATTGAGAGTATTTATCACCTTCCTTTTATAATGTATTATATACTCTCCTCCGTTCTAGGCAAAGAGTCCACGATACTATTTTAGGATGTTCCACTCAAAGAGTCCACTTTAAAAAATTATGCCAACAATCTCCATAACACACTTTCAACTTTACCCTCCACATGTGGTACAAATATATTAACTATGCTAAAATATTTTTTTAATTATGACCAACATCTCATGTCCATATTAATTAAAGCCTCTTAGGAACACAAACCATATTGCACCTTCATGGACTGCTGAAATGTTCTATATGTTTATTTATTTTATCATTTTTTTACTTTGATCATTGTGATTTGTGAACACAAAGAGAGATAGTGTCCTGCCATATAATTCTGAGAAAAAGAAATATGGCCTAAGGAGCAAAGATTGATCAAGATAGCCAAATGCAAGGCCTTCTATAAATAGGTCTTACACCTTGTAATTTGTAATCGTTGGACAGCATGGACGACGGCACTCAACTATAATCTGCCTTTTGACCTTCGTGGGGTCAACACCTCTCCCTATCCCACCAAAGAAAACAATGATAATTTGTTGATTGTTTTTACACGTTCCTCTCTTGATATATTCACCACATAATAGTAGAACTTTTTCTAGTTTTGGTTTTTGATTTTGACCTTCTGCTGTGCTATATCAACGAGTGGCGGTCTCATGATTACATGGGGAACTACTGGTAGCCAGAGAGACAGTGGTGATTGGTGAAGGAGTAATTCATCAGAAAGAAAAGAAAAAATATAGTGTTCCTCATCAGGAAAGGGAGGGTTGCAGTAAACCTTATCGAAGTCGCAATGCCAACATTCCTAATAGTTAATCGACCCTATCTATGTGTAAATCCTCCATGTTCAGATTGGATGGCCATTGCAATAAAGAACAAACCAAGTATTTTATGGAATAGTAATGGATTTCTGGAGAACGCATGTTGAATTTGGTAATTCTAGCATATCCTACAGGTGAACAATTAATCAAACTGGGGTAAAATATAATGAAGTTTTCAAATTTACCAAAAGTGCCCAGTAGTTCATAAATGGAAAAAATGCAACTGACCAGTGTGGTTCCATTTTGGAGCCACAGAATTCCCAAAGCAGCCACATAAACTTGGGCAGATGATAATATCACTAAAAGTAATGCAGTGGGGTTGATCAGCAATCAACAGCATTGTTGTCATGGACCTCAACCACCTATGCTCTCCAGACTAAAACAATCGGGAGGAGGAGAACAAATGATTTGTACTATAAACTGGAGCTATGATGTGATGGTAGAGTAGTTAGATAATAGCTGAACACGATTCCATTTGCCTAAGTTAAATTTCTAGCACCATAATGAATCCTTTAATGATTAGGAACCAGAATAACACTATCAGGTTAACTCCTATCGATACCCTTGACTACACTTTCATTGCAATTCATCCCCTGAGGTTTTCAAATCCTATAAGAACCTGTATTGACAGTTTGTCCAGAGCTGGAACTAACACGAGATATACTTACCAATACCACAAACCCCAAGACGGTAGCATTTGTTACCTAGACAAACAACCTCTAGATTTCCTAAAGCCCTCAAGAAAAAGAAGTATCCTGACTGACTGTCTCGCTGTCAACCACATTCATACCCTCCAGATACACTTTTAGACAATCCACCCATTGAGGTTCTGAAGATTATCAAGAAACCCCTGTAACAGTTTTTGGAAGAAACTTTTGCAATAACTACCCGAGTGCCACCATACCAAAATTGAGCAAGACGCAGTTGGTTATCCATTCACCATACACATCTTTGCCTCCCTTGTCCTGAACCATTTGTCTTGCTGTCTTACCCAATCCGCTGGCCACAGTTCCTCCACCATATCCTTGCTATAAGCCCAATACATTCATTATATCCAGCAACCACCAGAATTTACCACCACCTTCCAGTTACACATTGTTCTCTCTGTTATCATGTTTCGCCATTGTATTATCGCTTCCCTCATGAAAGATTCTCAAACCACTTAACTGGAAACCTCAGGAGAGTGCACCATCTAATCACTGCCCACCATTGCCGAGATGGGACCAACACCATCAACCTCCTCAAAGCCATCCTTCTCAGCACCACACCAAACACTTGAGAACCTAACCCTCTGCTTTAAACCTAGCTTCAGTGGCCATCTATGTTACATGGACTCGGGTGCAGGTGTGAATCCGGACGTTGGACGTGTTAATCAATAAATCTTAGGATCCTTAGACTAGGCTGAAACGGGTCCAAAATTTGGACAAAGATGCGTGGACTCAGCAGTAAATAAATCAAAATATATGCTTATGCACATTGTTATTAAAACGACTAGGCGGTAGTACGCGGTGAAGGTATCTAGTCGCTAGGCACCCAATCGCTCACCCAGAAATTGAAGTGTAAAGAACTAGCTTTAACGGCCATGAATAGACAGTTATATATTATATTGACAAATTTAAAATCTCAATAATCTTTTTGCTCATATTTCATGATAAATTTGTTTGATATTAATCTCACTTGTAAGATTCTTTTTCTTTTCATTGCGTTAGGCGCAATTAAATTCAAATATTTCGCCTTTATTTATCTTGTTCATCAATAATATCATCATAAACATACACATGTTTAATGTCATTGAGTCCCGCAATAAAGGTTTGAAACATCTAAACAAAAATGTTAAATTTCATTTAGAAAAAGGAAGTATTGAGAAATATTTCAACTTTAGAAAGAAGATAAATTAACTCAGAGACAAACTATGCTAAACATTGCTATGAGAACAAGCTCCACATCTACAAGCAAAACAACAACTAACTCATTATTTAGAGAGTTTGCTTGTTTAATAGAGTTGCACAAAAAGAGAACATGAATTTTTTTTCTATTTTATTTTTCTTTTAAAGTAGGTTAAGAGGTGGATGGACGCCTAGAGACGTATAATTTTTACGCCTGATTCTCTCCCTCCCTCGTCTCTTTTATCTCTGTGCCAAGATGGATGCCGAGTCGGCTGCTTCATGCTGCGTCCAACCAGATCCCACTCCTGCATCGGGATCGTATCGCACTGACGCTAGTTCTCACGCCGAAATGAAGAGTCCTTGTTACAGAGGTGGTGATCTCATTACCATCAACCATAAATGTGCAGCTCCAATGGATTTGATCATCATGTGCGAAATAAAGCGACATCTATACATGATGATATTTAAGGTTTAACATGAGAGAGAGAGGAGAGAGAGAGAGAGAGAAATCGACAATAGAAAACCACTGCAACTGAATAATTTTTAAGAAATGATCATGATAGTCCCACCAAAATTCTTCTCAATAACTTGGCGATGGTTGAACCTCGAGATCTAGGGCAGTATAGAATGGTATAGAAAAACAAATAATTCCCCCATTCCCCAATCAAATTGACACCTTATGGAACTGAAAAGCCATTTGAGCATCTTGTTTTACTTGCATCATATAGCATCAGGATGAAAATTTCAGGGGATAAGATAATTTGCAACAATTGGCGTGGGGATGAGTTGATGTGCATAAGATGTCCCAATGTGTTTGATATTGCAGCAATAATCATGTGAACAGGTCACGTTGGAATCCTTTATTTAGAAGGAATGTCCAAGATTGGAAACTTGAGAATGTTGAGCGTTTCATGAATGTTTGTTCGATGTGGGTACCCAAAGGGGAGGAGAGGATGCTTTGAGATTGAAGTTTCAATGTAGTGGAGCCTTCTTCTCAGTTAATCCCAGTTTTGCCGCCTTTTGTCTAAAAATATTTCCTTATCAAAAAAAAAATTTAGTAAACCAAGTATGAGAAGATGACTGAGAATGTATACCTAACTGATTGAGAAGATGACTGAAGTTGATGTAAACAATGGTAAGTGTGGGATAGACTGAAGTCTGACCAAATTATAAAACTTTTTTCAAATTTCTATTTTCCAAACACTGATCCAATTTGGAGGAAGAAAGAAATGCAAAAACCCTGGCAATGAACACGGAAGGCACTAATGCAATGCAGACAATATATACTACTAATGACTTCAGTTTGCTCTATCCTTCAAATTCTGTGTTCTGTTACACCGTTTCAGACTACCTAACTTTCTATCTATTCTTCCATTATAAATTTAAACTACCATGCTCAGTTAAAGATACACCCAGATGGTACTCCTGATACATGACAAGGAGAAAAATGAAAATTATAAAATAAATGATTTTTTTTTTTAACAATTAACAACTCTTGGCACAGGATTCATCCTCACCATCAGGGCTAAGTTAGGGTTTCAATTAGCTTTAAACAAAGTAAATTTCAACCATATAACAGTAAAATCGAACCAATAATTCCAGAAAAAGTAAAATTGCAACTATAAGTACACACACAAATATCTATACACAAAAGGAAAGGGGGTTACCGGTAAGATCAGCAAGCAGAGCTCTACAAGGACCTTGAGTCATATTATTAGCCATATCAAGGAACCAAAACCCAATCACAAACACCACAATCGCATTCGTCTTTGTTTCACCTCTATCCCCAAACAACCATCCAATATCCGCCGAGTACCCGATCACGAACACGGAAACCATGATCGCCGCCGCTCCGGCAACGATGAACGGCCTCCGGCGACCGAACTTGCTGTTGCACCGATCGCTCATGAGGCCGGCCAGCGGTTGTACGAAGAACCCCGAGAGCGGGCCACATAGCCATATCACGCTGGACCATGCGTGAGGAATCCCCAGCTCCTGCACGTACGGCGTCAGTAGGGACAACTGTAGGGCCCACCCGAACTGTATCCCGCATGCCACCGACGCTACTCGGAACAGTAAACGCAAAGGCACCTTGGCCGGAACGGGGTCCCGAACTAAGGCTCCGCCTCGGGCTCTGTGCCGCTGTTCTCCCGGCACCCTCATCACCTTCTCTCTACCTATATGTATGTATGACTAAAATTAGTGAAGTTAGGAAAGAGAAAGTGACGTAGGTGGCGGTTTCAAGGAGCTGTGATGGCGGGGAAAGGAGGGAGAGTGGGGAGAGTGTTGTGGGAGTGGACGAATATGCCCTTAAGAATGGAGGGAATCACGGTCAGTGATGAAGAGAAAGGCGGGAATAAGGGCAGAGGATGGGGATTGGATTCGTCATCACGCAACAATAACAACAACAACCACATCCGCCGGAGCGTGCTTACAGAAATAGTAAGACGGAGGATTCTGATATAATGATTGCGTCCTGCCGATCACTTTTTTAGTTGCATAAAGTTTGTTCCAATAGTATGAGTGAGAGAGAGAGAGAGAAAGAGAGTGGAAAAGTGCTAAAAAAAGAGGACATGGTGACAAAATGAAATGATTTTAGTAATTTTGTCTGCAAAGTGGATTTAATTAGTCAGTTAATGTATTGAATAATTATCTCTTTTTTATTTAAATTCCATTGATTTACAATTGATTTGGTTCTCAAAAACAAAAAAAATACATAGATTTTGGAGGTAATAAAATACTTAAATACGTATGTATGATCAGAGCTTTGTATTCACTATGAACTTTCATTTTTCCTTATCAGTTACAAAATAAGTTTAGTTGCATATTTAAATTAAATCTCGTGTGTTGGAATATGTCTTCCAAGGATAGTTTTGGGATTTCATAATTAGTTATTTTGAGATTGTTTTTGCCTTTCTTAAAATCTGATTATTCATAGATGATTGATGTTATTTTTGGTAAATAATCTTTGACTTTTTGATTGATTCAATCTAGGTTTTTGATTGATGTAAATATAGTAAATTGTTATACTAACATTAACATTGCCTTCTAAGTGATCTTCGTGTAGCCCTGGAGCCTATTTAAGAAGATGTTCTCTCCTTCATTCAGTATGCTTTGGAGAGAGATTTGAGATAGAAAAAGGGCTAATACACTGCTGTGTCGTGTGTTGAATGTGAGCAGAAATACAGACACATCCTTCAACACATCTCGTTCTGAAGTACTAAAACGGTGTTGAAGTTTCTGTCCTCAATGGAAGTCAGTGTTTATTAGACAGGATTGTATTACCAAAGCATGAGTTTGTAGTCTCTTTTGTCTACTTTCTTTGTTGGGATCTTTTGTTAAAGTTTCGCTAGTTGTTTTCTTTGTAATCGGTTCTATATTTTCTAGTGAAAGGATTTTGTCATATTGGCACGTCTACAAATATTTATACTTGTAGACAAAGGATACAACAATCTTGTTAAGTTTCTGTTTTAATATTTCCGCTGCAAGTTTACTGGATCTTACAGTAGATGTTATCACATTTTTTATAACATTTACTATATTCCAGCATTGTTTTTCCGAGTTACATAGCTACAAAACTTTCATTTGGTATCAAAGCTTACACTTGACATAACTAAGTGAGGTTCCTGGTTGTAGCTATGTCGGATACTCAGTATGGTACTCAACGTCCTCCTGTCCTCGATGGGTCTAATTACTCTACTTGGAAACCCAAGATGCGCATGTACCTCAAGTCTCTTGATGAAAGAACATGGCTCTCTATGGTTACAGGGTGGACTCCACCTAGAGTAATTGATATCGATGGAGACTATAAAATTACCTCAGAAGCTAGTTGGACGACTGAAGAAAGAAGCGTAGCAAATTTTAATTCAAAAGCTATCAATGCTATCTACGGCTGTGTGGAACCAAATATTTTCAAAATAATTGTTCATTTTGAATCAGCCAAAGAAGTATGGGAAGCCCTCCAAGCTCATTGTGAGGGACCCGAGCGTTCGTTTAACCAAGCTACGTTTACTTACAACTCGTTTTGAATATTTAAAAATGGAAGAAGATGATGACATTTCATCCTACTATGACAAGTTGGTAGATTTGTCTAATGAGTCACTAGCTTTGGGAGAACATATTTCCAATGCAAGACTTGTTAGCAAAATGATGAGATCTCTTCCAGAACGTTTCAATATAAAAATTTCTGCTATAGAAGAAGCTCATGACACTGGAAGAATGAGTTTAGATAAACTTTCTAGTATTCTTCAAACCTTTGAGTTAAATCTATCTTTGCAGAACAAAAAATAGAATAAAAATGTTAAAAGTATTGCTTTGCCTGTTGCACAAAATCAATCTGACTTGTCGGAGGAATTACTTGAATTTACAAATGATCTTGGAAAGGCAAATTTTGGAGAAGAATCTCGGGCTATGTTGGTCAAAAAGTTTAACAACATTTTGACCAAAGGGCAAAACTATCAAAAGTATCAAAAAACAAATGTCACTCCAAAATTTGTTCCAAGAAAATTTTCTTCGAAAAACAGTACTGATAATTCTGATAATTCCAAAGACAAGTTTTCTCCTAAACTTCCTTCAAAATATAAATCTAAAAAGGAGGAAACTGTTCAATGCAGAGAATGTTTTGGCTATGGTCACTATGCTGCCGAATGTATCAATACTACAAAGAAAAAGGGAAAAGGTTTGGCAGCTACCCTTAGTGATAGCGATGATGATCAATCCGAAGAGGAAACTGCATTAAACATTTTCTTTGAAACCCAAAAAGTGTTACAAATAAATCCTCATGGTGTATCTAAAGGTGTTGCCTTAAATGTGGCTCCAACTGTGATCACATCTGTTAAAAGGTTCATTCCAGATCTGAATTGTCTCAACTCATCCATAGTCGATGACAATCAGGTCTACAATGAATCTGACTCTGATTCTGAAAATCTGGATCTATTAGAGGATTATAAGGCACTCTATGAAGATTGGGTAAAGAAGGAAGAAAAATTGAATCTTCTCACTGAGGAAAATGAATATCTTTCAAAAGAACTTGAAGTTCAGAAAACTTCAAATGAGTTGCTCTCAAAGGAGAATGAAGTTCAGAAAGCTTCCATATCTAGACTGGAAGTCATGCTCACCAAGAAAGATGTGAATTTTGAAAAAGCCAAAATTAACCTTGAAAAAGCAAATGAAACCATGTCCAAGCTGAACAAAGGCAAGGTTAAACTTGATGAACTTCTGACTTATGGTCAAGAAGACACTGCTGGACTGGGATTCAAACCTGTTGCTTTTGTCAAGGAAAGAATGAATGGTGAACATGTTAATCAAAACAAAATGGCTAACAAAAAAAGGTCTAGACACTGAAACGCCGTATATTTGCCATTATCGTAATGTTTCGGTCATATCGACCTTATTGTTACAAAATGACGGCAGATTTGGCAAGAAATTCTCACCGAAATCTCCACGTAATGTTGTGGAAAATGTCTTCACATATGAATCAGCACATTCCCAGAAATCCTGGAAAAATATGGGGTCAAGAAAGCTGATGTAACATGCAATGTTACATACACTTCCTTTAAAACCAATGTTGCTGGCTCATGGTTCTTTGATAGTGGATGTTCCCGTCATATGACAGGGACAGATGAATACTTGACTGAATATTCTAGCTTTAATGGTGGAAGTGTAACCTATGGGGGTGGTGCTAAAGGAAGAATTGTTGGTAGAGGAAATCTCGATGTTGAGGGATTACCAAGACTTAAGAATGTTCTTCATGTGGAAGGTCTTAAAGCAAATCTCATCAGCATAAGTCAATTATGTGATGATGATTTGCATGTCAAATTTGACAAAAACTCATGTGAAGTATTTGATGGTACTAACAAATGTATTCTTGCAGGTACTAGATCCTCGGATAATTGTTACATGTATGGTGAAGTTGTCTCATGCCATACCTCAAGTGTTAATAATAGTTCTCTTTGGCATCAAAAACTAGGACATGCTAGTTTTCATAAAATTCATGATATAATCAAACACGATGCCGTCAGAGGATTACCAAAGATTAACACAAATAATGTGGGTGTGTGTGGTCCATGTCAAAAGGGGAAACAAACTAGAGTGTCCCACCCAAAACTTCAACAATGTTCCTCAAAACGTTGTCTTGAGTTCATTCATACGGATCTTATGGGTCCAATTGAAGTGGAGAGTCTAGGGAGAAAGAAATATTCTTTTGTGTGTGTTGATGATTTTTCTCGGTATACTTGGATTATTTTCTTGAGAGAAAAGTCTGAAACTTTTGAAGCGTTTAAAACTTGGTACAAAAAGGTCCGGAATCTATATGACTTAAAAGTTATTAAGATTCGTTCAGATCATGGTACCGAGTATGAAAATTCTTCTTTTTCCAAATATTGCGATTCAAAGGGGATTACTCATGAGTATTCAGACCCCAAAACTCCACAGCAAAATGGAGTAGCGGAAAGGAAAAATCGCACACTTCAAGAAATGGCACGTGTTATGATTAGTTCTCAAAATCTTTCAAAACGTTTTTGGGCTGAAGCCTTAAACACTACTTGTCACATTGGAAATCGTGTATATTTGAGACCTGGTTGCACCATGACTCCATATGAAATTCTTTTGGGAAAAAAACAGAATCTCAAATATTTTCACGTTTTTGGATGTATATGTTATCTCTTAAATGACCGGGATCATCTTTCAAAATTTGATTCTAAGAGTGACAAATGCATTTTTGTAGGCTATTCATCAAATAGTAGAGCATTTCGAGTCTTTAATCTTCGGACTAAGACTATAATGGAATCCATAAATATTACTTTTGATGATTTTGCAAATCTTGGACGTAAAACCGAAGATGATATTACAGATCGCTGGATGATGCGGGCGAACAGTGTGCCGAAACAAATGTTACCGATTCATCGAATCCAACATCAAATGACTCAAGGAAATGTGTCCGAAAATGTGGGGACATCCTCGAACACATCTACCAATGATTCAGATCACCAAACAATCGAAACCGAACCAGTTGAATCTGATGAAGTGAAACCGATCAAAGGCGTGATGTGTCAAGCGTAATTCGAAAAATCATCCTACAACTCAAGTGATTGGTAATGTGTTTGATGGAATGAAGACAAGACAAAAAGGTAAAGTGGATTACAAAAAATGGTAAGTTTGGCCTATTTGTCATCGATTGTTTAAATGCTAGAACTTGTTGCTTCATATCAAATCTTGAACCTAAAAATGTGAAAGAAGCTCTTGGGGATGATTTTGGATAACCGCCATGTTGGAAGAATTAAATCAGTTTACCAAAAATGATGTTTGGTACTTAGTTCCTAGACCTAGTCAAGGTAATGTAATAGGAACTAAGTGGATTTTCAAAAATAAAACTGATGAGTCTGGGAAAATAGTTAGAAATAAAGCACGATTGGTAGCTCAGGGGTATACACAGGTAGAAGGGGTGGACTTTGATGAAACCTTTGCTCCTGTAGCCCGCATTGAGTCTATTCGATTAATGCTTGCCATTGCATGTCATCTTGGAATTACACTCCATCAAATGGATGTGAAAAGTGCTTTTTTAAATGGCATTTTGAATGAAGAAGTTTTTGTGGAACAACCAAAAGGATTTGAAGATCCTCACAAACCAAACCATGTTTTTAAATTAAAGAAGGCATTGTATGGTCTTAAACAAGCTCCTAGAGCGTGGTATGGAAGACTTACTGAATATCTTCTTGAAATTGGTTTCAAAAGAGGTGAGGTTGATAAAACTCTGTTCATTCAAAAGGAGAAAAATGACATTCTCATTGCTCAGATATATATATGTGGATGACATTGTGTTTGGATCTACATCTGAAAAGATGTTAGGACATTTTGTAAAAAACATGACTTCCACATTTGAGATGAGTATGGTTGGTGAGTTGAACTATTTTCTTGGTCTCCAAGTGAAACAAAGCAATGAAGGAATTTTTGTGTCTCAAACCAAGTATGCTCAAAACTTGGTTAAAAAGTTTGGTCTTGAGAATGCTTCCCATTTGAAAACCCCCATGGGATCATCTCAAAAGCTGTGTAGGGATGATGAAGGTGAAGGTGTAGATCACACCTTGTTTAGAAGTATGATAGGAAGTCTATTGTACCTAACTGCCAGCCGACCAGACATTATGTATAGTGTTTGTGTCTGTGCAAGATACCAAGCAAATCCCAAGGTCTCTCATCTAAAGGCCTTAAAACGTATCATTCGATATGTTAATGGGACAACCAAACTTGGGCTGTGGTACACTAGAGACATTAATACCAATCTTGTTGGTTTTAGTGATTCAGATTGGGCAGGAAATATCGATGATCGTAAAAGCACCACTAGGGGTTGCTTTTACTTGGGGAACAATTTGGTTTCATGGTATAGCAAGAAACAAAACTGTGTTTCACTATCAACCGCTGAATCTGAATATGTAGCGGTTGGTAGTTGTTGCTCTCAACTTCTTTGGATGAACCAAATGATCAATGATTATGGGCTACATAGTGATACTCTTGTTGTTTATTGTGATAATTCCAGTGCTATAGATATCTCAAAAAATCCTGTTCAACACTCTCGCACCAAACATATTGATATTCGACATCACTTTATTCGGGATTTGGTTGAATAGAAAATTATCCGCATGGAATTCATAGGAACTGAGAATCAATTAGCTGATGTGTTCACCAAGGCTCTTGATTTTGAGAGATTTTCTACTCTTAGGAAATCTCTAAGTCTGTGTGCTATTTGATTGTCTCACAAAATGTGGTCTCAAGTGTGACCACATGTGCATGTTGTAAAAAAAAAAAATTATCATCATCATCTTGCATTTTGTCTTGGGCACGACTTTGTCAAATGATTTTGAAATGTGGTATTTGGAAGACATTTCTTTTGAATGTGGATCTCTTTTCAAAAATGGAAAACAAAAAAAAAAAGAGAAGTTCTCCCAGTGAATGAGCCAAATTAGTGATTGGAAGCCTTTGAGGGAAAAAGCTACCTTCTCAATGTGTATGGAGCCGCTCATATGTGATCTTATAATCTAGATCAATATGTTCTTTGAATTTTTGGCGTGATCATATGAGAAAGGGCTATCCTTGAGGTAGAGTGAAAGCTACCTACTGGTTAAATCCCTTCAGCTTTAAGGCAAAAATCATCATATAAAGGGACTGGGAGAAAAGAATCTTGATCCATTGAATTCAAAAATTGCAAAATGTGTTTCTCAATGTGCCAACATTTTTCTTCTTCACATTCATTGAGCAAAGTCCCTCACTTGTGTGCGCAGTGTCTTATTCTCCATGGTTAGGCATACCAATAGGGCATTTGGTCTAGTGAAATATTATCATGCTAACAGCTTCTCATCATCTATTTTCTCCAAAGTGGCTTATTGACTGTGAATCTTTATCCTTCATTGTGTTTGTCTATAAACAATTTGAATGGTACTTGAATTTTGAGCATTGAGATGAATTGATGATCCTCTAGCAGAAGATTTATCACAGGGACATATTGGGTAATATTAAGTTGCCTATTTTTTTTGAGAATTTAAAAAAAAGGAAGGTTATTTTTACCAAAAATATTTTTTGGTAAGTAGCAGTTTTTTTTGGGAAAGTAGCAGTTGTTCTTTCTCTCTCTCAAAATTGGTTCTTTCTTCCCCAAAATTTAAAACGTGCCCTAACTCCTTCTTCCCTCTTGTGCTCTAACGAATTGGTTCAGTGCAGTCTCGTTTTCTTCTTCCAGACTCATCAATGGCATCCAAGGAATCTTGCTCTCCATCATCATCTCAGAATCCAGTGTCTCCTTCAACTGATGTCTCCCCAAATATGAAGACATCCGCCACTCACAGCATCCCCCCTCTCACCATTGTCCCATTCGATGATGTTCCTGCTCCTATTGAGGTTATACTCCCAGGCGAAGCAGGCAATATCATTGACGTTGAGAACCCTCCTGATTTGAAGCAAGTAGGCGCCTCGCTTGGCCTTATTGGGCGTCCTACAGTGCGTTTCTCCAAGCGGCAGAGGGGGCTTAATCCCAATTTGGAGCCCCTGTCTCCTACCTCAGTTTCTGAAGCGAAAAAGGGGCGCTTGATGCAAAAGGAGTCTTCCGGGGTAAACCTTGAAGATGAAGACGTCACTGATGCTGATTTTGTCCCGCCTTCATCCAATGAGGATATGGATTTTCCTCATGTGTGTGTGGTACGCACTAATGTTCCTCCCTCCGCTTCTGAGCCCTCTCTTCTTGCTTCTGTGCTTCAAGAAGATTCTGATGACCTCTTTGAAGAGATTGATAAGTTTCAGTCCAATGATGTTCTGGACAGTCCTGTT
Source organism: Platycodon grandiflorus (assembly GCA_016624345.1). Taxonomy (NCBI): domain Eukaryota; kingdom Viridiplantae; phylum Streptophyta; class Magnoliopsida; order Asterales; family Campanulaceae; genus Platycodon; species Platycodon grandiflorus. The sequence goes on from CM028362.1 coordinate 31,401,922, forward strand.
GCACCCTCTGTTCAAGAGGCCTCTCCTACACACAGTGATAGTCTCCCGGATGACTCCACCCTTGCAGAAGTCATGCTCAAACTGGGGAAGAAATCTTCTTGCCCTCTGTCCCCTACTCTTCCATCCAGTGATAGTGAAAAGACAAATTCCCTGGATAGGGATTCTGTGGAACCATCTGGACAAGCTTCTTCTGAATCTATTGACGGTCTTCAATCTGATGATGAAGAAGATGTGGTGGCATCTCCTCTCACATCTTCTCCACCCCTGGATATTGGTTCTGCGTTCAATCCTCTTTTCTACACCCGTGAGGCGTCTCTGAGGTATGATCGCTTCATCACTCGCAATTTGCTTGAGGAAAAACAGGTTCAGTTAGAGGTTCTTGATCGTTTTAATTTATCTCAATTTTTAATTGATCGAAAACTTTTAAACACTGTGACCTCTTCTTCCCCGTATGTCAAAACTCTTGTCATAGAGTTTTATGCCAACCTTGAAAAGGCTATGTGCATGGAAGGTTCTGATCGTTTTGGTCAGGTGTTTGTTCGAAACAAAATAATTGTTTTTTCTCCTTCCAAAATCAATGAGTTTTGTGCAACCGAGGATGTTGAATTATCAACTGTGGCTGATAACTTCAATGAAATCACCTCTGTCTTGACTGGGGGTAGAATCAGTAAATGGCCTATCTCTCCTGAGAAACTTCAGTCTGCTCAGTTAACTTCTTTTTACTCCGTCTTGCACAAGTTGTGCACTGCAAATTGGGTCCCCTCCAACAATACCTCGGTTGTGACTCAATCCCAGGCCAAGCTCATCTTTCAAATAGGCACTGGCCTTCCTTTTAATTTTGGACAATGGGTGTTTGATAGTGTCACATTTTATGCTGAAACACTCTTGGATCGTTGGTCCTTTCCCTTCCCGAGTTTGATTTTTCGCTTCTTGATGCATCACGGGATTGTGTGCACTGATCGAATCACAAGTCGCCCCAAGGTTTTGAAAATTTCTACTCAACTGTTGAAAGGGGATAGGGTTATTGACTTACCCTTGGCCAGTTCTACTACTGCTGCTGCTGCTGGGATTTCTCAATCTCCTTCTCCAGTTCATATGTCCTCTGCAGGCGTCCCTGATTCCTCTCCAGCCTCTTTGTCTGAGCCGTTTGTTCGCTCGCAGCTACCTCTTCTAGCTGCTCAGATTGATGCCACACGTGCTCACCTTGTGTTTCTTGAGGCTTTGCAATCACGGTTCCAGGCGTTTCTTGATGAACAAGTGCCTTCCTCTTCTGGACAAAAAGGGGGAGAATCCTCTAATGCAGGGGGAGACAACAATGCAGGGGGAGACAACAATGTTTGACATTACTGCCTCAAGGATGTTGTTTTAAATGTTATAACATTTCTGTGTCTTGGTTGTTAACAGTTTAAACAGTTTAAATTTTTTTTGTTATTTCACTCTTCTGAACTCTCTGATATTATATTATATCTTTGTGTTAGATTAATCATATCTCATTCAGGGGGAGTTCATTGTGTTTAATTGGTGTTTTGTCCAGAAAGGCAAAAAAGGGGGAGATTGTTGGAATATGTCTTCCAAGGATAGTTTTGGGATTTCATAATTAGTTATTTTGAGATTGTTTTTGCCTTTCTTAAAATCTGATTATTCATAGATGATTGATGTTATTTTTGGTAAATAATCTTTGACTTTTTGATTGATTCAATCTAGGTTTTTGATTGATGTAAATATAGTAAATTGTTATACTAACATTAACATTGCCTTCTAAGTGATCTTCGTGTAGCCCTGGAGCCTATTTAAGAAGATGTTCTCTCCTTCATTCAGTATGCTTTGGAGAGAGATTTGAGATAGAAAAAGGGCTAATACACTGCTGTGTCGTGTGTTGAATGTGAGCAGAAATACAGACACATCCTTCAACACATCTCGTTCTGAAGTACTAAAACGGTGTTGAAGTTTCTGTCCTCAATAGAAGTCAGTGTTTATTAGACAGGATTGTATTACCAAAGCATGAGTTTGTAGTCTCTTTTGTCTACTTTCTTTGTTGAGATCTTTTGTTAAAGTTTCGCTAGTTGTTTTCTTTGTAATCGGTTCTATATTTTCTAGTGAAAGGATTTTGCCATATTGGCACGTCTACAAGTATTTATACTTGTAGACAAAGGATACAACAATCTTGTTAAGTTTCTGTTTTAATATTTCCGCTGCAAGTTTACTGGATGTTACAGTAGATGTTATCACATTTTTGATAACATTTACTATATTCCAGCATTGTTTTTCCGAGTTACATAGCTATAAAACTTTCATCGTGAAAGCTGATATTTATGAAAAGAGTGGATAAAGGATTAATTGTTTGTAATAAAGATATTATTTTCTTCCTTTTAAAATAAGTATTTCTTATTTTTTTAAAAAATATTGTAGAATGAGGATTTCTTATTATATAAAGTTAATAAATTTATATTTGCTATTCACCATATCTTGATTTACGTGTGCAATACAATGTGAACACTAAAATAATACTATATTTATTTAACTCAAAGAGTTCACGTTTAAAAAGTCTAATAATTAAGGGATATATAAATATCACTAGAATTTGTCATAATTGCAAAAATATTTTAATATAGTTAATACAGCATATTTATACTACGTGTGGAGGGTAAAGTTACAAAATTATAAAGATTGTTGACATAATTTTTAAAAGTAAATTCTTTATTTGAAACATCACAAAATAAAATATTAGATTTTTTGATAAAATTGAGGGAATATAAGTTAATTTTCTTAATTTTCGTAAGAAAATAAAATATAATATAATATAAACTCATTTTATATGGAGGAAGTGTATGATCTTTTCAAGGATTAAATAACTTTTTGGTCCCTGAAATTGTCACGTTTTACTCGTTTATTTCTCGTGAAAAAACTTTATGTTGGTTTTTTCTGTTAAATTTAATGATATTTCAATAATGATGCTAATGTTGCAATGGAATGTCTCCTAAATAATAAAGAAAAAAAAAAAAAGCCTATTCAAGTAAGAACTAAATTAATAGACATACCAGAAAAAAAAGGAGAAAAAAATTGTCAAAACAATAGACCTCCACCACTCACTCTCGAAGCCTCTTCGAATATCGTAGCTATCTCTTCAATTTGCTTTCCTCCTTCGGCCAACGAAACCACTTTTGATCTATGAAAGGCTAATGCAGATCCACATAGAATAGGCTTATGATCTCACATAAATGGAGCAAAAGAGAGCTTCGGTGTAGACCTTGAGACGATGTGAAACGACAATGCCAGATCAAAGTGAGAGCTCTTCTAAGAAGAGCTATTACTATGCATCTACTCACTATTTTGGAGATCCTTAAGAGACATTATGTGACTGTTATTGGCTCATTAGTACTTCCATTTCTCTACTACAAGGTTGCATCTCTTCAATACACACAATTCTCCCATACAATTCAAAAAATAACTCAAGTCAGCCATTTTTACCAATCAATTGGAGTCAGTTACATGATTTTTTTCTATCCTTTGATTCAATCCAAAGCAAGGTCATCACACTCATTCATATATTTTTTTATTACTATGTCCATGTTAGTTTTGGTATTCACTTCCCTTTTTTTTTTTCTTTTTTTTGTTTTGTCTGGTTAATGTTGATACACTCAGCAATTCTGAATGAGTGTGCTAATTGTTCTACGTGGTATGTGTCCAAACCGTTTAAGGTGATTTTCTCTCATTTTATCTAATACTATGACAACTTTTATTGAATCACGAATTTGTTTATTTTGAATTCTATCATTCCTAGTTTTACCGCATAACCATTTTAATCACATTTTAGATACACTCATCTTGTTAACATTCTCTTTCTTAGTTGCCCTATATTCAGTTTCACAAAGTTGTGCGAGTCTAATAGTTGAAGAAGCTTAATTTGAGTGAGGACGAGGAATTAGATGTAATTTCGATGATGGGCACAGATGATAAACAGATTGACTTATTCATGGGTTTTTCTGAATCTCAGCGCGTGAGATGGGTTCGCAGGCTCTTGGAGGGAAATCTTAGATCAATGTAGTCTTTTGTGGAGGACTTGTCAAAAGCACTTTATTATCTTTATTTCGAAAAAGCAATGATGTCTTTTAACGATACATCTTTATTACGGAATTAATATTAGTATTTTTTGGTGTTTAACATATATTTTTAGACTAATGTTATTATTTTTGTAATGTTTAACTTTGATTTGAGTAAACTATTTGTGAGTCTAATGATTTTTGAGTAAAGTATTGGTTAGTGCAATCAGATTTGGTTCATAAAATTGATTCAGCACGGATGAAGATGAGAATGATGATTGTCATTAGACCTTGGAGCGACCTTGGAGCATTACTATTGGCAAGTAGATATGCATGGCATGCACCGGATGAACAACTATGGTGGAGTTTGGGACTTAACACAAAACATTTTAAAAATAAACTTGTTCTTCTTCAGGCAATATATTGCCGATGACTTTTGCTTGCGAGGACATGACACTATAATTGACTAAAATGCAAGATAATAGTTTAGTTTAATATGAGGGTATTTTTGGAAAAATAATGTTATGCTGAAATTAATACTGGCTACCAAACATCGTATAAGATAACTAGGGAGATAAATTAATACTATCCATAATCTACCAAACGTCTCATAACTCTATAACCGAGATAAAATAATAATGGATAAAATAATCTACTTTTCTCGTATTATTTAGTACTATCCAGGTTTGCTACCAAACGCCCCTAGTAGTATATAGATATAGATACTCCCTTTTGAATGGAACGTCACCAAAAAAAAAAAAAAAAAACTCTTTAAGTTAAATGAATGGGTTATCTAATACCTTGGCTCAATATTTCCTCACACCTACCTTGGCTCAAATTTATAACCTTAAACTTAGTAAATTTATTTGCACTACAATTTATTGTAAAAACTTTCAAAATTTTCTTTTTTTTTTGTAATTTTCCAAGATATTTCAGGCCTAAAAATTCAAGACTAATCTTGAGGTACTGGTAGACGTTAGAAGCGAGAATCTCTTTCAAGGAAATTTTTGTTATTATTAATCAAAATTAAATTACTGTTATACTTTGTTAATTTAATTTTTCAACTTATATATTTCTTTTTTGAGTATAAGCAAGAAGGAATTAATCTTTAAATTGATGCTGTTAATTGTAAATGCATTTCATATAACCAAAATATAAAACTATACTACAAAACAAAAATTGACTTATTCCGTACACGAGTATTCTAAACCGCCATGAATTTGAACTTGCTCAAATTAGACGCATGGTGGACGGTGGTCCAAGGAAGTTGATATTTTTGGACGAACTTTACAGATGTAATCCAAACAATGATCAGATGATAACTACTGTTTATTTCTTTTTTATTGATTAAAATTATAAAAACTCAAGTACTAATATTTAACTTTATAATTGAAAGGGATATTCTTGGTTTCACTATCATAACCAAACCCAACAAATATTAGTTTAATACTTAAATGTCAATCAGTGTTTGTCAGGCAGGCATGTTCTTTAACGTTAATCACTGGATGTGCTTGCTTGATTGATTAAAGATGACTTCGCTCTCAACTTTTTTGGTTGTCAAAAAAGAAAAAAAAAGAAAAAATTTGTGCTTTGCTTTGTCTAGAGATGATGCTGTCTGCTTATAATTAGGTCTTCGAGCCCGTTTGGTACAATATTTATAAAATGTAGTGTTTTAAAAATGCAGCATTTTAAAAAATGCAGGTCTTTCCTTATAAATACGTTTGGGATATCATTTCAATATACAGCTTTTGTTTCCTAGGAGCGTTTTAAAACCTGCGTTTTGAGAAAAAGTTGGGAATTCTAGCATTTTAAAACGCAGCTGCATTTTGAAAACGCTGCGTTTTCTGCCGCAGTATTGAAACACATTTTTTGCAAATAAGCTGCATTTTATCCCTGTATTTTGGCCAAAACGTTCGACCAAACGGGCTCTTCATCTGCCTTTTCAAATGCATTACATTGGTTTATACTATTTGCTTTGATTTTGATTGATGCGTTGGATAAATAATCTAGGGCTCCTTTAGAATTTCAGTGTAACTTTGATATAATGTGTCACTTTGGGGACATCCTATAAAATTCAAACATATATAATGCATCCTTTGATAGTAACTATGAAAAATTGTAGAAAATAAGTAACAAAAGAGAAAGAGATTATGATGTGTCGTTACTTGCTTCAATGATTTTGAGACAATGCGACCAATGTCTTTTAAAATAAGTAATTTAACGACTATAGTTAGTCTTTTTACATAACCCTTCAAAAATTACTTAACGGCCAAGTATCTAAAGAAAACATTCTCTAAAAAAGTACGTTGTGTGTAAAAATATCATACTTTGACCAACTGCTAGAGCTGTCAATATGGGTTGAACCCGCCGGGCCAGTCCAACTCGTCACAAAAAGAGATTGGGTTGGATTGATACATTTTGATCCCGCTTAGGAGGCGGGTCAAACGGGTTGAACCCGCCAGGCCAGCGGGTTGAAGCGGATTAGGTTGGGTTGGACTAACCCGTCAAATTGCTTGATTATATAAATTTAGTTTGACTCTTTGATTTTTAAGAAGTGTATTTATATTCCCTTAACTTTTTTTGGTTTTAATTTGTTAGATTTTTTCTTGTCCTTTTGTTTGAGTTTTTAGTTCATTAATTAGAAATTAAAAATAGTTGTGATATGTTTTTTTTTACTTTAATTTGTTAAATATTGAGTTTATTAAAAAAAAATTGACGGGTTGAATTGGATTGAGATATTTCAGTCTGCTCATTTGGCGGGTCAGTCCAACCCAACCCACCTAGTGGCAGATTGTGACGATTTGTGCATCAGTCCAACCCACTCATCCGTTTTGACAGCTCTACCAACTGCATACAAAATTTGAGTACAAAAACTACTAATAGAAAAATACAAAATTACAATAATTAATGTTGTCATTGCCCCTGATTTGAATGTGGTATTTAAAATATTTAACTTGTACGATCACTGTGCCATGACCAATCACTGTTACCACCCAATATATATTAGGTAAACCGACCTGCGTTCGTTAACAATGTGTTCATATTTGTACACTGATTATAAGTAAGCATTCTGCACAAAATCATTGTAGTTGATACAATATTTTTTTACAATTAAAAGAAAGATTGTATGAGTGCAATGTTTATTATATACCAAAAAAATAAAATAAAATAAAAAGATGTACCATCCAATAATACATGAGGGGTAATAGTAATTACTATGAATCATCCAAGACGGATGGAAGGGACACAGAATTAACTATCAAAACATGCTGCCTCTGATTACTTTGAGCTCGTTTGATCGTGTATTTTGGTCAAAATATAGAAATAAAATATAGATTATTTGTAAAAATTGTGTTTCAATATTGTGGCAGAAAAATCAATATTTTTAAAACGCACTTGTGTTTTAAAACGCTGAAATTTTTAGTTTTTTCCTAAAACTCAGGTTTTAAAACGCTGCTAGAAAAAAAAGGATGCGTATTGAAATAATATCTTAAACGTATTTATAAGGAAAGACCTATATTTTTAAAATACTTCATTTTTTTAAAATATTCATTCATGTAAGAGCGAATTTCGTGGCAAGAGTTTTGGGTCATTTTGGTTTGTTTAAGTAAGTCTCTTTGGAACATTAGAATACCTTGTTAAGTTGCCATCAATGGTATATTTTATTTTTATTCCTTACTTGTAAACGAAAATTAAAATATACTGCATAATACTCCCTCCATTCTAGTCAAAGAGTCTACTATATTAGATTATTAGTATTTTGGAATGTTTTACTCAAAGAGTATATTTTAAAAATTATGCCTACGATCTTCATAAAATTTTCAACTTTACCTTTTATATGTGGTACAAATATATTGACTATGCTAAAATATTTTTATAATTATGACTAACTTCAATACTACTTATATGTTATTTAATTATTAAATTTTTCAAATGTGAATTATTTGGGTGGAAGGAGGGAGTATGCCAGGAAAAAAAAAAAACCATAAATCATAAAAAACCAGAAAATACGCTTCTTTTTTACGATTTTTCGCCCAAGTTATTCTGTCTAGACTAGGAGAAACCACATAAGTTTTTTTTATTGGAGTTGCTCAATTATATTATGATAATTAATTGTAAAGGTCACCATCTCTGTATATATTAATATCATCCTGCGGATCCACTTTATGAGGTGGGGGCACTGGACCTACTCAAAACAAAAAAAAAATTATCTTACAAAATGATGATATTTTAGAAATAGACTCTGCTTAATTATTTTTTAAGTAATATTATGAGTATCTAAAGATTATTAAATTTTTTATATTAAATAGTGTGTCAGTTAATATGCAGATGTGATGCATTAATTATAATTTTTTATACTACATCAGCTGACACATCATTTGATACAAAAATTTTAATACTCTTTAGGTATTCATAACATTACTTTTATTTTTGTCCCTTCCTAAATCATGCATAGCAGTAACAATGAGACAAAGATTAGTAATAAATTATAATTTCTAAACTTTTTATTCAATAGTTAAAATTTATGATCCTACAAAATTATTTTTTTGAATTTGCCAATAATCAGAAGAATGTAGGACCATTCAAGCAGATTGTTTAAGTGGAGTAGTTAAATAATCGACTTATTTTAGGACGCATGCGAAACATTTTTCAATCGAAAATAAATTTGGTCCATGCATTACGTGTTCTTCTTCTTTTTGAGAGTTGACAGTGACAAAATGTTAGTATAATGATTATGCCCATCAAAGCTTTGTTTAAACTAACGACTTGAATTTGACAATGATGTGTTAAATATTTTTAACCGATGAAAATAGAAAGTTTTTTATTCTCAATCCGCCATAGAGGATGATTTTACGAGCTCATCCAGCTAAATTTATATGAAGTCATAAAAACAATGCTACAATAAATAAAGGGCGAGATTCAGTGATTGTTCTACTGGTTAGAGTCTCACTTTGCTTTCAGGGTCGAATCTCGTTGGAGGTCTTTGGGGGTTTAGGGTAGATTTAGAATATCAAAAAAATAAATAATAATAAATAAATAAATAAAAGAGACTATTTTTATTACAATTTTTGCTAATCTATTACATTATTAATTATTACACTACGCAAATATATGTTTGGACAAAATTATCCTTAATTATTTGTCTATATAAGTTGTTACGCCCCGACTCGAAATCCTATACGAACTCCCAAGTCGTTGTGTGGTATGGATCATATAACAATGATTAGCAGTGAAAGTTCTGCTAAAAATCGGAACTAATCTATATAATCAAGACAAATCTTATGAATTACTATCTCGAGTCATTGATCTCGAAAACATCTTATAACCACTTGATCAGACTTACAGAGCTGAGTGTAATGGCACGACAACTTGTGTCAACTACTAACCGTACATACGTAGCTGCGCTATGTAACTCTAATAATTTTATCGATATAATTACAACCGCTACACAGCTTTGTAGAGCTATTGTCCTGAACAAAACCTCAACATATCCTCACTAGTAATCTCAAAGCGTCTGCTCTATCCGCTTACCAAACTTCAGGAAAACAAACAAATACAGAGTGAGTCGATACCTCAGCAAGTTATTAAATGCAATTACATGTCATGTTATCATGTAGCATGTTAAAAATAATATATTAATATATCACAACAGCAGATAATTTTATACGCATGATAGGCTCAGCTGCCGCCAACCATCTTATACCAGTTAGAAACCGCAACCACCTTATACAGTTATACATATGAAATCACATTATTATAACATGCAATACCAGAAACTCAGCAGCCGTCAACCGTCCCACACTAGTTGGAGACCGCAACCAACCGGCACGCATAACTAGCATATAACAGGTAACTTACAGTGCATATAACAGTGTCGAGATATGCCTTTGACTTCCCTTTTACTTTTCACCTTACTTTTTTTGTCTGTATATGTGCTACAACTGCAGTGCAAGTTCTTGAATTACAATCTTTACTTGTTTCATGGGCGGCTTTACATCTATGGGCAGCCCTTTTCTCATGACTGGTACCATGGATGGCTCCACCTCAACGGATAACCATTTCCCATTCATCTGATTATCGTTGGTACTGACGATAATTAGGGTCGTAGTATGCTAGTGCCGCTCTATTGGTTACGACAGTGGGGATTACCCTCTACCATGGCCAGTGGCAGGATCATATCTGAGTCCACGGTTGTCACCGTGCATTATGATTTTCATCACGTATAACTGTGTCCACGGTTATCGCGCATCATGATTTTCATCATGTATAACTGTGTCCACGGTTATCGCGCATCATAATTTTCATCATGTATAACTGTGTCCACGATTGTTACCGCATATCATGATTTTCATCATGTATAACCGTGTTCACAGTTGTCACCGCGCATCATAATTTTCATCATGTATTTAATGCATTAACATTCCCTAGTAATTACTGGCTAGTTCTCATTATCTCATACAAGTAGATGTTTACTTACTATCTCTTATCTTGTTTTAATTTCATGAACAAGTATTTCATATCACATGTCAGCGCTAACATTTATTTATAAGCAGCAATCATTACTTTACTACTTTATTGAACCATCTTTGTTCCTGGTTTATCATGGATCTCATTATTATCGTGTCATATTTTTATGATATTGAAATTATATTTTACTTTTATTCGTAACATGATACTTTGTATCCCGTACTCATTTTATGTCCATTTTACTATATATGTCATAGCATTTATGATATTATAACTTTATTAATGTGTCACCCTAATATTTTAGGGATACTTCATATAATACACACTAATCATATTTGACTCTATTAGAGTTATTATCACATCCTATTTAACTTCATTAGAGTCGTTACTAATCTTTGGGTATGTCTGGCTACTCATAGCATCACTTTATAACTTGTGGTACTAATTTTAGTATTACTAATTCAAAGCATTCATTAATCCTTTCAAGTATCTCATAACATATACGGTACACATTTCATCATGGCATATACATACATCAGCAAGGAACCTTTATAACTCTATTGAGTTATCTGTTCAGTACAGTAGATCCCGTTAATTCCCTATCCATGTCAACTCTATCATAGTATTTATGACATCGTAACTTTACTTATACGGTTCCCTAATATTTTAGGGTTTATAGCAATTCTTACTTGATTCTATTTAACTCTAATCGAGTCATTATTACCAACTTTCGGGTTACCATGGCGACCCCCCTAATATCGCCCTATATTTTCATAAATAGTACATGAACTACTTATCTTCTATAGCATGCAAACTATTTTTAGTCTATCACGCAATATTTAAAGACAAGGGTTTAGTAACTTACCTCTAGCGCTTTTCCTTAATTAAACTTTACCCGAAAATGATCTACTCGTCGAACACATCACTTCTACGAAAATCAATTTATCAAAATTTTGAATATCCGAGCACCAAATGAGCCTCACACCCGAGAGAAGTGAAAGAAGTGTGTGCTTTTTCGTGTGTGAAAGTATGTGAAAACATTAAACTTTCACTATTGTTATAGGCCTTAATTACTTAGCCTCCAAGATACCTCACAGGGTGAGTCAGCACTCAAAGGCTTAGGTTGCAACAAGTGGCGGTGCAGGAGAAAGCCTTAAATGATGACTTATCGTTCTTGTTGATGAGTCAATTCTTAAGCATGAGGTGTCATCACCAGGAAGAACTTCAAAATAATGACTTGTCTAGCCAAGCACGAGGTGTTAAGCATATCCAATTTCATCCTTATCCACTTGTTTGATCTTATATTGTTTTGATCTTATCATCTGACTCATCATTCCTATCTAAATATTGATCTTATCCTTTTCCATTCAACCTTATCCAATTTTTCTTGTTCCTATTCTCTTTTGTTCTTATCCTGTTCCATTCTTATCCAATCTTTTGATCTTCTCACTTTTATTCTTTTTTATCCTTTCGTGATGCCTATCCAACTTTCAATCTTATCCAAATTTTCTGTCTTCTAACGCACATATCCAAATAAATTCTAAAAAGTCTCAAAGCACTCTAGAATAATTCTAATACCCAATATAAGATAAAATAAAGTCGGAGTCTTACATAAGTTGACTAACAAAGTTACTTTTCTAATTACCTTTCAATATTATTTTCTAATTCAAAATATATTAAATAATCTTTGATTAGAGTTCACATGAACGACATTAATATTCATTTTTATTTTAAATATTTAATTAATTAAGCTCACAACCATAGTCACGTTACATTATAGAAAAACTAATATTATAAGGATATTTTTTGTCAACTGAACTTTGAAAAAACATGTAATCTTTACTTATTGAAATAAAAAATTCACAGTTAGATTGAAAAGATTTAATTGTAAAAAATTAATTCAATAGTAAAATTATATTGTGGCATAGTATCATAAAGTTTTAATATCTTTTGTCTTCCTATAACAATTGATTCTCAATTTTAAATTTTGAATTGATTGAAACCAACAATCAATTCAATACCTAACATATAGCTATTATCGAATTTATTTTTTAAAATAATATTTTAATAATTAATACTTTTTCATTTAGTAATAAAATATCACATATTTTCTAAAATTTTGATCGATAAATGCTTTATAAATTTTCTTATAATGAAACATGAAATGAATCATAAGCATAATTGAGAAAACATATTTATTAAAAATAAATATAAATAAAAAAAAACTAAATTACCTCGTGAACGATCTCAGCCTTCACCTGGACACGTGGCAGACATCGCGGCCTCATAGGCTCCAATTGGGCAAGCGCCGAGGTGACATACGCCACCTCGAACATGACGACCTGGAAATCACAATATGACAGGTTGCCCACCTCACCAGTATACTCTCCCAGCGCGCTGACATAAGGGTCTACGGTGCGACTTGGGTACATCCCAGGTCGACCTCATCATCATCAAGCGATCTGAACATACCAGGCCGACCTTGATTACGTCGAGCGACCTGGGAGCATCCAGGCTGACCTCGATATATCCCCTTCAGCTCGGCAAAGCAGAGCCCTTCACGGAATTACCTCTCGCCTGGGAAGAGTCCTGTTATGATTCTATACATATCAGTCCTAAGTATATAAGGAAACATATTCCGAAAGACATGTGGATCATATCGCCCCTATTCCGAATCCAACCAGGATTATGGTTTATCTCTCTATAAAAAGCACCCTCAATAGACCTCATAAGGTACATGCAAATTACTTACTCACATACTTTCTTAGCTTTACCTCTCACACGAAGTATTGCTGATTCTTATAACACCTGAGGGTTATCGCTGGGACAACCCAGCGCCCCTTACGGTGTTCTTTGTTGATCATAGGTTCGAAGCTACTTGCACTTGAAGGACAATCCCTGCAACACAGAGCTGGAATCCTACTAGACTATACACGTGGACCAGACACGATCACATAAAAACTTTTTGGCGTGATCACCTCGGTTGTTGATATGTTCGGAATTAAGAGGTAATTTGAAAACAAGAAATGTATTAATTCACTTCAAATGGTAAGTAATTAATTAAGGGACAGTTTTGTCCAAATATATATTCATTTAATATAATAATTAATAAAATAGTAAATTAGCAAAAATTATAGGAAAAATAGTCTCTCTCTAAACAAAAACACATATATAGAATTTCGCTCAAGAGAGCCTTATTGTATCACTTACGTACTTTGCCCGCTCAACAAAGCCTTAGGGCATGTTTGGTAACCTAATTAAGAGCTTAATTAGAAAAGTTTTAAGTGATATTAAAAATAAGATTGTTTGATAATGCAATATTATATCACTTAATAAATTAAGTATCTCTTAAAAATAGCCAAAATTTTAAGTCAAAAGATGATGTCTTAATGTTTTAAGCTCTATTTTTTCAGACATCAGTTTTCAGAGCTTAATTTTCAGTTTTAACAAACAGGCCCTTATTGTATCACTTACATACTTTGCCTTGCCTTTAAAAAACGTATAAAAAGGTTTGTTGTCAACTTGCCAATAGTTGCCATGCTATCCAACAGATATACCAAATTTTGATTTGACTAAGTAAGTATATGGCTAAACAATCTTTAAGGAAACAAATTTAAACTTCTTTCAAACTTGAATGACAAGGGGAGGATCGAGTTATTGAGTGGGATGATCATCCAATATTATTAAAGTGATATTTTTTTTTCTTTAAATTACAACAAATGTATACCAACACTTGTTGTTGTAATGAGTGAGGTGTGTCTTATAATCACCTTAGATCTAAGTACCTCTTTTATTTATTGGATGATACTATCATATTTAAAAGCTATATATGTAAAATGTCACCCAACACTACTAGTAAGATATCTTAAGAGTAATAGTCCCACTAGTTAAGTTTCCATGAACGTGTACGAAAACTGTGAGTATTAGAGATGGAATGAAAGAAAGAATGTATATAATTCTCATTCACTATTTTTACTCCTGTCATCCGAAAATACCTTAACGAGAAAAAGAGTTAGTCTTATTGTCTTTTCACAATATAATAATACTAAATACTAGGTGTGTTTGGTTTCATGATTTAGTGATTTTGACTTTGACATTGTGAATTTTAGTTTATAATGATTGGAAAAAAAAAAAAAAAAGGTAAGAGAGAGCTAGGGGGATCAAAGAGAGAAGAGAGAAACTCTGAAACTATAAACCAAAATCATGATAATCAAGATGGAGAGCAAACACAATAATAAGCTTTATGGATTGTAGTGGACCAGTCTGGGCCCGGGCCGACCAGAAGATCCGGGCTATATATAGAACTAATTGAGTGTGGGATGACGTGATGCAATAGTCTGTTTCAGAAAAGGACTAATAAATAGGCTTAACTAAACCTTCTGATTCAACGAAATGACGCTATTTTATGTTTGACAAAAAGTCTTCCTTTTCGGCCCAATTCTTAGAGTGTCTACAGTGGTGCACTGCACCACACTCCTTAAAACCACTTTTAAATTTTTTTTAGAGATTTTTACCCTTCCTTAATCCTACAGTGGTTCCTCTAGTCCACTCTCTATCTCTAAAATCAACTAAATCACCCTCTAAATATAGAAGAAGTTTTAACATAAATAGTGACTCAAATCCTCTACATTTGCCTCATTTTATTTGAGCACAATATACTTTTGTTTAATATTTTAGAATGGAAATTATTAACATATACTCTCTCTGTCATTAAATTATTATCTTACATTTTTTTATCCGTTCCAAAATAATTGTCTTATTTTTTTATCCGTCCTTAAATAATTGTCTTGTTTGAAATTTTCATAATTTAGAAGATCATTTTTACCATTTTATCTTTACTTTTCTCTCTACTTTAATTATGCGCCATATACACATAGGTATTAAAAGAAATTATACATTATACCAATATTAATAATTAAGTCAATTATTTTTTGTTAATCCGTGTGCCGAGTCAAATAAGACAATAATTTAGGAACGGAGAGAGTACAATATATTTTTTATAGTATATAAAATTTAAAATTTAAAATATTTTATTTTAATTGTGGTAGAAAAATATAAATAAAAGAGAAAAAATATAATGGTTTGTTAGTTGAGATGAGAAATATTTAATTTTTAGAGGGTTGTATAGAGTGCTTGTTGGAGCGAATTTATTTTTAGAGTGTTAAAAAAGTGAAACTTGAACGGAAAATGAGGTGTTTAGAGTGTGATATAGAGATATATTGAGAGTTATTACTGTGAACGCTGTTAGAGTGGGCTGTCAAACAGTTGAACGGGTGACCTATTCAAGGTTCTATCATTTCACTTTCTTTTTCTCTACATTCCTCTACGTTGGTGTCGGTTGAATAGAGGCCGCGTTTCGGATGTTCTCAATGAAATTTTTGAGCATCGTTCAAATACTTCCACCGTTTCTTAATTTTGTTTGGCTCGGTACATGAATTAAAAAAATATAATTAATTTTATTAATAATATTAGTATAATATATAATTTTTTTTAATGCTCATGTATATGTAGTCATTAATTAAAGTAGGGAAAAAAGTAAAAGTAAAATAGTAAAAGTGATGTTCTAAATTTTTTTTTTTTAAACAAGACAATTATTTTAAAACGAATAAAAAAGAAAAAGAAGACAATTATTTAGGGACGGAGGGAGTATATAACAACTCATTTTACTAATGGAGGAAACAAAATTGCTTATAGAAGATTCCTCAAGATCAGCTTATATTACAATCGACGTGAATTTATAAGATGGATATTATATTTGATAAAATGAAGAACCCATTGGGCTATGAATGGATTCTTCTTTACGCCCAGAGGAGCGATGTAGTACAAACCATGAGCCAATGAATTGGTCGGTAAGCCCTGCATGACTGAAAAACAATCTTTCATGAACAGAAGAAAACATATTGAGCCCAATAAGTCGACACCCCATTGCAATGGTTATGCTAAGATTTATAGGGTAAGAAGAGTCGGGCCTCGGTTAAAAATACAGAAAATTACTGGCCGGGTGCACTTTGAAAAGTTTTTATTCTCTGCAGTCCATTTTTTTTTAAAGCGAAAAAAAGCACTTTGAGAATTTTTTTCCTAAAATGCCCCTGTCTCTTTGACGATGAAGATTGACTTTCACAACCCAGCTCTCACGCTTGAAAGCTTCATAGCATTTAAATCTGAGAAATATAAATTCACAAAACAAACGTGAAAACGAAAAAAAAATAGTCAAATTTCCATGCATAGAACACAAATTTGATTACAATTTGATCAAATTTAAATTTTTTGAGTTCATCTCGTTTTTCCATGTTCTTGGGCTATTTTGGTCACTTTAATTTATATTTTAAGCTTCGAATTTGTTTAAAATCAATCACATACTGTTATCATAATTTAATACTACATTTGTGCACAATTTTTTTACCAGAAAATATTATTTTTGAATTGGGCACCGAATTGGGCATCGCGATATAGGGATGCGCACCGAATTGGGCAACGCGATATAAGGATTCCTCGTTGCGATGCCGAGATGCCTCATCGCGATGCCGATATGCCTCATCGCAATGCCGGAATTCCTTATCGCGATGCCTTGATGCCTCATCGCGATGCCCAAATACTGAGAAATGAATGATCCAATTCATTAGACAAATCAATTAAATAATCAAAATCAAGATTAAAAAGAACTGCATTCGGGTTGGGGGGGGGGAAGATTATCAAATTTTTAATAAAAGATTCTAGAAGTATTAAATTCGGGAGAGGAATTTGGAAAGAAACCTTTGAATGGGATGACAATAAAGGTTGTTTGCTAGTGAAAGTTAGATAAACCAACTCAATGAAGAAAGGGTGGGTGAACAGGACAGATATGGAGAAATATTTTCAATTCCATTAACAGCACATGTTAGACAATTCAAATATTGGGCAACGCAGTATGCTGGGCAACGCAACGGGGATTGACCTGGGCAACGCAGTATGTCAAGGGGACAGCGTCCCTTGTGGGGGTTCGGGGGCAATGCCCCTGAAAGGTAAACAAAAATCAAGTCTCCTCCAGCGCTTGAAATTCAAACGGAGTATCGCGATGCACAAAGTAGAGCATCGAGATGCACAAAGTGGAGCATGGCTTTTTGTTTCTGTGAATAAACTGAAATGAATGACTTGAGCAACAGCTCGCCTTAGCGAGCAACGACAATTCAATTTTTTCAGTTGGCCCCGCTGCTCGCTAAGGCGCGCACCGATTGGTTCCATAAGGCGCGCTGCGATGATCGCGATGCACCAATTGTTACATCGGGATGACCCAATTTGTAAAAGTGGTGCATCGTGATGTAAAAGTGGTGCATCGCGATGCACAAAAATAAATATATAAATTGGGCATTGCAATGTCTTGGGTTACTGACACGCGTGTTTTTCTTTCATTAATGGCATAATCGTCTTTTTGCCCCAAAAAATGCCTTTTTCGGTTTTAAAAAAAGATGAGTGGACTGAAGCGATTACAAATATTGAAAAAGGGATCGACCTGTAATTTACCTTTAAAAATAAGTAAATGGCCATCCTAATTATGAAAAAATAAATACCCTTTTTAGGACAAGAAAACTTTATAAAAAAGCACTCATTTTGAAACCGATAGAATATTAAAATGACCCAAAAATTAACTTTCTGAGTTTTACAAAGAACTGAAGAAAGATAAGAGACGAGGAAATACTATTCCTAAATAAAGTTTCAAAATTCTGTTCTGGCCTTTTGGGCCTCCACATGGGTCTGTTAATACGGCCTGAGTAACTTTTATGAGCAAAAATGCAGTGCATTTAGTATTCCACATTCCGAAGTCGACAAGGATGTTCGTTATCTCCGGCAGCCACTCCTCTTCCTGTTCCATAAATTCACCAAAATTTCGCAATATGTTAGAATGCAAACTGAGTCATTCGTCTTCAGGATTGCCCATTTAGGGCTAATAGGCTGTTGAAGCTTCAGTTTGAAGAGGTTTAAGGGCATTGATTGATAAGTGAAAGTATTTGAAGATACTAAAATATCCAACCTTCACGTTGTAACGCCCGCAACATTTGCATCATTACATCGCATATAACTCCATATATATTTTTCATATCTCATATCACCATTTGCATCATTTTATCGTAAATGATTTTCATATGTTTCGCATGTTATGTTATTGCTTAGCTCTTGTAAATTATCGTGTGTGAGACGCGTCACAAGCAAGGTGTGTTTGAAACTAGGAAAAGAAGGAGAAACAAACTGTGTTGGGCCTAACAGCCTTGGCACGACCGTGCGGCCACATCGGCACGGCCGTGCGAGAGATTCCAGTGCGTCAGATTTGAGTTTTAAGGGTGGCACGACCGTGCAGCCTATTTGGCACGACCGTGCGAAGCCATCCAGAGTCCAGACTTCGAAGTATAAGGTAGGCACGACCGTGCAGCCATGTTGGCACGGCCGTGCGAGTGATTCCAGAGACCAGGCTTTACCATTTAGGGTTGGCACGACCGTGCAGCCTTGTTGGCACGGCCGTGCGAGGTTGGCACGACCGTGCAGCTTGTCTGGCACGGCCGTGCGAAGCGCGAATAGTTCAAATACATGGCCCTCAGCTCGCCACGTCATCAGCCGAACTCTCTCTCATTTTCAGCCACTTAAACACATTATGAGAGTTCCTTACACTCTCACTTTCCCTCCATTTCACCTTAGAACCTAGGAGAAGAATAGAGAGAGAGAAGTGAGGGTTTAGAGTGAGAAAGTGAGGGATTCTTGAGATTGTGAAGGAGTCTCGACGATCCGACCACACCATTGCGAAGGGCTTGCCGAGGGGAAGCTTTCCTACCGATTAGATTCTTGTTCTCTTCGCTTTTCTCGACGAGAGGTAAGCTACTACCCCCCTCTTCTTCTCGTTTTATGTCTTTTATGGCATCCTAGACTTCTATTATGTAAAGCTACCATACTAGATACGTGAATATGTGATTTTGCCATGAAATGTGGTTGTGGACTTGTGAATATTGCTATAGCTTGTAATGTGATGTTGGGAACTCGAAATTGGGCGATAATATGCTAGGATTTAAAGTGTAAGACCATCTTCGTAACTCGTCATCACTAGTAACCTAAAATGACTCTAACGGAGTCGGTTAGGGTTTGATAATTAATGTGACCACGTGTGTGTTTTGTGAGCTCTTTGGATGCTCGAGAGACCCATTGGGGGATTGGTTACACGATATACGTATAACGGTATTGTGTTGAATTTGATGTTGGAATGATATGACTATGTATACTAGAATTATGTGGTGTACATTAGCATGTTATCGTTGGTGTCGTTATACTCCCTACTCTGGAGTATAATGCTTTTATTTAATGTCAAGTAAACATCTACTTAAACATTTGGTTGATTAGTTAATGTGTCGAGTAAACATCTACTTGAGCATTGTTTAAGTCCATGGCATAGTTGTTGGAGGTGTATTGACGCTCAGTTATTGCGTGAGCCGGGGCTACGTAATAGCCGAAGGCCAATACACTGGGCCTCGCCCTACCGTTGGCCACGGTAGGGGTTATAGCGCTAAGTGTTGTACGAAATAAACGTGACCTTGGTAAGCTATACCGTGATTGTTTCTCGGGTCGTTGGGGACCGAGTCTTCACGTCGACGTGGATACGGAAAACGGTTCACTTGAGTTTTGTCTTTTGGTTCGATGATCGGGTACGACATCAACGGTTTCTTCATTGGTATTATTGGTTGGTTGGTTGGAAGTTGGTTTGTCGGAGGTGTACCTCGACGGTATCCTTTTATATGTGTTAATTATCGCACCTATGTGAGTTGCATGCTATGTGACTTGTGTGATGAGCTATTTGATGTGATGATGATTGGAACAGTTATATTATGCCAACCATGTTATATGCAATTCATATCACTGTTTGCATCTCGCATGCCATATTGTTGCATTAGTAGCTTATTGAGTTTTATAACTCACCCCGTCCATTGTTTATTGTTTTCCTTAGATCCCGAGCCTGTGAGAAATCCCCAGTGACCGTTCGTTGTCGTCCGGCGTTGTTAGCAGTTCTTCTTTTGGTAGTGCTCCTTGAGCCTGGTATTTTCTTTTGGTGAGGCCGAGGGTACAGTTGTTATCTAAACATTGTAAAGTTGGGTAGAAGTCCCGTACTTGTTGTTTCATTCATATTCTTTTGTAGATGCCGACATGGATGTCGGGCTTTTGTAAACACTACTTACTTTTATATTTCGCGCACTCTGATAATATCACATGTTGGTCCCGAGCCTCTTAGCTCGTGGGTTGTTGGTTATTTGTTGGCTATATTATGTGATTGTTTCCGGCTTTTGTGTGCCGTGATTCATTGTTTTGGTTTTCAAATAAACATACACTTGCATTACAGGGTTTTTGCACGAAAAGTGATTTTGAAATTGTGCATTTTGTGTCCCGTCTCGCGAACCGGACGAGTTTCCAAATAGGATCTCGGGTAGGGTCGTGACACACGTGGCACTAGCGGGATACGTGGCCAGGCTTATTTGGAGCTCGGAAGGAAGGAACTCTCAACCCCGGGCTTGGACTATAGCCCGGAACCCGGGTACGCATACCCTCCGTTTCGTCCCGACCTCTCCGAGGAACTCGGGATAGCCAGAGGCCATCCAATTCAAACACAAAGAGCTTGCGAGGTCCTTGTCCCGAGCTACAATGCTAAGACCCCGAGGTCTCCACCCCGGGAAGTAAAGAAAGTCAGCAAAAGTGGCCGCACTCAATGCCCACGTGCTACTACGTCATCCCGGGGCCACCATCCAGCACCTCATTGGATGAAAGAGTTGCTTGCTCTCTAAGTAAAGCTGCATCTAGAAGATCAAGGTCACTTCCAGGGAAGTTGCATCAATGCAGGTCACTTCCTCATTAAAGCTCATCAATGCAGATTGCGGCTGCCATAAATGGGCACATGGCTGCTCACCCCAGGTCGACACCTGGCAGTCCCACTTGACTCAAACCAGCATTCCCCCAGTATAAATACAAGGTGATGGCCTTCATTTAAGACCTAAGTTCAAATTAACACACACAACTACCAAATCCCCAAAGCATTCAGTGCATTCACTCTCTAAAGAGCAGCCTGAATCCTCACCGGAGACCATTAACCTCACCATTTACTGATTCTCTCATCGGAGGGCTTTAGCTGGACACCCTAACGGTGCTTCCTTTCATCACAGGTATCTACCGGAGGACAAGTCCCACTAACACTTGTGCCTATTGAGAGACGAGGCATCCTGACCAAAGACTAGCTGCATACGTGGACATCGACAGATCACCCGAACCCTTTTTGGCGTGATCAATTTGGTTCCGTTGCCGGGATACCGAAATTAGAAACTTTCAGGGTAAAATTTGTGTAAACTCAGTAACACACGCTTGAGAGATGACAAACTCACGACAACAAGCTACGTCAGCCGCTCAAGAGGTTGGCCCACAGTCTTCACACTCTGCTGAGCATGCGGCCCCGTTAGCACAAAGGCATGCGCCTAAAACTCCCGAAAATGCCCCTGCCAATAATTCAAGGGGCAGGAGATTAGCTCGGGACGTAGCTCGACTGCTGACAAAGAAGGCGGCAGAGAGGTCACGCGCCAGCATGGGAAAGGCCATGCAGAAAGCCCGTCGGGATGCAGACACCGTCAGTGAGACTTCCGGAGGAGAAGACACTTGCGGTAACGACGAGGTTAGAATAACCGGGGCGAAGCGGCCAGCTACACAGCTGTAGAGGGATCAGGCCGAACTCGAACACCTACGTCGCGAGCGGGCGCACGTAGAGAGAGTCAGAGAGCTCGAAAGGAAGGAATTCGAGCTCACCAAAAAGGTCGAGGCAGCAGAGCAAGCACGAAAAGTCCCTCTCTAGCGGGAGAGGGCACATGCAGAAAGGCCGCGCAGTCGCGATCACGGATCCCGAGCCGTGGAAGCCCCCCGGGCAAGCGCGCATAGCAGATTGCACGAGAGTGCCACGAACAGGCTGGGAAATCGGGTTAGTGCAGCACCCAAGGCGAGTGTGCACAGCCGACTCCGCTTCTCGGAGGAAAGGGAGAAGCCCAGAGGCAGTGTGCAGGATCGACTCGGGGCTCGAGCACGCTTCCCCAGCACGTAGAGGTCAGATAGCACCTATAAGCCGGAGGTACAGTCTCGGCGGAAGGGATCCCAAGGCGGTAGGCGAGGGCGTTCGCCATCTCCTCAGGGAAGCTCCCCGGGGACAGTCACTTCATCACGAAAGCGATCACGAAATGATGGACGTGATAGACGGAGCCATCGGGAATCCCGAGCTGACGACTTTCTAGATAGGGCCCTAAAGGTTCTCCAAGAGCGCTTAGAGGCCCTGGAAGCGGGGAAATTAGGCCTTCCCACACAAATATTGGAGAGTCCATTCTGCCGTCGGATTCAGAGAACGCCGCCTAACCCACGGCTGAGGCTTCCCGACTTTAAGTCATATGTGGGAAAGACGCATGCTCAGACTCACCTCTCTAGTTTTGAGGCCAAAATGGGTGTTTGCACCGCAAAGCAGGATATGTGGTGCAAAGTCTTCGTCAGCACTTTTGACGAGACTGTAATGAAGTGGTTCAGAGAGCTCCTGAAGGAGTCTGTGACGGACTGGAGCGATCTGAAGAAAAAATTTCTCAGGAAGTATGCCTCAGCTGGGGAGCTTCCTAAGGACAAGTCGGATCTTGCAAATACAAAGCAAGGTCCTACTGAATCACTGGCAGATTATATCCAGCGGTTCAAAAATGTGGCCAACGAGCTCTCCAAAGTTCCCGACGAGACAATCATGGTCTGCTTTAAGGGCGGACATCAGTCGAAAAAGCTATTAGAGGAGCTTAATCTCCGGACTCCGACCAACAGCGCGGAGATGTTCATCCTGGCTAAAGGTGTGGCAAAGACCGAAAAGATCCTGGCCGAAAAAAGAAAGCCAAGGAAGGAACCTCTGCGCCAATAAAGGCCGAGGAGGCAAAGAACCCGGACAGGAAAACTGGGCAGACGAGTGCCAGGCAAAAGGCGCAGGAGAGAGAGGATAAACCGGCTATGCCCCGCTGAATGCATCCCGGGAGCACATCATGACCGTTTTACAACAGGAGAATAAGCTGGTGAAGCCCTATCCAATTAAGGACACAAGGTTTCCTCGGAACCCGGACAAGAGGTGTGAGTATCACAAGGAAAATAGACACGCCACCGAGGAATGCTACCAGTTGAAAAGGGCCATCCAGCGACTGATAGACCGGGGTAAGCTCAGGCGATTTGAGCAGAGGGATGAGCCAGAGAAGAGACCAGCAGCGCATGGCCGCGAGCACGTTAACAGGGAGGAGTATAGGATTTCCACCATCCTGGAAGACAACCTGAGCATTACTCAGCTCAACGACACCATGTATAGTCTCAACAACGTGGTGTCCCAACCTCGGATGAGGGACGAGGTTGGCATATGCTTTTACCCGAGCGAGATGGCAAGCACCGACCTGGCGAAAGTACAGGCACTCATGATGCACCTCGGGATTGAACAGTATATGGTCAGACGAGTGCTCATAGATATCGGGGCTAATCGAAACATCATATACTATGATTGTTTCAAGAAGATGAGGCTCACGGATTCCTAGCTCATCCCAAGCAATGTGCAACTGGAAGGCTTCACCAGGCACAAAGTGGTAACCAAGGGCACCGTAGCGCTGAAAGTCACAATAGGAGAGGAGATCTTTTCAGGTCTGAGGAAATAGAATTTCTGGTCCTCGACATCCCCTCCCCCTACAACGCAATTTTGGGCCTACCAGCTCAGGCAAATTCGGCATGGTCGTTTCCACTCCTCATCAGAGAATCAAGTTTGCCACTAATGGGAAGGTCGGCGTGATGAGGAACGACCCCAAGAGTACTCTATTTCATATAATAGAGACTCGAAAAGAAAAGGAGGCGGCACTCCGGGGAAAAGCTCAAGCCATGGAGACCATCCGAACCTCCGCCAAGAGAGCCCGACCTTTGGCATAGGAGAATTCCCCGGATAAAGCGGAGCAGCTCGCAGTTCCTGAGAACGCGACCCCTGCAGAAGGCCCGACCAAAGACTAGCTGCATATGTGGACATCGACAGATCACCAGAACCCTTTTTGGCGTGATCAGTATTATTCATTTCCTCTATGAAAAATTATGAAAAAGTTTAGAAGTACGCAATCAGTGGTGGGAATGATATAGTGCACATCATATAAGTGGCCACCTACACTAGGCAATAATATCATTCATTTACTTTTGGGTGGGCCAACAACGGGTATACTTTGCACTTCGAGATCTTAGGCTTGAGTTGTGACAGAAGAGGAATACCCGCCCGAAAATGTGAAAACAAAATGATGTATAGCAAAAGACATGTTGGACTTGGGAGCCACCTATTGAACCTGTACAAGCCACCTCTTGTATCCTATATTGCCTAGGGCTACAATCTTTGTGAGTTTTCGGCTTGATGAGAACGTCAATGATTTAAATGGAGGAAATTGTAACACTCCAATCTCTCATTGGATGGATAAGAGAAAAATAATAAACTTATAAGTAGCCACCTAATACCAAGTAACATCAACATCATCCACGAAATATTAGGGGGTCTAATTGATCCAAAATCTCTTTGGGTTAGTGGACGGGTATCATGGTTTGGGTTTGGGTTCGAGTGTGTGTGCTCTAGATTAGCTCCATAAGTTGATCCTAATTTTTCAAAAGTTTGACATTTTCAAAACCTCAGTCTAATTTTCTCAAATTTTAGAGACTTTTAACTGTCAAGATACAAGTAAACAATTCACTATAGATTTAGATTTTTATTTTGTAATGATTGAAAAAATAATTAAAAAAAATATAAAGAAAAAGCTGACGGTACCAAAGAGAAGGAAAATTTAGAACCACACAACCAATTCACTAAAGCATTTGGAGAACGAAGCCTAAGAGCCCGTTTGGTCGAGCGTTTTGGCCAAAACGAAGGGATAAAATGCAGTTTATTTGCAAAAAATGTGTTTCAATACTGCGGCAGAAAACGCAGCTGCGTTTTAGAACGCAGAAATTCCCAGCTTTTTCCCAAAACGCAGGTTTTAAAACGCTCCTAGGAAAAAAAAGCTGCGTATTGAAGTGATATCCCAAACGTATTTATAAGGAAAGACCTCCGTTTTTAAAACACTGCATTTTTTAAAACGCTACGTTTTTAAAACACTGCATTTTATAAACGCTGTACCAAACGGGCTCTAAATGTCTTTTAAAAACGTTCTTGCAAATTTGTTTAGATTTTGAATGACTAGTTACAACTTACAAGTCGACAATATCACATATTAAAATAGTTCTGTAAAAATGATGACCGAACATAGTACTTTCGTCACGATTAACAAGTTGTATAGAACTTAAAAAATCAATGTATGATTGAGAAGATATTTATATGTAGGAAATGAACCATAAAATTAGAGCAAAGGGAAAAAAAATTCTCCTAATAATTTGCACAAAAAAATTCTCATAATAATTTGTAATAATATGTTGATTTTGGAAGTTAGTATTCATCACCATTGCTATATATTTGTACGACTTAAACATACTCCATTCATCCATATTTAATAAAAAAAGAGTAAGGCTCATGTGAGACCGTCTTACGGATCGTAATTCATAAGACGAAGTCCCACTTTCTCACAATCACAGCTTATTCCACCAATACACGGTGAATCGGGTAAATAGATTCGTCTAACAGAAACTGCCCATAAAATGGTTTTTTTGAAAGTTTTTGTCATATAATAAATCGTATATGAAAAGTCAAACATTGTAACATTGTATTGTTTTTCTTCTTTGTAATTCATCTAAATTGTACTAAACTTAATAGCAAAAACTTAGAAAAGATTGTTTTACGGATATTTTCTGTAATACGGATCTCTTTGACCCAACTTATTGTGTGTTGGTGGGCTGAGCTGTGAGAGAGTGAGGTTCCGTCTTACAAATTAAGATCCGTAAAACGGTCTTACAAGAGTCAAAATTAATAAATTTTGTTGCATGACAAGTCGTTAGAAATAAACAAATAAAATTTGGTCCAATTAGAATTCGAAAATTTGACTTGGGTTGAGGCGCTTGATTTTTAATTTGTTTTCTTTTTAATTATTACATGAGTAATTAACAAAATGCTAAGATTAAATTACTTAGTTGCCCTCAACTAATGTTCAACCTTGATGTACGAGTGGGGCTATTAAAACCCCCACCCTCTCTAAATACACACCCTTAAAATTTTAATTACAATAATGCCATTACATAAAAAGACATTAGTACCCTTATCTCTACTAAATAGTAAATACACCCACTACTATGCTATGATATCCACAAAACCTCTAAATGCACTACCAAAAAAATTTATATACATCCTCTAAATTCTACAATCTCTTTCCACCTTCCTCCCATCTTCTTCCAAACTCCTTCCCAAAACCCTAAAGTTTCTAACATCCATATTGTTACAAGAATCAAGTATGGAGCATAAAGAAGTGAAGAAGATAATGAATATAAGTATCTATACCTATTTCAAGTTTAAAATCGATTTGTCATGTCTTTTTCGCACAAAACACGATTAGCTGGGTCGCATAGTGTTCGAAATTGGTTGAAGGAATACCACAGTGGTCAGCTAGGGCTGAAAAAACAACACAACAATGTTCGGCCAGAGCTGGTGGAATACTACTGCAGTGTTCGGCTAACATTGACTACTGATAGATTAGATTAATAGATTATATTCCTTTCCGTTCCAAAGAAAAGTCTCTATTTCCTTTTTAATTAGGTCCACGAAAATAATTTTATTTTAAAAATAATAATAATTTAGTATAATTTTAAGAAGGTATGAATAAATAAAGTTATAATTTTAAAAAGTTTGACTTGTCAAATAAAACTATTTTCTTAAAACGAAAGGGAATATTGGTTTTCTATTTTTTTAATTTCATTACAACACAATAAAATCTTGAAATGCTTTCAAAGTTGTTGCGTAAAATATTTGGAAGAGGTAGTTAGAGCCCGCTTGGTCGAGCGTTTTGGCCAAAATGCAGGGATAAAACACAGCTTATTTGCAAAAAATGTGTTTCAATACTGCGACAGAAAATGCAACGTTTTCAAAACGCAGCTGCGTTTTAAAACGCTGAAATTCCCAGCTTTTTCCCAAAACGCAGGTTTTAAAACGCTCATAGGAAAAAAAAACTGCGTATTGAAGAGATATCCCAAACGTATTTATAAGGAAAGACCTCCGTTTTAAAAACACTGCGTTTTTTAAAACGCTGTACCAAACGGGCTCTTAGTGAGAGAGTACACTCAACAAAGTTATGAATGTTTGATGCATTAAAGTGTTAGAGCAACCACAGTCATAACTTCTTATATCACATTCTAAACATTTTTCAGTTTTACTTTTTCAATATTTTAAAAATAAATCAATTCTAACAAACACTCTCTATATAACTCTCTAAAAATTAAATATCTATCATCTCAAGCATCCACAGCAATCACCTTCTAAACACCTCGTTTTCTATTTCAATTTCACTTTTTCAATACTCTTAAAAACAATTCACTTCAACAAGCACTCTTTATATAACCTTGTAAAAATTAAATCTCTCTTAGATCAACTAACAAACCTAACTACCATTCTATTTTCTCTCTTTTTTATTTCTATTTTCCATCATAATCAGAATGAAATATTTCATATTTTAAATTTATATTTTATTAAAAAAATATTGTATTTTTGATTATTTCAAGTACTATTATCGAAAAATAGTACTCCCTCCGTCCCTAAATTATTGTCTTGTTTGATCCGACACACGGATTAAGAAAAAACAATTGACTTGATTATTAATATTGATATATTGTTTAATTTTCTTTAATGCCCATGTGTATGTGGCTCATAATTAAAATAGGGATAAAAAGTAAGGGTAAAATGATAAAAGTGATGTACTAAAAAGGAAAGTTTCAAACAAGATAATAATTTAGAGACGACAAAAAAGAAAAGTAAAACAATAATTTAGGGACGGAGGGAGTACATATCAATTTAAGAGGTAACTTATGTTTAAAATGCATTTTTATTATTATTATTTTTTATCCTCTCAAATATTAAAGATGTAACGCCCGCATTATTTGCATCATTTCATCACATATAATTTCGTGTATATTTTTCATATTTCATGTCATCATTTGCATCATTTTATCGTGAATGATTTCGTGTATTTCATATGGTATATTGTTGTTTAATTCTTGTGATATAACTTGTTTGAGACGCGTTATAAGTGAGGAGTGATCGGGCCTAGGAAATGGAGAGGAAACAAACTGTTTTTAGGCATATGAGCCTTGGCACGACCGTGCAGCCATGCTGGCACGGCCGTGCAAGGCTGTCCAGAAGGTCAGAATCCCAAATTGAGCTTGGCACGACCGTGCATTCATGTTGGCACGGCCGTGCGAGAGGTTCCAGACTCCAGACTTAGCAACATAGGGTTGGCACGACCGTGCATGTATTTTGGCACGGCCGTGCGAGGTTGGCACGACCGTGCAGCTTAATTGGCACGGCCGTGCGAAGCAGTTCAGACTTAAGTCTTTGCGAGAAAGCCCACTTTTCATTTAAATTGAGTGGCCCTCGTGAGGCCACGTCATCAACCGAGAGAGGGCTTATTTTTCAGCCACTTAAGTGATTAAAAGAGTGTCTAACACTCTCATTTCACTACAAGAAAACAGGGCAATTGAAACGGAAAATTGCGATCGAATTGAATTCAGTTTCAACATAGAATATGTGCAACGGAAATTGTAACGGATTTAGACCATAATCAATTTGTAACCAACCTTGCCACGGCAAACCAGTGAGTCGCAATATTTTTCCAGGGAATTGGTGGCGGGAAGATTGGCGCCTAAAATTGTAACTGTTTTTGAAACAAAAAATCTTCCGTTTCTATGTTCCGTTCCTATTTCGGTTGAAGGCTTTAATAATTAATTTTTTATTATTTAAAGTGTAAAACCTTGGCACGAAACGGTATCGTTTGTTTATACTTACTTACGATCTCCGTTAGACGAAAACCCAAGCTACACTAAAAAAAAAAAACTCCAAATTCGCAATTGCGCCCAATCTCTCCTCTTTCGCTCTCGCTCTCTATCCCCCTCCAGTACAGCTCACCGTCTCCTTCCTTGCGATTGAGTTCCAGTCTGAGTTCAAAGTTCACCGATTTCTCTCTCCGCTAAACAAGGTATTCTCTCTCTCCCTCTCTCTGTACATAACTGCGTCTTCCCTTTCGCATGAGAATTCTTTCTCCAGTTTAATCAAAAATCGATTGGTGGTGACCATTGAATAAGTTTCTTGGCGGATGGATCAATCTCTCTCTCAGCCAATCCCACAAGCCCTGGCTATCTAATTCCAGGCCCAGAACACAGAGGGGTTTATGGGTTTTTGGTTGATTAGGCAGCCTAGATTGTCAGTTGTTGCTGTTGAGTTGGGTGCTGGGTATGAAGGGGATGGCAATGAGGTTGTTGATGAGTAGTTTGTGGGGTGGGGATATTGCTCACAAGCTGTTTGTAAGTTTGCTTCAGTGATAGTAGTAAGTTAAGAACTGACTGCCCTTCATTTTGTTTTAGATTTTGTTGGGGTTTAGAGCAGTGTTGTTTTTAATTATAATAAGCTTTTATAGGTAGTAATTGAAAAAAAGACTGTTAATGAGTAAAAACATTGTATTTCCTCCCTTCTGTATGGTTATGAATGCTTATACTAGGTTTATTTTCTTGAAAAAGTATCAATCTGAAATGAATCTCAAGGTGAGTGCTAAATATTCTAAAAAATTCTCTAACTTTGAATAAAACAATGCTATTTTAGGCAATTTTTACTGATGGTTACAAGGTTGTGTCACACATTCATGCTGTTGTTGAGGAATGTGAGATTGTGGAGCTGATACATCAAATTGGCCCAACTTTCACTTTCAATATTTTTTCTAGTTACTTTGGATTTCTTTAATTTTGGCCCAACTTGATAAGCACTGGAAAAAGCACACTCCTGGCAGAACTATGCAATGTTATGATTTGATTATTCTCTAGTTTAATTTCTAACTAAAGCTTTCCATTCTTTTCTTAAATGCATCTTAAGCTGCTAGAAGAAAAAATTCTTGTGCTTCATGGCATTCTCATAATAAGTTTCTGTATATTTGTGTTAAATAATCTGCCTGGTGAATAATTTGATATGCATTGAGAAGTTCTCCGACTTCCCGCAGCTTGGACGGTTTACACTTCGTACCGAAGGTGACAAATTATATTTTCATTTCACTAATTGATTTGTTCACAACCTTTTACCCTTGCAAAAATCCCCAGCAAAATTAGTAAGAAATGCACTTCTAAATTATTCAATGTTCTACAGGAAAAACAGTTGCGGTTGGGAAAGTTACTGAACTTTCTGCTGCAAGTACTAGTTCAGCAAGTACTAGTTCGTTAACAATTTTGCATAGGAGGTAAATTCTTTCAAGAGATGCAACTTCTCATACATTTTAGCTCCTTGGTGCTCCTCTCTTGAATAATATTTCCTGTGATGTATGTGGTTTGCTATGTTTAAGCTGATGTTTGCATGTCGGTAGTCTGTAGATTGAAGGTGATAAAAAGGAAAAATACAGATAAGAGGGTGAGCTAAATGATATAAATCTTT
Source organism: Platycodon grandiflorus (assembly GCA_016624345.1). Taxonomy (NCBI): domain Eukaryota; kingdom Viridiplantae; phylum Streptophyta; class Magnoliopsida; order Asterales; family Campanulaceae; genus Platycodon; species Platycodon grandiflorus. The sequence goes on from CM028362.1 coordinate 31,433,032, forward strand.
GGTGGGTAGTTCACCCTACTCTGACTAGCACACAATCAAACCTCCCCCTAAATGTTTTGTTTATGATTTAAGTAAAATTATATCCCTTGTTCAGTTAATAGAAAACAAACACCCACTATCAATCACATTGAAACTCTCTCTCTCTCTCTCTCTCTCATATTACTCTGTTTTGTAGTTTCTCAACTAATCTCATTAAATCTTCTCATTGAATACATTGAATTTTTTTTTTTTGCCTAAAAGATCAATTACCCGAGGATACCAGTCATTATTCACCGGAACACGTAAGTTTATATAATCGTAGTGATATCTTTAATAACTAGATCAGTATCTTGCGCTATTTAAGTTTTTTCATTTCTTCATCTATTTCTTTTTCTGAATTTTGAACTCTTGGATGAATTACTGACTTGATCATACATGTGGTGAAGTTGTGTATTTATAATTATTCTGAAAATCATGCTTATTGCATATGCTGGTGAAAAAAATATATCATTGGTTAAGATAGGATTGCCTTTGCGTTATTTTGACCGAGTAGAAAGGTCGTGTGTAAGTGTGGATCAGGTAGAAAGTATTTTGACCAAGTGTTTGGTAAGAGGAATAATCTAATTCATAGAAATATTCACTCTTGTGGTGTGCCATAAACAGAATAATAAATAGAAGAGGGAAGAGCAGTCATGTGTAAGTGTGTCAGCTCAAGTTCTTGAATGCTAGAGTAATTCCGTAAGGGCTCTTGAATAAAAAGGAAGAACGGAGTATTTCATGGAATAGAACATAACAAAGTTGGCTCATTGTTTTACAGTGTAAGGAAAAACTCAAAAATTACGACAGAGGAGAGGAGTAAGTCAAAGGCAAAGCATAATTTGCATTTGCGAATCTATTACAAGTCAGATCATGGTTCAATCCTAAGTCAAACAAACCCTAAGTTTCAGAAATGAAAGAGATAGAATAAGTTATCGACACGTAATGGTTAAGGTACATCAAGTCCCTACATGAGAGTCTGGTATGTTCATCTTTGTAGTTGAAATGGTGATAAACGGCTTTAGCATTCAGAAATGAATAATAGAGAAAGCCTGGAGTCAAAAGAAAAGATTATGTAGAGATCAATTAGAAGAAGTTCAAATATTTTCTTTTAAGAAGAAAGAAACATGTGAATCAGAGATAACAAAGGTACTATAATGTCTCAACCAGTAGATCGAAACTATACTGTAGAGACGAAGTGGCCACCTTAATCTCAGTTTATATCCACCAGAACTAATTGAAGACTTGAATTAGCTCTGCGTAATTGCATCTGCCTTCAAAAACCACTATAATTGCATCTGGTTTTCCAGATTTCCAAACAAGTAAAGAAAACAAATACCAACTGGCATAGGACAACATGATTTCTGATAGCAGCATTATCAAGTACGACGTGGGATAAATTCTGCATCCAGGATGACCATAAGGGCTACTGTCTGAACTATTTCAGAAATTAGCCCAGTTAAATGGTTGTAGAGTTGTCATAATTCAATCAATTGTACCAAGCAAAAAAGTTCTCACAGATGCCTAGGATGACCATCAGCTGTACAATCCACAAGACCATTAGAACAGTTCCACGCGACCATATTCACTGTTAATAATTTCAATATATAAATAAGGTTATCATTCTACATGAAAATGATACCCTCAGATGCTTATATGACCTGGAACAACCAATTATTTCATAATTGGTACAGAGCACTAGGCTACCGCCATTGCAGATCTCTCCAAGTACGAACTTTCTATTTTCCGGAGTTGTAATCTCATGAATTTTGTCACTCAAAACTAAGTGCTGACATTGTTTGGGATATACTTCTATGTTTTTCTGAGAGTGCTTGGTGGAAAATGTGTACTTTTACTGATTCATTAGTTACTAAATTTCAGTTGAGATAGAGAAAAATTCAAACAGCAATTTCCTGTTGGCAACTTTTTACAGTATATCTGAAATGCAGAGATTTTCTGTTTGCGAATGCCACAATATCTTTTAAGGAGCTTGTTTCCACATATCCAGGACCTTTGATGTTCATTTTCATGTTGGTGTTTGAAATTCTATGCCTACGTATTCTCTGGTATAGTCGTATTGACTGAATTAAATTGTTAGTTAGTGGTGTAATTATGATCAAATATATATGGCATTTTGGTGGCCTTTGATTGTTGTTGCGTTGGCTTTTGTGATCTGTAGATTTCTCTTGATGCTCATTCCGTCCAATGTTTCGTCCATCGACATCGACGCCTCCGACGGTACTCTTCCCCCTCTCACTCTCTCATCATGTGCGTGTTTTTGCGAGTGTGTTTATGAATATTTGTATGTATAGATGATACTTTCAAGTCTCTTTGTTTCTCGAATTGGTCTTCTCCGTGCCTGTGATGCTCGCGTGTGTGTGTTTGTGTGCGTTTGATAATATATGACATTTTGGGTCAATTCTTATGAAGATCAATAGAGTAGTTTGGTTGTTTAACTGGAAAACTAAATCGTAACTACACAACTGTGCTTTCAGAGTAGAAGGAACAAGAATGACAAAGAAGATAGGAAGTGTAAAATAAATGCAATTTAAAAACTTTAGGTACCCCTAAAATTGGTTCAGCTGTTGCTCTAGCTGACCTAACTTAAGTGTGAGTGAAGTTATTTGAAATCAGCATAACTACCAACTGATTATGGTGGGAGAAACAATCCAACCTTAACAGAATCTTTAACCGAGCCTCGATTTCTTATATATATATACTACATTCAGTCATGGCTTCGATCATTTTCAGGGAATTTCCACGAGTTCCCAGAATTCGTCCAACAAAATTTACTGCCATGCTCTCTTGAATTAGAAATATTTATGAAGAACGAAAGAAAGAGAATGAAGAAGCAACCACCAATGAAAAATAGGAGAATGCTTCAACTTACAATTGGGATTTTCTCCATAGGAACATCAAGTCTGATAACTCTCTTTACAATAGGTGTTGTTGCAATGCCTGCTGCTCCATGCCAACCCATTGCAGAAGCTTGAAATGAGGCCTTTCTTTGGAGAAGTGGGTTATCCTGAAACAAGGCCATTATCAGTTACTTATTATTATCACTTTCCCATCAAGCTTCAAGAATGCTCAAGTAGTTCTTAATTAATTCAATAAAAACACCTGTCAATTCTTTAAACTAATGCACTCTGATGTTTAATGACTTTCATATTAGATTTTCTAGTTATATCTTGATATGCTATAAATACTAAGTGAATGTGAATGCACTCTGAAAAAGATGCTTGTGGCTCATAGGTGTTGGATTCTTATGAACAGGGTAAGATCTGTTAGCAATTGCAGCAGATCAACCATTCAGATTTCCGGCCAATATTACCTTTGTTGTTAGAGCATTTTCAGGTATTTTGTTTCAACCTGTTCCCCTATCTGTTTCCATCAGTGACAAACACCTAATCTTTTTATTCTCTCTCTCTCCCCCCCTCTAACACAAAACACACACACACACACACACAAAGAGAGAGAGGGAAGAAATTTAGAGATATTTATTTCACCAGATTAACTTCTTTCTTTGCAATGTTGGATGGCATCAGAAAGGAACTTGATCCTCGATATGATATCACTGAGATAGCAAAGTCGTGAGTGCAGTTCAAGCTGTCATTCTTCCTTTATACTGAGACTCTGTGGGTGTTAAATTTGTATCTCTGGCATGTTTTAATATTTGAATGTTTAGCTACGCACTGGAATTGCTAAGGTTTTGTGAAGCTTGTGTTCAAGTCATCTTAAAGGTTAAGTTTATTGATTCTTAAATACTTGAGCTTTAGTGCATCAAGATAACAGTCAATCTTGTGGAATTTTTCAGGACTTTAGGAAGAGATGGGATAGACAATGAAGAGATGGGATAGACAATATCGTGCATTCTATAACTTATTTAGACAGGCGGATAGAGTTAAAAAGCTTGCTGAAGTTACTGAGCGACTGGTATGTTTCTTTCCGTTTTAACTTCTAATCCAGGCATTTCAAATAAGTGTCAACTTGTTATACTCCTTCAATCAAAAGCATCTTATTTTGTTTGACTGTGCTTTGTTTACAGGAGCAAGGTGATTTGAAGCTTAGAGTTCGAGCTTTGGAATATGAGAGGGCATTTCAATGTGTTTCTGCTGTTAAAAAAATAGTAGGAAGTGTAAGTTTAGCTGACTTGTAAACAGTAGGAAGTGTTTATAGGAATAAGTGATTTGAATGTAACACTTGAAACTTGTTTGTATTTAGTTGTTTGATTTTAGATTCAATTTGGTATAATTGAGAATTATTTATAAATTCAATATTAGTAATTTTTTTTTCAAGAAATAATTTTTTTGCAACGGAATTGTCCGTTGCAAGAATAGTTATTTTTTAAAAAAATTAGTTACAAATTTGAAACGGACAAATCGGTTGGAAAGTTGAAACGGAACAAAATCAGTTGCTACTTTGCAACGGACGATAAAATTCTCCTTGAAGCACCTTTGCAACTGAAAATTTGGAAATTTGCAACTCCCATTTTCCGTTGCAAAATCTTGCAACCAACATTAAATCGGTTGCAATAAAGTTGTGACGAGATTATTGCAACGGAAATAGAAACGGCCATTTTCGGTTTCAACCATTGTATTGTAACGGATTTTCATGTTTTGCAACCAAAAATTCCGTTTCAATTGCTCTGTTTTCTTGTAGTGTTTCTCCCATCTTTGCCATAGAACATAGAGAGAGAGTAGGGAGAGAGTTAGAGTGAGAAAGTAGAGATATCTTGGATTTGAAGAAGAATCTCAACGATCCGACCACACCATTGCGAAGTGCTTGCCGAGGGGAAACTTTTCTACCGATTAGATTCTTGTTTTCTTCGCTTTTTCCGACGAGATGTAAGCTACTACCCCCTCTTCTTCTCGTTTTATGTCTTTTATGGCATCCTAGACTTTCATTACGTAAAGTTACCATGCTAGATACGTGTATATGTGATTCTTTCCATAAATGCCATTTTTGGACTTGTAAAGTATGTTGCTAATTGTTCTAAGATGTGGAAAACCCGATATTGGGCGATAATATGCTAGGATTAAAGTGCAAGATCATTTTCGTAACTCGTCATCATTAGCAACCTAAAATGACTCTAACGGAGTCGGATAGGGTTTGATAATTAATGTGACCACGTGTGTGTTTTGTGAGCTCTTTGGATGCTCGAGAGACCCGTTGGGGGATTGGTTACGCGATACACGTATACTGGTATTGTGTTAAGTTGATGTTGGTATTATATGGCTATGTGTACTAGAATTATTTGGTGTACATTAGCATGCTATTGTTGGTGTCGTTATACTCCCTACTTTGGAGTATAATGCTTTTATTTAATGTTAAGTAAACATTACTTGAACAATTGGTTGATTAGTTAATGTGTCGAGTAAACATCTACTTGAGCATTGTTTAAGTCCATGGCATATTTGTTGGAGGTGTATTGACGCTCGGTTATTGCGTGAGCCGTGGCTACGTAATAGCCGAAGGCCAATACACTGGGCCTCGCCCTACCGTTGGCCGCGGTAGGGGTTATAGCGCTAAGTGTTGTACGGAATAAACGCGACCTTGGTAAGCTATACCGTGATTGTTTCTCGGGTCGTTGGGGACCGAGTCTTCACGTCGACGTGGATACGGAAAACGGTTCACTTGGTTTTGGTTATTTGGTTCGATGATCGGATACGACATCAACGGTTTCTTCATTGGTATTATTGGTTGGTTGGTTGGAAGTTGGTTTGTCGGAGGTGTACCTCGACGGTATCCTTTTATATGTGTTACATATCGCACCTATGTGAGTTGCATGCTACGTGACTTATGTTATGAGTTACTTGACGTGATGATGATTGGAAATGATTATATTATGCCAACCATGATATATATATGATTCTTATTACTGTTTGCATCTCGCATGCCATCTTGCTGCATTAGTAGCTTATTGAGTTTTACAACTCACCCCGTCCATTGTTTATTGTTTTCCTTAGATCCCGAGCCTGCGAGAAACCCCCAGTGATCGGTCGCCGCCCGGTGTTGTCGTCAGTCATCCTTTTGGTAGTGCTCCTTGAGCCTTGGTATTTTCTTTTGGTGAGGCCGAGGGTACAGTTGTTATTTAAACATTGTAAAGTTGGGTAGAAGTCCCGTACTTGTGATTTCAGTCGTATTCCTTTGTAGATGCCGACGTGGATGTCAGGCTTGTAAATGATGTTACTTATTTTACATTCCGCGCACTCTGATAATATTTCATGTTAGTCCCGAGCCTCTTAGCTCGCGGGTTTGTTGGTTATGATTATGTGATCGTTTCCGGCTTTTGTGTGCCGTGATATATTGTTTTGGTTTTCGAATAAACATACACTTGCATTACATGGTTTTTGCACGAAAAGTGATTTTTAAAAGTGTGCATTTGTGTCCCGTCTCGCGTACCGGACGAGTTTCCAAATAGGATCTCGGGTCGGGTCGTGACAAAAGACACGAGAAAATTGATTTCCATTTTACATGGATAGAGTGAAATTGAAAAAAAAAATACTGATGGAAATTTGAAGAGAGAGAAAGAATGAGGGGGAGAGAGAGAGAGAGAGAGGACTTGTAAACGAGAGAGAAGGCAAAGAAGACAGCTTTGAGAAGTTTACTATTTAAGCTAAATCAATCTCTATCCTTAGAAGGTGATTTAGTAACTTTTAGCGATAGAGAGTGTGATAAACTGTCCACTGTAGGCTTAAGGGAACTAAAATTCTCTAAAAATAATTGAAATGAAATATTTTATATTTTAAATATATACCAGGTCTTTGTGTCTGTGCCTATGGCACTGTGTCAATATGTGACCGAATTGATGCACGCTCAAGGTTTTGGGGTTGAGTATGACTAAATGACACAACAATAACGAAATAATAATATATTAAAATTTATTTATTTCGTAAAAAAATCAATAATGAATATTGAAATTTAAAAAAACAATAGAGATTTGAAATGTAGGAACAATATTTTTTTTGTTTTCTTACTAACGACAACTTAGTCTTCTTCTGGATGCTCTTTTTTCACAATAATGATAGATATAAATGCGAGCTGCCCCAATTGACCAGATAAAGTTAGAAAAAAAAGCGAATTATAAGGAACTACAAATTTGTTACCCAAAATAACTTCATTCTTCACCGGTGTCTTTCCGTTATCACGTCTCTTATAATTAGAATAACCATCTTCATCAACATTTGAGGCACCGTAAGATGTATCATGAAATCCTTAGCAACTTCGTATAACCTAGGATACTTTTACTTATCAGGGATAGGAGCAGATATAATCCTATCAAAGTCATTTAAACTGAGAAACTTGTCGTCGAGATGCATGAACAACAATATGTGGGCATAAGGATGGCCACACTTTTGGAACTCCTCAGTATAAACAACTGCAAAAAGTAGTTCAAATTTTTTTTACATTGTTAAACAAAAAATTTATTAGTTAATAATAAATGGATATAATATATATATATATATATATATATATATATGCATATGACATTGTATCATTTTCAAAACTAATAAACATGGTTAATAGGCCACATTTTATTAAATAAAATATAAAGGATATCATATAGTAAATTAATGAACATAGGAATGCAACCACCAAATAATGATAGAGATATACTCAGCTTGGACACGGCCGAAAATCTTCCGTTCTCGCAAATTATTAATGAGCTGGTCCAATTTAATTTTGAACACACAGCATAGGATGTCAAGCATGTCCTTAGATTTAAGGCCTCGCTGCTTAACAAATCTAGTAATTTCTGGTTGCAATGGATTGCAAGTGAATGTTATGAATAGATCAGGATATTCATACCACTTGCAAAGAGCCATAGCATCTCGATAATTCTAGACCATGTATCTAGCACCACCTGCAAACGAAGAAGGTAACACTATATATAAATCAATTTAATTCAAAATTGGATTAAGAATTTTTGAATTTTAATGATAACAGAAGAAGACTTGTTCTTGTGAGAATAACATAATGCAGTTCTTTTCAAATCATTATTACGTTGGAAGTAACTACTTGAGTATTTTAAGAAAACCCCCTATATCCTAAGATATCTCGGCTTTCACTATATGGATGCTTATCATGTATTAGCTTTCATTGGAATGTCTCCCATTGCCGTTGCTACATCTTTTTTGCTTAGACCTTAATATCCTAAGGATTTCTTTATAGCTACATGAAAAACTATTGATGGAACAACAATAATAATTATAGAGATTCAGTGATTGCTTTAGCCTCGCTCCCCCTGCTGTTGGTCCCAGAGTCGAATCTCGTTGGGGGGTCTTTGGAGATTTTAGGGTAGATTTAGGATATCAAAAAAATAAAAAATAATAATAATTATAAAATTGAACCACTCACAAATTCAAGCCCGACTACCCTCTATTATGCAAATCTGGAAAAAATAGAAGCAACAATTACAAAAGTTCTAGTTGGTTAGAATAGCTTCCTAAATGACACTGTCTAATATCTAGCTGTTAGCTTGTTAAGACAACCCAGGTAAAAAGAGAAATAAACAAAAGGAGCTTCCATGTGTCTTTCCAAGTATAGTTCCTAGATATCCATAATATTTCAGCCGAATTCCAACTCATATTTTCATAATCCCTCACCATACAATTTTCTCTCGAAAACTCCCATCAAAATTCGAAAAGCAATGAAAAACAATAGATTTTACCAGTTAATTATATCAGCACCTACCAAAATCAAAACCTGTGTAACTACAATAGAATTATCTTTGAGCAAAAATCCTACCAACTTCATTCAATAGAATACATAAAAGTACCTTAACTACATAATAGACAAAACTTTAGCAGTTGCCTTTCTAATCCATAAATTGCTAATACTCCAATAATTATTTCTAAGTACTTTGCCAACTAATGTAAACAAACTAAAGCTGTCCATCATGATAGATGTCCCAACTACTGAAAATATAAACCGTGAACCGTAATAAATTATAGTAAGTTTTAGTATGAAACTAAGGAGATCAAATTTTCAAAATTTCATAGGCATCCGAAAATTACTCAATGTAAGTATTATACCATGTTTACATGAAAAGCCAGATGCATTGATGCTAAAACATGTCATGGCAAACAAATAAATCCAGAAATTAATTTTCATGTATTGCATTAGTGCATTATTCTAAACGTAAAATTAGATGATGAAATTTTAATATACTATTAAAATTGTTTGAATTAGTATTGTTTGCAAGCTACGAGTTCTCAACAAAAACTCTCATCCAACCAAACAAACTTACAACAAATTGTATTAATTCAAAATAGACACCGAATCTGATTCTGAAAGTAAATCTATTGGAAAGTACTCGAAAATATAATCAATTTAGGCTTTTGAATCACTCAATTAAAATGAGTAAATTATGAATATTTAAAGTTAGCAACTTTTTCTTAAAATCTATAAAGTCGAGTCCAAAAATTTTCTTCTCTTCAACCTTAAAATAGAGCTACAACAGTTGAATCTTATGCAATTTTCTATTTCTTTAGTTCTTTCTTACCTTCTTTTTTTTTTCCTTCAATCTCTATCCATGATTAAGTCACTCATCACTTCAAAACCATTACTCTAATCACAAACACACACACAAACACGCAGTAGCTGCAATAACATACACACAAAGCAACAGCAACAACTAACACAACAACACACACACACACACACACACACATACACATATGCATACATCAACACCTAACACACACACATACAGTAGCAACAAAACACACACACACACACACACGCAAATGAGTTTACTATATTTTGTAAGTTTTTCATTTGTTTTAAATAGCTAACACACACATATACAGTAGCAACAAAACACACACACACGCACATGAGTTTTTTTATATTTTGTAAGTTTTTCATTTGTTTTAAGATGCATTTCTATTGGAAAGTACTCAATTCCTATATAAAATGAGTAAATTATGATGATTTAAAGTTAGCAACTTTTCTTAAAATCGATAAAGGTCATTCAGAAAATTTTGTTCTCTTAAAACAGAGCTACGACAGTTAAATCTTCTGCAATTCTCTTTTTTTTGTTCTTTCTTACCTTCATTTCTTTTCCTTCAATCTCTATCCCTTATTAAGTCACTCATCACTTCAAAACCATTACTCTAATCACAAACACAAACGCAAATATGCAGTAGCAACAGTAACATACACACACACACACACAGAGCAGCAGCAACTAACAAAACAACACACACACACACACACACAGCAACACACACACACAACAACAGCCACACACACACAAACACATAAAACAACAACTAATACACACACATACAGTAAGTTTTTCATTTATTTTAAGATGCATCAATCATCCTCCCTCATGACGCTTTAACCACCACGGTGAAATAGCCCCAAATTTTCCCTCTGTGTGTTTGTGTTTATGCTGACCATTAGAGATGGATAACACCCATACAGCAAAGCTAACAATAGTAATAATAATTCTCACAACTCGCCAAATAGAACTAATACTAACCATAATCATAAATAAACACCACTATTGTAAACAAACTAAAGTTGTCCATGCATAATCATAAAACATCTTCAAAACACTCAAAAAAAACAAAAAAACAAAAAATACAAGCAAAATAATTTTGAAAATTAAAAAATACTTTTCCAAAGAGGGTTTCCTAATTCGTGCACCCTTTTTAACCACTCCCAATTCAAGACTCTGTTATTTCTTAGTGACATTTCATCAAACGGGTTGTGTACCAAAGAATACAATGTTAGCATAATCAAGTCATAAAGATGTGAAACTTTTTTTGACTTACCATTTTACTAGAGAAAGAGAAAGCCGAGGATTTCACCAATTCGGGGAAGGGACTCGATCGGATACAGAGGAGAGAGAACCGAGCAAAATTGGAGAGAAAGATTGTGCTTGAGAGAATCAAGTCATAAACCCGTTTACTGGAGAGATAGAAAGCCGAGGATTTCACCAATTCGGGAAGGGACTCGATCAGAGAGAAAGAGAGGAGAGAGAATTGAGCAAAACTGGAGAGAGAGAACAGAGGGTTTTGTACAATTTGACGCCCGACCCGGATTCCAATACGAAATCCCAAGGTCGACGCGCCAAAACAACAAGCGAATAACGATAACAAATAATAAAAGCACGTGGCACAACAATCCGTGCTTACCACAAAACCATGATAACAAAAACTTTGATAAAATAAAATCAATCATCGGCGACGTTACAGCCGGAACCCAACTAATAAAACACAAGTATAAGTTTGAAGAAAATCTTTAATAACATTAACTACCTCGGCCACAACATGCCGGAACCAACTGTACATAAACCACAAGCTACGACATGCTTGGGAAAATAACTGAGTTAAATACGAAACAGAAATATACGAGCTCGACATACACGTGTCGGCTACCCAAAAGAATAATAAGTACAATCAGAGTATTAACACTACCCAAGTAAAGTCTACATGATTTTACTTAACCAATCGTCCTCACCAAAAGAATGTCTATCACTATTAACAAAAGAGCTCCAAGGCTAACAAAACAAAAGACCACCTGCGAGCTAAGCGATAGTACTACTCGGCCTCACCGCGAACTTCCTACCTGGCTCGGATCTACGAAAAACAATTAAACAACAAACGGGGTGAGTCGAAACTCAATAAGTTACTAAATGCAACTATATGTCATGGCATAATGTTCAATAAGAATCTTCACATTTCAATACAGTTATATATATCACAACCAACATGTAACATCATCTTGATATATACATAACACATCTCAATGAGCACCTTGATATTCACATTAGTGCTTACAAACAACCACGTTATAAAAGGATATCATTTCTCTTTCTTCGTCTTTGTGTTGCTCCTGTAATACACAAAATAACCAAGTGCCCTCGATACCCGTGTGTGTGGTATCGACGTCCCCGATAAACCTATCGAGTTCAAACTTAGCAAACCAAAGCCATGCGTATTGCTACAACAATGGGGCTACTTCTCAACTGTGGCCAACAGAAGAGGGGTGTGTGAAACTCCGGTACGACGACTTATGGTGATCACAAACGTTGGGGTTTCTTCATAAATGGCCATGTTAAAGATGTCAAATTCATAAAGAGCCACACTTATTCAAAAACATCTTTTATGGCCACTTTTCATCCAAAAATCCTAAAATAACCTTACTGCGTCGATTAATCGACCGATTAAAACAACTCTGAGTCGATTAATCAACTCATAGGTCGATCAAAACAACCTTGAGTCGAGGTAATCGACCTATAATTGACCATAGGTCGATTAATCGACTCATAATCGACCCATAGGTCGATTAATCGAATCATGGATCGATTAATCAACATGAAAGAGAGACAGAAAGAAAGAGACAGAAAGAGAGACAGAGAGAGAGAGAGACAAGTACCTCGATGGTAGTGACAAAGGAGGCGTAGAACGACGTGGTTGATGGCGAGGGATATGGCATGGAGGAGGCGGCGAGGATGGCAGGAGAGAACGACGGTGAGAGGCGGAGATGAAGAGAGAGAAGACGTCGCAGAGGGAAGGTTAAGAGTAGTTAGGGTTTAGGGAAGAGTTTGGGCTATTTGGGAAGTTAACAAAAAAAATTGGTCAAAGGCCATAAAACATAATTTACCGGGTTAAATGGCTATACTTGACTAATACCACCGTTAATTTGTGAAGACCATAGGTCGTCCTACCTTACTCAACCAACGACGCCAGCTGGACTTACACAATGCACACATAGATGTTCTTATTCATCTAATGCAAATAACCATCAAGTTCAAAAGTAGTGAACTTGACAAATTACAAGTAGATTATTCTATTCTACCACCCATCATCATTCAACGCATATGTAAGCATTCTATTCAACACATTAGAGCTATTCACAAGTCTCTACTTTAACAGTATCAAAAGCACGGAGGACTAGAATCTCGATCAATCGAACTTTAAACCTCGTAGTAATTTAATATGTTGTTCGGGGAGTCATAATCTTCCCTAAAATCGACTTCTCGGAGCTATTACTAAAGTTCACAAAATTAGGGTTTCAATGCTAAATGCAAGATCACCCATTTCCAAGTCTCAAGTTCTCTATTTGTTCAAATCCTAAGATTTATGTTCAGACCCTAGCTCATAGACATCATTCAACACATACTCATAGCACAAGTACAATGTACTCATCTCAACCTAGAGATTTATACATGGAAACAACATATAAAGCAAGTCATACATGAATATTGATGATCTAACACACATTGAAGCTTAAAGCATACAAAGGGGGGTTTAGTAACTTACCTAGAATCGATTATCAAGACAAAGAAAGTGAAATCAAAGCCACCCAAGTTGCTCCCTAGCTCAACACCAACGCAATGACAGTCTCGGATCGTCGATCGGATGGTTGGATCTTCGGGAACCCAAACACACACACTAATCTCACTATATCTCCCCCCCACACACACACACAAGCTTTAATGGAGGAAATAGAGGGAAGGATGGAGAGAAATGAAGTCTCTCCACCCATTTAAGTGACTAAATTTTCAGATTGGGGAAGGGTAGTGACGTGGCTCAAGGAGAGCCACACATATGGTGAGATTTAAGGGTGTAAAAGTAATTTTTGAAATTCAGATTTTGAATCTGCCCGATCTGCACGGCCGCGTCAAGGAAGGCGCACGGCCGTGCCAAAGAAAGGCACACGGCCGTGCCAAACTTTCTTGAAAAGTCTGGCCACTGTTTGCACGGCCGTGCCAAGGAAAGGCACGCGGCCGTGCCAAACATTCTGCCCAGCATACTTCTATTTTACTCTATTTCATTGGTTTGAACACTTGGCCACTCCTAGGCGTGATCACACAACATTTATAACACATCTAATAGACATCATGAACCATAACAATCAATTTATCAATGCATAAATAATCTAACAATTCTTATAAACATGGAATTAAAATATAAATTAAAGCATAATTCAATTAACATGCTAATAAAATAAGTAAATCATGCATAAGAGGATTCAGGGTGTTACACAATTCCTTTACCACAATTCCTATTCCAATTCAGGGAAGAACCGAGCAAAACTGGAGAGAGAGAACTGAGGGTTTTGTACAATTCCTTTACCACAATTCCTATTCCAATTCAGAGAAGGGACTCGATCGTTGCAAAAATCCATTTTGAGTTGGGGAAGGAGTTTCGGCAACTGCGAGAGAGAGAGAGAGAGTCGTAGGACGAAGAATTCGCACGAGAGTTTTGGTGAGAGAGCAAGTCATAACAGGAAGGAATAACGGTGACTCGCACGTGTAAAAGTGAAATTTAATCTTGGCCGTTAGATTTTAGTAAATGGAAAAATCTGGACCTGTAATTAACTTGAATCAATTGCACATGTGAGAGTCTACCTCTATTGTAATATAAATTCTATACAAAATACTCCCTCCGTCCTTAAATATTGTTTTGTTTGACTCGGCACACGGATTAAGAAAAAATAATTGACTTAATTATTAATATTGGTATAGTGTGTAATTGTTTTTAATGTCCATGTGTATTTGGCCTATAATTAAAGTAGAGAGAAAAAGTAAGGGTAAAATAGTAAAAGTGATGTCCTAAAAAGGAAAATTTCAAACAAGACAATTATTTAGGGACGGACAAAAAAAAAAAAAAGTAAGACAATAATTTAGGGATGGAGAAGTGAGAAAGACAAAATGAAAGTTACTATTTCTTCTAAATTAGTCTCTACCGGTAGAGAGTGATTTACTTAATTTTGGGGATAGAGTGTGGTGTTGGAACACCACCGTGGGCTCTAGGATGGTTAAATATCTCTAAACTAAGTTTTAGAGTGTATAACAATGACCGCTGTGGTCACTCTAATACATATTGGAATGGTTTATCATTTTCCCTTCTAGCTATCTTGAGGTTCTGGGATTTTGATTTTGATGAAGAGATATCAAATATGTGTGTTTGTGTTTTACTTATTTGTGAGGAAAATCTTTTTTTTAATAAAAGAATTGGCGTTTATTAATCATGTGGAGTGAAATTACAATGTTCAACAAATGAATATATTGTCACAAAAAAATTTCTCACTATTATAGTTTGAATTCAAATAAAGAAAATTATTCCTATTTATTACGATTCAAATTTATAATTTCATAATTTAAAAGTTAATCTTTTATTTCCTTGCATATTAAACTTATTTCTGAAAAGCATGATCGGCAAGTGCATCACACTAGGTGTTTATATGGTTTGAATTTATTTATATTCTATTATGTTAACAGTGGTCTAAAAGAAGGTATAGGCGCTCGCCTAGACCCCGTTTAGGCGCTAGGCACCAGGCACTCAACTTATTAAATTTTTTTTATTTTTAAAAAGTTTTGACCCGAAATGACATCATTTTAGGCCTTTTTAATATATAAAAAATTAATTTAGATTATTTGGTCATATTTATATTGCTGCAACAGGTATTATGAACCTATAGTATATTGAGTTATTGATTATTGTTGTGTTGTTTTGATCCATAGAATGATATTTAGATTATTTACCTATTTGGTGATATTTATTATTAATATATTTAAAAGTTTAATACTTGCTAGTTAGGTTATATTAAGAAAATAATTCAAAATCAGGGTAATTATATTTTTTTAGTCCCCACCTAAGCCCCCTAGATGCTAGGTGCACGTCTAGCGCCTGACGCCCACTTATCAATTTTTAGAACACTGATTATGTATGTATAATAATTAATCAATAAAATCTTATAGTTGTTCCCAAAAATCTCACAACCTCAACAGTCAACACCTTTGCCTTGCAATGGACTAGTTGGAACTTTAATGAGTCAGGCTTGTGATGGGCTCGACCTTTCACCAAAACAGCTAAGCCCTCATTTCCCAAATCCACCATGCCCCATGAACCCAGTGAAACCTACAAATCCAACTCAGCCTAAGACCAAACCCAAGCCAAAACCCAAACCTAAATCCAAGTCTGAACCCAAACCAAAACCCAAGCCCCTTCTAGCATTTAAGAACGAAGGGAGTATGTTTTTTCCAATCCCACTTTTGGACTAGTTAAATGTTAGAGGAAACGCCACCTTAAGTAGGTATAATTTTTAAATCAAGAAAAACTTTTTCATTTAAAAAATTAAATTTATATGTTACTATTAAAACAAATGCCAAAGCTTTCATGTGGCAATATGTGTTAAAAAATTTTCCGTCTATTCTACTTTTCTCTTATATTTTCTCTCATAAATTCTCTTTATTTCAATGATCTTCACAGTATCTTTCTTTCTCTCTTTCTTCTACCTTGGTGAAAATATCTTGGAGATGTCCACGTAGCAACCATTGTTTTTTTTTTTTTAAACTCTTCTTCGGTTTGCACCTTTTTTATTTTATTCTAAATTACTAATATCTTATAAAAATAATTATACAAAATTTATAAATAATTTTTTTTTTCATAAATTTAGAATACAATTAAAGTCATAATGAAAATATCTTTATATTATAAATAACTTTTGTAATTTTTTTATTAAAATTTGTAAGATAATAAATTATGAACGAATGAGTGTATATATATATATTTTTTAATGAAATAAAGAAGACTCTAGTGTTAGTCTTAACGATTAAGAATAAACAGTTCCACAACAAAAGCGATCCTATACGGCAATACCTCATGATTTCATGCACTTTTCTCAATATTATGCCCACGTGTTTAGAGTTAAAAAGTTTTGATGACCCAAAAGCGGTGGGGTGACCGATGTCCGTACTGGAACTCCGTTGAGAGATCTTCAATTTTATAATAAAGTGCTTTCTAAAGAGCTCCCCTTAACTAAATCATAAGTTTGAATTGACCCCTTAATACTTAAAACCAAAGCAGCCCTTAACAACCATCCTAGCTTCAAACAATGAAAAATAACTTCATTGCCTAGGAGCACAATCTTTCTCGCTTGTAAGAAAATCAATTCTGATATGCTTTTAATCATAATCTATTAGACAATTAGAAAATCGAAGTTAGAAGATAATGAATACAGTTTGATTATCAAATTTTAAAAGCTAAAATGAGATGGAAATTAAGAAATGAGTTCACATGTGAGAGTTGTGGCAAACCCACTATTCTTAAGTCATGAAGATCTCCCAAGTTCCAATGACCCTTTATGTTCTTTGAAATAAAACTCATCTCTATCCATGTACAAATGGAGATAGGGGTGAACTAGATCTACTTGCTGCTTGTAATATCATCTTGAAGAATGATCTAGGGCTTCTACTTCATATCATAAAGCAATTCCTCTCTAATGGTTACGCAATTTGTGTTTAGGCCCAATTTTGTAGACACTGTACATTTGATCTCCAGAATGAATACCGTAATGGTAAATGATTGTTTCCTTTTTGCAAATACTAGTTGTTTATGTTCGATTTTCTGTTAACCCATTAGTGGCTTTTAATAGCTGAGGAGGTGCATTAATCCAAGTTCAAGAGTTAATTTTAATTTGAGTATAGATGAAGGGGGTAGTTGATAATTCTGTGCTTTTACATCAGGCGGTCAAACCGCCACGGCAAGCACACCGAAAAGGTTTCTTCATCTACAACCTCACTCCCGGCAAGAAATTTAACTTCACGCGCTTCCCTCAGTTCCCAGGTTGAACCGTCATAAATAAACCTTCAGCATAAAGCTTCGCCATTAAGAAATGTCATATCCCCACTAAAATAATATTACTAGCATCTGTCACACGGACATAACGGAAATATCAAAATTACGTCAATTAACCAGCATAATACTTTCTTTGTTCCACTAAAAGTTACGTTTTTTATTTTTATGTTTTGTGTTTCAAGGGAGTGTTGGGCACTTTGTGAAGTTTTACTGTACCACTAAATTACCCTATAAAAAAAAAAGAGTTTATGTCTGAAAAATGAGTTAACCATCAAAAACTTTCATATGGTTATTATAAAAGTTTTGAATTATAGACAAATGCTTATAATATATATAAAAGGTAAAGTAGATGGGACTGGAATCTTTCCATTTATTAAATCTCTTTATTCTTTTCAATTTGGTCTATTTGATCAATCTAGTAGGCCTTTATTTTTTTTAAATATGTAAATAAGAAAATTAATACTCTGGTCTTAAAAAAGTAGAGAGACAATATATATATATATATATATATATATATATATATAGAAAAAGTGCCAAAGAGGAGAGACAATATATATGTAAATAGAGAGAGAATTTTGGAAACAAAGTAGAACAAGTAGAGAGAGAGAATTTGATTTTTATTTTTTAAATAGATGAAGGGTAAATTAATTTTTTAAAAAACAGATGATTAGTAATTTTTTTTAGAAATAGATAAAGGGTAATATAATAATATAATTTTTTAAAAACACGATATTTAATAAAAAAATGGTGTAATATTGAGCACCTATGTAACTTTTTTTTTGTTCAGCCACAGATTTTTTGCCCAAGGCGAACGTAACCTTTTGCTTGGGTAGCTAAAATTGGCTTAATAAACCATTAACTACACCTCCCCAACTCCTTCCTTTTGCTACTCACCGACTCTCTCACCTCCCTCCTTTCCCACTATATAAATGCAAAGCTCACTCTATGCCACATTCCCACCAATTTCAAATTACAAACTTGAAATTCAAACAATGGCTAGTATCCGTGAAAGCTTCACCATATTTTTTGAGAGTTGGCTTATCCAACAACAGAGCTACTTAAATAAACTCCAAACCCTTTTAGAAATACCGCCGGAAGGCAGCGACACGGATGTTGCTCGTAGACATTTAGATTTAGTCGAACAGGTTGTAGGCCATTACCAACAGTACTATGAAGAAAAGAGTAAAGCGGCAACCGAAGACGTTTTTCTCATACTCTCTCCGCCCTGGTTTAGCTCATTCGAGCGCACCTTACTTTGGATTTCTGGAGTCAAGCCGTCGTTTATTTTCCAATTAGTCAACCGGGCGGTGGGCGATTTAACGGGGGAGCAATTGGAGAGGATTGAGACGCTAAGGGTGGCGGTTAAGAACAGGGAGAGGGAAATCGGGAACGCGATGTCGAGCATACAGGAGAGTGTGGCAGCGCCGCCATTGTATGGGTTGCTGAGGGCGGCGGGGAGGTTAGTGGATGGGGAGGTGTCGAATTTGGACGCGGCAATGGATGAGTTGAAGGAGGCGATGCTGGTGTTGACGAGGGACGCGGACGCGCTTCGTGGGATGGCGGCGATGGAGGTTTTGGAGATTTTGAGTCCGATACAGAGTGTTAAGATGTTGATTGCTACGGCTCAGTTTCAGCTTCAGGCTAGAAGGTTGGGTATCCAAAGAGATTCTCAAAGACAAAACAATTAAGGAGGATAGAATTGGGGTTTTACTAATTAGTGAGTTAGCTTCATTAATGGTCAGTGAGTTCAGTTCAATTTCGCATTTTCGTCCGAGTGCGACGGCATTGTCCTAATAAAATTTGCATCTTGATCACTTTTCCTTTTGCACTGTAATTTGTGGACTCTAGCTATATAAAGCATGTTAGGGGTAGGTCTTGCGTAATAATGTATAAGTTGTAATCCTAGAGCTATATTGGTCCAACATTTTTAAAATACAGCGTTTTAAAAAATACAACGCTTTTAAACACAGATTTTTTCTTATAAATTCATTTGGAATATTACTTCAAAATGTTGTTTTTTTTTTAATTCCTAGTAGCGTTTTAAAACCTGCGTCTTAGAAAAAACCTAAAAATTTTAGCATTTTAAAATAGATGCTTTTTGAAAACGCAGATTTTTCTGCTGCAGCATTGAAACTCAATTTTTACAAATAAGTTGTGTTTTATCTCTGTATTTTGGCCAAAACGCACGATCAAACGGGCTTCTAATGTTGAAATAAGAATATACATAAGTTTTAATTCCAAATTCCCTAATTTTTTTAATTTTTAATTGTTTGATAATTGTTATTTATTCAAATGATTGTTTGCTTGCTTTTGCTGCTGTTGTTGACAAATTGTGAGATTGGACTTGGGAGAGTGGAGTTCTTCAGTTTTGGCTCATTAGTGATGAACTGATGTTTGTCTCTGATCATTTTGTAAGTCTGATCTGAGTTGTTTATTTATTGATTTGACCTTGATTTTTATGATATGTCTACATTGTCATTTCAGGAGATAGTGTCGAAGTTTTTCTGAAATCATCGATATATCGGATCGTGCTTTTCTTGTATTCAAGTAGAACATGAGTAGTTTGAGTTAAGCCATTTTAATGCAATTCTATTTGGAGAAAAAAGAAATATCTTCATGGAATTCTTAGAATTCTAGAATTAATTCTCCAACAACTTTTATAATTCTGCGAAAAGCAATAAAATTATGAAATGACAATGTATATGTCATTAGGGTAATGCAATCTTTCAAATGTATAAGATTGTGAAGATACGTTACCTCTGTCTCAAAATAATTGTCGTTTTAGCAATTTATACATAGTTTAAAAAAGATTACATAAAAACGGATCTATTTTTATTTAAGTTCATTTATTGTAGACAAGTTGTATGAGTATTTTTTTTCCTCTTAACAACTCTCATTGATGAGGGTAGTAAGTAAGGGCAATTTTGTAGAATATGGACAAATATTTCTTGAATTCCTATAATGACAATTATTTTGGTACAAAAAAACTTTGTTAAAATAACAATTATTTAGGACAAAGGTAGTAATAAGTTTTGTGTAAATAGCCATCCATTTATAGTTTTAATAAGATTAAAATAATTTTTGGGAAAAAAATATACTCCCTTCATTCTTAAATTATATTTTATTTTTTAAATTCAAATTGATTGTTTTTTAAATGAAAATTTGACATTTATTTGTTTTTAAAATTATAAAACACGTAACTCGTGGTAACAAGAAATTATTATGAGTAATGTGTTTTATAATTTTGAAATATATATATATATATATACAATAGTAACGGGGTTTGTTCACAAATGACCTTGTCAAAAGGGGGCTATGTTCATTCCAAAAGATCTTTTATGACTTTTTTTTATTTAAACATTCTATAATACTTTTTTTTTTTTTTTCAAACGATTCACATGATTATTTGAAAGATTTACAGGGGGGTTTCGAACGTCTCACATGGGCGTTTGAACGACTCATTGGGTCATTTGAGGGAGGGAAAGAGAATAGATATTTATAAACGAAAATGAGTGAGCTACCTGAGAGAAATGCGGGAGAAGATAAGGGAAATTTGAGAGTTCTGCCAAGTAATGGCGGAGATTAACGCCCAACTCACAGGATTGGTTGAGGGAGGGAAAGAGACTAGATATTTATAAACGAAAATGAAGTGAGCTTACCTAAGAGAAACACAGGAGAAGACGAGGGAGATTTGAGAGGTCTGGTGAGAAATGAAGCAGATTCGTTGGGGAAGACTATGGAGGCTGCGTGTAAAGCCCTAGTATTTTGTTTGTGGAATAAATGTTTTGGAACATTTATATTAATTATTGATTAAAGGCCAAAAAAAAAGATAAATAAAAAATGCATATTTACGCAAATTAATGAACATGGTCCATTTTAAAAAAAATCGGTTTAGTGCGAACTAGAAGACAGACGTCGGAACCGCCAAATCCAAACATTTTCATCAGGCTTTATATATGAAAAATAAAATAAAAAATCTTATAAGTGGAGTATATCAGAAAAGTTTGACAAATAGAAAAAAAAAAAAATACTCCGTCAGTCCCGAATAAATATTTTTAGTGGATAAAATACATGAATTAAGAAATATAATTAATAATGTACTGTAAAATATATTCTGACTATAATACCTATAAATATTAATTGAGTTTAACTACTATAAATAATTAAGTTTGTTTGGGATGTATTATATTAAATGAAGTTTTAAGGATATATTAGAAAGAATAATAAAAAATAAATAGATTAAAATTTTTTATAAATATTAATTGGGACATCTCAAAATAAAAAATAAGAATATTTATTTAGGAAGGAGGGAGTAAATAAAAACTAAGTTACGGTCTTTTTAAACCAATTCAAAAGAAAAAGTGTTGTGGGTCCACTGTTTAATCCTTTTGTTTTTCTCTCAAGCCTACTTGGCATGTCAAACAGTCATACTTAACATAAAAGTAAGCGACTGAGTACTGCTTGGAAGAATTTGTATAGTAGATAGCATCCTTATATCAAATAGGATCTTCTATTCTAAAAAGGTGTTCCATCTTTTATTTTAATCGTTGGATTTTCGTCACATGTGTACCAAAAATTATAGAGTAATTAATGTTATTTATTCCCATACACATGTGGCAAAGATCTAACGATTGGAATAGAAGATGAAATATCTTTTTGAAATAGAGGATCCAGTCCGTCCTTACATGGACTCTAAACGTCACCAACGTACTATTAATTATATTTTTGATTAATATATTAATTGGAATTTCTTAATTTTATCAATGTATTTTTATTAACCCAAATATAACCAACGTATTATCAATTTTATTACAATGTTGACCCTATCATTAATAAACCATCCAAAAAATTAACGTCTTGCTGACGTGGACTCTAAATGACTGAGTCAATGCTGAAGTGGAGCTTACGTGGACATCACGTGGAGAATGAAGTCTCTTATACGCATTTTGGTGGGAAAATCACATTACGTCTTCGTCGAAGTCTTTGAACGGAAAATCGAAATTCCCTCGATTGAACGCTTCAAACTCACTGTTGCAAAGCAGCTATCGTCGGAATGGTTTGTTTGCCTGAAGATTGAACAACAGAGCGTATACATATCAAGAATCAGGTATCTTAGATTTCCTTTTGAATGTACTGATTTGTGCTTTAAAGAATAGGGCTTAAAAAGGGTTTCAAAATTAGGGCTTTTTGTCTGTGTGTTGTTTATGTTTGTTACGATGTCTTTTTGTGAGCTATACTGTGTTGGTAACCCCCCTTTCTGTTATTTTAATTGTAAATGGTCCCCTCAAATTGATTGATTTTTGTGTCCCCCACCCACACTTGAACTGTCTATGAAAATTATCTCCTTTCCCCATTCTTTATACTTTTAGTTTTGGCCTATTGCTATTGAAGTGTATTTGTGGCAATTTATATGTCATGTTTAATATCACATTTCTTTGTTTTTGTTTCCTGCAGAATAGGTGAAACTATGAAATTGTGTATATATTATGATGGGATAATTAGGACTAGCCCATATAGGTATTATGATATGGGTCAGGTGGCAAGATTTAGTGATATACCAATTCAGACTTTTAGCTTTTCTGTGTTAAAAGCATTGATAAAATCAAAATGCAGAAAGCCAATAGAAAAAATACATTACAAAGTGCCAAATTGTAGCATGGATGAAGGGCTTAGGTTTGTGTGGTGTGATGAACAAATTAAGGGTTTACTAGAGGTTGGTAGAACTACCCATGACTATGTAATGATATATGTTGAGCATGAAAATTCTGTGGATGAAATAAGTGCAAATCCTGAGTTAAACAATGATACTGATGTTAATGAGGATCCTGATTATTCTGCTAGTGATGATGAAGATGATGTGGCTAGCTTGGATCATATAAGTGAAGATGAAGATGAGGTAACTTATTTTAGGGAGAAAATTATTGATAATAAAAGGAAAAAGCCACCTACTGAAAATGTTAATGTGACCCAACCTGAAGATGAAAATGTTACTGTCACCCAACCTTCTGATGTCATTGTGACCCCCTCTGATGATGGGCCTCCATTTGTTGAACCCACTAGTCAACATACAAGTGGTTATGCTATGCCAACTATAGAGCAGGATGATTTAATGGAGCAGATTAGAAATTTTGGTGGTGATGTGGATACCAGTGGGTACCATAGTGACTATTTGGACTCTAGTGACTATGATTCCCCCCACTTTGATAGTGATGATGAAAATGACAGTGAGCTAGATATTTTGACCAATTTCCCTGTCTTTGACCCTACAACCAAATGGGACCACATGTACCCTTCCCTTGGTATGAGGTTTGCCACCATTGTCCAACTGAAGCATTGCTTAACTTGCTATGCAGCTAATAATGGCTATGATTTAAAATGGGCCAAGAATTAAAAGATAAGATTACTAGCTGTGTGTAGGGATCCTCAATGTAAATGGAGGCTTTATGCTAGCATGATGCAGAAAGAGAATTCAATTCAGATAAAATCTTTGAGCGATACACATAAGTATGTGAGGAAGTTCAAGCTAAAAATTGCTGGTCCAGCTTGGATAGCCAAGATGTGTGCAACAGAGATAAGGAATTGTCCTAAATGAAAGGTGAAAGAGATGAAAGCTCATATTTTGAAGCACTATAAGGTGGATTTGACTTTAAAACAATGTGCTAGGGCTAAAACACTTGCATTGGATGAGGTGAAAGCAGCTTTGAAGGAACATTATAATAAGTTGGACGACTATGAGTATGAATTGAAAAGAAGTAACCCTGGGAGCTCAATAGTGTTTGAAACAAGAATGACTGAGTCAAGGGGAATTGGTGTTTGATAGGTTTTATGTTTGTTTTGCTGCATTGAGACTGGGGTGGAGATCTGGTTATAGGCCTGTGATTGGGCTTGATGGTTGTTTCTTGAAGGGGTTTTGTAAAGGCGGTTACTTTGTCTTTGTTGGTAGGGATGGGAACAACAATTTCTTCCCTATAGCATGGGTTTGTGAAAAGAAAGCATTAGCACTTGGACTTGGTTCCTTCAGCTTCTCAGCAATGACATAGGATCCAACAATTGTAATGGATTGACTTTGATAACAGATCAACAAAAGGTATGAGTATGAGTATGTTCCTTCAGCTTATCAATTTGTTTTATTCCAATATTAGTATGTTTTCCATTGCTTGATGCTTTATCATTATATTATATAAGTATGCATTTAACTGTGTGTATCTACATTTCTGTTGAATTAGGGACTCTTAAATGCAATGAAGACTGTATTTCCTGAAGCAGAGATTAGAAATTGTGCTAGGCATGTGTATGCCAACTTCAGAAAGCATTACACTGGGGTACAACTTAGAAACTTATTCTGGAAAGCAGCAAAAATTGGCACTATTGAGGAGTTACATTACATCATGGCTGAGATAAAAGACTTAAGTGCAGCTGCTTATCAATATTTGATCTCAAAGGATATAAGTAAGTGGTGTAGGGCATATTTCTCCACAATCAGTAATTGTGACAGTGTAGAGAACAATATGGCAGAGTCTTTTAATCCATACATTTTAGAAGCTAGGAGTAAGCCAATAATTACTATGTTGGAAGACATTAGGGTTGGTGTGATGTGTAGGTTAGCTGAGAAACAACAATTATTTATGAGGCTAGATGACAATGTTTGCCCTAGAATAAGGAAGAAGTTTGAGGTTTTGAAAGATAAATACAGGGAATGGAGTACTGAGCATAATGGTCACAACAAATTTGAGGTAAAAAAGGGAGGAGATAGGTACTGTGTTGACTTGGTTGAGAAGGTATGCAGTTGTAGGCAATGGCAGTTATCTGGCATTCCTTGCACTCATGCAATATGTGCAACCTACTTCATTGGGGATGAGCCTGATAAATATATAAGTCATTGGTTTCGAAAAGACCATACCTTAAAGGCCTATGAATACCCTATGCAACCTGTCTCTGGAGTGAATCAATGGAAGAAGTTTGCAAATGATAAAGTTTGGCCTCCTTTCATTCAAAGATTGCCTGCGAGACCAAAGCAGAATAGAAGAAAGGAAGTGGGGGAAAAACCTCCAGCTAAATATGCTGAAGTTTCAAGGAAGGGAAGGAAGATGAAATGCACTAACTGCAATGGAGATGATCACAATGCAAGAAGTTGTAAGAATGCAAGAGTAGAAAATGACCCTGCACTTTAGTTGAGGAGGAAAAAGCAAAGGAATAGAAAGCCAAAAGAACCAGTTATTGAGCAAGTGCAATTGAATAATGAATCAGACCCAAGGCAAGAATCTTATTACTTTTCCTTGTTTTAGATTATAAAACCTTGTCTAATTTTTTATTTTTTTAAAAGGTTGAATTCTGAAGTGCTAAGAGATTCAGTTACTGAGCAAGTGCAATTGAACAATGAACCAGTTATTGAGCAAGTGCAATTGAATAATGAATCAGACCCAAGGCAAGAATCTTAGTACTTTTCCTTGTTTTAGATTATAAAACCTTGTCTAATATTTTATTTTTTTAAAAGGTTGAATTCTGAAGTGCTAAGAGATTCAGTTACTGAGCAAGTGCAATTGAACAATGAACCAATTATTGAGCAAGCTGACACAAGGCAAGCAACTATTACTTTAATTCATAATGGTAAAAGTTTGCTTTATCACAACTAATCTAATATCACTGTTTTTTTTTTTAAGGTTGAATTTTGAATTTGCTGCACAATTAGATCAACAAAATGTTCCATTTGTAGCAAAAAGAAGGCCTGGAAGACCTACCAAACTTGTAGCTAGGAGAAATGTTCCAACAGGGTTCGGCACTTATGTAAATCAAAATACAGGAGATGCCTACATTGTGGTGAGAATTTTCTTTGACATCAATCCAAGATATTGTCCTTAACATCAATCCAAAATAATTAATGTTTGTTTTATTTTCTTTCTTTTAGAGAGGTGGTAGTTCAGTACCCATGTCACCACTAAGAACAAGAGCAAGAAATGCTACTGCATCAAATGTCCCTACAACAGGGCCAACATCACCAACTATTCATCAAATGATTTGGCATGGTAGGAAGTGCTTGTTGGTTAGTGATTTAAAAGAACAACAAGGAAATTCTGATCTGATCAACAATCAAGAGTGTGAGCTACCTTTGACTGGTCCTTCTCAAGGTAGCCAAACACCAAAGACCCCTGGGAATCAATCAATGAGGCAGTCACCAAGGCTTAAACAACTGAAGCATATGTTTGATTAGTATTTGAAGTTTATGTTAAATACCTGTTGATGAAAACATATATATTGAGTACTAGCAGATCAACCAAGTTGTATAGTTTGTATTTTGTTTACTTTTGTTAACATTGTTGGTCTGTATGCAACATTACTTTTGTTGGTCTGTACCACAGTGGTGTGTATGCAACATTACTGTCTTTTGGTTGGTGATACATATGAATGGGCAATTACTTTTGTTGGTCTGTGAGTGGTCTCTATATATAATTGTGTGCATATTTTGGTTGGTGAATTCACATTCAAGAGCAAGTGAATAACAGAGCAATTACTTTGGTTGAAGCAACAACATAGCAATTATCTTTAAATAACAGAGCATATCTTGAATAACAGAGCAATAATCACACATTGACATGAATTGCAATATATTACATAACTGGATCAATGTCAATACATTACAGAACACAAGATCCCTCATTACATAACAGAGCAATAATCACACATTGACATGAACTGCCTTGCATATTACATAACTGGATCAAAGTTAACACATTACAGAACACAAGATCCCTCATTACTTAACAGATCTACACTAAGGAAGCAACATATTCATGGCAATTGTGTTGCCTTTGAAAATTGCCATAATCAAACCAACAACCACTGTCCAAGAAAAAAAATTATACCCAAATACCACTGCTCCCTCTCTTTTATCTTCCTCAATTGCTGTTCCAATTTTCTTTCGTATACCTTAAGCTTTGCCTTCTTTTTCTTCAACTTTTCTGCTTTTTCAACCACTTGTCTGAGTTGCATTTCAAGTTTATCAACTTCATGCTTCAATTCCACTATTTGAGATCTCATCCGTCCACAAATGAGTGTCTTTTTCAATCTTTCAGGCAATGGTGGGTTAAGCCAAGCAAAAAAATGACAGTGCTTAGTTCGATCCTGTAAGTTTGAACAATAAGGGATTCACAGATTATTTGACAAATTTAAAATAAATAAACATACAAATTTGAAATTATGCTTTAAAAACTAACCTTATAATTTGGGCATCCGATGAACCTTTTACCTGAGTTTTCTTCACTCCAAGATGTTCACATAGGTGCTCGACCATCACAACTACAAACCCTATTCAGATTGCAGTCAGTACCTTCGAGCTGCTTATCTTAAAAAATTGGGGTTTCCATTATTGCACGAAATTGACCCACAAAGAGTTGAACAATAACCTCGGTTTGAGCAACGAAGTGGATTCCCAAAGATTGATTTCAAGATCTCCCTGAATACAATGTGTAATTGAAGTTTTTTTTTTTAGCCCTAGGTCGTTGGGAAAATGTCTTGGCTGTTTTATGCAAGGGAGAAGAAGATCACATGCAGGGCATGCGATCTCATTACTGTTACTAAATGTCCACAAAAGCTCCATTTCAGGCTTTCAGCAAGACGTTAATTTTTTGGATGGTCTGTTAACGGCGGGGTCAACATTGCAACAAAATTGATAGTACGTTGGTCACATTTGAGTTAATTAAAGTACATTAATAAAATCAGAAATTCCCAATTATTACGTTGGTCAAAAATATAATAATCCCCTTTTTAAACCAATTCAAAAGAAAAAGTGTTGTGGGTCCACGGTTTAATCCTTTTGTTTTTTTCTCAAGCCTACTTGGCATGTCAAACAGTCATACTTAACATAAAAGTAAGCGATTGAGTGCTGCCTGGAAGAGTTTGTATAGTTAGATAGCATCCTTACAAATTAAGGAAAGAACACCTAATATGCCACCTTTTCTTTTTCCAATGCATCCCGCCACCGCTTCAGTTCCACCGCTTTAGATCCTTCCCCACTATTTTGTATGCATATGAATATTAAATAAAATAATACATTATATTAATATTAATAATAAAATAATATATTATATTAATATTAATAATTAAATTAATTATTTTTTTAATTTGTTGTGTCAAATACGACAATAATTTAGGGACAAAAAAATATTTATATTTATTTATTTTTTAAGGATAAAATAATAATAATAACTTGGTCCCCATACTTGATATGACGTCCCTGGAAAATATTTTTTGTGCATATGGTGGTCCTCGGACATTAACTTTACTGCCAGTTTGCCCCTCACACCGTCACTGTTAATATTTTCGTTAAAATTATAGTTATTTGACCAAATTACCCATTTTCAAGCTTTGAACTGGTTGAACCTAACTCCACCCAGAAAGCACAATTGAACGCTCGAGCAAAAATTTTACACAATCACAAAAACCAGTTAAGAATTTTAATTGAAGAATTTCGTAAAACAAACTGGGTCTGTATTCTTCATCCGAAACTAATTGATTCGGTTTTGCCAGTGTGCCCAATTCGCTCATTAAATTGTAAATCTTGGAGAATTCCACCGCAATAGTCCCTAGCTACTTGAGACAAAATTGACTAAGAGCCCGTTTGTTCGCGCGTTTTGGCCAAAACGCAGGGTTAAAACGCAGCTTATTCCTTAACTTAACGTTTCAATCTTTGCGGTAGAAACGCAGTTTTCAAACGCATGCGTTTTAAAGCTGGAATTCTAGCTTTTTCCCAAAACGATTTTAAAACGATAGGGAATAAAAAGCAGCGTTTTGACATAATATCCCAAACGCATTTATAAAGAAAAAAGCCGCGTTTTAAATAATCTGCGTTTTAAAAACGCTGCGTTTTTAAAACACTGCGTTTTCAAAACGCTACACCAAACAGGCTCTAAAACTCCTCTGTTCCCATAAGTGTTTTCGAGAGAATCACTATTTTCTTTTGTAAGGATATAGAATAATGGAAGATGAAGGTATGGGTATATTGCACCCAAAAAAAAAAAAAAAAAAAAAAGACAAAGATGGGTATTCACAAATGAATCCCGGCTTGAAGTTTAATGGATCATTCCTGGAAATAACCGACCGGGTTCAACCAAATCTGCTCAAACCTGCTGTCAAACGTTGATGATGATGAGAGTCGCCCTGCCATCGCCAACACTAATGGAGGATTAAAGCAAACTTTAATGTGAAACTTTATTAAAGCATAAAATATTTTTTATTAAAATTATTATATTTTTATTTGAAGTTTATTTTTCGTGCCTTTTGGATGTAAATCATTTATTAAGATATTGTAATCGATTTTATTTAACAATTTTTCTTTAGTAGATCTTATAACTTTATTGTCAATAATTTCGTCAAATTTTTTTTTCTACGAATAGTACGTTTTTCACGAATTTAGGTTATATATCAATTCTATAGCAATTTCTTTAGCTGAAATTATAGTATTTTCAATTCGTCTTCCCTATATATATTCAAAAAATGAAATAAGACTTTTCAATTGTTGTATAACAACATGAATAAGTTTTATATTTTTACTAACTAAATTTACCATAAATAATAACTCATACCCAATAGTCATGCCTAGTAAAAATCAAAATTTTCAAGCTCATAAGTTGCTAAATTATTTATGAGTGAGTGAGAAAAACTAAGAGTTACTCTTAACATTTAAATTTTTAAAAATTAAAATTAGTTGTTTTTTTTTTTTTTTGTGAGAGCTAATTTTTTATGAGGCCTAAAGCTAGGGCTTTAGTGGCTTTACACTTGGGCCGGCCCTGTCGACGACGAGTCCTGGGATGACGACATCGTCGTAAGTGGTGAGAGTTTGTGGGAGGCCGTGGAGATCTTCTTGTCCAAGTCGTAAGTCGGCTATGAATATGTGAATGATGGCGGGGTAAACAGAGGAGGTGGCGGCAGCAACATGAAAGGAGAAGAAGACGGTGGAGGTAGGTGCATGGCCGGAGGAGGCGACTCTATCTTTCGAACGTCCTGCCTTAATATCTGAACATCTGGGTCGATAATACGATGAACATGATTGATTTTCCCGCTTTTTCAAGGGTGCATTCTAGCCGCATCGAATGTGCTTCCTTACATGACAGCGTGAAATTGGCCGATAGGCGAGAGAAGTAAGAATGAGTTAGGTTGGACAACATTTGTTGCTTTCTTTATGTGTTATTATTATTATTATTATTTCCTCCGGCCTTAATTATTGTCGTGTTTAACTCGACACACGGATTAACGAAAAATAATTGACTTGATTATTAATATTGTTATAGTGTGTTATTTTTATTAATGATATGTGCATGTAGCCAATAATTAAAGTAGGAAGAAAAAGTAAAGATAAAATAATAAAAATATTATTTAAAAATAAAACATTTAAACAAAATAATTATTTTAAAACAAATTAGAAAATAAAACAAGAAAATAATTTAGGTATGGAGGGAATATTGTTTTTTTCCATTTATAGTAAGGCTTGGTGGTTGAACTTTATACGGGCAGTCTCGGAGTAACAAAAAAACACTTCACAAATATGTTAACGGTAACGGTGAAAAAGGGTCATTTTGGTAGCAAAAGCCACGTTTGGATCATTTACATAAAAAAAATGTTGTAAAGACCAAACTAATAAATTTTGCCAAATACAAGGATTAAAATACAAATCCTTTCCTAAATAATTGTCATTTTAACATAAATTTTTTTCTAAAATAATTGTCATTATAGGATTTCAAAAAATATTTGTCTATATTTGTCAAATTGCCTTTATTTATTACTCTCATTAAAGATGGTTGAAAGTAAGAGAAAAAATAATTTTACAATAATTGAATTTAAATAATGGTATATCAGTCTTTTTAAAAGCTTACTTAATTCATGTTCAAATTGCTAAAATAACAATTATTTTGGAACGAGGTAATACTCCCTCCGTCCCTAAATTATTGTCTTCATTTCTTTTTTCGTCGGTCCCTAAATAATTATCTTGTTTGAATTTTTTTTTTAAAACATCACTTTTACTATTTTGCCTTTACTTTTTATTCCTATTTTATTTATGGGTCGCATACACTTAAATATTAAAGAAAACAATATATTAAACCAATATTAATAATCAAGTTCATTATTTTTTCTTAATCCACATGCTAAATGAAACAAGATAATAATTCGGGTACGGAGCGAGTATATTTTATCTTGTTTCATTTAGCACGTGGATTATCTTGTTTCATTTAGCACGTGCTAAGTTCCGTCATATTCGCCAATTTCCCCCACATAAACTACTCAAAACTCATGATTTAACTATGTAAAAATCAACAATCTAAGTTTGCCCATCTTCCAATTACTCATAAATTTTAGTATCTCAGTATTAAGTAGCAAAATCGATCAAATTTTATTTGCTAATCTTTAAAGGCCGGCTGCTGATTAATTAAAATGGAAGATGAACCACCGCCTGGTCAAACTCTACGGCAGAAATTTACGGCTTTCTTCGAGGGTTGGCAGGTCCGGCAAGAGAGCTATCTTGAACAACTGCAAGCCCTGTCAGAAACAGCGAACGGTGCCGGTGAAGACAGCTGCAGCAAGGTGGCGGAAAAGTGCATGCATTTGGTGGAACAGGTGTTAGGCCACTACAGAGAGTACTACGATGAGAAAGTTAAAGCAGCAAACGACGACGTATTTCTGATGTTCTGTCCTCCGTGGTTCAGTTCATTCGAGCGCACTTTGTTTTGGGTGTCTGGGTTCAAGCCATCATTGATATTTCAATTGTGCACCCGGGTGGTGGATGATTTGTCTGTGGAGCAAATCGAGAGAATCGATTTTGTGCGGGTGGAGATCAAGAATAAGGAGAGAGAAATTGGGGAAGCGATGGCGAGAGTACAGGAGAGTCTGGGGGGGCCGTCGCTGCTGGAATTGGCGAGACGGGAGGGGAGGCTCGTGGACGGGGAGGTTTCGAAGCTGGAAGCAGCAATGGAAGAGCTAAAAGGGGGAATGTTGGTGGTGATGGAGAGCGCGGACGCACTGAGAGGGGCGGCGGGGAAGGAGGTTTTGGATTTACTGAGCCCAGTGCAGAAGGTGAAGTTGTTGGCTGGGAAAGCTCGGTTTTGGGTTCAAGCCAGAAAGTATGGTATGGAAAGAGATGGTCAGCTAGAGACAAGTTATTAGAAGATCGAATATGAGTGTGAGGTCTGTTTATGGGTGTTTTTTTTTTATTTTTATTTTTTACCTTACTAATCGTTTCTATTTCTAGTTAGCTCATTTCATATTTGGGATTGTCTTACCGGCTTAAAGTAAATCGATTTGGTATTACAGGAAACCTACTCTTTGTACAAATTTATTTTTGTTATGCTGATTAAACAATTACAAAATATAATTTTAATATTGACGAAATCACTCAATATTCATACGAACATTATGCTTTTACGATGACTTTTTGAATTTGGTTTGGTTATTAATCAATGAAATGAATTGAATAAGAGCTCAACCAATTTAGTGTTAAAAATTAAAAAAATCTTCTTTACATTATGACATACTAATAAAACAATGTGTGCCTCTTTTCTTTGAATTTTAAAGGATAAATTTGTCGTCCTTATACTTTGTCATAGTAGCAAAAATGTAGTTGAACTATATTATCACATTTTTTCGTTCTTGTACAATTTTTTATCATTTTTGGACCATGTCTTTGTCAACTTTTTTCGTTAACTCTAGGACACGACCACTTCACATGACACATTCAAGGTATTACCGTTTGTGCACATTTTTAATAAAATCACTTTGTCTTCTACCCAATTTTAAATTACATGTCTCTCTCTCCCTCCCAAATCCAAACAAGATTCCTCTAAGCTCATCCTTACCATGGTCGCCGTAGTCCTCCTCGCCATCGTTCTTACGCGTTCACAAGAAAAACAAGAAGCAAGAAAAAACGGCAAACGATTAATGAAAAAAAGATGCATAGATCCAATTATAGTCACTTCGCCAATGGATCCAATAATTATAACTCTGTGGATGGATCAGATAATAGTAACTTCATCGAGGTTCCACTATTACAGTAAAATAACTATTATCTTATCCATCGACAGAATTACAGTAAAATTACTATTAGGCCGAAGTTGGACTTGTTAAGACTTTATGCCATTTGCGTACAAGATCGGAGCCGAGAAAATATTACAGTATATTAACTTATAGAGAGCCTAATACAAATCAAGCTAAGAGATCCTCACCAAGACGCTCACGCAAATACACAGATCTAATAAACGGGGGGTTGGGGGACCTATGCTATGCCGATTAACAGATTAAACAATAGAGGCAAACTAAAGATCAACAAGACCTTCACAGAACCTGCAAAACAGAGAGTCGGTCCAAAGAACAAAGACAAAACTGAAAAGGAACAATCTAAGACAAGGGAAGAGCAACCACGCTGGTGTCAAGTCACCGACTCGTCGTCACAGGTGGTTAAAACCTCGGCTATTGCTACTACTATGTCTCAGTAAATCGGCTCAGTAACCCTTCACAAGATAAGTCCACCAAATGAGTCTAACTGTCACTAACTCAGTACACGAAGCCAAGGATCTACCCACCCTGCCCAAACCCAAACCTCGGTGGCCACAAGGAAGACGACAGTCGGACGGCACCCTCACAAACCTCTCAATCTTACTGAATACTCACAGCTCATCGGAGGGACAACTTCTAAGAACACATTGTTTACTCTCACAATTAAACTCACACTTTCACTAAGAGAAGAGAGAAAAGAGATAAAACCATAGCACAAGATAGTAGAGAGAGAGAGAGAAAGAGAGGTGCGGCTGAACTATACAAAACCTAACCCTAGATTTTCTACAGTCCCTTTGCTCCACACTGACGCAATGAGAGAACAGAGAATATATATATGACGGCTACCACAAAGGACAACAAAGGGAGCGCACAAAAGGAAGACCCTAGAAGCTCATTCCGGTTTTGCACTTGCTATTGGGCTGGCCGCCAAAAGGAGTGGGCTCGGGGGATGTGATTTTAATTAGGGTTGCCACAAAGAACTTGGGCCAGGCCAACCAAAAAAATAACAATCTCCACCTTGGAACAAGTGCTGGTCAAAGACTTAAGGACTCAAAGGACTTTATAGAATGGGTTCATCATCGCCTATCCTTTACTTGTTCTAACACACAGCTGGACCAAGCGAAAGGAAAAAAATAAAAACTAACTTGCTCCACCACACAAAGCAGGAACAAAAAAGTCACCGCAGCAGCCACTAAGAAAGCCGAGGATGTTAGGGGGGGTAACAAACAGAATATAATTTCAGTCACCGGTATCCAATTTCAAAATTTTCGAACAAGACATAAAATTTTTCACAGGAAGGCACTTGGTGCCCATATCAGCAGGATTGTATTTGATATCAACTTTCTCAAGGTAAACAATGCATTTAGCGACTACATCGCGGATAAAATGAAATCTGACGTCAATATGCTTTGTCCTATCATGAAAGATGAGATTTTTACAAAGTTAAATACCTGTTTGACTATCGAAAAAAAACAACAACCTTTTCTTTAAGAAAACCAATTTCTGAAATTAATCCTTTAAGCCATAGAAATTTGTTCATGAAAATAACATCCATTGCAAGTCATACATGATTATTGATGATCTAGCATACATTAAAGCTTAAAACATACAAAAAGGGGGTTCAGTAACTTACGTAGAACTGAATATCAAGCCAACAAAAACACGATCAAAGGCTCTAAAGTTTCTTCCTTACTCGACACTAACACAATGACGGTCTCGGATCATCAATCGAACAGTTTGATCTATGGAAACTCAAACACACACACTCATCTCACCAAAACACACACACACACACACACAAGAACTTCTATGGAGGAAATGGGAGGGAAAAATTGAGAGAATAAGGTCTCTCCATTTCATTTAAGTGGCCTAAAATCAGACTAGAGGGTGGTGATGACGTGGCTCAAGGAGAGCCACTGTAGACACCCAGAATTCGTACTGGTACCCACATTATACGAATTGTCCTATAAATAATTATTTATTTATAAATGGACTAACACTTGTTTCTATGATTAATTCAGGGAACAAAATATCCAACAGGACTAACGACGTCCAACAAACATTAACAACTTCAGTTAGATCAGCATCAAGAGTCAAATCTGAAGATACAAAGCTTACAGGGTGCAAAGCATAAAAGAAGATGATTCCAAGGTTAAAAAGCCAAAGGAACAACTTCAAGGCACAAAGATTAAATAAAATTGACGGGGGACCTGATGCATAAAGAATGAAACATGAAGAGTCAAAGTGTAAAAACCAAATGAATGCTTTGGTGCGCCACTTCCTCTCCTTGTACGCCGCGCACCAAACCAAGCACTGCCACACAAGTCAAGCTGCCGGCTGCTGAAGACTTTGAAGGCAAGAACGAAGCTTCTTCCTTACTTGGCCCCGAGAGTAACATCACAAATATCTCTCAAACTCTCACCTATAAATACACTCTCCCTCTCAAAGGAGAACACACTCAACACACCAACAACACACCATTATCAGCTCTCTCTTCTCTCTCTCTCTCTCTCTCTCTCTCTCTCTCTCTCATGGTAGAAAGAAAGAAAAGAAAAAGAAAAGAAAGAAAAGTTCTTTGCTCTCTCTCTCTTGCACTCCCTCTGCCCAAGAAAACAAACTGTTCTCTCCCTGGGCAAATTTCACAGATACACATTAAACATACAGTGTTCTTTGAACACACCCAATATCAAAACGTAAGTCTTCCTTTCCTCGTATCGGTAGCAGTAGCAGTACAACGGTCAGGCTATGAACTAGCCTGATCAAATATAACACAACGGCCTAGAACTTGGCCCGAATTTTGTAAAACGACAGATGGTAACCCCTTCCGTTCGCTATTTTATTTATCCGTTTCAATATGTAAATATGTTGGATAATTTGCAAATGTGTATATATTTATTTCGGTACATTTGATATATAAATACCTATAGCATATTCATTAAATGCAAATATCAAAATGTCTGTTATTATTTATATATAATTGATATTATATATATGTGATATATATATATATATATAATAGATACTTTTAACTAAAATTTTTATTTTAGTTATTTTTGTTAAGTATTATATATTATATTTATTTTATTTATTTTGTAATAAGCATGTACACATTTTATAACGTAAACGGATATATAAATCTCCATGATCCGTTCTCTTCTGTCACATATTATAATAAACCCATAACATATAAATTCTAGCATGCAATCATAAGAGACCGAAAGAGCGAGTTGGGTGCGTAAAACCTTCCCAACCAGTAACTTAGCTTCTGAACCCATAATCTCAGTTTTTCTCTCGTTTCCTATATAAACGAGGGTGGCGACTCTGTTTTCAATATAAATGTGTTGTGCACATTTATCACACCTTTTATTTCGGGAGTCCAGAGCGAAAAGGTCGAGGAACGATCAGCGGATCGGGGTGCTCACAGCCACCTAATTGATCAAAATCATCAAAGAAAAAAAAGTTAAAATTAGCTGCTTGGCTTCTATGCGAACTCATAGGGCGGCCGCATAGCTTCTATGCGGGCGCCTAGGGCGACCGCATAAATTCCAGAGAATTGAGGGGTTATGCGAGCTAGCACTATGAGGTCGCATAGTGCTATGGTTCAGGCCAAAGTGTTTCTAGGTTGTCCAAAGGTGATTCCAAGTACTCCCAAGCCATCCTAAGGTGATTCAAACCTCAAACTAAGTTCGAAACAAACCCGAAACAACCAATAACAATGTAGTAAACATAGCACACCAAGAATAATCAACTACAAGGATTTAAATCAAATATTAAGGCATAATTAATCTAACAATTCTTATAAGTATGAAATGAAATAAAGAATTAAGGCATAAATCAACTAACATGCTACTCAAACAAGTATAATATGTAAGTCTAACATGTCAACCATACAATAAGGCAAGTAAGTCATACATAGGAAGAACCAGGGTGTTACACTTTTACACCTTCGGGATAACCCCAGAAAACACACCTAACAGATCGAGGTTCCAATTTGTCATTCTTCCCATGGGCATAGGCAGCACACCCGAACACTCTCAAATGTTGAAAATCAATTTCTCTACCCCAAAATACTACCTCAGGACATCTACCTTGCAATGGGACAGAAGGGGACCTATTGATAAGATAGGCGGCAGTCAAGACCGCCTCTCCCCAAAACCTTTCGGAGAGACCCGAGGAGGCAAGCATACTCCTAACACGCTCTAGCAGAGTTCTATTCATTCTCTCGGCAACGCCATTTTGCTGTGGGCTATAAGGGACAGTCTTGTGTCTTTCTATACCGTTTTCAGCGCAAAATTTGTCCATTTCAGAATTACAAAACTCTAAGCCATTGTCCGTCCTGAGGG
Organism: Platycodon grandiflorus; assembly: GCA_016624345.1. Classification (NCBI taxonomy): domain Eukaryota; kingdom Viridiplantae; phylum Streptophyta; class Magnoliopsida; order Asterales; family Campanulaceae; genus Platycodon; species Platycodon grandiflorus. The sequence continues at coordinate 31,471,028 of CM028362.1, forward strand.
TTTTGATTTTCCTACCAGTTTTGACCTTAATCATGGTTTTCCAATTCTTAAAATTTTCAAATACATCAGATTTGTGTTTCATTAAGAACAACCAAATTTTTTGAGAAAAATCGTCAATTATGGATAGGAAATATCTGTTACCACCTTGAGTGGGCTCACTAGAGGACCCCTATACATCAGCATGTATGTACTCGAGAATTTTCTTACTTGAGAACTTGCGGTTAGAGGAGGGGGGGAAGCTCACATGGTGTTGTTTGCTCACAAGTTTCACAGAACGGCAAATCAGAAATCTCATCTTTTCCAAAAGCTCCAGTTTTGTTTAGATTTCCTAATCCTTTACTACTCATGTGGCCAAGTCTTTTATGCCATAAACTGGTTTTTTACTAAGTTTGCACAGTTTTCATCAAAAGACAATGGTGAAGCAACACACACATACAAATTGCGGGTTTTTTCAGCCTTCACAATCACAAGAGAACCTTTCATAATTTTCATCATACCCTGCCCCCACTTTCCCTCAAAACCATCATCCTCTAAGGATGCACAAGAAATCAAGTTGTTGCATAGGTCAGGAACATGTCTTACATTTTTCAATTTTAAAACATATCCAAATTCAAGTTTTAAGCAAATGTCACCAATTCCAACAATATGACATTTCTTTTCATTGGCAAGTGAGACAAACCCAGCATTCAATTCTTGATAAGAACTAAAGAAGTGTTTGTATGGTGTCATATGGAATGTGCAAGCAGAATCAATCAACCATTCATTCTTACATGCAGGCATAGTAATCACAGAGTTAACCAAAGAATCACATGACTCCATAACCATAAACACATTTGAATCATTCTCACTACCCGAAGCCATGTAGCAATCATTTTGCCCATTTTGGTTTTAATTAAAATTTTTCTTTTTAGGATTAGTACACTCCTTCCTAAAATGACCGATTTCTCCACAATTGTAGCATTTTCTACCTCTTGTCCTAGACTTTGACCTACTTTTTCTCCTGCCCTTTTTATTTTTAAAGTTTTGCCCTTGATTCTGATTTTGGTTTTTGTTTTGCTCATTGTTTCTATTTTGAGTCCTCCCCTTCACCATATGGACCTCACCGGATGTCGACGACTTACCCTTATTGGCTTTTAATTCTAATTCCTTACTCTTTAACCCATTTATAACTGTGTCAAGAGTCAACGCATCCCTACCATATTTGTTCGCAGATTTCACATCAGCATAAGATTCAGGAATGACATCAAGAAGCACAATAGGGGTATATTCATCAATATGTTTGTCACCGGTTTGCTTGATGTCTTGTACCAATTTTGTGAAAACATCAATGTTGTCATCCATATCTTTGCTTAGGTCAAGTTTGAAGTGAAATTTTTTTTCTAGAAGATAAAGTTTGTTTGGCAATGATGTTTCAAAATAAAGTTCTTCTAGTTTTTCCAAAGAGCTTTCGTGGAGTCTAGCTTGCCTACTTTTCGCAAAACAGAGTCGGACATTTTTAAAATGATAGATGAATATGCGCATTCATCCATTTCGGCTATACTTTCCTCCGTATCAGTTTTAGAAAACTTTAATGTTATGGCCTTGAAAACTTTTTCTTTGATTAATATGGCTCTCTGTTAGGTCCGAGGGTTGCTCAGTGTATAGGCTAGAGGGGGGGGGTGAATAGCCTATACTTTGTGTAATAAAAATTTCATCCAATTTTTAACATTTAAATTGAAGAGTAGATGAAATGATTACTACACATAGGTCATCTTCCTTATCTTAACTGCTTAGCCGAAGTTAGAGACATCGGACATCTGTGATCAGCAGATGTCAAGAGTGCAGTAGGAAGATGTATGTTGAACTTAGCTGATGAAGATAAATTTGAGCGGAAGAACAAACAAAGATAAGTCAAACAAATTAGATTAAAGTAATCAAAGATTTGAAATGAAAGAGAGCTCAACAGTTGACTAAAATCTATATTAGATGCATCATTTACTTTCCTTAAACAGATTGCACATGATAAGACAAATTATACAAGAAAGAGAAATCAAGGCTGAATGTAACAAACATATATATATTATATTAAAATTCAGCAGATGTTTGCTCACAGGCAAACATGCTTAGTACATCAACCTAGACTCTCTATCCTAGCAATCTCCTTAGGAAAAAGAAGGAGAAATGAAGAAAGCGAAATCAAATATATCGAAAATACATTAGAAGATGTACTTAATATTTATTAAGACATCTTCCTGTAGTTTCAACTTGATATATTTGTTGTGAGAAGAGAATATTAGGAGTTGTTCAAATAGCAAATATTTGAACAACTGAGTGCTAAGCACTCGACCAATAATGATGACACCTTATTGCACAATCGACACAGCTTATAATGTAGTATAAGTCTGCCGATATGAATGCAATCTGGACATGTAAGTTCTGGCTCTTCATCGGACATCTTCAAGCTTGATCCGCTTCAACGATCGTAAGATACTTGGTCTCTTTCTTGGATGATGAAGTTGAGGCCATCGAAGAGACCGAGTTCTTCGAAGGAAGAAGAACTCAAATCAACAACAAGGTTGTTGATCAAGCGAGCTTCTCTTTGGATTCTCTTTTCTCTCTCTTTCACAAAGTGTTTGTTCTTACACTTGTGATTTCTCACTCTGAAGGAGTGGTTCTGGATTGAAGAAATGAAGATCAATACCACAACCTTTCTCAAGCATAAGCATACACAATTTGTGTGTTCTAGTGCTTGTGCTCTCTCTCTTTTTGTGCTCTGTGGAAATGAGGATGAGAGTCTTCTTATATAGCTGGAGAAGAAGAGGTGACCGTTGGTGTATTGAATAGGTTTATGCCCGTTGGTGATCTGAATCTCATAATGTAGCGAGTACATCTTTGGATTTGTTGGGCAAAGACCTTCGTTAGGTTTAAGTCTTGAAGATGGTCCGTGACACAGCCGACACGTGTTGACGCGCTTGGCTCGATGCACCGCCGATTTGGACGTATCATAGCTTTGGGAGTGCGTGTCCCGTGCTTGGCCTTTTCGAAATGAAGCTTTGAAGACCGCGAACACTATTCAAGAGGAAATGTCTATTGGATAAACGTGAAGGTGCGGACATCGATGCGTATCTTGGATTTGTCGACATCTTGTAACGGATCTATTTTGGCTTGAAGTGCGTTGAATAACGACCGATGTACCTCGTGATCTTACGTTTCTCGGCTTGTTCGATGAGGATTTGGCCGATTCGAGATCGCCATTATAGAACTGCGATGTAGAAACGGTGATGGTCACGATGTTCCTCTTGAATAAATAGCTTCTCAGCTTGCTCGATGAAGTGCTTTGGCGGATACGAGAATCTGCCGATATAGAACGCGATGTAGAGATGGCTATTTAGGCGTCATAGTGAAGGAAATGTCTAGTGAGACATCTGCCGATAGTCACGTCAGCTGACAATTTGAAGAGTTTAATTCATATGAAGGTTTGTCATCATTCTGGTAGGACAAAGACTCGGATATGTACAAAGACTTCCTAGTCTAGTGACCTATGCATTGTTTCAACAAGTTGCCACGCTAACCGGTACGCAGCCCTTTTAGCCACTTGTGAAACATGCGTTGTAATGGGAACAAGCAAATCACTGTGTTGGAATATGCATACATATATATCGGTGATTTACGGCATATTCCTATCAATCTCCTCCTATTTGCTTGGGACCATTACTACAATTGACTTATACATATAGCTCTTTAAAGCAGTTGTTCAATCCTTAGTAATAACATGCCACTACTGAATATTCATTTTATATCAAGGCATGCCCTAGGTTGAACTTACAAGCTATAGCGTATGTATAGTCACCTATTGCTAAGTATTTACAGACTCAATAAATGAAAGAACAAATACGAAGCAATAACTGAAATGGTTGTTTAGGCAAATGATAATATTGCCTTAAGAGTGTGATTCTTGCATCGGATGATCTGAAGAATGTTGCTCAAGCAAGAAGTAGAAAGTATAAGTAACTGGTTATCTAGTTCTTAATCGAATTGATTAAGCATCTTCATCTAGTCAGCGTATTATAATAGTCATATAGTATTTTGCTGTATGGGTAGATACACAATTTTACAACAATCTTACAAGTTGTCTATCTCTCCTCCTTAATATTTGTCTATCTCTCCTCCTTAATAGTTGTTGTCTATCTCTCCTCCTTAATAGTTGTCTATCTCTCCTCCTTAATAGTTATTATCTATCTCTCCTCCTTAATAGTTCACACTTTGGGGAGGCATTACAACTTCACAATCTCTCCTCCTTAATGAATATTGTTCTCAATAGTGTTAATCCTACTATAATTTCTTGAGGCCTAACTTCCTTCACAATTACTACTTCATAATCACTTGGGAGCCATTACTTCCTTATATCACTTGGGGCCATTACTTCCTTATTACAATCTCATAATCACTTGGGAGCCATTACTTCCTTATATCACTTGGGGCCATTACTTCCTTATTACAATCTCTCCTCCTTAATGGCCACAAGTTAAAGATAGATTGATAGTGATCAAATGAATTATGAGTTGTGATAGGTAGAGAGTAGGAAGTTTGGTTTTGTTAGACACTGTCATTTGAGAAATGCCGAATTGATTTAGCTAGATGTACTTCTGCAGAGAATATAGACCGTATTGAGTAAATACAGTCACACGTCATATTTGCAGATTCTTAGTGTGCAGATAGCGTATAATGCACAATTTTCATGTATAGGACTTACAGAATATGATATCGAGGTGAGGAATTGTGTTTCCATTGCTTGTAAGAAGATTTTACAAGAATGTAGTGTGACAAGCTTTATTTTGTAATAGGAGTGGCAAATAAGGTAAGCTGTTTAATTAGTGATACCAATTGGTGAGTAGTAAAGCATTCAAAATAGTCTCCTCCTTAAGGTATATCAAGTCAAAACAGGCAAGTATGGTTGAGTCTTATGCTGACTTTTGTTGGATGCATGAGATATACATCTAAAACACGAGATGTAAGGTCTGCCTACTAGGTATTGCTGAAGTTCATCAAGAAAGTAAACTGCAGGCATGAACGAGTATGTACCAGGACAAATTTTGAATACTTAACTCAAAAGAAAATGGCAAATGTAGATAAACAGATGTTCACAAAATTAAACACGTTACCTATTTATCATAATAAAACAAAAGAGGATTAGTTTGATAAACCATAGACCTAGCTAGTCATCCTAATGAGGTAGAGTTAAAGGATGAAGGTCTGCTGAATTTGACGCAGAATGGGCGTTTGCTGGTTGAAGCTTCTCCTGAGATGAGGATTGCTCAAGGTGAGCATTTGAGGCGATGGGAGCAGGGGCAGTAGTAGCGGTACTGTCTCTTGTGGGAATCCAAGGGATGAAATTGGATACATTGTTCCTGGGGTCTCGAAGACGATTCCTTACACGACGAGAGATTCGACGAGGTCGTTGAATCACTTGAGGAAGAGGAGTGGCAAGAAGGACCATCATACGATGACGCCATTCAGTGTGGGAAATGGGTCGATGAGGAGGACTGGGCAGATTTGGTGAACACATGATGCAAATGACTCTAATGGTGGAGAAATTTTGAGATACACAGAAGTCAGTTTGCTGTTTTTGGAGACTGATACCAATTTTATACAACCTTTTGAATTTTTGAGAAGATGAAAGGGTTTCTTGATTAGAGGAATGGGAAAAGACATTTTGGGGGCTTAAAGAAGTGAGTGCATTTAATGACAGTAATGATAGTCTGATTTTGGATTATGTCATCATGCTTAGTGTAATTATGGCTAGTACATAGGCAGTCTAGAAGATATGTATATTAATATTATTTTCAAACAAGAAGTTTAAAATTAATACATAATTAGATTAATTTGATTGCCTTTATTGTGATATTAATGGGTACAACTGCTTCTAGAAATAATATGAGCTGTTATTTTACTTCAAGCGAATTGTTTGAGTAAATTAATAAAAAATAGAACAGCATTGGTTGTTTAAGAACGAGTTGGGGACAAAATAACTTGACCAAGCCATATGGCACAGTTGTACATGACACATATGTGGAAGTTTTTAGATGAATGTGTCTTAAGATTGTCTGATATCAATCTTGAAGTCTGATACCAATTTTGAGAGATTTGATGAGTCTTTTAATGAATGAAGATACTATCAGCAGGTTGTATTTGATATTTGCTAAAGTAGGAACTGCTGATATCAGTTGTTATGTCTATTATTGGTAGTGTGATTAATATCAGCTAAGGTAAGGACAGCTGATACCAATTGAATAGACTCTATTTATAATGGACATCAATCTATTTAAGATTAATAAAGCTTAGTAAGAATATTAAATAGACCAAGTATGTGAGATACTGAATGTGTACCTGAAGTGATGTCCGTTCTTCTTTCGTCCAACGATCTAGGTCATCTACATCAAAGAGGAGATCTGCAGACTGAATTGTTCGAAGAGAGTGAGACGTAGCCTATATACGCAGGGGTCATATCGGTTCACTCTCGAGGAAGGACTTAATATTTGAAAATATTAGTCTTCCCAAGAATTCTTGAATGTCGACTATCTTGAGGATAGGTCGAGTTACTAGAGATTTTTAACTACATCCTTTTTGACAAAGAATCACATGATAAGGTGTAGCGAGTGTTTTGAATTCAATCGTATACCAATTAGTGTTGAGCCATTATAATGGGAACAACTAATCAAGCCTTTATAACTACAATCTCATAAGGTACACAAGATTTTGTAGTTGTCGTAACTAAGAACACAAAGTCTTTGTTGAATTGTCTTGAAAGGTTCGATTTAGCGACACCGTTGTTCAAAGCAGATTTACTAATAATCTTGACCTTTTAATCATGAAGGATAGAGATTGAGTAATAGCAGATTCCTTGATAGGTTGACATGAAGGTCATGAAACTGCAGTCTGCCTATTTGTTAAGAGACTATAGGTTTTGGCAGAACTTGAATTTACTCATTGTGAAAAGATTAAATTCTGAAAGGCAATTATCATGGTGTCTAAGGATGAAAGTTAAGCAGTAGTAGGAGACCATAACTTGATGTAGCAGATTGTTCAAGAATGGTTTGCTGATGGGATGTCAGCAGAGTTTGTGTCTCGGTAGAGTGATCATTTCATTAAGAACAATTCTTTTAATCACCAGAATAAAATGGAGATAATAAAGAATAATAAGTTTGATCAACACACTTAACACATTAGTTCATGCTATCAAAGGAATGCAGATAAGTGGATAAGCATGAGAAAAAGTTGCAGAGCTTGTATTCAATAATCCAAGTAGTTTTACACGGTGTGTTGCAAGGATCAGCTGATTACAAGAACAATACAACTGGATTTTTGACTGAACTGCCGATTACATGAGAAAGATACATAATGATTCAATTTACAGAAAGAAATACATGTGTGCCACATGCAAGTTGAAGTGTGTGTGAATTTATTCTCAGAGCTATTTATTCGAATTTTAATTTTTATCACCTGTTCTTGGAAGGTAATTTTTAAATGCATGGGAGTCATGTAGCATGGCTGATGTGCCTTTGAACTCGGCAAGGAATGGAGGTAGATTACGTTGAAGTACAAACAAGTTGGCCTAAACAAATCTCCTCTCTGAACAAAAAACACACTGAGAGAGCGGGGCATAATCTCACCAACTATTGTACTTTGGGGGTAGTTTCCGATTGTCTTTCTTCTCCATATTCATTTCATTAACAATTAGCGATTCTAAATCAATTGCAATCTAGAGGGAGGCGCTGAAAACATACAACAATAATGGCATCTAGCGTGACGGTTCAGAATTACCATGAATATTTTTTGTTGTGGAATTGACATTTACTACGATATATATTTTGGTTTTGAAATTGCCATAATTTTTGTGTCGGTTTGCCTTTCTGTTTCTGTATAATTATAATTTTTGTTTTCTGGAAGTGTTTGTGCATTTGTGTAAATTTTATAAATTCATTACAACATCAGCGTAGGAATTTTTTATTTTTATTTTCAATGTATTGTACTTTTAAATAGATTTTTGGTCTACTTCCAAGTTCCAAACATTATTTATTATTGGCTAACTTGTTAGTTTCTTGGGAAAAAAAAAACCCCCAACCCTCGAGTTACTCATTTAAAACTCATTATAATATTGGGTACTTAAGTTACTAACACAATTATTATTGAATGAAATGGGTGGCTAGTGGATTGGGTAAAAATTGTACCCATAATTAGGACAAATCGGATCCTCTATTCCAAAATGGTGTTCCATCTCCTATTCCAACCGTTGGATGTACGCCACATGTGCATAAAAAATCACGGGGTAATTAATATTGTTTATTCACATGCACATGTGGCGCACATCCAATGGTTGGAATAGAAGATGAAACACCATTTTGGAATAGAGGATCCGATCTGTAATTAGGAAGAGGAACTCTCAATTTGAAAGTTCTATTTATTTCTTCAATTTTGGGCCAGCCGAACTAGAACAGGTCGATCAATTAATGACACCTCATCCAATGTCCCAAAAAAAAAAAAAACCAAAAATTTATATTTTGATTCAAGGCGGCTATTTTCTTACATGCGTTTACAAAGACTATGATCACGTCAACCTTTTCCTTAAGATTTTTAGAAGAAACTGGGGGTGTGCTCGAGCCCATTGCCATGGGCTTTGGCAAAGCACAGTATGAGCCTATCAAGCAGCAGAGCCGGCAAAATTAGTCTAACTCAATAGGCCAGTCCAGTCAACTCAATATTTACATGGGCTAAGGTTCAATTTTTACGGGTCCAAAAAAATGCAATTCTTATTGGCCTGATCCAATAGCCCTGATGGATCAATTGGGCTTCGGTAAAAAAAAGCCCGGAATTTTTGGGCTAGCCTGGCCCAACAATATTTTATTATTGTAAACAAATCTAACGCTCATTTACTTCATCATTTAGTAAACAAAACAACAACAGGCAACAACAGCACACGGCTCCACACTCTCATTCACTTCATTTAGTTTGGCAGCTTAAGTGGATTTGGTAATTTTGGTCATTTTGAAGGTGGTTTTAGTTTGGCAGCAGCAATTAGGCTTTGTTTAGTTAAAGTCAGGCCACTTGGGAGTCACTGGTTTAAGTCATTCCAAATTGCTTTTGTTTAGTTTTGTAATTCAGACTGCTTGTGTTTTTGGTCTGCTGTGTTTACTCCTTGTGAATTGTTCCTTTTTGTATATTGAACTTGATTTGTAGACTCAATTTTATAGAATTTGTTTAGGTGATTTTCAATTCTAATTTCCAACTACTAGTTGTTACTTTAGCTTAATAAAAATTTAAAAACCTTCATCTTTTGGTAGGACTTTTTATTATTAAAATAGTTTATGTTATGTAGGACTTTTTATTTTTAAAATAGTTTATTTATTTTTTTAACTAGGGCCTTTTGGCCCGATGGCCAGATGGACTGTGGTGGGTTGGGTTGGGCTTGGGCCTGGCCCAGCCCAATTTTAAGTATTGGCCCGGTGGTTTTGCATTGGGCCATCCAGTGCAACCCATTGCCAGCTCTACCAACATGACAGGCTTTATGCGGGCTTAAATTAGAGGGCATCAGGTGGGCTTTAAGCAGGCTCTGGCTTAGTGGGCTTACCAATTCACCGCTAAAGTTTTTTTTTGTAAATTTAAAGCCCATCAAGCTTTGGGCTTTAACTAGACATACACTGGCTAGTGTCATCAGACATTAAGAAAAGAATAATGCTATGAGTACTTAAAGAGTATTAAATTTTTTGCACCAAATGATGTGGCAGGTGATGTCGCAGCTGATGTGATACATTAATTATAATTTTTAATTTTGTTTTTTGTAATACGTCAGCTGCCACATCATTTAGTGCAAAAAATTTGGTACTCTTTAGGTACCCATAGCATTACTTTTAGGCCTCGATTGGTACACGGAAATGGAATCAATTCCGCAGAATCGATTACTAGTAATGAGATTCTACAGAAATAGATGAGAAAATAATTCCTAAAATGTGTTTGGTAGCATAAGGAATGTATTTACTAATGCATTACAATTTTCTATTATATTGTTTGGTAAGAAAAAAATAACTTGGAATGCAAAGATAAAATTAAGGTAATTGACAATATTACCCTAATATATACAAGTATTTGTTAATGACTTTCATGATAAAAATTAGACATTAACGTTATTACTGCTCAACAAAATAATAAGCTCTTTGATCTTTTTTCAATTTTGGTGAAACATTTAAATTATCCAACATCAATAAAGCAAGAAAAAATTATTAAATAAAAAAAACTATTGTTATAATTAAACTACTTCAAATAAAAATAGTTTAAATATTTAAAACAATTAGAGAAAAGTATGTGTAATTACTTATTTAAAATAATTACTATTTTATTCTCCTATATAGTTCTAAGCAATCACCGTTATCATTATATTTTGCGTAATTGTCATATAAAGCATGTCAATTCTTAAAAAAAAATTCTTATGGTATATTTTAGAACTTTAATCAATGATTTACCAATCGTAGTATGCTGGGCAACGCAACGGGGTTCGAAAATCAAGTCCCTTCCAGCAGTTGAAATTCAAACGGTGCCTTGGTTGCTCATCGCGATGCCTTTGGTTATTCATCGCGATGACTTGGTTACTCATCGCGATATCTTGCTTAATCATCGCGATGCCTTTGTTGCTCATCTCGATGTCTTTGTTGCTCATCGCGATGCTTCGGGGGCAACGCCCTCGAAACCAGCAGTTGAAATTCAAAACGGTGTCTTGGTTACTCATCGCGATGCCTTTGTTACTCATCACGATGCCTTTGTTGCTCATCGCGATGCCTTGGTTACTCATCGCAATGCCATTGTTGCTCATCGCGATGCCTTGGTTGCTCCTCGCGATGCCTTGGTTACTCATCGCTATCCCTTGGTTGCTCATCGCGATGCCTAGGTTGTTCATCACGATGATTAATCCACGCGAGGCCTTGGATTACTCATCGCGATGCCTTGGGTTTCTGATGCGCGCGTGTTTTTCTTTCATTAATGGCATAATCGTCTTTTCGCCCCAAAAATGCCTTTAATTTTTCGGTTTTAAAAAAAGATGAGTGGACTAGAGCGATTACAAATGTTTAAAAAGGGACCGGCCTGTAATTCACCCAAGAAACAAAGAAAATCACTATTCACACCCCCTTTTTACTAAGTACACCATCCATTGATTACAAAAATGCTATTATAAAACTTGACATATTTGCCCTTATTCTTACTAAGTACACCCTTTTCTAATAATATTCATACACCCCCTACATTCTTCCCACAACACATTTAAACATATTAGTCTTACCCCTTCCAAGTTTCAAACCCCTCACTAAACCCTAAACCTCCAAATTCATCTACATTGTTGGAAAGCACAACCATGGACCATAAAGAATTGAAAGGAACAAAAATTGTAAGTATTCTTATACTAGAATGGTTTAATTTCCCATATTTTAAGAAACACAGATGAATGGCATGCGTTGGTAATGTTCTGTAGTGACCGAACACACTAAGGAGTGTTCGATCACTGATGGCCGAACAACTCTATGTATGTTCTCTATTACTACTGACGGAACATTACCCTGTGTGTTCTGTGACTGATGACCGAACATGTCTTAAGGTGTTCTATTATCAGTGGCCGAACACTTCATCCTAGTGTTCTATCATCAGAGGCCGAACACTGCTGCTTTGTTTTGTATTGATGTATTTTTATAACTGTTAACAGGATTCAAACACTTTGTATGCAGATCCAAGTGTTGGTGGTCCTAAAAATAATCAAATCGTGCCTATGCAAGATATTGCTATGGATATCACTGACGTGTTCACGATGCGTGAATTATTTTCATCTCGTGATAGATTGTTTGATTGGGTTCACGCTAGGGGAAGGGAGCATGGCATTGTGGTAGTAATCGGTAGGTTGGACAGCGGTGCGGGTAAGAAAAAAGCTTGGACGTTGTTGGTTTGTGAGCGTAGTGGGCAATATCGTGAAAAGAAATAGGTTTTGGCATTATCTCGAGGAAGTCAATCAGCAGAAAATGTTGAAGAGGTTGATGAGAGTAATAGGAAAAGGAAGAGAGAATCTGGAACAAAAAAATGTTAATGCCCTTTTCGTTTGAGGGGGAAATAAGTATCAGTTGACGAATGGGGATTGGAGGTTCAATATAGTGTGCACAATCATCCAACTACGGATTACTTGGAGGGCCACTCATATGTTGGTCGATTGTTAACTCCTGAGGAGAACTTTTTTGTAGATATATCTAAGGTGAACTCTAAACCTAAAGACATTTTGTTTGGTTTAAAAGAGAGATTCCAACATAATAGGTCGACATCAAGGAATATCTACAATGCTCGATTGAAGAGTAGAGTTGATGGTCGATTAGAAATACAGCAGCTGATTTTTAAATTGAAGGAGCATGAGTATTTTTTTTTTAATCATAAGTGCTGCGAGAAGACTAACACCGTCAATGACCTTTTCTTCGCTCACCAAAAAAGTGTTGACTTATTGCGGTGTTTTCCAAAAGTAATTTTTATGGGTTGTATTTACAAGGCAAAGAGGTAGAAGTTACCTTTGTTGGAGATTGTTGGTATGACGTCAACACACATGACATTTTCGATTGCAATCACCTATTTGGAGTTTGAGTGGGAAGACGATTATATGTGGGCTTGCATGGTGTTGAAATCTTTAATGCATCAATCCGAGCTACCCAATGTCATTGTTACCGATAGAGAAAAAGCGTTGATGAATGTAATTGAGGGAACATTTCCCTTTTCTAGACACTTCCTTTGTTGATGGCATATTAATAAAAACTTATTGACGAATTGCAAGAAAATGCTTGGAAGAAAACATAAATGGGATGCATTTAATCATGCTTAAAATATGTTGGTGGGCGTAGATACCGAGTCATCATCTAATGACTTGCTTAGTAGACTGCATTCAGACTTCAAAGAATATCCATCTGCCGTTAAGTATCTGATGGACCAATGGGTGTTGCCGTATAAGGATAGATTTGTGTCTTGTTGGACAGACACTGTCATACATTTTGACAATAACACAATAAACATGTATTTCATGCTAATGTAACTTTCATTGCTTGCTATAATGTTAGATACATACCTAAAATCATTGCCGAAATTATCTTATTTCAAGGTGGAAAGTCATCATGTATTGCTAAAACGACAGTTGGGATCAGGAGCAATAGGACAAGATGAAATGGTTTGAACATGACCGAATTGTCTAAAGACTCGGACAGGATGGTATGACTCCACAACATTTCGAGCCCCTATGCAACCGTGATATAAAAGCAACCATGTTGAACGAGAATTTCTCCTTCACACTTTCCGTGTACGAAGACCAAATAACCTACATCAAATAAAACGACAATTATAACATGTATGTTTATAACTATCGAGTAACGAGCACAACTAAATAATACTCACATCATTGCCTGTGAGGCTGTCGAGACATTCCTATTGTAATTGTAATTTCAGGAGCAATAATCCATGTCCTTGTGGTTCCAGCTCGCTGCAAGTGGACTCTCGTCAGTGTAAGCGACGTTATGTGGTGGCCTTAATGTTTTGAATCTTTTGTATATCCAAGTCTATGTGCAATAAAACACGAAATTTGTCAAAATAACGTCAAATTAACTATAAATATAATGAATATCCATATTTTTTAAATATAATAAAAATAACTTCAAATGTAAGTTTAATACTTCCAATAACGTCGAATATTCGGCCATTTGTTTACATGTTGCTCTAAACGCTTGCCCTAGTTGTCTATAAAGATAAGCTAGAGCTCCAGCTCCCCATACGTAAGCATGGACTTCATCAAGATCACTTGGAAACTTTAGGTACGATGTGCTGACTCGAGTACCATTCTTATCAGTAAAAATGGTGCAACCCAACATATATAGCAAATAGACCCTCAATGAACAATCACACTCAAGCCGAACTGAGGACCGCCTCGCACCATGCATACCCTCAACAGTCGTAGCTTTAGACATACCCAACAACTCCCTAATCTCATTAATGAGTTTTGCACTATCATCCCATGTCGAAATAAGTGGAAGTCCAGTCACTGAAAGACCTGTAATACAATGCACATCATCTAGTGTGATTGTCATTTTACCAAACGGCATGTAGAAGGTATTGGTCTCAAGGTACCACTTTTTCACAAAAATTGTCACCATCACTTTATCAACCTCATGACATGATATTTGACGTAGCTCACTGAGATTCGAGCCCCCGACAAGATTCTTCTACCATTTAGATATTGAACCTTTCTAAAATTTCCACTCCAATAACTTTGATGTATGATTGTTGTATTTCAACACCCTCACTCATTTTCATTCCATATGGATGCTGCTACGTGCTTATTGAAAGTATTAAACAATCCTAGAACATATGGCCCACTAGAAAATGGGGTAAATTGTTGTTCTTCTTCATTCGTCTCCACATCGTCTTCCTCATGCTCCTCCTCATGTATATCCTCAACATACTCTGGTTCTCTTTCATAATCAGTGTGATTAATCTCATGTTCAGGTTGTTGACGCTCTAGCTCTTCTCGTTGATGCTCTAACTCTTATTGTTGACGCTATATGAAATTTCACATACCCTCAAGTACTCATCGTTGACGTTCTTTTCTATTCGATGCTATAGGTCTTCTCCTCGTATATTGCTTTTCTGAACATAAAAAAATTCATCTATTAGAATAAAGGTAAAGAACACAAACAAATTAATAACACAAACAAATTCCTAGCCGAACATGGCCAGCAGAGATTAAACACCCTTGGTGATGTTCGATCAGTATTGACTGAACACCTTTGGAGATTTTCGATCTGTACAGACTGAACATATTTGGTGGTGTTCGGTCAGTACCAACCGCACAATTTAAGAGGTGTTCGGTTGGTACTGACTGAATACTACCAAAGGTGTTCAACCAACCATGTTTGAACGCTATAGACCCAGATCACTTCGAAATTCAACCTAAAATACAATTTTTTTTAACACAAACCAACAATTTCGAACTTAGATTGTAAAGAAAATCATAACTAACTTAATTCTAAAAATTATTTAACATACAACATTAAAAATTTGGTGATAATTAAGTGTAAAATGATACATACCTGAGCCACCAAGTGGTATTTGATCAGACATTGTGTTTGAATGGGTTTCGTCTTCTTTATGTTTGTAAATGTTCAGCCTTGGGTTTCTTCTTCTTCTTTCCTCAACAATGCAAATGTTTAGCCTTGGTTTCTATTATACTTAAGGGGGTTGTGGTGTATTAGGTTGGGGGTGTCTCAAAGGATGATTGGATGATGGAGGGGAATGTACTTAGTAATGTTAGGTTATTTATTCAAAATAAATTAGAAGGGATAAAATGAGAAATTGAGGGGATATACTTAGTAAAAAAAAAAAGGAGGGAGGGGCGGGGAGGGATGTGAATAGCGATTCTTAGAAACAAATTGTATTTGGTGGGGCCTTGGTCACTTTCAGAAAAGTTGGTAGTTTTTTCAGTAATTTAATGTGTGAAATATTATAATTAGCACTTAAAAGAAAGTTCAATAGTACTTTTTGACATTAATCTTTAGATAATTGTAAATTGTTTATAGTACTATCTCTTTTAACAGTGGGAGAAAAAAAATCTTATTGATATAACTCGACTAGAGAATACTTTGAGAGTATTAGAAGAAAATCATATAGTTAATTTTTTTGTTAATTCGTGTAAAGTCAATAAAAAAAGGAAAGCGCTAAACGCAGCCCCCGACGAAATTACTAACTTGCCCTCATTGTTGTTGTTGTTATTA
Source organism: Platycodon grandiflorus (assembly GCA_016624345.1). Classification (NCBI taxonomy): domain Eukaryota; kingdom Viridiplantae; phylum Streptophyta; class Magnoliopsida; order Asterales; family Campanulaceae; genus Platycodon; species Platycodon grandiflorus. The sequence continues at coordinate 31,486,831 of CM028362.1, forward strand.
TTGTGTTATAATGTAAATTTTGCAAAAAAAATTAAAATTAAAATCAGAGGGACATGCACCTGGGCTTTGCACACCTACATGAGTCCACTGGGCATGCGTGTGGAATATTAAGGGGCTCGATTTGGTCCGACATTCATGTCCGCAAGACACACTTGTTGGGTTTTTCATCGAAATTAACAAGGCGGAATAACTAAACTTAATTTCAAAAATCCTCCCAAAATCAATGCGAATTAATATAAATTAGATTTAGAATAATTACCCGATTGTTTGAGCGAGTAATTTTCGAAAGAATCACGCTTAAATCACGATCACCGCAACAACGATTTGGACGTCTTCACTATGGTATCCACACGAACGGATTGGAGAAGATTTGATTAAATAATTTTGTGCTAGGCAATTATTGAATCAAAGTAGGAAGACTTCGTCGTACGAAGAACTAATTAAATCTCTACTTTTTCTCTCTACGAATTTAGTGTTTCACTTAAACCCAATCCTTTTTTGTGTTGTATTCACTTATTACAATCAAAGGAATCCTACCTATTTAAAGGAGAGAGGGCGGCCAACTCAGTTCTAGTCTAACTACGATTATGCTTTGGTCCCCTTTATTTAATTAACTTAAATCCATTAATTCAATTAATGGCCCAAATAAATTTCAGTCCAATTCATTCTAAGTGTGTGACCCAATAAGTTTCTAAATTACGTTGGCAATAATTAATTACTATAAAAATATATATAATTAATTATAAACAATGAGTGACATCTAGCAATACATCATTGTTACCCAAATAATAGGAATTATCAGTGATTAAAATAACTGAATGTAACCAAAATAATTTTTGTTCCTTTGTCCTAATATCTGATTAAACACAAGGCAAGAAACGTGTCATCCTTATTATAGTTTAATCCAGGGTTCTTGATCTCTGAGTAGACTTATTTAGTAGACAAATAAACTCAATATCCAATATTGATTTATTTGAGCATGACCATGCATTTACTTAAGTCTCACTCCTCAAGGGGCCCACAGATATTATACTCCCGTTATGTAGGAGGGACAAATTCTATCTACATCATTCATATCCATCAGCATAATTCGTGGCATATTCAATATCCGACTTTATAATCACCATGTTACAGAATGACGTTTATCGGTATCAAAATATACGACTCCTCATCTAGGGTATATAACGACTTCAAGTCAAAGGACAACGAACACAATAGTCACTATGAGAATCGCTTATGACACTCACGTAAAGATCCACGTAGCATTCTCATGCGGGTCAATCCAATACATCGTTACACTTAACATGTACCTATGTGTAGACTGATATCAGCTATACGAGTCTTAACACATACTAGTCTCGATGCATTATTATTGCCCTTATTAATAATAATACTCGACCAGAGATATTTAAGAATAACACTTTTATTCAAAAAGCTTTATTATGCATTAGTATGAATAAATAAATAGTACATAATAAATAAATGTCTTAATCAATAATGATATATCGTGAAATAGATTTGCCTCTAGGGTATACACCAACAACGCTTGCACACGAGTCCACTAATCTGGACCTTGAATTGCACCCCCCAGTAGGTGCGGGCGTAGACATTCCCAAACCGGTTTTGGTTCGGTATCGACGGTTCCACAAACCGTGATAAGGCAAACTAAGACCGAACCGTGAAGTTCCAGTTCCGTTTCGCCGGTTTCACAGTTTTTAAAATTTTGAATTATTTTTAAATTTTTTAACATTTGTTTTTATTTTTTAAAATCTATTAAAAAGTGTAAAAAAATGTGTTATAATATGTTATTAATTATCAAAATACAAACTAAAAAAAATACTTAGGGTATATTAGGCATCATGATATAGTAAGTTGATTTTGACATTCAAAATTTACTATGCTATACTTATTCATCATTTTATCAAGTCTTCTCTAGTTTAATATCCAAGGAGGTCAGAGTAGGTGCAGACGTGGAGCATGTAGGAGTAAGTGGTTTCAAAATTCAAAGTTTCAAACGTTTTAAATTTGAATTTGGCGACTTTTGAACAGTTTTATGGCAGTTTGGAATCGGTGATTCACGGTTCTTAAGAAATGCGAACCGGAACCGAACCATCCTAATCTGGTTCCGGTTCATGACTGTTCAAGGTTTGGGCGGTTCCAAAACCGGTTCGGTTCTGATTTTTGGAACGAATGAGCATATCTATGTGCGCATGAGAGAGTGCCTCTATGTTATACAAGCTTACTCCTTACAAGAAAAGAGCTTGTAATGTGGGACAAACTCACTTATTAAATTTTAACTCACCTACTTTATGCCTTAATATCTCCATCATTCAAACATCATTTTGGACGAATAAATATACGATTTTGATGTTCCCACGAAGTAGAGCACATTTTCACAATTATCTTTGTCATTCGACAAACGAACCATTAAGAAATTTGTGCCACAAAAAGCACAATTTTCTTCACTTTGTACAATTTTTTCCAACAATAACTAAGCAAAAAAAAAATCAAATTTAACAAAAAATATGTCGAAAACATACACATTCGAAGCAAATGAAAGTGAGAGTTTTAAGTTAAATTTTTTTTATATATATAAAAGACGAGGGCAACTTAGTAATTTTGCAAGAGGCTGCGTTTAGAGTATAGGAGTGGCTGCATTTAACCCCTATGTAAAAAAAAAAAAAGACGACGCTATTAACACCCTAAATTCTTTTAATACACCCCTACATATTTTATTACGAAAATGCCATCAATTAAAACGATTAAATTGTCCTTAGTTCTTTTAAATACACCCACCAAATTCTTAAATTCACCATCTTTTTTAAATCTTATAATCTTCTTCCCTATCTTTTTTTTTTTCAAAAGATAAAATTACTTATTTTGAAAGAGCGGGGCTATTAACACCCCTACCCTCTCTAAATACACCTCCTAATTTTAATTACAAAAATATCATTTTGTAAAAATGTGATACACTAATATTTTTATCCCTTCTAAAACCCTAATCTCCTCCTTTCTTTTTTCTCTCCCTCTCCGACGCCGTCACTCTCTTTTCTCTTCTTTCATTCCTTATTTCCTCCCCTCTACCTCTCTCCTCTCCCTCTGTCACCAATGTTTTCCCTTTTTTTCCTTCTTTTCCTCCCCTCTCCTCTCCCTTCTCACCTTCTTCCCTCCGAGATCTCACCGCCAAACCCACCATCTTCTTTTTAAAAAATAAAAAATAGCAATCTCTCGTTCGGCCATATTTGACCGTTAACTGACTGTTGTTCGTCTAACCCTAACCGAACATCACAGTGAGTGAGCATGACCTAACATACTAGTTTAACATTGGTGTATTTAGAGAGAGATGGGGTGGTATATTTAGTATTTAGTTTGGTAAGATGTGCTCCCTCCGTCCCTAAATTATTGTCTTGTTTAATCCGGGACACAGATTAAGAAAAAATAATTGACTTGATTATTAATATTAGTTTAGTGTGTTGTTTCCTTTAATGCCCAGGTGTATGTGGCCCATAATTAAAGTGGTAAAATGGTAAAATAATGTCTTAAAAAGGAAAGTTTTAAACAAGACAAATTATTTAGAGACGGATGAAAAAGGAAAGGAAAACAATAGTTTAAGGACGGAGGGAGTATATAGTTTAACATGTATACTACCATTGACACAATGAGTGAGCAGGATCTAGGTTGTCGTCGCAGTATCCAATGCCATTATTAAACTTAGAAGCATACATGTTACTGTAACAATTGGACTGGCAAGGCAAGCAGATGTACAAAGCCCTAATCTTGTGTTGCATGCAGTTAGTTCCTTCGTATTGGGGGTGATGGAGGTGAAGAACATCCAATACACGCACCCGTCATTTGGGTGCTTGTTGGAGTTTTTCAATTCCTTGAACCAAAATCATTCTTCTCCATTGTCGACGTGGACAAAATAATTATAAACATTGGAGCTAGGACTAAGAAGGTGCGAAAGGTTGGAGAGAGGTTTGCCATTTAATTTACAGAACTATATATGGGGGATCTGAAGAAATTAGAAAGAATAAAGACATTGGTATACTTTCAAGAAGGGTAAAATAAAAATATATATATATGAGGGGTGTATTTAGTATAGTACTTTCAATAAAGGTCGGTATATTAAGAGAATTTTTATAGGTGTTAACAGCGTTAGCCTAGCTAAAACAAACTTGTTTTTTTGGAGAAAATAATACTTAAATAACTAAAAGAGACATCAAGACCGTTTAATTACCATGCATGCAAAAGCTGAACTTTCATGAAACAAACATGTTGGTAGCTAGGTTCAATAGAAACTATTTACAAGAAAGACACTTAAATCATGAAATTACTCAATCATTCACCAAGAAAGAAAGTCGATCGCCAATCAAGTGGATGATTGATTGGTCTTTTCCTTTTGTGAATAGCAATTCTAGTGGATGATGGATGCGCAAAGAAAACCAAAAGCCTTCATTCAGAAAGTAAGTTGGGAATTAATGGAGAGAGAAAGTTGAGAGACCACTTAACTAGATAGATATGGTCAAAGTTATCGAATCAAATGGTGGGGTTTAGCTTTGGATTTGTTTATTGCATTGGTGGGCTTAGTTGAAACCTATATATATGGGTTTATGACTCGTTTTTTGTATTTAAGATGATTTTTTTATTTATTTTTTATGGTTTTTGCTCTTCAGCTTTTTTTTCGAAGAAAGTTGGTCATGAGATCGTGACTATACACTATGTAATGCTTAAAAGACCCACCCGAGTGGAATTGACCAAATCTTTTCATGTATTATTGCCTGAATTTATTATTAATAAAGAGGATTAGCAGCCTCACTAACTCTTACTCCCTCAGTTCTACTTAAAGAGTTCACGTTTAAAAAATTTAATTATTAAGTGATATATTAGTGTCTTTGAAGTTTGTCATAATTACAAAAATATTTAATCACAACCAAGATAATTATAACACAAGTAGAGGGTAAAGATGAAAGATTATGAAAATTGTAACCATAATTTTTTGAATGTGAACTTTTTAAGTGAAATAACCCAAAATAGTATACTGTACTATTTGACTGGACCGGAGGGAGTATTACATGATGATCCTAAAATTACTACTAAGAGCAAGAACAACAAAAAGCTTAAGTTGGGTAGCTTAAGCTTCTTTTTGATCATTTTATTACAAAAATACCATTAAGCTACCCAACTTAAACTACTCAACAAAAGCTCTCCTTCAACAATGCACAAAATTCAACAATTTTAAATTTAAAGATAGAGAAAGAAATGAAAATAGAGAAAACTTTAAAAATTTATAGAAAATTCATTTGATATCCAAATGAAACAAACCAAATATCTATTTATAGAGAAAAATGTTTACTTTAATTAAAAAAAAAAACATTTTCTTGGAGTGAAAAACAACCAAAAACCGGAGAAGGGGAAAACTTTTGGCGAAAAATTCAGGCGCCGACACGTGGCCTGTCGGGAAAAGGTGTCAGCGGCAGTTTTTTTTTCTTTTTTTCAAATTTTGCTAACCCGATCGCCTTTTGCTTAACTATTAAGCTCCTAATCTACCATTTTGATCCTTTATTGGAAGCCATGCTCCCAAAATACTCCCCATTTGATCCCTTGTTGTTTATGCTCCAAGTCTGAATGATCAATTCCATTTAGTGGTCGATGAATTATTACTTTGGTATTTGGATTAGACACGAGTACCTAAGCTAAGGCCGGCCTCAAATACTACGGAGATGATACACGTTAATTCAGTGTTCCGAGACTATTAATGTCTCGTAGAAATCCCTTAAAGAATGAGTGGAAAATTGACTAATAATGTTTTGATAACTTGAAAATTGCTCAGTTTTCAACATTTTTTATTCATAGATTTCGAGAAAAAGAAAAAACAAAAAAAAAAAAGAGAGAAGAAAATCATCAAAGTGATTTAAACGTTTCATCGATCATCTCATCATTTCCCTGATAACCACAAAATGTTTTGTTTTCTCTTCCCTCTGAAATACCATCTAATTATGCTAAAAGTTGCAGAAATGCGTTAATAAGAGAGATTTTGGCTCCAAAGATTGTATACTAATTTCATCGGCTAACCATAGCCGTGGAAGGACTTTTTTAAGCGCAAGGTTGAACAGAATGTCAAGCCAAATATCTATGAAGGCATTTTCGTGGCTTAATAACTAATGTAAGTGTTTCTTTGGTACGTAATAATCGCGATTCTATTTCATATATATTATTTGAATTACTAATAATTAATTTTAATTAAATTGATTTTGAATGAGATTATCATTCTTGCATACCCAAGAGCATTGTTCTTTTTACGAAAATCTGGCGGTGTAATGTTTTACTTTAGAGGGCATATACTTACATACTTATAGTAGTACGTAAGTACTAAATGGGCCTACCTTTTTAAGTAACAGAGTGTTTTTGGGAGATTTGAACACTCGACCTATCTATTAAAAAAATATGTCGTACCAATTGAGCTAGAGCTCTTTAGTTGAAAATTGGTAACTTTTTGAAAAGTTGCATGCTTTAGAAATTACTGTATTTCGAAGATATTGCAGTAAATAAGGTTCAAAATAGAATGAACTAACGGTTTAGCAAATTAATTAAATTTTACCCATTTCATCATCCTTTCAAAAAGTCTGTTGAAAAAATTAAGGTGATAAATTCCCTTATTACACTAAATTCAAAAGTAGTTTCATATATAGATAAACAATGGTTAAAGAATAAAAAAAATTAACTTTGAAAGTAATATATAAGGGATGAGATAAAAAAGAGATCCACGTCATTTTAAAACCAAGGTACCTACTAGAGCTACAAATGAGTCAAGCTTGGTTCTTTTATTTTCAAACTAGTTTTACACCCGTGCGTTAAACGCATGGGTCAAATACTATCCTATTTCACGGAAAGATAATATTTTATGCAAATACTATCCTAGTTCAAGCTTATTTTCATTGACTCCATCATAGGAAACATATATACTCATTGGTCCAAAATAAGTATCCCCTTTTCCTTTTTAGGATGTCCCAACAAAATAGAAAAAACAGAAGTAGGAGGAAGAAGAAAGGCTAACCTCAACATCCACCAGAAGCAACTCAAAAGATGGAGGAATCTTCATATCATTCCCAGGTTTTACTTCCCACTTTCGTGCTAATCTTACCTTAATCAACCAATCTGATCTTCCTTTTTTAATGTCTTTCAATAGAGTAAAAGTCATTTTATGTTCTTTGGCTGGGAATAATGCAAAGTATATGAAAAAGATAGGAATAGGATGAAAAAGAAACAGATTTAGAAGAAAACTCGTATTATAAACTGGATAAATAAACCTGTTGATATTCCCATTTACTAAATTGGAGAATCCGAAAATAATCTTAAGAGGCAATCACTTAAATAAATATATATCATTGTATCGGTATAAATTCTAAAAAAAATTTATACACATTATTTGTTGGCTTTTCATCTTTATTGCATATCAATATCTTGAAACCAGAATGCTATGTTACCCTAGAAACTGCAACTGCCAATAGCTAAACACTGGTTTCATCAATGTTTATATGTTTTTGTATATACAAATAAAAATAAAAAATAAAATTACTTTAATGAACCAAAATATAATTTGATTAAAAATAAATTATCCAATTTCAACCATTAAAATTAAATCATTTGATTAAAATAAAATTATAAAGTAAATAAAAACAAAATACATATCGATTGACTAAAGTCAATCATCCAATGTCAACCATTAAATGTCTAAAATCAAATATTGGCACATCATATCTTAATCCACCCCACATTTATTGAATGATAAAAATTATAATATATATATATATATATAAAATTAATTACGTGTCAATAAAAAATGGCCCAAATAATTCAAAACGAAAACCCAAAACAAAAACGCAAATGATGCACATATGGGAGCTCAGTGCTCTAACCCTTCCTTTTAGCCTTTTTAGGGTTTCATCCACCGTCTAACGAACATGTAATTTTTTTTCACTAAATAAAACTCATGCAATGATTATAAGTTTCTATATATACAAACAAAAACAAATAAATAAAAATTACTTTAATGAATAGCCAATCATCATTTGATTAAAATTAAATTATCTAATTTCATCCATTAAGATTAAAATTAAATTATATTACATACTTAATTAAGTACGATAAAAAGAAATAAATTTAAGTACAAATCAATTAAAAATGACCCAAATAATTTAAATAATTTCAATAGCTAGAATCTACGGGCCCAAACTAAATGAAACACAAATAAATCGGGCCCAAAACAAAACCCAAAAGGCCCATATATTTATATGTGAGCTCGGTGCATTAACCCTTCGTTAGGGTTCCATTCGCCGTTGCAACTCAAAAACCTAACTCCAAATTTTCTCTTTCATCGTAGTCTTCCAAAAAACTATAACGATCTCTTTCCCCATACGATCACTCTCCCCGAGGTTGGTGAGTGATTGGTACACTCTTCGAGCCGTCAAGGGGTTGCCAAAGTCCGTTGATTGGAGAGAGAAAGGCGTCGTCTGTCTGGTCAAGATATAGGCCAATACGGTGAGCTCTCGTAAACATTCATGCCTTCTAAATAAATACTCCATAAAAACATAAAAATTTATACATACAAATTGGTATTTATTTTAGGTTTTATGTTTTGGTATGTATGTGAGGTCCAAAATTCGTACGTAGTTTTAAGATTGTCAAGGGAATTTTAACAGGGGTATTTATTTGTTGTGATTGGGGTTTTAAAAATAACTTTCTTTGGAGGAAGGAGTCTATTTATATTGTTTTTAATCCTGTTTGTAATCCTTAATCTCCCTGTTCAACTACTTTGGCTAATAGACTTGAGTCACTTAAGTCGGTAGTCTATACAGCCATGGTTTCAAATTTTTTTGTTGTTGAACTTTCTAATTTGTTCTATAGTAGAGTTTGCTCTCTATACTTCGATAACAATGCAATTTACCTATTTTCTCTTCCTTCCCCTAATGCTGACTATTACTTATCGTACTTGTTGCAGGTATTGTGTGATCAAAGAATGTCAACGAACTTATATCAGTACCAATGGATACTGCAAAAACCAAATTATAGTTTGCAGCATGAATTCTTTGATCTATAATTAAAAATTAGGTATAGATTAAGGAAATGAAATAAAATTTCACATAAAGAAGCAAAAGGAAAAATTAAAGCATAAAACCATACCTCAGCGTCATGAAAATTGCGTGTGAACCGAAGTTTCAATGCCCATTGCAGTTTTGTTCATTGATGTCCCTAACTATAATGGAGGCATTCTGTAGCAATGTCTTGCTCAACTTTATGTATTTTATTCAATTTCTAACAAAGAGTGAGTTTTAGAGGAAAGAATCTATTTATATTGTTTGTAATCATATTTGTACTCCTCGATTTTCAAGGGTCATAGTTAGATGATCAATTGAATTTATAATCTAGATGCAGTCAGCAATTCAACTATTCGTATTCAATAAGTTCATGTGAATTTGTAGTCATTAATACAACATTTAATTTTCAAGCTGGGAAATGTTTGAAAGTATTTGCTATTTATTAAGTTCAGATGATTGTTCATTTTTTGAAAGTTCTTTTTGGCGGAAAATTTCCTATTTTAGTAAGTGTGCCAAAATCACTTGCGTCATTATATATATATAGATGAGCTCAAGTTCAACCCAACTTGGGTTACCCAAGGGTTCAGGGTGGTGCTAAATACAGCACTCTCAAAGTGCCAAATATAACACTTTTTCCGACAAATTTACTATTTTGTCCATATTTTTTTGGTAGAAATTTATATTTACAAGTGTTATAGAAATAAGAAAAAAAAAATTTAAAATTGAAAAATTGGACAAGGGCGCCACCCCTTGGCAACCATATTGCAAACATCCACCTAAACTAAGCGGTCATCCATCATTTCGTCAGTTTTTTTTTTTTAACACTTTCAACCCCTAAAATTTACAATTCCGTTAAATAGTTAACGAATTTGTTAAAATTTTAACGGAAGATGGAAGAAGTTACTTCCTTAGGTGGCCATCCCAAATTCCACCCTAGGGGGTCCATTTCCGCTAAATACAAAATGGAGGGTGTTTGGTGTAAATCCTTATTTACATCAAATGAGGGGTAAAATTGTATTATTCCAAGGGGTATGATATTTAGCATTTTTGGGTGTTGTATTTAGCACCTATGTCACTTCATTGAATAAGCTATAAACAAGCTCAATTTGAGTATGAGAGCCGGTTGAACTGAACTTCATTTATACATCGAGCCAAGAATATTTAAGCTTGACTTAATGAGCCTAACAAGATTTTGGTATCTTGAACTTTAATTAAGTCGAATTTGAATCAAGGTCGCGCTGCTCCGTTAATTGCTTTTTACAACAGCAATGCTTTTTAACCACAGTACTTCCAAGTTCCAAGTAGTAGATGATACAAAACTCAATACAAGTAGAATAAAAGCATCAACGCTTTGCTTGGTAAATGAAGTGCTAATCACAATCACCCTAACAAAAATGCTTAAATTACGTTGCCACCACGATGATGTGGATAACTAAATGAGAATTGAAAGAATTATGGAGAAATTCAGGCTGGTCCTTTGATTAATTTTTAATCGTTTTAGTTTTTTATATTTGCTTTTAATAAAAAAAAAATACTTTTGTGGCAAAATATTACCTATACAGTGTCTAAAAATTGCAATGTATTTCATGTCTATTCTGTATTTTTTAAAAACATCGGCGATATATTTTCACAAAAAATAAACTTTTTCAATTGAAAATAAGTACATCAGACTAAGGCTGTCCAATCCAATAACAGAGAAAAAAAAAATACCGGCTAGCAATTTTTATCAAGGAATTATTGGCTTTTGGCAGAAGTCGGTTGGTGGCCCAGAATCAGATTGACTTGGTGAACTAAAATACAATTATGTTTCCAGAAACTCACAGCAGGTGTCCCTTTCTTCTGTTTGATGAATAGTAGTATTGACTTACCCCATCATTACAGAAGAATGAATTTCTAAAAAATTTGAAAAATTGAACCAACAGGGTAGGAAGGAGACGGGACATTAAAACATTGACTTACGTCATCAGTATTTAAGTGTGCCCCGGGGAGGGGGTGGGGGAGAGAATCCCCTTGACTGTTGAAAGTAATTCACCCTATAATTTAAAGTAGCGCGACACCAACAACCCCAATATCTTTAAAAATGAAACGAGACACTATAAGTTTACGATGGAGCAAGAGGACCATCATGATCATAAAAATAAATAAAATTGATTTCAAATTTACTCACGCTGTGTTTATATACTTAATTTTAGTGTTTGAAATTAAAATTTAAAGAATAATTTAAATTCCGTAAATCTGAAATTATTCACTCAATTTAAATTGATAAAGTGAACATTTTGTTTTTAACTTGTGGCGTAAACAAAGACTATATATCCTATGAGGTTAGAAAATGTATTTGAGCAGCCTTTGATCACAAACAAGCCTTATTTCGATATCGAAATTCTTTGGACCAGCTGCTACTAACAACTTAATCGTATTATTCCAATTATTATAGTGCTAGCCAACCTTTACTCTAATATTTTATAATTAACCCAAATTTGTTATAAAATGCAACTACTAATAGAATATCAGTCATATCGCGTACAACTCCTAATTTTCCACACTTGATGTCACGATTCTGGTTATTTTAACTTACATATATATATATATATTATATATATATATATATATATATATATAGAGAGAGAGAGAGAGAGAGAGAGAGAGAGAGAGAGAGAGAGAGAGAGAGAACAAGCAATCATCCAACAAGATCGTACCCAGAACTTACTTCTAGAAATATTATATTAAGTATTTTTCATTTTCAGAGATTATATTTATCTCCTTTGAATTTGAAGGTAATTAATTTCTAATCAATAATATTTGATGTCACTTTCATCTGTTTTATCAAATGTTGCGTAAAAATCTTTTTTGTTCACATTAATAGCTCTAATTGGAATCAATCAAATTAATAATTCAAGCTGTCATTAGTGTTACTTCATGCTAGTGATTAGCATAAAATGTTATTATATTTTTAATTATATGTAAAAATTAATTGTTTTCAATTTAAATGGTCTCAAGGAGCGCCCGTCACGGCGGTCAATTAATTACGTTTAATAATTAATTAGTGACACGTGTGTGTATATATATAGACAATGGATAGAAGAAAGAAAGTTGCAAGACACAATTAACCCATTAAAGAAATATAAAAAGAAACAAAAGAGTCTGCATACTGGCTTGAAGTATACTATATATATATATATATATATATATATATATATATATATATGTTACTTAATTGCAAATATGATCTGGAAAATACTTCTTGTTTCCCCATGGCTTACAAGGAGATTCTTTTAAGTTATGATTCGTTTCTTTTCTCTTTGCTTTTTGATACCTTAATAGAAGAATACTGCCGCGCATGCATGAATTTGTTTTGGTCGTTTATTATTAGTTGTTGCTTTTGTTATGTAACCTAATGGTGTTCATACGTTGTTATTGCACATGCACCCCCATGCATATTCTAGTAAATTGTCTCATCTTCATTCAACAATTTATTATAACTTAAAAAAGAACAATATTAATTGCACTATCATGACAATTAGTTTGAGAGACTATATATTGTAAGGATTAACCCTTTTTACCCAATCTTTATAAATAATTCTATATTTTGCTAATATTATATTCTAGTGGTTTAAGAAACACTCCTTTTGTATTAAAATAGTGTCTCTATTGATTTACTACGAGTTTTAAGAAAGTGTAGAATCAATGTAAATTTTTTTTTTTTTTAAAATAACCTTGAAGTATCCCTTAGTAGTGTTAATTAAAGCAATGGGTGCCTTTTCTTTTTTCTTTCTCACTGTTAATAATGATATTTTAACTAATTTGCTCAATCAATCTTTCTATAAAAAAAAAAGAAGTTATTTTAAAATGTTTTGAAATATAAAATAAAACATTTATTTTGAAACGAAAGGAATAGTTTTATTATGTACATATGATTCTCCCTTGACTGTAGTTATATATTAAATTATTCAATAAAATTGTTAATAGGTCTCAATTGTTTGTTGCCATTTTCGGTGAACTTCCCATTTATGATTCTAGCTCTAGAGATGAACCAAATTATTGTGCATCAAAGTGACAATTCTCAATACTTAATTACTATTTTTGTTCTTAAATAAGTGTTCATTTTTAATATTTACTAAGATTAACAAAATGTAATTTTTACTTCTAGTAGCACATGTATAGTATATGTTCTTAATGTTCACACAACATTAGGAGTCCACAATTAAAACATGATATATGTCAAATATCAAATTAGTAAATTTATACAGAAATATATACTCATTTAAAAACAAGAAAAAATTAACAACGAACGCTCATTTAGGAACGGAGGGAGTATCATTTAGTTGAAGCTACCGTAGAAACCAAAATGAGAAGTAAAATTCAAAAGATTTAAAGTAAATGCAGTAGTTAACTCGAAATCCTAACATATCATATTTCTCGAAAAAGCATAAGTTTCTGTAAATAGGAATTAACTTCAGAAACCCCCAATATCAGTTGTAGTTTTTGTAATGCAAAAAATCCAGAAACCATGGATATAGTTCGGCTAACAGTTATCCTAACTCCTAAGGCACACTTGAAGTACCTTTAATTGTATAAATTAAGTTTATCTTCAAATATCACGTGAGTGGCATTATCTTGTGAAATTCAGGAAATAAATGAGAAAATTTTCATATTTAGCATCTTATCATGTGTTCTTAAAACATATGTACTCTTTCCATGCCAAAAATATTGTTTTATTTGAATTTACACACAGATTTAACAACATCATTAATTAGATCTATTTTAAACCATTTTTTAAAAAAAAATTATTGTTAATTTATAGCACTATTTTTCTAATGACTCTATTAGTCACAAAACTATAAAATACAATTCCCTCCGTTCTAAAAAAATAGACTCATTTAACAAGTTAAACTATGTAAAATTATAACTTTATTTACCTGGCCCCACTAGCTTCTCTCTATTTTTATCATACTTTTTTTGTTCTATCATTATAAAATGAAAGGTCAAAACTCAAAATTCAACCACTAAGAACATTTTCAATCAAATTCTCTAATTTTTCTTACGTGACATGTTTAAATATGAAAACTTCTTTTCTATGTAACAAAAAATATAAAATATTGAGTCTCGTTTTGAACGTGAGTCCTCTTTTAAACGTACTCTAACTCAAAACTCTTTTTTAGACATTCTTTCAAATGTAGCCTTTTTTTTAATTAAAAAAAATTATTTTATCAATGCCAAAATTAGCTGTAAAAATAAAACAATTGGCAGTATATAAATCATAATTGTATTTTTTTTTATTTAAATGTGATAATGTATTTATTGTATTTTTAAAAAAATTAATTTTTAATTATTATTTGATGACGTAAATGAAAAGACATCCTCAACCAACTAGAGGATCTTGTAGAGGATATCTTATCAATTGAATAACATATCATCCCCATCTAAACATTAAATATTTGTATAAAAAATTATTTTATTAAAATATTTTTTCTTACGCAATTTACAATTTTTACTAAATAAATAATAGAATTGGAGAAGTTTAAAATCTGTATACAAGATGTACCCAAATTAGTTTGTCGTAAAAAAAAGCACCTCTCAAGTCAAAACCCTCTATATGTTTTAAGAATCAGTAAAGTATTTACTCCCTCAATCCTTAATTCTTATCTTATTTGATTTGATATATAGATTAAAAATATAATTATTTTAATTATTAATATTAATATAATATATTTATTTTTAATATCTATATATATATATATCATCTATAATTAAAAAAATAAAAATAAAATTGTAAAAGTAATTTTTTTAAAAAGTAAAACTTTTAAATAAAATAATTATTTTAAAATGAATAAAAAAAAAAGATAATAAATTAGGGAACGAGGGAGTAACTGTTTTGCTGTTTCCTATATCTCCACCAATTCTCCCATTTGGGCGGGTTTTACCCCCGTCGTCATACTACTGGTTAGTTTACCCACGTTTAGATATTTCTACTGTTAATAATTGGAGAAAAAAATGTACACGTTTGGTCTTGGAATGCGCACAACGATTTTGTGCTTTTTCCGACACCAGAAACACCACCTATTCAGCTACGCGTGCCAACAATTCCATTCCAGAAGATCACACAGACTAGTGAAAAAACAGAAGCGTGGGGTCACGCGCATGAACTGAGCGTAGTTGTTTCTTTCCCCGGCTATTGAATTACAGATAAAAATTACTCCCTCTATTCTTTAATTATTATTTTATTTAATTTAGTACACAAATTATGAAAAATTAATTAATTTAATTTTTAATATTAATATAATTTATAATTTTTTTTAATATTTATATATACGTAATTTATAATTAAAATAAAAAAAATATTCTAAATTTTTTTTAAATAAAATAATTATTTTAAAATAAATTTAAAAAAAAATAATTTAGTGACGAGGGAGTATTAAAACAGTCCACCTGTTTGAACAAAGCTAGGAGTATTTTTTTTAAGTCAATGTAGGCGGCTCTCACTCTGTAGTCGGTGCGTCGCACACCGACTTGTTTGCGCTATCCGACAGCTCGCACTAGTTAACAGTAAGCCAAACATCAAATCAATATCAATGAATGGATCCATTTATTATTAAAATGATAATAATTGAAATGATTTATTTTGAAAAGGATATGAAGTGGAAGTATGAAGTGCACTTGTTTGGTACTGTTCATTTTAAAGCTAAAACAAATCAAATCGTCTACTCATCTCTTCGCTTTTTGGCACATTTGAATCTCATCATGGCATCTTCTTTTCTCTTTCCCTTCATCCTTTTTCATTTCCCCTTTATTTATATTTGTGCACTTATATATGTTCATTGCTTTTGTATTTTAATTTTTTTTTTTAAAAGCGCAAGATTTTTGGCACGATGTAGTGCTTTTAGTTTTACTTTAACAGAGAAAAATTTCATTTTGATAAATCACCTAATATCTATATGTTGACATAAATAGCTATACCAGTAAAGCTACGATGACAAGCAGGAAAAAAAGGGGGTGCTGCTTAAAATGGTTAATGTTCTTTGTTTTCTAATTTAGGGAAGAAAATGATGCAGTGCTTTTGTTGCAAAGGTTTTTTAGCCGAAAGGTTTGTTTAATGGATAAACGACAAATTTTGCTCTAATGTATATGAATGAATATTGATGTTTACTCTTGAAGATTTTTTTTTTTTTTTTGGTTTTTTTAAAGATGTTTTCAGGCCTGAAAACTCTAAATTAATCTTCTGAATCAGGTCACACCATAAGGGCTGTAATGGTCTTTCACAAAACATTAACACAACTGTATTCCCATAAATCTCGAAGTCAAGACCTATGAAACTCTTTATAGGTGAATGTGTTTTGTCCTTCAACAAGATGCTCGAAAGAAATAAATATTTTGTTGCTTCAATTCCAAATGAACTCCAAATTACTTGGGATTTACTTATAACCATTTTTTTCTCACGTTTAGTTATCCTCGCTATTAGCTTAAACAGAATGTACTTATCCTTCTAAAAAATTATACTTTGACTTATTGTTTGGCTTTAAATTTAATTATCACAAATAACTTTTTCTCTTGGAAGTAGAACATATAATATATCCTTATTCTAGTGAAACTATGATGATACATAAAAAAAGGGTTTTAAATGGTTAATATTCTTAAGGACAAACTACCCAAATGGTGCATTCAGCCGTTAATTTTTTTAGATTTGGTCATTTTATGCTGCAAATAGTCCCTGAACTCAAACATTGTTCGGATTTGGTCCTTCTGTCAAGTGCCGTTAATTTTTTTCTGTTAAGTCACGTCACGTGAATAACACTTGCATTTTGGCAAGGGTAAAAATGTTATTTTCTCCTAGAAAAGTACAGGGACCAACTGTTTGATGATTTCAGACGTCTTCTTCGGCACGGGTAAAAATTTTAGGCGACAATTTTTCTCTTCTTCCACCGTGCCAAATTGAGAGGACTCGTTTTGAACAAGGGGTAGCCTGTTGCAGTCCCATCATCCTTCAATCTGGGAAAAGGGACCAACATTACTCCTCTTCCGTCGCTGCTTCGAAACAACAATGACGATCCACAAAAATCCAAAGGCTAAAACCAAAACCCAGATCCCCAATCCTTCTACTAACAATCTTCATTGCCGCAATTGCTCTCCTGTATCTTCTTTCTTCACTGTTCTCCTCTAATGGGCTCTCCTCAATTTCCACTTTGGATTCCCTTTTTATGCTAGAATTGATTCACAGATCCCTTCAATGACACAAGCTTAAGCGACGACGTTTTAGGGCCTAACCGATCATCGCGACCTTCGTAGAGTCTGGTTTAGTACAAAGACAAGAGCAAAACGGAGAGAGAGAGGAAGAAAAAAAAAATGAGGAGTCGGGAGTATAGATTTGGCCAGTGTGTGTGTTCTCCCGTAAGTAGAACGCAAACCTTCTCTCCAATCCCCATCTCTCTCTTCTAAAACAGAGTTGCGTATAAAGAAAGAGAGAGAGAGGAAATCGGAAAGGCCCTTCATTCATTCTAATGGCGAAAAAGAAAGCAACGATGACACTGAAAGACTTCCATGGCGGTTCAATCCCTTCTGATCTCCCCCTCCCTTCCGCTCCTGATGTGTAAGTTTCTTTTCTCTCCTTTCCCTTCAATTCATTCATTTCCCCCCTTTTCAGATTCATTCATTTCCCCCATTTTCAGATTCATTCATTTCCCCCCTTTTCAAATTCATTCAATCTCTTCAATATTCGATCTTTATTTATGCTTTAGATCTGATCTTTATGCCTCCATGGCTTCTCTGCTCAACTTCGTAGTGTGTGTGTGTGTGTGTGAGAGAGAGAGAGAGAGAGAGTAGAACGTGTGTGAAGAGACTTAATGGAAAATGACATTTTTACCCTCACATGCATCACACGTGATGAGACTTAACAGAAAAAATTTGACCGAATTGGACGGAAGGACTAATTGCCTAAAAGGTTTTAGTACAAGGACGACTAACATCAAATTTTTTGCAAAAGGACCAATCCTGAAAAAGTGAACTTCTAAAAGGACCATTTGGGTAGTTTGTCCTATTCTTAACTATCCACACTGTACACGTAAATTGCATATGAAAGTTTACCATTTTATCATGAGAGGTGCTAAATGACACCCCCCCCCTTTATGCTAAATGACACCTCCTCCCTCTGGAAAGTGACTCTTTTGCCCCTCACTTTCAACTTAAAAAAATGCAAAAAGCCCCCTGTACTTTAAAAAAAAACTGAAAAATTGAAGAACCGCCCAGACTAGGTGGTCTTATACTAACGGATCCGTTAAATTTTTTTTTTCAATTTAACCCCTTAAATTCAGAATTCCAAAAACTTAACGGATTCGTTAAATTTTTAACGGCATATTAGGAGGACCGCCCCTCCCTAGGGGTTTAATGCAATAACACCGCCCACCCCTAGGGGTTTAAAATGTTTAAACCGCCACCCTTGGGGGTTTGATTTTTTTTTTCAGTTTATATAATTTTATATAATTATTAATATATACATAATTTTATATAATTATTAATATATAATTTTTGTTTATAATTTTAGTTTAATATGTAATTTTATAAAATTTAATTTAAGTTTATAAATTATTAATATATAATTTTATATAATTATTAATATATAATTTTATTTAATTATTAATATATAATTTTATTTTATAATTTTAATTTTGAAATTAATATTATTGTTGATTTAATTAGTAATATATTTATAAACTAAAATTTGCACAAATTAATATAAAATTAATTTAATATATAATTTTACGTAATTTAATTTTAGTTTATAAATTATTAATATATAATTTTATATTATTTAATTTAAGTTTTTAATTTAATATATTTGTTTATTTAATAGTAATAAATTATAATTTTATTTATAAAACAAATAAAGGGTGATTTATAATAATTAATAAAACATAAAGGTTAAAACTATAAATATAAACTTTTCTAATAATTAAGGGCATAATAGTAATTTATTAAAAGGGAGGTGTGATTCAGCATAAAAGGGGGTTGTGGTTTAGCACCTATGTTTATCATTGTTACCTGTTTAGGGAGGAAACAAAATGAGTGATTTAGGCCAAATTTTTTTTTAATAATAATTAATAAATATTAAAAAACTAAACAACAACTTTTGCTCCAATAATTCAAACGTTAACTGTTAGTATATGAATGATACAGCATGTTCTCAAAATAAATACATTGCGATCCGTATTCATTACCTCGATGATATATATATATATATATATATATATATATATATATATATTTTTAAATTTTTAAATAACACTTTTTAATGGTTGAGGTAAAAGATACTGTAAGAAAGATGTAGCCAATGATGGAGCAAAGCAGCTAATGGTTTCCTAAAATTATTTTTTGACAGGACAATATATAAACAAAATTGAAATTAAAATATTTCTTTGAATACTAAATCCAAAGTTTAAGCAGAAAAACCAATATTAGAAGGTCGTATTTCAACTTTAACACTTCATCGTTAAATACGTAAAATAGTATATATTCTTCCAAGGCCGATATACTTGTAAAGTGTAAACGATACAAACATCGGGTGGTAAAGAAGCTTCTATTTTATTTTGCCTTTTCTTTTAGTTTAAAGTAAAGTAAATAAAATAAAATAAAATAAAATCCATTAAAAGGCGGCCGTTACAACTAAACTGATTAACTCCACGAGACAAACAACTCTGTCCAAACAAATGTGAACGAACGCCCACCAATTATTAAAACTTGGCGCACTCTTTCCAAGTCTTCTCCCCTTTCCCAGTCTTATTCACAAGACTTTCAAAGAACATCATCCTCCGGCATCCCTCCACTATGTCGACGGCCAACCCTTCCCGGAGATACCTTCATTTCCTATCCTTACTCTGTCTCCTCTCTCTTATCTCCGCCGCCGCCAATTCCAACGAGCTTCAACTTTTATTAAACATCAAAAGCGCTTTCCAAAAATCAAACACCAAATTATTCGAATCTTGGGATTCGAATAATTCGGTGTGCACTTTCACAGGAATCACTTGTAATGAAGACGGTGCGGTCAAAGAAATCGAACTTTCGAATCAAAAGCTCTCTGGTATAATTCCTTTTGATTCCATATGCCAACTCCAATCATTGGAAAAGCTATCCCTCGGCATGAATTGGTTTTACGGACCCGTAACGGAGGATCTCAACAACTGTGCTCGGTTGACTTACTTAGATATCGGCAACAACCACTTCTCCGGCCCTATTCCGAGTATATCTTCTTTGAACGGATTGATGTATCTCTACGCGAATCAAAGTGAATTTTCAGGTCCGTTCCCGTGGAATTCACTTTCTAACATGACGAATTTGGTTGTGTTAAGCGTAGGAGACAATCCGTTTGATGAAACTCCGTTTCCAACCGAGGTGTTAAACCTCAGGAAATTGAATTGGCTGTACATGGCTAATTGCAGCATCGGTGGTAAAATTCCCTCCGGAATCGGAAATCTCACCGAGCTCATAAACTTGGAACTTTCCATGAATTATCTCTCAGGTGATATTCCTAGTGAAATTTCGAAGCTGGCTAAGTTATGGCAGCTTGAGCTTTACAGTAACGAATTGACCGGAAAGCTTCCGGTTGGATTCAGAAACCTTTCAAATCTCCAAAACTTTGATGCTTCGAGTAATCATCTCGAAGGCGATCTTACGGAGATTGGTTTTTTGAATCAGCTTGTGACTCTACAACTGTTCGAAAACAAGTTCGCAGGTGTGGTGCCACCGGAGCTTGGAGAATTCAAGCAGCTGGTGAACTTGTCTTTGTATACAAACAATCTCACCGGTTCGCTTCCTCAGAATCTCGGCTCGTTGTCCGACTTTAACTTCATTGATGTATCGGAGAATTTTCTCACCGGTACAATACCGCCTGACATGTGCAAGAACGGGAAGATGTTGGAGCTTTTGGTGCTTCAAAACAGACTCACCGGTGGAATCCCGGCGAGTTATGCCAACTGTAAGACATTGACTCGGATTCGAGTTAGTAAGAACTCACTTTCTGGTGTTGTTCCTGGTGGAATTTGGGGGCTGCCGGTTGTTAATATAATCGATATCGAATCCAATCAGTTGGAAGGTTCAATTACACCTGATATTGAAAATGCAGCGTCTCTAACGCAAATATTTGCTGCAAACAATCGATTATCCGGTGAATTGCCGGTGGAGATTTCCAAAGCTTCAAACCTGAACCTAATTGACTTGAGTCACAATCAGTTTTCTGGTAAAATTCCGGAGACAATTGGCAAATTGAGTCAACTGACGCGCCTTCACTTGGAAAACAACATGTTCACTGGTGCTATACCAGATTCCATACGGTCTCTTCAATCTCTGAGTGACATAAACATGGCGCGGAATTCACTTTCTGGCCATATACCCGCAGCTCTGGGGTGGTTGCCCACTCTTAACTCGTTGAATTTGTCGGCAAATCAACTCCAAGGTCATATTCCGCGGAGTTTGTCATCTTTGAAGCTAAGCCTTTTAGACTTATCACATAACAAACTGACTGGTCCAATCCCGGAATCTCTTTCCATTGAGGCTTACAATGGTAGCTTTGCTGGTAATAATGGACTATGTAGTCAGAAGGTTACATCTTTCCATCGATGTGCTTCTGATTCCGGTGTCTCACGGGAGGTCCGAATCGCTGTTTTCACGGTGGGGTCAATTGCTATTTTTGGGTTACTTGCATGTTTCTGTTACTTGAAGAAGAATCAAAAGGATCAGGACCGTTCACTGAAGGAAGATTCTTGGGATGTTAAATCATTCCATGTGTTGAGCTTCACGGAGGGTGATATTCTTGATTCAATCAAGCAGGAGAATGTAATTGGAAAAGGCGGGTCTGGAAATGTATACAGAGTTGGGCTAAAGAATGGCGTAGAATTGG
Organism: Platycodon grandiflorus; assembly: GCA_016624345.1. NCBI lineage: Eukaryota > Viridiplantae > Streptophyta > Magnoliopsida > Asterales > Campanulaceae > Platycodon > Platycodon grandiflorus. The sequence goes on from CM028362.1 coordinate 31,508,806, forward strand.
CAGTGAAACACATTTGGAATACAGATTCTGGTGGCCGGAAGATGTCTCAGAGTAGCACTCCGATGCTGGGAAAGCGTTCCAAGACCCACAAGTCATCGGAATTTGATGCAGAAGTAGAAACACTGAGCTCGATTCGACATGTTAATGTGGTGAAATTGTACTGCAGTATTACTAGCGAGGACTCGAGCTTGTTGGTGTACGAGTATTTGCCTAATGGGAGTTTATGGGATCGGCTGCATACGTGTAAGAAATTGGCCCTTGATTGGGATACAAGATATGAAATTGCTGTTGGAGCGGCGAAGGGGTTGGAGTATTTGCATCATGGGTGCGAGAGGCCGGTGATTCACAGGGATGTTAAGTCAAGTAACATACTATTGGATGATCTTTTGAAGCCTCGGATTGCTGATTTCGGGCTTGCTAAGATTGTTGAGGCGAGTTCAAGCAAGGATTCAACTCATGTCGTTGCTGGAACACATGGCTACATTGCTCCTGGTAAGCTTTTTTTGGATTATCTACTTAATTACTCGTATATCACTAATTTGTAGAGATTTTATTTTGGTTATCTGCTGTTCTGATTTGCAATTATGAATTGTGCAGAATATGGGTACACATACAAAGTGGATGAGAAGAGTGATGTGTATAGCTTTGGTGTTGTGTTGATGGAGCTTGTGACTGGAAAAAGGCCAATCGAGCCGGAGTTTGGAGAGAACAAGGACATAGTGAATTGGGTATGCGGCAAGCTGAAGAACAAAGAGAGTGTGTTAAGCCTGGTGGACTCGAGCATCCCTGAACCTTATAAGGAAGAGACAATTAAGGTGTTGAAGATTGCCATTCTGTGCACCTCGAGGCTTCCAATGGTAAGGCCTACAATGAGAACGGTGGTTCAAATGCTGGAGGAGGCTGAGCCCTGTAAGCTAGTTGGAATCATTGTTAGCAAAGACGGTGGTGCCAAGAAAGCAGAAAACAAGGGGAACGACAAAATCTAATCCAAGCCGTTTCGCCCCTTAAAAATGGTCATTTTGGGTGCTTTGAGATTTACAGATACATCAAATTATCTGTGGAGCTTGAAACTGGAGACCTTTGTAACATAGTATTAGCCACTGTATAGTGTTCCTCGCTGTTTTTTTTTTTGAACAAGAACAATAATATATATATTTGTTTGAATGCTTTGAATGTGAAATAACTTCCATTCAGATAGTTCAAACTTCTCAGTCTAGGGCTTTGCTAGTTTGGCAGCAGACACCTCTTTGGAAACACACTACTTGATACAAGTAACAACAAATGTAGAGATCAAATGCACGATCATCCCAGGGAAACAACCTTAACCTGCGTATGTATGTTTTCCAAAATTGGAATGATCAATGCTCTCACAAGAATCGGCTTTTAAGGACAGACGTTAACAATGCTTACCAACAATCTTATAGACGCTTCTTAGGAAGATTTAGACATCCCTCTTGATTAAGGCACAAGTGCTTAAAGTTACCAAATACAGTAATATTATGCAGCAAATTAAATCACTCGGAAATTTAGAGTCTTCTTCATTAGACCCTGTGGTGGTCGACTTTAAACGTATCACATATTGGCAAGTTGCATAATGCATTTGTTTTAAAAGGCACAAGCTTTGTCGCTGGTATATATTAAGCTTTTTTCATTTTCCCCTTCCTTTCTCTTCCACATTTTCTCATTTTCAGTTAACTCCTTTCCAATGCCTTACTGCAGATGATTATGTAACATCAGGAAAAATACAAGACATTCATGCACTGTGTTACACGATTTTGATTTTAATATGCTCCCAATTTTACATATCACACAGTTGCAGACCAGGCAATAACCAGCGTACGTACATATATATATAGACTTTTCTTTGCACTGTGTAAGGATCAGAACCGTTTTCTCCTTGCGATCCAATTGGCTTTACTACCTTTAAATTTATGGTGCTCCTGTCTCCAACACTAAAAAAATTTGATGTAATTTTTAATTGATTTGCTTTTTAGGTCTTTTGCCTTTCTTTTAAGGAGGACACCTTGTCCTCAGTACCCTCCATCGTATTTCTCTTTTCTGTCATGATGACATAGTTTCCTACAAGAAATCACTACTAAGAACATGTAATTGAGTTTGATAGGGAATACAAAGTCAAATTATTTTTGGCTTGACTAATCTTAAACAAGCCTCTAACTAATTAAAGAACCAACAGCAGGCCAGAGGTTGCTTCGTTCATGTCATAGCTGTTAATGAATCCTAGCAGAGAAACATTTATATCAAGTGCAAAAGCATTGTGGGACTGTGGGAGTGATATAATTCACAAGCGGCTACACAAATAACAGCGTTAGACAATGTCATCTGGAATCATAGTGTATTAGGCTTATTGTTATTTTGTCGTACCATACTGTTCCTTCCCGTTTCTAGGGCCTATGACAACATAATACACTTTGCATGCTTATTTCAAAGCCCCATTTTTAAGTATTTCAAGATAACTGCTACGTGTAATGGAATTTTTTCTTGTCCAGTTAGTTTGTATTTTTTGAAGGCTCTGAATGATCAACATCACCATCACCATGGTCACATATGACATATCTATGTCATAAAACAATCAATATTACTGCATATTACAGGTACGAACACGAAGCAAACCATCCCTTACTCTTGTCGAAAGAACTTACAGTATTTTGAATATATTTGGGATTGCCCCTAGAACACCTTTTGTTTTATGAACCAACTACTACAGCGAGAAATTGTTGTGATCATTACTCAATATCGTTACAGGGTGGATAATATATAGCCCTCTCAGAACTTTTAACTAACGAAAAAGTGTTCATTCCAGAAATTCATAGAATAGTCAACACGACGTTTTCTCACAAAATTTTCAAACTCAATCCATCTCAAATAGTCTAGTTCATTTAAGAGTGTTGAAAAAGGTGGGCGACAATAGTCCAATCGACTTCAGTGGTTTAGAACCATGGAGCGGTCACCCACGGCATAAAACCTCAAGACTTGCCTTAACTAGTGATGATAAGTTCTTCACCAAATAGTTTTCCAAGAACCTCTCGTCCATATCGAGAGAGTGAAATTTGGGGCAGCTAAGACAATCTTATGTTCTAGTTCATGAAGAATTTTGACAATTAGTGTTATTTTCAGGCTTTTTACAGCTGGTGCAGAGACATTGAACGTAAACTCCTTGTCCACTGCAAGATGTCCTTCTATGAATGGATGGATATTCAAGAACGGGGCAGGCAGCTACAAAATAGTTTCTCAGTGAGTTCTTTTAATTTGGAGGATTTTCCAAATCAACGCGAGGACTTTTAGACATTGTAAACAAAAGGATGTAGGCATAGAGGAATGTTCATGACAGAATAATGATCAACAGGTAGAATTGTAATACCCTAAGTTCTTTAAATGTGCATTATGTTTACTTGATTGCATTATTGCCATGATAAGCATGTGTGTTAGGTTCATTTGAATAGCATGTGGAGTGACTTACACCATGATTTCATGTGTTTAATATGTTTGGTTTGTGGTTTAATCATTCATACTTGTATTACATAACATTCTAGTCTTGTTATATGTGAACTTGGATGAGTTTTGATGTGTTTTAAACCTTGTTAGAAGTTAGAATCATGTTAGGATGGCTTATGAACACTTTGGAAATATTTTAAAACATTTTTGAACTCCCAGATAGCGCCTCAGCAGACCCAGCGCGCCCTAGCGCGCAACAACCAGCAGTTTTGCAAAAAATCAGAAAAAAGTTCAGGACCTGGTGCGCCTTAGTGCGCAGCGCCGTAGCGCGACTGTACAGACACAATTGTGCATAATTTTGTAATTTCAACTTTTGCCTTTTAACCTTGGTTGACCCAACTTAAATCGTACCCAAGACCCTTGACTAGATTCTCTCCCTAAACCTCTAAGAAAACCTTAAACACTCCCACTCTTCATCCATTTCCTCCATTAGAGATTAGAGAGTCTGTGTGAGGAGATAGTGTGAGATTGGTGTGTGTGCTTCTTATTCTCTCAATCCAACCACTTGATTTTCAATCCAAGACCACCATTGTGTTGCTAAGGACTAGGAGACCATTGTAAAAGGCTTTGATTTCATCTTTGGTTGGTTTAAGTGTCCATTCCAAGTAAGTTACTAAACCCCCTATGTATGCTTAAAAATTGCTAAATATTTGTCATCAAGTGCACATGCATGACTTGTATACTTGGTATTTTCATGTCTAAATGATATGTTGAGGTGTATAATATGTTCATGTGCTAAGTGTTGGGTTTGGATGATGTTGCATGTTGAAATTAAGTGATCAACCATAGAATTGAACTAAAGAACAAGTTAGAGACTTTAAATGGAAAATTTTGCATATAGCAATTAAACCCAAAATTTGAGAAGTGTAGTAATGACTCTAAGAAGTTAATTTTTAGTTAGAGTAACAATTACCGAACAACATGTTAAAATCCTACGAAAATTAGAGTTCGTTTGATATGGATTTTGGTCATCCGAGTAATTGATACTGGTAAATTAGAGACTTGTGATTTAGTTCTATTGTGGTGGTTTAAAGTTCATGAAACAATATGTTTGATGATAAATCTTGGTAGAATAATATAATCTACTTGACATGTATCAAGTTCAGTTGGCATTTGTGGTTTTAATCAAGATGGGACGACTTATAGTCTCTACAAATCAATGTTTGTGATCGCTATAAGTCATCGTACCAGAGTCCACACACCCCTCCTCTGTTGGCCACAGTTGAAAAGTAGCCCCACTGTTATAGCAATACACCCGACTTTGGCTTGCTAGTTGAACCCGATGGTATTAATTAAGGACGTTAATACTACGTACACGGTTATCGAGGCACGTGTTGGTTGTTTTGTGTATTGCAGAAGTAACGCAAAGTTAGAAGAAAGAGAAATGATATCCTTTACTATGTGGTTTATTTATTAGCACTTATGTGAACATCAAGGTGCTATGTGACTTATGTGAATTGTAAATCAATAATGATGTTACATGTTCAGTTATGGTATGTAAATGATATTACCATGTTATGTTTATCACTTGAGCATTATGTCATGTCATGTAATTACATTTAATAACTTATTGAGTTTCGAGTCACCCCATTTGTTATTTATATATTTTTCCTTAAATTCGAGCCAGCCTAGTGGTTCCTGGTAGGATTGCGTATAGCTCAAAGGTTGTCTTTTGTTGTGGACTCTTGAAGCTTGTTCATAGTTAGTAATATTTCTTTTGGTGAAGACAATGGTTGTGTAAAGTTATGTAAACTTTACTTGGGTAGTATTTGTATTTGTTGTAAACCTTATATTCTTTTGGTAGCCGACATATGTATGTCGTGCTTGTGTATATTACCTTGTTGTTAATTTAGTTTCTTTCCCGAGCATGTTGCGGCTCGTAGTATATATTGTTCTCTGGCATATTGTGGCCGTGGTGGTTGTTATTGTTTGGTTGTTTCCCGAGTCTTAGACTTATGGTTTTTATTAGTTAGATTCCGGCTGTAGTGTCGTCGAAGACTTGTTTATTATTATCACATGTTTTATCAGTTGTGTTTTATAGTAAGTATGGGTGGTTAAGTCACGTGCTTTTCTTGATTGGTTGTGTCGTTGTGTTGTTTGGCAAACCGACCTTGGGGTTTCGTATAGAGATCCGGGTCGAGGCGTCACAAGAATTAAGCCATCTATATCTATATATATACTCCCTCCATCCCTTAATTATTGTCTTGTTTAACCCGGCACACGGATTAAGAAAAAACAATTGAGTTGATTATTAATATTGGTATAATGTGTAATTTTCTTTAATGCCCATGTGTATGTGGTCCATAATTAAAGTAGGCGAAAAAGTAAGGGTAAAATGGTCAAAGTGATGTCCTAAAAAGAAAGTTTTCAAACAAGACAATTATTTTAGGACGGATAAAAAAGAAAAGTAAGACAATAATTTAGGGACAGATGGAGTATAAAAAGAGAGGTGCACCAAATCTGGAAAGTTCCTACCAAAATGCATTTTTCAGATTTGGAACCTCTTCATTTAAGCTTTGGAAACTGACAATTAACCAAGTAAAATGTATATGTAACTAGATTTTGTGCCCGTACCTATGACATGGCGTCAGTATGTGACCGGATCAATGTATGCTCGAAATTAATGTATGCTCAAAATTTTGTAGGTGGTGAGTATGTCTAACACGGTGATCATGCAATTCTATGTTTCAACATAATAAAAAGAGAGCTTGTAGATCTTAACGCTAATTTTTGCAATTCTGTGTGTTTAACATATTAAACTTTAAGAAAATAACTTAGGACTGTACAGGATATCATAGCCAATTAGCTCTAGAGGTTCTAAATCCAATGAGTACACTTAACATAAAATGTAAAAGCAATTTTTTTCAAGCTAAATAAAAGAAAATTGAAAAAAGAAGCCAATATCAAAATTGATTGGCACATAAACATTTTAAGATCTAAATCAAATATTATACATAAGATTTCTATGCATAATAAAAGGCATAAAATCTGTAGATCACCCTGCATCACATTCTACAGGGATTGAACTCATTGGAGATAGTGAAATTGATGTCAAATCAGATGATGCCAGTTTAACTAAGGGAGCATTGTCACACATATATATGATTGAGAACCTCCTAATCGTAATGGATAGCGCAAGGGAACTTCTTGATAAGATGCTATTATTGAAACAGACTGCAAGAGTACCGGAAAAACTTTATGTTATTTGGCGTAACAGCTATCTAACAAAACTATTGAAACACAAACTCCACAATTAAATGAATATCAAATCCCACTCCATTTCCTTTCCCTTCCTTCCAGAAGAGAGTGTTTGTGGTAGGAAAAACTTTTATGTTAATTGGTGTCGCAGCTAGCTAATAAAAATTTGAAACATTTAAACACAAACTCCACAATAATATGAATATCAAATCCTACTCCATTTCCTTTTACTTCCTTTCAGAACTGGTGTTTGTGGTAGGTATGCATTGGACAATCTCAATAAGAGTACATATGGATGTGATCAATGCGACTTGCTAAAGCAAATTAAAATTACTGTGGCCTAAGTAGCTGAGAACACTTATTTTCTTTTCTTTGTTTCTTTCTCTTTTTATTTTTTTATTTTTCTTAGTATCAACAGAGAACAATAAGTACCCTTTGACTAATAATAGGTAAAGAGAAAAGTACACACATGTCCAACATTACACAGAGAAAAAAAAAAGGACCTTGACACTGCTACTATTCATACCCTGCTTCAATCAGGTCAAGAGATCCAAATCAAATTCGAGATTCAATCTCGAAACTTATCTGAATTTACTCAATCCCAAATTGCATAAGTTGTCAAAATTCACAGTACATGCAACTGATTCAATCGGGTTGCTTAGTTTGAACTCTAAATTTAAACTTTTTATGTTAGGTGTACAAATTGGATTTAGAACCTCTACATCTTATTAGCTATGATATCCTGTAGCTCTTAAAGACATATGCTACTTTCTTAAAGTTGAATACGTTGAAACATATACTGTGTTTATTTTGGATTTTTGTTAATTATTTTTCATAGAACTAACTCCATCAAGTTTAGTTAGTAGCTTTATGTATCAAACTAAATAAAAGAAAATTGAAAAAGGAAGCCAATATCAATATACATTTTCACTTTAGAGATTAGCATCTTGGTGATGCCTTTCTCTTTCAACCAAAAATGCAAGCGTATGAAATCAAACTGAATCGATTCAGAACATTGAAGGAGAAAGACAAAGGACGAACCTGCCGAATGCTTTTGATTTTTTGATGAATCAATTTGGTGCCGTGCGTTTCGAAATAAATTGATGGAGAGAATCGAGTGGGAGGTGTGTAAGCAACAACAATTTCAAACAAATCAGTTTAGGAACAAAAACCAATTTCAAACTAATCGGGTTAGTAACAAAAACCAATTTGATACACACAGTCAACTCATGTAAAGTAATTAAAAAGTGTTCAAACAGACCAGCACAATTATTGTGCTCGACAATGAAAAATCGATAATGAAAAGGGATACATCAATTGATGTTGCTGTATCCATGTGTGTGTGTGTGGCTGCTGCTATATGTGTGTGTGTGTGTGTGTGTGTTGCTGCTACTGCATTTTTGTGTTTGTGTGTGTTGCTGCTACTGTATTTTATGTGTGTGTTTGTGCATGTGTGTGTGTGTGTTGCTGCTCTAGTATATTGAACACTTTTACTTCTCTACATTTCTTTTGAATTGTAATTAGGGGTGGCAATTTGGTCGTGCTGGGCTGTTAATGGGCTGGCACGTTAAGACCAAACACGAACACGACTCGTTAAGCTTAACGGGCCTATAATGGAAACCCAAACACGACACGATTAAAGCACGAAAAGCCTGACACGGCCCGTTAGGCACGATAGCACGACTGTCATACTAGTTCAGGCAAGCCCGTCAGGCCCGTTAGTAAAAAAAAAACATTAATTCTTATCGGACTAGCCCGAACACGGCACGAACCCGATAATATCAACAGCCAAGACTTACTAAAATTAAGTTTAATCAACGACCAAGATTTTTTCAGGGATAATATCACACGGATGACCATTTTATCCGGCTAGCCCGAACACGGCCCGATTTTAGCGAGCTGTTATCGGGCCAGCCCAATAACAGCCGGAACCAGATAAAGCTCGGCCCAACCTTATAATTTTGTGTCATGTTCGTTTCGTTCATTCGTGTCATGCCTCAAATTGCCACCCCTAATTGTAATAAAGTTATATCTTATTAAAGAGAACTATCATGTTATCAAAAAGAAAGAAAAAAAAAAGAAAAAAAAAAAGAAAAAAAAAAGGGGAAGAAACAAAGGAAAAGACTTGAATGGAGAATATTTCTCCAACCTTCTTGCATTCAGAAATCGTCAAGCCTTGATACTATGAACAAATAAACTTAAGACATGAGAGGATTCCACATGGTCTTTGCAAGGAGGGATGGTTAAGTGGTTATAAGGTCTGAAGAATGGTCTAAAGAGAAAAGTTGATTGAACATATGGATCCAGCACTACAAGAAAACAGGGCAACTGAAACGGAATTTTTCGTTGCAAATTATGAAAATCCGTTACAAAACGTGTATTGAAACGAAAAATACCCGTTGCAAATTCAGTCACAATGAGCCTTGTCGCAATCTTGAATCTTGAATTTAAACATACAGGTAAATGACGTAATAGAATTATAACAATATTTGAAATAACTTTAGAAGCAGCTTACATAATTAGCAAACCAGCTAGTAAACTCCTTCTTAAGTCTAGTGGACATAGTCTGCGCATCTATATTTGGCATCACATCTCTCACTTCCTTTTCATATTCCCTATTGCAAGGTTACTTATTAATTATTATGCATTTCTTTAATATTTTAATTCAAATAATAAAGCTATATATTATAAATTTATACTTACAAAACAAAGGGTTCGATCTCTTCACAGTTTAATAGTACGTAAAGGGACGCGGCTGCTAGCTCATTGCCCGACAAATATTTAGAACCAATATGCCCAAACGGTCTTCCTGGATAAGTGAAGACCGATAAACGGTCGTTGGCTTCAATTTCACCACCATCATCATTCCGCTCAACCCTAGTCGACTTCGAACCAACACCAACCTCAAAATAGTGAGAGCAAAAGATAGAGGTTTCTTCTATCAAATATGCCTCACATATTGAACCCTCAACACGTGACTTATTCTTCACTTTTTTCTTCGACGGTTCATAAATCTGTAATATACAAAACTTATCATCTATATGTTCAATTTTCATAATTATTTTTATCAAGTCAATAGAATTCGACAGATTAATAATGGTACCTCTCAAAAGGATACATCCACCAGTAATGAACTGGACCACCAACTCTTGCCTCGTAGGCCAAATGTATCGGTAAGTGTTCCATGGAATCAAAGAAACCAGGAGGAAAAATCTTTTCTAATGTGCACAGAGTGACTATGATATTTTCCTCCAACTTCTTCAAATCATCCTCGCGTAAAATACTAGAGAATATGTCTCTGAAGAATTGGCTTAGCTCAGTCAAAGCATGCCAAATAGGGTCAGGCAAGAGGTCCTTAAAGGCAATAGGTAGCAACCTCTCAAGGAACACATGACAGTCATGACTTTTCATGCCATAAATCTTGCATTCTTCCATGTTAACACACCTACCCAAGTTTGATGCATAGCCATCTGGAAACCTAAGTTGTTTGATCCATTTTAAAACCAACTTTTGTTGTTCCTTTGTGAGTGTGTAGCTCGCTTTTGGCTTCACGGTCTTCCCATTCACCTCTCTTAATTCCAAGTTGAGACGCTTACAGTACTTCTTAAGATCGACACGAGCTTTAACGTTATCCTTAGTCTTACCTTTAACATCCATGATTGTATTGAAAACATTATCAAAGACATTTTTCTCAATATGCATCACATCCAAGTTATGGCGTATTAAGTTGGTCTGCCAATAAGGCAAATCCCAAATATACTCCGTTTCACCCAATTATGAATTTGCCCAAAGCCTACAATTTTATCTTTAGCTCCATTCTTACCAAACCTGATATTTGGTAATCTCGATACTTCACTATACATGTCACTACCATTCAAGCGTGGTGGTGGTATGTGACGTCCCGACCCGGATCTCTATACGAAATCCCAAGGTCGGGTCGCCAATACAACATAACAACAAGAAGAGCACGTGGCGTAACCGCCCGTACTTACGACAAAACACCACTGATAACCTGATTAACACAAGTATGAACAATCTTCGGCGATAACAAGGCCGGAAAACAACTAGTAACAAGCACGAGTTTACAACTCGGGAAAGACAACTACTACAACAACATCGGCCACAACATGCCGGAACAAAACATAAACCACGAGCTACACTTGCTCGAAAAAGAAACTGAACTTACTACGAAGTTAAACATACAAACACGACATACATACGTCGGCGACCAAAGAATATATGGTTTACAACACAATAAATACTACCCAAGTAAAGTTTACATAACTTTACATAACCGTCGTCCTTACCAAAAGAAATAATGTTAAACAACAACAAGCTCCAAGAGCTACTAGACCAAAATACAACCTTCGAGCTAAACGGAATCTCACCGACCTCACCGGGAACCGCTAGGCTGGCTCGGATCTAAGGAAAACAAATAAACACATAACGGGGTGAGTCATAATGACACGAAGTTACTAATGCAACTAAATGGCATGGCATGATGCTCAAGCAATAAATAGAACATGGTATCAACATCTATATACCATAACGTATCATATATCATCTTACTTGATATACCATCATTCAACTCACACAACACTTGGTTACCAGATAAAGGCTTGTACATAAACCACGTTAGAGAAGGATATTGTATCTCTTTCTTCCACCTTGTGTAGCTCCTGCATTACACAAACAACCAATAGTGCCTCGATACTCGTGTACGTAGTATCGACGTCCCCGACTAATCCCATCGGGTTCAACTAGCAAGCCAAAGTCACGCGTATTGCTATAACAGTGAGGCTACTTCTCAACTGTGGCCAACAGAAGAGGGTGTGTGAACTCCGGTACGGCGACTTATAGCGATCACAAGTTTTTAATTTGTGAAGACGATAGGTCGTCCTACCATGACATAAACGACGACGACGCCAGCTGGACTTACACAACACACAAGTAGGTAATCTTACTCAACTTATGCAAATAATCGTCAAGTTCAAAAGTAGTGAACTTGACAAACATCATGAAGATTACATTGTTCTACAACATATAATCATCAAACATATTGTTATACACATTTGATACCCAAACAAGCACATCTTAAGGCTACTAATTTAGTCTAGTTACACACCCATGTTGAGATTACTCATATAGTTCTCAAGCACAAACACATCAAGAATACATATTTAGTACATTAACATCAAGTGCGAAGTACTACACTCATAATGACGCTTGAAGCGTAAACAACTCATTCTTATAGACACAAGTACCCTCAAGTACACTTATCCTAATTCATATGGTTTGTAGTTAAATCCCAAGATTTACGAACAATCGCTTATTACATCGAGACTGATGTACTAGTCTCTAACATTTCGTATTTTAATATTCATACGTGTAAACAACTCTCGGGAGTTGATAATTATATTAAATGAACATCCCAAACTACACAAGTCCGGTATACGGCGTGCTAATTTAATTAGACGTCATCTTACGAATATAATAGGAGTTTTTATTTTACCAGTACCAAATAATCGGAGGACTGAAAACCATATCAAATGGACTCTAATTTTCGTAGTAATTTAACTAGTGATTCGGAGAATTATAATCTTTCCAAAAATCCACTTTTGGTGTCAATTCATCAAGTTCATAAAATTGGGTATAATTGCTATATGCAAATTTTCACCATTTAAAGTCTCTAACATGTTCTTGAGTTTCCTATTTTGGTGATTATCAATCTCTACACAATTTACACTAACTAAACCATGTCTTTCATATTATAACATGTAATTTTCATCAACATAACATTCCCACATGAATCCAACAACAATTCAAGTCATGCATGTTTACAAACATTCATACATGTAAGAATTTCTAACATACAAGAGGGGTTTAGTAACTTACCTTCAAAGCATGAAATTAAGCCACCAAATTCACAAATAAAGTCTGTAAGGTTGCTCCCCTAACCAGGCACAACACATGCAAGGCCTTGGATCAAAGTTTCAATGGTTCGATGATGAGATGTAAAGCACACACACTATTCTCACCTTGGTCTCTCACACAATCACTCTACCATGGATGAGAAGTAAAGAGGTAATGTTTTTGTGTTTCTTTTGTGGTTTTTAGACAGAGAAAGGCTGGTCAATGGTCTTTAGTACGTCCAAGTTGGTCAAGGGGTGAAATGGTCAACTTTTGGAGCAACAACGACATCAAAGACAATTGGAGACGGGCGCCAGGCGCCCGCCCGCTTTTTGATTTTTTGGTCAACTTCAAATCGACGCCCAGGATGATCTACAAGTCCAAAAATTACAAATAAGGTATCGTTGAAAATCTCTTTGAGTCTATTTTACATAGAATCAAACGGTTTGTAAATCCGAGTTTTGTACACAAATCTATGGCCAATCTACTACAGACTGTCTGGATGGGCAGAATTTCGGGTTCAAGCATGTGTCTATGCTTTTGTGTTTTTCTTTATCTATCTTAGTGTCAAAACAAAATGTTCATTAAGTATTCCCAAATGATCCTAACATGATCCTAACCTCCAACAAGGTTTAAAACACTTTTAAATCATTCAAAACACATGTAACAAAGCTTAGAATGAAGTGTATTCCAAACATGAACGATGAACACGAATTAAATCACAATCAAAGCATTTTAAATCGTATGAATTCAATATATGAATCAATTAACTTGATGTTCCATCAAGTCAAACAAACACGCTCAACATACTAATGATACGATATAGAAGACAAGTCAAACATAGGAGATACCAGGGTATTACATCCTCTCCCCCTTAAAAGAATTTAGTCCCTAAATTCAGTTCAGAACCATCGTTGAGCTAAGGATATTCCCCTTATAATCAAACCCTGTTTCCCAATGTACATTCTCGGTTGCATGAGGTCAATCAAAAGAATTTCATTGAACAATTCCCTGGATACACATCGATAATACCACTTCCCAAGAATATCTATCACAACCATGTAACGGTGTTCCATCGATTTAGAGTTGTTTAGTAATTATTCCCAAGGAGAATTCACACTTTCAACCGGCTATTGAATCATCACGAGGTTTCAAAGTTTAGATTTCCGTCTTCATTACCGTGTATAGATAATTCTTTCTATTTTCCCGTATTAGTCTCAGTCAATATCATTTTCATACTTCGTTGACAATTGTTGTGGTGAGTAACTATCATTTGGAATCCATCACACATGTTTACACATCCCCCGGAAGTCATAATCACTGTTTCAAACGTTGAGAAGGTTTAAGGATAAGATGTATACTTGAAATAATTCTTGAACTCCTCTTTCAGTACACTACTCATGGTGTTTAATCTAGTCTCTTGATATCTCATATATGCAAGGCTATAATTCATTTGATATGCATATCTTCGCCATTAGTAGTACATGATCACTTGGTTAATCAATCCATCACAATCTATAGCGTGTAACAATCTCAACATATACCAAATAGTCCTGTTATAATTAATAAATCTTCAATCTTGAACACACTAGTCATCATGTTAAACTCCATTGAATAGTAGAAGGTACATAGTTTAGATCTTTAAGTCTTTCCACTTATCGACAATGTCTCATATTTTGCTCATATCATGAGAATTGAAACTTCAATTATTTGAATCCATACATAACGCAATTTTAGATTCATAATAGTAGTATTTCAACTCAGGTAACGTCAATACTAACGCAAGAAAACTCAACTCAGTGAATATATTAACTCCACTTATACCATATCAATTCTTCGTTGCAGAAGCTATTGTTCTTCATTCTGATTAAGGTCACACTCAATTCTTCTTTTAAGGTTCACTTCGTATTAAGACTGAAAGTGAATATAGATATCATTAATGACACCCTTACAAAATACTTCAAGTAAGACTTAAACATATGGTTTATGAAATCCATCAATTGCTAATCCAATTCATGGTGATCCCCTAGGTTCTTTGATTCCCTGGTATCAACTCAATACATGTTCAAGTCCCCATTTTAGGTGACATATAAAGTAATCAACAACGAACATTTTTGGATACTTTCATAAAGTAGAGAAATCCTCTAACTCTGGTGTAGTTTCATTCATAACCATAACATGAACCCAAATACTCAACTCGATTATGTGGCAACAGTATACTAACTTTCCGAACAGGAATGATATGCATGCTAATAACAATCATATCAACATAACCCAAGCATTTTTGTCGCAGGGAAGAACATACTCACTTCATGATGGTACACAATCAATGCATGCACACATTAACAATCCATATCATGTATCTTATAAATATCATGTATAGGCATATACACAAAGTTGACATACAGCGTATAGTTACTAACTCGTATATCACAACTTCTTACACTTTCAAGCCATATAAAGGTAAGACACACAACTACCATACAATATGTGATTACCTATTGGTCTATCACAAGTTTATCATACCAATAACAACATCTCAATCTCTTATTGGGGTATCTCCCTCAATCACAAGATAAAACTTAGAAACATAGTACTCTAGTTTTCAAATCACACAATGCAATATATGAATGCATGAACATGAGCTACCATAATACGTATACTCATAATAATATAGAAATAATACCTCCTATCTCGAGGGTAGACTTAGGAACTCCACGCTGGCTAAGCGCAAATACACGGCTCTCAGATCTAGGATTACCATCACTATCTCTCTTAGAGTCACTAGACCGCTGACTAGCACTCCTAGATTGATTATGCGTCTTCCTAGGACAATTTTTCCTCAGATGACCTGCCTCCCCACAATTATAACATTGCCCCTTTACCTTACTCCAGCATCTATCCTCCGGATGTCCCAGTCTTAAGTAATAACTACATATCAATGGACCACCCTGTTGACTCGGAGCAAACATGTTATTATTACCTTGCCCACCGGACTGTTGCCTTGATTGTCCGCTGGACTGTGATCTTTCCTGACTTCCCTTGCGGTTATTATTTCCACTGCTATATCGGCTACCGGAACCCTGTCCTCGTCCCTGATTCTGTGATGCCTGTGGGAGGTTGTTCGAATTTCTCCCTCGGTGCTCCTCTATGTCACTTTCTATTCTAAGTGCACAATCCATTGCGCTACGGTAATCAGTAAACTGTAACGAAAGTAATTGTTCTCGATATTCAGTCCTCAAACCTTTAACAAACTTTTGTGCCTTCCTTGCTTCAATAGGGTTCAAGTGACTACAGTAACGCGCCAATTCGAGAACTTTTTGAGTACGAGCCACGGTCATACTTCCTTGTTCCAAGGTAATGAATTCCATCTGTCTCTTTTCTCGAACCACTGTTAGAATGAACTGTGCCTTGAATTCCTTCAAGAAGTTCGCCCACACATGAGGTATTCTCTATCGTTCCCAGCTCTCCTGCAACATTTGCCACCAATGTTCCGCCGCTCCTTCTAACATAAACACAGCTAGGACAACTTTTTCATCATCAGTACAACCGAGAGTAGTAAATACCTTGATAATGTGTTTAATCCATAGTTCAGCCTTAGTAGCATCAGGTTCTCCATCGAAACTTTGGGGTTCCATTTCCAAGAACTCCTCGAGAATAGTGGTATTGTTTTTATGCCTTATTCTCTGTGGTGGTACTCCAATATTAAGCTGTGGTGCTGTAATATCTAACTGTCGTACTAGAGCCTCTGGTTGCAGTCCCTTACCTTCCGGCTGAGGTCCTACCCCTACAATATCTCGCTGTGCTATCTCAGTTATCATCTGTGATAGTCTTTGATAAACATCATGGAGAACTTCATTCTGATTGTTCGGGCGCGATTCAGGAGGGACATTACACTGAGTATTAACATTTTTATCTCTTTCCTCATTTCCACCTGGACTCATACCAACCCTACTAGTGCTCGCTCCGTACTTAACTTCCACCATTTCGACCTACATAAAACACTCGATGTTAAAATCTCAATAACACACACCATACCCACCTAGGCCATGGAACCTATCCTGGGGAATAGCTAACATAAGCTCTGATATCAACTGTGACGCCCCGACCCGGATCTCTATACGAAATCTCAAGGTCGGGTCGCCAATACAACATAACAACAAGAAGAGCACGTGGCGTAACCGCCCGTACTTACGACAAAACACCACTGATAACCTGATTAACACAAGTATGAACAATCTTCGGCGATAACAAGGCCGGAAAACAACTAGTAACAAGCACGAGTTTACAACTCGGGAAAGACAACTACTACAACAACATCGGCCACAACATGCCGGAACAAAACATAAACCACGAGCTACACTTGCTCGGAAAAGAAACTGAACTTACTACGAAGTTAAACATACAAGCACGACATACATACGTCGGCGACCAAAGAATATATGGTTTACAACACAATAAATACTACCCAAGTAAAGTTTACATAACTTTACATAACCGTCGTCCTTACCAAAAGAAATAATGTTAAACAACAACAAGCTCCAAGAGCTACTAGACCAAAATACAACCTTCGAGCTAAACGGAATCTCACCGACCTCACCGGGAACCGCTAGGCTGGCTCGGATCTAAGGAAAACAAATAAACACATAACGGGGTGAGTCATAATGACACAGTAAGTTACTAATGCAACTAAATGGCATGGCATGATGCTCAAGCAATAAATAGAACATGGTATCAACATCTATATACCATAACGTATCATATATCATCTTACTTGATATACCATCATTCAACTCACACAACACTTGGTTACCAGATAAAGGCTTGTACATAAACCACGTTAGAGAAAGATATTGTATCTCTTTCTTCCACCTTGTGTAGCTCCTGCATTACACAAACAACCAATAGTGCCTCGATACTCGTGTACGTAGTATCGACGTCCCCGACTAATCCCATCGGGTTCAACTAGCAAGCCAAAGTCACGCGTATTGCTATAACAGTGAGGCTACTTCTCAACCGTGGCCAATGTAAGAGGGTGTGTGAACTCCGGCGGCGACTTATAGCGATCACAAGTTTTTAATTTGTGAAGACGATAGGTCGTCCTACCATGACATAAACGACGACGACGCCAGCTGGACTTACACAACACACAAGTAGGTAATCTTACTCAACTTATGCAAATAATCGTCAAGTTCAAAAGTAGTGAACTTGACAAACATCATGAAGATTACATTGTTCTACAACATATAATCATCAAACATATTGTTATACACATTTGATACCCAAACAAGCACATCTTAAGGCTACTAATTTAGTCTAGTTACACACCCATGTTGAGATTACTCATATAGTTCTCAAGCACAAACACATCAAGAATACATATTTAGTACATTAACATCAAGTGCGAAGTACTACACTCATAATGACGCTTGAAGCGTAAACAACTCATTCTTATAGACACAAGTACCCTCAAGTACACTTATCCTAATTCATATGGTTTGTAGTTAAATCCCAAGATTTACGAACAATCGCTTATTACATCGAGACTGATGTACTAGTCTCTAACATTTCGTATTTTAATATTCATACGTGTAAACAACTCTCGGGAGTTGATAATTATATTAAATGAACATCCCAAACTACACAAGTCCGGGTATACGGCGTGCTAATTTAATTAGACGTCATCTTACGAATATAATAGGAGTTTTTATTTTACCAGTACCAAATAATCGGAGGACTGAAAACCATATCAAATGGACTCTAATTTTCGTAGTAATTTAACTAGTGATTCGGAGAATTATAATCTTTCCAAAATCCACTTTTGGTGTCAATTCATCAAGTTCATAAAATTGGGTATAATTGCTATATGCAAATTTTCACCATTTAAAGTCTCTAACATGTTCTTGAGTTTCCTATTTTGGTGATTATCAATCTCTACACAATTTACACTAACTAAACCATGTCTTTCATATTATAACATGTAATTTTCATCAACATAACATTCCCACATGAATCCAACAACAATTCAAGTCATGCATGTTTACAAACATTCATACATGTAAGAATTTCTAACATACAAGAGGGGGTTTAGTAACTTACCTTCAAAGCATGAAATTAAGCCACCAAATTCACAAATAAAGTCTGTAAGGTTGCTCCCCTAACCAGGCACAACACATGCAAGGCCTTGGATCAAAGTTTCAATGGTTGGATGATGAGATGTAAAGCACACACACTATTCTCACCTTGGTCTCTCACACAATCACTCTACCATGGATGAGAAGTAAAGAGGTAATGTTTTTGTGTTTCTTTTGTGGTTTTTAGACAGAGAAAGGCTGGTCAATGGTCTTTAGTACGTCCAAGTTGGTCAAGGGGTGAAATGGTCAACTTTTGGAGCAACAACAAAGAACAAAGACAATGAGACGGGCGCGCCTAGGCGCCCGCCCAGTTTTTTGATTTTTTTGGTCAACTTCAAATCGACGACCAGGATGATCTACAAGTCCAAAAATTACAAATAAGGTATCGTTGAAAATCTCTTTGAGTCTATTTTACATAGAATCAAACGGTTTGTAAATCCGAGTTTTGTACACAAATCTATGGCCAATCTACTACAGACTGTCTGGATGGGCAGAATTTCGGGTTCAAGCATGTGTCTATGCTTTTGTGTTTTTCTTTATCTATCTTAGTGTCAAAACAAAATGTTCATTAAGTATTCCCAAATGATCCTAACATGATCCTAACCTCCAACAAGGTTTAAAACACTTTTAAATCATTCAAAACACATGTAACAAAGCTTAGAATGAAGTGTATTCCAAACATGAACGATGAACACGAATAAAATCACAATCAAAGCATTTTAAATCGTATGAATTCAATATATGAATCAATTAACTTGATGTTCCATCAAGTCAAACAAACATGCTCAACATACTAATGATACGATATAGAAGACAAGTCAAACATAGGAGATACCAGGGTATTACATGGTAACCCAAGCTCAACCCTACCTACGATGAAGTTATTTTTATTCCTTCTATAAGGATGACTAGGTGGCAAAAACTGACGATGACAATCAAAAAAGGATGGTTTTCCACCGCACTCGAGTGTGAACGACTTACTACTTCCCATGCAGTAAGGACAAGACAACTTCCCATGTGTGCTCCAACCAGATAACATTCCGTAAGCAGGAAAGTCATTAACGGTCCACATAAGGGCAGCGTTCATTTTGAAATTCTCTTTCTTTGACACATCATAAGTATCAACCCCATCTTGCCACAACTCATTCAACTCATCTATCAATGGACGTAAATACACATCAATGTTCTCACCGGGCTCTTAGGACCAGGAATCAGTAAAGTCAAGAACAAGTACTCCTGCTTCATGGCCATCCATGGCGGTAAATTATAAGGAGTAACAATCAATGGCCAACATGAATAAGGCTTAGTTGAGTTACTAAAGGGATCAAAACCATCAGCTGAGGCACAAAGCCTGACATTTCGAGGATCAGAGGAAAAAGCTGGATATGTATGATCAAAATGCTTCCATGCCTCACCATCTGATAGATGAGAGAGCACACCCTCTTCACGAGGACATTCTTTGTGCCACCGCATATGCTTTGCAGTAGTTGTTGACATATAAAGCCTTTGAAGTCGAGGTGTAAGCGGTAGGTAACGCAACACCTTAAAAGGTATGTTTTTATGCTTTGTACTACCCCTTCTCATAGGTTTATATTGTGGATGGACACACTCTGAACATTCCTTTAAATCTCGAGTTGACTTATAATACAACATACAGTCATTAGGACACGCATCTATCTTTTGTAAACCAAGCCCAAGCTTAGTGACAATTTTCTTAGTCTCATAGAATGTTTTGGCAATCTTTGCACCCCCTGGCAACATTCGACCAATAGTGGACATTAAATTATCAAAGGCATTCTCACTCATGTTAGCCTCTGACTTATGAGTTAGGAGTTGAGCCGCAGCTGACAACTTTGTGTAAGTTTTACATCCTTCATATAATTCCTTACGCCCTACTTCGAGGAGGTCAAAAAACTTTTGTGCATCTGCATTTGGTACCTGTTCCTCCCAATTAAAATCAGGGCCTGCTATATCCATAACCATATCAACATAAGGATTCAATTGTTCTTCAACAACCACTGGTTCATCATTTGGTAGCACAGGTTGTTGACTTGATGTTGATCGTTGTCTAAAGATTGATGGGTCATTCTCTCCTTGTGAAGCCCAGATTGTGTAATCAGGCTTGGATCCCTTTTTATACAAGTGTGTTTTAAGTCTCTCTTGAGTTTGAAATTTTTTATTCAGACAAATGCAACAAGGACATCGTATTTTGTCTCCGGACATACATTCAGGATGGTCAAGTGCAAAACCTACAAATTGTCGTACCCCCTCTATAAACTCAAGTCTAATACCCAAGCCACCATCCTCAAGTCGACAATACATCCAACTCCGATCGTTTGACATCCCTTTCTGCATTTAGAAAACATATATTTAACATGTATTTGAGTGAGATATATTCAGTTCGGGTATAATAGTTGAGATATATTCAAGAATGCAATGACGTAAAGTATTGATACATAGTTTGGGTATAAAAGTTGAAATATAATTATACTTATATAGGTTACATGAATTTTTATATGCATTTTTTTGCCACATGATCATCAAACAAGCTTCATTCATTTGTATCCTTCTTAAATATTGTCTTCCATATGAGTACTGGTCTTTCCCTTCCTATAGTAATGTTGAGAGTATCATACTCTCCAGTAGGTGCACTTAGGGGTCTAAGTTCTATGTGTCCCAACGATCTCAAACAAAAGAATCATTTTTGTTTCCTGTTGGGGTGATCACTTTTGAATATATTCATGAGATTAATTGAGTTGATAATTTTAGAAAAATCAAACAGCATCATTCTAAATTGTGTATTTAACATATTAGACTGATGTTAGAATTAAATGAAACTTGTAAAGCTTAAATTTTTTCATAGGGACTATTTCTTTTCAGCAAATAAAAGAATTTGTAAGGAGTATTTCTTGTTTTTCATCTGGACATGTATGTTTCTACTATTAAGCAGATCATGAAGAGACGATTCACAAGGACTTTAGCTGGTACCTACCATTGTACAAAGCCACACTCGCTGCAGACTGGGAGGCAGCCCAAAAGTTCCTCGAGAAAGACAAAGATGCAAATTTCATATATTTTTATTTTTCAGACATAGCATTGGATTTGGTTCAGCGCTACCCTAGATTGGTCACGACAGATATGGGTAAACTTGATACTCCATTGATATTTATGGCTAAAAAGGCATCTGCCTTCCCTAGTGGATGTCAACTCAATTTCTAGCGGCGCTTCGTCTATTCTGGTAATTAGTTCATTTTCTTTGAACGCACTTAAAATTTAACTTGGCACAATTATGAATTTTTTTTCCCTGTTTATGAAAACGTGATATTTATATCTGTGTCATAAAAAAATAAATATACAACTTCCGTGCAGTTAAATGAAATATAAAAATGCAAAAGTATGCGACTCTATTTTTGGAACGGAGGGAGTATATATTATGAAATCTCTGTTGGATTGATTTTTCATCTCCCTTTGATTGGTAGGCCTTCGTGTGAACTTAGAGAACTGCTCAAAGCCCAACGATGATGGGGATGTTGAGGAAGCGGCTGACAACTCCGAACTAGTAAACAAGACTGGCGACACCATGCCAAAACGCAGAGGAAACTACTTTAGTTCTGGTATGTCATGAATTTATGCTGAAAAGTTCAAGTTACTTTGCCAACATTTTCACATTTTAAATGGGCGTGTTTCATCTATTGTGTTTACCACTGTATACAGTTTGTGAGAGATTGCATTGCATGGTTTCAGAAGGCATAGGATCCTTAGGTAAGTGAAAGGAATTAAGAAACGTTAATTTAATAAAATGGATTTGCAAAGTATCAAACAAAATAAACCCCAACTTCCAAATCCCCTAGATATAATAAGCCTTAATCTTTGCCAAATCCTGCTTTTACAAATTTTTGAAAGAACAAACAATCACCCACTTCAAATTGTGAAATTCTACTAAAACCCACAAAACCCAACCCTCCAAAACAACCAAAACCCTTAATCATGATCTATGAATAACCAAAGGGGACCTTTACAAAGTAGTCG
Source organism: Platycodon grandiflorus (assembly GCA_016624345.1). Classification (NCBI taxonomy): domain Eukaryota; kingdom Viridiplantae; phylum Streptophyta; class Magnoliopsida; order Asterales; family Campanulaceae; genus Platycodon; species Platycodon grandiflorus. The sequence goes on from CM028362.1 coordinate 31,531,590, forward strand.
AGAGAGAGAGAGAGAGAGAGAGAGAGAGAGAGAGAGAGAGAGAGAGATTACCTTGCTCAATTGATCGGAGAGAGGAAGGGACGACCTTGGGCGTCCGAAGCAGACGCCAACAGCACCAAATTTGCAGGAAGAAGACGCAGCAATGGAGAGATATCGAGAGCGAGAGAAGAAGGGGAAGAATAATTTTGAGGGCGTAAGTTAATTTGACTAGGTTAGGTTTTGCTACTGATTAATTACAAATTATGAAAGAATTGTAGCTAGGACTGTTAACCAAATGTGCAATGACTTGTGTGTACAGTTGTGCACACAAGTGACGACACAACAATGCAAACAACTATTTCCAGAAAACTTATTTTTAACGAACAGAATATAAATGCAGCGGAATTAATACTTCAGCAAGAAAAATCTTGCTGGAACCTTTTCATAAAAGCACACCTTGCCAGAAAACAAGTTGTGAATTAAAAACACTTACAATGAAAAGAAAAATAAAGACCAAAGATCAAACCCGAGTTCTAAACTAAGAACTTACAAAAACACAAAACAATCTCGAAGAATCAATCCCTGATTTTCGAGACACATTCACTAAACCTCTCAATGATTTCTCTCTTAATAATGCTATATTAATTTTCTTGAAATCAGTACAACTTATGGATGCGGAGGACTCCTTTTATAGCCATTCAGAATTCCTTGATTGACAAGGATTCAATCACTTCCTGAATTTAAGATCCTTCTTTCCATATCTTCCAAGAGTCCATTCCTCCTTGAGATTCTTACCTAAATAACAAAACTATACTAAATATAAACTATTAGTTGTTAGTCAATATAAACTATAAAATTACAAAAGATAAAAATCTAAATAAGGAAAATTTATACACTTCTTTTAAATGTCAGAATCACAAAGATATAATAAAAAGATCAAGAGTATTTTCATACTCCTGCAATCTCCCCCTATCTTTGTGGTTCTGATCAAAAACCTGCAACAACAATTTGATAAGGCTAAACAGATAGACATACCACTAAATAAAGTCATTACAGTCCAAAAGCAAAATAAAAAGTTCACAAAGTCCACAAGATTTAAAGACCCGAGTAGAGATCTTCTCCCAAAACGTCCAACTCCAGAGTAGACGCAGCCTCATCAATCTCCTTCTCAATATCAAACACGAGCCCATCAGCACCAGATGCACTAGTAGTAGCTCTAATATCTCCCCCTTTTTGAGAAGAACCAGAAAGCAAAGCCTCTAAATCAGCAATATTTCTTTGCAGCCCAGAAATGAGAAGATGTCTACTGTCAATCTCAGCCTGATGTGAAGAGATCTGAGCCCTGAAGATCGCAATCTGAGCGTGGATGGCATTGGGGTCCTGAGCGGCAGATGTGGGCACAGTAGTGTGAACAGTTGTGGACACAACTGTCGACACAACTGGGTGCACAGAGCCGGAAGACGATGCGAGCCCAGAAAACCGAGCCAGATCATCAACCCGAGACGCATCAAGCATGGTCTTGGGAATTTTAAAATGATTCGGTATGATTGAGAGACTGTCCCCAGGAATATCTGGAACCCCTTGATCTTTCAACAAGGCATAGATCAAACTAGGATGCGGAAGAGCATAGGTGGTGTTAACATTCTCCGCAAAGCTCATGATTGTATCAAAAATGGTTCGCCCCAAGTTAAATTTATTCTCCCCAACACGATACATAAGAAGAATCTGATCTTTAGTGACAGACGAAGAATTTAACGTTGGTAACCAATTGGAGCGCAGAATATGGTGTAGAAACACAAACACTTTGGTTAAGGAACTCGTCCGAAACCCAGTGTTCCACCTGGAAATTTGTCCTCCGATACAAGCATACGTGTATGAATATCGAAGGAAGCAAGTGAAGGGAGGATCGGAGTACCGAAACTTATTAATCCGAGAGGGACTAACATCAACCACTTGATCCCTAACAAAAACTCTCCCAAAATTTGGAGATCGATCAAGACCAATATCTCGGCTTAGATTGGCGTAAAATTCTAAGACTAAGGTCCGGGAATAAGGAATAGGAAAATCTAAAGAAATATCCAGGGACCTTGTAGAGAAAAAATTGGTCAATCCAACTTTGTCAAAAACCTCAATCTGCCGAGATTTTTCAACAACAAACGCCCTATGGAGATTGGCGGAAAACGAGTTTCAAAGATCGAAGCATAAAACAGAGAATTGTACTTCAAGTCCAGATTGTAAGGAGAAGAAGGAATACGAACAGAGGACTTACGAACCCGAGATTTGCGAGCAGTGCCACCTGTGTGAAAAGGTGTGTCACCAGTTGTGGGCACAACTGGCTGCACAGAAGATCTCATAGAAGGGACTGGCCTGCGTTTTGAAGAGATGAGAACATCAGGATCACTTACAGTATCATCAGAGCCCACAGAAGCATCACTAGAGTCAGCAGGCTGTGACGGTGAGATTGCCGCAGGCAGAACAGGCGCGGCTTGAGCACGGGCGGAGCTACGGGTGAGACGCCTAGAGCTGCTCTCCCCCTGAATTTTGGCCTGAGATGCGACCTGAACCTGAGCAGGGGAGCCCTCATCCTCATCAGATGAATCTCGGAGAATTAACCTCCTCCTTGTGTTTGCAGAACCCCCAGATTTGGGTTTGGAAATTGTTGGAGCAGCTGGACGAGAAAGACGAGAAATTGAAGTTTTCTCGGATGCGATCAGCCGGCTAGAGCGACGGACCCCTGAAGGTTCTGGTTGACGAGCATTCCTAACGGCATCAAGGACAGATTGATCTTCAACGTTAATTGCAGATGACTGTTGGCCAAGGGATTGGACATTAATCGCAGGAACATACTGTGGGGATATGCTTAAGTCAGCAACAGTAGCGGATGCCTGAGCCGTGGAAGAAGGTGGAGATGCCATGAGAACGATCTGCACACAAAAGATCTAGAAGAAAGGAGAGGAGAGAGAGACTTTGGGAGATGTGAGACAAGATGTGAGAGCAGTTGTGAGATTAATTGATTGAACAGAAGAAGTCACAAGTTTTAAAAAGAGATTTATGGGCACAACCTTGGAAACTGAACCAGGGAAGAGAATAAGCCGTGTAAAGGTAGGAGTTTTCCCTTTTTGAACTTCCAAACTCATAAAGGATTAGGGCACAAAAAATAAAAAAAACTTACCAAATTTTTTGGGATAAGATTTGCTTTCCTAATCCGGTTGGAACTCTTCCATGATTACACAACCTCTCACCGTAGTCTCCTTTGACTACTAGACTTCATAACCACCTTATCATAAAAGGATCATTAATCACAATAGAAAAATTAGGACAAGAAGAGTGAAAATTAACAAACAAATTGCTCATATTTTCACCAAGGATTTCGAATGTCCTAACGTAATCTATATGCCTATCATGAGAGAGCAATGCACACACAGTGAGGATTTTAATCTCAATAAATTGCAACATGGTATGACTAAATCACGTATTTAACATAACATTGACAAACAAGAATTCAATGAGATAACCCTCGATCATGTAGCCTCTAGAATGTCTCCATATTAGGCATTGAATCGTCATCGAGAAGGAGCTATTCACTCTCACACCATAGTGCTTCCCAAATTTTTATCCCAAGTGATGCAACAATAAGTCATTGGCATTGAGCACATGAGTGGAAGCTTCAAAATAAATGGAGGCAGCTTGTTTTTCTCAGTGACCTTAGATTAGACACCCACTCCATGATAATTATCAAAAATTTAACAAGGAAATTTTATCACCAAGTTAGGAGGGATCTCACATTCAAGAGTCAACGAAGATGTCAACACAGAGAGATAGTCAAGTGATCACAAGAGATAATCGTGCAATGCATGAATGCAGGATTTTTTTTTTTTTTTGTGTTTTCGTAATATACAATTATACAGAGAAGCAACAGTTGTCCATTGTGCGATCATCGTGATCACACAAACCGAGAGAGTTCTTAAGAAAAGAAAATCTCTCAAAATCCAAAGCCTTGGTAAAGATATCGCAAGTTGATTTGTTGTTCCAACATGTTCAAGTGTAATAATTCTTTGTTCAACAAGATCTCTTATAAAGTGGTGCCGAATATCTATATGCTTTGTACGGGAGTGTTGCACGGGATTTTTAGCAATATCTTTAGCACTCATGTTATCACAAAAACAGCTTAGGGTTTCACTTTTCAAACCATAATCCTTTATCATTTGGTTCATCCAAAGTAATTGGGTACAACAACTACCTACGCCACATATTCGATTCAGCGGTAGACAAAGAAACACGCTTTGTTTCTTACTAAACCAAGACACAAGGTTAGTCCCTAAATAGAAACACCCACCAGTGGTGCTCTTTCTATCATCGGTATTTCCACCCAATCGAATCACCGAAACCCACCAAGTTTGTGTTGGTATCTCTTGTATAGCTTAACCCCAAGTGAGTAGTACCCCAACATATCTTATAATCCGTTTCTGACTTTTAAGTGGGATACTTTGGGGTTAGCTTGATACCTAGCACAAATGCACACACTAAACATTATGTCGTCCGCTAGCCGTAAGATACAAAGAAGCTCCCTATCATACTCCTATAGAGGTGTGATCAACACTTTCACCCTCATCATCCTTACACGTTTTGGGATGATCCCATAGGAGTTTTTAGGTGTGATGCATTATCAAGACCAAATTTCTTAACCAAACTTTTAGCATACTTGGATTGTGAAACTGACATTCCTTCATTGGTTTGAGTGATTTGAAGACCAAGAAAGAATTTCAGTTCCCAACCATACTCATTTCAAATGTGGATGTCATACTTTGAACAAACATTTCAAGAAGGTCATTAGTAGTAGCACCAAAAACTATGTCATCCACATAAATTTGAGCAACAAGCATACCCTTTTTATTTTTCAAAACAAATAAAGTCTTATCAACCTCTCCCCTTTTAAACCCAAGTTGAATTAGGTGCTCAGTCAGTCTACCATACCAAGCACGTGGGGCTTGTTTAAGACCATAGAGTGCCTTTTTCAACTTATAGACATGATTTGGCTTAGAAGGATCTTCAAACCCTTTAGGTTGCTCAACAAATGCTTCCTCATTTAAAACACCATTTAGGAACGCACTCTTGACATCCATTTGATGTAGAGTGATTTTCAAGTAGCATGCAATAGCTAGCAACAATCTAATAGACTCAATTCGGGCTACAGGGGCAAAGGTTTCATCAAAATCCACCCCTTCAATTTGAGTGTAGCCCTGAGCCACCAAACGTGCTTTGTTCCTTGTTATATTGCCTTGTTCATCAGATTTGTTCTTAAAGATCCATTTGGTCCCAATCACATTGACGTGAGAAGGCCTAGGAACTAAGAACCAAACCTCATTTTTCTCAAACTGGATTAATTCCTCTTGCATAGCATTAATCCAATTCTCATCTTTCAAGGCTTCCAAAATATTTTTTGGTTCATAATTAGCAACAAAACAACACGAGTTTACCTGATGATACATAGATTGTAAACATAACAAACCGGCAAGGTCACGGTAATTGACCCTTTTTCCTCGAGTTTTCATGCCTTCATCCACTTCCCCTATGACCTGAGATGTGGGATGATTTCCTTGTATTCGGAGGGATGTCCTTTTCTCGCTTACATCTTCGTCATCGGTTTGAATCGAGTCTTGGTCTTCATATGTTTGACCATTTGTCTTCGTTGTTTGAACAAGCGGTGAACAACTGGTTACCTGGGGCAGCATTCATTCACATTAGCTGGTTCAGATTCGTCATTAACTGGTTCTGGCTCCCAAGTACAACCTGAAATAACATCCTCAACCGTTTTGACATTAAGATCAGTAGCATCATCAAACACAACATTTATGGATTCCATGACAGTTTTGGTTTTGAGATTATAAACTCTGAATGCCCTACTGTTCGTAGAGTATCCAATAAAAATGGCTTTGTCACTTTTGGAATCAAACTTAGAAAGATACTCTCGGTCATTTAAGATGTAGCAAATACACCCAAACACATGAAAATATTTGACCGTGGGTTTCTTTCCAAGAAATATCTCATAGGGAGTCATAGTACTTCCAATTCTTAGAAAGACACGATTCCCTACATGACATGCTGTATTCACAGCTTCTGCCCAAAATTTTTTAGAGAGATTTTTCGAGCTTAACATTACTCTGGCCATCTCTTGTAATGTGCAATTTTTCCTTTCCGCTACCCCATTTTGTTGAGGGGTTTTGGGGAGAACTCGTGAGTAATCCCCTTTGAATCGCAAAGCCGAGAAAGTGGCGTTTTCAAATTCGACCATGATCGATCGACTCTAATGGCTTTTAAACCATATAAGTTTTTGATCCTCTTGTACCAAATTTTGAACTCATCAATGGTGTTGGACTTTTCCCTTAAGAAAATTACCCATGTATATCTAGAAAAATCGTCCACACACACAAAACAGTATTTTTTCGAGACATGCTTTCTACTTCCATCGGACCCATAAGGTCAGTATGGATCAATTCAAGACATCTAGTGGTTCCACAGTGTTGAACCATTTTATGACTTGATCTTGTTTGTTTCCCTTTTGACATGACCCACACACACTTAATTTTTAAGATCCAGTTTGGGCAAATCTTTTGACCTCAAAGTTGATTAAATCTCGATTTTTCTCTCACTGGCATGACCAAGTTTTTGGTGCCAGATGGCTGTAGAATCATCCATTTTAGTAAAAAAGCATGACACACTGCTTCCAACTTTGTAACAGTTGTCAGAAGATCGAACACCAGTTAAAATACACTTATTTTGGTTATCAAAAACTTCACATTTTGACTTGTCAAATTTAACAAATAAGTCATCATCACATAGTTGACTTATGCTTATCAGATTTGCCTTAAGCCCATCAACATGTAGAACATTGTGTAGCTTAGGCAAGCCTGATACATTCAACGTACCTTTGCCAATAATTTTACCTTGAGCTCCTCCACCAAAATTGACTTTCCCACCTTTGAATGGAGCATAATCGATGAAATTTTCCCGTGTTCTGTCATGTGGCGAGAACGACCGTCAAAATAGGCCCCTTCCACACTTGCTCCTAAGAGAGGTGAAAACAACTGACAGCTTTACGGTTTCCTTTCTTACCCAGGCGGTCTTCGTTCCGGCTTGGGTTGTGTGTACAGGTTGTGTGTTGGGTTGTGTACACAATGCGCCCAAGTGTCCACGCATATTGCCCAACCCCAGTTCCTGTTTCAGCTTGTGACAATACGGTCTAATATGACCAGGAGCGAAGCAATGATGACAAACATACCTTCTCCTCCTGTTTTTGTTTTCGGAATGAACAGACTTGACAGAGGAGATGATTTTACCCTTTGAAAACTGCTAGCTCCTTCTTTTACAAAAACAGTTTCTCCATAGCCAATTCCTGTTTTTCCTTGATTTCCTATTTTCAAAACCTCTTCTAACTTGGCTTTACCAGTGTTCAGCCTTGTTAGAGTTTCTATCTCTCTATCAAGATTTGTTTTATAATTTTCACACTCCATGTCTTTCTTTGTGAGTAAAACTTCTAGCTTGGCTATGGAGTCTTTTTGAGAATCACTTTCTTTTGACAAACTCTCAACTTGAGATTTTAGTTTAAGATTTTCTGCAGTCAATTTCTCATTTACCTGTCTAAATACCTTGAGTTGCTCCATCCGCTTAGTCCAATCAGTGTGGAGTTCAACATAGGTATTGTGCAAGTCCTCATAGGTAGCACACTCTTCTTCTTCTGGATCATCTTTAATTTCACCAGAAGTCAAAGAATTCAAACAGGTATACACATCAGTTGTGTAGTCAGTTGTGTGATAAGTTGTGCTGTCAAAGGATTGCACATCTTCCATATCGACTCACTATCGACAAAGTGATCGAGATGGATGCCATATAGACATGTTTGCGTGTTCATCATCATCAGAATCACTCAAAGTCGCTGTGAAACCTACTCCACGCTTTTTAAGAGTGTTAGCACACTCATTTGCATAATGTCCAAATCCTTTGCAAGCACGGCATTGAATAGAATCAATTGATTTCTTTCCTTCAAAACGGCTTTTTAGTGACTATTTCCTTCTTTGATGATTCACCCGTGGAGGATGTAGAGTGTGCTGAATTTGGAAACTTAGTAAACCGTTTCTTCTTCAACATGCTATTGAATTTTTGAGTAATCAAAGCACACTCATCATCTCCTAGGTTTGACTCATCAATATCTTTGGACGTTGAACAAGATCCCGAGACACCTTGAGAGCACTTGCAAGAGCAATTGAATTTTCTTTGCTAGCCTCTTGAATCCCAAGATTCAATTCAAAATTTGTTAGGATACCCAGAATAGTGTCAAGCCCAACAGTGTGAACATCCTGAGTTTCTTCAATCACAGAAATTTTAATGTTAAACTTTTCTGGGAGAGTTCTTAGTACTTTACTAACAAGTCTTGCATTGGATATGGATTCACCCAATGAAAAAGACTCATTTGAAATGTCCAAAATCTTGGCTGAGTACTCTTTTATGGTTTCATTCTCTCCCATCCTTAAATTTTCAAACTTGGTCATTAAAGTTCTTAACTTGGTTTTTCTAACACTTGCTGGTCCTTCACAATGAAGTTGAAGAATGTCCCACGCTGTTTTGGCAACAGTTTGAGTAGAGAATAAACTGTACATATGAGGATCCACATGGTCAGAGATTGCTCCCATGGCCTTGGCATTATAGTTTGCAAGAGCAATTTCCTCACTTGTCCAAGTTTCTATGGGTTTAGGTCCATAGCTTTTCTCTCCTTTGCCATCAGACGTGGATGGGGTAAGTTCTATCATGGGAGGAGTATAGCCATTAATCAGACTAACCCAAGCACGATGATCAATATATTTAATGTGCATAATCATTTTGGCCTTCCAAATAGTATAGTTTGAACCATTTAGTGTAGGCGGTTTGTTATGACTATGGTTATGGTAGCAATCCATTGTGGCTACTTTCAAGGATCGATCTCAGTTGAGTCGAGAGATGGCTCTGATACCAATTGAAAGAATTGTAGCTAGGACTGTTAACCAAATGTGCAATGACTTGTGTGTACAGTTGTGCACACAAGTGACGACACAACAATGCAAACAACTATTTCCAGAAAACTTATTTTTAACGAACAGAATATAAATGCAGCGGAATTAATACTTCAGCAAGAAAAATCTTGCTGGAACCTTTTCATAAAAGAACACCTTGCCAGAAAACAAGTTGTGAATTAAAAACACTTACAATGAAAAGAAAAATAAAGACCAAAGATCAAACCCGAGTTCTAAACTAAGAACTTACAAAAACACAAAACAATCTCGAAGAATCAATCCCTGATTTTCGAGACACATTCACTAAACCTCTCAATGATTTCTCTCTTAATAATGCTATATTAATTTTCTTGAAATCAGTACAACTTATGGATGCGGAGGACTCCTTTTATAGCCATTCAGAATTCCTTGATTGACAAGGATTCAATCACTTCCTGAATTTAAGATCCTTCTTTCCATATCTTCCAAGAGTCCATTCCTCCTTGAGATTCTTACCTAAATAACAAAACTATACTAAATATAAACTATTAGTTGTTAGTCAATATAAACTATAAAATTACAAAAGATAAAAATCTAAATAAGGAAAATATATACACTTCTTTTAAATGTCAGAATCACAAAGATATAATAAAAAGATCAAGAGTATTTTCATACTCCTGCAAATTAGTATTAAGTTAAAATAATACGACCTCGTTTTAAACAATTTTTAAAAATTTTAACAAGTAAAATTTATATATTAATGTTGCAACTCAAATTGAAACGGAAATTTATTCGTTTCAATTACTGTTGTAAAATTAGGCGTCAATCTTCCCTCCAAATTTTTGCCAGTAAAATGAAGCGACAAAATATTTTTCCATCACAAAATCAATTACAAATTAATTATCCGTTAGATCCGTTGTAAATTCCGTTGCACTCTTTTCAAATTGAAACTAATTTTGATTCCGTTGCAATATTCCGTTTCAATTGCTCAGTTTTCTTGTAGTGTAGGTAGGCATATTGAATTGAAAAAGATAGCTGATGCGGAGCAACTGATGCACACAGTAGCTACTAAGCACAAAGTAACACAGTCACTGCAGTAAAGTACAAAGAAACTACAATGATGGGCTTGAAGATTGTCCGATGAAATTCACTATGTCTAAGGTATCCACTGAAAGATTATTAACTCTTCTACTACCTTCCACTTTAGTTGTCGACTCTATCTAACAAATACCCAACTCTATTGGATACGGACTATCAAATCAGATGAATTCAAGCAAGTCAAATATTTGTGCCATAAAGTACACAATCAAATAATAGAATTCATATAAGGAAAGAAAACATAGTCTTGAATTAAGAAAAGATTCATATTTCATACAAAGAAATATAACATCATTTATTCAAGACTATACTACAGAATTGAAAGTAATCTTAGATAAGGATGGCAAAATATCAAAAACAGTAAAGTACGTCATGCTAAAGTCAAAAACTTGACATTTGTAAGTAAAAAAAAGATGCTTACAAAATAAAGTGTCCTACCAACTTGATATCAAACAAAAAGACATAAAGAAAAAATTGAACACTCAAAAAAAGAAACAAAAAAAATACAAACACAATAATTTGCAGGTTAGTGAAGGAAGCTGGTGTAGAATTGAAAATCGTACCGAAAGAAAATTTCAGGTTGAAATCAGCGTGCAATCTTCCTAGATAAATAAAAACGAAATAAGTAGTACTAAGGCCAAAATACTGGTACATTGATTTTTCCATAATAAAAATAAAATTGCAAGCCAAACTGAAGTAAGGCCAAGGAGAGCAGAGGCAATTGTCTAAAGCATTCAATATTATATATCCCAGTCCTTATGCTTTGCTACCCTGGTTCTTTTTCGCATAGAAAGTTTTCGGGCATGGTTAGAGTTTATAGAAAAATAATATGGTTCGGCAGTAGGTCTTGTAGGCTTGGTTACTTGTATCCAAAAAACAAAATCCCATATGTTGTTAAATAATAATCCCAACTACATGTCATTCCTAGCATTCTCAAAATGATAAACTTGCATTAAACCATTTTGTCTAGCATAGAACTGAATCATAAACTCACTTGAATTTCAATTCAAAGACATGAATTTTCATAATCACAACTTCATGTCATTCCTAGCATTCTCAAAATTATAAACTTGCATTAAACCATTTTGTCTAGCATAGAAATGAATCATAAACTCACTCGAATTTCAATTCAAAGACATGAATTTTCATAATCCAAACTACGTGCCATTCCTAGCATTCTCAAAATTATAAATTTTTAGGCATTATATCAAACAGGTTTTGAGCGCCTACTAAACAAATCATCACAACTAAGTTTTTTTACTAATATCCAAAGACATGAAATTCAATTCAAATACATAAATTTAGACTTTTTCTTTCAAAACCTCAATTTCATCTTTCAGAACCTCAATTTCATCGATCCTCACTCTATACTGAAGTAAGGCCAAGGAGAGCAGAGGCAATCGTCCAAAGCATTCATTATATTTTATCCTAGTCCTTATGCTTTGCTGCCCTAGTTCTTTTTCCGCATAGAAAGTTTTCAGGCATGGTTAGAGTTTATAGAAAAATAATATGGTTAGGCAGTAGGTCTTGTAGGCTTGGTTACTTGTATCCAAAAAAAAAAAAAAATCCCATATGTTGTTAAAAAATAATCCCAACTACATGTCATTCCTAGCATTCTCAAAATGATAAACTTGCATTAAACCATTTTGTCTAGCATAGAACTGAATCATAAACTCACTCGAATTTCAATTCAAAGACATGAATTTTCATAATCCCAACTTCATGTCATTCCTAGCATTCTCAAAATTATAAACTTGCATTTAGCCATTTTGTCTAGCATAAAAATGAATCATAAACTCACTCAAATTTCAATTCAAAGACATGAATTTTCATAATCCAAACTACATTACATTCCTAGCATTCTCAAAATTATAAATTTTTAGGCATTATATCAAACGGGTTATGGGCACCTACTAAAGAAATCATCACAACTAAGTTTTTTTACTAATATCCAAAGACATGAAATTCAATTCAAATACATAAATTTAGACTTTTTCTTTCAGAACCTCAATTTCATCGATCCTCGCTCTATACTCAATCTTGCCTACTCTGCTACCTTGAGATGGGCTTGAATCAGTCGTTACTCAATTATCACTCTCCTAGTCAAAAAGAAGGTTCGAAAGTTTGTTTTTCCCATGTGCAGAATTGCAAGAAAGAGCTAGAGATTAGGTCGATGATAAGGTTATTTAAGCTTAAAACCTTCTAATTATTTTAAAGTTTAGTCTCTTCTTTGAAGTTTCCAAACATGGTAAGGAGATTGGACTATCGAAAATTTGGAAGTTGAAATTCTGAATACAGGCATAAATCTCCTTGTAACAGGCAAATCAGTTTGGTATAGGGTTAATTACCAGGAAAATCAATTTGGTATAGCTTATAGGGCTAATTACCATGTATAGCCCTGAACTAATTTCAATTTAGGGTGCCGAGGCCTTTCAGATAAATAATCAAACAGTTAAGATATGCAATGAAGCCTAAAAGAAATTGGAGGCCATTCAGACATAGTAGAATTAAAGCCCCAATTGAAGTGAAAATAGACTTGAAAGCTCTACGAAATGAAAGAGATAAGATAGAATTATAGCAAAAGTAGATTAAAAAAAACAAAATTGAAATTCGTTTAACATTGCCAAGAACCCATCAAACTCAATAGAACTGAAATTTAAACATTTAGGATTGCTAGATATAAACTTACAGTTGGGGGAAGGAGATGAAACCAAACTCAATAGAAGAACCTGCAAACACAAACCGCCAAGATTGAGACTTAACCCTTCTGTTTCTTGAAACTTAATCCACGACAGAGGAGAGAAGGATGAAAAGCACTTACAGTTTGAGGAAGGAGATTAAAGGGACTGATCTTCTTTGTAAAGTGGAGAGAGAGACAGAAAGAGAAGGAGGTAGGTGAGGGTTTTATACATTGCTTGACAATCTATTTTAGTGACATCAAATTAAACACACACACTCATTCGAATTGAAGAATAAAGCAGGCGAAAAGTATTGAATGACGATTTGGGAAATTGATCAATGTGAATGACAAAACTAAACTGAATTGGTTCATACAATGAGAGAGTAATCGAAAGCCCATTCATGTTGCTTCGATCATTCGTTTTGCACAGAGTGAATCGATTCGTTTTCCACATATATAACAGAGGGATGGAGGGAGAGAACGAACCTGCTAAAGAAAATTGTCTGTTTCGCCGATCTGCAACTCCATTGATGTTTCGCCAAAGCGCACTACTCCTCACTTCCCTCTCATGGTAGAAAACTGGGAGTGAGTGAGGAATTACAGAAGGGAGGATGAACTGTCGTTCAAAGAATGCAGACTTACAGTCGTGTTAGAGAGAAAGAGCTGAGAGGCAAGCAAAACTGGTGAGAGAGATTGTGCGAGAGAGTAATAACCGTCGTTCACACATGTGAAAGCCCAATTAAATCCCAGCCGCAGAAATTTAGTAAATCGGTAAATCTGAGCCAGTAGTTCAATTGCACACGTACGAAGCCCCCTGTATTGTAATATAGATCCTTGGGGAGTTCGATAGTTTATAGATCATTCATTTGCCATCAGTTACAAATGGTGAAAGCATTATAAATTTAGATCAATCTCTTTGCAACTCAGTCCAAATATCAATCAAGTATCATCTAACATTGAAAAAGCACCCTTTTCTATTTAATCACTGATATCAACCCAATGAAGGTGGAAAGACCTTGAAGTTGACTCAACTATCAACAGTACATAATGTGTATTTCACAATGGTCCCCCCTTTTCTGTTTTTTCCAAGTTGAAGGCCGCAGAAGATGTCGTATTCGTTGAGGTACGTGTTTTATATGAAAAGTATTTATACCTTTTATATTGTTGTTGTAGGTGAATTCTTCTGAAGATGGTGTGACAACCCCCATGAAGAACTCAAAAAAGAAAGAAGCTCAAAATTGCAATGATGGTGCAGATTTGGGTTTAAAGAGGGCAATAATTGATGAGTTCTCTTCTACGTCAAAGGATAAGAGATTTAAGGACGTCATCAAGCAAGAGAAGGAGTGATTACTTTATGTTTGTCATGCTTTTTTAATAAATCCTAGGGATAAATAATATTATGTTATGTTTGACAAAGGGTGGATTTGTTTTTGATCACCAACAATTTTATGATCTATTTAAGTTCGTAATTCCTATTGTTGGGATTTACTTTTTGCTACAATAAGATCTTTTTTGAAGGTGAATAATTTTAATTATTGGTATTTATGTTTAAAATATTTCTTAGTCTTTTGCTTAATTTAATGTCATATTATTATTGTTTAAATTTTATAATTATATATTTTATGTAGTTTTATATTTTGCAATAAACATAACATATTGAACTTCGTATGTAGTTTTATATTTTGCAATAATATTGAACTTTGTAATAAAAACTTAATAAGACAATAGACAAAATGTAATGATATTATCCAAAATAAATATTTTATGAACAAGGTATATTTAATTTAAAATAAAAATATAATCGATAATTTTAGAACATATATATAATTAAATCAAAGACATGCTTTTAAACTTTCTTATAATTCTTAGAATATATATAATCACTTAATAATTGATATAAATCTAATAATTTATACCGACATAATTATCACGTTTTGATAATATTTAAACATAATTTATTTTATATTTAATAAATGGTTAATTTATAACAGACTGAATTATTTAATAAATCAATGCAAACAGACAAAATTATCAAATTATCAAATAAATCAAATTGGTTAACTAATCAATTTGATAGCAGTAATGTAAACAGATATAATTATCAAATAACATCAGTAATATTACCAGCCAAAATTATCCAAAAAATGGGTAAAATATACTGACATAATTATCAAAGAAAAGTGGAAATTGGCTATGTAATTAATTTTATAATATTATTATAAACAGACAGAATTATTAAATAATAGTAATTTAAAAAGGTAAGTAATATTTACAACATAATTATCAAATAACAGGAATATTATCAAAATCTGTTATAACTGGAATATTATCAAATAACAGTATTTATAATAAAGTTAGACTAATTCAATTTAAATAAAGTTTTCATACCATTACAGATCTTAAATCCATATTTTTATTTTTATTAAAAATAGATGTACAAAGTACATATATGTATTTTTAAATTTATGACTAATAAATATATATGCGGTCCTTACCAATATTATGAGCTATTTTAAGTTGACTAAAATTTACGGGCCTTACGAAATATAGTGGCCTATTTATAATAAATAGGCCCAAACCAATTGTTGACCTACTCTTTTAATATATATATATATATATATATATATATATATATATATGTTTTTTTACTAATATATATGGCCCTTTCAAAATATCATTTCCAATTTATTATAAATAGGTCCAACCCAAATGATGTCCTACTCTTTTAATATATATAGATATAGATATAGATTTTTTTTTTGTATTTATTATTCTTTTAATTGTATTATTTTAAATATCTATTATTACTATCATTCTTTTACACTATAATTATTAGATTTTATTTTTATGCAGCTAGCATACATCATCTGAGTAAGGAAAGTTTACCACAAAAATTGGAGAAATATAGTTTCTGTATTAGTAAGTGGTGTAATCAATCTTGTGCGATTAAATATTTGTTTAAGTATATAAATAAGGGCTTTGAACGCGTTTCTAAGTCATTTGTTCAGGTATTGGAAACACGTAATTCACCCTCGAAAGTATTATAAAGAATTCAATTTGTTATTCAGTTTTAATAATTTTTTTAATCTTTATTTAATTTTTTTTATCGTTGTAGGTTAATTCTATTGAACACAAGGAGACAACTCCATTGAAGAGCAAGGAGAAAAAAAAATTGACCTATGATTTAAGTGTTTAAGATCAGAGTTTGAAGAGGTCTCTTATTGATGAATTTTCATCTTCTTTAAAAAGATCAGAGTTTGAAGAGGTCTCTTAGTGCTTTTTTCACATATATGATCAATAAACCAATAAGTTCCATCCTTTTCCTACCTTTCGACTAAAGTTGGTAAAATTTGCTTTCCTGAAGACCTTTCCATTGGAATAAAGTTCATCTCCAAAAAGATCTAAAATAAAATTAATTCACACAACTTTAGTAGAAAGTAGAAACTGGTTTGGTTTCCTAACAAAAATGTACCATTACAAAAGTGTAGCTATTATCTAGCTAGGAGAGAAGTTTTTTTTTTTTTTTTTCACGAGGTGTTCCCATACCACTTTGAATGTGAGACTAATTCCTGCCCGCGGTAGTGAGCCTGCCACTAACACGAGAAATTGTATTTGGTGAGAGTAGAATATCGAATATCCTGTTAAATAAATCATTTCGCACAACAACAAAAAAATTTAAATTTCATTAGTGATCAAACTACTAAACCAACTTTTTAGGTCACGGTAAGTGAAAAAGAAGGAATTCATGTTAGGCCATGCATAGGGTAGTTGCTGGTTTGTCTACTTATCTAATTGTTAACATTTTTATTTGGTAAATGATTTGGACATTCCTTTCAATTCAGTAACTGACGCAATGAATGACTTGATAAACCATAATGCCAAAAAGGAGAATTGCAAGCAAGAGTCCTCAAACATTGCCTAATATATTACTGTAGATTATTATTGACTACAAAAGAGAGATTCTTATCTTGGAAGCCAAATATTTAAACTCTTTTACTATTCATACTCCCTCCTAAAAAAAAACAGTCTCATGTTTCTTTTTAGATTGTTCTAATAAATAGTCTCCTTTAAAAAGAAAATTATAATAATATATTTTATGGTACAAATATGTAAAGCAACATTCTTAAAAAATTACACTTGTTGAATAAGACTAATTTATTTATTTATTTTTTTTTTGAAATGGAGTGAGTATTTCTTTTGTAATGCGCTTAGACTTTCAATCATAGAATCAAAATGAGGAAAGGAGTACTATAATTTTTCTCTATACCAAAATGGTCTCAACTAAAGGTTGTCCTTGATTGTTTTCTTTTACCAAATTTACCACCCAAACATAAGTTTGACAAAAAAATTTATAAAAGACTGTCTAACAAATATTTTCTGTAAGATGGATCTTTTTAATCTGACACACCGTGTGTTAATGGGCTGAACTTTGAGAGAGTGTAACTTTGTCCTACGAATTAGGATCCGACGGTCTTACAAGAGACCTACTCATCCATGATTTATTTTCTCATCACCAAAACATACCCACCATCCATTTTCTGATCTCCAAGCTGCAAACCTTGGTACCTTTTTTCCATATATTGCAATTCAACCCCCACCTAACGTTTAATTTCACACTAGTAACATAAATAGGTTTTAAGTACTGTGACCAGCCTTGTAAACTAGTCTTCAATTGTTACATTAAAGACCAACCACTCCGGCCAAATTGATCACATAAAAGCTCAATCTATTTAAATGTCAAATTTGGTAATTTGGTTTCATGTTCGTATTAAAGTTATGTCTTCAAGTAGTCTTTTTAAATGGAAGTAAGACAAAGCTCCTTCGAACTAGTAATCAGTTGCAATCTAATAGCTTAATCCGTCAAATTAGAACATCAGATGATCTTATTGCTGATTAATTTTAATTAAGTACGTATATTAAATCCAGATGAACTGAATTTTTTAAAAAAAAAATAATTAAAAGCTCTCTTTTGGTGTTAAAAGTAAAAAAAAAAAAATGGAACCAAATAAACAGCTAAAAATAACCAAATAATTTTTTAATACAAAATCACTGCTAAATTAACCACATACGTTAATTCTTCAAACAAAAAGGGATTATAAAATGGAAGTATTAGTTAAAATTATTTAAAAATAAAATAAAATGTGAACCTATTATCTCTTGAGTACATATTTCCTTGGGCACTAAGAGCTTCATAGCAATATTATACGAGCACTTTAGCCAGCTTTTATTTTACATTCAAAGCTGCTAAAAAGCTTTTTTCCATCTTTAGTTGTGATATAAGGCATGAATTAAACATGAAAATATAATTAATTTTACAGATCTATTACTAGTAATGAGATTCTATAAAAACAGATATTGATTGGATTCTTTAACAAAGTTTAGTAAAATAAGGAATCTGATTACTATATATTACTACAAATTGTTATTATATTGTTTGGTAAAGAGCAAAATAACTCGGAATGTTGAGATCAAATTAAGGCAATAGACAAAATTACCTCAAAGTAGACAAAAACTCCATGATAAAAGTAAGATATTAACAATATTAGTGCTCCAAAAATAACAAGTTCTTCAAAAAAAAAAAAATAGGTAAAATTTTGAACTATCCAACATCAATGAAGCAAAAAAAGTAAATGCATTAAAATATTAAAAAAAAAAAAAGAAGCTAATGTTATAATGGAAATAGTCAAATAAAAACAACTGAAATATTTGAAACATTTCGAAAAAAAAAAAAAGAGTATGTACTACTGTACTACTAAAATAGTTACTCTGAAGCAAGTTAATTATCCACTCTTTTTTTTCATCATTTCCAACTGTGAAAAAGAAATCTAGTAAATTTTAATCACGACCTAGCGAATAAAAGGATATATTTGTTTTTTACAAGGATTTGAACTTAAAGAAATTCAAATACGACATCATGTGATTCCTTCAATTTTAAAAATTAATTCCAAAATTTCCGTAATTCATTCCTATTATAATTTGACAATACCAAACACTATCAATTAATTTCATAGAATTAATTCCGCAAAATTGATTCTATTTTCATGTAACAATCAAATTCAAGGCCTAACTTATGGTAAGAGAATACTTTCAAGTTCTAGACTAGCAGTTACAGCTCGTAAAACTTTTACTAATTTGGTATGATTTGCTTATATGAATTTGAGATTATAAACAAAAAATGTACAGAAAATAGCGAAGTAGCTAACAATCCAAACCCAATTGGTATATGAATAAGCCAAATAAAAAGACATTTCCATATATATTTTTTATATGTAAAAAATACATTAAAAATATCAGTTCTATTCTTTTAAATAAGGTGTAAGTTGTAACCAATCCATTGATTATATATTTGGGGTAGAAATATTTGTGTGATTCATGTGAGATCCCAAATTAAGACTTTTTTCACGCCGCCACTTTAGTAGGATTTTGGAGAGATTCATATTGTAACAATTTTACTATGTTACAGGAAATCTCAACCACCATTTCATTTGTTTGCAACGTAATAAAGAAATAGTCCTACTCTCCCTCCTTGTACCAAAATAAATATATATATATATATATATATTATAGGAAATACTTTTTCTATTTTAATAGGGAGTATTTTATTTTGACTATGATACATTATCACTTGGGAGTATAAATAAATTTTAAAAAAAAAAACAATACAAAACATTACATTGTTTAACCTCTTGTCAATAATGCCACCTTTGTCAAAAGCACAAAATATTAACCGATTAAATATTAATATCAACGAGTTCTAACTTAACTAGTACTGCTCACTTCTCTTAACGAGAAGACACCTGGTATTTAAAAAGGTCGGAGGCATCATATCGTTTTAATTGAAGCCTTTCAAAATATTAAATAATAATAATTAATTTTAAATCTTGTACTCCAACTGATTGGTAATTTAAAAAAAATCATAAAACACGCAATTTATAGTATTTTAGTGTACTACAAATTACGTGTTTTATAATTTTTAAAAAAATTAAATTTTTATTTAAAAAAACATCTAATTTAATTTTAAAAAGTAAAAACAAAATGAGTATTTAAACTAATAGAGTATATATTAAAATCTCATTTAAAAATTCAGATTTGCTAATCATATACTCTTTCTGTTACCTTTTTAACATTCTTTTTGGTAATTGGAGGGAGTAGTACAGTTCTATTCTATAAACTTTTAAAGGCGCGCTTCACAATCACATAGAAACCTCTTAGATGGTCAGGTCACACTTTCCGACTCCGTCTCCGTTCTCCTGATCGCTTCCCCGTCGATATGTTTCGAGGCCTTATACCCGGTCTCAATTCACTCCATTCTTCGGAAGACGAATCCTTAGGTCGAGTTCCGGCGACTTTCCTAAACCTCATCCATCAATACCGTCATCGAGTCAACCTTTCCCGGTCAGAACCTTCAAATTCCGGCGTTTCACCTGTTTTCCGAACACTTCTCTTCTTGTACACCGCCGGTTTTGGGGTCATACTCCTGCTTGCTTCAATTGCATGCTCACTTTACTCGAAGAAGAGGAAGGACAAGGAAACTAGTGAAAGCTGTGCTGTTACGCCGACGATCATAAAGGCCGCCGGATTGTTGCCTGGATCCAACGGTGAGGAGATGACATGGAGCTCTCTCAACGACGGTAAGGTTTTTTCTTTCTTTCTGGTGATTTTTTAATCGAAAACATTTGATTAGGGAAGTTATCCTTCCGGGAAATAAATTTACTTTTCACTTTATTAATTAATTGATTAATTTCTTAGAACTGAGTATCAGTTCATACATTAAATTTATACTCCTTAGGTCGTTTCGGTGAGAATTCCATCATGAGATACCTATTTATTGGCACTTCTGTTATGAATATTGGCTAGTTATCAAATTAATGTTAGTTTCTATTGATTTGAGTTGGAAATACTCCAAATTGAAGAGTAATGCTAGGCATTCAACGGTTTAGTTTCGGAAATTTGTTCCAAATCGACGCATGTTTCATGAGGTTGGTTAGATATATATTACATTCTGGTATGATGTTTAATGCCACAATCATGATTCATAACACTTCTGTTGTGAATTTTAGCATTATACTCGTATGAGTAATGCTGTAATGCTTGATTTGTTCCTACAATCTTGGAATGTGGCATTTCATTCATGCGATTGCTTATATAACTATTAAGTTATTACTAGGACGACCTGACTATTCACCTAGATGATACATGAAGTTATCGAAAATTAGGAAATTGACATTTTGGGTTAATAGCATTATTGATTTTAAAAAGAAGATTTTAATCGTAGAGTTTATTTTATGCTATAGTAATGGTTTATAGCACTTCTGTTTATGAATTTTATTGATTGTTTAAATAATACTATGGTTGTTAGAGTTGGGAACCTGTTATCTAACATACAAATATAGTTTGATATTGTTCCTTACCCAACAACCACTAATCTCTGTTTGATCTTTTATTTTTAATAATTAACTTTGTTTTATCTTTCTGGAAGCGCTTTTTACAGAATATTTGACACCTCCTTATTATTCAGAAATTCGTTCATAGCTACTTTCCCATTTTCTTCTATTAAACTCTGTTCTGACTCTGCTCTCCCACCATCAACAATCCAGAGCTGTGATTATATTTGTTTGTGTCAATCCTAAAGAGCGTCGGAGAGTGACAAGAATAACTAGCAGGATAACCTTATTCTATTTTTGTTGTTTTGTTAGCTTATCACTTGCAAATCTTGACGCTCAAGCTGTTTTAATTACTAAGTACTGAACTCATGGACATGAAAAACGGGGCCTAAATTTTATTGAAACATTGATTTTCTAACTTAAGACAACTGACAGCAAGAAGGCAATTGAGGAACAGCAGCATCAAATCACTACTACCATATAACTATAATCTGAAATTTGATTGTGTTTAAATGTCGATTAGTCTTTCTCCGCACCATAACTCAAACCCTATAAGATGTAAACTAGTCTGTCGTTTGGTCTGATCTGAGCAAGAGTTCTCATTCGTTTATTTATTGTTTGTTCTGGCATATGGGGAAGGGTACAACTATTGTCCAGTGTAATGGTTGTACTCACAGCTCTTTGCAAGTGTCAGTAGTTGCCATTTACTCCAAGTTACGTCCAACTAACTTAATATGGTATGCTCGTACAGGGTAATGGTTATTAGCAATAGGTTAACTTACTTGTTTCATTTTATAAATTTTCTATTTTCATTTGAATACAGAGTTTGGATTATTTGTTCTCATCATTTATGAAAAAATGAAATATCTTTTCCCGCTTTGTGGCAAGCGGATTTATCTCTGATCTCTAGGGATTTCCCAATTTCAGCATTCTTCCATGAAAGAAAAACTGAGACTGTCTCAGAGTCAGATGCCAAGTATGCAGAAGAATTGCAGATCCAAGAAGCTCTCTTAGCTTCACTACTCACTTCACAAGTAGCCGGCACTGCTTCATCCTCAAGTATCCAAGCAATGCCAACATTGAGTGCATTGTTGAAGAACCCCGGGAAAGAAGTTGCTGAGCCATCCCAAAGTTTCTGTGAAATCTGCTTGGAAAACAAGGAAACATGGCAGATGTACCGAAACTCAGCCTGTTCTCATTCCTTTTGCTATGACTGCACAAGTAAACATATCACTGCTAAGATCGAAGACAACATAAAAACTGTCACATGCCCAGGATTAAATTGCAAAGTCGTGCTAGATTCCAACGAGTGTAGGCTAATGGTAACCAAAGATGTTCTTATTCAGTGGGATGAGACATTATGCAAGTCAATGATACTTGAATCTCAGAAACTGTACTGTCCTTTCAGAGATTGCTCAGCATTGTTAGTTAATGATTATCAGGGGGTCA
The DNA here is from genome assembly GCA_016624345.1 of Platycodon grandiflorus. Classification (NCBI taxonomy): domain Eukaryota; kingdom Viridiplantae; phylum Streptophyta; class Magnoliopsida; order Asterales; family Campanulaceae; genus Platycodon; species Platycodon grandiflorus. The sequence goes on from CM028362.1 coordinate 31,554,203, forward strand.
CCAAAAAAACGGACTGCCCTGTATGCAAGAGACCATTCTGTGCAGCATGCCTTGTCCCATGGCATTCGGAGTTCACATGCAAGGAATTTGAGAAGCTGAATGCGAAAAAGAAAGGGAAAGAAGATAACATGGCGGAGGCACTTGCAAAGAAGAAAATGTGGAGGAAATGTCCAAGGTGCAAATACTTTGTCGAGAAAACTGAGGGTTGTTTGCATATTACTTGCAGGTGTAAGTACGAGTTCTGCTATAGGTGTGGATCAAGGTGGAGTTCATCCCATGGGGGCTGCCGACAAAAATCATAAGAGCCAAAAACTAAGTTTAGCCTAGAGAGGCGAGGGTAAGAAGATTTGTTTGTACATATTAGTAGCATTTATTATATCAATATTTCGAATAGAATTATATTAGGATGAATATGGCAATGGCACCAAACTCGATCTCTCATTATGATTTCAAATGATTTTATTTTGTGTATTCTTATATCTTAAATCTTAATCAACTTGATTTTGGTACCCATATCTCAGTTTCAGCTGACATACCTACTACTAATATAATTGAAAGCTATTCCACACTTGTTGGTTAAATAAGTATTCTCTCCCCCTTTTGAGAAATTATTATGTTTTGTGGAATGTATTATTGCCGTCTGTCTGGGAATGGGTCATTCCAGCATGGTTTCTATTTCCTATTAATAAGGTTGCATGGGCTATAACATGACATGAGCCTTTATGATGATCTTAAAAATACAGTATTTTTATTTGCTTAAAATATTTTTTGTCTTGATGGTCTTTTGTCTCGACCATCACAATATGAGTTTTTTCGCTATTCTTTGGATACATAATGAAACTTTTATTTTTTTTCGCTTTAGGCTTCTTCAGACACATTTTAATTTTTGCTTTGTCCGTAAATGAGAATCAAATTAGAAAATTATGACAACTGCAAGTTTAAATTTAGAGGGGAAAAAAAAAAAAACCCCAAGTAAGGCATTTAAGAGCGTGGAAATTAAACTTTATTTTATTATTATTATTATTATTATTATTATTATTATTATTATTATTATTTGTCTTCTAATAGACGTCCCAAACCACATTGAGTATGAGACTATTTCTTGAACAAACTATATTGCGTCTCAGACCATTTTTTTAAATTTTTTATTTCTTCTACGAGGTGTCTCCGGACCTCATTGAATCTGACACTAATCTTGCTGGCAGTATTAAGTCTACCGCTAGCCCAATGAAATTTGTAATGAGTCTGCAGCTGGACAAAGGGAATTTGTACATATTAAGAGTTGTCATCGACCCAAAAAAATTGTATCTAACGAGAATTAAAGACGAAATATTCTACTAAATAGATAGATCCACACAAGAGCTCAATGTTGATCAAATTAGTGACTCCACCCATTGAGTTAAAAATAATTTTAGATACAAGGTGACATTGATTCAAGTAATAGTATAGTGATTTGGTAAAACAATAATTGAACTTGTGGAAACGGCTAGTGGATAGAAGTAGACATCTGTATCTTAAAAGATTTGCATCTGGGCATGGATTTTTAACAAACGTACTACTCTATTTCTTTGGTATTATAAAAATCAAGAGTAATCAAAATCTGACAAGAATAATGACAATATTAAAATAATCAACATTTGACTTGATAAATACAGATTCTACAAAAACAAAACTGATGTGTCTTTGAACTGGTCGACAAGGAGATTTTTCTGGGAGCCTAAAACTAAAATCGTCCATTATTGACTTGGCGCATGGTGCCCAAGATTTGTGGGTGCTTAAAATTCTGGACCAGAGAGAAAGAGATGGCGTAAACGGGATGTAAATGAGCCAAGCCCTCTTGTATACCACCCATCTCTGAGAGTTGTCAAAATGGACTTAATCCGTTGGCCAGACCGTGCCGTAATCTAAAAGAGATAAGTTGGGTTGATAAAATTTAATTTCGTTTAGGACTGGGACAAACGGATTGGGACCACACGGGTCACGAACTGAAGTGGGTTGGGCGCGGGCTAACCCGTCAATTTAATTTTGTTCACTTTTATGTTATTTCTTTTTTAGATCTATTTGTTTATGTTGTATAGATTTAAGAGTAATGTTATGTGCACCTAAATGTGCACTAAATGTACTCCAAAATCTCACTTGTCATCTTCTGATTGGTTAAATGATTTGTGGGTCCTTACACTTAAAAATTTCTGACCAACCAAAAGATGCCAACAAGGACTTTATGTACACATTTGGTGCACACTTTAGGTGCACATAGCATCACTCTAAATTTAATTTGAGTCTTAAGAAATGTAATTATATTTCACTATATTATATTTAACTTTAATTTTATTAAATTTTTTCTTGATTTTTGTACTAATGAAATAAAGAATAGTTGCGAGTCTTATGATATATATATTTTTTTACTTTAATTAGTTAGATATTAATATTTTTTAAAATTACATTTTTTTTTGCAAATTAGCCCGCCTTAACCCGTAACCCAAGGTGAATTGGGTTGAGTATTTGCGGTTCCGCTATTTTGAAAGGTAAGTCCATCCCATCCCACCTAATGGCGGGTCATGGTAAATTTCGGTCAACCCGTTTCGTCGTCTCATTTTGACAGCTCTACCATCGCTCTCCTAGGCTCTTAGCCAGTTAATTGGCTGAGATAGAAGCTCTCAAAAACAAACACAAGAAAATGACATGCTAAAAGTTGAGTCACGACGAGACATGGAGCGAATAGAAATAGATAAAACAATTAATAACCTTGTAGATGCAGTCTTAAGCATGTCAAAGGATGATGGGGCCAAAATTGGTGAAGGTGGAGAAGAACAACTGGAAGCTGGAGTGGATGCATCTGTTTAGGTATGGTAAAAGACTCTTAAGACTCCTTCTTCGATGGTCAAAAGAATCCATGGCTGAAATGAGCGTAAGAGGAAAAATCCTGATGAAGACTGTACCAAAACAGCAGGCGCAGTGCCTCAAAAAAAGAAATATGAAAGGAAGAAAAACAAGCCCCAACCACTACCCTTAGATCTCCAACCACTACCCTTGGATGAAGCGAAGAAACTAGTTGTTCTATTGAATCAAGAGAGCTGAGATAAACTGCAAAGACTTTACAACGAATTGGATGGACTTGAGAGTGAGATTATTTCTATTATGGTTATATTGACATTAATATGCGTTTTCTGGTGAATTATAAATATGGCTTTCACCTTTTTGCAGCACACATGTTTATTAGGGAGGAGAAATCTATCCTGTTATCACTATTAGAGATACTCTCCTTGTATTGCACGACGATATGTTGGAGAACCATGTAAGTATTATACCTGTTAAGCATCGACCTATGCTATTTTGTTTTTGTCAAGTATAACTTTATTATCTTGTTTACAACACATCGATGAATGGACGATCATTTTGGAAAAAGAACTGGCAAAAATAAATAAATAAAATGCGCAACGATTTTTAAATCCGACTATTGGGTAAATATTATCCTAATTATTTACTTTACTATATAAGATTCTTAATTGATTGCTATAAACTTAATTTGTATACACTTTTTCATACGTACGTCGCAAGGCAAACCACTTGCGGCTTTTACAAAGACTTCGTAAAGAGAGATCAACCACGATCTGCTAATTATTCCAATAAACACACCAGGGTGACGTCTAGATAGGAAAATGCCTGTATTGGCTGCTTGTTTTCTATGAAGATGAAATGTCCTAGGTACTCTACAACTCTTCGATTCTCAAGCATGAAGAGTGAGATTGGCACTTGGAACGAGCAAGAATACTGTTGAGTAATACAAAACTGTTTAATAAAAATAATACAACAAATATTGTGACGCCCGACCTAGATTTCCATACAAAATCCCAAAGGTCGGGTTGTCAAAACAACATAACAAGACTTAACATAAAATAAAATCACCTGATTAAACAATAATAAACAAGTCTTCGGCGATACTACTGCCGAAACCCCAACTAACAACAACCATGAGTTTATAACTCGGGAGAAGAAATAATAACATATTAACATCATCGGCCACAACATGCCGGAACAACAATATACGCCATAAGCCACAACACGCTTGAAAAAACAACTGGAATAATAACCAACTGTACACAAGCGCGACATACATGTCGGCTACCAAAAGGATAGTACAAATAACCAAGTATGATTCTACCCCAAAGTAAAGTCTATATAACTTTACATAACCATCGAATCTCACCAAAAGAAAATACTACAACAACTGTACAAACCAAAAGTACAACCACGAGGACAACCTGCAATCTAGTCACGTCCTCACCGACCTCACCGAGAGATGCCTGGCTGGTTCGGATCTAAGAAAAATATTTAAACACAACGGGGTGAGTCAAAACTCAATAAGTTACTAAATGCAACTACATGACATGACATAATGCTCAATTTTAATCGTAACAAGGTAATATCATTTCTATACATCACAACTCAACATGAAATATCATCCATGATATACAACTCATGCTAAACACATAGCACATTAATGTTCACATAAGTGCTTGTAAATAAATTACATAATAAAGGATATCTTTCTCTTTATCTGTCTTTGCGTTGCTCCTGCAATACATAAAATAACCAACGTGTATCGATACTCGTCTATGATATATCGATATTCCCGAATCTGCCGGATCCCCCCGAAAACCTATCGAGTCTTGGCAACCAAAGTTACGCGTATTACAACAACAGTGGGGCTACCTTCCACCTGTGGCCAACAGATGAGGTGTGTGTACTCCGGGTACGACGACTTATAGCAATTCCAAACATTGATTTATCAAGGCTATATGTCGTCCCACTTTGACTCGTTAACAAATGTCAGCTGGACTTAATGCGATACACAAAATGGTTTCTACTCATCTTATGCAATTTAACCCCCAGTTCAAAAGTAGTGAACTTGGTAAATGTCAAGTAATTTATATTACTCAATAACATGTCAACAACAAGCATATATTTGCTCAAGTTTATACATCCACATAGAGTTAATTTACAAGTCTCTATCCCACAAATATTAACCATTCACTTAACCAACTTGTTTGAGAATTCATAATCTTACACAAACAACCTAGAATTCTCGTAGGAATTTAACGAAATTTTGGTGTATATTGCTCATCCAAAATTCTACTTCAAGGTTTCATGAACATAATTGTTCACTTTGAGTTTAGTTGTTATATGCAACTTATTTCCCAACTCTAGTCTTTGTTCTTCTCTTAGTACAATTCTAAGTTCAACAATGGAGTAATTATTCTAACCAAACCATCTCATACCTAAGAAATCATCATACACAAAATTCTCACACATCCATGTAGCAATTAGACATGCAGATAACATCTTTCACAAGGCTAGCAAATTCATTATGTAACTAGCATGTTTTGAAGCTTTAAGCATACAAAGGGGGATTAGTAACTTACCTCAAATCAGAAAATCAAACCACTAAAAAGAGAATCAAAGCCTTCAAAGTAGTTCTCCTAGTCTTTAGCTACACAAATCTGGTCTTGCATGCAAAGTTTGATGGTTGGTTCTTAGAGTGATGAAGAACACACAGCAATCTCACTCTTTTCTCACACACAAACACTCTCTTATCTTTCAAGGAAGTCTTTGGAGAATTGGGAGAAATTGAATCACTCTCACATGGCTAAAGAGGTGAAAATATACTGGTCTTACTCTCTAATGACGTGTCTCTTCCTCAGCCAAAAAGAGTCTTGCATGTAATTTTTAAATATTAAAACACATACAGCTATCTGATAATAGGGCGATCGCCCTTACTCGAGGCAAAGCGATCGCTCTCCCTTCTATCTTCAAGGCGATCGCTTTGGAGTAAGATAAAGCGATCGCTTTGGCCTTATCCAAGGCGATCGCTTTGTATCCAGTATGTTCAATACTAAATACAAAGTTCTAAAATGCAACCAAAGCCATCCTAAATGATTCGTAAGCAAATTTAATAAGTTTACAAGGCCAAAACACTCAACAAGGATTCCCAACAAGTCTAAGAACTTTGCTAGAAACATAACACAAAGGTTACATGATTTGTAACACAACCAATACATGTCAACTTCACAATGTATTTCATCACAATTCACATCACTACCATGGCATTCTATTTTTACCATGCTATGCAAATATTTCTATCATGTATATAATAACAAGGCATACAAACATGCAATTAACACATAGGAGAGCTAGGGTATTACAAATATACTCGCAATAATTATTTTTTAATAATTTCCTTTTAGATATCACACGTTGAAGCGAAAATGACAGAAATGAAGGATAAATTGCAATTCGAAAAATGTGATAGATTAAGCCAAGAAGACTTCGTCTGTCCCGTTAAAACGTATCCATCATCGCCACAAAAAGCTCCTGGAAGTCTTGATTGCGGAGTTATATAATATGCCTTTTGATCGAAAAGCTACTACGAGAATATAAAATACCTCCCAAAATCATTCCTGCTGAATGTGCAAAATACATGAAAAAAATGGTGGAATGGATGATCACGAACGGGACAGATCAGGATTAACGATTGAAGTTGGCTATAAATTGTAATCTTTTGAAATAACAAATTAGATAATCAAGACACAATTGTTTTGTGAACATATTTGAATACATGACTAGTAATTTTTTAATATGATTTCCACTTCGATTTTTATGTTACAATTTGCATCGCGATTATACAATTTGTGCATCGCGTTAAATAGCATATGCATCAAATTTACTTATCTACTCCAATTCCAAATCTGTGCATCGCGATTTTAATGGATGTGTTATACAGTTTGTGCATCGAGTTTTACAATTTGCATCGAAATTATACAATTTGTGTATCGCGTTAAATAGTCCATGCATCAGATTTACTTATCTACTCCGATTCCAAATATATGCATCGTGATTCCAAATTTATGCATCGCGATGCAAATATTCTACATCGGCAGACTAATTTTGTGCATTGCCTAGCGTGCGTTCATAAGAAATACCATCTCCATATACGCCTCCTCTGTTAAATACGTAGCTTAAAGAATTGGGAATTTAAAAAATGTTTACGGATATTATGCTAAATAATAAAAAATTACCCAACAACACCATGTTTATAAAATATTTCAAAACTAAGTAATCAAATTTAACATTGCAATATTTACCTGTTAATATGATCATATCAAGTAACATTTTACAAAAATAAAATCAATCGATCGAATAACATGATGACAACGTATGAGAAAGAGATCGAACTTGAAGGGAAGGAAAAAATTGCAGAAACTTTGTAGAAGAAACCAATTTGATTGCTGGAGGGGCATTTTAGGAACATTACTACAAAAGTGACTTTTTCTGGTTAACAAAAAAAAATGGAAACTAAAGCGGTTAAAAATTTTTCAAAGTGTACAGTAATTTTCCAAACAATTATAAACAATATAGAAGGGGGTGGCAAGTTTCAAGCCCAATAAGAAAAATATCAGCCCAATTAAGGACAGCTTGTAGCTTTTTCAGAGTGTGAAGCTAATCCTCTAGAAAAGCTATCTAGATTCTAGATACTAACCTCCAACTTTAAGAAATGATTAGATTCATTCAATAGAAGATTATATGCATTTCTTCGATCATGTTGAACCATATTAAATGGGTTAATATTATATCTCCGAAATATCTCGATACAAGTTTGCTGAGCGTTGTTCGATCGGCAAAGTAACCACCAATAGAGTGGTGGTAATTCAATTCACGTGTTCTTGTTCTTAAACACTAGTTAGACCCCGAGGTTGTACGTGCAGTGTTGCTGTTTTTTTAGGCTATAATAGATTTTGTTATTCGTGGTTTTTTAGGTCATTCACCCCAAATCAGGATTTTGTTATTCGTGTTTAGGTTATAATGGATTTTGTTATTCGTGTTTAGTACACTCCGCTCCACTCCCGTGAAGCAATTAGGTGAATGGGGCGATAAGTGTAGCATTGTTCCTTCAAGAATACGAGAATTATAACTGCAACATGTAGGTGATAGTTTCAAATTCTGCAAAAAGAATAAAAAGTGATCTGAGGAACTAACCCACCCGGATCAATCTCCAAATATTAACTTGTAAAATAAATTTGAAAAATTAAAAGAAGAATAAAATTACCTGTGTGTGGAATTAAACAGTTCGTCCAAAATTAGGAAAGGATCAAAGTATTTCAGCTCAAACCTGAAGAAACACTAATACCCATTTAGCTAAACAATCAAATCAATAATACGAAAACCGATACTCCCTCTATTCGAAATGAATGGATGATTAAGGAACAAAATGGACACTTGTTGTTTGGAATGCATGTGGTAAGATTTTCTCACCCTCACACAAAACACACACACTCACTTTATCCTTTTCAGCTTTAAATTCTTCTTCCTAAACAACGTTAAACATTTAACACATTAATGCCTAATTGCAGCCATTGAGTATATCGATCAAACAATTACGTGTAAACATGCTCAAATGAATTTGAAAAACTAATATATTTTTTTTCGTGATCAGAAATGAAGAAGGCAATCACAGATTTTTCTAAGTTCACGCTAACGAAATTTTGTAGAAACTTTCCTACGAATTTTATGAAGAATAACAATCATATATAGACTGATATAAGTCGAACCCAAACTAGTTTTCAATTATCAAACACATTAAAATACAAAAAATACTTTTAATAATAATTTTTTTTTTTTTTTAAAAAGAGAGAGAGAGAGAAGAAATGCAGCAATTCACAAACAATAATAATATTCCTAACAAAATTATAAAAAGAATTTAAAAGATAACCAGAAATTCTCAGCTAGTGCTTGAAATTAAGAAAATAAAAATGACAACCATCAAAAGTTGGATCCATCAAATATCATTATTTTCCAAATTAAAGTTGACATGGTAAATAGTTTTAGGGTAATATATACTTTGTGACTTTTTTGTGCCCATAGCATTGCTCAGAGTTTTAGTCTTTCAAAAGCCATTCTCTTAATTCATCTACCCTTCAATTCCCACTTTGGGTGGATATCATTATATTGATCCCTTCCCTTGGTAAAAATAAGCATATATATAAATCACTAAGGAGAAGGATGAATGCAAACTCCATTATATGGATGAGAGATAATACTACTAGCTAGCTAGTAGCTAGAATAAATTACAGGCACAGCTAGCCGCACTAGGTAGATTCAAAATCATGATTATGTATAGTAATTAATTGACTCTGTCGTAAAGAAAACTTCAATTCTCATCTTTATAAAGACAAAAAAGTACTGCTGCCACCATTTCCATGTTGCACATTCTGTAAATATACTTGTACTTTGTCGTCCTCGTTGACGAAAAGGAATCTAGCTACTAGCAATTACTTCCGGGATGGATGCGGCCTAACGCAGCATGACATGAACACGCTTTTTTGAGAGACAGAGATTAGCTAGTGACCCACCCACCCTTAGGAATCACAACTTAGAATGATTTCTTAAGTGGAAATGGCACCTATAGAAATTGCATCAATTGTCCACAAAGGTGCATGTCGCATTCGATCTCCATTTTCGCACTTGCTACTGTGCTCCTTATTAATCAGGCGCATCTTAACACCTTTAAAAGAATTTTTTTATATAAAATATGAAAAAAGGGCACTTTCCTATCAAAACACAAATGAGAAAAGTAACCAATCAGGTATTGCCATGCCAAAATGATCAAATACCCAGATGCCAAAATCAACAACTGAACACTTTCTTTATAATCAAGAGTGGGCTGGGCATCTAGCTTTGCACTTCCATTTCCATCATTGAGGAGGACCCCTATCCATTAGATATTCCCAATAATGAGCTTTAACAATCGATCCATCCTCCTCTTTGAAACTTTGGTTATGCCCAAGTTTCAATCAAGTCAAGTGAGTAACATCTTTGATCAATTTCATGATGTCAATCTCTTGTGATGGTTTTTTTTTTTCCCTCTATTTTGGAAAATGATAACAGAACCAGTTACATCATGCTAAAGAAAATAACAAAATCAGCTTTAAAGTATTGTACGCTAGCAGAACAGTTAAAAAGTGATGTAAATGAATTATGTAGATCTAACGGTACCTCTCTCTCTCTCTCTCTCTCTCTCTCTCTCTCTCTCTCTCTCTCTCTCTCTCTCTCTCTTTCTTTTATTTTTCTTTTTATTTCCTCGAACTCTATCCTACCCCAAACTCCCTTCCCTACGAGAAGTTATTTGGAGGGATGGTCACGCTATGTCACTAGGGTGATGTGTCATGACACACCAACCGTATATCGACGACACGTGGGGGTAATCGTGTGAGGTGTTAATGTTACACAGAATGTTGGGGGTAGGAACTCTTTGGGATTCTCTTGAAGTTATGGATATCTGGCCTTGGCTAAGAATCTGAAATAGCAAATAAACAAACACACTAGGGTGAATGCAGGGGCTTGCTCTGCTAAAACACTCCGGTGTAAGATGAAGAACTTGCTTGCTATTTGACAGAGTTTTAGCTTGTGAATAGTGAACGTGCCTTTGGCCAATGGCTTGCTTAGCTTTTATAATGGAGCGGAGTGATTAGTGGGCTGATTCCGTGGGATGTCAATCCCTTTAATTAAGGGAGAGTAACCGTCGAGCTTAATTGGAGCTAATCCCTGATTTCAAGCCTGAGATCTCGGGCACGACCACACATGGTCCCGAGATTCTGGGGTGACAGCTAAGACTGATCTCCGTGCTCACGGCGAGTAACTCTGCCCGTGGGTGATCCTTTCTTTACTCTCTTGTCACTGATATGTCCATGTTATCAATACCGGGCAAGGTTCCAGACTTGTGTCATCAGTGGCCCTCTACTGCTTGTCCAGAGAGTATTCATGCTCGAGGCGAAGAGCAATAGAGTCTTGACATCTACATAGCCCATCTGTTCGGAAGCATAAATATAATCTGAATTTTCAATTTTGTTTCTCCTTCTGGGTTTCGTCAAGTGAGCATCTACATAGCCCATCTGTTCGGAAGCAGTTGTAGCAGAGGATGTCCCAAGCTGCACCCGTGTCCAACAATGCCCGCTCTACATCTTGAAATCTATGCTCGCCTAAACAGCCAGAGCTTGCCCCGCTACCAGTGAGGTGGTTGTCAACTCTCTTTGGGTGAAATTGATTGCTTCTTCGTGACTCCCGAGCACCGTTGGCCAAGTGTGTGCTTTAGCCACTGTGTGGATTTGGCTTTTCAGCTTAGTGAGGCTCGATCTTGCGAGCATAGGATACATCTCACTCCTTAACATAACATCGAATATAAGTAGCTAACTCGATCTTGCAAGCCTGTTTGTAATTTGAATTTTAACAAGCCATTAACTCGAACTTGTGAGCACAAATGTAACTTGAAATCTAATTAGCAAAGGAATCTGATCTGGCGAGCATAAATATAATCTGAATTTCAACAAGTTATCTAGCTCGATCTTACGATCGAAAACACAACTTGATTTTTAGTAAGTTATTTAGCTCGATCTTGCGAGCACAAACACATCTTGGATTTTAACAAGTAATTTAGCTCGATCTTGCGAGCACAAACATAACTTGAATTTTAACAAGTTATCTAGCTCAATCTTACGAGCAGAAACACAACTTGAATTTTAACAAGTTATTTAGCTCGATCTTGCAAGCACAAACATAACTTGAATTTTGACAAGTTATCTAGCTCGATCTTGCGAGCAGAAACACAACTTGAATTTTAACAAGTTATGTAGCTCGGTCTTGCAAGCACAAACATAAAAATTGAATTTTAACAAGTTATCTAGCTTGATCTTGCGAGCGGAAACACAACTTGAATTTTAACAAGTTCTTTAGCTCGATCTTGCGAGCACAAACACAGCTTAAATTTTAACAAGTAATTTAGCTCGATCTTGTAGCACAAACATAAGTTGAATTTTAACAAGTTATTTAGCTCGATCTTGCAAGCACAAACATAACTTGAATTTTAACAGGTTATTTATCTCGATCTTGCAAGCACAAAACACAACTTGAATTTTAACAGGTTATTTAGCTCGATCTTGCAAGCACAAAACACAACTTGAATTTTAACAAGTTATTTAGCTCGATCCTGTGAGCACAAACTCCTTGCGAGTTCTATTTTTGCTCGCTGACGGGCAAGCCATATCCTCCTTTGCCTCTGGGTATTTGTCCTTGCCCTTATCCTTCCTTTTCTTTGGTGCCCCCTTCTCGATCGTGGTGACATAGCGTTATGTTCGAGTGAATATCTCACCACGGTCAAGAGGTGGTTGCATCCCCAAGTCTGTCTTCAGGAAGCCTTTATTCAACCCGGCCTGGAAACACATGGTGACCTCGTGGTCAGTTAGGTCATCGTACTGCCCGAGCGTCTTCTTGAACCTACTGAAGTACTGTCCGGTGGTTTCGGTGGTCCTTTTCCAGATGTTGTAAAGATTTATCCTGGCCTTTTGGGTGGCCCCTGCGGTGCTAAACTCGGTCATGAACTTTCGCTTCAAGTCTGCCAACCCAGTTATAGATCCGCGGGGCAACCGGTCATACCACTTCATTGTCTTCTCCTTGAGCGTGCTCACAAATGCCTTGCATTTGAGGGCTTGGTTAGTGGTGACCATGTTGATTTGATTCTCGAAGCCTATCACATGGTCGCAGGCAAGGCTATTTCCGGTGTACTTGTCAAACACGGGGATTTGCATGTCTGGGTCTGGTAGGGTCTAGACAATCCAATCCGCTAGCGATACATCCTCCTCGAAAAGTATGTCGACCCTTTCTCGTCCTGACTCTAGGGAAATCAGGCGCTGCCTGACCTCTTCCAGTCTGTCAGGCTCGGCTTGTGTGCTCGGAGGTCGGGGCTTGTAAATCTTCATCGCATGCCCCTCTGTCTGACACTCCCCTAGGTGACTTGCACCTAGGGGATGGTGTGCGCTTTGACCGATGAGAACGAGCACCGCCCTTGTCACACCTTCCTCTTTCCGATGCTCCTCTAGGCGACTTGCACCTAGGGGGCGGTATGCGCCTTGATCGATGAGATCGGGCACCATCTTCCCTCCGTGGTCGCTGGGAAGCCGACAAGGATTCTGCTTCCTCACTGCAAGCACGGTCTTTCCTTCTTGACCCCTCCGGAAGTGTCAGTCGGCTGTGGATGCTCGGGGTCCCACGAGCTCCCAAGTACATAGGAGCTTTTCCACGATCATCTTGTCTATTCTCCTGTGGTTCGTGCCTCACATTAGCTTCGGTGCTTGCCGGGTTGATGGGTGGCTCCTGGCGAATCCCTCAGCTGTCTTGTGTTACAGAAGAAGCTGGGTAAGGGGCGCTTGCAGTCGGTATATTCGGGAAAAGTTGATCTTCCACCAGCACCATGGACTGCCCCATGGCGAGTAGCTGCTGGTTCACCGCATACATCCTGCTCCAATATTGGGCCTAGTTTGTCAAAGTGGCTAACCGAGCTTGCTCGATTAGCGGGTAACTTTTGGAGCTATTGCTAAGGCTCATCAAGCATTAAGCAGATCCTGAAGCTCAAGCCCTGCATTTTCTCGAGGGAGCGGTGGTATGTTAGACGACCCCACATGGCCCGATTGTGCCATATTCGCGTGTGCAGTCGCGAATTCAGGCGTTTGGGTTTGGTAGTACACGGTTTCCTCTCGGTCCTCTCGGTTATTGCGGAGGTGGCAGCGCGCCCTCGCCGCCTATGTATTCCAAAACAGGCTCCTCCACCAAAAGGCTAGCAAAGTTCTCAACCATATTTTTTATGGGAAGTGTTTAGGATTTGAGAGTTTTAAGAGAAGAGAATACAAAGTTCCCAGCAATGGAACCAACTGATGTTACACAAAAGGTTGCAGGCAAGAACTCTATGGGATTATTTTGAAGTTATGAATATTTAGGCTTGGCTAAGAACCTGAAATAGCAACGAAACAAACACACTAGGGTGAATGCAGGGGCTTGCCCTGCTAAAACACTCCGGCGTGAGAGTAAGAACTTGCTTGCTATTTGACAGAGTTTTAGCTTGTGAATAGTGAACGTACCTTTGGCCAAGGGCTTGCTTGACTTTTATAATGGTGCGGAGTGATTAGTGGGATGATTCCGTGGGATGTCAATCCCTATAATTAAGGGAGAGTAACCGCCGGGCTTAATTAGAGCCAATCCCTGATTTCTAGCCTGAAATCTCGGGCACGACCAGACGTGGTCCCGAGATTTTAGGGTGACAACTCTGACTGAATCTTCATGCTCGCGGTGAGTAACTCTGCCCGTGGGTGATCCTTTCTTTACTCGCATGTCACTACTCTACCCGTGTTATCAATATCGGGCAAGGTTCCTAGACTTGTGTCATGAGGTGCCAAGTAACCACCCTAAATCTAGGGGATCTGTATTATTTTGATTGGAAGATAATGTTACGTGTCAAAAAATAAGTGAAATGTCACACCATGTTTACATGATTATATTGTATGGCAATCTCATTAAATAATTCTAAATAATTTTCCCTTCCCTACCTATACTGTGACTTGATCTAGGACCTCCAAGGTTTTTTTTTGTCCTTCAATTCACAACTCTGAGTGGCTAGCTACAGAATGGGGTGTAGCCCGCTCCCTCTTTCCTAAATCTTGAGCTTGCGACTCATCCAAGTCCTAGATCGTAACCATGCCATTGAACTACTCTCAGTTCGGGGGTTAACTCTTGTGAAAATCATGCAATGAGTGATGCTATCAACCTAAACTCTACCAACAATGAGAGCTCCTCCCTTCTTTTTCTCCTTTTCATTTTTGGTTAGTAACTCCGGAGTCTGATCCAATTAGGATAGATTGTATCCTAGTTATATCCCAACCACTATACACAGACTCATAGTTGATGTTTTCTTGAAGTAGATGGTAGAAATATGTACGACCCTAAAGAACTTTAAAGGAAACCCTCAAGGATTTATACATGAATTGTTTTTTTTTTTAATTTATCTATACATTTGATTTGTCTTGCTCCTTTTGTTTCTTTATCTAGCAAATTGTTGCCTGCCCTGATATTAGAAAGTTGCTATATCTTAAAATATTATGATATATTCGCAGATCATCCACCTCCGTGCAGTTGAGAATTTTTTAACTGGTCCAGCCACTTGCAGGAAACAGATAAAACATAGTGAAATTCCGTACAGGTTGCAAACAAGTAGATCCTAGGCCACCACCATTCAGTTGGTCCCAAACACGATAAAAGGTTCAAGTGGAGAGGCGTAAGCTGTGCTACCCAGCGACCCGATTCACCAATGATCGGGTAACTCTAAGCTATACAATATCTGATGCCAAGTTGCCAACATACATACATGTGTATATATATATATATATATATATATGTGTGTGTGTGTGTGTGTGTGTGTGTGTGTGTGCCTTTAAATGGAATATGAATGGTCGGATCAGGATCTATTTGTTTCATAACCAGAGTTGAAACCAGACAAAAGCAGGAACCCTTTTAAGTAATTGACACCACACGAGTGAGTGTGGTTGAAGAAGAGAACTTCAAGCCAGACACAAGTAATGGAATATGGGGCCATGTCAATACTTTTTGGCAATATATATGCATGCAAAATATAGGGGCTTGTATATCTAGTGATGCAATACAACTGAGAAAACAAAGCGTGTGTGTGTGTGTGTGTGTATATATATATATATATATATATATATATATATATATATATAGATAGATAGATATATAGATAGATAGATAGATAGATATGAATATATAAATGCCAAATGAGCTCCTGTGTACTAATACAATACAATTCACATACCTGTAAGTGCATAGTTGTACAAAGATGAGATCTCGTATCCAAAAATTTGGGCGGTTCAATAGATGTATCAAATCCAAGAAACAAGCTTGATCAGAATGAGAGGTCCTGGTATATGAGAACACATACGTGGTAAAATTAGCATCAGATGCAGATTACTCAAACATCGCATCAGTATAAAGGGATTGCATTTGTTATTCTCCCCAAGTGGGAGTATAAACATAAAGCTTCTTTATGCAAAGATAGCACCTCTCTCTCTCTCTCTCTCTCTCTCTCTCTCTCTCTCTCTCTCTCAGAGTACACTACTGCACAAACCGCCTTTTTCGTCATTACAGGTTTTGTTACTACTGCACCCAATGATCCCCTCAATCATTCCATTTATATATCTCTTCTCTTCCTCACCTCCTCCTCTGCAACAACCAACATAGCTATATCCCTCTCTTTATAGATATACTCCCCTCTGAAAATTTTATCCCCCACTCTCCAATGGGTCATTCCATTTTCTTCTTCCATGCCATTCTATTTCTTTCTGTGTTCAACTTGTGTCAAGCCAGCATAACCAATCAATCTCGGTTCTTCACTCTTATGAAAAAATCTCTTTCAGGAAACTCCTTGACTGCCTGGGATGTCCGTGGAGAAAACTCATATTGCAACTACACAGGTATTGGCTGCAATGATCAAGGGTACGTCGTACAAATAGATACCTCAGGGTGGTTACTATCTGGTCGCTTCCCTGAAGATATCTGCTCTTATCTACCTCAGTTAAGAATTTTACGTCTCGCTCACAATAACTTTCATGGAACCTTTCCTCACAGCATCACCAACTGCTCTCTACTGGAAGAGCTAAACATGACCGACACAAGTCTCACCGGACAATTACCAGACTTTTCACCTATGGTATCTCTGAGGTTACTTGATCTGTCATACAATATTTTTTCTGGAGAATTTCCCTTGTCAGTCACAAACCTCACCAGTCTCGAGGTGCTGAACTTTAATGAAAATCCGGGTTTCAGACTATGGCAACTGCCAGAGAACATTTCCAGGATGCCAAAGCTCAAGTCTGTGGTCTTGTCAACTTGCATGGTGAGTGGTCAAATTCCAAAATCCATCGGAAACATGATCTCTCTTGTTGATCTTGAATTGAGTGGAAATTATCTGACGGGCCAGATTCCAAGTGAGATTGGGTTGCTTAAAAACTTGCAAATGCTTGAGCTTTACTACAACCAACTGGTCGGTGGAATTCCAGAGGAGCTTGGGAATCTGACAGAGCTTACAGATCTGGATTTGTCTGTCAATAAGCTGACAGGATCAGTGCCTGCATCTATATGTCGACTTCCCAAACTCACTGTCCTGCAACTTTACAACAACAGTCTCACTGGCGAAATCCCAGGTGAGATCGAAAATTTAAACTCCCTGACTGAATTGTCCCTTTATGGCAATCTTTTAACAGGAGAAGTTCCAAGACATCTAGGGAGATTATCACCTCTGGTAGTCTTCGACTTGTCAGAAAATCAACTATCTGGAGAACTACCGGCAGAGGTGTGCAATAGAGGTAGATTAACTTACTTTCTTGTCCTGGAGAATAAGTTTTCTGGAAGTATCCCTGAAAATTATGCAAAATGCACATCTCTTCTTCGTTTTCGAGTTAGTTATAACCGTTTAGAGGGCACAATACCCGAAGGAATTCTAGGACTTCCCCGTGTGTCAATTATTGATTTGGGTTACAATAATTTGAGTGGACCAATAGCTCGAACCATTGAGAATGCAAGGAACTTGTCAGAATTGTTCATACAAAGCAATAAGATTACAGGAGTTCTGCCTCCTGAAGTCTCTCAAGCTTTCAATCTTGTAAAGCTTGATCTTAGCAACAATCTCCTGTCTGGTCCAATACCTTCTGAAATTGGCAACCTAGAAAAGCTCAATCTATTCATGTTGCAAGGAAACAAGTTCACTTCCTCCATACCAGAGTCACTTTCTTCACTAAAATCACTAAATGTTCTTGACCTGTCAAGAAATCTCTTGATGGGTAGGATCCCAGAAAGCCTCTGTGAATTGCTACCAAACTCCATGAACTTTACAACCAATATGCTTTCTGGCCCCATCCCACTCTCAATTATAAAGGGAGGGCAGTTAGAGAGTTTTTTGGGCAACCCAGGTCTCTGTATTCCTGTCAATGCCAATTCAGTGGATCCGGATTTCCCAATATGTTCACAGACTTATAACCGGAAGAAAGTAAACTGCATTTGGGTGATCGTCATTTCAGTTGGGATTCTTTTTATTGGAGGTGTCTTGTTCCTAAAGCGCTGGCTGAGTAAAGAAAGAGATGTCATAAAACACGAGGAGAGCTGGTCTTCCTCTTTTTTCTCTTATGATGTGAAAAGCTTTCACAGAATAAGCTTCAATCAGCGTGAAATCATTGAAGCCATGGTCGATAAGAATGTAGTGGGGCATGGAGGATCTGGAACAGTATATAAAATTGAATTGAGCAATGAGGAAGTTGTTGCTGTGAAGAGGCTTTGGAGTTGTAAAACAAAAGATTCTACCTCAGATGATCAACTGACTTTAGCCAAGGAACTGAAAACTGAGGTTGAGACTCTAGGAAGCATAAGACACAAAAACATTGTGAAGCTGTACTGTTACTTCTCAAGCTTGGATTGCAACTTGTTGGTATACGAGTACATGCCAAATGGAAACCTTTGGGATGCACTTCATAGGGGAAAAAGCCTTTTGGATTGGCCCACTCGTCATCAGATTGCACTGGGAATAGCACAAGGCTTGGCATACCTCCACCATGATCTCTTGCCACCAATTATTCACAGAGACATTAAGTCCACCAACATCCTGCTGGATAGCAATTTCCAGCCCAAGGTTGCAGACTTTGGCATAGCCAAAGTTTTGCGGGCAAGAGGGAAAGATTCAACCACTACTGCCATTGCAGGAACTTGTGGCTACTTGGCCCCAGGTAAACTTGTGACCCAACTCAATTCAGATTTAGTTACATATTTATAATTAAAACATTTCTCAATTATGCATATATACATAAATCACAAAACATGCCAACGGGTTATTTATAGATCAGATTTTATGTGTTCATTAACATTACATATATTGGTGCTTATAATAGAATATGCATATTCTTCCAAAGCAACAACCAAGTGCGATGTCTACAGTTTCGGAGTGGTGCTGATGGAACTGATAACTGGGAAGAAGCCGGTGGAGGCAGAGTTTGGAGAGAACAAGAATATTATATATTGGGTTTCTACGAAAGTGGAGACCAAGGAAGGAGCTATGGAGGTTTTAGACAAGCATGTGTCAGGGTCTTTCAGGGAAGAGATGATTAAAGTTCTCCGTATTGCCATCCGTTGTACATGCAGGACTGCAGCCCATCGCCCAAGTATGATCGAGGTTGTTCAGCTGCTGATCGAGGCAGATCCTTGCAAATTTGATTCTTGCAAGTCATCAAATAAGACCAAAGAAACAGCAAATGTCACTAGGCCAAAGAACCCATAAGATGCATTATGGGTGCGAGAATACTTTGGTGGGGTACAATATGAAGTAGCATAGCATCTATAGAACAGCAGTGGCTCTCAAACCAATTGAGCAGACTGTTCGTAAAGTATAGTTTACCCTCTTTGTCTTTCTAATTACTAGTAGATAGATTCTGTCCCACCTTACATTCCTTTTACCTTTTCTTTTTCTTGACCTATTGTAAGTATTTGAGGAGCTACTATTAGACTGCTTTATGGCAACACAGCACCTGTATATTTTCCATTAACCCCAAATAATTCTCTTGCTTTTGGGATTTCTGTTTTGTTGCTCTTTACTTGGCTCTTTATGTCATGAGAGTTATCAAAACTAATGGATGCTCCAGAAAAAGTAGAGATATGGACGAGGGCTGGAAGGTCCTGATTCGCATGGGGCTTTCTTTTTTCGTCAAAGTGGGTTCCTGATTCTAAATATAAAGCTTGAATATGATTTGTTTGTGGAGAGTCCTCTCAGCTTAGCAATCCACTGTAAAATAACATACCCCCTCGCGAGTGATTGATAAGCATCTTTGTCGCCATGTAAGCTAAAAGTATTGTCCTCTCTTTACCTTTCCTTGATTCTTCTTTTCTACAACTCTTTGATTGTATGCTAGGGATGGAAGTGAATAAGGATGAAAAAACCACCAAGCTTGTTTCACCATCGATGGTGCGGCATGAACCTCCACTTACTAGCGTGTATATATATATATATATATATATATATGGGGAGTATTTAATGGTTATTTTTTTATTTAACCATCAATGGTTACTCTCATTATTAACCATTGGATCAAAAATTAAAGGTTGAGATTTAATGGTTAGTTGGAAAATGCAATTAATGTAAGTAGGTGAATCATTTAATGCATTAAATCTCAACCTTTGATTTTTGATCCAATGGTTGATAATGAGAGTAACCATTGGTGGTTAAATAAAAAAGTAACCATTAAATACTTCCCTATATATATATATATATATATATGTTTATGGAATGTGCTTTGAGTGACATTTTTGATTCTTCAAGTAAATATAAGAGCAAAGAAAGACTTTGTAATACCTGATGTTATATCATTATACGCTGCTATAGTAGCTAGTGTGGAACTTCCAGTTGACCTACATATTAATCAAGTTTTAGGCATTAAAATCATTTTCAAAAACATATCAAGGGGACAAGCATAAAACATAACTAACATATGCACGTTGTGTTCACATGTGTGGGCATGCACACATAACCAACAAAAGAATAAGATTCATGGAGGCTAATATTTCTTTTTCGCAAGGTGGAGAGTCCATATATAAAAGTAAGAAGCTTTTATCAATGGAATAGTTCTCCAACAATATTGTATGGGCTAGCCATAGCAATAGAAAGTACCCATGACAGAAATGTCCTCCAAATGAACAGTAACGTAGAATGTGGAACATTAATTCATAAGTATGCATGTGTGTATGTACGTATGTGTGTGTGTGTGTGCATGTGTGTGTATATATATGTATATATGTAGTATTTTCACATCAAAAACCTCACACAGTAACACACAGTAAAGAAGAAGGAGAGTACACTAGATTTCGTTTGCTAAAGAGAGAGAGAGAGAAGAGAGAGCGAGCGTGTGTGCGTCGTACCGCAGAGGAGAGAGAGAGCGACATATATCAGAGGGAGTTACTGGAAGATCGCACCAGGTGGGGGTGGGGGAAGCCAAAGCGGTGGTCAAAGGGGGAGAATAGGCAAAGGAGAAAACAGGGGGGGGGGGTGTGAAGCTTCCGGTTTGCGCAAGTGGGTGGGCGGGCCACCAAGGAGCGGACAGCGGGCTAGGCCTTTGGAAATGGCTGCCGAATTTGGGCCTCCAATTTTTCCAACAATATATATTTCTGCTTTCATTTTTTAACAAAAAGTTAACATACGTTTGTTCTGTTTAGGTGATAAAGTTCATCACTAAAACTATGATAAAAAATAATATGAGTTAGCAACTTTTATAATCCTGTAACCGCAAGTAAATCTGTATTATTTTTGGATCAAAGTTTAATAAAGTTTACTAAAAAAGTTAAAAAAAAAAAAAAACTCTATGTCTGAAATAGAAGGAATAGTTTTGAAAAATCAGATAAATTCATATCAGATCTTCATCCCAAAAAATTTGCAAATTTGGCTTTACAAAGTTAAATTACTACTCTTGATGGATAGAAGAAAAGGAACACAAGCAGAAAATGGATTAGACTGACCCTTAACAAACAGAAAACCCCATGTTGCAGGTTTGTCAATGAATGCAGTGAATGTGTGAGCGCCATTCATAGAAGCTGAAAATGGAATAAGGTGCTTCAACACACTCAGACAAATCCACAAGCAGGTAGTGTGCATTATTTGGAAGACAATTGTATGATTTACCACATTAATTAAGCTCTAAATTGAGGGAATCAACCCAAAGCTAATCAAAATGAAGCTTTCTTAGTTTAGCAAATAATGAAGATTAAGTATTCACCGAATATAATAATAACAACTGTTTGTATAATTTCACTTGCGATTGAAAGGCATTGACCTGAAACAATGGAGGATTTGACGCATGAAATTTTGAATGAGGTGTAAACTACCTGATTAGTTTGAGCGGTGATTAGTATGAGCGCTAACTGATCTCATGAGCTTAGAGCAAACTAGCTGTAAACTAAACTTGTAAATCTATGTTGTTATAACTGTAAACTAAACTAGCTGTAAACTAAACTTGTATGACCCAAGCATAGAAGTGCGTCCTTGACCTCGTCTTAAAAAGTGCAAACTCAGTCTGAAAAAGTAAAATACTAGTTGAAATGTGAGTAAGATAATTAAAACAATACAATGACGTCATTCTCCTTCAAAAATTATTCTCCAAATGAAATCTGAATGTTATACTTCCCTCCGTTTCAAAATAATTGTCATTTTAAAATTATGTACGTATATTAAGAAATTTGTAGGTCGACAATATTACTTCTGTCCCCAAATTATTGTTGTTTTAGCGATGATTAGTTTGAGCGCTAACTCATCTCGTACTGAGCTTAGAGCTAGCTAACTGTAAACTAAACTTGTAAATCTATGTTGTTATAGTATTACTCTTTTTTAATGTATGACCCAAGCATAGAAGTGCGTCCTTGATCTAGTCTTAAAAAAGTAAAAACTCTATTTGAAAAAGTAAAATACTAGTTGAAGTGTGAGTAAGATAATTGAAACAATACAATGACGTCATTTTCTCCTTCAAAAATTATTCTCCAAATGAAAGCTAAATGTTATACTCCCTTCGTTTTAAAATAATTATTGTTTTAGAGTTATGCATGTATATTTAGAAATTTTGTAAGTTGACAAATATTATCTCTGTCCCAAAATAATTATCATTTTATCAAAATTTTTTATCCCAAAATAATTGTCATTATATGATTTCAAGAAACATTTGCTCATATTTTGCGAAAATTGTCTTTATTTTACTCTCATTAAAGAGGGTTGGTAAGAAGAAAGAGAAAAGTACTTCTACAACTTACCTACAATAATTGAACTTAAATAAGGGTAGATCAAATTTTTTAAAAGCTTCCTTAATTTGTGTGTAAATAGCTAAAATAAAAATTATTTTGGGACGGAGGTAATATAATGCTATTAAATATCCTTAGTTTTTGTGCTAAGAGTAGTTAAAAAGATAAATTAGGATAAAATAATTATTGAGAGAAGATAAAATATTTAATAAAGAGATACTAATATTTGAAACTTGGGAGAAGAGAAGGTTAAATGAGGCAAAACATGCATTAGAAACTTAAAACGACACTTATTTTGGAACAAAAAAAATAGCTAAAACGATTAATTATTTGAAACGGAGAGAATAATATGTTTCTCCTTGTAAAATTATTTTCTCCTAATGAAATTTGAATTCTATAATACTATGTGCCAGATCCATTGAAAATACAATCTTAGTACTACAAGTTGATAAGTATATCCAAATCTTAATTTTTAATGCATCTAATATATTCCTAAACAATTTTGTACTGCCCAAATCTTAGAAATTATAATTGAGTGGGTTGTTGGTGGGTGGACCTTGAAACTGTTAGAATAATACCATGCTTTATGAGGATATAATTAGTGTCAATCATTTGAATAGTTAGATCGTCACCGATGCACAACTGTGAATTTGATCTAATATAGCTGTGAATAATTAATATCCTTAATTATATTTGATATTTTTTATCTTTTTTTTCACATTCAATTAGAAGAGACCTCTCCAATGTAAATATGAATTTGATCTCATATAGTATAGGTCCCACAACTAAAGTGAAGAAAGAGATGAGATCTACTTATTTTTTAATTTAAAAAATAATGACTAGGATGCTTCCACACCCTCAACTAGAATGTGAAAAATTCACATTCTCATCCACAATGTGAAAAAAATTTGTTGTCATGTCATATTCACAAGTTTTTTTCACATTTGCATTGGAAATGTTTTTTTCCTAAAAAAGATGTCAATCCTAAATGACATTTATTTTTTTTCACATTCCCAAGAGATGCTCTTATTTAGAAGGTTTAATATATAATTTGGTCACTGAACTTTACACCTTTTCCTGGTTCGGTTATAGAACTTTGACATTTCCTATTGTGGTCCTTGAACCTCACTTTAAGCCTTACAGTTAGTCCCTGAAGTGACAGCCGTCACTTTACACGTTAAATAATTTCTAAAATGCCCAAAATGTCCTTACTATATGTTAAGTGTAATTCCACAGTGGACAAACGTGCTTACTTGGAATTGGAATTAATGTTTTTTTTTTCTTTTTTTTGCCAACTATGTTACGCCCTCTCTCTTTCTTTCTTTCTTCAGTTTCTCTCTCTTCTAGTTTCTTTCTCTCTCTCTTTAATACACACTTCTTTTGATTCCAAAATTTTCCTTAAAACAACAAAACCAAACACCCTCCACTCTATTTCCATCACCGCCACTGCTCCCTCCACCACCGTCAACCACCAACACCCACCTCAACAACATCAATAGCGTAAACCCATTCCACCTTCACAGTGATAGGACAACAACCACCACCACCGTCTACAGCGGCGCAACCACTACCACCCACCACGAAACATTCCCATCCTCCTGAACCCGATGTCTCCACTGCCCCAATTAGACAAAACCCGATCTAGCCCTACCCTTTTCGAAATGATGGAGGAGGAGGAGAGAGAAACTGATGAGGGAGATGAGAAGATTTTCCATGGCAGAATTTGGGGAAGAATTGTTTTCAAAACCCCAATTCCAGCAATTTAAGAAATGTTTTCAAAACCCCCAATTTCTATCTTTAAAGAGAAAATAGGGGGCAAAAGAATTCCCTAAGCTAAATAAGAAAAAGATCAAAAGTTGACTTGCTTGAGCATCATTGAGAGTCTGAATTTGCTCCATATGAATTTGGCAGAGAGCAGGATGGGCTCAGCTTGCTTTGGATTTTCTCATTTCGTATTCCTATTGGTTTGAAAATTGAAATGCAAGAAAAAGGGGGAAATCACAGCACAGAACTTGAACAAATGCCTGGTATTTGCGTATGTTAGCATCACTCACACTTTTGCTAGCATACTTCATGGATTCCTCAAAATGGGTAGCCTTGATCTCCGCAACTTCATCCTTAGTGTCTTCATCCATGGAGTCGGGGTTTCACTTCTCTTCCTTTCCCTCTCGATATCCTGCAATATAACACAACTTCATATATTGTTCTCGACCTGGCTTGATTCATGTTGGATTTTCAGTCGTATTCCTATTGGTTTGAAAATTAATTTTCTCATTTCGTTTAGACAGAAGTTGTATTGCACGGATTTTCTCATTTCGTATTCCAATTGACGTTTCTAATTCTAATAGATTTAAAGAGAGAAGCAAGAAGATAGAAAGAGACAGAGGATATAAGAGAGAAAAATGAAGAGAGAGATGAGATAAAAGGGATAGAAATAGAACCAAGAATAAAGGGCCGGGGAGAGAGAGAGAGAGAGAGAAAAAAAAAAGAGAGAGAGAAAGATATGGTCAACAAGGCTGAGAGTTAGTTTTAGAAAGAAGAAAAAAACAGAGCTTTGACAGAAACAGATGAACCCAGCAGAGATAAAACCCAGAAGAAGAGAGGGAGAGAGAGAAAGCAGAAGAGAGAGAGAGAAATAAAGAGAGGGAGGGGAATACGTAGCTGAGAAATAAAAAGAGGGAGAGGGAGAGAGAGAGAGAGAGAGACGGCCGTCACTTGGGAAAATCCAAGGAAAAACTATTTGTCCACGTGGGAAACACAGTCAACATGTAGTAAGGGCATTTTGGATATTTTAGAAATTATTTAACGTGTAAAGTGACGGCCGTCACTTCAGGGACTAACTGTAAGGCTTAAAGTGAGGTTCAGGGACCACAATAGGAAATGTCAAAGTTCTATAACCGAATCAAGAAAATGTGTAAAATTCAGGGACCAAATTATATATTAAACCTATTTAGAACTTACATCTCAAGTTCTTTTCTGATTTTACCCATAATTAATGTTTGCAAGAAGATTACACTGTTAAACCAAACAGCATAATGAATACACATGTGATAGCCACTGTTGAAAACTCCAAATGCTCTTTTGGTCAATTAATGGACATACCTCGCGATTCAGGTTGGGTCATGACTAGTTCCTCGACAATGTAGCAATGAAACTTGACAAGCAAGTGCTTGCATCCTTTAGCTAGGTCAATGTTCAATTACAAATTCACAACAATGAAGAAAATTAAAACCATTTAATATCATAGAAGATCTAAGTAAGGAATTGGTCTAAACGATGGAATGAATGAAGATGAAGATTAAGAACTCATTTGGTGCAGCTTTTTTTTTATAAATGCGTTTGTGATATCACTTCAAAACGCAATTTTTTTTTCTTTAAAACCTGCATTCTGGGAAAAAGTTAAGAATTTCAGTGTTTTACTAAAACGCAGCATTTTTTACCGCAATATTGAAACACAATTTTTGCAAATAAGCTATATTTTGACCAAAACATGCTATAAGAGCCCGTTTGGTACAGCGTTTACAAAACGCAGTGTTTTAAAAACGCAGCGTTTTAAAAAATGCAGTGTTTTAAAAACGGAGGTCTTTCCTTATAAATACGTTTGAGATATCACTTCAATACGCAGTTTTTTTTTTCTAGTAGCGTTTTAAAACTGCGTTTTGGGAAAAATCGGGAATTCGTTTTAAAACGCTGCGTTTGAAAGCCGCCGCAGATATTGAAACACATTTTTTGCAAATAAGCTGCGTTTTATCCTGCAATTTAACCAAAACGCTCGACCAAACGGCTCTAAGTCTCTATTCATGACCTACTCCCCAATATTGCACAATTACAATCATAGGTGGCAATCATGAATTAGATTTCTATAGTGATGGTTATCTCATTTATTTCTCATACGATAAGAGATATCATTCCAAACTTCTTCTTGATAATAATCCATTTCATATTTTTAATAATAATTTTAGTTTTTAAATTCATTTCGTGATACTATATATCTTTTTGTCCAAATGTTTGAGTGAAAAAAATATATATATTAGGACAGAAATTCGGAATCAAACTTCCCGTGTCACACACTGTGTGCCACTTTCATCTCAACCATTGATTTTTTAAAGTGATTTCAAGTATCCGGTCGCGAATAATAGAGCATTAAAAAATAAATGGTTAAGATGAAAGTGGCACACAAATGGCATACAGTTTAAAAATTTAATTCCAAGAAATTCATTCTTGGGAATCCCTTCGCAAGTAATGAGATTCTTATTCTCAATCTTCATTCTTATCATCTAAATATGTTCCAAACAAACTAAGTACGCAAAGATATTTTGAAGATTTGATCAAAAAATTGATACGTGGTTGATTGTTCAGTGCAACAAACAGATACTCTTATAACACAATTAAGGATACATGCCAAAATGTATAGCATGTGTAATTAATAATTTTATTTTACTTTTAAAAAAATTTATTTCAATTTTTATTTTTTTATTATTTATATGCTTACGATATATCCCTTTCTGTTCTTTCCACTTCTCCTTATCGCTATTCTTTCTCACCCACTCCCTCGTTTTTCTCCCATATATTTTAATTCTTCTTATACTTGATATTTTTCAAGATTTTTTATTAGGCCCAACTAGTAAGAAATTACATTGTATTTTTAAAACTTTTATAGCAAATCAATTCAATTTTATCAATTACCTACTGATGAATCGGCAGGGCAGCAAAATAAAATGCGCGAGTTTGTTATAAGACTCAATCGGCAGCTTTGTCAAAATGGTAACGTTGCAATATATAAAATAAAGTTACAGAGAGGAAGATCAATATATTGTTGTATTGTTGTTCACTTAAATTACTAAAGTTGATGATATAAACAAATACTTAAAGCAGATAGATAAGCAACAAAAGTAATAAACAGATAATAACCAGGAAATTAAAGAGACAACAATTTGAAGTGATTCACAACATAAAGGTTGTTACGTTCACTACCAAGGTGATCACCCCTAGATTTTAAATGCGCAGTATTTATCCACTAGGTTATTGCAGAACACGATTACACTACCAAAAAATGATTACACTATCATTGATTCGAAGAAGATCTATGTAAAATTTCTACTTGATCACTATTAGTTTGTGTTAAAAAAAATGACTTTGACATGTGTTTGTGAGTGGTAATGTCTTTTAAACAAAGACTAGTTTCACTCGTGTGTGTGTGTGTGTGTAACCAATGAAGTTTTCAATAATTATGAGTTCGAAAAGCTATCAATGATTTGTGAAGTGTTAGCCTTTAGAAAAGGTGAAATCTTTAACTTTAATCTTCAGATTTGGTGCATTTAATGCAAATAACTATTGGGACTTGGCTTTCAAACAAGAGTTTGCTCATTGCCTAAAATGTATTAAGTGCATGGACATGTTAGCTGAAATGGCAAACTTTGCTTTAACCTCAGAAAGTTATAGAATAATGTTTTAGCCAATTAAAAGGAGAAATGACCGTTGATATTTTGGAGACTCTAACAGTGGGTGTAATACAACTGTGAAATAAAGCTAGAAGATAGGTTCTTGAGATTTTCTTATCTTCCATGTAGACATCAGTAATATCTGCAAGCTTCAAACATAGGCAGCTTCTATTTCAATAGCATAGGCAGATTTTCACGATGAGCAAAGTTATAGATCTTCAAGCTTGCTGAATCCTAACACTTAGCTAAAATCATAGCAAAAACTAAGTTTATGAAGAAGACCTTCTTATTGTGGTCTGAGGAATAAGTTTAATATTAATATATTTTGAAAAAAAAAAAATTAGCAACAAAACAAAACTTACTTACCTTACATGCTTCGCATTTGATCCAACGATTAGCCATCTAAGACCAACCCACAACGATTAACCTAAAACCAGAACTAAATAACAAAGCTGGTGGTTAGATGTCCATTTTCAAAAGCCTAACTTCACCAGCAGTCCCTGAACTTTTGGGCTTTCTACCAGTAGTCCCTATTTTGAAATTTGTACATTACCGATCCATAATCTTTTAATTTTGCACGCTATAAATTCCTGCCACCGGATGCCGTTAATACGTGCCGATAATTTCTCATGTGCCTTCCACGTGAGGGTTTTCCAAGGGCATCAACGCCATTTCTTGTCAAGGCTGTTTAGACCGAAATTTTTTGTGCCACCAAGACTGAGTTCTTGCCCAAATATCTTGGGTAATACTCTCGCCTGCACAACATGAGACTTCTTGACAATGGTTTTCACCATTAGAATCAAACTCTGTTCTTCAGGAATCGACATGGTCAAACCAATTTCCACCACTCCTAATTTCACGAGAATAAACACCACTATCTCAAGCAGGGCCAACTTCGCCAATACCTACCTCAATTGATAATGTTTTACACTAGTTTTCGCATCTGATCCCCAAATTGACCTAGCTGAATTAATCAATGACCTAGAAGGGGTAGAGGGCTTATCAAACGGGAACGAATAATTCATAGAAGTTAAATAAAATATCTCCACATTTGAAACCAAATCCAACTTTGCTGCAAAATTGTCTTATTCTGAACCCCCAAAACAAGCATGGAGTTTCTGAAGCACTCGCTTTTTTCTACCAGTTTCCTCCGATCTCTTATCCCCAATTTCATGTACTCCCCTTGGCATCTCTACAATGCCCATCGCCCCAAATCAAGGTCGATTTTCCTGATTTCGAATTCGAGACTTGCTAGAAGATGGCATCCAGTTTGACCCATCAAGAATCTTGCAAAGCCCCTCCTGTACCCCCGAATCTCCTGCTAACCCAAGAAACTCCGAGAAATTGATTTCCAAGACATAACGTTTGATGCCCTTAAAAAGTCATCACGTGAAAGGTACATGAGAAATTAACGGCATATATTGACGGCATACGGTGGCAGGGACTTGTAGTGTGCAAAATTAAAAGATTACAGATCAGTAATGTTCAAGTTTCAAAACAGAGACTACTTAAAATCTAAAAGTTCAGGGACTGTCGGTGAAGTTAACCCCAAAATTAAAATAACATAGGGAACAGACCAACTAAAAAACAGCTACAAAAGAAAAAAAAGTTCATAGACAAAAGGCCAACATTAAACTGACAAAGCCCATGTGCCCAAACCAAAACATTGCAAGTAGCTTAAAAGTCATGGCCAATATCAACCAAGGGATTCCACCAACTAGCCCCAACATCAAACAAAAACTATTAGGTCACCTTAAAGTTTCTTTAATACAATCATCTATCTAGTAAAATATAGGGTGAATTACGGGCCGGTCCCTTTTTAAACATTTGTAATCGCTCCAGTCCAGTTATCTTTTTTTTAAAACCGAAAAAAGGCATTTTTTGGGCGAAAAGACGATTATGCCATTAATGAAAGAAAAAAACGCGTGCATCAGTAACACAAGGCATCGCGATGAGTAATCCAAGGTATCGCGTGGGATAATAATCGTGATGAGCAACCACGACATCGCGATGAGCAACCAAGGCATCGCGATGAGTAACAAAGGCATCGCGATAAATAACCAAGGCATCGCGATGAGCAACCAAGACACCGTTTGAATTTCAACCGCTGGAGGAAACTTGATTTTCGTTTACCTTTCGATGTCCGAACCCCCACGAGGGACGCTGTCCCCTCTACCCCTGCGACTTGACCGGGCAGGTCGATCCCCGTTGCGTTGCCCAGCATACTGCGATTGGCGAATTAAATCAGTCAAAGAACATCTCCCTCTGTTTTTGGACAGCACACTGTCAAGCTCGATTTGGAGCTCAAAAATAGTATTTTTTTGGTAGAAAAATTGTGCACAAATGTAATACTAAGTTAGGATAACAATATGGGATTGATTTTAAACAAATTCGAAGTTTAAAATAGAGATTAAAGTGGCCAAAACAGCCCAAGAACAAAGAAAAACAGGATAAACTCAAAAATTTTGAATTTGATCAAATTCATATTTTATACATGGAAATTGATACCCAAACATGAGGAAAGACTATATTAACAACATGAATTCATTTATACATCAATTCGAATCTCAAATCTGAAGCAACGATGTTGTTGAAAGCATTTTAGGAAGAAAATTCTCAAAGTGTCTTTTAGCGGTTAAAAAAAAAAGGTGGACTGGAGAGAAAAAAAGTTTAGAAAAGTGGACCGGCCAACAATTTCTCCTAAAAAATAATAGACAGATGTCTTTCATCCACGTTAGAGCTTAATTTTTAATTTTAACAAATAGGCCAACAAATAGACCCTTAAAGGATTAATTTTTAATTTTAACAAATATGCCAACAAATAGACCCTTAAAGGATGTCTTTCATTCACGTCAGACATCAATTTTAAAACTTAATTTTTCAGTTTTAACAAACAGACTCCTAAATAATGTCTTTCATCTACATCATCGGTTACATTTTTGCAATAATTTTTAATTTTTAATTTTTATAATTACTTATAAAACAATGTTGAAAGAATATTCTAAAAAAATCTTACATTAAATCATGTTTAGAAAGAAAAATTTCTGTCTTTTAATTTTTTTTTGTTACATATGAAAGTGGGTCGTTTAAGCATCCCACACGGAGCATTGGAGATGCCGTTTCAGCGTACAGGTGTACGCCGGCATGCATCACCGAAATAACAGAGGAAACTCCCGCTGTCAAGCACCTCCTTCTTGGCGGTATTACCATCACCGAACGAGCACCTACAATTGAAATGGAAATTATAGAGAGCCTGACAACACAAATTAGAACCCCAACAAAGTGCTTCGAAAACTACTGGCCTGATGAGATACACCTCCGTCTCAAGACAAGAAGCTGACCTAATTGACACCTGTCACATGCAGTAGATCAAAAACAACCCAAAAGCCATGGGGGAGGAGGAACCCGAGTTGCTGAGTCTTTATTAGAGGGCGCAAGGGAAAAAGGTGACCGAGAACTCAAGGTGGGGGGAAAACGACCGAGAGACTTGTCGGCATCACCCAACTAAAATAGAGACGGGTGCACAAACCATGGCTGAGAAAAGAAAGAAAACATAAAATACAGAAATACCGATCCTAAAACAGCGAACCACCAAATAGCCCAGCAAACGACACCACTAGGGACTCAACCACCTTGTATCCAATTGGGCAGCAACACGCGCTGCGGAACCCTCACCTCGATTCACCATCAAGTTACTTTGCAGAGAAAACACGGAATCAAATCTGGCACTAAAACCACCACGCCGACCACCCGTTGTTGCATAGAAAGAAGTGATCACACAGACCCAAACTAACAGCCTTTTTCGACGATGAAGAATTGAGCAGTCGAAACCCTAGATCTTGAATAGAGACAGGTAACGAGAGTAGCAAGGAAAAGATCGAAACAAACGAACCAAACAAGGAAGGGGAATCGGAATTAGTTAAGAGCCAAGCCGATGGAAGGCCCAAGGTGTCGGCCGACCGCCTCCGTAGAGTCACGAAGGACACTGTGTATAGATAGAGATCAATATGAAGAGGGATTAATGAGAAATCGCTGGAAAAGGAGAACTAAACAACCCTAATACACCACGATCACCGGCCGAAGCCGCCGCCGGGAATGTGCCCAGAGTTCGCCCTAGACTTTAATATTTTGTTTCTCCTTTTCATTTTATTTAAAGTTTTAGAAATTAAATCAAATGTCTTTTATATTGATCGATAGCTTGATTTATTTTAGTAATTAACTAGGTCTTTGTCCTTGTGCCTGTGACACAGTGTCAGTATTAGATCGAATTAATATTTGCTTGAGATTTTATAAGGAATGATTGTTCAAATATAGAAAAAATATATCGCTTCGTCTATAAAACTAAGAAAATAATTTTGTCTCTATATCTATAAATATGTAAGAGTAGTTAAAGACATATTATATACGTATTAAATAGTTTAAAGGAATGCATAATTATAAGTTAGCCTGTGATACGTTCTCCATTCTAAGAGCATCCACAACGGTGTGGGGGAAATTTGAGTTTTTTTGTGGCCCCCACGTACCACACTATCTCCACCTCAAATATTCAAAATATTAAACCTCTATCCACTATCAAAAACCTCCAAATAACTTTTTTATGGGTCCCACTTTATCTATACCACTTTACTTTTCATATATATATATATATATATATATATATATATATACACACACAATATCTATTTAATATATTATATACATAATATCTATTTTATATATAATGTGTAGTAAATATTTTTTTCTTATTTATATTTTTATATTAATGAATATATATATATATATTATTTATAAATATATTTATATTTTTTATTTATTGAGCAATATTATTGAAATTTTATAAATTCAAAAAGGAGTACAACATTAAGCAATTAATTACTACAAATAATTCATAAAATACATATAAAAAAGTGAAATGCTTCGTAATTAATAAATAGTAAGATTTTCACTCATCGTGATCGTAACGCGCCCAAATATGTTCAACTAAATCGGCTCGAAGTTGATGATGCATATCGTTAGAACGTATCTCAGAATTCTTTCAAAGATATTCTTGAAACTCTTGGGTGGAACCATGAAATACTTGTGTTGAATTATCGACTTCGTCATCGGTCCAATTGACTACTGCATCGCCCTCATCTTCAACAATTATATTGTGCAAAATTATGCAAGTATGCATAATATCCCTCAGTTGTTCCTTGTACCAAAATCGTGCCGGTCCTTTAATTATTGCCCAACGAGATTGGAGTACCCCAAATGCTCGCTCGACATCCTTTCTCACACCCTCTTGTCGTTCCTTGAACATCTTTCGCTTTGCATCCTGTGGGAAAGGAAAGCTCTTGACGAAAGTAGCCCATTCTGGATAGATCCCATCTGTTATATAGTATCCTTTTGTATAATTCGTGCCATTGACTGTAAAATTAACCTCTGGTGCATCCCCTCGTAAGACATTGTTAAATAAATTTGATTCATTAAGCACGTTGATATCATTACGCGATCCTGCGATCCCAAAAAGGCATGCCATATCCACAAGTCTACGAGCAACCGCTTCAAGTATAATTGTCGGGACCCCATGGTCGCCTCGCGTATATTGACCTTTCCAAGCGACGGGACAATTCTTCCATTCCCAATGCATAAAATCAAGGCTGCCCAACATACCAGGAAAGTCGTGTCTATGTTCATGCATTTCAAGCAGGCGTTGGATGTCGGTAGCATTCGGCCTTCTCAAGTATTGTTCAACAAAAATTTCCTTCACACCCTGGCGAATTTGTTCAAGCACTCGATAGCGTTGTTTCACGACCGTAGATACTCATCGTAATGATCGGCGGGCTCCATACGCTAGTTGACGAATAGGCTGTTGTGCACTTCGGTGGCGACAGCACCTTTTCTCCTGTTGCATCGACTCTTTGTTGGAAATATCGATAACGATTTTCCAATGCGTTAACTATACGAAGAAATAAATCTCTTCGCATACGAAAACGCCGTCGGAATATGTCATTGTGATATACTGGCGCATCAGAGAAATAATCATTAAAAAGCCGAATGTGTCCTGCTTCACGATCTCGATTGAAATGCCTTCTTGTATGAGAGGAACTCTGACCTTCTTCGCGACGCTTTTGTCGTTGCTCAAAACGTTGGACCATTATTCTCTCATCTTCATCTTCAACATCATCTTTGAATTGATTCATCCAGAATTCACGAATTTCTTCTCTTCTAGAGCAATTTGGATGTTGAGACATTTGAAATGAATATAGGAGGTATTTTCGGTTGAGATGATAATGTTGGTTGAATGGAGGGTTCTTGTTTCCTTACTGGTATTTATAGCTACTTTCAAACGGCTACTTTCCAACGGCTACTTTCAAACGGCAACTTTCCAACGGCTACTTTCAAACGGCTAATTTCCAACGGCTACTTTCAAACGGCTACTTTCCAACGGCTAATTTTAAAGGACATCAATTTTATTCATTAATTAAGAAGTTGATTACATAAATTCAACAATACATAAAATGCAAACACTACGATCACAACAAC
This sequence comes from Platycodon grandiflorus, assembly GCA_016624345.1. NCBI lineage: Eukaryota > Viridiplantae > Streptophyta > Magnoliopsida > Asterales > Campanulaceae > Platycodon > Platycodon grandiflorus. The sequence goes on from CM028362.1 coordinate 31,588,876, forward strand.
ATAAAAATGGAAACGCTACGATCACAACAACATACCATGTCTACATCATACCAAGTCGCTCTCTAATCTTTTCACATATCTTCTCATGCATGGAAAGTTGGGCAGATGTCATCTCACTTGTATCCTTCATAAGAATGTCATAATCCCTATGAAGGACCTCAGCTTCTTTCAAAGCCAGTTTTTGCTTATGAAATTCTTTCATGTCTTGCCAATCTTTGTCTTCATCAATTCTGCTCTCTTTGGCTTTGGATTTTCCTTTCTTCTTTGCTGCCTTTTGTCCCATTGGACGGGCACGAACTTCTTAGTCATCAAGATCAACACTCGTATCCGGGTTAGATGAAGATGTGTATGCCCCTGATTCCGATGTCCTTGTCTTTTTTGCAGCACGATGATCAGGTGGTTGTGGAACAAATTTCTCACAATCTCTTAAGATTTTCCACACATGTTTGTACTTGAAGATCTTGAGTTTTTTGGAATTATTGTTCCTCCATTGTTCATGTGCCTTCTCAAGTATCATCTCGTCACTCCAACCACTTGGACGATTGCTGTAAAAATTATTATAGTATGCTGAAAACTCATTTACCTGCGAATAAAATTGATAAAAATGTGACTTAACTCTACTTGTGATTCTCTCCACAGATCCAGCGGGCCTATGCTTATTGTAGTACTCTGTGATACGTTTCCAGAAAGCTTGATTTTTTTGATCATTGCCAATCACTAGATCGTTGCTAATAGTAACCCATGCTATAGCAAGCATATTTTCTTCTTCCACTAACCAATTTGTACGATCAACTTTTTGTTTCTTGCCACTTGAACCAACTTCATTACTCACATCGACATCTCTATCAAGGGTAATATGCTCGAGCCCTATTTGTGTGGAATATGGTGAAAATTGAGACTCTTGAACTAAAGACGGTGTTACAGGCTCTTTATCGCTACCCGAGGTATCAATACTAATCCTCCTTAACTCATTTAAAGGCATAAAGATTGGTTGTGTTGGTGGATTAGTATAAAAATTGGTTGGCATCCTAAATGGATTTGTTGTGTCTGAACAATATTCGGGTGGGCAAGGATAAAATGGAGCTCGAGGAACATTTTGAAAACTTTGAAAATTTGGCAAATTTTGAGGATATTGTGGAATATAAGGAAAATTTTGAAAATTCGATTGTGTAGGAGGAAAAAATTGAAAATGTTGAGGATTGGGATGGGTGTTAGAATTTTGAGAACTTGCATTTTTATCAATATTTTGAGAAGCAAAAAAATTTCTAGAGAGATTTGGATTATTTTCATCCATTTTTTGTAGTTTGGAAGAGAAGAATATTGGGGAAGAGAAGAATATTGAATGAAATAAAAATTTGAAGATGTATTTATAGTTGAAAAAAAAATAAAGAACCGTTGTAAAACGGCTAAAAAATGAAACGTTGGCCGGCACAATTAAAAGAGCAACCATTTTTTTCAACGGAGTGGGACCCCCCACTGGCCAAAAAAACGGCTCTTTTCTGCATAACCCGCTCTGCCACAAAGACCTTTTTTAAATTGTCCACAGTGGTGAAAAACCACATGTAGCTTTTTGGAGAGAGAAAAGTGGGGGGGAAAACCCCCACTGCTGATGCTCTAATATTGAGCATCTAATTAGAGGAATTGGCCTGTGGTTTTGAAAACAAAATGTGTAGCGTGTTACATATTTAATGAGCACATTTTCATGGGAAGAAATGCTTTGAAGTCATTTCTATTGTATCATTGAACTCGAAGAATTTTTTTACTTTCCAATGTACTATGATTTTAAATATTATTATTAACAAAAAAAAAACTTTTTGGTTACTGCTTCCTAGTATTAAAAACAATAATTGTACTGTGTAAAATTTATGAAGAGGCTCTCTCCACTATAATAATTTCTTATTCACTACTTTATTTATAAACTATTTTAATTTAGTTTATATTAAGACAAAGTATCTTTAAATAGTTACTCACTATAATAATACTCCGTATAATATATTTTTTTATTTACTTTTTGTAAAGTAGTGAGGGCCCAAAAATGTTGGGGCAACCTACTAAGCCTAAAGCAACCCAGCCCAAGCCCATTCCCCTCTTCACTCTCGGCTGACCAAAATTGGGGGTTTTCCTGTTTGCGCCCTAATTTGGTTGTCCCGTCTTCTTCGCTTGTGCTGACTTCGTCCTTCCTTGGTTGCGTCTGCGGCGCTGCTGCTCCTCGTTTGGTTTGATAAGGATTCTTCAATCCTTATCTCTTCATTGTTGCTGGCCTATAAATACCGCCCCCCTTTCTCCCATTTGTGGTACGGTGTTGAAAAGCAATCTCTCTCTCTCTCTCTCTCAAACTCTCTCTTCTTCATCCTTGCTCTGTGCGATCTGTGAGTGGTTCTTGTGAAGAGATACACTGTTGCTAGTGTGTGTGTTTGAGCTGGTGTGAGATTGTTACTGTGAGAGGGTGGATTTCGGGTTTGGGTTTGTTGGAAGGCTTGGCCATTGACGAACATTGAAACCTTGGAACGAACAACACGGTTGGACTGAACAAATTATACTCAGTGTATAATTGTTGTGTGTGGGATCTGAGCCGAATTCAAGCTAAGGCTATCGGTTTGTTTTGTTACTGTTTTATATATGTGGTTAAATATATTGTATTTTCTCTATTTCTTTCTAACGTGGTTTTGCAGCTTAGCTCCGTTTCGATTTTCCTTGGTAAAGATTGCTGCTCTTGTGACTCTACAGTGGTATCAGAGCCACGGTTCGATAAACCCAAGAAATTTCTGCGAGCTACCTTCAATCCAAACTGCAGTTCTGGTTTGGCATTTTTCGTTAGAATTTACCTGCTGTTATTTACTCCCATTAAGAATTGTCTGCCTGCTAGAAATTACTTGCTCATTTTGTGTTGTCTATGTGCTTAAATCTGTGATTTTCATAAACGTTAATTGTATTTTGATAATGTCTGCCTCGAATTACAATTTGGAACCGTTTAACGGAAAATCTGATTTTTCTATATGGCAACAAAAGATGAAAGGAATTTTGGTTAAAGAAAAAACCTATAAAGCAATAACTTTAAAGTTTCCAAAAGATGCTTCTGAAGAAGAAATGCTTGAATGGGATGAATGTGCTTACTCGTCTATTATCTTGAATTTGTCTGAAGCTGTTATTCGAAAATGTGGTAAACAAGCGCATGCTAGAGATCTTTGGGCTAAATTGGAATCAATTTATTTTGATAAAAACTTGCCTAATAAAACCTATCTTTTAGAAAAGTTTTTTAGTTTCAAGTTAGATTTAAACAAAGATATTGAGGACAACATTGATGAGTTTACCAAATTAATTCAAGATATAAAACAAACGGGCGATGAACACATTGATAACTACACTTCAATTGTCCTTTTAAATGCTATACCTGATTCATACTCTGATGTTAAATCTGCTATCAAATATGGTAGAGACCATGTTAAACTTGATACGGTGATTAACGGTTTAAAGAGTAAAGAGTTAGATTTAAGGGTCAATAAAGGGAAGTCTAGTAGTACAAGTGAGGTTAATATGGTTAGAGGTAGAACCAAACATAGGCAAAATGGAAAACCTCATCAAAACCAAGATCAAAATCAAAATTCGGACAAAAAGAATGGGAGAAGTCCAAGTAGGTCGAACTCCAAACAAAGGCATAGAACTTGTTACAATTGTGGGGAAGTAGGACACTTTAGAAAAGATTGTCCCAATCCTAAGAAAAATCAAAAACACAAACAAATTGATGCGTCAGCCTGAAGGTTTTGTTGATAAGAGTAATCCCGATTATGTGTGTTTATTGAAAAAATCTTTATATGGCTTGAAACAATCCCCTAGGATGTGGAACAAGAAGTTTGATATGTGCATGTTGTCTTTACAATTTACTCGTAGTTCGTATGATCATTGTCTGTATTTTAAAGGCAACTCTTCTACTCCTGTGTTCCTATTGATTTACGTTGATGATATGCTTATAATCAGTCCATGCTGTAAATCAATTCAAGATGTGCAAAATTGTTTGTGTAAAACTTTTGACATGAAAGATTTGGGGGATGCTAAAAAGATTTTAGGAATGAACATTGTTAGGGATAGAAAAAACTCCACTATTTCTCTTAATCAGATTTCTTATGTGCAAAAGATTTTGAGTAAATTTAGAATGGAGAATGCTAAATCTGCAAATGTGCCTTTAGCAGGTCATTTTATCCTTAGTAAGAATCAGTCTCCCCAAACTGATTCGGATAGAAAACAAATGGAGAATGTGCCTTATTCTAATGCAATTGGATCAATAATGTATCTTATGGTTAGCACTAGACTGATATAGCTTATGCGATAAGTCGCTTGAGTAGATACATGTCCAACCCGGTAAGCCCCATTGGGAAGTCGTCAAATGGCTTCTTAGATATCTTGGTTATTCGTGAATTATGGCTTGAAATTCTCTAAATGCAATGAAGGTGTTAAACGAAAGGTTACGTTGATTCTAACTATTCAAATGATAGAGATAGTAGGAAATCTACTACTTCATATGTATTCACTTTGTGTGGTTCATGTGTTAGTTGGAAATCTCAATTACAATCCATTGTTGCATTGTCTACTACCGAGTCGAATATGTTGCAATAACTGAAGCTTTTAAAGAAGCGACTTGGTTGAAAGGATTAATTCGAAATTGGTTTTTGAAAGATAAAGTTGTGGTTTATTCGATAGTCGGTCCGAATTCAACTTTGCAAAACCCTTTTTCATGATAGGACTAAGCATATTGATGTTCGTTTTCATTACTTACGAGACTTGATTGAAAAAGGTTTTATCTTACTTGAAAAATTCCGACTCAAGTATAATCCTGGCGATATGGGAACAAAATGCTTGCGTGTTAAAACTTCAAATGTGTTTAAAAACTTTGAATTTTGACACCAATGACTGATGGTGTGAGTATTTTGTTGGGTCCCTATTTCCTTTCTTTGTGATTGGAAAGTGAGTTTTCCCTTTTGTTATCTTTGTGATTTCGACTTCTGTTCTTGTTTCCTACTTAGTGTTGGAACAAGTTCGGGATAGGCTATGATGTACCCTCCGGTCAGTGAGTTCCTCGTGATAAACCGATACTTGTTCCAAGGTGGAGATTGTAAAGTAGTGAGGGCCCAAAAATGTTGGGGCAACCTACTAAGCCTAAAGCAACCCAGCCCAAGCCCACTCCCCCTCTTCACTCTGGTGACCAAAATTGGGGGTTTTCTGTTTGCGCCCTAATTTGGTTGTCCGTCTTCTTCGCTTGTCGACTTCGTCCTTCCTTGGTTGCGTCTGCGGCCTTGCTCCTCGTTTGGTTTGATAAGGATTCTTCAATCCTTATCTCTTCATTGTTGCTGGCCTATAAATACCGCCCCCCTTTCTCCCATTTGTGGTACGGTGTTGAAAAGCAATCTCTCTCTCTTTCTCTCTCTCAAACTCTCTCTCTTCATCCTTGCTCAGTGCGATCGTGAGTGGTTCTTGTGAAGAGATACACTTTGCTAGTGTGTGTGTTTGGTGGTGTGAGATTGTTCTTGTGAGAGGGTGGATTTCGGGTTTGGGTTTGTTGGAAGGCTTGGCCATTGACGAACATTGAAACCTTGGAACGAACAACACGGTTGGACTGAACAAATTATACTCAGTGTATAATTGTTGTGTGTGGGATCTGAGCCGAATTCAAGCTAAGGCTATCGGTTTGTTTTGTTACTGTTTTATATATGTGGTTAAATATATTGTATTTTCTCTATTTCTTTCTAACGTGGTTTTGCAGCTTAGCTCCGTTTCGATTTTCCTTGGTAAAGATTGCTGCTCTTGTGACTCTACAGTAGTATCAGAGCCACGGTTCGATAAACCCAAGAAATTTCTGCGAGCTACCTTCAATCCAAACTGCAGTTCTGGTTTGGCATTTTTCGTTAGAATTTACCTGCTGTTATTTACTCCCATTAAGAATTGTCTGCCTACTAGAAATTACTTGCTCATTTTGTGTTGTCTATGTGCTTAAAGATTCTGGTTGCACATATCATATGACACCATTGAAAACTCTTTTCTCTACACTTTTAATTGAATTTTCTTCAATTAAATATGAACTATTTTTTTTTCCTTTTCATGTTTCTATGTAAAATTAGCCTTAGTCTTTTTTAGAATAATTTTTCATTTTTGATAATTAGATATACTTGTACATAATTATAATTCTTTTAAATAATTTTTTTCTTTAACTTGAATGTTATTGACTTTTAACAAGTGGCTTATCAACACTATCTTTTAACTTTTAAATTTTTTCAACATTTCCTATGAATAATGTATTTCATCAACCTTTTCTACTTGCTTAAAAAATTATACTAGTATTTAATAATTTATGCTCATAAATAAACAAAAATGGCATTTCTACAAGAAATGAAGAAATTATTTTCTAAACATGAAATTTTACTACTAAAATAAGAAGTAAGATTAAATATGAATGTTAATATTATAATTAAGATTTCTATTTTCGTTAAATCTTAGTTTGTGATATAAATAATAAAATATATGCTACTTTTAATTCATATAATTCATGACATGAATTAAAAGAAAGGGTATATTTCGTCTATATAAGCTAAACTTTAAACGAATATAGTGAAAATAAATTTAATCTAAGATTATTATGTACAGATAAAATAAATCAGTGTTTGAAGTGTTCCGACTCAATAATTGAGTGGAAATAGGATAAATCTAAAGAAAAATGAACAATGAATACCCTTTAATATTTTTGTACACACACACACACACAAACAATATATATATATATATATATATATATATATATATATACCTCCGTCCCAAAATAATTATCGTTTTAGTAAAGTTATTTTGTCCTAAAATAATTGTCGTTATAGGATTTCAAGAAATATTTGCCCATATTTTGCCAAAATTGCCATTAATTATGTAAGTTTTCTTAATCTGTGTACAAATTGTTAAAACGATAATTATTTTGGAACAGATGTAATATATAATTATACTCCCTCCGTCCCTTAATTATTGTCTTGTTTGACCCAGCACACGGATTAAGAAAAATAATTGACTTGATTATTAATATTAATATAATGTATAATTTTCTTCAATGCCCTTATGTATGTGAACCATAATTAAAATAAAAAAAAAGTAAAAATAAAATGATAAAAATAATATCTTAAAAATTTTTTTAATAAAATAATTATTTTAGAACAAATAAAAAAAGATAATAATTTAGAGACTGATGGAGTATTTTTTTTTTTTTTACAAACAGAATGGATGATTTCCCTTTCGAAAAGGGAATGAAAAATCCAATAATCTGATTAACATTTTGGTCGTTATTGAATTTTATGAGGCCTAGTCTATAGACTATAGTAGAGTAAAAGGGAAGATAGATGGATGACATGAACACCGAAGTCGAGGTTGTTTCATGGAAAGGTGAAAAAAGGAATAAATGTGGAATTGATCGAGTGTATTGGTAACCCAACAACGTCACTCTGCAAACTTTAGACGCAGCCTGTAGGCTATAGCTCGTCTAGCCTCCTCGGCCTAGTAGTAGTAATAGGAGGAGGAGGAGGAGATTCGACTAAAAGCATTTCTTTGGAACATTATTTACAGTACTACAGACTGATACTGAGTAGTGTTACCTTTGCAATCAATTGTGAGTTGATTATACAGTAATGCTACTACTGTTCTGTTCTTCCTCAGTCTAAGTCTCACAGGCCAATGAACAACAATATGGCAAACAGATCAAAACACTCATGTATTTAATGTGGACCGACCACCCCATTTGAGGGAGGGATAGGGATAGGTAAAAGAAGGTTAAAAGCATTATTTTTATTTTTGAGTGGTGCTAAATACAATAATTCCAAAGCGTTAAATATAAAACCTTTTTTGGCAAACTTAATATTTTATCCATATATTTTTGGTGAAAATTTATGTTTACAAGTGTTATAAATGTAAATAAATAACTAAAAAATTAGACAACGCCACCACTTTTTGGCAACCATATTTCAAATATCCACCTAAACTAAGCGGTTATTCATTACTCTGTCAGTTTTTTTTAACACTTTCAACCTCTAAATTTTACAAATCCGTTAAAAAGTTAACGAAATTGTTAAAACTTTAACAGCAAATGGTTGAACCGTCGGCCCTAGGCATCCATCACTGGAAGAGCCGCCGTCACCGAAAGAGACGCCACCCCTAGGCGGCCATCCAAAATTCCCCTTGGGGTTATTTGCGCTAAATACAAAATGAAGGGTGTTTTGATGTAAATACTCATTTACATCAAATGAAGAGCAAAATAGTATTTTTTTTTTTTTTCAAAGGGGTATGGTATTTAGCACTTTTGGGGTGTTGTATTTAGCACTAATGTTATTTTTTTTAGCCCCAAATTGTACCCCTAAACTATTTTACCCAACAATAAACTCTCGTACACTATCAATAGAAAAAACATACATGTGAGATGCACGTGATGGTTAAAATTAACTAATGACTAATTTACCCTTCTTGCCATTACATATGATGGTTAAAACATGTGAGTTGTATATGGTACTTTGGTCAGTAGGCATACAAGTAGGGGTAATATTGTCTTTTCAATAACGTCGTTAACGACTTTGTATAAGGTTTCTAGATTTGGTAATTCATGGGGGATTATTATCGGGTAAAATGGTTTAGGAGTACAACCCGATAACCCGAAATGGTTTAGGATATGTGTCATTATGAAAGAGATTGTCAGAGGTCAAATGGTATGAATCACAGGGTTGTAGCCTTCTAACCAAAAAGAAAGAGATTGTCATTCTCATAGTATTTTATTTACAATGATGACAAGTTACATAGCGTGAACCATGTTTTATCCACGAGTTTTAGATCTACATACTCTGCGTAACCTTGTGCATTAGGTAATTCTTATTCCTTATCAAAGTAGCATCATGCAATATAGGAAGGTAAAAAAGAAAAAGTAAGATCCTATTTTGAGTAAATACTTTACTATGAAGTTCATATTATTTTTTTTACACAATTTTGTACTCCTCCGTTTAATAAGTGTTCTTTTTTTTAAATTTACACGATTTTTAAGAAATTATTGGACTCCATGTAATTTTTCTATAATGCCTCAAAGTATTCTTTAGTTGTGTCAAGTCAATGAATTTTTTTTTTTTTCATCAAACAATCAATACGAGTATTATAGAAAATTTGATTAGAGAATCTTTTTAAAAATAAAAAGAGAATACTTTTTTTGAAACTCAAAATTAAAATAGGAGACAGTTATTTTAGAACAAATAAAGTGTTAAATGTTAATTAGATGGAAAAAAGAAAAAGAGAGAGAAAAACAATAGAAACCATTAAAAGAAGCATATACGTGAACACGGCTAAATTAACACGAAAGAAGAAAACACCAAACATGTGATCCAATCCAACCCCACTTGCACTAAGTCAAACTAATTAGCCAAAATGTCGTAACACCTAGAACTAGCCAAACTGCACTTTTTATGGGCATCACTGAAAAAGTTTTAAAAAAAAAAAAGTGAGGCACACTTACGGCTACCGGCTGTAACAGTTGCCACCCTGTTAATTTACACAGACGATGTGTATATATTTTACAGTAAATATAATTATTTTATAAGAAACTTTATAGATAAGAAATGTAAAAATGAGAAAAATAGGTCATGGGTGATTTTGTACAGAAAAATTATAGAATATATGGTCCAAGTGATTAAAGCGCGAAGACTCAAAGAATCTGAATAACTAATGCAAATGATGTGTTCAGAGTTTAATATAAAAAAGATAAAAGAGAGAAAAAAAATGGGGTAGTGGATGGTTGTGTGAAGATAAATTATAAGATATAGGGTAATTTTTGGGTACAAAGAAGTCATAAAAATTTTGTTATAAAAGTCTTGTTGTCAGTTTTTAATTAATTTTTTTCATTAGTTACTGGTAGGGCCATAAATTATTCAACCTATTAATAACCGTCAACAAAGATTTTGTAAAAAAAAATTTGAAACTTTTTTGTGTCCATAAATATTTAGTTTAAGGGATTAAAAGTATGAATGAAGACTCAAAAAAAAAAAAAAAAAAAAAAGTCCAAATAAACAATAAAGAAGAGGAGTTCAAGACCAAGAGTCCCAATAAGGTCTTCTCGCGTACTATATAAATAGATTCCTGATTTTTACTTACTGCCTTGTAAATAAGTAGTATTTAATTTTAATTTTGTATAAAAAGTAAGGAACTTTGAGTCATTTTTAGTAGGGTAAAATGTAGCGCCACCTCATGTGGTTTGACCAAGTTTCATCTTTTCTTTCTAACTCTATTAATTAAATAAGGAGACATTTGTTGAGAATGGGATAGCTTGATTAACCAGGTAAGATGCCAATTCCCTCACATTTGTTGAGAATGGAATGACTCGATTAACCAGGCAAGAGGCCAGTTCCCTCAGGGCAGGAAGTAGGAAAACATGCGGCCGCATAGTACGTCCGCATGGAACACTAGAAACTAAGCGTTCGCGTAAGGCGTCTACGTAAGATTCTGGAAACCATGCGGCCGCATAGTGCGTCCGCATGGAAGTCTTGCGAATCCACTTGGCTGCCACGGTGGAGATTTAACACAAAAATCATTTTCACGTCAGACGATCGTCAATTTTTTGGATGGGTAGATAACAAGTGTGTCAATTATTTCCAACTTATGCAAGTACATAGGGCAAAAGTGGGTCTTTAAGAGTACGATTGTCAATTCTGCTCCCCGGCCATAGTACGTTGGTCAAAAACATAATTATCCCTGAAAAAATGCAAAGTACATGGACTATTAGTAAAGTTAGCCATTTTAAGAAGTAACAAGTATAAAATACTTTTACATTTTATGCAAACAGTCTATATTACTATTTTAAAATATTCAACTTAAAAAGTCTGTTTTAAAAATTTGTGCATCTTTCGTAATTTTTTAATTTTACCATTCAATTGTACTATAATCATCTAACTATCTTTTGGTAATTAAAATTGACTTTAATAATATCAATATAATAATCAGACTTTTTAAAGATAAATTATTTGAGTAAAACAAAAAGAGTAAAAAATTAGTTTCATGGAAAGGGTAAATGGGGTCACAATCACATAGGAGGGGACACACACAGCAGAGACAAATCGGAGAGTCTAACCAGAAAAAGGAACAAAGAGAAAGTTGAAAATGGCCTTTCACCGGCCTAACCCATATTCCATTTCCAATTCCAAATCCATATCAAAATCAAAATAGGCCCAATCCCAATGCCTCTCCCCCCTGCCAAAACGCTACACATTCCAACTCCTTCTCTCTCTCTCTAAAATTCATTATTTCTCTCTCTAGCCTCCCGGAACCCAGACAAGAGTAGCAACAGCAGCAAACAGAAAACCGGCCGAGCTAAGCTTCATTTGGCCTACAATGGCGGTTGTTGAGGACAATGTCAAAACTGCCCTTGCTGCCAAAGAGGCAGAATCTGACCGTTCATCACTAAATCGAAGGTCGTTTTGGGGTTTTCACAGATGAGACTGTACAATGTAGGTCTCTCTGTGCAAACCCCCTTTCTTCTCAATGCGTGGAAACAGGCAGACAGGATGGAGCCAGGCATGATACTCACCAACAAAAAAAATATCTAATTATAGTAATTTTTTTTCGTTTTACTCACGAAAAAAAAACCCCGCTTATACGCTTTTTATTAACTTTTATTTATGTCTTTTCAATATATATATTTTTCATTTTCGGTTCCTGGGTTTATGTTTAAATTGCTGGGATTTTAGGGGAGGTAAGAAGCTATTGATTCGTCATCGATCATGGAAATGCAGGGGGCTAAGTGTTTGAATTAATTTCAAAAGGGGGGAAATGGTACATGTGTATGTAATCCAGAAACTGTAGTTTTATGAAAGGGCATCATGATTTTGGTGATGATGATGTGTGCTTTTTTCCCAATTTTCCATTTATAACTATAAGAAGACAATATTTTGGTTCTTATTCCTTTGCCTTTTATGGTAATAGTTCTATATTTCATTTTTTTGGCCATCTTGTTTTATGCTATGTGTATGAATTCATTTTTGTACATGTTGATGTTTTTTATTCACGACTTAAAATGAAAATGTTCATAGTGTATGATGTATGAATACTTAGCAGCTTACCTTGACATTAATTTTTCCCTTTTAGGTCAAACAATGGGATTTTAGAGACAACTTGCCATTCGTACTTTTCCGATTTGCTTCCTGTGATATACTCTATTTATTTGTCATAATGTTTGAGATGGGGGGGTTTTCCGTCTTTTCGTCGAATTACTTTATGTTGCTTGAATGGGTAAATATATGAGATATCTTGGTAATTGGATGCAAAAATACGTTTAGATCCAATGTGGTGCTATGTATGGTTTCGTTCAATTTGTATGATGTATAGTTTCTTGCCTTGACTGTCTATCAATGACTAACTTGTTTTGCGATAAGTATTACTTCTATCTTAACAAGATTTTAGAAATCCTTTCGGGGTGTATAGTCGACCATTTGGGTGCTCAACTGCTCATACTTTCTTGTTATCTAATTGAGCTTGAACTTTACTGTGAGTTTCTTTTGTCGGTTAAACGGCACTACCTGGAGCAAGTGTCTGATCAGTCCGATCAATAATTGAGCATAAAGTAGTTTGATTTCTCGGGCTTTGCCTGAATTTCATACCGTAACCCTTGGAAAGATGAATGCATTTTAGTTTTAAATCCGTAGTACTATGTAACGGCACTCGTTTGCCTGGTTGGGTGCTTATCTTTTTCACATCGTATTGCAGCTCTACCTGCATCTTTTGGTATTTAGTATGCATATGAAAATGGAGAACTTCACTTCAGTTTTAATAGCTTGCCCCTCTTTAAGGGTCCCAGCTGATAATAGCATATGTGCATTTGTATTTGGAGAATGCCCCCCAACCCAGGTAGATGCCACCTTTCTTAAGTTTACTTATGTCATCATGTCTTTGGGGTAGAGCATGTTATATATTTTAAAATGCTCTCTTTACTAAAACAAAGATTAGTCTAGTAGATATATATGATTTTTTTCTCTTTGAAATTTGACTAGTGTTTATTTCTACTGCATCAATTTGTGACATGTCATACATAATGTCCTGCGATGTTTTACTCTTAATCGAAGTGACAAATTACCTTTTAAAGACCTTAGCAAAAGGTCTTTTGCTTAACTTTGATTGAATTCCTGTGATGAATGCCTGGTCTGCCCGCGTGGTATGATTCTTGGTGTTTCAGCTTCATATCACTTACATTGGCTCGATTTTTCCAAGCTGGTTGGTTGACATAGAGTATTACTCAAATCACTAGAGCAGATTAAGATGATGACATAGTCCTACTGCTCCTTGACATTTAATCCAGCCTGCATCTCTTTTGAGAAGTGGTGTTGTCATGCACGAGACTATGGACATGTTCTTTGTTATCCTGAAGTTTTGGTCGATTTAACATGTTATTCATACTGCTTCTTGATTGCTTCAAAAGTTCCTGCTATGATTGTGTAAGAAGTGCAAATGTGTAGTGCAGTCTTTATTTGATTAAGTACTGAATGCCAAGGTTCTGCTGGTCTTATGATGATATTCAGGCATGGAACATACTACGGCACAAAGTTGCCTCTCATATCATGAACTCTTATGCAATATTGTTGTCGTAGAATATGCACCAATTTAATATAAGAATACTGTTGACTCCTAAAGCTAGCTGGGTAGAACAAGGGCCCATATCTTTATGTCAATGGTCTCTCTTTCTACTTAAAGAAATTTGTTTGTCCTTATTAGCTCTCCTTTAAAGCATTCACACTAAGTCTTACATTTTCATGTTTTACCCTGATTATTATTACTTTGGATCCACATTCGTAACACTTATGACAATGATATGACTGGGGAAAAGTACATGGTCATAATTGTTGAGGCCCAAGAACACCAGCTTGGTTAATTAATTATTGTTGTAATTGAGTGGCTCCTCCCCGACTCATAGTACATGAGCGTGATACTCCGTTGTAAATCGAGTGTTTTACAATATTGTAGCCGTTCGCATAGTGTTAAAAGTAGCAATCACTTGATTTATTTAATGCAAAATGCACCAATCAGCTATGGTCTAGCACACTAACGTTCATTCATTCGTACTGCTTGCAACATTCAAAAGCAACTTGTAAACTGTTTTCACCATAAGTGGCTATATGCTTGTGTACCTGTTATCAATTTCTGCTCCATGTTTCTGGAACTATAAAAGGTATCATGGCAGTTCCTGGTTATTTATGTGAGGAATGAATGATGAATCTATTTCATACAATGATTTCAGTCTAAGAACCAACTGTATCCTCCTTTTTTGTTCATTTTCATTGACATGGGTTTGCTTTGCTTTGTTCTATCTCTCGTCAAGGAATATCACGAGACAATTCACTGATAGATGTATTATCTCGTTTTAACAGATCAGTTGGTTTCCTCTTGTTCTTATACTCCTTTACTTTTATGATACCTATGTGTGCTTTCATGTACCAGGTGGGCTTTCTTTTCTATGAATTTGTGATCCTATGCTTTGGTCAGATTACGCTGATCTTACAATCAGTTGAATGAGTGCTTATAGAATACGTAATTCTTACCTTGATAAATTTCTTTGAGTGTGTGTGAGAGAGAGAGATAAACTTGCTAAAGTACTGGTATAACATCCAAGGATAGTTGTCTAGTATTAGTCAATTCAAAGTCCTGCGGAGAAACTTCCTGCTGGCTCGATTATGAAAGTAAAGTCCCCAACATACTATGTACATGCTTCCCTTGTCTTTGATTATTATTCTTCGGTGATTTTGGTGGTAGTATTGGGAACTTGGGAAGCATTTAGAGGTATCCTCTTATTGTCTTCGGCACACTTTTTTACTTTAGAATACTGCAATTATGCTGTTAGAATTTTGCTGTCACGGGGATAAACCCATGGGCATGGTAAATGGTTACCAACTTATGGTCAGATCAACTCAATGTGGGGCAGGTTTCTACTAGTCCATGCCCAAGTGTACCCAGGTTTGAATTATTCCAGCACGTTTATTCCAAGATGGTTTCTGCTATGTTAGCTGCGTTTGGCTTATTATTATTACAATCAGTCTTAAGTAAGAAAAAATGTAGCCTAATTGGGTTATTAACCATGGTACATAGACGGAGAGTCGCAGACCTTGTAATACCAACTCTATCTGAGCTTAGAGTTGCAGTGGGGTTGGGGAATAACACTTGTGGGTGGTTGTTTGCCGATTTGTAAATGCTAGTTTTGCCTGTCTCTGGCATCGCTGGGCACGCTAATGAGATGCCCTCGCCCTCGTATTCTATCTTTGAGCAGGTAACTATGGTCTATCATCGAGTCGCTCCTGCAAAGCAAACCCATATTACAGAAAAGTTTGGCTCTTCTGAGATAAATTGCAACACTCGAAACACATTATATAACCAGGTAGCCTTTCTTTTAGTCATTGATCGCACTGGGTTTGAGTTCATAACATAACCGACAATTCGTTAGGTACTCTCACATTACCTGACCATGGGTTAAGCGACTTGACCATAAATGATTTTTGTCAAAAGAGATTATATTAACACGAGGAACCATTCCAATAACTTTTGTTCTTTTTTACACCTCCCAATGCACCCTGTGACATTCCCAAATCAGGAAATTCCCGAATAAGGAAATGTTCTTGAAGTACCAAAAATTGCACAAGGACAACTTCCCAATTTAGCAACCATGACTTGAACATTCCTAATTAAAGGATGTGCTTGAAGTGCGAGAAATTGCTCAAGTACAACTCACAAATTTGAGCCGAACTTTTTTATTATTATTATTTATAAATAGGTTGATACTCTATCCGTTCCTAAATTATTGTCTTACTTTTCATTATATGTGACAAATCTATCTCAAATGAGTTTTTTATCAAATCAAACATGAAACAGACTAGAGTAGCTTGATTTATTAAACAACCATACCTCAATAAATATTAGGTTAATGAGAAAATAGTTTGATTCATAATGCCATCAAATAAATTTAAGTGAAAATTAATGTTTCTCTAAATAAAAGGGTTAATTCCACCATTGGTCCCTAAAGTTTGGGCATTTACACCAATAGTCCCTGATCTTAGACTTGTATCACTACTAATCAAAGTAAGTCATTTTTGCACACCACTAGTCCCTGAGATGGACGGCGTTAGGAATGAGACAGTTAAGTGGGCATGTGCGAACTCACGTGATTTTTAATGAGGGCAAAAGGGTCAATTTCATTTAACCCTAAAAAATAATATTTTTCTTTCCAAACCCATCTCTTTCTTTATCCTTTTTCTACAACTCCGGTCATCTTCCTCAGTGTGGACGAGCTTGTTCCGACCATTGGAATCCCGAGCCCCTCCAATCTGATTCAGAAAAAGAAAATTCATATTCAAACTTCATATCTTAATCCCTTCATTTAAGCATTTCTTCCCTCCTCCCCCTTTAATCTTTCCACTATTCAACACCTACCAAAGCTCCCACCACCACCGCTGCTCAGCCGCCACAAATCCCAAAACCCACCACCAATTATAAAATTGCCGTCGCCGCCCTGTTTGTTTGAAGTACATGATATGGACGTATTGACGGCTAGAATTAGCTCCATTTAATTCCTCATCTCTCTCGCCACCGCTGGAACCCAAGAGCTGAAGACTTATGAACATTTCTACGATTCCTTCAAGGACGTCGGCGAATCGAAATATAGGCGCATCTTCCAATTCGAAGCTCAAGCGAGAATTTACAACGATGCTCTCTAGGTGACCCCCGACACCGCCGCAGCGTTCAACCTATTTAACAAGTCCGGACGGGTCCTGCTTAAGCTAAGAAGACGACGACGTCGAGGGGGCTCGAGATTCCAATGGTCGGAACAAGCTCACCAGCACTAAGGACAACAATCGGGGTCGCTCCTTCCTCCCAACACTTTTCCCGTCCACCTAAAATCGAGTTATTTAACCCCAAATTCATTTCAAAATTCAAATTTATACCTCCATTAATAGAAATAGTTGCATTAATGCAATGAAATGAAATTCTAATACATAGTAATAACTTTACAAATTGAACAAATCTTAAACAATTAGAGAGGGAGGGAGTACTAGTAGAATAGTGCGAGTTGATGAGTTGCTGCATTTTGTCGACGATGTTGTTGGGTTTCGAATTGACGGTGGTGGAGTTGTTCTTACCTTATTCATTTTGAATCATTCTTCTACAACTCTGCTTGTAGTTGTGCGCCGCCGGCCAAGGTCGGTCCTAAACTTTTTGGGGCCCAAGGAAAAAAAGAAAAAAAAGGGGCCTTTGTTGAAATATAAAAATAAAAATTTTAAACAAATATTTTTTCACTTTTTATCATTCAAAGTATTGAAAAAGTGCAATATCTACAAACATAAAAAAAAAGTATTAAATAATTATTAAAAATTACTATTTTGCACTGATTTACACAATTTACAACAAAAACAATATACTTTGTTTGCATCTTTTGAGTACAATAGCAATAGAACCTGATTTTTGCTTGGAATATTGTTATAATCTATCTAATGATTATTATAATTGGACTTGTATTTCAATCCAAGCAATTTTTACTTTTTTAATGACCGAGTTAAAAAAAATTGATGGTCAACTAACACTTTTTATTTTATTTTATAAGTATATTCAGCGCGAGTCAATTACAAAATTATACTAATACATTATATATTATACATAAATAAGATATAATAATAATATGATGATCTTTTGTTGCTATAACTATGGAGATTCTTAATGGGCCACCACCGCATCAGTGGCGGCCGTCGATGTCCTCCGATAATGCTTTTTGTTCAAGTCAGATTGAACAAGCTCGCTGGCATTGAGGAACAACCTCGCCGTGAAGGAGATGAGTTTGGAAAGAAAAATATTATTTTTTAGGGTTAAATAGAATTGACCCTTTTGCCCTCATTAAAAATTACGTGAGTTTGCACATGCCGACTTAACGGTCCCATTCCTAACGTGGTCTATCTCAGGGACTAGTGGTGTGCAAAAATAACCTACTTTGGTTAGTAGTGATACAAGTCTAAGATCGGACACTATTGGTGTAAAGGCCCAAACTTTAGGGACCAATGGTGGAATTAACCCAAAATAAATTTTAGATTTCCGTGGATCAAAGCCTGGATCAAGTTATCCGAATAGAAGCTTTAGCCTTACGATCCTTGGTTCACCAATTGAACAAATGGTTTTTGGTCTAGGAGTTGACAGCTAAACTATCAAACGACATCGCATGTGCCTTGAGTCATCTTCACGTGACAATCATGCTATGGGCCGCTTGGGAAAATTACGTGTTACCAATCAAAAAATCCAAAAACAAAATCATCAGTTGCCTGAAAATCCCTTTCTTACCCTTCAATACAGTAACAATACAGCTTCTACTAACGGTGGCACCTCTGTAATAAACAAAAGCTTTCAACCTATGTTCGGAACAAAAATCAAATCAAAATTGAGCGGGCAAACGTTAACCACGGTGAACTCATTTGACAGGTAGATCAGGACGGAGCGCTGGGCCATTAAATAATTAATAATTAGCTGCATTATTAATGACAAGCATCCTAACCTTACAGCGGTTAACTAACCACGGTCAATTCACCAGAGTTTTCTTCTCTACTCTCAACAGCATATATATAAATCGAGTAGGCCAAAGAGCGAGGTATCAAACAAAACATTCGAAAGGCGTCTTAATAAACGCCGATCAAATCTTTGCTTTGTACTCCATAATCATCGTCTTCGTTCGATCTTCTAGGGTTTGTAATCGTTTGTTCATATCAATTTTGCAAAAATGAGAGAGTGCATCTCAATCCACATCGGTCAGGCCGGTATTCAGGTTGGAAATGCTTGCTGGGAACTTTACTGCCTCGAGCATGGCATTCAGGTATGTTATCTCTATCTCCTTTATATATTTATATATATGTATGTATGGAATATGTTACTTTGAATTAATGATCTATATCCTGAGCCATTTGAATTATTCGTTTTTTTGTTGTAGTCTGTCTTCCTTCCCTCCGACGTTCTGTGATTGGTGGTTAATATGTAGCAATAATTTTTCAAGTATTCGTACATTTGTTGAGATTGTGCTTTTTTAATGCCTTTTTGTGGTAATTCATGTGATATTTAGGTACTGTATTGTTACATGGTGTTTTCAGTTTGAAATATTATTATATGATTCATGTGGTATACGCTTAAATTAGTTCTGTTGTGCATTTCTAATTTTATTTTCTGATCTATTAACGGAACTGACTGGAATTTATACTATGTTATCTATTAAGTCTTATCCAGATTTGGACATATTGTCTAGTCTATTCATTCTAGTTGTGGTATGGATCGTTAATTTAAAGTTCAAATTGATGTCCCCTGATTATTTTCTTAGTGTTTTCAAACATTAAAATATGAAGCTACATTAATCAATTTTCTGTTTGCCTATGATTGATTTTAAACCTTCAGCATCTCTTGTCATATAGCCTGGGATTGATAGATCAGCTTATCTTGCACAATTTTGTTAATCAATGTCTTTTATGCGTAAACTGGATGTTTATTTATTTTTTGTGAGAGGAAAGGGGGGAGGGGGTGAGAGGTGTTTCTTAGTAGTAGTTGTGCAATTGTTCTCATATATGGATGATTCTTTTGCACATTTAACTCATCTCATGAATTTGTAGCTTCCTCTATTGTCTTCTGTTTAATCTAGGATGTTTGTAATGCGTATTATCATATTTCAACACGAATATCTGATTTACAGTGTCTGACCTTATAAAACCTCTGTGGTTGACGTCTCTGCTGTTTTATTGCCTAACATTATATACTATACAGTCTGTTCGCTAAATAGAGAGATATATTTCAATGTTGTTGTGCAATCGTTCTCATATATGGATGTTTCTTTTGCACATTTAAGTCATCTTATGAATTCGTATCTTCCTCTATTGTCTTATGTTTAATCTAGGATGTTTGTAATGCGTATTATCATATTTCAACACGAATATCTGATTTACAGTGTCTGACCTTACAAAACCTCTGTGGTTGACGTCTCTGCTGTTTTATTGCCTAACATTATATACTATACAGTCTGTTCGTTAAATAGAGAGATATATCTGAATGAAATGTTCAATGCTGTTATTTTCTTTCATCATCTTTGAAACGGGTTTATCTCTATTGAGATACGCATTTGTGTATGACTCATTGTTTTCTGGGATTAGCTTAGGACTGTGGCTTGCTTTTATCTTAGTTCTTTGGAAATAGTTACTTTTCTTTGATATTCCTTTTTAAAATTGGGTTTCTGATGCATTTGTGTTGTTGACAGCCTGATGGACAGATGCCAAGTGACAAAACCGTTGGTGGAGGAGATGATGCATTCAACACTTTCTTTAGTGAAACTGGTGCGGGAAAGCACGTCCCCCGTGCTATTTTTGTAGATCTTGAGCCCACTGTCATTGATGAAGTGAGGACAGGGTCATACCGCCAACTCTTTCACCCTGAGCAACTCATCAGTGGGAAGGAAGATGCTGCTAACAACTTTGCCCGTGGACACTATACCAGTAACTATCCACCTCTTACAAAAAATCTGTTTTAGCCTTATACATATCTGAATGTTAACAATTCATATTTGTTTTATGTCTGCAGTTGGGAAAGAGATAGTCGATCTCTGCTTGGATCGTATCCGCAAGCTTGCTGACAACTGCACTGGTCTTCAAGGATTCCTAGTTTTCAATGCTGTTGGGGGTGGCACTGGTTCTGGTCTTGGATCACTTCTGTTGGAGCGCCTTTCCGTTGATTATGGCAAGAAATCAAAACTTGGGTTTACTGTTTACCCATCACCACAGGTCTCCACCTCCGTTGTGGAGCCTTATAACAGTGTGCTTTCTACCCACTCTCTCCTTGAACACACTGATGTTGCTGTGCTTCTTGACAATGAGGCCATTTACGACATTTGCAGGCGCTCTCTTGACATTGAGCGCCCTACTTACACCAATCTCAACCGTCTTGTCTCTCAGGTAAATGAACACTTTACTTGATTATCTATATAAGTTTCAGAAAAAAGAGTCACAAATATAACTATGGTTGCTTGTTCATTATGCAGGTGATTTCTTCGCTTACTGCCTCTTTGAGGTTTGATGGAGCTTTGAACGTTGATGTTACTGAATTCCAGACCAACCTGGTACCCTACCCCAGGATCCATTTTATGCTTTCCTCGTATGCTCCTGTGATTTCAGCTGAGAAGGCCTATCACGAGCAGCTTTCAGTTGCAGAGATCACCAACAGTGCATTCGAGCCATCTTCCATGATGGCCAAATGTGACCCACGCCACGGAAAGTACATGGCGTGTTGCCTGATGTATCGCGGTGATGTTGTGCCAAAGGATGTGAATGCGGCTGTGGCCACCATCAAGACCAAGCGCACCATCCAGTTTGTTGACTGGTGCCCTACTGGGTTCAAGTGTGGTATCAACTACCAGCCGCCAACTGTCGTCCCAGGAGGTGATCTCGCCAAGGTGCAGAGGGCTGTGTGCATGATCAGTAACTCAACCAGCGTCGCTGAGGTGTTCTCTCGCATTGACCACAAGTTTGACCTCATGTATGCCAAGCGTGCCTTTGTGCACTGGTACGTTGGTGAAGGCATGGAGGAAGGTGAGTTCAGTGAAGCTCGTGAGGATCTTGCTGCACTGGAGAAGGATTATGAGGAGGTTGGTGCAGAGTCAGGGGAAGGTGATGAGGGCGAGGAAGGAGATGAATATTGATAACGGTAGCATGTTTTACTTGTGTAATCACTATTGAGTGGCGTTAGTTTTTTTTTTTTTGTTGCTGCTGTGTTTGATTTCATGTGCTTTGTGATGTTTGTGTGACCACTTTTTGAGTACAATCGTGACCTCATGAGATGCTGTTTTAGTGATTCCTATCATGTATGAATGCTTTTAAGCTGTGCAACGCGAATATATGTATCATTTTAGGATTTTATGCACCAACCGTCTCTGTACTTTGCTATAATAGCAAAAAAAGGTTAAATTAATAACTCTAAGGGTGCAATTGTGAAACACATTAGAGGACAACTTCGTCTTCAACCTCTTAACGATAAAGTTGGACCTCTCTCCAGTCTCCACACACAAGTACACACAAACACAGTAAATGCATTGAATCCCCAGTTTTTTCTTTGGTAATCGCCAATAATCAAATTCAACTCCTACGACTATAGTAATCGGAATCCAACGACCATTGCTGTCAATTGATTTCAAGCAGATCTGCTGGGTACACGTACCGGCAAGTTCATCCCCTCCCTTCGTCGGCCGGTCCTTTCTGACTCTTACTTGGTATCGGCACTTGAAGAATAAAGATTCTTTTTCAATTGAAGATCTAAGACGATCGGATAAGGCATCGGTAGGGGTTGGGTGGTAGATGGGAATAACAATTGGCCCCTTGAACCGGGTCAGCAGAATAGAGATTTGGACGGGGAACCAATCTTCCTGATTCAGTCCCTCTTGTTTTGGAAGGACATCGTTCCTTCATGAACTGGAGGAGATCTTTGAAAAAGCAGAATCGTCATCGTTATTGTCGTTATTAGTAGCTGTTGACCTTTGCCGGCGTGGGAACATTTTTCTTTTGCCTGCTTCCTTTTGTCTGAAAAATAGAGAGAGAGAGAGAGAGGGTCTGTGGATTAGACGAGTCAATTCAGTGACTTAACTCGGTCATGGGAAACTCATTTGTGGGTGTTTTATCAACACAAGAAGAAGAATTTGCCTCTCTAAACTCCAGTCGAATTTGTTGGACAAGCCGCCAGTTGCTGTTAGTCAGATTCTTGCATTGATTGACGAATTCTGAGCGGGTGAGATGGAGTAGGGGTTCCACTACATATTCAGTTTGACATAATGAGCAACTATAATCGTGGTCACAGCAAGATCCATCCATGTAGGGAACCTCTGCAAACCAAACGTCTTTCCAGATATAAAATAAGTATCCATCTCAATGCTCAACTAGATCGATCCATAGGATTATTCTTGCATAATCCTTATTTCTGCCGCAACGCTGCGCTGGTCACAGTCCATTGAAGAGTCGAGCAAAACAGCGAAGCTGGCACTACTCTTTGCATGGATGACCTTGTACAGAACACTTTCCTATTTTTGGTTCAAAGGATACAACCTGGTGTTTGAACACAACCCTTTTTGAGCCACGAGAGGCAACCTACAGTACCACAAGGCCACAGAACATGTGTGTTCTCTAAAGTTTATCAGCTTCAGTATATACTCGTTTATTGAAGATTTGGGCTAAATAACATCTATCAGCAGTAACTTGGGAAATGCAGAAGCAATGCCTCTAAATTTAATCAAGACGAAATTTCCATAGAGAAATTCAATAAAAGCCGCTGATACTAGAACAATAAGATAATCTCATGATGACAATTTAAATAAACTAAACCAACCATCCAGCTTGATGATTATTTACAAATATGATTTAACTTATTACGGCATCCATGTAAATGGTGCTGTTGGCTGATAGTTGTAGTTTTCAACCTACTTTAGCAGTGTTTACTTTCACCATCGTCCCAACTTTTCAACTAGGCGATTCTCAATCTCAATTCTCTTCTTCATCAACAGGGTATACTTGGCAACAAGTTCTTGGTCTTCAGCAGTCACTGCAAGCTTACATCCCAGAGATGTCTTCTCCAACTTGTCCTTGTACATCCCAGATATTGGCACAAAGCTCCCTTTCTTGTTGCACAACCAGCCATGAGCAGCCCTCAATGCAGCCCCCAAGGAAGCTGAGTCTGTTAAAACAAGCACACATTGTTTATGAAAAGGAAAAAACAAGAACATTGATCTCTGGATATGCAGGCTAGATGAACTTTGAATTAGAGCCGAACTTACCGGGTCTTTGCACCGTGTAGACATTAGACCCAAATATGGAAGCTATGGAGCTCAAAATGCTGGTGTTTGCAGATGCTCCACCAGTAGCAATTATCCGTTTTGGAGGAGAAGGCATCCCAAATCTTTCAGCATGACCTCGCATAGAGAGTAACTGGCCCTCGATCAATGCTCGAACCTGCAGGAAAATTTACTCTCAAGTCTTGGACTTCATACTTCTTGTATGAATAAAGTTTCTGTCAGGCTACTGACCTCAGAAGGAGGGTCAAATTCCTCCACTGTGCGTTCAGTTGGGCCATCTAAAGTCTCTCCCTTGAAATTCTCGAGGACATAACGGTGGAACCCAACTGAAAAGTAAATATGAATCAAAGAAAATGAGAAAACCATCTTATCATATTTGTGATGATCAATAAAGATGGACCATGGCATTAATTTGTGATAAATTGCATTGCTAGAAAATACTAATTATACGAATTCAAAATTTCATTTCCTAATTCACATATTCATCAAATTATGGCAGATCAAGAAACAAAATAGTCAAAAAACAAATTGATAACGCACCAGGGAGGGGAGGAAGTATCTCATGATCCTTATAGTAAAAACCAATTTTCCCACCTGCAGCAGAACAAACTATGAGGAACATGAAAAGAGACGGGTGAATATCTATATCTATGAAAGGATACATGAACCAACCATTTAGGGGAGGTGCTTGCTGCAGAAGTTTGTTGAAAACCTCCCACGATTTATCGGCACATCGATTTCGGACATCTATCGAGGTCAGGGTCGATTTAAATATAAGTTTATAGCCAAGTCTAACTGTCAGTATCACATATCAGATATTGTCCAAGTACCTTCACGGGTTAGAGACCCATTCTTGTAGACCAGCATCACCATGTAGCCTTTATTGTCAACAGGATTTGGAAGAACATGGCCTTCTAAGCTTGGGTTATGGTCAGCCGTTATCCCAAATACCTGAATTGTAAGCTCAAGCAGGTTAATTTATTTAATGACTTACATAATGAGTTTAAGAATGTGTGGTGTAATTTGCATATAAAATAAGATTTGTCCTTCATTCATGATATTTGGTGAAAAAAGTTATGAGACCCTTTTGGGAGCAACGCACACAAAGTTAACGAAGTCGAAATTAAAACTCATTGAACATACAGTATCGCTGGTGCCAAGACTAATTGCCAAATCTCCTGGAGTGTTGAGGGTCAACCCTGCAAATTCAAGAAGTTTTGTAACTGGTATGCAGGTGTGACAATAAGGATGAACCTAAATGATCAGAGTAGTGATATGGGATAAAGGGAAGAAAGCAAAATTAGAAAACATTGTTCTGAAAATTTTAAGGGGAATTGAGGAATGAATTCATAATAAATATTGTGTTACTGAAGCCCGCACATAGGGATGGCAAAATATCCGAACCAAGCTGTGATCCACTCCTAAAGGAGCGGGTTTGGTAAGCAAATTTAAAAACCCGAGGTTAGGAGCAGGTTCGGCAGTACCTCCCAACCGCTCCTAATCGACCCGAATATATAATTACCATATTACCCTTACTAGTTTTACTCCCTCCGTCCCGGATAAATATTTCTACTTTCTATTTTGGGATGTCCTAACTATTGTTCCTAAAGACTTTTGATCTACCTATTATTTACCATTCTTCCTAATATACCCTTAAAGCTTCATTTAATATAACACATCCCAAAAAACCCAATTATTTAAAATAATTGAACTCAATTAATGTTCACTGGTATTATTGTCAGAACACATTTTACAACACATCATTAATTATGTTTCTTAATTACTGTGTTTTGTCTACTAGGAACATTTATCCGGGACGGAAGGAGTATTATTTACACTTTACCATCCCAGCCGCACAAAGGCAGCCTAGCATTTCGGGTGATTGAGTTCTGCTGTTGACTGAAAATTGGGGTTTAATTTTTAGTTTTGGAAAGGTAATTACAGAGTCAAAGTTTAATAACATAACATGCACCTCCCTGAAATTTTATACGAGGTCAAAATTTTGAATATACACATTGCTTGTGGATGCAAGTATGCGGGCCTACTTATTCAGAAATCCTGGCTCTACGAATTGGAGTACATAGCTCTCTTAGAGCCCGTTTGGTCGAGCGTTTTGGCCAAAACACAGGGATAAAACGCTGCTTATTTGCAAAAAATGTGTTTCAATACTGCGGCAGAAAACGCAGCGTTTTCAAAACGCAGCTGCGTTTTAAAACGCTGGAATTCCCAGCTTTTTCCCAAACGCAGGTTTTAAAACGCTACTAGGAAAAAAAAGCTGCGTATTGAAGTGATATCCCAAACGTATTTACAAGGAAAGACCTCCGTTTTTAAAACACTGCGTTTTTTAAAACGCTGCGTTTTTAAAACACTGCGTTTTGTAAACGCTGCACCAAACGGGCTCTTAGTGAAAGACAATCCAATCTGCTAATGCTGGATCTGACTTCGTCTCTGAGGTGAGGTTTGGGAAGATGCCAATCTCAGTGTAGAGATAGCCAAGTGCAGAAAGCAGGAGGCCAAAAATTAGATATATGCATGAGGGACTTAATGAATAGTTTGTTTGAAATGGATAGGAAAGAGAAAAAGAGGAAATGCATTGTAGTTTGAATAGTGGAGTTTATCAGCAAACTAAACCAAGCTACTGACATGGGAAAGAGATATTCGTAGATAGAAGCATGGTCAAGAGTGACTATGATGGATGAAGTTTCAATGGAGGTTTAAGTGGGGGTTCATTGGTTTGCCAACCTAAACTTGAGCAATTAACCGTTTGGCTCAAGTCTTGGCTAGTTGAAAGCTAGACTAAATGCAGTTGTCAACCACAAAGAAACAACGGCAGAACGTTTTAGACAAATAGTACATTACTTGCAATGAAACTAGATAAACCAGCATATCAATGTCTGAGTAATTTAATGGTACGGCAAAAACAATTATACATTGGATACATTGACCCCCGAAAAAAGTGATAATACAGAAATCTTGATATAGGAGTTGTTATGGAAACAAAAGACATTCTTAAAGTCCACAAAGAAGAGAACTTTAACCTGCTAGGCTATTAGGATTGTCTCCAGACCATTGAACAACCAAACAGTTCTTGTCAAAGTGGAACCTGAAAAGAACAATTAATCATCACAAACGCACACAAACAATATCGCGTTTTCATGTGTACAATTAACTGTCACAAAGTATATTGCAAATTAATTAGTTGTCTCTAACCTTTCGACAAAGTAAGGAGCAATCAAACCAGCAACAGCATGGGCCGGAGCCAACTTCCCAAGTTTTTCCTCCAAACCTGGTGCTGTGGCCTATAATGCACATAAGATTTCAATGCTAATTGAATAAGAAACCGAAACAATATCTTGTAAGCTAATACAATCAATTAATTTCTCAAGCAGTGAAAAACAAACCTCCAAAGCTACTTTGGACCAAGCCCTCTGCTTAATATCCATCAAATTCATCCCTGCTCCATCAGTATGATCAATACAAGCATACCCTCCAATGAGGAGAGATGCCAGGAAAGAGCTAACCAGGGAGATCCTTTCAGTATTCTGATAAACTTCAGGCTGCTTCTCGAAAATTCTCCTGATTTGTGGGCCCGTGAACCTCTCGTAGGCTCGAGAGCCAGTTAGCTTAGATAACTCCAATGGACCTCCAACAGCTTTCTCAATGGCCTTACACTGTTCAGTGGTACTACTATCCATCCAAATTGGCGATTCCTTTGTCGAAAAGGCATCCCCAAACTGATCCACCAAAGGTTTCTTCGAGTCCAGAGATGACAATATTGCAGAACTCCCATTCTTCCAGTACACGCTACCATGCTGCTGTCCACTACCGGAAACAGCTGCGATTTTGCCAAAATCAAGTTTTGAATTTTGGAGTCTTTGGAGAATAAGATCCAATGCTTCCACCCACATTATAGTGGGGGAAACAATCCTACCATCAACCGACGGGTCTCTGTAGACACCATCTTTGGTTTTGTAACGGGTCAATTCAGAATCAAAATTGACTATCTCTGAAGTGACAATGTTGAGATTGGAATCTAAAACAGTTGCCTTCAACGACCTAAAACAATCCAAATTTTACAAAGTTGAATTAGTCTTTCTTTCGAATTTGATCAGCTATACCCAATTGAAATAACAGAAAGAAGAGATCAATTACACAAAGAAATTTTAAAACCCATATTTTATTAACGAATTTCCAAAGAGCTATAAACATCAAATTGTTTAAATTCGTGATATGGGTATTTGAAATTTCTAACCCACCAACAAGAATAACCATAGAATTAAGTTGAGAAAGGGGAAAGACTAACTGGGTGGAGCTGTCAAATCCGAGAAAGAGAGCGTCCTCAGGGAGAGAGTAATCAGCCATGGAACAAGCTAAATAAAGCTATTAACAGACAATTTCATCAACAATATGAACGAATGACGAAATCAATGAAGTAGCCGTTTCTTCAACTCCAAAACTACTAGTACTAATTTTTGTACGTGTCAAACTACTTTGGATTTACCTGTGCATATATACAGGTTGGTTGTTAATTTTGGATAAGAAACTAAACATGGAAGATAGAGATATGGATAAATATAAATCACGATTTAGAAAATCCTAATCTCTCGATTTAAATGCTTTCTTGTTTTGATTAACGTTGCTGATAAGACATTCTGCATTTTGCCTGGTACCATTTAAGGTTAACTAAATTATTTTTCAAATAAAAATTTGAGGTGTATTTTTTTTTTAATCATAAAACAAGCAACTTATGGAGTAATACTTTTTGCGGAGATGTTCATACGGTTCGAATGGCCAGTTTTGATTTTGAATCGCCGGTTCACAAAATACCAAAATATTGAACCTAAACCGCATCGAAACTGTATGGTTCACGGTTCAAATTTCACGGTTCACGGTTCAAACTGTAATTTTTAATTATTTTTTTAAATACCGTATTTAAAGTTTAAACCTTTGTAAACTTCATACAAATTATTTTTAAATTTTTTTAAGTTACCAAAAATATTTTTTTAATATTTTAAGTTAAACTTTTTAATTGTAAATAACCAAAAGTATTTTTTTTTAAAAACAGGGACGGTACTCTGACCATTTTTATTAATCATAATAAAAAATTATAAAAAAATATATATATAATTTAATCTAAAAATTACAATTAACTTACTTCATAGAGCGGCGTCACCGACATAGTTCAATCGCCCTCGGTCGATGTATTTTCATCAAAGTCATCATCCTCCTCGGAACTACTTAGCTTATCTTGTAATCAATCTTGTGCCTTAACCCAATCGCCTAATAAAAGTTGATTTTCTAAATTAACAACATTCAACCTTGATCTTCTTTCATCCAAAACATATCCTCCCACGCTAAACGCGTGTTCTACGGCGACAGTTGATGCGGGAAAAGCTAGAACCTCCTTTGCAATCAACGATACAATAGGATAATTTTTGATCATTCGTGCCCACCACTTTAAAATGTCAAAATTATCTATAAGCCCAAAAGTAGTTGTTAAATATATATCAAGTTCAATAGTATTAGAATCGTCTCGTACACGTTTTTGAGTTCTTGAATTTACATAATTATCTACCCAATTAAATGGGTCATCACTCATGTGACTAGTACTACTAGTACCTATATTATCATTATTTGGACCATAAATTGCATTATATTCTTTAAAAATATCATATAAACAATTTTTAGCTTCATTTACAATGTCACTTGCTTTTGGGATAAGTTCGGTTAAAAATAAGTCAATGCCATCGGGGAATAAATTTTGATAATAATACGTAACTATGTCTTCTAAACCATCTTGTCTTATCCTAGGATCTAATAGTTTAGCTACTAAAAATAATTGTGGAATGTTCAAAAAATACTTTAGCCATTTTTCTCTCATACGACCAATACATTCACCTAAAACTGGACAATCTTTAAAATGCTTGAATATATAACTAATTTTAGCACAATCTTCTAAAACTAATACGGAAGTAGGATAATAAGAACCGGATAATTGAGAGGTAGTATCGTTAAAAACCAATGTTCTAAAAATCGGCCTAGGCGCCGCCTAGGCGTTAGGCGCCCCCAAAACGCCGCGCCTAGGGCCAAATCGGGTAAAAAATCGCCAACGAAAAAAATCGCCGCCTAGGCGCCCGCCTAGTCGCCCGCCTAGCCGCCTGGACGCCTAGCCGCCTAGCCAAATTGTAATTTTTTTTTAATTTTTTTTTAATTTTTTTTAATTTTTTTTTCAAAAAACAGCGTCGTTTTGGTTTAAAAAAACAGAAAAACCTAAGTTAAGTAAGTTTGTTTTCCATACTTTATATGTTGTAGTATTGTTATTTTGTTTTAAAGTTTAAACTTTGAAGTTTGGAATGATACTATTGAATTTGGTTTTAATTTTTTACTATTAATCTTGTAATGTGATCATTGTTTTAGTTTATTTTGTCATATTTAGTTATTTACTATTGTTGCAGCAGGTATTGATTATTGAATTAAATTTTAATTTTAACTTTTAATCTTGTAATGTGACTATTACTTTTAGTTTATTTGGTTATATTTAGTTATTAATATTGTTGCAGCAAGTATGGTATAAACATATAGTGTAATTATGCCTCGATTTCTAGACCCCGCCTAAGCCCCGCCTAGGCCCCTAGGCGCTAGGCCCTGCCCTGGCGCCTAGCGCCCGCCTAGCGATTTTTAAAACATTGTTAAAAACTTTCAAAATTAGCTTTAAATCACAAGCATCCCATTGATGAGGAAATAAAGTGATAGGATATTCTATTTGTTGAAAAAACGCACACAATAGTTCCCGCCATTCATAAGATTCATTTAACATTTTATAGGTAGAATTTCATCGGTTTGGAACATCCACGGAAAATCTTTTAAGTTCAACCTTATTAGTTCTACAAAATTTAGCCCATTTTTTTGTAATATTTGGATGTCTCTTCAAATAAGAAATAATTTCCCTAATTGAACGTACTTTATCACGTAATATATTTAAACCAACTTGCACACACAAATTTAAAATATGACATATACATCTAACATGAAAAAAGTTACCACCAATTGATGGTTTACAAACTTCAATGAGAGATGGTAAACTAGCAGTATTATTTGTAGCATTGTCAAATCCAATTAAAAATATTTTATTAGTTAAACAATATTTTTGTAAATTGTTAAAATTTTAATAAAAATATTACGTGCATTATGTACAGTATCAAACTCTCTAAATGCAATTATTCTTTTTTGAATCGTCCATGAATTATCAATCCAATGACATGTAATTCCTATATAACTATGCATTTGCCAATGATCACTCCAAATATCGGCACATATTGAAACTTTATTTGGTAAATCTAAAAACGTATTATTTAAAATTTGTTTACCTTCAAAAACTTTAGCTTTTATGTCACGAGTAATCATATTTCTATGAATTTGTCTAGCGGCGGGGTTCAAAGACAATTGAGCAAGTCGCTCCCAACTTGCATTATTTGCAAAATTAAAAGGTTGTCCCGTAGAACTCACAAAATAAGTCATTTCTTTTCTATACACAACATCACTAAATTTAAATAGGTTAGAAGACGTACCTTGTGGTCCTTGTGATGATCCCGTTTGGAGTTGTGTTTGATCTTGATCGATTCCAAGCTTCTCGGGATGCTTAGTTTGGATGTGACGACTATACGTCCCGTATCCATTTTCAGTTTTAAAATGGTATTCGCTTGTGCAATAGTTGCATTTGACTTTAAAATTTTAACCTTCAATATGTGTCTTTGTAAAGTGCATGGCCATGACATCAGATCTTCCCGTTGTTCGATCTCGACGACCACCACTTTGACCTCTTCTAACTTCATTTTGAGTTTGACTCTCTTGAGTACGAGGATTCGCTTCGAAGGAAATTCGCTTCCCCTCACCCATTGGATTGTTTACATCATATTCGTCATTGCTCAACTCCTCGAACGGTAATTGCATAGTTGGTTGCATAGTTGCCTTGCCCTTGCCTTTTGCGGCGGATTGAGAAGAAGACATTTTTTTGTAATATAATTATAAATAATTTATAGAATGTAAAAATAATTTATAGAATATAAAAATAATTTATAGAATGTAAAAATAACTATATAGTAAGTATAGAAGTAATTAATAATTTATAGAATGTAAAAATAATTTTATAGTAAGTATAAAATAATTATATAGTAAGTATAGAATTAATTAATAATTAATAGAATGTAAAAATAATTTTATAGTAAGTATAAAATAATTTTATAGTAAGTATGGAAGTAATTAATAATTTATAGAATGTAAAAATAATTTTATAGTAAGTATAAAATAATTTTATAGTAAGTATAGAAAATATAAAATAATTTATAGAATTGAGAGAATTAGTATAGAAAAATAAATAAATAACGTGTTTAATAAAAAATAGAGTAGTAAATAATATTATTAAAAAAATTAAAATGTATTTAATAATAATTAATACATACTTACTTGTAAAATTGAGAATTGGAAGCTTTTGATCACTTGAGAATTGAGAGAATTGTGATTTGAGATTTGAGAGATGAAGAGATTTGAGATTTGAGAGTATAGAACTTGAGAGAATTAGAGAGATGGAGTGGAAAAAATTGAAGAGATGAAGTGGATATTTATAGGTTGAGAAAAGATGAAAAAAAATTTTTTGATTTTTTTAGGCCAAAAACGGTCACTTGACCGTTGCATCAACGGCTCTCAACAGCCACCGTCCGATCTTTCATCATCAACGGTCAAGATCATTTTGTCGTCTTTTTTTTTTTTTTTTTTTGAATTTTGACCGTTTGAACCGGTAGTTCAACGGTTCACGGTTCAACGATTTGCGGTTCAAATGGTTCACGGTTCAAACCAGAGGTTCAAAGGTTCATGTTTTTTGAACCGGAACCGAACTGTTGAACCGCCGGTTATAGTTCATAAACGGTTCAAAATCAACGGGTTGGTGATGTGACGGTTCACGGTTCGAACCGTTTGAACCATAACCGGATGAGCATGTCTACTTTTTGGGTACTATGCAAGTTTTAAACAAAAGAAAAAGTAGTCGTTCTACGACGTTATGGCTATTAAGTAAATTTTTCATAGGATGATGGAGCTAAACTTTTTCATTTAAATTGAGATGAACCCGTATTAAGTAGTACCGTTTTAAAAAAAAAAGGTACAAATAAATAAATCTATAATCTTCAAAAAATTTACTTATCAAATGAGTTGATATCAAGAGTTAAAATAATGAAATGGTTTTGACTAGCTATTATGTTCCGTACCTTAGCCAATTGTGAGAGCCTGAGAGGTGCAACTATTAATAATGTTCTCACGTTGTCAAGTTTCGACTAAGCCATGGAAGTTGCCCATATTGAGCTTACCTGCTCGCTCATGTGGATTGCCTTTAGTCTCCTCGTCTAGAGGGGTAGATAATGTGTCATTTAATTTAATGGTGTTAAGTGCGTAAAGTTGCGGTTGTTTGGAGTTGGACTGTCAATGGATCGGATTTTGGCCAGAAATCAATCCGAATTCAATGTAAAATTTTAATATTAATTTATATAATGATCCAATGACCCAAAACTAATAATCTATTTATTTAATGGATCAGATATGAATTTACTTATATCTAGTCATTTTAAAACTCGATTCAATCCGAAAATAACTTGTTTATTATTATTCATATACATATATACAGTATACATCAATGTATAGACGTTTTGTTCCATTCATCCCCCTTTCAGCGCCCTTTACTATTCTTAGTGTTCTTGATCCAATCGATCTCCATTTTTTTCAATTAATGATGCATAAAAGATTCATTTTACATTTTTATTGGCTCAACATCTTAGCCAATCTATTTATCTTCCTAGACAATTTTCACAATTCTTCTAAGTTCCAAGGTAAATTTTAGAGCTATGAATACGGGTTGAACTTATCGGTCCAGTCCAACCCGTCATTAAAATGGGTTAGGTTGGGTTGATAAATTTTGATTCTGTCTAGGAGGTGGGTCAAACAGATTGAACCCGTACGGATTACGGGTTGAAGCGGGTTGGGTTGGGCTAACCCGTCAAATTGCTTGATTAAATTAATACACATTCCTTCTATTCAAATATACCTATATATGTTCGATACATATGTGATCCATTGCCAAGAGCTGGGAGTTGGCTATGTGCCTATGTTCACTGGTTATGGCTAATTGCCTACACATATTCTCTTTTTTAGTTTTTCTGTTTCCAGCTACCTTTGTATTATTAACCTATGGACAATTGGACTTGAGCGCTTATTGGGCTCACGTAAGCCCAAATTTCTAACTAATCAAATATGAAAAATGATTAGTGGTTACTTAATTTATTATTGTAACAACAATGATACTAGTTTCTTTTTCTTAAAATCTCTCCATTTGCCTTTGAAGTGTTGAAGGTGCAACAATACAGGTAAGCTAGCCTTTATTTATTAGGCCCAGTTCCTGATCTCGATTGGTGATGTAAGAAAGTATTGTTAGTGGACGTGATATCGACTAACCAACTCCCTTTGTTAAAAGTCCATAGTTTTCACAATACATTAGGCAGACGACCATTCTGAAACTATGGTGTGGCCCAATCCATGCAGTATGCTACAAATTTGTTGGCCCATTGGTAGATAAACTTGGGCCGTTCTTGTTATAACGCCAACCCCTTTCACTTGAAGTCCTCTGACAAATTCCTCATATACTGACCAATTTTCTGTTTCTTTTTTCCCTCTTCCTTTCTTTGGTAGAAAACTGAAAACCTGTCCTTTGTTGGTCCTTCTCTTTGGTAGAAAATAGAAAACCTATCTATCTTTATTCTTTAGGACCAAACAAAACAATTAATGAGTACGGCTCATTGAGTTTTCTATTTTGACAAGTTTCCCATCGAGGCATGGGCGATTAGTAGTGTACCTCGAGATCAATTAGACTCTAAAGTTAATCAAACGTAATCCAAAATCAAAAACATAGTCCCATATAATTGTTTGCTAACTTGGGAAGTTCGCAAAATTTCACATCATGTAAGAAGATTCGTCAAAACCCACTAACCATGAACTAGACATTCCAACTGATGCTGTCCATTGAAGGGAATGACTAGATGAGTACGTACGTACGCTTGTACTATTATAACTATTTACCTATTAAAATTATTAATATGTTAGGTTCCAATTTCGAAATAAGAAATGTGAAGAATCAACAAATAATGGAGGAATGAGACAGATGTTTGGTCCCCCTCTCCTTTTGTGCAATTTCAGGGAAAACAACAAAGTGATTTGAGAAAATAAAAGACTTTTGTCTTCATCATGTATTGTATTTTGTAGGTTTTGATTGAGGCTGGGCCTTATAAAGGGGAGTGAGTGGGCTCAACGAAGACTCTCGTCTCCTGACCCCTACCTCCTCTGCTCTACCATCTTGCAGTCAACAAACAGTTTTGGACTCTGGTACAACCCACTTGACTTGTTCCACTCTTTTGTCTTCCTTGATGGATTCAAAATAATACGGAGTAATAATAATAATAATAAATAAATAAAAAGTAAAAATTTATAAAATATTATTTGACAGATATATTCTATAAGATGAATTTTATTGACCCGACTCATAGTGTGTTAGTTGGCTGAGCTGTGAAAAAATGAAGCTCCATCTTACAAATTAGAATCTATATAAAACGGTCTCAAAGAAGACATACTCTAAATAAAAAATTCTAAGAATTATTTCACATGAAAGTATTATATTCTCCAACCTTTAAAATATATATATATATATATATATATATATATATATTTCTCCAGAATTGGCTATATAGGGCCAAAAAACATTTTATGCTCATTATCTTTGATTTTAAAAAATGAGGGGAGGGACAATGATTTAGAAAAATGGAAAGGACAAGTAAAAAAGTGCATAACTTCATTCTTCGGAAAACGGTCTAAGGATCTCAAATTTTGTTACAAATCGTATAGATTTAACAAGAATTGGTGGTTAATTTATAAGTATCAATATTGATTTTCTTACTAAACCCAAATATATATTGAAGATTTCTAAATATATTATCAAGAACCATATATATATATATATATATATATATATATATATATATATATATCAACGAAAATAATCACGTATTAGTCCTTTTCATAATGTTGAATTAATTGACTCCCAGGGGTATATGGTCTGTTAGCTGTTTACATCTACGGAGATTTTATTGTCATTGTCAGGTCTACACACCCACCCATATTATTGATCCGTTTGGTTTTATCGTAATCTAATTGGCTTCCATCCATTACAACTTTTGTCTTTAATAGCAAAACATAAAAAATGAGCCATCGATGGATTCTAAAAACTGATTTATTGGGTTGCCAAACCCAACGTCATGTGAGAACTTCTCATGGAAGATAATGATAATGTGGAATAAGAAAATATTAAAAAACAAAAATATATATATTGAAAACATATTATTAAGAAAAATGGTCATTATAATTTATTTTATCTTATCTTTATACATTCCTTATAATGTTGAGTTTACAAGTTTTCTTACTCCCATATTTGTATTTGTAACGCCCCAACCTTGGGCCCAACCATATGGCCCAAGCCCAGCCACACTACTACAAAATCTAATTTCACTCAATAATGTTTACCAACAAATTAACTTAATTCAAACCACGACTCATACCAGAAGAATAAAATTTCAAGCTTACAACCTTTGTAACTCCAAACAAATAATAAAATAGTCTCGCAGGACTAGCCAAAATTAATAAATCCTTAAAAATCCTCTACACAGTTTATTATAATGAAACAAATCACAATACATTCTAGTCCGTCCTCGAAAATACGACTTTCAACTATAAACCTTAATTCTCTCACCTGTGACCTGGAGAGAAGAAAATGTGAAAGGGTGAGCGAACAATGCCCAGTAAGATCAAACGCCACCCCTCCGGTTACTAAGGAGGGTGGACACACAAAGAAGTTCAAATGAGTGTATGAACAAATATAATTGCCAACAGTATATCATTGAAGTTTAGCATTAACCTTTCAAATACAAAACGAATAATTTTCAAAAGTTTTTCAAAGAGGGAATTTCAATGACGATATTAAACAACCAAGGAAACGGAATATTCCAATCGCCAGTGACCGTCCCATACCAGTCAATTACGACAAAATATTCACAAGAAATATGATCACGTAAATATGTTCGAATAATTCAAAGTTCTAACAATTGGCCTCTAACGGGGTTCTAAATTCTGAGTTCTAAATAGTAAATCCGGATTACCGCACACACATGCCAAGTGGTGCAAATTTTCTAATAAAGTCTGAGAGTCACTTAATTTCTAGTGACAAGTTATTCATACTTAGTGATCATACGGAATTCAAAATGAGAATGGTACCGTACACGATACAGTTTACTGAATCAAAACAAACTTTTCAAATCAAAAGGGATCGCATGAATTATCAAAACTAACACATGAGATTTACGAAAATAAACAATTTCGAATGTACGAAGAAACATATACGACGGAGTCAAAACAAATACCGACACAAGGTCGGGCATGGTGTCAAAAACGGTATTATAAAAATATGTACGAGAAACCTAACATTAAGGTGTATTATAAAATAACCTAAATAGAGGCGAAATCCCTTATCTTAATAACGCAGCAGAATAATTAGTTCGGACACGAAAGGTAGCTTTTACCCGCTCTTGCCCAAATCTAAAAATCAAAAAGGAAAACTAATTTAAATATACACATATATCACTTAAAGTTTTTCATCTAATTTATAATTAAATTGTATTATAAACACTAATTTTTTTTATAACGTTAAAAGTATACAACGTTTTTTTATTAACTCAAACCACCACCAATACCAATATACTACACTTATTTAACAATAATCAGTTTCCACCCCTCACTGACCACAACAATTCTTAACCCATTTTTCTGAATTTTTCAAACCTGAGGGGTTTTGTCCAACAAATATGTAACCAAGGGACTGTTCTGAATATGTAAAAACTATCAATCAAACTCTGAAAGCTTAGGGACTATTCTGAAAATTTTCTCCTTCTTCCTCACCAAACGCCCCCTGTTCTGTTCTGGTTTTTTTTTTTTTCTTTCTTCTCTCAATCATTTCCAGCTACTAATAATTGGCAACCCATGACTAAGCAAGTGCATTAAATCTTGACTCCCAAACAACACCCACACACACACACACATGAATCACACACACTCTATTTACACGAATCACACACACTCTGTTTCTTACTCCCTTTCTTAATTAATTATTTTTTTAATATCTTCCAGCCACATACACACCACCACACATTCAACCCATAAACACACGCACACCCTCAACCCACATATACACGCACACACTCATCCTTCCCTGCAACAGAATAAGTACCTATTTACATACATACACCATTAATGGACACCCAACAACAACGATCACACAATTAATACTTCAATTCTCCGTCTCATACCGTTTCGAACTCACAAATCAAACTTGCATTATAGAGAGTAAAATAACAGTATTACTCCGATCGGAGAAGGGAACCAAGGTTTACCTCAAGTTGTTTCTTCACAAACCTGCTTCCCGATCAACTCCTTGTGCGTCACACCTCTCTTCCTTGCGCCGTCACACACACACACACTCTCTCTCTCTCTCTCTAATCCTGAGTCTTGAATATTTGTTATGGTGTTAAACTCAAAGAAATCTTCACTTCCGAAATTCAAAACTAACTCACCCTTATCCCTCCGTTGCGGCAGCTACATCTCACTCCCACTCCCTCACGTCTCTTTAACAGTTCATCCGATTAGAAAAATTTTTTTTTTGTTTTTTTTTACTATCTCAAGCTTAAACTAATGGGACTAATTTACGGGCTAAACCCAACACAACAATATCAAAATATATTGAATCAAATTTACATCTTTATTACGAAGCCCAAAAACAGATATAATCGGCCCAAACGAACTTATGTCGAAAAATCATTATTATCACAATTTATTTAAGTAATAAAATAAATAATGGGGTATTACACTCTCACCCCCTAAAAAGAAGTTTAGTCCTCTAAACTTAAGGTAGTAAGTCATACAAAAAGTTCAGGATGTCTCTCTCGCATCTCTTCCTCGAGTTCCCAGGTAGCTTCCCTTTCAATACGTATGATTGCTTCACTGCACCTTGACGTATGGAATGGTTCGTCTTCTAAGAACCTGATCCTTGCGATCCACAATTCTAATAGCCTGCTCTGAATAGGTAAGATCTTCTCTTAGGCGTAACTGTCTATACTCAACAACGTGGCTCGGGTCAGGGACATATTTCCTCAACATCGATACATGAAACACATTATGAACCCCCGAAAGCACAGGCGGCAAGGCAAGTCGATACGCGACCTCTCCCACCTTCTCAAGTATCTCAAATAGTCCAACAAATCGAGGGCTAAGTTTTCCCTTAACACCAAACCTCATAACTCCACATGTAGGTGAAATCTTGAGAAATACGTGGTCCCCCACATCAAAACCGAGCTCGCGACAACAGCTACATCTCACTCCCACTCCCTCACGTCTCTTTTCAGTTCATCCGATTAGAATTTATTTTATTTTATTATTTTTTTTTGTAACGACCCGAGCCCGAAGTCCGGTCCGCCACGCATAGCCCACGCACTGGCCCACTATACACCTTGGATCAACTGGCCCACCACAAGCCACCCAAAACTCCATGGATAGGTTGGTGCACAGTGGTAGTGAGTGGCCACTTATAAAGCACACATAAGTCCCACATCTACCCGATGTGGGATATCACAATCTCCCCCACCTGAATCCTTGACGTCCTCGTCAAGAGCCAAAGGAGGTCCAAAGGAGCGGCACCTCGGGCGATGTGTTCCTACACATTTTCGGCCGGGACCTGCTCTGATACCATTTGTAACGACCCGCGGCCCGGTCCGCGCATAGCACGCAGCGACCTACTAAGCACCTTGGTCAACTGGCCCACCACAAGCCACCCAAAAGTCCATGGATAGGTTGATGCCCAGTAGTAGTGGGTGGTCACTTATAAGGCACATACAGGTCCCACATCTACCCAAAGTAGGATATCACAGTATTTGAATGTAGTATCTTATGTTCCATTTGGATTCTGTGTATAACATTACCTGAAATTGATCACGTATAAACAAAGTGTGATAGAAATTAACTCTTTTGTTGACATGAACATGAACTTGGGTGTAACGTCAAACCACCGAACCAGACCGAATCGCTTAGTTTGGTTTGGTTTTGTTTCAAGGCGGTTCGCCCTCAATTCTAAAAATTTAAAAATCGATCAGTTCGGTTTACGATTTTTGGGACCGAACCAAACTATATATATATATATATTATAAATTATATTAACTATTGTGAGTCATTGGAATAGTATACCAAATTTAGACCCTTAAAATTATATTATTTTAAATTTAATTTTTTTTATTTTTAGTTATTTTATTTGTGGTAAAAGCATTTCTTATATTTAAGTGTTTTTTTGGAATATTTATATAATTTAACAGTAGAACCAAATAAAATCAATCGATTCGGTTTTAAAGTTATGGCAATTTGGTTCGGTTTGGGAATAGATAGAACCGATAGAAAAGGCTCGATTATTAATTTTTGCCTTACACTCTAATATGAGCTGGGAGTCAGCTCAAAATACTATTTTCTCCGTCTCTAAATTATTGTTTTTTTTTTAGTTTGTTATAGAATAATTTTTTTGTTTGAAATTTTTTTTAGGATATTATTTTTATCATTTTATTTTTACGGACATTAAAAAATTTATACATTATATTAATATTAATAATTAAATTAATTATTTTTTTAATTTATATATTAAATCAAACAAAATAATAATTAAGAAACGGAGAGAGAGGGAGTATAATGTATTGATTACCAAAACCGAGGTGAGATTATAATAATCTGATCACAAAAACAAAAAGTCATTAAATAGAGAAATGGACAATTTTAAATTTTATTTAATCGAAAGATGTACAGAGATTTAAAGTACATCATTAATGCTATTCCAATGCATCCAGATTTTCTGGGAAGGGATGTCTCGTTTTCTCCAGCATCCACATTGTATGTTTCATTTTACTCTCACACCTTCCTTTACCTTTTTAAAATTCACCATCAAATTCAGTTGATAACATTAGTATAATATTCTCTTCGTTCTAAAATAATTACTGTCATTTTAATAATTTAAATATAGATGAAGAAAATTTTCAAAAAATTGATTTATCCTTATTTAAATTTAATTATTGTAGAAATATTTTTTCTCTTTTTTCTTACCAACACTTTTTAATAAGAGTAATAAATAAGGGCAATTTCGACAAACTATGAACAAATATTTTTTAAAATCCTATAACGATAATTATTTTGGGACAAAATTTTTTTGCTAAAACGATAATTATTTTAGGACGGAGGTAGTATTATGCTTTTCTTTTACGTCTGTTCCAAAAAAATTGTCTTGTTTGAAAGTTTATTTTTTAAGACAATATTATGAGATTCAGTGATTGCTCTGCTTGTTAGAGCCTCACTCTCCCTGCTGTTGGTCCAGGGTTGAATCTTGTTCGGGGTCTTTAGGGATTTAGGGTAGATTTATGATATATAAAAAAGACATCACTATTATTATTTTACCTTTACATTTTTATCCTACTTTAATTATTGGCTACATGCACATGAACTTTAATAAAAATTACACATTATGCTAATATTAATAA
Source organism: Platycodon grandiflorus (assembly GCA_016624345.1). Taxonomy (NCBI): domain Eukaryota; kingdom Viridiplantae; phylum Streptophyta; class Magnoliopsida; order Asterales; family Campanulaceae; genus Platycodon; species Platycodon grandiflorus. The sequence goes on from CM028362.1 coordinate 31,630,441, forward strand.
TCAAGTCAATTATTTTTCTTTAATCCATGTGTCATGTCAAACAAAACAATAATATTGGGACGGAAGGAGTACTATTTTTCGTTAACTTATTGATTTGTGGCTGAGGGGTAGATGGACGTCCCTCAAAGTTTATAAGACACGAGTTCGATTCTTATAGGCCTAGACGCTGAACAAAACTTATTATAAATAGATATTTAAATATGTGTCATATATCATATCACACATTTTTAACAGATAGCTCTAAAGCTTATCTAGGAATGTAATCAAATCGAGTCAAGCTAGTTTGCTTGAGCTCGAGCTAAGTTTCAGAGTAAGTGTGTAGGCTAGACTCTGCGACAAATTTATCGGCTCACGAGCTTGTTTGCAAGACACGAGTTTGAACCAAGCCTTTAGACTAGTTTGAGTCTAATGACGAAACAACAAATATTGGACACACTGTTTTTCTCATCACAATTGATATGTCGTTACAAATGATCCAAGAAATAAAGCTGCCCACCTCCCACACCAATTTGCTTATATACGCAGACAGACACCACCTTAGAGACTTACAAAGAAAATTAATTTTGATTAATTAGACTCAAAATATATTTGAGACTCATCAATAAAAACATAATATCCCCACTTTTTGTTAACAGACCAATAAACTCTTACATGTAATAAATATCTAAAAGAATTCATTCAAAAATCTACCTACCCAAGCCGAGTCCACACGAGTCAACTCAAAACTAATCGATTTTGAGCCAGGACTACGAGCTCATGTGCCGAACTTCACTTAAAAGAGTTCGGGCTCGATTGCACTACTGAGCATATTCTGGAGCTCAAGTTTGAGTTGTTAATGCTCACGCTCGGCTCGAGCCAATAGTTTGAGTTTTTGTTTAATCGTGAAGAATATAACTAAACTAATTCTACATATAATTAAAATTAGGTCAAAGGGGACAATTAAGGTAGTGATTGAAAATCTGTTGCTTAACGTACTTGGGCAGGAAGGGGAAATGAATTGGTTTAGTCTTGTCGGTCTGCAGATTGCAAAGAAGAAGAAGAAAAATGGAGTAAAATAAGTAGCTGACTTCAGAGACACCTTGACTTAGCACAAGTGTAATAAAGACCAAAGTCAAAGATTTTCTTTTTCTTATCTTCGCTGTTATACTTTAGAAATTACAAGTACTGCCTAAAATAATTATCGTTTTACTAAAAAAAAAATTTATCTCAAAATAATTATCATTATATAAGTTTAAGAAATATTTCTTCATATTTTAACAAAATTGGTCATATTTATTACTCTCATTAAAAAGAGTTGTTAAGAGTGAAAAAAAAAATGCTAATACAACTTATCTAATGTAAATAAAATTAAATAAAAATATACTCCTTCCGTCCTTAAATTATTGTTTTATTTGACCTGGCACACGGATTAATGAAAAATAATTAACTTAATTATTAATATTAGTATAGTGTATTGTTTTCTTTAATATTCATGTGTATGTGACCTGTAATTAAAATAGGAAGAAAAAATAAGGATAAAATAGTAAAAGTGATGTATTAAAAAAATTTAAAAATAAAATAATTATTTAGGAACAGACGAAAAAAAAAAATTAGGGACGGAGGGAGTATCAATTTTATGTAACATTTCTTAATCTACATATAAATTGTTATAAAGAAATGCTAGAGCTATTTAAAAGTACCAAAAATATTATACCTAATGGCATGACACTCAAATTTAATATTGAATTTCAAGCAAATTTTTGGTCATATCCACTGTACCATAAAGCGGTAAATGTTTGATTTAAAAATTTAATAAAAATTTAATATTAAATTAGGGTGTCATATCATTAAATATACTCCCTCCGTCCCTAAATTATTGTCTGGGTTGACCCGGCATACGGATTAAGAAAACTTAATTGACTTGATTATTAATATTGGAATAGTATTGAAAAAGTGTGTTGTTTCCTTTAATGCCCATGTGTATGTGCCCCATAATTAATAGGAAGAAAAAGTAAGGATAAAATAATAAAAATGATGTTTTAAAAAGGAAAGTTTCAAATAAGATAATTATTTTGAGACGGATAAAAAAAAAGGAAGATAATAATTTAGAGACGGAGGGAGTAATATTTTTGATAATCTTTAGCTAGATATAGCATCGTCCATTGTTATAACGAGTACAAAATAATGATTACAAGTGAATAGTATCATCTCATTTTCAATGGTGAGGACCAATCAAAAATACCATAAAGTGGGGACCTGAATTTTAGGAAGACCACATGCCCCCTCCCCCCTCCAGGCCCCACCACAATCTATGGTCCAAAACAAAACCCTCGCAATCATTTAAAACCTAACCCTAGCTACTTGATTTCTCTAACCCCTAACCTAATTATGGCTTAAGAAGAAGAAAAAAAAAAAAAACCCTCTACACTTTGATTTCTTTTAGACAAACAGGATATTTTTCAGATTTAAATTAATAGTATATATTATTTTATTTTTTTCAAAATTATAAAATATATATAATTTATAATAACATTTTAAAAATACTACAAATTACTTATTTTATAATTTAAAAAAAATAAAAAATATACGTCAAATTTTTATTTAAAAAACATCTTATCTAACAAAAAAAAAAAAAAAAACCAAACAGAACAATAGCGGAGGGAGTACTTAATTGATTGTTTGTTCTTTATTATTTTTAATTTCAAGATGAATGTTTTTATTTTTTTTTACGTATAAGTCGGTTCTTTCATTTTTCATAGTTAAATTATCAATAATCTAGAATAAATTTACAACATACAAGGGATCACCTATATTATGGTTTATGAGCCATAAAATCTTGAAATTTATTACAATTTGATTTCCACATCTTACGTAGCCTACGGTTTTACAGCTCCTTCTCGAACGTAATCTCATCTACATGGCCGGCCCGAGGGTAAAGCCATCAAAGCTCTTGCTTTAGGCCTCAAAAATTATTAGGCCTTATATTAAAAAAAAAGTTACTTATTTTAATAAAAAAAAAATTAAAGGATGAGAGTAACTCTTATTTTTCATCACCCATTCATTAATAGTTCAGCAACTTATATGTTTAAAAAATGTTGAGTTTTTATTAGCATGACTATTTGATATGAAATATTGATTGCGATAAGCTCGGTTAGTAAAAATATGTAATCAAAAGATATGTGTACCGATGTTGCTATACAATAATTGAACGGTCTTATTTCATTTTTTTTTAAATAGGGAAGACGGATTTGAAAATGCTATAATTTCTACCAAAAAATTGCTAGAGAAGTGAATATAGAACCTAAGTTCCGTAAAAAATGCACTTTTCGTAGAAAGAAACAATTTGATAACATTATTGACAATGAAGTTGTAAGATCTTCTTAAAACTTTTAAAGTTGATTACTTTTTGTTCATAATTATAGATAAAAACAATTACTTCATTTCAAAGTAGATTTGAACAATTTAAAATGCATCAAGATATTTTTGGTTTTTTATTTATCATTGAGAAATTAAAGTCATTGGATAATGAAAATTTAAAAGAAAATTCTCTTAACCATGAACTTTTATTAAAACATAATGACAAATTTGATATTGATGGATTAAATTTTGCAGAACTAAAATTTTAAGAGAAATTATACAAGTGAAAAAATGATACATCAAATAACATATTTAATTATATAATAAGACTTGATTCATTTCCAAATGCGTATATCGCTTATAGAATAATGTTAACGATTCCCATAATTGTTGTTTCGGAAAAATGAAGTTATTCAAAACTAAAATTAATAAAATCATATCTAAGATCGACAATGTCTCAAAAAGATTAAGTGGACTAACTTTTTATCGATTGAAAAGAATTGTTAAATGAAATCGATTACAATAATTTAATAAATATAATAATTTTAACAAAAAAAATTATTTATTTTAGGCCTCACTTTAGAGTAATTGCTTTAGGTCTCCATAAGTGTTGAGCCAGCCCTGCTCATCTATTTAGTCACTCCATCGCATTACCGCATTCTTGAAAATCTTTTGCATGACAGAACGATTTTTATAGTTCTACTCAATCTTGTAAACATAAGCTGAATCATCAAAAATCATAATCTAATCTTGTAATATTTCCAATCTACATTGGTTATATGTGAGATTTGTGTGTTTTATAAGTGGTCATTCACTACCACTAGCTAGGTATCAATAAACTTTTGGATGATCTTGTAATGTTTCTAATTGACATGCATAGGGTATTTAGTGGGACAATTTGTTGGCTATGCATAACGAACCGAGCTCAAAAACTCGGGGACATATATCTCTTTTTCATAACTCCATTACGTCGTCATTCTTGAAAATCTTTCACATAAAAAGACTTTTGTGGCACTAGTCAATTTTGAATACATAATTCGAATTATTGAACTACAACATGTTGACAAGAAAATGTTGGTAAGGTGTTGTTTTTAAGCATGGGATCCATTAAATGTTAATGATGTACATACGCATGTATATTCAATAATTTTGAAGTATAAATACGTACTCTTTCATATGTATATTTTTCGCAAAATCTCGGTTCATAAAATATGGCATCAAATACTCCCCATAATTCTTGGAAATTTCTTTCTTTTACTAGTAATAAGACAAAAGTATTATATAATACTAATGGAGAACTTTGTCCCTGTCCCCTTCTCCCGCAAAGCAAAGGCTTGCAAAGAGAAATAAACACTCTAAAAGCTTTGCAATCCTTAAAAAAAATGAAAACTTTGCCACCGATCGCGATGGACTATATTAAAAAGACTTTAATTAGAAAGTCCTAAAACAACCACCTGTCCCATTTATATTCAGTTGAGCTAGCTAGGGTATGGTGGGGATCATCTTTGACCTCTCTCAAACTATCACCAAAGTGCTCCCTTAATGATGTTAAAAGTTTTTTAAATTCACCAAAAACATATAAATAGAAAAAAACAACAAAACAAGAAAAATATTACTGTATATATCTTCTCTCAAAATAAAATATGTGTCTCCTAATAATTTTATAAAAGTTTTAAATATGTATCAAAATTCATATGTTTTTCCTTTAATATTCTTATGTTATCTTCTAGTGGTGTCAATTTATGGGGCCCATTGCCTCTCAATCTCACAACTAGAAAGTGTATTATTAAAAATTAATTTAAAAAATAATTAAAAATAAAAGAAATCATAGAGGCAAAATGTGTACCAAATTTAGTGCATAGAATGATGTATCGCTTTATGTGTCATCTTGTTATTTAAGCTACCGTAAAACCTACAAAATGCTCCCTCCATTTCTTAATTATTGTTTTGTTTGATTCGACATACGGATTAAGAAAAAATAATTAATTTAATTATTAATATTAGTATAATGTGTAATTTTCTTTAATACTCATATGTATATGATCCATAATTAAAGTAAGAGAAAAATAAGGGTAAAAGAATAAAAGTAATGTTTTAAAAATTTTTTTAAATAAAATAATTATTTTAAAATGAATAAAAAAAGAAAAATAATAATTTAAGAACGGAGGGAGTACAAAATAAGATGATACATAAAATATTGTAAATTATTATTTCTAAAGTAAAATAAAAATTTCTCATTTTCTGATGAGGTAACAAATGATGTAAGCAATTGATTTTGTTTATATTTCTGACTTTTTAATGTTTCGAAAAACTTGTTAAAAAGAATCGAACAAATATAATTGTATTTACACTTGTAGCTCACATGGTTAAAGTAAAGAACACTCTTCAACACGATTTGTTGAAAATACTTTTTTTAAAAAAAGTAAAAAGTAAGAACGGCAACCTTAGAAGTTGGATGTGAACATTTACTCATTTGACTTCCAACTCACGCTCACCAACCATTTAACCGTTCCCAAATTGTTGTAATATATGACCCAATATATAAGTTAGGAAAAAATAATTAATTTAATTATTAATATTATATAATATATAATTTTTTTAAAATTTATGTATATGTGATATATAATTAAAGTGAAAAGAAAAAATAAAGATAAAGTAGTAAAAGTGATGTATTAAATTTTTTTTTTTTAAAACAATATAATTTTTGTGAGAAGGACAAAAATGAAAAGAAGGACAATAATTTTGGAACGGTGGGAGTAATATTTAAGTAATCAGTATCCCATTTCCCTCTTCACCTTTTCTTTTATTTTTCTTTTTTTTTAATTAAATTATGTTCCCTCTCCTTTTTTACTCTTTAAAATCTCCCTTCCCTTCATAACAAACCACTCCTAACTCTGAGAAAACAAAAACAGTCACAGAGACACTTACTGAGAGAGAGAGAGAGATGGGTAAGGAGTTTGAGAAGAATACTATGTACACGGAAACAGTTGAGCACGGAGAGAAGAACTTTGACGACGATGGTCGTCCCAAACGAACCGGTAACTATGGAGTATATTTTTCCTTCAGCAGATTACGTGTGTGTGTGTGTGTATATATATATATATATATTTATTTATTTATTTATTTTATTGGTCTTCGATCGGTGGGTATTAATTTTTTTAAAATATATTTGGGCTTTGAATTAGGGACGTTGGTAACAGCAAGCGCGCATATCATAACGGCGGTGATTGGATCTGGAGTGTTGTCTTTGGCATGGGCTATAGCCCAGCTGGGATGGGTTGCTGGACCGGCTGTTCTCATGACTTTCTCCTTCATCACCTACTTCACCTCCACCCTTCTCGCCGATTGTTACCGGTCACCTGACCCCGTCACCGGCACCCGAAACTACACTTACATGGATGTTGTCAGAGCTCATTTAGGTTGGATTATTACTCTTCACATTTGTCCCGTACGTGCCATAGATATATTGTCCCATTTCAATCTTTAATGAAAAATCAACTTAAATCATGTTTAGTTACTCAAAAATGGAATTTGACGAACAATTTGTGCTTTACAAAATTTAAATTATTATTCTAATTCTAATTTCGAACTTTAAAATTAATACTCTTTAATACTCCCTCCGTCCCTAAATTATTTTCCTTTCCTTTTTCGTCGGTCTCTAAATAATTGTCTTGTTTGAAAATTTTCTTTTTTAAGACATTATTTTTACCATTTTACCTTTACTTTTTCTTCATACTATAATTATGGGCCACATACATATGACCATTAAAAAAAACACATTATACCAATATTAATAATTAAGTCAATTATTTTTTCTTAATTCGTGTGCCGGGTCAAACAAGACAATAATATAGGGACGAAAGGAGTATATGTTACTAGGGCACAAGTTAACAAAATCATTATCCTATAAAATCACTAAGAGCTTCTCTAATGCAATCATCTATCTAATAAAAAATGTTCGACACGTAGAAAAAATAGATTTTTCCTAAAAAAACTTCTCCAATGCAAACCTCTTATTTTGAGGTGGAGATGATATGCTATTTTGTTGGAAAGACGTTCTCTACTTGATCCTCTATTTCTAGAGGGGTCATCTAGGGGATTTCTTTCCATCCACGTCATTCATCGTCAGTTTTATTTTATCTTTTACTGTCAATTAGTTACGTTTTACCGTCATTTTTATTTTTATTTTTTATTGTCAATCAGTTATGGTATTGAGTAATTTTTATTTTTTGTAATTAATTATAAAAAATTATCACGTCTGAAATAATATTCTAAATGAAGTTTTGCATTGGAGCACATGTAGAAAGATGACTCCCTCTCTTTTAAATTTTTTGTCATAAACTAAAGAAGTCTTCTTATTTAAAAATGACACGTAAAAAACCTAAATGATAGTATTGAAGATGCTCTAAAGGCATTAAGAATTTTGTTAAATTATATATGCCCCTCCATGTACTACTAGTTAAAATTAGTTAGAGGGCATTGGGCCATATATTAGTCCATGTTCTAATCAAATTCTAACTAGTGGTACAAGGAGACGCACATATTATGGTACAAGAAATTTGGACTCTAGTTTTTTTGTAGTAATTATTATTATAATTACTTTAGAATGTGAATTACGAAATAAACATGTAAAGATACATGTCTTCTAGTGTATTTTTTTTTAAGAAATATATGTCTTCTAGTTAAAAATAAGTTTTTGATCACACCGTACGTAGATATTTTATAAATACATTGTTATGTTGCTAATAGTTATTATAATAATAAAATTATGATATTCCAATGTTTTAAGTTAGTCAAATGAGTTTCTAATATATAGTGGAAAATAAGAGATGGTTAGAGTAGTAATATACAATACTGATCGAGTGTGTGTGTCACAATTTATAATGATGGTTTTAAGCAATTATGGTACTATTATTTTATTAAGGTAACGTACTAGTGGTTGCATTGCATGATAGTCCCTCCGGCTTTTAATTATTATTTTATTTGATTAGATAAATAGATTAAAAAAAATAGTTGACTTGATTATTAATATTAATTAATATAATATATAATTTTCTTTAATACACATGTGTATGTGACACATAATTAAAGTAGGGGAAAAAATAAGGGTAAAATGATAAAAGTAATGTCCTAAAAAAGAAAATTTTTAAACAAGATAATTATTTTGGAACGGACAAAAAAGAAATAAAGACAATAATTTAGGAACGAAGGGAGTATAATTATTCGAACATTTCGGAATATTGTGATATAATCCATCTCATAATTGTGTGAGGTTAATTTCAATATAATCTATAAACTGTTTGGTCGAGCGTTTTGGCCAAAACGCAAGGATAAAACGCAGCTTATTTGTAAAAATTGTGTTTCAATACTGCGGTAGAAAAAACAGCGTTTTCAAAACGCAGTTGCGTTTTAAAACGCTGAAATTCTCAACTTTTTTCCAAAACGCAGGTTTTAAAACGCTGTTAGGAAAAAAAACTGCTTATTGAAGTGATATCTCAAACGTATTTATAAGGAAAAACCTGCATTTTTTAAAACACTGCATTTTTAAAACATTGCGTTTTGTAAACGTTGTGTTAAACGGGTTTCTAGAAAGGGTTTTAGTAGTAATTATAAAGAAGAAAGAAAAAGGTACGAGTAATAATGGGTGTATATATATATATATATATATATATATATATATGTTTAGTAGATAATTATAGTAGTATATGTTATTGAGGTATATAATTAATTAATGTGTGTTATTGGATTTTGTCAGGAGGAGTGAAGGTGAAGCTGTGTGGAATAGCTCAGTACGGAAATCTGATCGGAATTACAATAGGATACACAATTACGGCTTCCATTAGTATGGTGTAAGTAAATATTCATATTAAACAATATATATATATATATAAACTCCTTCTCCTACTAAATACTATATGAAATATTTTTATTGTTTTAATTTTCGGAATATATAGTTAATTAATGGAGTACTTTTTTCTTGTTGCTTATTGGGGGAAATAATAATAATAATAATAATTAGGGCGGTGAAGAGGTCAAATTGTTTCCACAAACATGGACATCACGCCAAGTGCTCAATATCAAGTTATCCATTCATGATAATATTTGCAGTAATACAAATATTGTTGAGCCAAATTCCGAATTTCCACGAGCTGTCATGGTTGTCTTTGGTTGCTGCCATTATGTCTTTCGCTTACTCTTCTATTGGACTTGGACTCTCCATTGCTAAAGTTGCAGCAGGTAAACTAATTAATTAATACTATAGGAATATATATAGTAAATTTAGATCGAGACTAAATTAGATTATAATGTATAATTATATATATATATATAATTGTTGATATTGAGATGATGATGATGATGAAATGAACGAACAGGGGGAGGACATCAAGCTCGAACAAGCCTAACTGGGGTGACAGTAGGGGTGGACGTGTCTGGTTCAGAAAAGATTTGGAGAACTTTTCAGGCCATTGGCGACATTGCCTTTGCTTATGCTTATTCCACCGTCCTCATCGAGATCCAGGCACGCTCCGATCCTCCTCCTTAATTTCTATTTAGTAGCTTAGCTAGCACTACTATTTATTTACCCCCTTAATCTCATAAACAAAACAAAATAAAATTGATTTCCAAATTAATTAACTCGTATATGTCAATTTATTGTTTGAGCTAGCTAGAAAAATACTCCCTCCGTTCCAGCCAAAGAGTCCACTTTCCTTTTTTAAAAGTCAACATTTACATTTGACTAAATCAAATCAAAATTTTACTCACTTTACTTATGTTTTAGGAAATAAAATTTTATTAATTAAAAACTATTTTAAGAATACTATGGATTGCAACTTTCAAAACTTTATAAAAATTACTAAATTTATATTAATTATCGGTCAAACTTTAATTAAGTTGACCAAAAAAAATTAAAACTGAACTCTTTACCTAGAACGGAGGGAGTAGCTAACAAGATGACACTTAAAATTATTATAAAAATACAATAATCATTGTATATCAAAATAATTTGGAAGTCTGGCACTGCAGTACTTTTCAGTTGTAGACAAGACACATGTACAAGGAGAATTGCTAAATACAACCTCCTTTTTATCTTAAATATAATTTTTTTAAGTAAATTTACTATTTTGATCATGTTATAAATAAAAAATAAAAAATTGACAAGACCGTTACCTCTTGGCGGTCCTATTTCAAACAACCACCCAAACTAAGCGGTTCTTCATTTTCATCCATGAACCCGTCATTTTTTTTATATACTTTAATACCCTAAAGTTAACATTTTCATTAAAAAGTTAACTGAATCATTAAAATTTTAATGGAACTTGATAGAATCGTCATGAAAACTGCCATCCCGAGGTGGGTTTCTTCCTAGAGGACCACCACCCCGAGGTGGTCTTCTTCCATGAGGACCACCACCTCGAGGTGGTTTTTTTTTAGTAATTGAATGATGGGCAAAATAATATGTTTTTCACGAGAGATTGTTATATTCAGTACTTTTAGAATGTTGTATTTAATATCTATGTACAGAAGAAGCTCTTTAAAATAGATATGACACATGGCATAAGGTGGGCGATGGGATACTGGTATCCAACTTGCTTTATTACACCGGAACAGGTTGATATATACCCCCTCCCTCTCAAAATTATTTTCTAATTTTTTTTAATCTGTTTCAAAATAATTATTTTATTTTAAAAATTTTTAAAATTTTTTTTATTATTTTATTTTTACTTTTTTTTATATTTTAATTATACGTCACATATATATAGACTTTAAAAAAATTAAATATTAAACTAATATTAACAATTAAAAAAATATTTTTTTTAATCTATGTATCCAATAAAACAACACAATAATTTTAAGATAGAGGGAGTAGATACAAATAAGATCTAGTTGTGAACCGGCAGGCGCTTATCTTGAACGGCGTGCCTTCCCATTAATGAACGTGTCCTTTCCTCAATGTGTATTCACACTTTTCTTAGAACAAGTTACTTTCTTATAGAAATTAAATTTAAAATTTGGTGAAGTGTTACTTTTTTTAAAATTATTATAAAATTTGATACACTTTAATTTTATTATTAAAAATACTAAAAATTTTGATAGGTATTGAAATTTAAATTTGACCCCTTGTTAGACTTCCTCAAACAGATAAGGAAGAATCCCCTCTCTTGCTACATTAAATATGTGATGACTGCGGAATGGGCTTTGCATTTGTCACTGTCGTGGGGATAGGAGGATAAATATTCGGCGGTCTTACATATGATTAATTACTCCATATTTCTTTTCTTTTTTTTGAAAAGATTGTATGTTGGTACTTTTTTTTTTTGGAATTTTTAATCGTTTAAATTTATTATATTTATTTTTAATCGTTTAAATTTTTTTTAAGTGATAAATTAATTATTTATTTTAAAGTTACTCCCGTATTAACATATGACGTTTTTAAATGTATTTTGTGCATCGTTATGCGTTTGAAATGTGCATTGTCAATGTAATTTGTGATTTTGTGTTAAGAAATGTGCATCGTCAAGTATAATGTTATTTATCGTCAAGTATAACAGTACTGTTTTTCAATATAATTGTGTGTAAAAAATGTACATCGTCAATGTATTTTGTGATTTTCTATAAAAAATGTGCATCGTGTACATCGTCAAATATAAAATGTTCATCGTTAATGTAATTTTGTGTTAAGAAATGTGCATCATCAAGTATAATTTTGTGCATTGTCAATTATAACGGTACTATTTTAATATTTTTGTGGTAAAAAATGTGTATCGTCAAGTATAATTTTGTGCATCGTCAAGAATAATTTTGTGCATCGTCAACTCTAATTTCAATAAAGATAAAAATTACACAATATTTATCAGCACAGATTTATAAAAAGAAAGGAATAACACAAAAAATGTAATTTTATTAATAAAAAATATTGTTTCTTACTTTTTGTCCGTACAAAATCATTGCAAGTGAAATAAGGTAATGTGTGCATCGTCTATATTTTGCGATGCACAGTGTGGGCTTTCATGTTTTTATGTGCATCGTGTTGTGTTGGGATTCATTGTTTTTTATTTTTGCGATAATATGGTACACTGTTTCGTGTTTTTAAGGGCATAGGTGATATTTTGCAAAAAAAAAAATGTTATTTTTCGATTGAAAACAATTATGATGGACTTTAGCGATTGAAAATTGTCTAAAAGGGATCGGCCTGATTTTTTTCCCTTTCTTTTTTCTTTTTCTTTAGAACATTACTCTATATTTCTAATGGATTATAATAATGAAATATAATACTACATAGTTTTAGAGGTTTAACAAAATAATTTAAGAAAAAATATTATTTTGGTAATGCATGAAATAATATTGGGCGGCCTTCTATCACCGAAAAGTGAGTTAAGTGGTGTAATGAAACTCAACTTGGATCTGGGCTTCCATGTGCACCATTCACCTTCCCCTTTAAACGCTTTAATGGAACATTTGAATTTTATGTGGATGGATGGACCGTATACTTTTGGACTTTTAGGGCCATACGTTTTTTGTCTTGGACTTTTCATTCAAGCCCCACCTTTTGATTCTCTTTCTTTTTATCTCCTCCGTCCTTTTCTTTCTTTTTAAAATTAAAATCAGATTTCTTCTTCTCAATTCTCATTACTGTATTATTATTATTATCTGATTATTTCTATAACTTATTCGTTTGATAGTGTGTGTGAAACCGAGGAATGTCACTTACATGTTATAGGTCTCACCTTCACTCGAAAAGTGGGACCTTCTTAGGAACATTATAAGTAATACTCCCTCCGTCCCAGATAAATGTTCTTAGTTGACAAAGCAAAGGAATTAAAAAAAAACGTAATTAATGACTTGTTGTAAAATATTTTTTGGCGATAATATTCATGAACATTAATTGAGTTTCACTATTCTAAATAAGTGAATTTTTCTAGGATGTGTTATATTATATGAATGGGTATATTGGAAAGAGTGGTAGGGAATATGTACATCAAAAGTTTTAAAAATATTAATTGAGACATCTCAAAATAGAAAATAAAAACATTTATCCAAGGTAAGAGGGAGTAACAAACATGCAACCATTTTTGCACAATAAAATGTTTTCTTTTTCTAGACATATGCGACTACTTGCATCTAATGGGCCTCTTGGGTTCCCTCACCATTTGGGCTTCTAAGTCGTCCACAGTTTGCACTACTTAAATGGCTCACCATTTCAACCAACTATATGTGTCCAACAAGCAATTGTTCATTGTTAGGAAGCTTGGGACTTGGGCCCCTTGATTGAATGTCTAGGCTGGCCGGCCCCATATTTTTTTTTCTTTTTAAAGTTTCAAACTTGTTGTCCAATTGTTAACCAGTTGTCTGAATAACTATTTTTATAATTATTATTATTATTATTTTTAATTTTTTTTTTAATGTCCTGAGGGGGCGTGGGAAGGGATCGAACCTGAGACCTTACACTCTGTGAAGCCCCAGCTCTACCACTGGGCCACCCCTAAGGACTCTGAATAACTATTAGACTAGACTACTCTCACCATAAGTTATTGCTTAGTTCTTTTAAGAACGTAACTATACTTAATTATTTTTGTAATTATTATTAATTCTAATGATATATGTATATTATTTAATAATTAAAAATTTTAAACGTGAACTCTTTAGGTGGAACAGAGGGAGAAACTTCATAAACCCTTAATAAACTCCAACCGAATTAGTAGTGACTGAAAAACATAATCATAATATATAATTATAATTATACCCTTTGCTTGAGTCGCTGTTTCTCTATTTTTGTTTGTTTGTTTGTTCTTCTTCTTTTTTTTCAATTATATTTTAATTGCTGTGTACGTACGTACAATAGGACACACTGAAATCTCAACCACCGGAGAATAAGGTGATGAAAAGAGCGTCACTAGCCGGAGTCTCAACAACCACCTTGTTCTACGTACTTTGTGGCTGCATCGGTTATGCTGCTTTCGGAAATGATGCACCAGGCAACTTCCTCACCGGCTTTGGTTTCTTCGAGCCCTTTTGGCTAATTGACTTTGCCAACGTTTGCATTGCCGTCCATCTCATTGGTGCTTACCAGGTACATATATACGTAACTTTCATAATTTCTTTTCTATTCTACCAGCTGAGCTTGCATTTATCTACTACTGTTTGTCAACTGGGTATTGTGTAAATTTTTGAAGGTTTTCTGCCAACCCATATTCAGCTTTGTTGAGAGCAAATGCCACAAGAAATGGCCAGACAGCAAATTCATAACCACTGAACACGGCATTAAACTCCCATTTTGTGGAGCATTTTCCATCAACTTGTTTAGGTTAGTATGGAGAACGTGCTACGTGATTGTAACAGCAGTGTTTGCAATGATACTCCCATTCTTCAACGACTTCTTGGGACTGATCGGAGCAGCTTCCTTCTATCCATTGACAGTTTACTTCCCAATCGAGATGTATATTGCGCAAGCTAAGATTCCAAAGTATTCCTTCACCTGGATATGGCTTAAAATATTGAGCTACGTTTGTCTGGTTGTATCGCTGGTTGCTGCTGCTGGATCCATACAAGGCCTGGCTACCCATCTCAAGGCATACAAACCTTTCAAAACCGAATAATTATATTAATAATCTACGTAGTTAATTGTTGCATTATGCATGCATGATACGTATTTTCTTTTCCTTTCATCATGCAAATACAAAGTGTAATAGTATCCATATATAGGAACTACTCTTGCAAATAAGTAGTAGCATTTGTTAAGGGTTTCCAAATAACATGTCACTCGCTCATAATCTGCTTAAAGGAGTACAGCAGACTGTTGCGTAACTTGCAAACAGAGCACTCTCTCTCTCTCTCTCTCTCTCTCTCTCTCTCTCTCTCACACACACACACACACACACATGCGCGCGTGTAGGGCTGGGCTGGCTCACATGCACATCTCTCGGAAACTACTCCCTCCGTTCTTTAATTATTGTCTTGTTTGATCCGGCACACAGATTAAGAAAAAATAATTGACTTAGATTATTAATATTGGTATAATGTGTAATTTTCTTTAATGCCCATAATTAAAGTAGGGAAAAAAGTAAGAGTAAAATGGTAAAAGTGATTTTTTAAAAAGGAAAGTTTTCAAACAAGACAATTATTTTGGCACGGACAAAAAAGGAAAAAAAAGACAATATTTTTTTTCTTCTTGTTTTGGCCAAATATTCTTATTTATTCTAGTTTAGGCAAGGAGGCTCACTAGGCAAAGGAGGAGCACAATAAAAACCACTGATGTGGATGCTCTTATGTTGTGTTTTTAGATCGCGAACCATGTACAGAATCGATGCGGACAAATTAAATACAGATTAATATTAAAGGCCCTAATACAATCCAACTAGGGAGAACTTACAAATCGGGTGTGGGGGATAACATTTAGGCTACCCTATGGGAAGAAAAGCCGAAGATCGAAACTGATCTATGAAGACCTTTGATGCAGCAACTTGCAACAAACCAGAAGGTCAATACTAAATGAAGAACAGAGCAAGAACATAGAAAGAAAAATTTAAGAACAAAAAGGAAACACGCTGAGACTGGAAGAGGACAAAACACGCCGGCGATAAAGCCACCGACTCGCCGTCACGGGTGGGTTACACCTCGACTCAGTCCATCTCTCAGCTCAGTAACCCTTCTCGAACCAACAATCCATCAAACGAGTCCACCGCTCTTCAAACCCAGCACACAAGACCCAAAGGAGACACCCACGCACAGCCCAAACCCCCCCAAGCTCCGGTGGCCCTCACGGAAGAACACCACCTGACAGAACACTCAACGGCCCACAAACCCAATTGGAACCCATACCCACAAAGGAAACGGCAAATATACCACCAGCTCACCAATGGGGTCACCCTTCAAGAACCCACACAAAGCCACCAGTGTATCTCTCACACTCACACACTCACCACTCACAGAAAGAAGAGAAGAGAGAGAGAAACACATGGCTTGTGACGGAAGAGAGAGACACGGCTGAGATTCCTAAAATCTAAACCCTAGATTTACTCTCAACTCTCTGCTCTCTACCTATGACGCAAGGGAAAGGGATGACGGTATAAATACGGCGGTTGGAAGGGAGGAGCAGCAGGGGCGCACACGGAAGGACCTGGAAGCTTCAAGCTTCCGGTTTTACACAACCGAATGGGCGGGCCGCCAAAGGAGATGGGCCGGCTTGGAGTTGGGCTTTGGGTTAAACATTATAAACGGGCTGCCACAAAAGAAGCTTGGGCCAAGCCACCTAATTATAACAATCTCCACCTTGGAACAAGTGCTGGTTCAAAAAACAACTCAAGAACTCAAAGGACAATTTATACAAAAAAGGGTTCATCATCGCCTATCCCACACTTGTTCCAACACAAAGCTGGACCAAGCAAAGGGAAGCACACACGAAGTACGCACGGGAAATAACCGTCTCACATGCTCCACCACACAAAGTAGGAACATGGGAGACACCACAACACACACAAAGCACGAAGTGGATTTAAGGGGTAACACACGGAACACGAAAAAATCAATCACCGGGATCAAATTTCAGAATTTTAAAACAGATTTGAAATTTCGTTACCGTAAAACATTTTAACTCCCAATGAAATTAGACAATTAAAGCACATTGAACCCTAATCCCCTCACAAAGAGTAAACCCCCTTACAAGCAATCTAGCTTTAAATCTAACACAACCAGCCACATTTAGAGGCACTAAAATCCAAGAATGGTTCACATGCAAAGAATTAATGTTACCAATTAAAACTTTTAACCAATCACTAGGATTTTCAGATTTTAAAGCGCTTTTGAAAATCATGGGTTTATGTAAATTGTTAAGCACACAAAACACATACGAGGAAATGTGAAAATTAATATCAACACTAGATGGTCTAGCCAAAACAAGTTGACAATCACCTAAATCTTCAATTTTAGGAATTTCCATTACATTTTTATCCTCCCCGTTTTGTTCATTTTCTCCATTAACAATTTCAGGATTAGCAAGCACAAATTCAGGATTTTCCTCCATTTCAGTTTGCACACTTGGACCCACATCAAGAGAACTCATCACATAGGGGTGCTCACGAGAAGGGGGACATCAATAGCAAGTATAGGTTGAACATGAAGCAAACAAGGGAGTTCAGTTTCGTCAAACACAACATCCCTACAAATGATAGCTTTAAAATCATTTTCTTCTTTTAATCACAATCTATACTCACCCATCCTCTTCGCATACCCTAAGAAGACGCACCTAACGTACCTAGGTTCAAGTTTGTTGTTCTCTCGATGAACATAAGCGACACAACCAAAAATACGCAAATTTGAAAAATCTAAATCACAACCAGAAAATACAGCTTCAGGACATTTTCCATTAAGCGGGATAAAAAGGGACCTATTCATCACATAAGCGGCAGTAACCACCCCAAAACCCTTTGGGAAGACCGGACGTTGCAAGCATCACCCTCACACGTTCTAATAGAGTTCGACTCATGCGCTCTGCAAGATTGCTAGGAAAAGATTTTTCATGATCAATCCCACTCTCACCGCAAAAACTCTCAAACTCTTGATTACAGAACTCTACCCCATTATCCGTCCTAAGCTTTTTGATTTTCTTACCGGTTTGATTTTCAACCAAAACTTTCCAAGTTTTAAATTTTTCAAAAGCATCCCATTTATCTTTCATGAGGAAAACCCAGACTTTTCGTGAAAAGTCATCAACGATAGATAAAAAATATCTATTACCACCTTGTGTGGGACCACATGAGGGTCCTCACACATCCACATGTATCAATTCAAGAAATTTTTGCAAGAGTATTTTTCAAGAAGGGAAGGGGGAAAACTAACCCTATGTTGTTTGCAATTAACACAGGTATCACATAAAGGCACACAAGAAATCATATCATCACCAAAAACTCTATTTTTGCGTAAAATTTCTAAGCCTTTACAACCTAAGTGACCAAGTCTTTTATGCCACAAATCTGATTTTTCATTTTTAAAATCATTTGTTTGATTTTCATTAAAAGACACAGGCACACCATTGCAAACATACAAATTCTTTTGTTTTTCAGCTTTGAAAATTACCAAATTACCCTTTAAAATTTTCATCAAACCCTTTCCCCATCTACCCTCTAGCCCATCATTTTCTAAACATGCATAAGACATCAAATTGTTACACAAATCAGACACATGTCTCACATTTTTCAAAGTCAAAATATATCCAGAATCAAATCTCAAGTACACATTGCCAATTCCAGTAATTTGACACGTTTTCTTGTTAGCCAAAGAAACTTTTCCAATTTTTACCTCTTTATAAGACGAAAACATGTTTTTATGAGGTGTCATGTGAAACGTACATGCAGAATCAATAAGCCACTCATTTTCACATGCAGAAATAGAAGGCACAGAATTCAATTCAGTTTCACAAATTTCCGACACCATAAAAGCATCACCATCATCATCACTCTCGGAGGCAAAATTACAGTCATTAAGCTCGTTTTGATTCTCATTTTGACCTTTCTTTTTAAGATTTGGACAATCCCTTTTAAAATGCTCAGACTCGCCACAATTGTAACAATTTCTATTTCGTTGAGCTGATTTAGACTTGGACCTACCATTGCTCCTTCCTGTTTCATTTTCAAAATTTTGATCTTGATTCCTATTTTGCCAATTGTTTCTATTTTGCATCCGCCCTCTAACCATATGGATCTCACCGGAAGTCAACGAACTACTCCCACTAGCCCTCAACTCTAATTCCTTACTCTTTAATCCGTTTATCACCGTTTCAAGAGTCAGCGCATCCCTACCATACTTGTTCGCAGATTTCACCTCCGCATAACACTCAGGAATGGCATTAAGAAGAACTATGGGGGTATATTCGTCAATGTGTTTGTCACCGGTTCGTTTAATATCTGGTACCAGTTTTTGTTAAAACATTAAGATTTTCATCCATATCTTTGTTCAAGTCAAGTTTAAAGCGAAAAAACTTTTCTAGAAGATATAATTTGTTAGGCAATGAAGTTTCAAAATATAACTCTTCTAGTTTTTCCCAAAGTGCTTTCGCAAATTTCAACTTACCAACTTTTCGCAAAACAGAGTCGGATAGGTTTAAAATAATAGATGAATATGCGCATTCATCCATTTCAGCTCTAATTTCCTTCGTATCTTTTTCAGTAAAGTTTAATGTTATGGCCTTGAAAACTTTTTCTTTGATTAAAATCCCTTTCATTTTCTGTTGTCATATCGAAAAATCATTTTTTCCATTAAACAGTTCTAAACTAT
The DNA here is from genome assembly GCA_016624345.1 of Platycodon grandiflorus. NCBI lineage: Eukaryota > Viridiplantae > Streptophyta > Magnoliopsida > Asterales > Campanulaceae > Platycodon > Platycodon grandiflorus. Next base: position 31,650,046 of record CM028362.1, read on the forward strand.
ACGAGGAAGAGCTAGCCATTTTAAAACACAAAAAACAATAGAAACACAATAATCACCACAAAACAAAATCAAATCAAAGTAGTCAGCATGCACCACATCTAATCAAACCAAGCAGATTTCACTAACTCAGAATAACAAATAGATCTAGCATGCAATAATACTACTAATACCAAAACCCTTGAACCAGAAACCTCAAGCAGGCAACATGCAAGACTAAATCACCAAATAACAAAACCAGATCTAAAATAGAACTTAACCCAACCAAGCATACGAATCACTAACTACGCAGATATATAACAGTAACTAACCACAACTAAATCAATCCACGCAGTAGAAACGTAAATTAAGAGAGGAGGGAAGAAGCTCACCAAGAAACTCTAGGTTAGAGTTTCTAAATTTGGATTGAAGGAAGCCCTACCGCGTACGATTCACCGTACGCAACCCGAAGCTCTGATACCACTTGTTGTGTTTTTAGATCGCGAACCACGTACAGAATCGATGCGGACAAATTAAATACAGATTAATATTAAAGGCCCTAATACAATCCAATTAGAGAGAACTCACTAGGACACTCGCGGATTACAAATCGGGGGTGGGGGATAACATTTAGGCTACCCTATGGGAAGAAAAGCCGAAGATCGAAACTGATCTATGAAGACCTTTGATGCAACAACCTGCAACAAACCAGAAGGTCAGTACTAAATGAAGAACATAGCAAGAACATAGAAAGAAAACTTTAAGAACAAAAAGGAAACACGTTGAGACTGGAAGAGGACAAAACACGCTGGCGATAAAGCCACCGACTCGCCGTCACGGGTGGGTTACACCTCGGCTCAGTAACCCTTCTCGAACCAACAGTCCATCAAACGAGTCCACCGCTCTTCAAACCCAGCACACAAGACCCAAAGGAGACACCCACGCACAGCCCAAACCCGCCCCCAAGCTCCGGTGGCCCTCACGGAAGAACACCACCAGACAGAACACTTAACGCCCCACAAACCCAGCTGGAACCCGTACCCACAAAGGAAACGGCAAATATACCACCAGCTCACCAATGGGGTCACCCTTCAAGAACCCATACAAAGCCACCAGTGTATCTCTCACACTCACACACTCACCACTCACAGAGAGAAGAGAAGAGAGAGAGAAACACAAGGCTTGTGACGGAAAAGAGAGACACGGCTGAGATTCCCAAAATCTAAACCCTAGATTTACTCTCAACTCTCTGCTCTCTACCTATGACGCAAGGGAAAGGGATGACGGAATAAATACGGCGGCTGGAAGGGAGGAGCAGCAGGGGCGCACACACTGGAAGCTTCAAGCTTCCGGTTTTACACAACCGAATGGGCGGGCCGCCAAAGGAGATGGGCCTGGAGTTAGGCTTTGGGTTAAACATTATAAACGAGCTGCCACAAAAGAAGCTTGGGCCAAGCCACCTAATTATAACATCTTACAACCTGTGAATTCTCTTTTATTGAACTAATAGAATGTCTATTTGTGTTTGCCTTAGCGTCATGCATGGTTTGGGATCTCATACTCATAGACACAACTCATGCCAAGTCAAATTGCCACGAGTTGATCTGGTTTATTTAACAGCGAAAACATCACAGAATGATTTCCCCAAGGTCATGCTATCATGCCAACTAAAATTTGAGATCTCATCAACACAAAACAACTCAACTCGAGTCGAGCCGAATTGGTTTATTAAACAGCCTTACACAACACACAGTAATTCGAGTACATAGATGGTGAGAAAAACAGAAGACTCTCCCTTTGCGTTACGACATGAGTTCCCTTCTTTTGAGCTAATAATAATCATAAATCTGTTGAAGTTGCGGAAATCATGGAAAACAAAGAAAGAAAATTGTTTCAGTTAAATGTTCTGGAGTGTTGAGCCAAAATCACTCTCCCGAAAAGAAAGAAAAATTAAAAACATCATTCTCAAAATCCTAAGACCATCTTCAATGCTATCATCTAATTTTTTCTATGTGTCATATTTAAACAAGAAGACATCTTTCTTATGTGACAGAAAATTTAAAAGATAGAGTCCTCTTTCATATGTGACAAAAAATTTAAAATATAGAGTCTTCTTTCTAAATGTGTTCCAATGCAAAACTTCTTTTAGACAATTTTTTCAAACATGTCATTGTTTTATAATTATTTTTAAAAAGTAAAAAATAAAACTTACTACCACTCCCACTGTAACTGATTTACGGTAAAAAAATAAAAATAAAAATTGATGGTAAATGACCTGAGTGAAAACACACCTTCTAAAAGTAGAGGATCACGTAGAGAATGTCTTCCCAATTAAATGTTACATCATCTCCATCTCAGCATTAGAGGTTTGCCTTGGAGAAGATTTTTTTAAAAAATCTATCTTTCCTACATGTCTAGCATTTTTTACTTAATAGATAATTGTATTGGAGAAGCTCTAAATTTGAAAAATAATAAAAATGCAGACAACAAATATATAATCTCCACGTGAAGAACATGTGCTTATATTTTGTTTTTTCAAAAATTAAGAAGATCAATTAAATTAATTTTACTGACAGAGACATCCATAAGAACTAACTACAATACGAACGTACATTCAAAATGGTAAATATATAGGTATGATAATATTCTGTATATTCATAATGGTAAATATCTAATTTTACTGACAGAAATGTCCATAAGAACTAACAAACGATTAGAACTTGTATTCATAATGGTAAATATATAGGTACTTATCAAAAAAAATCTGTACTCTCCAGCCAACGGGCTCCTGAATTGTCTCTGTGAATTGAGGCAACTGGCACAATACGCCTAATCGATTGGAATTAAGAAAATAATGGTAAATATATAGGTATGATAATATTTTATACTGCATATTCGCATCTGTCGTAAGACTAGTTTATCCATCAATAACATATGCTACCACGCAGTGTGACAAGTAAATGCAGCTTAGTTGGTAAGACGCTTCATCTACAACCGATAGGTCGTGGGTTTGAGTCACCAGGGGATAAGTGGGGACCACTATTGATCCTCTTTTAAAAAGAAGAAAAAAAAAAAAAAAAATACCACGCAGTGTGGATATCCATAAATGCTTTTGGCAACCACGTTTATAACATTGCAAATGCAAATGCACACTGAAACATGATAATTGATAAAAATTTAATTTAATAGATTCACCAAAAAGAACCCCTTATTTCAAAACAAGGAATTAGAAAAGAAAATTCGTTTTTGTGACAGGGAGGGAGATATTTTCAAACCAGAAGAAATCAAACCCCAGCTGAGCTCAACACAATTAAAGAAGCCCAAATAAATTACACAGTGAAGGCAAAGGATAAAAACATTCAATTAAACCCAAGTGTTTCCCCCCCAACAAAGAATAGGCACTTTGAAAGAAGTAGGCTTGAATTAATTATCCGTATTCACCAACAAAAAAAATCCTACATTCAATCCAAAATTCTGAACTGAATAAATAATCTGTGAAAGAAGTCGGCAAGAAACAGTTATCCTCATTCATTTTAAGTTCTGCACTTAATCCAAAATCCTATACTGAGTAAATACACTTTGCTTTCCCTAAATCACATTTAACGGCCATAGAGTACAATTTGACTGCTCATAGAACTTACTGATACAGAAAGGAAACTTTTTCAAACATGGTCAAAAAGAATCAGCAAGTTTTGAGTCTGTTCCTAATGAGGCTCAGGCAACTTTCAATCTGGAAACAGCTAATCGATAGGGCCTGCATACTCCAACCACTGCAGTCTTCAGCTGAGGGGCAAGGAATCAAATACTGCAAATTAAACTACCTACTGTGTAACTATAGAAGTAAAATAATATTAATGATTCCTGATGGAGAGACACGATGAATACAACTGAAAGTTTTCCTTCTGGTAAAGACTACATATCAACAATCATACAAGAACATAAGATAAATACCTGGCCATCAAAGATCAAGGTGCCTCGGTCTCGCTAATAACAAATGCTTGAATAAGACTCTGCGCAGCATGGGTCTGCTCTGGTGTCCCAGATATAATTATCAAAGTTTCCGTCGCTCCAGGTTTTGGGTCAGTAATTGTGATTTTCGCATCAGAAATCTGAAAAAATTGAAAATTGTTATTAACTACATTAAGAGTGTTTTGTTTACTAGTAATATGTAACTATCAGGTTGCCCAGTGGTGAATTCTGTAACTTAGCAGAAACTGAGCAGTGGAATGTTGACTGATCAAAAAATAACACACATAGAAGGTCTAGGTTACCGGTTCGACTGAACTGGCTAGGCCATGATTATAAACAACTAGTTTTACACCCGTGCGTTTAACGCACGGACATATATCTTTTTCAATTAAATAACACTCGAACAAAATAAAGAGGAAAATCAAAATAAAAAGAATAAATGGAGGTAAAGTAAAGTTGGAGGAAACTAATTAAATAGAAATACAATGATATATCGGTAATATTATAGTTTCTAAAATTTGTTGTTTTATTTCTTGGTTTTCCCTCTTTATCACATATTTTTTAATTAAATTATTTATGAATAGTATAATTTACTTTTCCTTAAATTATATTACATAAATTGAAAAAAAAAGAAAATTAATTATAGTGAAATTTATAAAATAATTATAAGACTTGGACTTAGTTGTCATTGTATAATTTCAGGTAATTACATAAATTGAAAAAAAAGAAAAAATGTTTTATTTTAAATACAATTTTTTTAATTATAGAATATTTTTTTATTAATGTAATACTCTGTAACATCTTTATAGAGTATAATTTAATTTTCCTTAGTTATTCTTTGTATTTTGTTTTTCCACTTTGTTTCAAAAATTAATGATTAATATTTCGTATATTCAAAATTTACATAATTAATAATTAATATTTCAATTAAAAAATTACATAAATTGGAAAAAAAAAGAAAAAAAATAATTAAAAAATATGGTTTTCATTGACAACGGTTCAATTGAAAATATTGTCAAATGAAAAACAATACGGAAGGGAAGGGAAGGAGGAGAGAGAGAGAGAGAGAGAGAGAGAGAGAGAGAGAGAGAGAGAGTGGCGGAGAGAGAGAGAGAGAGTGGCGGATTTTGTCTGCCACTTTGTACAACTCATGGTTTGAATGTATAGTCATATTAAATGCTCTATAAAAATGTTATATTTTTGGCAAGTAATTTTTTGCGAATTTTACTATTTTAAGACTTACTTGTCATTGATATATATATATATATATATATATATATATCAATTAAAAATTACATAAATTGAAAAAAAAAATTTAACTAAAAAATATTGTTTTCATTGACAACGGTTCAATTGAAACACGGAAAGGAAGGGAAGGAGGCCGGAGAGAGAGGGGGGGGGAGAGGGAGAGAGAGTGAGTGGGTGTGCCACTTTTTCCGACTCATGATTTGGATGTAATTAAAGATTGTATTATTATTTTATATTTATGGTTTTGTATTTTTGAGGAAAACTTTAAATGTATAAAATTTTAAATGGTTTGGATGTAATTAAAATTGACTTTCTATTTTTGGTAAGTAATATTTTGGCGGAATTTTTCCTTATTTTTCCTTATTAGGCTTCATATATATATAGATATAGAAGTTCTGCCCTGCACTATCTGCCTAGGTGAACATGTACACTTCTTGAAGGTTTAAGAAGTATTTAGTGAGCCCAATAACATTATTAACGAGCACTGTGAACACATTCCATTGTTGAACTTATCAACATTAACTATTTGGATTTACCTTGGTACATTTCCATGAGGAAACAAGAGTGGAAGAAGTACAAAGATTATATTAGAGAAAATCAGGAATAATGTTCAAGAATGTATAAAAATCACTCTTTAGATCCTTCTGGATGTAGTACAAAGAGAAACCTGATAAAACTAGGACACAATTGCAATTGTAATTTTAAACGGAGTTGCATTTTCATAATATGCAACAAGTTGTAGAATAGCTTACCTCCCCACCCAAATTAATTATAAAAAATTGCAAATATACAAGCTGAGTTCAGATCAATAAGCATACCTCACGGATTTGTTTCAGACATCCACCATCCTCTCCATAAATTGCAGGAACAACAGAACGAGGAACGACGACTTCCACAGTGGTGTTTGTGATAATAGCATGGTGAGCTCCTCTGGTGTCAATAGAGAGGAAATTACATTAATCCTTCAGAAAGAAATATTGATTTCAAGGACCGTCATAAACTGAAAATTAACAGGGACAACGTACTAACCCTCCAAATCCACCGATTCTTCTTTGGGGAACTCCTGGATAGTCAGGAAAGCCTAGAGGCCCACCCCCTTCAATTGGTCCCTGCAAGCAATTATGAATAACAAACAATTCAGAATCGCTTGCAAAAACATCACCTTATAGCTTTATAAGGTCAATTAAATTCTGGGCAATGTTGCACAAATAGTTTATCCAATACCAACAAAAAGTGCTATAATTAGATTAGGTATAAAAAAATGACCCTAGAAGCATACATTGTAACTTACTACAGCAGCCACAAGTTGGCCTGCTCAAACCAAGTTCACAAGACAAATTAAGATGAAGCTTTTAAAGTTAAAATGGTTATGAAAGAAACACTAAACTGATACCTGAGGACCCCACGGTGCTGAAGGCGGAATTCTTTCAGAAATATGAGGGGGAAAGCCAGGTCGGTGAATATTGGGCAAAAAGGGAGGGCGATCGTCATGTGGATGAAATCCACCATGCTGAGGGAGGCCACCGACACCATCAAACTGGTTGAACGAGGAATACCGTCCTGGAGGCGAATGTTCCCTCCTTCCAAGGTATGAAGGAAATGGAGGTCCATGATCCGGGAAGGCAGGATTTGGAGGAAGGTTAATAGAAGGAAATGCATCACGAAAGAAATGATTGCGTAATCTAGTTGTTATCTGCAAAAGAGCCTCCTGAACTGCTTCAAATTCACCATTTATCTGTCGCACAAAGATTCCCAGCCAACAAGGAGCAGAGGTCAAAGTCTAATATAAACCCATTTGCACATCACATTGTTAATCAAAAGTAGCAGAATGAACCAGTAACATTAGGGCAGTACAAAAATCTCAACCTTAGTTATGCTTACATAGAGCATGAACCCCAGTCAAACTCAAAAGTGAGTATAACACACCTGAACTATTTCTTCATTTTCTGACGCATATGGAGGCATCTGATCCTTCCCTAATATACGAATATAAGCCCCGGTTGACTTTCTCATTTCAGCTATAACAGCGCCACCCTTTCCGAGGAGGCATCCAATTTGATTGGAGGAGACAATCAATTTTGCTGTTGGAGTCTTCTCCTTGCTCTCAGGAGATGCCCTAACTATCCTTGTCTGTACACGAAGAACTGCATCTTGGGGAGCAGATATACCATCATCTGGATGCTGCAAGAATGGACTTAATTGTCAGCATTGTCCCTTTATGTTTACATCAGTAATCCAAAAATGATCAGACAGGACACAGAATATAAAACCTTAGAACATCAAAGGTTGAAGAAAACCATACCGCTGGTCCAGATATAACAATAACACGGTCATCTGAATCAGGTGTGCCATCAAGAACTTTGATCTCACAGCCACTCTCATGCTGAAGTGCCTTGACAATAGTCCCGCTTTTTCCAATTACACCTCCTACCTTCTCATCCGGACAAATTAACCTGAAGGTTAAAATATCCTGAGAAGGACCCATACGCCCAAAGGCACCACTTCCACCATCACGTGGTCCGGCAACAAAAGGTGCTCCTTGAGAAGGAAAATGATAAGGAGGTGGGTAAGACTCTGGCCTAGAAAGAGGATTACCAAAGGAGTGAGGTGGCTGGCCAATAGGATTCGCAGAATCATTGTCTCGAGGTGGATGCTCTAGAAGCTGTAGTGAAACAGACTGAAGAGCTTTCCTTACTGCATCCACGGCCCCCGATAACTACAAGAAAGTTACAGAATGAAGTCACCAAGTAAGAGAGAGAGCAAGAGAGTAGTGTGCAACCATATTTCTGTTATTCTAGTCTGCACTACTGAGCAGGGCTGCATTAATTGTAAAACAGTGCACTTGTTATGACCAAGCCAGACGCTCAAACAAAGTTAACAAGTAGGTAAGAAAACAAACTTTAAAACCTGGCCTTGTATACAGATGAATTTTCTAAGATTTTGTTGCAACTGTGACTCGATCATAATAATGGATGAACATAGAAGGTGCAAACAAAGCAAAAAACAAGTTTTGACACTCATGAGCATTTCTTTTTATTACAATTACTATCTAAGAAGGAAAATTGCATTTTATACTTTTGCATCTGCCTGTGCCCCATAGCTGCATGTAGATGCTGTACTTTATTCCCCAATTATCACTTAAGGTGACAAACATACTTTTTTTTTAGCACCAAAGTTACCAAAATGCTACTTCTGAAGGGTTGATGGTTGCCTGAAAGCTAAGAGGTCACTGGCATAACATTAAGTGACCTCGTCGCTGATTGTCCGGTGATGCCAACACTGGATCATGATAATAGAGGACAATCTCACAGCATAAAAGTATCATACAAGCTTGGACCAGTTAAAATAACAAATAACATAAGGGGAAGAAAATAAAGATTACCTGAAGGAGTTCATCAGAAGAAGATGCACAAGCAGGCAATTTGTCCCTCGGAAGAATTCGAATTTGTGCACCACTTTCCGAAGACAACTGCTTGATTACACTGCCAGCTTTACCCAAAACACATCCTACTTGATCAGAATGCACAAGTAACCTCACAACAAATGCGTTAGCCTTGTTACTTTCTTCATCCTCCCCAAAAATCTCAGACTCTCCTTCAACCATTTTCTCAAACACAAGTAACAAAGCCTTCTGAGCAGAGGAAGTGACCTTGTCAGATGCCACAAGAGAAGATCTTTTATCTGCATCATTCTCACCATGTTCATCTGCATTATCACCCTCCTCAGTTGCTTTAGTTTCTTCATCATCTTTGCTCTGCTCGCTGGCAATTCCAATCTCTTTATCAGTGCCTGCAATGACAATTATTCTCTCATCACATCCAGCAACAGTTTCTTCAACTCTGACCTTCGCACCAGTCTCCTGACGTATTTGTGATATTATGTTGCCTCCTTTTCCAATAACGCTACCAGTTTTGGATGCAGGGCACAGTAACCGAAAAACAGTGCTTCCTTTGGACAATTTCCATGATGTGTTAGGTGAATTATGGTGAGCTGACTTCTGCCACTTCCCTTTCCCATTTGTCTCTGAGGTACTCCTCTCATATGGCCTCTTCGAAGGTGTCAACTGAGCTGACATGTCTGTAAACAGTGTAAGCCTGCACAGACTACTACCCACAAAGAGAATTCAATGAATCATGCCCAAAATACCAAAATAAAAACAACAAGTACATAGTTGGACAAGACGAGACTTGAATGTGTTTAGGTTAGGGAAAGCAAAAGCAAGCCTTTCTGGAGGCCCACATCTAACTCAAGAATCCACAAGTAGTCCATAAGGTTGTTTTTGTGTATAATAATTGTATGTCTCAGACGTATATTTTTCTACATTACCTGACTGAGATTGTAAGAAGCACAATAACTTCCACAACAGAAGTATAATAGATGAGGTACTAAACTTTATGAATACTCGGGTAGAAAGTTTTGCAGGTTACTAGAAATGTTAGAGTATATTACTAATATAAATTTTCACCAATAACATTGTGTTAAGAGGTGAAGTCGCATGGCTTGAGAACGAGGTCTGTTCACATGCTAGACTAACTTCTTACTTTGACCACTGGTGAATGGTGATATGGTTCTGCTGAACAATGGCTAAGCCACTGTAAGGCCGAAGAGGGCCATGGTCTCCCTGGCCTTTTGTTCACTTAACCTCCCTCTTTATACTACTACTGTGTATTTCTAGTTCTACTTGGCCCCTTGAATAGTGTATCTTAGCAAATTAGTATTCCGAGCACAAATAAACTTAAAGTTGATGTACATATTTCATATTAATTAGTTAAATAAACTCAAATTTTAGATCATTTTAGTAGTAACCAAAACTAAATCCTAATACCGCAGCATTCTACAAATATACAAAACTAGTAAAATGTCATCTTTTTTCCTTCCAGTTTTGAACTTTAACATGAAAATTAAAAAAAATACATTTTATTGAAATTAGTTAATTTACTCAAATAAAATTTTGATATTTAGGGCCAGGGTACAATGGAAGATCGCTATAAACGTAATTTGAATAAAATACAGTGTTGCTCTTTATAGAAGTGAAAGAACACAATTAAACCTAGCCATCCATATACGATAGTCTAAATTATGCAATTTCATACTTCAATGAGACTCTTTACCTAATGGATAATAATCAGAGACAATTAACTTGGCCCCCTTAGAGCACGAGTTCTGGCTTCGTCAGTGCTGCTAAACGTATGCAAAGTTCACCACTAACTAATAGCTTAAGAAGAAAAGAGGTAGGATTGTTCAAGTTCCAATTTATATATGTGAATGTGCACATACCTAGAGAAGATATCTGATCCAAAATATCAGAAGACAATACATCTTTGTCGTTTCTTTCCTTTTTATTTTTACATTTTTGGGTGGCAAAAAATTGTAATATATATTAACATCAGAAATGACAAAGTTAGACCAAAATTTTATAGCTTACGGTTTGACACAATTCATCACCCTGGTAGAGAAAAATGCCGAAGCATGAAGCGTATAGTCGACCAAAAGTTACTACGGCAACGCTCTTTGAGTTGACTCTTAACAAAACCAACTATAATATTCTGGTTTGATAGTTTCTCTATTCCAAAATATGATGCACTAAAAAAAAACACTAAGGTCCTGTTGGACGTGCTTCGTGGTTTTGTTTCATGATTTTGTAATGACTGAATCAAAAAGTAAGAGAGAGATAGAGAGAAATAGGGTGAGGTCAACGAGTGAGAAAGTGAAAACCATGAAAAAGAACCACGAATCACAAACTAAACCATGTAAGCAAAAAGGGCCTAAAGTTTTCCATAAAGTAAAACAATTAGAAAAACAACATTCTAAATTTCATACATTCTCAACTTGATTTTAATGTGAGGAATTTTTTCTTCAAAGATATACTATTTGCTCTATTGTCGTCAAATCTTAACACAAAATATCTATATGTATATAACCGCAAATCCATTAATATCTTTCTGTTGTCATACTATACGTATCACTTCCTCGTGATTGGTAAATACGAATAAGCTTGCATTCTACATACATGACAAATGTTTGCAGTCAAGATAGTCCGTCAGATTGTATACGAATTCAATATCAACGTCCACGCTTCACTAGGCAATAAAGGCTCTTTTTGTTTCACGGAATCCGGAAAACTATTTCCACATTTTCCGGTTTTGGCCAACTTTTCTGGAAAACAAGTCAATGCAAAATATTTTACAATTCAACAGAAAGCATCTCACATACTAAGTAAAATGACTTACCGACCAAGTGATCAGCAAGTCAGTTCCCAAGCTGCTTTACTGTAACAACTACTAACAAGGCTGAAGAATCAAAGTGCCATTACCTGGCGAGTTGCAAGGGTAATAAGGAACGGGTGGCCTGATGTCATTTTTCTTTTTTTTCTTTTCCTCTCCTTTTTGCTACGCTACTGCCACACCTTAATTCTTTTCTATTTTTTTTCCATCTTCCTTCCATTAGCCAACTACTATGTGAATCTTTTTTTTTAATCATATTTTCTTTTAAAATAAGATTTATATAACTTATACCCAACCATCACTATAGTCAGTAGAGCAAATACATATATTTAAATTTTCAATACTTTTTATAAAGTCCAAGTCTTAGTTTGATTTTTTAAATAAATTTTCTCTTTTTTCATTAAGATTTGAAACAACTTTTTTCTCTTAAAATTAAAAGTTTACATTTTATAATATGTTCCTTGTACTTAAATCTAATTATCTGGCAAATTACATCACATAAAATATTTTGGGCACATTTTCAAGTGATTTACTAAACATTGGAAAAAAAATTCCGACACATTTTCAAAAAAATCACCAAACAAAGGAGAGTAGAATATTTTCATTTCTCATTAATCATTTTCCCGAAGTCATTCTCCTTGAAACAAAAACTCTGAAGTCTTTTAGTTCAATAGCAATTTACTTTCCAGTATGGGGTAGTGTCTATCTTAATTCTTTAGGCAAACCTAGCATTTCTTCCTAGATATTGCCTTCGTGCCAAAATGAGTGTCTATTTTCCTTCACAATCCCTCCATCCCAAAATGAGTGTCCATTTTTCTTCATTGTCTATTTTGGGACACAGGGAGAAAGATTTATTCTTTAATCGAGTACCTAATCCTTCATCATTTATTTTCTCTACATAAAATTTACACTTCCAACTTTTTCAAAGCTTTTGACTATCACATGCATGGAAAGATCTGCAGTTTAACATTCAACAATTCTGGTTAGGGGGAAAAAAAAAATGAAGTAGAGTCATAGAATTAGGAACGGTTATCTAATTACACGAAAAATCTAAAAGGAGATGAAAATTTGGCGTAATGTAACCCTAATCGACATAGAAAGAGTGTAGAAAAACGTGAAACTAGGGTTCGGAGTTGTTTGTACCTTATTCCCAAAGTTAAGAAGGAGAGAGATGGTGAGAACAGCGATACAGAAGCCCCGGAATCACGTCGGCGCCACTATGTCTCCACCTGATAGCTATATCTGAGCCCCGAAGGATAAAATTTGCAGGAGATGGTGGCGTCGCTATGGGAGTGAGGGACGGAAGCTCTGTCCAGACTGGGAGAAAATATATTCGGTGCGAACGAGAAAAATCCCTCTAACACACCTGTCACGTGCCAGTCCTAGGCTCCCAACACAGTTTTTTTTTGGGTACATACTGTCATACATGCCGGCTCTTCTGTGTTTTATCTATTTTATTTTTTTCTTATCCTTTTTTTGTTTATATGTTCCATATAGACATGATTTGTTCGTTATTGTTTTTAAGTACGTGCATTGTTGCATAAGAAGGGTTTATTTTGAAATAGCTAGGCACTGTGGATTGAAAGTAGATTACACTTAATATTTTCTTTATTTAAATTTATCGCATACGTGAAAAAATTTGTTAAATAATTCAAGAAGTCATTACATTTCCATTGTTGTTAAGCATTTGTGATCGTTTGTTGTGGTGAGAATTATACTATTATTCACATTAAGAGGATCTACGTGATTTTGTCTTTTGATGATATACTCAATTGGCCTGAATAGTTTGTAATCGTTTCACTTTTTCTTAAGATTTCATGCTTGTTATAATGCTTGTTATAGAAGAATATGCTATATTGGAAATTGGGTTGGTATGCCCATGTTGAGCCAGACCCTACTTGACCCAAATGCACCTCGTGCATGGTGGCACTAATGAGTTACTTGTAATAAATTAAAGAAATGAGTAGGTTGCAAGGGTGAAAATTATCAAGTACTTGAGTATTCAAGCTTAGTAGATAATTGTAACTTGAAAAGACGTTCAAGTTTGACTTAATTTTTTCTTGAGTTAATCTCAAACAAGCTTTTAATTGAGTCAAGGTTGAGTAGTTTGACACTTTCAAGAAAAATATCGTGTTTATGGGATTATTGGGTGGAGTCTAATTATCAAATGAGTTTGATAATGTGTTCAAGACCGGTTTGATATCTCATCAACCGATCTCAAATGAGCTAACTTTTTAACAAAACACGAATAGTTTGGTTCATTCTATTTTAATTTTTTTTTTTCAAAAAAGCTTCTTTGTGTTCGTTGATTAGAGCCAACTTAGAAATTATATTTTCTTTGTGTTTTGTCTCTCAAATAAAGGAGTGAAGTCATTGTACCCTCCAATGAAGCTCGCAATAGGAGATCGTAAACAGTGAAGTTGTTTGATTGGCTCGTGGATAGGTGGTATGGTCATCCTCAAACGCAGGATTGTGGTACGAGACTCGGATGTGAGCATATGATTTAGAATAGAATCATAGAAGTTTTTTTTTTTTTTGGCCAAACGGGAATGTTTTCAACAATTCAAATCAATTTGTTCGACACTTATGCCAATTCGTCATTGGTATTAAATCTTGATTGTCTATTAATCTTTAATGTAAAATGTGTTGCGTGCTAACCACGAAAATCGCTTGAATACACATTTAATTATTATGGGTTTTGTTTACGGTTCAAATTAATTAGGCCATAAATTTTTCATATTTATGTTTCTTAGCACGTTGTGAATGGCATCTACATAAATCTAAGGTAAGACACATTTGTTAGTTTATAGATTAGCTATAATTTCAAACTCAAGTTTAGAAGCCACATACTTAACGTGCATGTTGTTCTTAATTACATGGTTTAAATATAGGATGCAATATTGTCTATATAATTTGAAGTACTCACCAATTAAGAGGTTAATTTTCAACAAAGTTTTAATGAAGAAAACTTTGTTACATTGTGTCCTAACCTTGCATGATTGACTGGATGGATCCCTACCTTGCATGAGCCGCCCTTAAGAATTTGTTACATTGTGTCCTAACCTTTGTGACCTCTACCATGTCCCAAAATAGAGAGCGATCAACTAGTGCTCTACTTCAGCTTATGTGTTTGTCACGTCGGTCTATGCATGATTGACTGGATGTGGGCATTGCCAGCAGAAATAGTTAGTTCAAAACCTAATGACTTAAGGACAAAGAGGACACTATATATTTAATTTGATATAAGTGAATGTAATGTAATGTAAGAGATTGTAGGTCTATGCATGATTGTAGGTGAACTCAATAATCATGTTATTGAGGTTGATATAAGTGAATGTAATGTAAGAGATTTTTTGAGAGACGATGTTGATTTGACTTGATCTGACGAATAGATGGTACTTAGTTAGGAGTTAATATGTAACTCCCAACTAATAATGAAAGGAGAATATAAAAAGACAGAAGTAAAATGACAAGTAATTATTACTATTATTTTCCTGAGAAAAGACTCTTATTTCTTTTTTCTTTTTTTTTCTACTCACACACACACACACACATGCACGCACAGAAGCGCCTAGGAGATAAATCCTAGAGAGAGAAAACCTTCCCTCTAACTCCTGGGGGGATCGAACCCATGACCTCCAAATTGGAAGCCATGAGCTCAAGCCAGCAGGCCAAAGACTCTTATTTCTATCTCTATAAGAAAGAGTGAAAACTCCATAGCCTGTATGGAGGCTATCATGGAATTGACTCACAAATAAACTCTATAGTCATCTTCAATGGTTGGATTCTCACGCATATAGACACGAGCGCACTACTGGAATCAAACTGTTGAATCTTTAGGCCAAAAGGAGTAAGTTTTTCTTACCCAAATCAACAGAGTTAATTCTTTATCTTCGCAATGAATAAAATATTAGTTAATTTAGTCGATATAAAGGTCTCATTAAACTCGTTATTTAACACATTCTCTCATTTCTATATTGAACGATTGTGTGACCATAAATGTTAAAATCTCATTGCCTTTTAGCAAGACTGTGGTTGAATTTTTTGTAGACATAACACCACTAAATTGGGTAGTACCCTGGCATGCTATATACGTACTAAGTTGTCTTTTAAGTTGACGCGGATCATGATTAATTAGAAGATTGTTGCTTTTTTTATAGACAAAATCTTCCGGAAATGAAAAATCATTTTAAATAGGAAATGTATATAAGGGCAACTTATTTAATTATTTTAATGTCTCAATTGTTGAATCTTAGATCTCAATATTATAAGTGATAACTTATTTATTTTCTTCCACTAAACTTGAATAAATTATAAGCATTGGTATTAGGATAGTGATAATTCTCAAAAGAGTATAATTCTTTCTCAATTTCAAACTTCCTACATCAAACATCTCCTTCTACTTCGTTGGACCCAATTAATTGATCGCATGAGATAGTGATAAGTTCCACAAATAGATTGGACTAAAGTGGAGATACATGCAAATCAAGGGCTGAGGCCTGCCTTACTCGACTAGGTTTGTGATGGAAAGACTTGAAGTAAAAATCAAGAGTGTTACTAAGAACCCATTTGGTCGTACGTTTTCGTCAAAACGCAAGGATAAAACGTATTTGAAAAAAATGTGTTTCAATGCTGCGGCAGAAAAAGCTGAATTTTAAAACGATGGAATTTCCAGCTAATTCTCAAAATGTAGGTTTTAAAATGTTGATAGGAAAAAAAAACTGCGATTTGAAGCGATATCTCAAACGCATTTATAAGAAAAAAAACTACATTTTGAAAAATCTGCATTTTAAAAACGTTGCATTTTTAAAAACGCTACACCAAACGGTCTTTAAACAATAACTAATTGATTTGAAAATTGTATAACCTACCTATGTTCTTAAAAGAGTCTAACACATCTAGTTTTATAATTACGGTTTTCAAATGATTTTCATGTTTAATTAATTTATACAACTTGATTTATAAGACTTATAAATAACTGACTAAAGAACAATCATTCACCCACGAGTATGGTAGTGGTTTTGATCCTACCAATGGGAACATGCAATCTTTAATTTGCGTACTTTGTTGATGTATGATCACAATTAAAACATTTGTAATTACCTCATGACGATAAGAAAAAAAGAACTATTGGTGTTTATCATGACACTTCAATAAATTAATTCAATTATGATCGGCACAGCACGTGTGTTGAGACTTATCTAGTTCTATCTCTCATGCAATTTGGTTTCACAAGCCGAACCTAGAGCTTAAGCAACTCGAGTAGACATTATTTTCACTTTATGATCACATCTATAATCTCTATGGTCACACCTCAAAAAAAAAAAAAACTCTCAAGTAAGGAAAAGAAAGATTTGAAATAATAATGCAGAGTGTACATAAAAGAGAGAATAAAGTAGCTTTAGATTTCTTAAAGAATTTGATGGCTCTAATCTAAAGTTTACTTTGGTTTGAATAATTAATTTCACACTACGGCATTTGAAAAGAACGGAAGCCACGCAAGTTGATAAGTTAGTTGTCAATATAGATTTAAGGAAAAGTCAAAAGATGGACTTCTATTCTTCTTCTATAAATATTCACTCACATAACCTGTCTTGATCCATAATCAATTTCTTTGGGCCAAAGAAATCCCCAAAAAGCCAGAAACCAGCCCATTAAACCGTCATCAAATTATAAGAATCTTTAACTTACCTTAATCCAAAAAATTTAAAATGCTTCCTCGTGATTTGGTTAAATTTCACTATGTACCCCACATTTGGATGTGCTCCATTATTGCCCCTTCTATTACAACCTTGCAAAGTTTTTGTCCGTTGGACCAATTTTTACATGACCTCTTAATAAATATGAATCAACAATAATAATATCAAATCATTTGCTCAGTTTAAACACTCACCAATCGAAATGAATTAACTCTCAAAGGAAAACCAAAACATTTCACTCTTCATATGGATTGCAATTTAAAGGGTTTCATTTTTAAGTGACTAATGAGAATAGCTTGTTGTTGCAAATTGCCTTAGTGCTTACCCTACACTTATAATGATTTTGTACTACAAAAAGAAAAAGAAGAAGAAGAACATTATATGATCTGCGTGCTACAATCCAATCGTCATGTTTAAGTACAAATAAACTATAATTAAAGCGGTTGTACCTTCTCAATCAGGAGTAGGTATGTAATTGATGGTCGTTACAAGCTATGATCATTACTTTGGACCTTCAAACTTTGTTGGGGAAGGTAAAAATTGTGAAAAGAAAACTCAATTTTGAGTTCCCTGAATCAATCAATGTCTTTCATCTATTCTCTAACATGGTTAAGAGCTTACGTGGGCAAGGAGAATACTAAGGGCCTGTTAATGATGAAACCTTTCCACCTATAAGAAATCAAAGTTAATAATGTACTACTACCATTTATTACGTTATCGATTTTAAACAAAAGGAGGTTGGTAATGAGATAAATTCAATTTGGGGGCGACAGTTTAAATTTAGTCAGACTACAGGGGTACTTCCAGAACATTCCCTAACTTAATCCACAAGTCAATCACGAAATACACGTCACCCCTTCTCCCAAAAGGATCAGGAAGCACAAAACTCACACCGCTAAACCTAACGTTACCTTCTCGAACACTCTTACAATACTACCCCTAGATATTTCAAATCTCTACTCTCACAATAACGACTTGGAATTGGGGTATAAATATAATTGAATCATTTAACTCTGTCGTGTGAGAAGACGGCTATATATCCCATCAGGTGGCAAAGCCGTTGATCCCAGAAGTTCTTCGTCTGTGTCCGGAGACCAGAGCTTCTCGAAACTTAATTGTACAGTAGAGTTAGAAAAATTCGGCTATGGAGTCGAAGGTGATGATGACGAACAACCACAAGCAGCACGAATCGAGGAACATTGTAGATAGAGTCAAGGTCAGGGTTCCTCGAACTTCGTGCCGAAATGCGACATGTGTGCATGACTGCAATTATGCTATGTTGTTGATCCAAAACCACTCAAATTTCACCCGGAGTGCGGCGCCGGACCGGTTCATGTGTTACGAGGACGGCTCATGGGTTGATTTGTTGGGAGATGCGTTGGAGTCGGTCCGATCGGGTTTCGTGGAGCGGAAGCCGGTGGTTGAAGTTGAAATTGACGGCTCGAAATGCTTGGTCGATTTCTACCGGATGCTGATTATTGATTGTGATTCCGAAGATCAGAAGTCAATTGCTTGGATTGATGTTGAAGGTAAGTGTTTTTTCCCTAAGACTTTTGTTGGCGGTGGGAGGGAGAAACACGAGGTTGAAATTGGGAATGTTGCCGAGAATTTGAGCCCTGAGATTCCTAAAATTGAGATCGAGATTATGCTAAGTGAGACTTTGAATAAACGTAGGATGGAGAACATGGAATCGGAATCGGAAGGAAGCTCGTCGAATGATCAATCAGAATTGAAGAAGAGGAAGCTGGTTTTGTCGGATTGTGAGTCACCGAGATGGCCGAAGGCAAAGTTGTTAGAAGAAGGGGACAAAGCGTTTACGATGGTGAAGCATTTGTTTTTGTCAGGGTTAGGATTAAGTGGTGCGACGATTACCGGAATTCATCAGTATTCGAGGACTGGTCCGTTAGATAGGGCTCGGTACGAAGTTTTCCAGAAACAGATTGAAATGACGAAGGCGGCCAGAGGTGGTGAAGCTAATATGACTTTTGCTTGGCATGGTACTTCGGCGAAAGGGGTGGAGAGTATCTTGGCTCATGGATTTGGGATGCCTAGCAAGTTTCCTGATTCTGAAGCTCGTGGGATTGGGATTTACTTGTCTCCTGTTCGTTCACCACATGTT
The DNA here is from genome assembly GCA_016624345.1 of Platycodon grandiflorus. Taxonomy (NCBI): domain Eukaryota; kingdom Viridiplantae; phylum Streptophyta; class Magnoliopsida; order Asterales; family Campanulaceae; genus Platycodon; species Platycodon grandiflorus. The sequence continues at coordinate 31,669,281 of CM028362.1, forward strand.
AGGTAAGTTTTTTTAACTTACGACTTCATGTTCAAATGACAGTGTTGCTTTGGACCAGTTTTTTAACAGCAGGAAGCTGGTAAATTGTACTGTTGCCTGTTGGGGATAGATTGGATGTGTAAAAGCCCTAGTTTCTGTTTTGGGATTTCTTTTCAAAGAGTACGATTTGGGAGATTAAGACAATGAATTTTATGATTTTTATATTTTTCCTTACTGCATTATACTTGCCAAACAATTTTGATTCTTAACTTCTAGGGTATTGGAATTCTTTTATTCTTTAAATATTTTACTTTTGAGCATGGGCTCTTTAAGCTGAAGGGAAGGAGTATTTTTTGAAACCCGAAGTCATATAAAACTTTGGTTATAAGCTTTATGCATTGAAAAAAGCCTCCCAGGCAGAAATATGTTGTGGGTCTGAAAATAAGGGGGTGGTTGAATGTTTTAAGTCCGGTTCCCTACCCCTATGGTAGGGTAAGGATGGCCTTAATCCACCAGCACTTGTGTTTGGGGCACGTGGGGTAATGCTCATTGTATTATGACTCTGAGTCTCTGACGTGCTCAAGTTAGCTCTTTGTACGAGTGAAATTTTTTGAGCTGATGGGTGAATTTTGATCCCAGTGCAATGCTATCGGAGGTGGATGATAATGGGGAAAAGCATGTTATTTTGTGTCGTGTTATACTGGGAAAGTGTGAGGAAGTCGGAGTGGGGTCCCAGCAGTCATACCCTTCAAGTGTGAATTTTGATACCGGAGTGGATGATGTTGTACATCCTAAATGGTATGTGGTATGGTGTGCCAATATGAACACTCATATTCTCCCTGAATGCGTTGTGAGCTTCAGACCATCTAATCAAGTGCCAGGTAAAATTCATCTCCTAGTTCGCCTTCAATTCAGTATAGCTTTATGATGCGTATTATATTATTTTCAACAATTACTCCTTGTTAGGTCAATTGAATGAATCACCAGTTTCAAAGTGGATGCCAAATGCTTCAAATCCATTGACCACCATGTTATTTTCCAAGCTGAGGCGTTCCCTTCCTGCCTCTAAAGTACTGGAATTACAAACTCTGTGTGGAATATACAAGGTAAATATCTTCGAAGAGCCTAGTTGTTGGATAATATGTTTACTATTTGATTTTGTATGCGTTGATACAAAATTTATGAAACCTAAGGACAGATTAGAAATTTAGTGCTCTTCATTAAATTTTGCTTTTGACATTGCAGGAACGGAAAGTGACAAAAGATACCTTCATGAGACAGTTACGTTCTATTGTTGGCGACGAGATGCTGCACTCGGCAATTCGCGAAATTCGTGGTTAAAAATGAGGTTCTTCAAGTTTTTTTTTTTTTTGGCTTAGGTTGGAGGCATTTAGGAACTACTCTTGCCATAATCCATTTAGAGAAAATATATGTAATGTTGTTGGACAACAGAATCTATAGAGGAAAGCCTCGTAAGTGCAGTAGGACATAGACCTTTGATGGGGTTGTAGTAGGAGAAAGAATTTTCATATCTTTTTGGTAGTTTTGCCCCATTACAATATACCAGGCTTTGGCTCAACATGGAAAATATTTTCTTAATAAAAATGTCTGAGCACTTTCCTGATGTTATAATGTTTTATCTTATTCTCTATCTATCTCTCTCTCTCACACATCCTTTTTTTTTTGGCATGGTTGATGATTTGTGAACTTAAAGATTACTAGTTCTGGTTTTTCATATACTTTGAATACTTGGTATTCAAACTCTCTTTACAGATCTACTTTTATAGCTCTTTATAGCTCTAGTTTCTACTGACTGGTACTTGGTAAGTATTGCAATCTAAATTGGCATCAAATCAAAGAACTTACTTAATTTGGTAATAATTTGTTAACATGAAGAAACAGCAGTCAAGTTTCCATGATTGCATCCTTGCACGCTTTTAAGTTTGGTAGAGAAATGTCAGTGGTTGGATTACTGACAAGTTATACATCCGTTGTTTGATTTTGTAGAATGTACAATGTCACCAGAGAATATACTCGAGAAGTGACTTCCCTCTTAATTATTAGATGGTTGAGAATGCTTTTCAGTTTAGGGTTCTTGTGGGTGATTGCAATTGGTAGTACATAGTTCTGTTGCAAGCTGTGGATGATGCGGAAAAGGCACTGAAAGCATATGAAGTCAGGCACGAATTAGTATTTGCCTAAAGGAACTTCTGATCTCACCTTGATATTAAGGAGGAGAAAGATCTAAAGTTTTCCTAGGAGAAAAAACTTGGAAGGGGTTGCGCTGACGCATAATCATCAATATTTTCCTGTCATAGGTATGCCCTGGTAGATGCTGCTGCCTATTCAGTGAGGGTTTGATCTGTTGTTGGCATTTCTTATTAACATCCGCATGGTTTTAGTTTAAGTGAGCACATGATCCATCTTATAGGTATCCAAGATATTCGTCCATTCTCTTAAGGTGTTTTGCAATTTTTCTGGTATAACAGAAGAAGGCATTCTCACTGGGGATACTATTTTATGGATATTAATGTTACTGAGAGGAGAGAAGAAATGTGGCGGATCCAAGACAAGTTTCCATACCACAACTAGATAGAGGGGCAAATGCTTCGTTTCTTTTTATTCTTCTTGAAAGCGCAGATTTTTCTGCGTAGTTGCTGTGGAGAAACTGGAGTATGATTGCAAGATCTATGACTTTTGTATTTGTTTGGTCCATAAAAGTTTTGGACAATTTTCTCAAGCATATGGCTGAAGTGTAGATTACAGTATTTATATTCTGGAAATCTGTTGAGTCTAGATGATTATATTGCTCATCGAACCTACCATGTATTCTGATTTGGGTATCCAGAAACGGAAACAGGAAGGTAATATCGTTTCCATCCTTTTTGTTTGATACCTCTTATACGGTTATACCTGTTAACTGGCATCCATTTACTCACTTTTTTAAGGCTGCAAGTTGACTATCTCTGGATATCCAACTAATTTACGCCTTCTGGATATTTGGAGGCTTTATCAGTGTATGGAACTTGGATAATTTCGTCTGTGCTCCGCCCATGTTCACACACATTAGCATCTACTTTGCTTGAGCTGGTGAACATTGTATTTCTAATTTCTCCATATTTTTAGTTGTCAAAATAACAAGGTTAAAGACTGCGTATTAACCTATTAACAAGGGATTATTGATTTCGGGAGTTAGGAAAGTTTGAAGAAGACTGCGTATTAACCTATTAACTAGGGATTATTGATTTCAGGAGTGAAGAAAGTTTGAAGATTACTGTTTTGTTGTGTGATTAGTGCTGTTTGAACTCTTTGCATGGCATGGTGTAGTATGCATGCATTATTAAATTTCTGGTTTTGGAGCTCTGTTGGAATTGGATAACATGCATTATTGGTGCATGGGTACTAGGAGTAGCATCGGGGTGGCTTTTACCTTGCTTCGAGGTAATTTCTTCTTTGAGATGCCTTACTGTGTTTATACAAACATTTAGAGTTGGTCTCTGCAAAACCCTGGAGCACTTCATAATTCTGGGTTGAGTGTTAACCTATTAACTAGGGATATTTGATTTTGGAAAAGTACAGTATGAAGAGTGCGATTTTATTGCATTACAAATTTGGTTTGATGATGGAGATAGTTTGACGAGTGCTTGTCTCTTTACATGACAAGTTTGGTGTAGTGTGAATGCATTATTTTATTTCCAGTTTTAGACTCTATTGGATTTGGAATACATGCATTATTGGTGTCATACAGCTCTTGATTGGAAACTTATCAAACTCCAAGGTGAGGTGGCTATCTGTGGTGTGATTATATGGGTCTGAGTTGAGAATCAGAAATTCCAAGTCAGGGGAACTATTAGGAGCATAAAACTGAGGAAGTACAGCATATGATTGGTGGTGCATTGAAGAGGGGCAATAGGTGAAAGGAGTGGGGCCATTTGAGAAGAATAGCCTGGTGCTGCAGTTACTGCATTTCTTCACCTATGCCTGGTCTGATTGATTGAACTCTGTAGGATGTTTGTGGGATGCAGACATAGATTACATGGGCTTCTAAAAAAGAAGTGAAAATCTTGGCTCGGCTTTTTGTTTGTTTGTTTGTTTGTTTGTTTGTTTGCTGGTGAACATGTGTCATGAATGGAGTTTTGTATTTGAATGTCCTGTGAGGTTTTTGTTGAGCGGTATTGTGCGCTGTCCATTTAAGCAATAATGAGTTGGGAGTCCAGGGTTGGGCTGGGGTGGGTTCTAGTGGCGGCCGCCTCTTCAGTTCCTTGGATCGTCAATTTGCCTTTGGATTTTAGGTTTTTGCTGTAAAGACATATATTTTCCTCTCATTTCTAGAGCTGCACCAACTATTCTTAGTCCTGAGCTCCTGCTATATGGTGCCCCGGTCCCTGAAGTTCCATAGAATGATAATTTTTAACCCCTTGGTATAAGATATAAGATCCGTCACCAAGTCTAAGGGTAATATTTCACGAAGTAAATACATGCTCCCTTCGTCCCACAGAAAGAGTGACACTTTCTTTTTCTTTTTCCTATAAAATTTAAGCTACTGGCCTTTATATTTTTACAATTCTTTTCTTTGTTTTCGAAAACGATATTTATCTTACTTGTCATGCAAAAGACCCCTTCTTTTGTCCCAAAAAAATTGCCTTACATTGCCTTTTTGCTTGTTCCAAAAACCCTTGTCAAATCTCCATCTTTTTCCCATTTTTTTTCTTGAGTTTGAAAACATGGCGATTATCTAAAATGTCATGCAGAAAAATCTATAACTTCAGTTCTATTGAAAGGAAAGGAAATATAAAGGAGTAGTAAACATACGATATTGAAAAGTTTTGACTTTTCAAATGGGACTTTTTTTTTCTTTTTGGGGGGAAGGAGGAAGTATATGTCTCTAATGCAATTTAAATGTAATAACAAGAAGGAAAAGTACCGTAGTAAAAAGTTTGACTTTTCAAACATGACTCCTTTGGGATAGAGGGAGTACGTCATTATTTTGCAACGACTTATTTTGGTTTTGATTTTTTAGCTCAATGTTCCATCTATGGTGAATATAAACATGTTATCTGTCTTCAAGCCAAATGAGGGGGAAGTTTGTCACTTATCAAAAATTTAAAAAAAAAAAAAAAATGAGGGGGAAGTTTGTCTGCTTTGGATACTACTGATGGATAATTATTCGGCAGAAAAGATGTTCTTACTGCTGGTTTGGTCCTTCAGCCTAATGCTCTTACTGTTCTCTTTAGTTCTTCAATTTAATGATAGAATGTTTTTCTTTCGAACAGAGGAGGAAGATGATTATTATTGGGGATGAGCTGATGTATCGTTGATTGTAGGGCCAAAAATCTTAGTGTTCCTTTATTGGTTTTACATATATGTGCTCCAACGAAGGGAAGGTAAAAGTGTCAAATTACTCTTATCAATTGTCTTCATGGTTTATTTTACCTGTCATTTTTCTGAAGACATCTCGAGTAATTGACATTTTAATGTGTAGCAGTCTATAACGCTCAGATCATGCGAACTGTGAGATACTGCTTTCATGTTAAGAGTGGTTCCCGCAAGGAAGAAGATTGATGGATGCATAAAATCAGATAAACATTGTTAGGTATGGGATTAGTTACATAAATATCCTACTATTAGGGGAAAGATAGCACACTTACAACTTATCACTTTGGGCAGAAATGACGTTGTGGCTAACCGATAGTAATTTAAAATTCCGTCTATGGTATTTATGATATTACCACCTCCAGCCATAGATGGGTTCCACTTTTGGCAAAAGCAGTAATTGCAGTGAGTTGATGGAGGTAGACATAATATTTCTTTTTTGGTAGACTTTTTAATATAAATTGGAGGATTGAATTTTATGGAAAACTTAATTTTTTTCATATTTTCTTTCGAAAACAAGAATCACATGTCAATATACATCATCAATATGAAAGAAGATTCCTTTCACTTTATCTCTCAGTCTCTTCACTATATTGCAAGTATATTTTCCCCTTGATATAAAAGCTCCTTTTGACAACACATTATTGTAAAAGTTGAGCAATAGAACCGTATGAATACTAGAATGCAAAAGAACAAGAAATCTGGACTGTAACGAATAAGGATACAGAAGGGTGTTCTATGAAAGCAACATGAAAAATTGCTCAAATACCTGTGCGCGAGGTTTATTTTCTTTCCTTTTCTGACTGGAGAAGAAAGATGATTATTACTGGGGATGAGTTGATGTATTGTTGATTATAGGGCCAGAGTGTTAGTGTTCCTTTATCGGTTTAACATTTATGTGCTCCAATGAGTGGAAGGAAATTGCTCTCGCTCGTGTTCTTGGTTTATTCTACGTCTTGTTTTTTTCTGAAGACATCTCAAGTATTGACATTTTAATGTGTGACAGCATATTATACTCAGGTCATGCGAACTGTGAGATACTGCGTTCCTGTGAGAGTGGTTCCGGCAAGGAAGAAGATTGAGGAATGCATGGAATCAGATAAGCATTATTTGCTATGTTTTTAGTTACAAAAGTATTCTATTATTAGGGAAAAGAGAATACGCTTCTAGCTTACTTTTTGGGCGAAATGAGGCTGTGGCTAGTAATTTGAATTTCCCTTATGGTATTTATGATATTACTACATCCAGCTGTAGATGGGTGCCACTTTTGGGAAAATCACTAAATGCAATGAAGTTAATTTTTAGCTTAAATGGAACACTCATTAATGATGGAATACAACCTAAATGGAACAAATTAAGGATGGAGATAAACTTATTATTGTTTTTTATGGTAGAGCTTTTAATAATAATTTGGGAGATTGGAATTTATTATTAATTAATTTTTTTTTGCTTATATTTACTTCAAAAAAACATGAATCACATGTCAATATACATGATCACTATCAAAGAAGATTCCTTCCGCTATATATCTCTTGCTGTCTTAAAAAAAATGCAATTTTCTTTCCGCCTTGATATAAAAGTTCCTATTGCCAGAAAACTAGTTTAGCAGCTGAGCAATGAAACTGTTCGAATACTAAATGCAAATCAATAAGAAATCTAGACTATAATAATAAGGATACAAGAAAAGAGTCGTGTAACAGCAACAAGAAGAATTGTACAAATATCTGTGAGTGAGGCCTATTGGGCCGTGTTATTAACACTCTAGCTTAACCCATTGATGGTAGAGGCGAAATTTCATCCTAGGAATCTAGGTTAATTGAATTTGCCGCTCCAGGTATTATTTCTGGACCGTCCTTATTTGAGCCTGAGTAAACTAAAACAGCAAAGAAGGAAAGTTGGTTTGTAAGAGACGTGTAACATAGTTATTAATGGATAGGAGCAAGAGGTACTTTTTCATGCCGAGAGGCGAGGCGAGAGAAAGGTTAAAAAGGTGACACTTGAGGAAAGTAAATTTGAAATATATATGTATATGTATATGCTCAGTCAAATCTCAGAAGCATGTTATTATGAATGAGAAGTGGGGAAATAGTGGGAACTGTTACAATTGGCCATGACATTTAAATAATTAACTTAAATTAAGCAATATAATTCTTAGTATCGATTAGTACACACCTAGTAATTTACTTTCCTACTCTAAGTTAGTTTGCTTACTAGACTAGAAATCAGCCATAGATTAAAGCAAGATCATATAGATCATCCCCAATTGGCCAATCACTCCATGGTCAATGATTACGGTATGTGAAGATGTGTAAATATTGTGAAGTATAGAAATAATCAGGTAAGTGCTGGTTTCTTCCTCTCTTTCTCTCTTCCTCTCTTTCATATATTCCACTCAGCCCAAGATCAGTAACCATACGTAGAAAATGAGGTATGTGAAGATGTGTAAATATTGTGAAGTATAGAAATAATCAGGTAAGTGCTGGTTTCTTCCTCTCTTTCTCTCTTCCTCTCTTTCATATATTCCACTCAGCCCGAGATCAGTAACCATACGTAGAAAATGAGACTACAGGCGACTTGGAGTAGGCCATCCTTTCTCTGTCGCCGGAAACAGCCCTATGTGCTTCTCGCGCTGGTGAGCTAGCCAGAATTCTGTCATCGAACCTCCGCAGATAATTTGCCGGTGTGTTTTCAGTCCATTAGTGGAGTTAGCTGTCTGTTTTGCGAGGGATCGAGGTGCTTTTTTTGGTCAGCTTCTTGCCTGAAGTCGCCTATTCGCACCTCACGCGTCTGGCAACTCGCATCTTCCTCCTCGCCTTAGTTGTCAAGAGGCGACAAATCCTAGTTGAAGTCGCCTATTGCTTGAGGGAGGCAAGGCGTTTGCCTTGAATAACTATGTGCGTAACTGCTACAATAAGTCGTTATTGTCTTCCTACGTACCTAATGATCAATAATGGCTCCAATATAAAACCCAAGTTCTCAGTACGATCTCCTCCATGGATATGTCTATAGGAAGATGATGAACGCTTCTAATCAAGTTGCCCAAGTTAAAACTCAATTTCTTATGTTATACATGAATGTGAAAATGTAAGCTCCCAAATATTGTAGTTTGAGCCAAGTGGGTTACAAAAGATACAACCTTATCTTGCCCAACAACCACCACATGTGGAAAAAGTTGAAATTTATTTCAAAATGTCATGTCATTTATAGTTATATTTTGGCCAAAATACGAAAAACCCCCCAAAGTATACACCAAATCCCAAAGTCCCCACCAGCCTAAAGTTTGCCCCATAACCTCAAGTGATTTGCCAATTTTTTCAATTAGCCCCCTCGCTGTGATAGCCGTTAAAAAGTTAATGTTTTCACATGTGTCTTGCGCGTGGCGGGGGCAATTAGGTAATTTTCTCATATATACAGAACAACACTAAATAGAGGGGGTCAAAGTGTCAAAAAAGAAATTACTTATTACTTATTTTCTTTTAAAAAACAACTTCATCATCCCCGACCAAGCCATTGCCCGCGCCAAACAAGCCATGGAATGCGATCAACTAGCCCTAGTTCTTTACACATATTAAACCCTTTATAAAATGCACAAATATTCCCCAAATTTCCTTCGGGAACAATTACCCAGTCGGGAACTTCCCAATCAAACTGCTGCAAAATCTCAATAGCAGCTGTTTTTTGCCCTTTAATTCCAACCAACAGTAGACGGAATACGTGCTGAACTAACTGAGCAATTGAAATCTGATTCCCAGGTAAAAACACAATAGACAGAATACGAGATAGTGTAGCAGAGGTATCGCCGAGCCAACCCCGACGACCGGACGGTTCATCTTTCGCAACCGGTTCACCTGTTCACCTGGCTAACCAAGACAATCATCCCCAAATCTTTAAAACTACCGGTATGACTAATCCCACAATGTTTAACCCAGAGTTCATTCATACCCAGGAACTGTTTGCCATAATGCTCAGCCCAATACAGGTTAGAGTTACCTTTAAAAGCGCTCACAATGTCATCGCTATCGATCTCAGGAAGGACCACTCTTTCTTAGACCGAACACCGGAGCCGTAGGGCCATATGGTCTTGCTGATGCGGGAGTCGAAGAGGTTCTTCCAGTACTGGCCATCGTACTTCTTGTGGACGTCCATGTCCTGCTGGACGTCGAGGAGGCCGCCGAATTGGGATCTATAAATGATCTCATCGAGAGAGTACGGCACGGGCAATGGCTTGGTCGGGTATGACAAAGACAACGATCTCGATCTCATCTTATTCTTGTTTTCTAAAAGAAAATAAGTAATTTTTATTAACACTTTGACCCCCTCTATTTAGTGTTGTTCTGTATATATGAGGAAATTACCTAATTGCCCTTGCCACGTGCAAGACACATGTGAAAAACGTTAACTTTCTAATGGTCATCACAGCTAGGGGGCTAACTGGGAAAATTGGCAACATTATTGGGGTTATGGGGCAAACCTTAGGCTGAGGGACTTTGGGATTTGGTGTATACTTTGGAGGTTTTTCGTATTTTGGCCATATATTTTCAATTTCAAATGCAGAGTTCCAATTTCAAAGTTTGAAATCTTAAAATCCAAACAGTCGCCCATAAGATTTAAAACTCCTAAACACAAAATAATGACTAGAATAATACATATAGTGATATTTACTGGGCAACCTTATATCGTGTAATGAGTGCATGAGTCTTCCGGAGTTGAGGCTTGCACACTTGGCATTGGCAATGTCATTTCGGGGAGCCATAATGGACTAGACCTTAAATCAAGTCCCTTTACCAAACTTCACATTGTCACGCAGAAGATGACTATGTTCAAAGGGGTTTGTGATAATTCATGGGAATGCCGCATGCGCATATTTATTCTTACGAGTCTTTAAGGGGCAGGCCTATCCCCATGGTAGTGGCCTCATGACGACTCTCATTTAGGGGAGTATTCAAAGTGCTAGTGTGACAAGTACCTCACTAAAGGATTACGGCCTTCGAACAATATGCGTAAGACCCCTCCTGAATGTCAATTAAAGCACCATCACGATAGCAATGTCTCTTGTAAATAAAGTATTACTTTTTCCGTGAGCCACACTCTAGGCTGTTCCTACTCATTAAACCTTTTTTCATGGGATTGCCGGTCACAAAGGTTACTTCCGTGGGATCGTTGATCACAAAGGTTACTTCTGCTAGTGACTACGTCTGTGTTAAGAACCACCCCCCTTTGATGCTTCGCATACATCCTTTTTTTGGAGACCTTTTGTGATATTATTAGCTAGATTTTTCTCAAATTGCACAATTGACTACTTTGTTAGGATTTTTTTTCCCACCATACTGTATCATTGTTATGCTATATTGGTGAATTTTTTGAACTATGGGAAGAATCAGGCTGATAATTTGATGAATGTTGTCCCTGAGAAGGGGGTGTTAATGAATCGTCGAGATCCCATGAAGAAGGTTTAATGGGTGGAAACAACTTGTAGGAGTCTGACTCGTGATAAAAGCAGTACCTCACTTAGAGGATAATGGTCTCCCCCTGTGATAGAGCTTTTAGAGGATGATGGTTTCCTCCCCATGATAGTGCTTTAGTGTGACATTTTGGGGTTTACCTCTTAATGAGCTCGAGGAAGTAATTCTTCTTAGAGGTACATGTCACAAGTACCCTTCAATAGCTCACCTAAGCGAGAGTTGTGGTGAGGCTGTGACTGGAGAGGGGGTTGGGCTGACCTCTAAAGACTCATGAGAATCAAGACCGGAGTCATCAATTGGGCTACCCGCTTGGACATAGTCCAATACCTAAATTCGTGTGTGTTACTACATGAAGTTTGGTAAAGGCCTAGTCCATTATGTCCCTCACAAAAACTGCAAACTCTAAACCGCAACTTAGGCGCAACTTCAAAAGACTCCTGCAACCATTGGATAGAATTAGGTCGCCCCGCCATTGTTACTTTATGTTTTACTTGTGTCATTATTTTGTGTTCTGAAGTTCTAAATATTGTGGGGATCCTTGGGATTTTAAGATTTCACCTTCCAAAATAAGTACTGCTAAGTTACATTTGAAATTGATGATATAATGATGTGATATAATTTTAAGATCCCGCATGTGATTGTTGTTGGGAGAGATACTACTTTTGTAACCTACTATGCTCCAACTACAACATTTAGGTGTTAATGAATCGTCGAGATCCCATGAAGAAGGTTTAATGGGTGGAAACAACTTGTAGGAGTCTGACTCGTGATAAAAGCAGTACCTCACTTAGAGGATAATGGTCTCCCCCTGTGATAGAGCTTTTAGAGGATGATGGTTTCCTCCCCATGATAGTGCTTTAGTGTGACATTTTGGGGTTTACCTCTTAATGAGCTCGAGGAAGTAATTCTTCTTAGAGGTACATGTCACAAGTACCCTTCAATAGCTCACCTAAGCGAGAGTTGTGGTGAGGCTGTGACTGGAGAGGGGGTTGGGCTGACCTCTAAAGACTCATGAGAATCAAGACCGGAGTCATCAATTGCGCTACCCGCTTGGACATAGTCCAATACCTAAATTCGTGTGTGTTGCTACATGAAGTTTGGTAAAGGCCTAGTCCATTATGTCCCTCACAAAAACTGCAAACTCTAAACCGCAACTTAGGCGCAACTTCAAAAGACTCCTGCAACCATTGGATAGAATTAGGTCGCCCCGCCATTGTTACTTTATGTTTTACTTGTGTCATTATTTTGTGTTCTGAAGTTCTAAATATTGTGGGGATCCTAGGGATTTTAAGATTTCACCTTCCAAATTAAGTACTGCTAAGTTACATTTGAAATTGATGATATAATGATGTGATATAATTTTAAGATCCCACATGTGATTGTTGTTGGGAGAGAGACTACTTTTGTAACCTACTATGCTCCAACTACAACATTTAGGGGTCGTAATTTCTGACAATCTAATATGACATAACACACTTACTCTCCTCTCAAAAATCTCTTTACTCCTGCTTCCTACATTTCAAAAAATTTGAGTTTTATCTTAGGCAACACGATGGACTTGTTCAGACACGCCCATAGAGGAGATTCTGCTGAGAGCCTTGGGTATTATATTGGAGCCTGCGGCGATAATGACTTTAGGACAGTGGTTATACGCGACTCTCACAGGCCAAAATTTGCCATTTTAATTTTGTATTGTGTCTATCATCATAGTCTAGGTTTCTTGTTCTTATGCCATACTCTTTATTGTCCAACTTTTATTATATTTTCAAAGGAGTTTTTATAACAAATGATGTTAACGGTTCTTTTGTTGTAAAATTCACTTTGAGTCCTTCACATTCACTTAGTAATTTTTTTTTTAGTTTTAAGCAGTAATATATACGTCCTGAAATAATTTATAACCACGTTCTCGTGTTGTTAATATGACCACTTGACTTGCCTAATAACACACACACACACCACTCACCCACCCACACATACATATCCGTCCATATGTATGTTGATTATTGAGTAATAGCCATTACCAACCATTTGAACTCATAATGGCTGTGATTGAGAATTTACGCAAGTGACATGGTTGGCACAATAGAAAGTTGATGGAGGACTTTGTATTCATTGGGACGGGGATTGCTGTCCCAACTGTAAAGTCTTCGTTTTCGTACCTAGGTATGGATGCGGATGAGAGAGGCGTGTATCACTTCTGGAACCTGGTATGAGTTGGGGTAGCTTTGTTTTGCAGGCAAGAGACCTCTCTTTGTTTTCTCTTTGATGGAACTGCTTTCCTAGCTTTCAGGCATGAGAATTCCCTGCACTTCCATATTTGCTTTTCTTTTTATGGTATGGATACTCTGGATGTGATTGCTTTATGTGACCTCCTCGCCACTTTCTTTTATTTTTGGATTTTTCCGGTCATCCTTCTACAATCATAGTTCCTGTCACCCTCTTATCACCATTTCAAGAGCTACATGCCATCTAAGGTGATTTTCCTTGTCTTTACTTCAAAACTGGCTTCAAATCAAACTGCTTGTAGGCCTGGGGGACTGTAAAGTCTCATCTTCCAAAGTTTGTTTATTTCCTGTCTGTGTAGTCTCTGATGAGTTGTACTTCCATCTTTTCCTGTATAGATGTTTGCTTTGGGACCTGTGGTTGTGCGTGCGAGTAGTTGCGTGTGTTTTTGGTTGAGTGTCTACTTGCGTAGTTTCATAATTTTGGCAGTGTTAGTGATGGAAGTTTCTTTGGAGATTAGCCTCTTTGTAGGTTTATTTGATCTTTAATTCAATTCCAGACTCTTTTGAGACCAGTATGTTTTTTATTCCTTGTTGTTGAAGAACATGGTAACTATTTTTCGCAGCTCTGCAGGCCTCAGCTGCGGGGGATATTTACATAAAGGTTTTTCTCTATATATTGTGAGAAATTGGAGGACCGTTCTCCACGGGTTGGTCCTTCGTGGACAATTGCTTTCAAAAGTTCTATGATATGGATGATTTCTTGCAATGTCCCTGTATATTTTCTCTTTCTACAGTAGAACTCCTATTTCAATCACAAAAAGGAATCCACCTACACAGTACATTCATTTATCCTGAATCGAGTCGATAAGCTCGGCGGCAGCGGGAAAGCATTGGTGTTGAATTGCCATCTATCACTGAATAAAGTACTGCTTTACGTATTGAGAAGCAAATGCAGTAAAATGCGTGTACGGGTGTTGTCCCTTAGAATTTGTAGGCTGGATATAATGGATGCATTTCTCAGGCATGATTTCGTGTGCTTGTTATTTTATTAAATCTACCTGGTTGAAGCTTGGTTAGTCATGCTAATTTTGATGGGTGCCTTGTAACCGAAAAGGATTTACTAGGATCTATCGTATTTTGATGAGTGGTTCTCGTGTTCTCTTATTCCCATCTTCATGAAAGGCATGTTCTAACAATGGATAGGCTCAGCTCCATGTAGGTAGCCAAAGTTCGATTGACCAATCGACATGTTGGTCATGGTGGAAATGACATATATCTGGTTTCTTTTTAATATACTTCATTGTGTATTTGTTGTTTTCATGGGATATATCATACGTTGAATCATGCACCTCGGTCTTCAGATCTTGGGGTTTTCTGTGATGTATTTGAACTGGTCATGCTTCTTTGTTCGTTCGTGTACATATTACCGTAAAAGTATGTATGCTCTGTGCTGGTTGACTTTGGATTTTGCCTTCAGGTAAGATTTTCTCAATGGTAAAGGTAGCAGGGCTTTACTTTTGATAAACAGTAGCATGTTTTGGTCTGTTTGTGCAAATTAAGGAGTGCAAGGGGGAAGCTCTTGTAACTGCTCTTCATCATTTTTGGGTTGTTATCTTTCTCCGCCTCTTTTCTTCTCCCACTTTGATGCTCATGAAAGAAAAAAATCTGAATAGATAGGAATGCTTTATGATATTTTGTGTTGATTGGATATAGATTTCTGAAGTACCCTGTAAAATTTGCATTAATGGTATTGTTTTTTTAGACCAGGGTGGGTATAGTTGATCAATAGGATTTTCAGACAGCTGATTGCGTTTACTCACCTGACCTGACTGTTCTGAAGCCTAGGTCCCCCTTCCCCCAGATTTATTGGTATTATCACATGCTATCTTGAGTACAGTAGCTCTAATATACAATTAAAATGAGTGGGGAAGTTGGTGATTTCTTTGGTTGCGAGATGAAAAAGAAATATAAAGAAAGCAAATTCTGTTGGTCTTCCTTGTTCTCCTCTTCAACAGAGAGGTCAGCAAGCTTGTCACTATCTTTACAATTCAAGAATATCCTGGTTATCATAACTGTATCGAGACTGTAATTTGTCTTAGAAGGAGACTCCTTATTTTTCTTTTATGGATGAAATATTATTACCTAGTTGTAAACTTTATACATTTCCTTTTTACGTAATTTTTGTTGCTTATAGTAATTCCATCATACCCAACAATAACTCATTTTCTTGAGATGTGCATTTTTCCTCTCTCTTTTAACTTCTTAATTTACTCTTTCTTGTTAAGGCTTTGATCTACAGTGTCGAAGCTTTTAGACGAGCTGCTTATTCAACATGGTAATAAAGGTTAAGCTTTTAGATGAGTTTGTTACTTACCATGGTATCGTTGTTCTTGTAACGCAAGGTCTTGGATTCAAGTAATCTTACTTGCATTTGTCTCCTTGGTTATTGTTAACGTCTGTGTGGTTTGTGATGCACCAAGTGACGCAGGTTGGTTTATCTCTCCATGTGTGAGCAGCGGTTACATGTGACGGTGAGTATTAAAGCTTGTTGGGTTCTCTGTTTCAAGAAAATAACAGCTTAAGATTTTAGCTGAGTTACTTCGCATTTCCGTAATTACATCTTCTTTTCGATTGGACTATTTCTGATGGACGTTGGAAGTGATTGCTCTATTAGCTGCTGTGTGTTCATGTGACTATGAATTTGATGTGGAATTTCATGTGGCTGGATAACTATATGATAATTTTTTACTTCAGATTTTGCAGTTTCAGACTATCTCTATGAATGAAAAGGTTTGTCTGAACTCGTATAAGTTTGGTGTTTTCATATGTGCTTCTAATAGGTTGATGATTTTTTAATCAAGGCTTGTTTATTTTGTTCATTCTTTCTTTTAGTTGTTATCTTCTCTGTACTTTTTTGAAAAGGAAATTTTTAGAAAGAATTCTTTTTCTTTGTATGTTTCTTAATGGTTACAAGGGTAAATTATGAGGTTCAGTAGTTACTTGAACTCTTTTAACAACTGAGACAACTTCTAGCTTAGAACTTTTAATGAATTTGCAACGACTTGGTTATCTCATACTAACATTTATTTATTTACTGCAAGTTATCTTTTGTATGGATTACTTGAATATGCATATGGTGTTTCTGATGTGTTCTATACAAACTGTAACTAGTCTCACAGCTCAATTGGTATTGCAGAGAAGCACGAGGGTTCCAAGATCAGTGCGTCGAGTCTGGTAGTTGATCTCGTCAAACATCCTATCTCATCGGTAATACCTGATTGATCCTGTCTTGAACCTAGATTTATCACTCGTCTTCTGAGTTCACCACATCATATTTCCTTATTAAAATAATAGAGCATTTTAAGCTGTTGAACGTGTTCATTGGTGCCAATTGCCATGATACTAGAAGATGGAGATTCTTAATTAAGTCTATTGCAAGCTTGGGGTCTGAGTTGACAAATATCTTTGGCTACCTCCTACTCCTCGGAGGCGAAAAGATCATCCCAACGTCATTTTGGCTGTTCACCCCTCTTTTAGGTGTGACTAAGTGAAGAAGGATTGCTTGATTACACAATGGCCCCACAATAGATGAGAAAAGAATTGTAAGTGACTCGCTATACTAGGGAAGGTACTAGCAATTGCCACGAAACCTGAGAGAGATTGGCGTCTTCAAGAAGAATAATGGTGCTACTCTGTCGAGTTCAGTGACTTATTTGTTAGTTGTATGAGAGTGGCGACAGAATGTTTAGGGATGAATACTGGTCCATCTTATTTGTTCTTGTGACTCCTCGAAATGCTGTCTTATGGAACGTTATCTCTCCGCGAGCCCGTAAGAGATGTTGAAAAATGAAGTGGTGTTGTTGATCATTGTCAATTTCATTTCACAGCTCTCAGAACTTCATACAAAGCTCCACGATATTGATCATGATTTCTAATCTGAGGTACTACTTAGTGTTCTCTGCTGTGACTTACTCGGAAAGTATTTGGGGCAAGAGCAAGATGCCAACTCGTATCAAGACTCCACAAAATACTTGTATTGATGGAATTTGTTTGAGCAAGTGTTGGTTTCAGATGCAGAAAAACACAAGCTAAAAGATTAGTACTTATTTATGTGGTTGGCTGGACTTTTCAGTGCACACTTATTCTCTGTCATCTGTTATCATAGAATAGAATGACTTAAACATGCGGTTTCCATGGTACACGTTACAGATTGCAAATGAATGTTCACCACAGAGACAAAGATCCCAGCGGAAACACGTTGGGATGGAGTGGGCCTACGCTTCTCCAGTTTCCCTGGTGCTGCTGGACTTGGCATTGATCTTTCGTTGAATAATTTGTGGCTTAGTATGCGGTGTGTAATTTACCCCATCCGAGGAGGAGGACACGGAAAAGGATTGATCGTTGCAAGTCATTTGTAGAATGTCAGTAGACCAATTTGTGTTTCATAGCCGAAGGTGCCATAGTGGGCTTGAAGAGCTCTCTGAGTGTAGTTGTGTAAAACGCAATAAAACTTGGGATATACTACTTTTTTTTTTTTTTTTTTTTATCCCGGCACGCGGGGCCAAAAATAAAGAAGAAATCTTAAGGTTATTTAAATCAGTTTATATATATACATTTTTTTATTTTTTCCAATTGCAACTCTTTTTAAGGAAAAAGGTAAATGAAATGGCACTTGGCTATGTTCCATCTAGATGATCAAGGATAAATGATCTAAGATAATTGATGGGTCACGGTCGAGTTGAAAGTTGTCTTATATTTATTTGTCTCAAAGGAAAGGGTATCTCTTGTTTCTTTTTCTTATTCATATTAGCAAGATTTAACGTGTGATGTATAAAGAATCATAATAAAAAAACTTACTTGTCTATATTTATCTCAAGGAGGATCTCTTCTTTCTTTTTCTTATTTCGTCAACAAGAATTGACATAAAAGAATCTTAAGAATCCATATCTTTTACGTCTAAAGGGATGGAACATAATGTAAGGAATGAGATTTACAGTCTAGAGGGAGATAGAACACAATGGAAGAATGATAGCTGTCGTTTTTGTGTTCTTGGCTATGGAAGAGACGTATATACACAGTTGGGTTCATATTGTCAGAGTATATTGATTGGTTCAGTCAAGGCGAAATGTTGGGCTATGACATCTTTCACTTATCGACTATAGAGTGCAAACACTTGCCAGGATAGAACCCATTTGCACTGCCCAGAGACATGGCTAGTAACTGAAAAAGAAGCTTAACCTAATCTGAGATATGCTTAAAGTCAGCGACCAAAGTAGTGCAACATCCAAGTTTCCTTTCGGGTTCAAGGCTCGTATCAATTTATTATTGGTCATAAATGGCATGAGAATGGATGAAATCCTAGAAATTCCATCTTGTGAAAATTGCAATTCTAACAACATTTTTAGACTGTGTACAACTATACTTGGTCAATGTCATATATAACGTAATCATGTTAACATACAGAAATACAATCAGCCTTTGAGAAGAATGGATCAATGGACAAAAAATATAGAGAGGCGCTAAACGCAGCCTCCCCCCCCCAAGCGAAATTATTAACTTGTCCAAAACAAAAAAGACATGCGCCTACACCATGCACATGTCCTCTTTGACATGCGCACACACTAGGGGCATGTTAAAGAGGACATGCACATGGTATAGGCGCATGTCCCTTCTTCTTTTTTTAAGTCATAGGTGCAATTTTTGCTAAAAAAACAAAAACAAAATGTAGGTTAGTCCTAAGGGGCTTGATTTGATCCGACATTCGTGTCCGCAGGTTGCGCTTGCACACGAGTTCACTGGTTCAAACCTCAAATCGAATCGAGATTGGCACCCCCTACAGGCGTGCGCGTGAGAGAAAGCCTCTATGCTATACAAGCTTACTCTATACAAGAAAGGAGCTTGTATATAAAGTAGCTTTGCTTTTGCTTTTTTTCAATGTAAGATAAATTCACTTATCAAACTTCAACCCACATACTTTAGGCATTAAAATTTTCATCATCCAAACATTATTTTGGGCGAATAAATATACGATTTCGATGTTCACACAGAGTAGAGCATATTTCCACAATAAAAAGACAATGACAAGTTAACAATTTAGCAGGGGGGACTGCGTTTAGCACATAGGGGGGCTGCGTTTAAAAAAAATATATTACCTCCGTCCTAAAATAATTAGTCATTTTAGTAATTTACACACAGATTGAGGAAGCTTTCAAAAAGACAATCGACCCTTATTTAAGTTTAATTATGTAGTAGCTAAGTTGTAGGAGTACTTTTTGTAGGAATAATTTTTCTCTTTTTTCTTACCAACCCTCTTTAATGAGAGTAATAAAGAAGTGCAAATTTGACAAAATATGTGTAAATATTTTTTAAAATTCTATAACTACAATTATTTTGGAACAAATATTTTTTACTAAAACGATAATTATATTGGGACGGAGATAATATTAGTAAGATGAAAGGTTATTTACTCTTTTCTCAAAAAAAAAAAAAAAAAGATTATTTACTTGTACACACACCATTCACACATTGTTAATCTTTGTGATTGTGTGGATGTCGCTGATTTTGGACCAAAATTCTGTAGGCCACTTGTACTGATTTCGGTTAACCACTTGTGAACACCTGACCGGCTGACCCTACGAGTACATGATCAATGCGACATCTCACCAGTGACATGGGAGCGAGTAGAGATTTGATACTATTCACTCCGTTCCTAAATTATTATTTTATTTAACTCGGGACATAAAATAAAAAAAAATAATTAATTTAATTATTAATATTAATATAATATATAGTTAAAAATCGCTATTCACACCCTTTTTTTATTAAGTACACTCTCTTTGATTATTACAAAAATAACATTATAAAACTTAATTTATTTGTCCTTATTCTTACTAAGTACACCCCCATCTATTTTTATTTAATTCCAACATCTCTAAGTATACCCCCTCAAAATAATATGCATACACCCCCTACATTCTTCTCACAATACACACATTCAAACATATTATTCTCACCCCTTCCAAGTTTCAAACCCCTCACTAAACCCTAAACCTCTAAATTCATCTACATTGTTGGAAAACACAACCATGGACCATAAAAAATTGAAGGGAACAAAAATTGTAAGTATTCTTATACCAAAATAGCTTAATTTTTTGCATTTTAAAAAGTACAGACGAATCGTCTGCGTTAGTATGTTCGGTCAGTAGTGACCGAACACACTAAGGAGTGTTTAGTCACTAATAGCCGAACAACTCCATGTATGTTATATCACTACTGAACACCCTTGGAGATGTTCGGTCAGTACTGACTGAACGCCTTTGGAGATGTTTGGTTAGTACTGAATGCCTTTGGAGATGTTCGGTCAGTACTGACTAAACGCCTTTGGAAATGTTTGGTTAGTACTGACTTAACACCTTTGGAGATGTTCGGTTGGTAATGACCAAACACCACCAAAGGTGTTCAACCAACCATGTCCGAACACTATAGGCCTAGATCACTTCGAAATTCAACCTAAAATGCAAAAAAAAATTTGACACAAACCACCAATTTTGAACTCAAATTGTAAAGAAAATCATAGCTAACTTAATTCTAAAAATGATTTAACATACAACTTTAAAAACTTGATAATATTTTTTGGTTTCAATTTATAGTTGTGTATGTGTGTGAAATTGAGGGGGGAGGGGTTGTAGGAGAGGGGGGGAAGAGGGGCATGTGTGTGTGTGTGTGGGTGGGGGAAGGAGGAAGGAGGCTTGGAGGAGGAAGGGGGGGGAAGGTGGTGGGTGGAGGGAGGGGTGAGGGTGGAAAGGAGTCTGTAGATGTGTGTGTGTGTTACAGGAGATGGGGAGAAGAGGGAGGGGGTAAAATAGAAAATTGAGGGGGGTGTACTTAGTATTTAGAGAGGTTTACAATTTAGGTAGGGGTGCACTTAAAAAATGGGTGTACTTAGTAATTTAGGGGGTGTAAATAGCAAATTTCTATATAATTTTTTTTAATGTCCATGTATACGTGGTCCATAACTAAAGTATGGGGAATAAAAAAAATGCAATAGCAAAGTACAAGGACATTTTTTATAGTTATGTTAAAGTAGAGGGATATTTGGTGTATTTTATTCATTTTATTATTATATATTAAATATTTGTGCAGTTTTAAAAAAATAATTTCATTTGACAAGTCAAAATTTTAAAATTGTATTTAAATTACATTATAAATATATCATTTTAAAAAAATTATTTAAAAAATATATATATTAAAGAAGAAAGTGAGATTATTATTTTGAGACGAAGTGATTGGTACATATTTTATTCCATGTCTTTAGCATTATAAATCAATCTCAGTTGATATATAGAATATTGTGTTTGGACCCCTCACAAAATTCTTGAGACCCGTTTTTAGATTTTATTCTTTTGCTCCCTCCGTTCTATCCAAAAAGTTTACGTTTGAAAATTTTATTTATTAAGGAGTAATGCTATGTATATCTAAAGAGTACCAAATTTTTTACACCAAATGATGTGTCAGCTGATGTGATGTATTAATTATAATTTTATTTTTTATTTTTTGTACCACATCAGCTGACATATTGTTTGGTGCAATAAATTTGGTACTCTTTAAGTACGCATAACATTACTCTTTATTAAGAGATATATTACACTACTGGAAAACCCGTCTTTACTGTCGGAGATTTCCGACAGTAATTTAAAAATTCCGACAGTAATGATGAATTTACTGTCGGAAACGTTCGACGCTTCCGACAAGAACGGCCGACGGTAATTTTCTCCGACGCATTCGACAGAATCGACAAGAATTATCGTCGGATTCGCCGACGAATAACCGTCGGACCTAATCCGACAAGAATTACCGTCGGAATGTCCGACAGAATTACGTGGAAAATCACCGTCGGAATATCCGACATCATTCCCGTCGGATATTCGACAAGAATCCACTAAGTGAATAGTGGCGAAATTACGTCGGAATATCCGACAAGAATTACCGTCTGACAATCCAACAAGAATTTTCTTTCTCCGACAAGAATTACCGTCGTATTATCCGACGCAATAAACCGGTAGAATAATATTTAATTTACCGTCGGAAGTTCCGACAGGAATTACTAATTAAAATAAAAAAAATAAAATTTAAAATTTTTAAATTTGTTTTTTTGCACCTGATATAACAATTATATATACACAAATCACACACACCACACTGCAATAAAACTAATTAACAACTAAAACATAAACTAAATTAAAATTAATATATATACAAATTAAAATATATTACAGACGAAAATAAATGTATCTACTGTGGAGGGTCTCTGTGGAGGGGGTCAAATAAAATACGCCTAGTAGGGCCGGCCCATAACCGCCGCCGCAGCCGCTTAGCCGCTCGCTCGCCGCGCATTCGCTCCTCCCGCTGCCGCACTGCGCTCCATCCGCTGTCGCGTCTGCCGCGCCCTCGCCGCTGCAAACGCCGCCGAGAGTCGCTTTCTCGAGCAGGCACGCCGTAGCCGATCGGTTCCGAGGACCTAAGACGTGGTCGCCGAGGAAGAAGTCGATCCACCTGGTCTAAACGCAGCGGCGCCGTGGTCACCAAAGCCGTAGAGGCGATCTCCCCTCTTCTTCCTTGACTCCGCAGTGACCGAATGGATGGAAAAACATTTATAGTTTTGGTGAAAAATTGTCCCTGTACCACGCTTACTATGAGGAAAAACATTTATAGTTTTGGTGAAAAATTGTCCCTGTACCACGCATACTGGATGGAGTTACTGTGTCACAGTTCCTTCTTGGACTATCCTGTCAAATGCTAGAGATTCAGATTCGGTTGTGGTATGCAGCTCTAAATTGGCTCACAAGTGTGTGTTTTAACTGATAGTTCTGCATATATGCTATTTAAATATTTTTGTAGTGACTTGCCTAGTTGTCTTTATCTGTTAGTGATTCCCTACAGTTAAATCTCTTGTTCCTTTTCTTTTCTTAGATAAAGGGCATGAATCACATAAAGTTTTATTAGGATATAAAATCGATGTGGGGACTTAATACCTGAACTTGGAGTACCTGAAGGTACAAGGAAGACTTAAGGCCTTACCTCAAAGAAATACATGTGCCAAAAGATAAGGCTAAACATACTAACTTTTGAAACTCTGAAAGCCAAATCTATCAAGAATAATATAATAGACTCTTCACCTAAAACGGAGGAAGTATCTTTTTTTTCTCCATTTTAGGGTTTTATATGTTTTCGTTAACAAGTGGTGGATAATTGGTTCAAGTGGAGCTATCTTAATCTTGGCAAAGTAAATTGTACGTACCGCACATCTAAGTGCCATTTGTTTCAAACTAATTTGAGGGCTAGAACAACTAGTGATGAAGCTTTAAAAAAGATGATCTATATATCATTACAATTATGATTCTTTTTTTCTTTTTTTTTTAAATTTTATTTTCTCTAGCATACATGGGAAGGATGAAATATCTCAATCAAATCTAAGAACCCACAGGCCAATACATTCTACTAACTATACATATTAACTTTGAAAATTTTGGTTATTAATAGGGCTGCTAAACGCTCGTTCGTTCCATGCTCGAATAAGCTCGAGCTCGAGTATAAATGAGTCCTTGAGCTTTAAGGTAGACTCGGTAGTGTAGTTAAGCTTGGCTCGTGCCCTCATAATCCTGGCCCGAGATCATCCATTTGGCTCGATTTGGGAGTACTCGGCTTGACTCGATTTATTTTTGAATATTTTTTTTTAATATTTATACATGTAAGAGTTTATTTGCCTTGTAGTATAAGTGGGATGTTTGCTTTTAACGATAAATCAAAAAAATAAATTTTGAGTCTAATTAATCAAAACTAATTCTTATGCTTTATGTGTCCGATGTGGTGTCTTTTTGAGTTATCTGGTTTGCCAGTGCGGAAGGTCAGGGAGTTCTATTTGTTGGATTAGTTGTTATGACAGATTAATTGTTAGCAGGAAAACAATGTGTTAATGTGTACTGTTAGATATTAAATCAAGTCTAATATAATTAGGATTGTTATTTATTAATTAATTGTCAAGTTCTATTGTGTCTCCTAATTAATTTAGGAATATGTTTGTCAAATAAGACTTTCCTATTATGAATAAGATTTATTTAGAGTTATTATAAATAGATGGGTTGAGGAGCCTTATTGTAAGAAGAGGTTAAAAATTTATTGAGTGAGAGGTTGGCTGTGTGATGTGTGATAGTGAGTCTTTCATATTATATTTTATTGGTTGATTATATTACTGAGTGAGATTAATATTGATTATTGGTTATTCCGCTGTGTGGTGATTGTTGGGTTTTATGAATTATCTATTCTTACACGTTGGTATTGATATCGGAGTTCTTAATTAATTAGAGCAATTAAATTTTAAGTTGCTAACATTTGGTATCAGAGTTTATTAATTAATTAGGCAATTTTATATTGCCTACATTTGGTATCAGAGCTTATTGATTAATTAGGCAATTTTATATTGCCTACATGTACTTTTAGGTTTAATCTTTACTAGTTTCTCTTTTGACTCGAACTCTTCTCGGGCTCGACTCAAACTCATGGCTCATAGATAAGCTCGCAAGCAGCTCGTGAGCCAATAAATTTCTAGCACACTTAAGCCTACACATCTCCTCTGAAACTCAACTCGATCCCAAAAAAATCCTTAAACAAGCCGAGCTCAAACATACCAAGCTGGCAGCTCCACTAGATTACTAACCCTAGTTAGTAATAGCCAAGATTTATGTGGGACTGTTCTCCATTTATATTAGTATCTTCAAATCAATGGCAATTTCAGGATTTTGACTCGAGGGTTTACAAAATAAGTTATTGAAAAAATTTATACTACCTTCGTTACAAAGAAGAGGTGCGTATTGATTTTTTTTTTCTACACTAAAAATATTAAAGATCATGTGTTTTATAGTTTTTTGAAAAAAAATAAATCATTGTCAAAATTTCAATTGAAAAAAATCAACTTAACTAAAAGAAAGTCAAAGTACCTCTTTGATCACGCAAATTTGGATATGGTGACCACGTCGGATCCACGTGTAGCTAGTCTTCAAGTCAAAATGCCTCGGCTCTCTAAAGGCTTTTTGATTATGGCTTGATTCTTGGGCCTACAACTGTGTAACAATGATAAGAACAGTTAGGGATGTCGAGGGTTTGACCCGACTATTACCCTCCGGCGTGAGAATCAGTTTAGGGGTATTAAATGAGAAGGAAACTAGCGGACTGCTTTCTTTAATTATCAAGAAGCATGATCAATGTGTGTTGTAGGTAAGTGAGCAAGAGCAAGCTTTTAAGGACTTTATCTTCTTGAGAGTAAATGTTACCTTAGTCATAAATGGAAGTGGTTCCTGGTATTTATAGCCAGAGGTGGCGTGCGTAGTGAGACAAGTTGAGCCATCTGCTTGCTGAGAAATGAATGCACATTAAGGGGGGCCATGCTGCTGTCAGATTTAAGTTGACAAATAGAGACTTCCTTCTTGGGGAAATGGGAAGCTAATAAATATCGACAAAGCTTCACGCTAAAGGAATGTCTTCTTCCAATGAGAATGTCTGGATTCTGCTAGGTTAGGTACTGACAGGCAGTAAGCATTTAATGCTTTGGTGTCGATCTGTGCCGAGGTCGTGCCCTGCTCGCCCCAAAGCCGACCTTGTTGCTGGTGAAGACTGCGACGGGCGACCTTGTTTGCTCTGAGGCTTGTGCCTTCACCACCGACGAAGATCTCAAGACCCGCCTAAGTCGCAGCATAAAGTTTGATCAGGATTTAAATGCGTAGTCACCCCTACACCTGTACTCAGTACTCATTAAGGATGGCTGCATGCGTGTGCTGTGCCCGAGCCATTTGCATTACTCGGTTAATCCTCCCTGTCTCGTAATGAATGAGAGATTCTCACTCAACTCATGTGGTTATTGTTGGATCATGTCGAGGTCTGGCTTAGCCGACGACCTCAACCACGGGACCCAGGCCTCTACTATCAACGGGGATCTTTGGGGTCCATCGGAGGCTGACGTGGGGGACACGCGTTGTACGTATTCAGGAGGGTCCCGTCACTCTTATTTCAGTACGGAAGAAAATAAATATTTTACATACCAAAGTGTTCAATAACAATCAAATTGACTACAAATCAAGTTTTATTTATTTAATACATGACATGCTATACAATTTTTTTTTTCAAAGCCCTAGTCCAATTTCTCAATTTAGGGTTTGAATAATGTTTCATAATTAAATTAAGTGAAAAAAGTCAATAAAAAAAATTTAATTCTAGTTTTCAAACATTGATTTCAAATACTAAGATAAAAGAGAGGAAGATTTTTTTTTTTTTAAATTTAATTTGGCTTTATCCTCCAAATATTATCCTAAATCACAAGTATTCCCTCAAACTTAGATTATTACACCTAACCCTAAACAAGAAACTTAATATATATTGATAAATCGTACGTAAATCTCACTTTCTTAGCTCTAAGCTCTGGAAATCAATAATGATACTTTGAGAACAATAAGACAGCTTGTGTACTTTGAAACATAGGGGGCACGTCTTATTTTTTGAAGGGGTACAAATTACAACATTATGAAAATTATTAGAGCTAGAAGGTCATTTTTAAAAAGTTCAGGGGGTACACAACACCCCCTAGCTCTAATGTAAATCCTGCTCCGAATCATCTTTATTGGGGTATTAGTTATGCATTGCTCTATGCATACTTTCAACATAAATATCATATTGATAATGAAATTTGTGGTGCATCTTTTGATTTAAAATATAAATTCCAAGATTGACCAACAATTGAGACCATAATGAGCTAATGACACATCATTCAAAAAAACATAAGGTACATTTGTGGTTGTACCGTATAACATTTCAATGTGTTCTGTAAATCATTTCTATTGTTCTAGTATTATTCTATTGTTATTAAAGTTTCAATTGCTATTGGGTGACATTGACTCAAAGTAAAGAATGAAAGGGACTTGTTGAAAAATAAAAATCCCAAGTTAACCGTCACCACACAACTAATTTGTTCTATAGTTTCATTTGTTATTATTATTTTTTATTAGGTCGTAAGGTAATTTGTGGTCAGTTTACGTATAACTTAATTTAACTTATTATTTCGGACAAATTCAATGACGAACCTCTTACGCGCAACCTATATATTTAAAGATTATCGCTCAAATAGTGTACCTCTTACGTTCAACCTATGTAGTTAAAAATTATCTCTCAAATACAATATAAAATCATGCTAAATGGGGGAGGGAGAGGAGAGCGGAAAATAAACACCGTTAGTGATTTGCCGTTAAGTTGTCCATGTGCCTCCCAAGTGCATTTGACCAAGGAAAAAAATAGAATTTCCCTTACCCCTTTCATTGTTATCCCTTTCTGGTTCATTGGCGCGATAGTTGGCCATTATTTCCCACTCTCCTCTCCCTCCCCCATTTAAGCCCTAGTCACTGTCAGTTAAGGGAGATAAAGAAAGATAGAGGTCACATCTATGTCACTGTGGGAGACAGATAGTGATGAAGACATCCTAGACTGAGGCAAATCCAGGAAGAAGGTTTCTCACATGCTCAAGGAATAGGGTAGGTATTTATTGTCAAATATTTGTATTTGATCAACCCATTTTGATTTTGTAATTTTCATTGTTATAGGGTGTGAATTGCAGGTATTTCAGGTGGTTTGATCCACCCATGTGTATGAGATCGAAGGATATTATCCCTGGGCTGCTGTGAAGGTTAAGAACAGATGAGAGGAAAAATAACAGGGAGAAATTGCTGTGGTTTGCTCTTTTGCTTTCTTAGATTATATTCGCTACTGTGCTACTGTCTATATTTGGAGATGAAAGACATAAGAGTGTTACTGTGGATTCTTATCTTAAAATTGATGGGAATGTGAATTAGTTATGTATTAGGTTCTTATTAGTTATGTATTAGGTTGCTTAGCACTGTGCAAATGTTATAGCCCTTAATTTTTGGAAATTGTTGAATATACAATTCGTTGCAATAACAAATTTGTAAGGGTTTATGTAATCAATTTGTTGCAATAGCAACCTATTTTATGAAGAAGTGATCAAAATGGTTTGTAATTGTCCCTCCAATTAAACATAGCACTATGTTCCAATTGTAGGACACTTGGTTGTATTAGTGTTCGGTTCGAAACCTAACGGTTTGTTTAATATCCGCAAGTGCACGGGCTATTGCAATATAGCGAATGCAAGTACGAGTCGATCCCACAGAGACAGGGTTTACTTAGGAATTTGTTTTTGTCTTTAGGATTATGGAATAGATTGGGGGAGATTGAGATTGGTTTTGAAAATGGAAAGAAACATATATATGCAACAAATACTTTTAAATGAAACTTAATATGACGAAACATTCTCGGGATTGGAAATCATACACATAATTTGTTCATCAAATAGTCGTTGTCTTTGAGAATAAGGGTTTTCATAAAAATCAAGGATGATATGCTAGGCCTACACTACTTCGGGTTAAGACAATAGCGTTTGTATTCTTCACTAATTATGTCCTAACTGTTTGAGATTTCCGTTTATGGTACTCCCGCCCTGTCACAAACGGGCATTCCGGCTTATCTCTAGCTGACCATAATTAGTAAGAATCCATTAAGAACAATAGTCAACATATTTTCCATTCAAGGAACATCCCTAGGCCGTTGAACTACTTTCGTGATCAATGGAACCTAGTTTCTTTATATGGTTCCGTCAACCGAGATTCACCGCTAGGTCCTTCTCTCAATTGACTGAATCATACAAGTTGGACGTCTCCAAAATGTAAGTCATTTAGAGATCGATATAAAGAAATTGTTTTAGATGAAGATAAAGGACAAGACTTTCATATTTCAAGATGAACATTTTATGTATTGAGTTTCCAACCCCAAGAACAAGGGGGATTACTCACTAGCCATGTAAAATAAATAAGCAATAATATAAAGGATAGAGTAAGAGAGACTTATTGTGAAAATAGAAGATGAATGGCTGGAATAATAAATCGCTTTTATTGCTTGCTTTCCAAGGGGATCTTCAAGAACGAATATGAACTTCAATCCTCAAGGATTTTTGGGATTCAATACAATAAGTGTTTGTGTTTAATTTCTAACAATTTCTGATGAAAATTCTGTATATATTTCGTGTCTAATACTGAGTACAAGGGGTCTATTTATAATGGGGAGGAAACTCTTCAAGAAGGTGCCTCCAAAAGGTGCCTTTTAAATCTGCAGATGCAATTTGCACGGCCGAGTCAAGGAAGATGCACGGCCGTGCTCTTCTGGCGCCAATTTTGAATTTTGATTTTTGACATCTTGCACGGCCGCTCCACCATAAGCTGCACGGCCACTCATCCTTCAAGACACGGCTACTCTATGCTTTGAGACTAAAGATTGCCTGAAAAATGGCTTTGTGCACGGCCGCTCCCTTTTGGCTGCACGGCCGTGCCAGCTGATTTTTGGTTTTGTGAGTTTGATTTGTTTGTTGCTCTTCCATGCCTTTGCATCAAAAGTTATCTAGGCATTCTTTGATCATAAAAAGAGTCCAAAAACCTGTCTAAAACGTATAAAACATACCAAAAAGCGTGAAATCTAATAAATATAAAAAAAGGAACTAAAATGTATCTAAAATGAGATAAAAATGGTAATTTAGCTGTGTAAAAGTATATAAAAAGTAAGGATAAATGACTATATAATAGTCACTTATCAAACTCCCCCACACTTAAGCTCTTGCTTGTCCTCAAGCAAGTTTAGGAAAAAGAGGAAGAAAGAAAAGAAAAACAAGAATGATCCCTCAGAAATATAGTAGCAAGCCCTGATTGCCCTTTTTTGGATATTGCCTTTATCTTTCGAGTCATATTTTGCATATCCTTAGAATTTATTAGAAAGAAGCATTTAGGGGATATTTTAAAGAAATAACTTTTAAGACAATAACCTAATATAGCATATATAGAATTTGATCAAGTAAAGCATGCTAGAAGGATAAATCTTAGATCAAGCACTTGGTAAAAGAGAAGCTTTCACTCTTTAGAGTGATTTTTGAGAAGAATGAATCTATCACTTTAAAATGTACAAAGGGAAATATAAATACTTATTCACAAACTAGAAGTTTCCATAGAATTGTATTGCATTTTTGAATCACAAGGGCAAAAAAAATGGATGATGATAGTGGAAAAATCTCATCAAGGTATTAACAATTTTATCTTATTATTTGTACGTGTTATAAAAAGGCCTTAGTTATTTTTGATCCTTTCAAGTAGGAGGCATAGTGGCTGCGAACCCCATGTTTCTAATACTTAGATCAAGAATACTTTTTGGATATTACTCCCGTTTGGCAAGGAAGCATCGTCGCAGCGAACGCCGTGCCCCGAGTTACTTAGGAAGTAATAAGTTTCTTTTTGCCTTTTAAGATTTGGTGACTAAGTCACTCTTTTAGCAATAAGATAAAATGTTTTAACCTTGATTCGATTTAGTGGAAATGGAAAAGATGAGATTTTGATGAAGGGGTGTGATTCAAGGGTGCAGAACAAAATAGATGCTTCTAATAAGGGAATAAATATTAAATATAATTTAACGTGTACAATTTTTAAAGGAATATTTTCAAAAAATTTTCATAAGAATAACCAAGCGTATAAAATAAAAATTCCTTCTAATCAAATGCTTTTCCTTTGATAAAACCCTACATTTTGCTATATTAACTTATGAGGCTTTTAATTTATTTCCTAAAAATGTCCCTATATTGTTCTTTTTATTAATTTCTAAGTTTATAAAAAGTATGAGAGGAAAGACAAAGGCATTATTCTTGGGCAAATAGCAAGCATAAGAAATATGGATCATCATAGGGATTTTTTTTTTTTATATACTATACATGCATAAAATAAAAGTGCAACTAAGGAAAATTATACTAGAAAGCAAGAAAATCTACACTAAGAAAGCATGAAAATCTAAACTAAGAAAGCATGTAAAAAGAAAGATAGATATACCCCCTCACACTTGAAATGAACATTGTCCTCAATGTTTCAAGGAACAATGTCGATCTCGGGGGAGTAAAGAGAAGCTTACCGAGATTGGGTGGTGGGTTCGTTTAGTGTTATGAATGAAACTACTCCAATCGGATCTCCGGTCATGTAGTGCTTTAACCTTTGACCGTTTACCGTGAACTCTCCTTGTGCATCGTTTCCAATTTTAATGGCTCCGTATGGATATACTTCACGAACTTGATATGGGCCCGTCTATCTTGATTTTAACTTACCTGGAAAAAGCCTTAAACGAGAGTTAAAAAGTAGTACCATGTCTCCTTCTTTAAAATCCTTTTTGATGATATGAGCATCATGCTATTTCTTCGTTTTTTCCTTGTATAACTTGGCACTTTCGTATGCTTCATATCGGAGTTCCTCGAGCTCTTGTAACTGAAGTTTTCGCTTTTCACCGGCTTCTGCGAGGTCATAGTTTAGAGCTTTAATTGCCCAATAGGCTTTGTGTTCAAGCTCTACTGGTAAATGACATGGCTTCCCATACACCAAACGGAAAGGAGTTGTTCCGATGGGTGTTTTGAAAGCAGTTCGATAAGCCCACAAAGCATCGTTCAATTTTATTGACCAATCCTTTCTTGAGTTTATTACTGTTTTCTCCAAGATCCACTTTATTTCCCGGTTTGATATTTCCACTTGTCCGCTTGTTTGAGGATGATACCCGGTGCCCGTTTTATGATGGACTCCGTACTTTTTTAATAAAGCCTCGAATTGGCGGTGTGAAAAATGCGAACCGCCATCACTTATGATGACTTTTGGAACCCCAAATCTTGGAAAAATTGTATCCTTGAAAAGCTTCATGACGACTTTTGAGTCATTTGTTGGAGATGCTATGGCTTCTACCCACTTTGAGACGTAGTCCACTGCTACCAGGATATAGTTATTGTTGAAGGACGTTGGAAATGGTCCCATGAAATCGATGCCCCATACGTCGAAGATTTCAACCTCTAAAATATTAGTAAGAGGCATTTCATTTCTTCTCGAAATGTTGCCGGTTCTTTGGCAACGATCACAAGAAATAACGAAATGTCGAGAATCTTTGAAGAGTGTGGGCCAGAAGAAACCTGATTGAAGAACCTTGGCGGCGGTTTTGGCTATGCTTGCATGACCGCCATAAGGGGATGAATGACAATGATGAAGAATGTCATTGATCTCTTCATTGGGTACACACCGCCTAATGATCCCATCTGCGCAATGCTTAAAAAGGAGCGGATCTTCCCAAAAGTAATATTTAATTTCTGATAAGAATCTCTTCTTTTGTTGATAACTCATTTCTGGGGGAAGAATCTTACAAGCCAAATAATTAACAATGTCCGCAAACCAGGGGGTTTCGACATTGTTAATAGCAAGAAGATGATCGTCCGGAAATGAGTCATCAATCGGAAGGTCATTATTATTGGAAATTTCCAATTCCTTGGGAAGACGGGATAAATGATCTGCGACCAAATTTTCCGTACCCTTTTTATCACGGATTTCTAAATCAAACTCTTGGAGGAGAAGGACCCATCTTATCAATCTTGGCTTTGCATCCTTCTTTGCCAATAAGTATCTTATTGCTGCGTGATCCGTATATACGATTACTTTTGATCCCACCAAATATGACCGAAACTTATCCATAGCAAATACTACGGCCAATAGTTCTTTTTCTGTGGTGGCGTAATTCATTTGTGCTTCATCTAGTGTTCGGCTAGCATAGTATATAGCATGTGTTTTCTTGTCTTTCCGCTGTCCTAGAACAGCTCCAACTGCAAAATCACTTGCATCGCACATTATTTCGAAAGGGAGATCCCAATCTGGTGGTTGTATGATAGGAGCGGACACCAAAGCTTCCTTTAACCTGTTGAATGCTTCAAGACAAGAACTATCGAATACAAATGGAGCATCTTTCATTAGTAGATTAGTTAAAGGTTTAGAAATTTTTGAAAAATCCTTTATAAATCGCCGGTAAAAACCAGCGTGACCGAGAAAACTTCTTATTCCTTTAACATTAGTAGGCGGAGGTAATTTTTCAATAATCTCAATTTTCGCCTTATCTACTTCTATTCCCCTTTCGGACACCATATGTCCCAATACTATCCCGTCATTTACCATAAAGTGACATTTTTCCCAATTCAAAACGAGATTAACTTCTTCACAGCGTTGTAGGACTTTAGATAGATTTTTCAAACATTCGTCAAAAGAGTGTCCATAAACAGAGAAGTCATCCATAAAAACTTCCATTATATTTTCTATGTAATCGGAAAAAATGGACATCATACATCGCTGAAAAGTGGCGGGAGCATTACAAAGTCCGAAGGGCATTCTTCTATAAGCGAAGGTACCATAAGGACAAGTAAAAGTAGTTTTTTCCTGGTTGTCTGGGTGGATAGGGATTTGAAAGAATCCCGAATATCCGTCCAAATAGCAAAAATAGGAATGCTTGGCCAATCTTTCTAGCATTTGTTCTATAAAGGGAAGGGGAAAATGATCCTTTCGGGTGGCCTTATTTAATTTTCTATAGTCTATACACATGCGCCAACCCGTGATGTCTTTGTTGGGATTAATTCATCCTTATCATTTCGAATGACTGTCATTCCTCCCTTCTTAGGGACAACTTGCACGGGCTTACCCATTTGCTATCCGCAATTGGATAGATGATGCCCGCATCAAGTAATTTAAGGACTTCCTTTTAACTACTTCCTTCATGTTAGGATTGAGTCTTCTTTGATGCTCAACGGAGGGTTTATGATTTTCCTCTAAATCAATCCTATGCATGCAAATTTTTGGATGAATCCCTTTTAAGTCATCTATTGAATATCCTATGGCTTTTTGATGCAATCTAAGCTCATTTAATAACTTTTCGCTTCAAGAGGGCCTAGTTTAGCATTTATAATCACGGGATAAGTAGAGTTAGGTCCCGAAATTCATACCTTAGATTTGTAGGAAGAGGTTTTAACTCAACTTGAGGTGCCTTAATCTCCTCATTTTCCTTTTTGTTGGACGGCTCTGCTTTAGTCTCCAACTCTTCATAATCAGTGTTGCCACTAGACTTTGCTGCATGATTAGTATCCAAAAGCATAGTATAATATGCAATTTCATTATCGTCATCGTCATGCAAAGTTTTTTCCCAATCTATAAGACTTTTCTCTAGCGGGTCTTTGGATTGGGGACTTTCTAATTCCTTGCTAATGGATTCTAGTACGTTAATGCCTAAGCAAGGGTTCTCGAGATCGGGATTTTTCATAAATTTAGACAAGTTAAACTCTACTTTATCATTCCCTACATTTAAAGAGAGGTTACCATGTTTAACGTCTATAATTACCCCAGCTGTGGCAAGGAATGGTCTACCCAGAATTACAGGAATATGATTATCCTCTTCCATCTCAAGAACTACGAAGTCAACCGGGATGATTAATTTCCCGATTTGGCAAGGGACATCTTCCATAATACCCACTGGATATTTTATGGAGCGGTCCGCTAATTGTAGAGATATGGTTGTAGGTTTTAATTCCCCCACACCGACTCTTTTGCTAACTGAAAGTGGGATGAGGCTTACGCTAGCTCCAAGGTCTAGCATGGCATTATCTACATTAATTTTACCTATATTACAAGGAATAGAGAAAGTGCCGGGATCTTTTAATTTTGGAGGTAACCTTTTTGTAAACGGCACTTACCTCTTCCGTTAATGCAACACCTCATTTTCTTCTAGCTTCCTTTTGTTAGAAAGAATATCTTTTAGGAATTTAGCATAAGAAGGCATTTGTTGCAAAGCATCGGTAAAAGGTACATTAATGTAGATAGATTTTAAAACTTCCAAAAATTTTGCAAATTGTTTATCAAGCTTTGCCTTTACCAACCTTTGAGGGTAGGGTATTGGCGGATCAAAATTTCTAGTTATTTTAGGGGATTCTGTTCCTTTATCAACCTCATCATTAGTCTCAACCACAGATGGGTTTTGACTAGCACTTTCTTCAATGGGATTTTTATTATTATTCTTCTTAGGAAGACAATCAATAAGCTCTTTCCCGCTTCTAGTAACTATCGCCTTAGCATGTTCAGTTAGCATTTTGTTATGGGCGGCTAAGTTATCAAATCTATCATTTAATAACTTGAAACATTCCCTAAACTCAGTATTAGTCTTTTCTTGATCATTTTTGCTTTCAACTATAAAATCTATTAAGAGATCTAATTTTGATTTAGGGGGAGAAAAAGCATTTGAAGTAGTATTGAAATTTCCAAATGTGAATCCCGGATGTTGTGTAGATGTTTGCGGTTTTAGAACGTTGCTATTCTTATAGGAGAAGTTGGGGTGATTCCTCCATTCGGGATTGTATGTATTAGAATACACCCCCCCCCTTCTGTCCAAAAGAATTTACAAAGTTCACTTGATCATTAGAACTAATGTCAAGCAACTCGCAATTTTCCGTACTATGTGAGTTAGACCCACATAGTTCACATAACACATTTATATTAGCCACGGGATTGGCATTAAGATTTTCAAACTTTTTCAAAATCATGTCAACTTTAGAAGAGAGAAGAGTAACTGCATCAACATTATATTTACCGGGCGTACCTTGTTGTTGCTCCCTCTCATTTGACCATTGGTAATGGTTCAATGCAATATTCTCGATGAGGTCGTATGCCTCATCGACTCCCTTGTTCATCAATGCTCCTCCCGCAGCGGCATCAATGGTCTCTCTTGTCTTGAATATGAGACCGTTGTAGAAGGTGTGAACAATCAACCACTTTTCGAGCCCGTGGTGGGGGCACATCCTGAGAAGCTCTTTGAATCGCTCCCATGCATCATACAAAGTTTCACTATTCGTTTGACAGAAGTTAGTGATCTTTGTGCGGATTTGGGCCGTTTTGCTTGGTGGGAAAAAACGCCCAAGGAATGCTTCTTGAATTTGGTCCCATGTCGTCAATGAATTTTGGGGGACCGAATTCAACCATTGCTTTGCCTTATCCTTAAGAGAGAAAGGAAAAAGGCGCATCCGTATTGCTTCCAGTGTAACATTCTGAATACATGTGGTATCACAATATTCCAAGAATGTTTGGATGTGGAGATGAGGATCTTCGAAAGCAGTGCCGCCATATTGGTTATTCATAACCATATGCAAAAGTTGCGGCTTTATCTCAAAGTGTGCCGCTCCGGCATTCGGCACAACTATAGGGGATCTAGTTCCCGGGGTACTTGGATTCACAAAGTCCCGTAGGGTCCTAGTCTGTGCTTGTGGCTCTTCTTCCGCCATACGCTTGCTTAGTGTCTCTTTGAATTTTCTTAGTCTTTGGTGAAGGCTTCGTTCGGGTTCTGGATCAAAATTGTCAAAGAACGTCTGAGCCCGTTTCATACACTATAAGAGAAAAGAACACTCAAAAAAAAAGAGATTAAACGTAACAATTTATCGGAAGTAAAGACAAAATAAAATAAAAACAAATAAAACAAAAATTTATTTAGTAAAGACAAAAAAAAAACTTAAAAAGTAAACCGTTGTCCCCGGCAATGGCGCCAAAAACTTGTTCGGTTCGAAACCTAACGGTTTGTTTAATATCCGCAAGTGCACGGGCTATTGCAATATAGCGAATGCAAGTACGAGTCGATCCCACAGAGACAGGGTTTACTTAGGAATTTGTTTTTGTCTTTAGGATTATGGAATAGATTGGGGGAGATTGAGATTGGTTTTGAAAATGGAAAGAAGCATATGCAACAAATACTTTTAAATGAAACTTAATATGACGAAACATTCTCGGGATTGGAAATCATACACATAATTTGTTCATCAAATAGTCGTTGTCTTTGAGAATAAGGGTTTTCATAAAAATCAAGGATGATATGCTAGGCCTACACTACTTCGGGTTAAGACAATAGCGTTTGTATTCTTCACTAATTATGTCCTAACTGTTTGAGATTTCCGTTTATGGTACTCCCGCCCTGTCACAAACGGGCATTCCGGCTTATCTCTAGCTGACCATAATTAGTAAGAATCCATTAAGAACAATAGTCAACATATTTTCCATTCAAGGAACATCCCTAGGCCGTTGAACTACTTTCGTGATCAATGGAACCTAGTTTCTTTATATGGTTCCGTCAACCGAGATTCACCGCTAGGTCCTTCTCTCAATTGACCGAATCATACAAGTTGGACGTCTCCAAAATGTAAGTCATTTAGAGATCGATATAAAGAAATTGTTTTAGATGAAGATAAAGGACAAGACTTTCATATTTCAAGATGAACATTTTATGTATTGAGTTTCCAACCCCAAGAACAAGGGGGATTACTCACTAGCCATGTAAAATAAATAAGCAATAATATAAAGGATAGAGTAAGAGAGACTTATTGTGAAAATAGAAGATGAATGGCTGGAATAATAAATCGCTTTTATTGCTTGCTTTCCAAGGGGATCTTCAAGAACGAATATGAACTTCAATCCTCAAGGATTTTTGGGATTCAATACAATAAGTGTTTGTGTTTAATTTCTAACAATTTCTGATGAAAATTCTGTATATATTTCGTGTCTAATACTGAGTACAAGGGGTCTATTTATAATGGGGAGGAAACTCTTCAAGAAGGTGCCTCCAAAAGGTGCCTTTTAAATCTGCAGATGCAATTTGCACGGCCGAGTCAAGGAAGATGCACGGCCGTGCTCTTCTGGCGCCAATTTTGAATTTTGATTTTTGACATCTTGCACGGCCGCTCCACCATAAGCTGCACGGCCGCTCCGAGGGGACACGGCCACTCATCCTTCAAGACACGGCTACTCTATGCTTTGAGACTAAAGATTGCCTGAAAAATGGCTTTGTGCACGGCCGCTCCCTTTTGGCTGCACGGCCGTGCCAGCTGATTTTTGGTTTTGTGAGTTTGATTTGTTTGTTGCTCTTCCATGCCTTTGCATCAAAAGTTATCTAGGCATTCTTTGATTAAAAAGAGTCCAAAAACCTGTCTAAAACGTATAAAACATACCAAAAAGTGTGAAATCTAATAAATATAAAAAAAGGAGTTAAAATGTATCTAAAATGAGATAAAAATGGTAATTTAGCTGTGTAAAAGTATATAAAAAGTAAGGATAAATGACTATATAATAGTCACTTATCAATTAGCAAACAAAGCACTTAGATGTACTTGAACAATCGAAAACTGAGCACTGGGATGTACTTAAAGAATTGTTCCCTGAGCCACTTTGACATAGCAAAAATAATAACAAAACAAAAAGAAAAGAGCCTTTACAAAAACATATCATATCATTGTCATTAGATTAAACCACCTAAAATAAAAATCATAACATCATTCAATACAAGTTTTACCCAATATGCAAAAACATCTACCCCCAAAAAGGCATCCAGTACATCATTCATTTCACTACCAACTGCAAAAGGACAATTTTCACAACATTTACCCAATCTGCAAAAACACAAGTTTCTAATACATCATTCCCAACATAAACACTAAATATTGATATAGGTATTGCCCCCCTTTTGATTTTTCTTCTTTCCCAACCACTTCTCCAAGCTTGATGTTAAGGTTACATGTCTTCCTCTCTTCATAAAACTAGTTAGATTTGACACAGATGGCTGTGCTTGTTCTGGTTGTGGGGGTTGAGTGCTAGATCTTGTAGGCACAGTTGGTCTGGAACTTTGATCAGGCTGTGACATGTTCACATTTTGAGCAGCCTCATTTCTTCCCTTATTCTTTCTCTGCCTCTTGCCTCTACCCTGTGTAATATAAACATAAAAAAAAAATTGTATTCATTGTATTCCAAAAATGAAAAAAACAAACAACAAAAAAACCAAATTCTTACTATTTATTACCTGTTGGTTTCTTTCAGTGTTCTTTCTCTTTATTGGCTTTGGCTGGCAACCTATCCCATTCCTTTATGCATCTTCTAACATTATGCCGATCATGTCCACACCTTAAGCATCTCAATATTACCCCCCTTATTCCCAACTTAGTTGCACCCATATGTGATCTTGGAATCTCATCAGTCCCTATTCTTCTCAATTTTTTGGGTCTGCCAGGTTGCTTATGTGGGACTGGAGGAATGATAGGATATCCATCTTGATGTGACCACATGTCAAAGCCATTAATAGGATTAATGGTGTGCTCATAAATCTTAGCCTGGAACTTTAATGTGTAATAATCATGCACCCATTCCTTAGGCACCCCCATTCCCTCCATTGGCCCCAGAATAATAAATGGCAGAAATAGCATGCTTACATGGGATTCCAGTTAAATCCCATATCCCACAACTACAACTTCTATCATTTAAGCTTACAATGAATTGTTTACCCCAAGGACCCCTCACCTGAAACATTTCAGCTCAATTCCATGTGGTAATATAATGCATTGCATCAGTCTTTGCTTGCTCAAACTTCCTCTGCACATCTTTACAAAGAGGACCACAAGTTTTACTAATTTTCTTTCTCTTCTTCTCAATCATTTTCAGCATCAAGTTCCTAATAGTTTCTAACATGCTAATAGTTGGCTTATCCCAAGTAGCCATAATGAAAGCATTGAAGCATTCACACAAGTTGTTCATAGAAATATCACTCTTCACAGCTGTTGTCCAGTGGACTTTACACCAATGCTTATGAGGCTTACTCAATGCCCACTGATATGCCTTCTCATTTTCATTCCTAAACTTTGCCAATACATTTTCATACCTGACAAAGTTTGAAGCTCTAGCAGTTTTAAAGAGCAAGTCTTTAAGCTTCTTACCTTTGTGTTCTTTTATGTAGTTACTGAACATATGTTGGAGACAGAATCTATGTTCAACACTAGGTAACAACTTTTCAATTGCTGAAACCAAACCCTGCAGCATTATGCAAATGAATAAGTATTAACCCTAATAAAGCATAATTAAATAGTTAACAGTTAATAGAATGGAAAGATTACCTTTTGTTCATCAGATATGAAGACCCAATATTGTTGATTAGTTATCATCAAATCATCTATTACAAGCTCCAAGAACCAGGTCCAAGAATCTTTATTTTTAGGCTCCACAACTGCCCAAGCTACTGGATACATTCCATTATTGGCATCAATACTAACAGCTGAAAGTAGTTAACCAGGATATGGACCTTTTAGAAATGCCTCATTAAATCCCAATACCTTCCTGCATCCAGCCAAGAAACTAGCCTTTAACCCTTCAATACAGCAATAAATCCTATTAAACTATTTATCTTCTTGCCCAGGATTCTTAGGCTCAAACTCAAATTGCATAGTTGTGTTAGGATTTGTTCTCATAACTTCTCCACAATACCTTCTAAGCAAACCATATTGTTTTGAATGAGTCCCATAGATCATCTGTATTGCTTCTCTTCTGGCCCTATATACTTAACTCCTAGAGATTTCAAGTTGATATTCAGTTCTCAAAGTTGATCTTATAGACTCAACTGGCCAGCCTGGATTTGTTCTTAAAGTCTCAATGTACTGCTTAGCCACCCATTTGAATGTTGCATACTTAATGTTGTGAGTGGAGTTGTAATACCCCGACCCTACTTCCTTGCTAGTTCACTCATAGTCACTTCGTATCGACCTTGAAACCCTCAAAATATTTGATGTCATACTTGTTAAGCGTGACATATTAAGTTGTGACCCGTGTTTGGCACGTAAGTAACCCATGAGGAGTTGTACGCTATTCTTGTATTCGTTCAAAACTATTCTCGAACATTGATTAGCGTTTATATATTTCGTATACTCACCACTTTTAAGTGTCCTTGCTTAGGTTTATACTCATTCTCGAATGACAAGCATATTAGTCTTGTCGTTAACCCGTACGTTGAGTTAATTCGTGTGTCGTTTTGTTGGTTTATCATCACGTACGAGTAAGACTTGTGTTGTTCATCTTTCAGCCTCATTAGGGGATGATTCGAGTGGGTTTTAAGTGTGGTTTGACTTTGGTTCGAGGTTAGGATCAACCTAGGATGACTTAGGAACATTTCGAGATCAAACGAGGACATTTTCAGAAAACTGCCCAGTGTTTTAGCTTTATGCGGCCGCACTATGCGAGCTCGCATAGAACACATGGAATCCATGCGGCCGCCCTATGCCTTGGCATGGTGCCTATGCAGCCACATCATGCGTCCGCATGGCCACGAGTCCTGTTTCATCGATTTTCGTTCTTTCTCAATTTTTAAGGTTTTTAAGTGGTTTAAAATGTTCAAACAGGCCTGGGATTAGACCAAACATTTACCCATGGATTAAATAAGAGAACCCAACCCATTTCCCCTCATTATTTTTGTCCAAACTCAGCTGATTATAGAGATAGAAAGAAGAGAGAGGGGAGAGGAGAGAGATAAAATCGCGATATCTTGAGCGTTTGAAGTCGGATCGATGATCCGTCTTTACCGTAGCATTGAGGGCAACAAAGGGATCGTTCCTAGCCAAGAAATTCTTTCGATCCATTTTCGAATCACAGACCTCCATCTCCACCCACGTTTTTAGTGAAAGAAAGTGGATTTTTAGAGAGAGGAAGCTTGATTCGGGATTAGATTGAGCTTAGGATCGATGTGTGAACTTTGTAGCAGCTTCGTGGTCATGGAGAAGTGCATTTCCACCCAAACCAAGCCTAATTTCGTGGAGGTTTTGCGGTAAAGGTAAGTAA
This sequence comes from Platycodon grandiflorus, assembly GCA_016624345.1. Lineage (NCBI taxonomy): Eukaryota > Viridiplantae > Streptophyta > Magnoliopsida > Asterales > Campanulaceae > Platycodon > Platycodon grandiflorus. Next base: position 31,710,918 of record CM028362.1, read on the forward strand.
CTATAATGTTTTGTGGGTTTATGAGATGAATTGGAAGAGTAAAGCATGTAGTTTGTGTTAGTTGATCTTCACTGTGTTAATTTCGTGGAAGAAATATGTGATTGGTTGCTCCTAATGATGTTATGTTATGCTAGGTTGTTGATAAAATAAGCTAATAGATTGGGATATTGAACTATATGTAGATGATATTAGGAGGGATTTAGTAATATGAAGTGTGTTTCTATAACCCAAGAATAGGTTTGAAATGATGAGTCCCAAGAGATTGGTGACATGTAAATAACATGGGATAATTGTATATATTTGTCTTTTTATAAGACTTATTGATAGTCACACCCCTTAATGCGTGACGTTAGTTGTGAGATGTATAGTCTCAATTGTCAGGTGACGAGTTTATTATATCATAAATGTTAATGACTTACCTTGATTATCGATCCAATACGAACGATGTGACTTGTAATGAGTCGTAATATACATAGTACACGATAATAACAATATGTAATAGATTATGATACACATGAGATGAAGCGTATTATGCAATTACAGGATACTGTAAAGATCCTAAGTTGAGTGTAGTGGTTACACATTGATTAATGATTGTAAATACGAATAGACTTACGCATGTTACGATTGTGAAGTCTAGCATTAGCGGACTTAGATGATTTGGTGTATATGTGATTGTGTGTTTAGTATTTGTGAACACCTTGTGTTGATTTGAATATGTGATTCAATAGAACACATCATGTTGATAATATTGAGTTGTGATTCATTAGAACACACGTTGATTTGTTTAAACATGACGAGTAAACATATCTTTGTGATGTATAGGTTCCACCTTGTGGACATCGTTGGATAGTTATTTTTACGGTAGGAATACCTTACGTTTGTGGTTATGTGTGTGTCTAGCTATCACAGACATTATTCGATGATTGAGTTGTACAATAGGCCTACTTTGTCTATTGTCTTGTTTTGTTTATATGTTCAGTGATTACGGACATGATGTGATTGTTTTAGTATGTGATAGGACAATCATCCTACTTTGATAATTGATTGTGTGTTTTGTATTTACAAGCACATTGAGTTGATTTGGATATGTGATTCAATAGGACACATCATGTTTAGCTATTACTAAGTTGTGATTCAAAATAACACACTTTGAATTGTTTAGCATGTCAAGTAAACATCTACTTGTACATTGCATCGAGTCCAGCTGGCATATATATTTTTGGAGGTGTATTGACGCTCGGTTATTGCAGGATCCGGGGCTACGTAATAGCCGAAGGCCAATACACTGGGCCTCGCCCTACTGTTGGCCACGGTAGGGGTCTCTCTAGCCTCGCAGTTGTACAGAATAAATGCGACTGTGTATGTGTCGACATTTTAATTGATCATTGGGATACAAACATCGGTCCCTTGGTCTTTGTAAGTGGCTAGATCCGTATGTGTCTGGGGTCATTAGCACGATACATCGACGTAAATATGAAAAATGGTTTACAACGGGTACTTGTAGATCGTGCTTGATGTGATCGGGTACATTTATTTTAGGTTTGGGATACGAGCATCGGTCCCTTATGATTCATGTACAGCAGCAACAGCAGCACAATCATCCTCTACGAATTCATGTGTCATTCTTGCCATTTGTGTACAGTAGCAACAACACAATCATCCACTACGATTTCATGGAGCTATAAGGTCGGAAGTGTTACAAGGGATTCGGAGGTGTACCTCAATCCACTGTATCCACCTTTATGTGTTTACTTTATCACTCCTTATGTGCTTCCTATACAAGCGAATGTTGGTCGTGGTCTCCAACTGATATAAGACGGTTGACGGCTACTAAGCATCTCGTTAGTATAGGGTTGGTTGCCCTTTTGTGCTATTACATTTTTATTTTCCTGTTATATTGTTGTCCATAATGCCATGCCATATATATAGTCGCATGTAGCAACTCGCCGATTAATGGTTAAGTTAGAATTATTACCTAGACTTTTTGGTTTATGATTGTGAGGTTAGGGAAGCTGGAATAACTACCTAGACTAGTTATATTGAAGGTTTTGGTTTACTGTTGCATTCATACTCATAGCACGCAATACATTATAGTGGCTTACGGGGTCTTTTAGACTCACCCTTATTTTCCTTAGTTTGCAGGTTGTGAGTTCCAGCGCAGTGAGACCTGAGACTTGGAGTTAGCAAGTTGTATTTATATTGTCATTTCTTACTATTTCTTGTATTGTGAGATCGTGGGTTTAACTAAGTTATGTAAACTTAGTATGTTTGGTAGAAATAGTTGTATTCTTTAGAATTGTACTTTGAGACCGACTTATGAAGTCGTGCCGGTTGTAGTACTTTATAATTTTGGATTCAGACTCATGGTTTTGGTGTGGCCTTGCACCTTTATTAGTAGTTTTTCCCGAGCGTGTAACTCGTGGTGTTTAGTATTGTTGTTTCTCCGGCATTTGTTTGACCGTTAAGGTTTTTATTAGTTGTGAATTGTTATTCGAGTTTTTAAAACTCACACTTTATCTTGTTTTTCGCTGCATTAGGGTAACCTCTGACTATGTTACGGGGCGGAGTGCAATGCTAGTCAGCAGCGGTACCCTATTCGGACCTAACCCTCTGTTATTGGCCATAACAAAGGTTTCTTTCTCTACTACCCCTGTGGGAGGTAGTGTAGTTTTCACGCGAGTTAGGGGTGTAGGGACCCGGCCACGTGTTAACTTTGCCCGGGCTATATAAATCGTAATTTGTGAAGATAATCGTGATAGTTCAAGCTTCATCAACAATTAATGAGGGGTAACAAGGATGGAAGCGGATGGTTGAAGATGTATCTCGACCTTGTATCCTTAACATGTTGGCTTTATGCCTTATGTGTAGCATGAGATCTCACTACTAGTGATGGGTCATTTCATTCGCTGGTATGGGACAGTGAAGGTTATGAGCCAACTACGTAGTAATGGGACTTGAATGTTTATTATGTTAATGAATGTTTATCGTGTTAAAATTGTTGTGTTATTCTCTACATGGTATCATACTTAAACTGTTGCATACATGCATAGCATACATAAGTATAGTAGAACCTTACTGAGTCATAGGTGACTCACCCTTTTACTATTGTTTTTCCTTAGATTAAAGCGAGGTGAAAAGGAGTTATATAATTGAAGCTGTATGACTGGTGGTTCAATAACAGGTGGTTGACGTTATTTTGGGTTGGCTTTGATTTGTATATATGACAGGATATTTGTTTTATTGTACTGTTTATGTATCATTAGCATTGTATATAAGGGCTGGATGCCTTTTAATTTGGATTGTATGTCAGTTGTATCCTCTCTAGTTTATGAATTTGAATGGCGTGTTGCCAAGTCTCGGTGTTAAGTGTGAGGTTGTGTTAAACATGTGATTATTATAATTATGTATAGTGGATTCATGCCCGGATTTAGGCTCTGTTTAGACGCTTGAGTTGGGGTGTGACATGAACACTCATTTATTTTAGAAATTCGTTGAAAACTCGTTCTAAAACACTTCAATTATTTTTCCGCTCATTCTTCTTCTTCTTGTGTGTGCTCCCTTTTTTTTTCCTAGTTCTTTTTCATTCAACTTTATTCGAGCGCTAAGTTATTGTGGATGTATTTTGTCTTACAGAGAAACTTGCTTGGGCACTGCATCCCGATGCCCAATTGTTGCATCTTGATGCAATAATTGTTGCATCTCAAATTAAATTCCGATGCACAATTCTTGCATCCCGATGCCCAAATTAATCTGAAAAAATGGCACTGCATCCCGATGCCTAATTGTTGTATCCCGATGCAACAATTGTTACATCTCAAATTGAATCCTGATGCACAATTCTTACATCCCAATGCCCAAATTAATTTGAGAAAGTGTCACTGCATCCCGATGCCTAATTGTTGCATCCCGATGCAATAATTGTTGCATTTCAAATTGAATTCCGATGCACAATTCTTGCATCCCGATGCCCAAATTAATCTGAAAAAGTGACACTGCATTCCGATGCAACAATTGTTGCATCTCAAATTGAATCCCGATGCACAATTCTTGTATCCCAATGCCCAAATTAATCTGAGATAGTGACATTGCATCCTGATGCCCAATTATTGCATCCTAATGCCTGATGCCTAATATGCGCGTGCTTTTCTTTTATTAATGACAAAATTATCTTTTTGCCCCAAAAGTGCCTTTTCCGTTTTTAAAAAAAGTATGGTGGACTGAAGCGATTACAAATGTCCAAAAAAGGACCAGTCTGTAATTCACCCATTATTCAAATCAAGTGGCCCATCTGTATCAACTGGCCCATTATCCCCAGCACTATGATTATTCAAATCAACTGGCCAATTATCATTCTCAAGGTAGGTAAGAAGCTTTACTTTGCCATTAACCCTATGTCTCAAAGGCCCTGTTTTACTAAGGGATCCCAGTTGCAGTTGTTCGTTATAATTATCTACCTCTTCAATTACCACAGAACTTGAACCAGATGGAAACAGATGATCAACAAAGGAATCAATCATAGTATAATCTAGTATAATCTATGTTCTTTGTAAATATCAATTATTTTGTGGTCCATCACAAACTTAATCATTTCAATCACATCATCAGCTCCCCTTAATGGTTTCAAGTCATTTCTCAAATCATAACTAGGCTTTATATAATGATAAAACATGATATCATCCTCTTCATCCACATACCCCAACTTTTTATGCATCTTATTAATGTCCATTACTAATAGTTTTTCACCATCCATATAATCAACAAAGTCAATATAACCCTCCTTATAAACCCTCTCAGTATTGGATTCAATACTGCCCCCATGGTCAATCTTCAATGTAAAATACATGGTATTTGGTATTGAAAATGAACATTATATAAAAATTATGAGTATAAACACCAAACAACCACATTTACATAAACCCTAAGGGACCACAACACAATAAACATAAACAAATGTACATAAACTATACTATATAAACCCTAAGGGACCACACAACAATACACAAACAAATATACATATACATACGGGACCACAGGCCCTAAATGCATCCTCAAAGGCCGACAAAGACAGAAATATTCGAAAAACACACTTTTACAGAGAATCTTCGCTTTTGGGGGACAATGTTCGAAAGAGGGACAATCTTTGAAATACTTACAGTAAAGATCATCCTCTGGGTTGAGTTCTAAGCCCATTTGTCGAATTTCCCATAATGTGCCCATTTCCTTCGATCAATTTTGCAATTGGAAGAACCCTGAATTGACGAAAAAGGTCGCAAGCAAACAGTTGAGCAGCAGCTATTTGTCTGAGTGACGTTTGAGTTTTGAGTATGAGATTTTCAGTTTACCGGTGTTTGTCTAAGAGATTACAATGAAAGGGGTAAGGGAAATTCCATTTTTGCCCTTAGTCAAATGCACGTGAGAGGCACATGGGCAACTTAACAAAAAATCACTAACGACATCCACCAAAAAGACTTCCGGCGTGCAAATTTGAAGTGGTAGGGACGAAAACCGCACAAATTTTTGTTGAGGAACTAATGGTGAAATCGGTCATAGTCGAGGGACTTGTAAAGTCATTATCCCTTATTTTTTTCTTTTCGCCGAAATAGTTTTCATGAAACTAAAGTTGAATATAACTTTCACAAGTTTTCCATTGAAAGAGTCATGATGTAAATATGTTAAAAGTTATGAGAGGCAAATAAATAAGAGCCTGTTTGGTTGTGGGTTTTTTGCCAAAATGCAGAGATAAAACGAAGCTTATTTGAAAAAAAATGTGTTTCAAATGCTGCGACAGAAAAATATGTCTTTTAAAACGCTGAAATTCCCAGCTTTTTTTTTCCCAAAACGCAAGTTTTAAAATGGTGTTCGGAAAAAAATTGTGTTTTGAAGTAATATCTCAAACGCATTTATATGAAAAAAAAAAAACTGTGTTTTAAAAAAACGTTGTGTTTTTAAAATGTTGCGTTTTGAAAACGCTGCACCAAACGAGCTCTAAATATCACGTCATTCAATGTTGATATTACCCTCTAAATCATCACATATATGAAACTTAAATTTGGATGAAAAAATTAAATAAAAAAATTTGGATCGCTAATATTTTCTATAATAATAAATAAATAGAACACCTCAACTAGAGGAAACTTATTCATTAACAAAATTTTAGGAACCCTTGATTGGTATTAGAAAGAGCTAAACTTCTTAAGGACAAGGAACCCATAGGTCAAAGTTTAGAAAACCTAGAGACAAGGGCAAATTTCTCCCCAGGAGCTAGACTAGAGAGAAGGGCAAGTGGCATCCTATGCAACCTACATGAAAGATAAAGACAACAAATTGGCAACCAAGTGGACTGACATACTGTAAGTTGTTCCGTTAAGTTGCAATTCAAATTGCCCAACAGCTAGTTTTTCAAAGACTATAAAAAGGGACCAGACCAGCTTTTGTTGAATAATAATAACAATGTATATAGATGAGAAGGGGCGAAATACTCAAGTAGAAACACTAAACTAGACTCAAGTAGTGCAAATACAAACTCAGATAAACAAGATCAACAGAAAAACGGTCTTAACTATTTTACTAAGAAAGAAGGCAAGAAAAAGTTGAAGATCTACACCACTGTCATCATTACATGAAATATTTTTCAGCAAAGTCTTGCAAATACGTACGTACACTTCAGCAAGATAAGTACTGTTTCAACACATTTATCCCCATCTAAAGTGAAGACAATCAAAGAACATCACCAAGGGCGGCTTCCATTAGTCTACCAGAGTCAATCCAAGGAAGCACAAACAACCAATCAAATGCCTAAGTAAACCAATCTAGCTAGTTGGAGAGCCAACTAGCTAGAAGAGGAAAAAAGAGGTTTTCCTACCAATAATTTGTACATTTGTTGAAATATATTGGATTATTATCTCTCCAAGCTAAGAGGATTAATGTGTGGAGTGGATGCAAGGGAAAGTTGCTCCGACCTTAAAATTTCTTGTGTCAATTCCTTTCATCCCTTATCTCTCTTATAACTGTTTCATTTCACTTAACTGCACTATGTTGAACAAAATAACTAACACCTTAATTTATCATATATGGTAATTCTGCTAGCTGCTGAGCCTGACATAAAACAAGTTCATCACTTGTTTAATAATATTTGATGATTACTGATTAAAACTTTATTTTCGAGATGTGCACAACTCTTGATATATTCATATAAACCCATTTTAGCTTAACTATTCCCGTAAAAAACATCATAACTATTTTAAACAAGTTATTTTTTTATTAAAGAGTTGATAAAAAAATCTGTAACTATCATTGTACTAATAATTAAGGGACCTCTCAGTCGTTTGTATCTATTATACACGTATTTAATCCATTTTAATTAACTTCCTCCTTCTTCAATTCAAAAGTTAGTTTGTAGTATTTGTTATTCTAATCAAATCTAGATTAGCTAGGTTTGCATGCACTAGGTACGTACGTACGTACTCACAAGTCAGTTTTAGTTAGTTCTTTAATTTTACTTACTTAATAATTTTTAATTATAAATTAAATAGCTTTCATTTGTAATTTCTAAAAATATATTATATCAAACTTTTTAAATTATATTCTTTTTATAAACACTGATAAAGAATCTACTCATATATAATATGGCCGTACTTCAACACACACACACACACTGTGTGTGTGTATTCCACAATTTGTATGTACCCACAAATTAAACATGAAAAAAAAAAATTTAATAAAGAAGAAATAATTAAATGGGTGAAAGTATTGGATAAGTTTGTAAATATACAAAACCAGTTAAGCCTCGGAGTCGGAGGCTCCACCCACCACATTAAATTTCTAGTCTCTCTTTGATCATCCGATCCGATCCGAAAAAGAAGTGGGAATAAAAACTGAGATAAGGAAGTTGAAGGTTTAAGTATGTGTCTTACATTACTTTGCCGGCCACTTGATGCTGGTTTTTGAGTCCAATCACATAAATTTAAATTTGTTTTTATTAAAGAATTTCTATAGAGGCAATTTGACTCGATGGGTACGTACATCATATAAGAATGAGATCATCATCTTGTGCTTGTTTATCTACCTAATTAATTAGCCTAATTGGAGGATGACCTAACTAGTCCATCTTAACAACCATTGTTAATTGTTTTGATTAATTAGGGGAAATTGCATTTTATTGCCCCAATGTTTGCCCCAAGTTGCAGTTTGGGGTCCATATATATATATATATATATTTTTGTTGGATTTGGAGGTCTAAAGGACAAACATGCAATACACACTTTTACAGTATATGTCTATCATATATATGATAATAAATAACAAAACTCATGTAGGTTGCATGTGGTTAAGTTTCGTTAAATTTCTATTACAAAACTAACAAAAATCCCTTTTTAACCCGCCCGCAATTGCAACAAAAATAAAACTAAGGACCCCAAACTGCAACTCTTGATAAACCTTGGGTTCATAAAATGTAATTGGCCCATTTGATAATGATCCAAAGTTGGGTGGACATACCTTTAAAGGGCAGCCCTATTAACACTCCTTTTACTCTATATACACAAATTAGGAGTGAGCAGACCAGCCCATCAGCCCGCCGAGCCCGTCGATGCCCGACCCCCAAAGCCCGTGCCCATAGGCTAATACACAGTGCTCGGCCTAAGTTCGGATGAAAGCCCGCGGTCTCGGGCTGTCTTGGGCTCTCCAATTTTTCCTGCCCGTTATGCCCAGCCCAGCCCGTAGAGTATTAAAACTATGTCATTTTTGTTTTTGTACACATGATGTTTTTGTAAATAATCCTATAAATTATTCCTGTCATGGGCTCTCCAATTATTTTTACATATTAGTTTTGAGAATTCACAGTCCACACTATCTGTTTAGCTGTTCCGTTGAATCTATGGCTTTTGTAGATTGCTCCCAAAAGATCTTTCAATCTGGTTTTTTCATGCTCATAGGTAAAACTTCTCAGGTTCTTTGAAATAATCTGATTTGACACTATAATTCCCATCAACATCTTCCCTTATCTTCTGAAATATACCTTAAGAGGAATTTTTTTAGTGGGATAGTGAATTTGACCTTTTTCAACTCCCAGTCATTATTCTCGTTGTCAAGGAATTCTTGAAAAAACTGTCAAGACAAACAAATTGGCATCAGTAAGCCCATCAAGCACGTGCCTGCCTGTGTCCGCCTAAAGCTCGTCCACTAATGCCCGTAGGCTGACTGCTGTACTGGGATTTAAAAAATGATGCCCACTGCCTGATGGGCCTATACTGGGCATTGCCAATGCCCGCGGGCTAAGGGCCCGTGCATACCCCTAATACAAATTCTCTCAATACACCCTCTATACTAATTTAACATCAACCTAATTACTCAATACACCACCCCTATATTTCTTATTTTATTCCCATCTAAAAAATCCATTTTTTCTCCATACACCCGCACTCTCCCAATCCTTACACTTTCAGTTCTAACCCTACCCAACCCCCCCCACCCACGCAAAGACGACAACAACAAAGAAGGAGGAAGAACGACAACAACCAGGCATGATTTCCTCTCTCTCCCACTTTTAAATTTTTTTTTCTTCTCCTCCCTCCCTCCTTCCCCCTTCCCTTCTCCCTCCGTCACTCCCTTTGTAAACCCGTCGACAACCCACCGGAAATGTCTTGTTCGGCCACAGTTGACCGAACAACCGAGTGTTGTTTGGTTAGCCCTAACCGAACATCACTGATGTTCGGTTAGGGCTAATCGAACAACACTCAATTGTTCGGTCAACCGTGACCGAACGAGACATCTTCGACAAATTTTCGGCGAAGGGGGTGGGTTTGAGAAGGTAGTGACAAAGGAAAGGGAAGAAAAAAAAGAGGTAGATGAGAGAAGGGAGGAGGAGGGGGAGAAGGAAAAAATAAATAAATAAAGGAAAACATAGTCACCAAAAACTGGGGAAGTCGCCGGAACTAGGGAAGAAGGTCTGCCAGAACTGGGGAAGAAGGTCTATCGGAACTAGGGAAGAAGGTTGTGTGATTAGTAGGGGAAAGAGAATTAACGTATTTTTAAAAGATGACATTTTTATAATTAATTTTTGGGGGCTGTATTTAGAGGAAGAGGGGATGTTAATAGCCCTTCCCATCTTTAAAAAGAGTATCAACTTTTGTTAAATTAATGTATAATTTATTAATTTTTTAAGTTTATTAACATCATATAACTAATGAGTACACACAACAAGTGGTACAATACTCCAATGCACGGATTACTCCTCACGAAAATCATATGCACTGTTGCCCTATTTAGTAGAGCTGTCAAAGCGGGCTGGCGGTCCGGGCCAGCCCGCGGGCTTTATAAACCCGCTATTTGGCGGTGCGGTGCGGGCTAGCCCGTTAAGGGGACGGGCCTAAAATACATCAACCCAACCCAAACCGTCGCGGTTGTGGGTTAAACGGCCACCCATCAAAAAATAATACATTAATTTAAAATTTAATATAATTATTATTAAGCTAAAAATTTGACATTTTGATATAAATATTATATATAAAGCCCAAAAATTAATGAAAATCTTCCCAAGTAAAACTTTAAATTAATCAATACACAGAGGAAAACATTAAATTAATGAAAGTCTTTAAATTAACGAAACTTTTCCCAAATAAAACTTTAAATTAATACAGTACACAGAGGAGAACATTAAATTAATGAAAATCTTTCCAAAAAAAAATGTGAGCTGCTGTTAAATTTGCAAGGGATTAGTATTAAGAAAAAAAAGGAATTTGCTTCTTATGCTCACAGGATGTGAGTTCTGCCTAGGTTTTTTTTTTATTTTGAAATTTTCATTTTTACCCTTGCTCCTTAGTTTGGCGGGCCAACCCGCCCCAACCCGGACCGGACCGCCTTGGCCCGCAACCCGCGCGGGCTCAGCCCGTTTAACCCGTTTATAAATGGTCTCATATTTTGCCAACCCAACCCGCCTATTTTGTATGGCGATCCGGGCTGGCCCAACGAGCTAAAACCATTTTGACAGCTCTACTATTTAGGTTCCTGTTTGAATGGAATCATGACTAGAACCACCAAACTTTTATGCCCAAATTGGGTATACTTTGATCAATAACTTTCAATTAGAGAATTTCCATTTTCATTGGTCCATTTTCAAGGAGAGAAAGATAAGGTTATCATGTTGAGAAACGATTGTGACTCTAAAAGAGGAAAAATTTTCTTGCTTCCGTTAACTATCTAATTTGGTATTTTATTTTCCGAGAAACTGAAAAGTAGGAAAAGAAAAGAAAAGAAAAAGAACCTAATTTTGGCACACTGATTAAAGTTACTGAGTTTTGTATAGAGCGATCCATTAAGCAAGATGTCTTATATTTAACTCTCACCATGTAGCTATTAAAAAAACACTCTCACCATGTATATATATATATATATATTTTTGGTCACCGCGCGATAGACTCAACAACGTGATAAGAAAACACCTCGTGGAAAGGAAAAAAAAACTTGTGTTTCGAAGCAAAAAGATATAAAGTTAGGACATGTTTGTTAAAACTGAAAATGAAGTTTTTAAAACTGATGTCTGAAAAAGTAGAGCTTAAAATATTAAGACATCACATTTTGACTTAAATTTTTGACTATTTTTAAGAGATACTTAATATATTAAGTGATGCAGTATTGCATTATCAAACAATTTTATTTCTAAACTCACTTAAAATTTTCCTAAGTAAATAAAAACTTTTTGAGAAAAACAATAATAGTATTACTCTATAATTAATAAACTTTTGAAAAAATCTAGTGATAGTTTTAGTTATTGGGTGAAATATTTACCAAGTAAATGTCTAAACTTTTTAACAAGTAGTCCAATGGAGTAGTAAATTATAGTGTATAACACTTTGCTACAGTGTAAATACTGAAGGATCTCATCTCCAACCATCTAATTGATCTAATAAATATATATTACAGCATGCCTTCTTATTGAAGGATAAAATAAAAGAGTCGTTAGCAACCTTTCAGACTTTTATTACATATTTGGAAGACGATATATAGTTTATAAATTAACTAGGATTTCCTTATTTAGTTAAGAAAGTTACAAGGTAAAATAATATGGAGCTTTGGAAGCAACCACAATACTCAATAGGAAGAAAAAAAAAAAAAACTAAGTAATGTTGCTAATGAGATTTGAACCCACACCCTTTTAAATATGAACAATTACCTTAAACAAACTTAATCATTTATATTATATGTATTTATTTAAAATACTACATAATATTATAGTTAAGTGGGGTCATGTTACATTCACAAAAAAATACTATAACAAAGCTCATATTCATTGTATCAAGCATTGTACTTTGAAACTTTTAGTGTATTATATGTTTAGCAGTAACTCAATAGATACAATCTTATAATAATTCTTTGTCTGAAAGAAGTTCGTTATTTTTATACTTTTCAATTTGATCTTTGATTTTATATATATATATATATATATATATATATATTTATTTATTTATTTATTTATTGCTACTAATAATCCTAGTTCGGTTCTAATTTTATTCAAAAAATTAATTTATAATATAAACCAAATAATTTCTATTCCTATACTGTTAATTAAAATCTAGACTCTTCAAAAATTATTTTTAAAAATTAATTATATTCAATTCTTAAGCAATTCTCCTTCGTTCTGAAAGAGATGACTCTTATCTTCATTCAATATATTTCAAAGTAAATCTTTTATTTTTAATTTTATAAAAATTCTTCAAGTATATGTCAAAAGTATCTTTATTAAGTGCGAGATGGAAAAAAGAAATTCAACAATTTGATATCATTAATTGATACTTTAAAAAAAAATGTATGAGAATAACTATTTATTCATACATATATAAAAATCAATAAAAAATACTTACTCTAAAACGAAAAATACTATACTAAACGACCACCAATTTGCATATAGTGACGGCACCTAACTTTTATCATATATTAAACCAACAAAAACCTATATTTAATAATAATAATTTTATATAAAAATATTCCTAAAATGTATCACTTAGCCAAAGTTAAATTGCACCCGTGCGAAACACGGACTCTATAACTAGTATGATAAATGTCAAAGAAACTTTTTTGTTAGAACAAAGAAAACGGTAATAAGTTGTGTCATAAATTACATAATTCGTTACTGTCTACATTTATTTACAACTACTCGGCAAGTGTACTCATTTATTGGGTTCAAGGGAGTGTCTCCTATATAGCTTGTCATTCTTGGTACATGAATTTTGTTTAGAGTAATGATGGAGTTCTCAATAGACAAAAAAAAAAAGGTCATAATTTTAACTGATAAATATAGTACTAGTAAGTATGTGATTTTCAGTCAAAATTCACTTCATTTATTGAAATCTCTAGGCAGCCATTGCTGTAGAGTTTCACCCGACTACTAGAATAAAATTCCTTTGGGGTTATTGTGTTGTGGCTAAATGTAGAGCACTATGAGAAAATGTATAGTGATCTTACACTATTACATCAACACTTTATGTGACGGTTAAATAGCAATAGAAAATTATAAATGCATCATTGGTTCTTGAAGTTTAGACTTGTACATGATCGATGTTCAAAAAGTATCACCACTGATCAAAGTACACATTTTTTTATCACCGTTGGTCCCTATGATGGACGGCATTAGGGATGAGACCGTTAAGTGGGCATGTGCGAACTCACATAATATTTAGTCAGGGCAAAACTATCTTTTCTATGCTATCCTTCTTCAACATCCCCAAGCCATTGCCAAATTAGCAATTCAACGCCGACGACCACCCCTGTGGTCATATCCTTCGACGTCGGCGACTTTCCCCAGTGCACTCCTTTGCCACTTCCATCTCCTTAAACCCTCTTTCATCGCACTCTCTCACTTTCTCTCAACGCAGCAACCAATAATAGCAGCAGTAGCAAACGCCGGCGACCACCGCACGCCATTACCGCCATCTCCTTTCCCTCCGTCTAAGCGCACGCTCGCTCTCTAACTCTCGCTCATGTTCCAAAACGCCGCACAGCAACAAAACCTGCAACAGCATCTTCACCTCCGGTCAATCCCTTACGCCGCCGTGTACAGCTTTCACAACGCCGCGCAAGCTCTAGCTATTGGGATTCCATCTCTTCAAACAACCAAGATGGAAACATCTAGGGCTTGAATCTTGGGTAATTTTGCCCGATTCCAGGTAAGATTGTTCATTATTCATTGTCAAATTTAGAAATTGTGCTGGGGGTTGAACTTGAGTTGTGAGAACATTCTCACTGTTAAAATTCTTGAGTTGCGTCCCTTTAAATTTTGTTATCAAAGTGGGTTATTGTGTTCACATGGCCTTTTTTCAGAAATTGAGGTTGAGAGGGATAGCCTGAAAAAGATAGTTTTGCCCTCACTAAATATCACGTGAGTTTGCACATGTCCACTTAATGGTTCCAGCCCTGACACTGTCCATCACAGGGACCAACGGTGATAAAAAAAATGCGTACTTTGGTCAGTGCCTCAGTGGTGATGATTTTTGAACATTGGGGACTGACATGTACAAGTTCAAACTTCAAGGACTAATGGTGAATTTAACCCAAAATTATAACTTAAGTGAGATGAACAGTTTTTCATTAATATGAGTTGACTTAGAACTCACAAGTCTACTCATGTTTAATAAATTGTCTATTCACGTAAGTTGTTGGTGTAATGATCTAAAACAACTGAATATTTTCTCTAGAGCACGAACTCCACGCTTTAAACATTTGACTCCGATGACCGGCTCTATTTAAACAAAATTTATTTTAAAATAAGTATTTTTTAAAAATAAAATTATTAATTTTACTTTTATTATAATTTAGTATGCACTTGCAATGGTATAAAATAAAAGTTAAAATAGTTTAAAATTTGATTTTTGAAAAAAATGCTCGTTTCTGTGAGTACTAAATAAATCATTTAGAACTTTGAAAGATTGTCGAGGTAGGAAAGATTGTTGAGGTAGGCACCACTGCCCCAGATGCGTTATTACTCAAATATTACTTAAGGTTATGTTTGGATACTTAATTTCAAAGTTCGGAATTAAAATTGAAATTGGAAGAACAATTTAAATTCTGTAGAACTCAAATTATTCATGTAATTCTAATTTTAAAGCTTGACATTGAGTATCCATACTAACCAAACATAGCTAATGCTAATAATATTCAGAAAAATATGATGACTTTTGATCACGCCAAAAATGGGTTGTGACCATGTCAGTTCCACGTAGGTGTTGTGCTGTAGTCTATCTGGATACTGGGCCGTGAGTTGCTAGATCCTTTCTGGCAGTCTTGTGAGAAAGGGATGGAACAGTGACCTGAGACAGATGAGAAGCACCGTCGAGAGCCGGGTTGCCCACTAAAACCTCCGGCGTAAGAGTCGGTACAAGGTGGTGGAATGGCTGTGTTCGTAACTTGGTCTCGTGAATGTGGCTGATGATAATGAGCTAGAGTTTAGGAGTGCAAGAGTGTGTGCAAGTGAATAATAATGTTCCCCTTTTTGAGTGAGTCCATACCTTGGTATTTATAGGCGGGCGGAGGGTGGTGTCTCTTCATGGAGAGGAGACCGTGGAGACAATCCTGTGCCAATCTTTGTCCCCTAGTGCTGCAGCGGCGGTGGCTCAGAGATCGTGGCCGTTCTCCGTCTCGTGGTCCTTGTACTTTCTGTCGGAAGGTGGGAAGGTGGGGCGCTTCCGTATCGCGAACCGTACCTTCCCTATGTCCAAGTAGGGCGAGCCACGTGTGCAAGCGGGATTCGGCGGGGTTGAGTCGAGGTCGGCTTCAAGTGTGGCCGTGTCGCTTGCACGGGTGTCGACTGCCCCGAGATCACAGTCGCTCGGGGATCTACCAGTCGTCAAGAGGATAGAGCATGCTGGGATCTGGTATGCCGAGCTGATGTGCCTTCCAGGTCGGCTTTTCTTCGTGGCGGGGTTCTACCTCGGTGTGGGCTCCAGTGTGACCCGGCCGCCGAGGCGATGGCCACGTGTCGGGAGGGAAGGATGAGGCCGTTCGAGCCCCCTACTTCTCGAGGAGAGGATTTATCCTCGATGGGAGAAGTAAGAGACGTTGCACCGAGCGATCGCTTCTCGAGAAGCTTCCGATTCCAGCTCGGTCGTTGTACTTTTCTTGGAGAACGTGCGCATTTAATGGGTGCGGCGTCCACAGCGCATTTAATGGCACGTCCTTCAAATTCAAAAGCGGCGGTTGAAATCATGGCTCGAAACGGCGCACAAAGATCCGCGTGTTTTTACACGGTTGACCTTTTTGGATTTCTATATAGCGAAATCCATTCTTCATTTTTACTTTTACCAAACCTCCTCAAATACTCCGCGATAGCGATTTCCGCGTCCCATTCTTCCTTCAAAAGCTCGATTCCGGCTCTGTTCTTGCGTTTCCCTGCTTTCTCAAGACTCTAGGTTAGTATTCCTTGAACTTTCCTCCGTTTTCCCTCTGTTTTGAGCCTGTTTCCTTTACTTATTTCTGTCTCCGGTGACTTCACCGTTTTCTGGGTTTGGGGTTCCGGCGGGTTTGAGATTTTTCCAGTTTTGACTGTGGTGGCCCTCTTCGCTTCATACAATCGAGTTGACCAGTTTAGGAGATAGCTTTTAGGCCGATCTGCCCTCCCTATTTAAACCATTCTTCCTGTTAGTTCATCCTCCTCGTGTTCCCTTTCTGAGAACATGAGGACCAAGCGAGCCAATGAAGGCCCCATGTTTGCCAGGCCGCCAAAGGGCCGAGCTATATACGTTACCGAGGACGGACCGGAGAGTTGTCCTTCCTAGCGAGGCGAAATCCTTATTGACGACCTGGGGCGCCAACCTGGACGGCTTGGTCGTCCCTCCTGACGCGCCCTATAGGGTTGCGAACATTCCTTTGGCTCCTCGATGAGAATCATCGAGAGATATGACGCCGCCATGTTGGGGCTCCTGTACTTGTATTTTGATGATAATAGGGTCGCTAGCAAGGCGCGGGGCCTTCCAAAGCCATCACCTCGGCTTCGCGCCGCCGACCTCGCTTCTTGACGCTAGTCATGCTTTGGGCACCTCGGAGCAAGAAGAGGAAGCAAGTTGATGCCGACGCTGCGGGGAGGCGTGCATTCCGGGATTGGATGAATAGGATGACCTCGCCGACTGGATTCATGGGAATCCAAATATCCGTACAACTCTGATGATTATCGAGGGCACCTCCCCGACCCCATACTCAACCCGGACACTTTGAGGGCCATGAGGAGCCGAGTTGGCTTCTACCTAAGTTTTTTCGAACCGGGTCTCCGACTTCCTTGGACCCCTTCATCTCGAGTTCGGATGTCACCTCGACCGTACCCCTCGATCTCTCTTGGAACACCATGAGGATCCCGACCGCATTGCGAGTACCCGCATGCTAGGGTTTGAGCCGACCTTGACCCTCTTCGCCACTATTTTCACCTCGACCGTAATAATAACCGTCTTCAGCTAAGAGCCGAATTATAGGGTGAAGTTGTTTCGACCCCCAAAGAAAGTATCCCGGGCCGACAAGGTGATTCTAGTCGAGAGTAGGTGGGGTGGAACTTCGCGGTTCGACGGAGGAGCCATACACCTTGATTCATAATGCCGACCGGACGAGTATGACAGTCGGCGAAGCAAGCTGAGGCTCCTTGGGTGTTCGCGGTAGACGCAGTTCGGTGCTATGACCGGAAGAGGATAGTCCAAGATGAGCACCTCCTTGTCACCGGCCTGTCTCCTCAAGGTTAACGGCTGCCGCCGATGTGCACCTTTCCCCATTCGAGAGCTTCCGGGGTGGATTCTTCACAAGGATCTCGTGCTTCATCGAACTGCTTTGGCCATAGGGACCGGAGAAGGGTTGCATCCACCATTGACTTGTTGAAAGTATATCTTTGTTTTTGAGTTTTCTAGCTTTCTTTGTGTACATTTCATAGTGTCCTGACAGTTCTTCAATTTTGCAGGTATGGAAGACGTTGATTCGAGGAGGAGGAGGAGCACGGCTATGCGGGCCCGAGCTAAAGGCGACGTGTCGAACAGCTTGGTCGGGCTCGCGTCGCCGCGACCTTAGCTGGGAACCCCGGGGTGCTCCCGACTACGCTCTTGCCCGTTGACAAGGGCAAGGAGAAGGTGTCCAGCTCGAGGGGGGCTGAGAAGAGGGTCAAGTCCACCTCGGGCCCTGAGTCGAGGAAGAAACTGAGGGTCGAAGAGCCCACCTCGGCCGCAGTGCTCGCGGGTCCTCTCGTCCTCGCCGGGCTTGAGTCCCCCTCTGTGGTCAACAAAGAACACCGTAATGAGCAGCACGCTGTTGCTGCTGCTGCTGCTCCCACTGCCGCTGCTGCTACGACTGTTGCTGCTGCTGCTGCCTCTGTTGCTGCTGCTGTTGCTTCTGTTGTTGCTGCTGCGGCTCCAGATGCTGCTGTTGGCGCTCGAGCATCTCCTGTGAGGAGTGTTCGTAGTGCTACAAATCTTTCCCCCGAGCCGAGGTTTACCCCGAGCAGCTCGGCTACTCCTCATGTTCTTCCTCAGGTCGAGCCGGCCTTGAGCCCTAATACCCTCCAGCTCGAGAGGGGCAAAAAGGTGATCCTTGACGTCGCCGATGAGACCCTGGAGGAGACCTTCAACGAGTGCTCCTCCGCTCGCCTGGCCGGTCTGCTTGGGATCGACCTTTCTCGCGTAAGTGTTACTTGTTTGGATTTGTTTTTGACTGGGGTTTTCTGCCGAACTGATCATAGTTGTTTCTTTGCAGTTTGCTGCTGGGATCAAGGCTTACACCAACAGGCTTGCCCAGTCTCGCAGGGACCGGCGCCAGTTTCTAGCGCGCATTGCCGAGCTCGAGGAGGAGAAGCGCGAGGCCACTGATAAGGCCGAGCATGATCGTGTGCTCGCTCGCGTGGCCGAGCTCGAAACCGCCGTTGCCTCGGCCCAGGCTGACGTTAAGTCGAGCCAGGACCTGGCTGCCAACAAGGTCGAGGAGGCGACCCGAATCGCCGAGGATGCCGCCCTGCAAAAGGCTGAGCTTGAAAGCACTGTTGCTCAGTTGAAGGTTGAGCTTGAAGGCGCTATTGCTGCCGCCGATGCCGACCGGGCGAAGTATCGAGCCGAGCCGGTCCGCCAGGCGAGGCTCGACCGCTCGGGAGAGCTCGTGAAGGTGAAGCCGAGCTTCGAGGGCAAAATCGAGCCGAGGGCACCGGAGGCGAGGAAAGTGCCGAGCCTGGCCGCTGTCGCCGAGTTCAGGAAGACTTCATCCTATCTGGATGAACTTTTTTCATATTATGACAAGGGCAAGGCACAAATCTTGCGGGTTGCAGCGGCCTGCGGCACTCCTCTTCGGGATCTCATCAGGTGGGGGGAGGCCGAGTTGAAAGGTGACTTGGCTCGGCGCGGGCACGAGCTCGTGCCCTATCAACCTGAGGAGTTGGAGTTAATTGGCAAGGACGCCGAGCAAGGTCGCGAGCCCCGGGTGCCTCCCCGTCTTCGACAACAATGTGCCTTTCCTGCTCGAGGCCATCGCTGATGGGGAAGAGGTCGACTTTGATGGTGATTTCAAGATCTCAGAATTCGAAGGCACCAAGTCGAACCAGGACGAGCACGCCCGTTCTCTTCATGAGGCTGAGAGCCGTGTTGATGTTTGAACCCCGCGTCGGGTTGAATTTGGCGATGTGCCGTTTAAACAATTTTCATTTTTGGCTACTTCGATTACTGTACATTACTTATTTATTTTTGAGTAAATATAACCATGATCGTTTTGTTTGATGCAACACTTAGCCGTTTAATGTGATTTTCTTATTGCTTTTCTTATTGAAGTAAAGATGCGGTCTTCTTCCTCGTGGGGAAGAGCAGGTCGCAATGTGACTTCGACGTGGTCGAAGTGATGTGAGTTGCGATCTTCTTCCTCATGGGGAAGAGCAGGTCGCACTGTGGCCTCGACGTGGTCGAAGTGATGTGAGTTGCGATCTTCTTCCTCGTGGGGAAGAGCAGGTCGCACTATGACTTCGACGTGGTCGAAGTGATGTGAATTGCGATCTTCTTCCTCGTGGGGAAGAGCAGGTCGCACTATGACTTCGACGTGGTCGAAGTGATGTGAATTGCGATCTTCTTCCTCGTGGGGAAGAGCATCGCATGACTTCGACGTGGTCGAAGTGATGTGAATTGCGATCTTCTTCCTCGTGGGGAAGAGCAGGTCGCACTATGACTTCGACGTGGTCGAAGTGATGTGAATTGCGATCTTCTTCCTCGTGGGGAAGAGCAGGTCGCACTATGACTTCGACGTGGTCGAAGTAGTTCCCGAACAGACATCACAGATGAAGCATTTTGAGGAATTGAACTTTCATTGATAAACATCTAAGTACAAGCTATTACATTCAGTGATAATATTTTTTGAGGTGGTCGGAGTGCCAGGGGTTTTTGAGTGGTGTGCCATCCGGTTCGCCACTGATATGTTCCTTCTCGGATTATGCCCGTGACTTCGAATGGTCCCTCCGGTTCGGAGACAGCTTGTTTCGTTTGCATTTCTTCCCGTGACTTCGATTTTCCGAGTACCCGCCGCCGACGTGGAAAGTTCTAGGCTTGACCCTCTTGTCATGGTGGGCTTTGGTGAGCTGCTTATAGTTGATCATTCTGAGCCTGGCCTCCAATCTCCTTTCTTCCAAGAGGTCGAGGTCTACTTTTCGAGCTGAGACATTGGCGAGCTCGTCAAACTGGGTGACCCTTATGGTCGGCAGGGCCATCTCTACGGTGCCATGGCTTCGATCCGTACGCCAATGTAAATGGGGTCTCCCGGTTGGGCCTCGTGCCGATGTGCGGATACTCCATAGTACCATGGGCAACTCGTCGAGCCATCTTCCCTTCTTTTCATCCAAGTTCCTTTTCGCCGCGTGTGAATCTTCTTGTTCCCCGCCTCGGCCGGCCGTTACCCCGGGGTGAGCAACCGAGGACCGCCAATGTTTCACGTTCATCGCCGCACTTTTTGGTGAATTTGGTTGAAAATTGGGTGCCGTGGTCGGACACAATTACTCTGGGAGCCCAAATCGGCACCAAATTTGGTCGTGAATGAAGCCTATGGCTTTCTATGGTAGCTAAAGGCTTTGCCTCGATCCACTTGGTGAAGTAATCCACGGCTACGATCAAGTATTCACAGCTTCCCCGGCCTTCGGGAAAGGGCCTATGAGGTCGACTCCACATGTCGAAGGGCCATGCCGCGACCACGGGGTTTTGGCCGACGGCAATCTAGGGATGTCTGCGAACCTTGGCACTTATCGCATCTTCGGACATAGGATTCGGCGTCTTTTCGCAGCGTTGGCCGAATAACCTTGGAAAATGACCTTGTCGGCCAATGTCCTCGCGGGGTGTCCACCACACACCCTCATGGACTTCTGAGCGGATCTTCGATCGTCTCGTGTCGAACGCAGCGCGCAGGCTTTGTGAACGACCTTCCGTACAAAGACTCCGGCGATTATCGTGTATCGGCCGCTCTTTTCTCAAGATTGGGCCAGTTCTTGTCTCGCGGCCGGATCCCTTGCTCGATGTAATCTTGGATTTCGTCGATCCAACACTTCTCCGTGGGCCGAACAGCATGACTCTTTCTTTGCACACCGATGGTGAATCGAGGAATTCCAGCACCTGGGGAAGGTCGCCTATCTCCGAGGAGGCGACTTTGAGAGGAAATCCGCCCGCATGTTTTCCGTCTCGTCGACTGCTCCAGCCTCCCAATACTCAAACTTGTCCAAGTAAGCTCCGGCCGCTCGCAATATTTGGTCGTGGGGTGGTTAGCCCCGTATTCCCCGAACCTCGCTTCACGACGAGCCGGGAATCGCCGAAGATGACGACCCGAGTGGCTCCTGGCCCATTGCGAGCTCCATTCCCGCTATCGTGGCTTCGTATTCCGCCCGATTATTTGACGCATGGAATTTAAACCTTAGTGCCTTACCGATTTCCTCTCCACTGGGGTCGCAGGATAGTCCCGCCCGCTCCCGATCTCGCTTGATGAGCCGTCGACGTGGAGTGTCCGAATCGTTCAGTCGCGGCTTGCGCGAGTTCGCGGCCTTTCTTTTCTGGACCCGCCGGGTGCCGACGCCGAAGCGCCCGCCCGGTTGTCTCGTGGTCGGGCTGTCTTCGCAAATGAAGTTTCCGCGATGAAATCTGCGAGTACCGCCCCCGATGGCTTTGCGCACTCGTAGGTGATGTCATAAGCAGAGCTCTACCGACCACTTCATCATTCTCCCCGCCACATCGGGCTTGTGTAGAACTGTCCGAGGGGAGATCGGTGTATACTACTATGGCGTGAGCTTGAAAATAGTAGGTCAGCTTCCTTCCGGCCACAATCAGCGCCAGCACCACCTTCTCTACATTTAGGTACCTTGTCTCCACATCGGTCAACGCATGTGAGACATAGTATACTGGCTTTTGGACCGAGTTTTCCTCCCTTAACAGCACTGCGGCCACTGCGGTGTCTGAAGCCGCGAGGTATACAAACAAGGTCTCTCCTGATATCGGGCCGAGAGCAGGGCGGCCGCCTAGGTACTCTTTCACTCGGCGAAGGCCCCGTCGCATTCTCCGTTCCAAGCGAATCCCTTACTCCCCTCAGATTTTGAAAATGGCAAACTTTTCTCTGACTTCGCGATGAACCTGCCAATCGCAGTTATCCGTCCGTTCAGGCGCTGAACCTCTCTGGTCGAGCTAGGGGCTTTCATGTCGACCAGGGCCTGGATTTTCTCGGGGTTGGCCTCTATGCCCCGTTCATTCACCATGTAGCCCAGGAACTTCCCTGCTTTCACCCCGAAAGCGCACTTCGCCGGGTTCAGCTTCATCTTATTTCGTCTCAAGTTGTCGAATGTTTCCTTCAAATCTTCAATGTGGTTAGCCTGTTTGGTCTTGATGACCATATCATCGATGTAGGCTTCCACATTCCTTCCGAGCTGGTCCCCAAATACCTTGTTCACCATACGTTGATAAGTGGCCCCCGCATTTTTAAGCCCGAAGGGCATCATGTTGTAGCGAGATCGCCCGCCGCCGGAAGCCGTTAGTTCCCGGTCGCCCAACCACATGCGTATCGGTGATAGCCCGAATAGGCGTCGACGAAGCTAAGGATTTTGTGGCCCGCGATTGGCCCACCGCTGATCTATCCTTGGCAACGGTACCGCCTTGGGGCACGCCTTGTTCAGTCGGTAAAATCAACACACATTCGCCACTTCCCACCGGTCTTCTTGACCATCACCACGTTTGCTATCCAGCCTGATAGAAGACCTCCTTGATTATCCTCGCTTTGAGCGCTTTATCGACCTCCTTTATCGCCGCTTGTTTTTCAGTGAGAAAACTCGCGGTCGCTGCTGGACGGGTGTTACACTTGGGTCGACGTTTAATTTGTGGACTGCGACCTCCTCACTGATATCTTCCATGTCTTCGGCGGTCCATGCGAATACGTCTGTGTTTTCTCTGAGGAAAGCAATGATGGCTTCCCTTTCCTGCTCGTCGATCTCTAGTCCGACCTTTATCTTCTGTTCTGGGAAGTCGAAGTTAATGACCACTTCGTCAAAACCTTCGTGGGGTTGAATGGTTGGTTGATCCCGCTATCCGACTTTCGATGGTGATAATCTTTTCAGCGCCCTCCCTTTCTCTGACACGTGTTCGAGTCGGCATGCTCGCTGGGCGTGTCGAGCATGTCGTCGCCGTGCTTTCGTCCGGTGCGTCGGCTCTTCGTTCTCCTTGACACGACTGTGTGCGAGTCGGCAAGCTCGGCATCCCCGACGGGGTGGCCGTGCGTGTCGTCGCCGTGCTTTGTCAAGTTGCGAGTTGGGAGCCAACTCGCGCTAATTGCTATGCTTGATCAACCGGTCCGATTCCTTTCCTCCTCGACCTCTTCAAATTGTGACCGACCTAGCCCTTTACCGAGGTGTCCTTCCTTTGCGTCCTCTGTCGCCCACCACGATCGTCATTTTTCCTTTTCCTTTCCTCCGGGCTTCCTCGGCCCTCTTCTCATCGAGCAGTAGTTCAAGGTGCTTCTGATCGTTCCTTACTTCTCCAACCCTCTCGTGGGGAACTTGACCCTCCGATGTGCCGGGAGATTACCATATCAAACTTCGTTTGGGCGGGAGGCCCAGATAGCATTATAAGGAGAGGGATGTCGAGGACCAGAAGGTAACCGTCTCGGCGGGTGTTGTCCGCTGCGCCGAGGATGACCTTTAGGTCGATCGTACCTTTCACGGCGACCTTGTGTCCCGTAAAGCCCTCGAGTTTGACATTGCTTGGAGTTAGGTGCGAGCTCCCTAATCCGAGCGCTTGAAAGCATTTGTAGTACAGATGTCCTTCCCCGCTCCGGTCAATCAATACCCTCTTTACTCTTCCTCGCCCTATCTTCGCTTCCACGGCCGAGGCCGCCCTTTCGTTGTTGGGTTGGCCGCCGCCGGCATGAAAGGTGATTCCACTCTCCCCCAAACGCGAGGTGGGCCGACGACGTGGTTCGACTATTGATAGCGTTCTTCAATTTGGTAATACTTGACCACTCCTCCGTGATCATGTTAATCAGATCTCGTCCTCCTGTATTGTTTCTTGGGCCTCCTCGGCCTCCTCCCCGCTCTCGCTCGTACCTCCCGAGCTCCTCCGTCTATCGCCTCCGAATATCCTTCTTGAGCTGGATGCCCTCCGTTGTGTGGCCGATGTCTTTGTGATAGGCACACCGCTTGTTTGGGTCGCGGGGAATGGGAGTCTCTCGGGGGGGTCGGCGGATCTCGTTCTCCCGTAGGAGCACATTCATGATTTGCTCCTCGCTTGCATTCAAGGGGTATAAGACTCCTCTTCGGTATCTACTCCTTCCTCTCGCTCTTATCGTGGTCGCCATTTCGTGCTTCGTTCCCCGACTTCTCCTGACTTCGACTTCGAGGCTCCCGAGGGTTTCGGGTGTCCTTTTCTTGTTCCTCAAGGGTCTTTTCCACGTTCCCTATCCTTTGAGCCGCCGTATACATTTCCGCACCGTTGACCGGGTCGCATCCCGATCTCGATAAGAGCCTTGCCGACCCGAGCCCGGCTGGAAGAAAGCCATCACCGTTTTGTCCGGGACACTGAGCTGTTCGGCGACCTTCTTGAATCTTTCTAGGTAGCTTTCTAGGGATTCGCCGACTCGTTGTTTGATTCCGCACAGTCGCTCTCGCTTGGGGAGCTCGCCGCGGATGAATATTTTTCCGTAAAGACCCTTTTCGTGTCGTGCCCCCCGATCGAGTCTTCTTCGAGTTCCTCAAACCACTTGAGGACCACCTCCCGAACGTGCTCACGAACACTATACACCACAAGTCCAGCTCTCGAGTGCATACTCCCATCTTCGCCCAAGCTCGAGACGTGGCTACGAGCATTCGAATTACCCTCATAATTCTTCGGGAGGGTAGCTTGAGGCGGGGTCCGGGGGTGTCCCGATCCTTTGCAAAAGCAGGGTCACATTCTTCGACACTTATCAAATTTACCCCTTTCAAGGGCCTCCAGCCTCCTTTACTTCGCAACACTCCCTCCTCTCGCATCCCTGCTCTTTCTTTCCTTTTGATCGGCGGTCGCGGCCGCCGACCCCGTGGTAGCGGTGGGACGATGCGCTACTACGGAGGTGTCACTTTGCGAGGCCTCATGTTTCGACTGCGTCCACGAGGTGACTCCCGTCTTCTTGATCGAACCTCGCTGGCCTCAGGGCGGTGCGACTTGCATGACTTGGCCGGGCTGGGGTTTTTGACTCTTGGCCCCAGCCGAGTATGCACGCTCCCCTTCGGTTCCTCCACCGTCTTTCCCAGACGCTCTCTGATACTAGGCTTCTGTTTGTCCTCGACTCTCTCTCCGAGCCGGTGTTTCGCACTTAATCTCGGGCGTCAACTCGGGACCCTTGCTGTAATCATCCATTCTTGAACCTCCGGCTTCCTCCTCGTAGCTCGGCCATCTTGGTGGCCTTCCGCCGGGTCGAATATTCGTGTCGATTTCACAGTTGCATGTTCCGCGACCTTGCGAGATAGTTCGTACTCGCGCACCCGAGCTCTCTTTGCTTTTCCAAGTAGGCCCTCTCGCGGCGCACGTGCTCCAGCTCGCTAAGTCCCTCTCGTGTGGCGTGAGAGGTTGTTTTTCCCCGCACCGCAGTCGTCCTCGTCGCAACCGTCTTCCTCACCGAGGTGGAGGGAGTAGCCGTCTTCCCACTTCGCTCGTGCGCCGGCCTTTTCTCCTTTGAGGCTTGGAGCTTGCTCGTTAGCTTCTTCATTGCCCGGCTACCCTCTTAGCCCGGTGTTTTCATGTGGGCAGCCCAACCGAGGCTCCCATAGGCGAGGCTCCGGCGCCCGCTCGCCGGTTCGTTGGGAGCGCCGCTGTGGTGCCACCGAGGCCGGCGCCGGAGGGGCTTGTTTTGATGCTTGTTTCAAGTCGTCATTTGCTGGTCACTTGTTCACACCGGATCGTAAGGATTGAGGTCCCGCAACGGAACCAAACCGATCACGCCAAAATGGGTTGTGACCACGCGCCCACGTAGGTGTTGTGGCCGTAGTCTATCCGGATACCGGGCCGTGAGTTGCTAGATCCTTTCTCGCGCTTGTGAGAAAGGGATGGAACAAGACTCGAGACAGATGAGAAGCACCGTCGAGAGCCGGGGTTGCCCACTAAAACCCTCCGCGTAAGAGTCGCTACAAGGTGGTGGAATGGCCGTGTTCGCGTAACTTGGTCCGTGAATGTGGCCGATGATAATGAGCTAGAGTTTA
Source organism: Platycodon grandiflorus (assembly GCA_016624345.1). Lineage (NCBI taxonomy): Eukaryota > Viridiplantae > Streptophyta > Magnoliopsida > Asterales > Campanulaceae > Platycodon > Platycodon grandiflorus. The sequence continues at coordinate 31,737,592 of CM028362.1, forward strand.
GGAGTGCAAGAGTGTGCAAGTGAATAATAATGTTCCTTTTGAGTGAGTCCATACCTTGGTATTTATAGGCGGGCGGAGGTGGTGTCTCTTCATGGAGAGGAGACCGTGGAGACAATCCCCGTGCCAATCTTTGTCCCCTAGTGCTCGCAGCGGCGGCACTGGCTCAGAGATCGTGGCCGTTCTCCGTACCGTGGTCCTTGTACTTTCCGTCGAAGGTGGGAAGGTGGGCAAGCCCGTATCGCGAACCGTACCTTCCCTATGTCCGAAGGGCGAGCCACGTGTGCAAGCGGGATTCGGCGGTTGAGTCGAGGTCGGCTTCAAGTGTGGTGTCGCTTGTACAGCGGGGTGTCGACTGGCCCCGAGATCACGTGTCGCCTGGGGATCTACCAGGTCGTCAAGAGGATAGAGCATGCTGGGATCTGGTATGCCGAGCTGATGTGCCTTCCAGGTCGGCTTTTCTTCGTGGCGGGGTTCTACCTCTGTGGGCTCCAGTGTGTGACCTGGCCGCTGAGGCGATGACCACGTGTCAGGAGGGAAGGATGAGGCCGTTCAACTTTAATTGTTATCTTGTTGCTTAAGATGACAGTCTCTATTACAACCTTGATATGTATTCCTTTTATGTTTCAAGAAAAAAAATAAAGAAAGAAAGAAAGTGGGATTAAATTAATGTTAGCTCCAGATGCACCTGCCAGCTTAGCAACGCATATTCATACTAATTTATTGATTTAGGCCAAGGTATGAAAAATTTGATTCCATATCTCTCCAACTAGATCAGCATAAGCTCCAATCCAAACACATGAAGCAACGTGGCTCAAAATGCATATGATCCACGATGCTCTTCTAGTGTTTACACGTGTATACAAGCTGTAAATATAATAAAACAACATTAATATTCCTCTTAAATGCCAAGGTGCCTCAGAAGCATGCAAATCATGTTTCCGTACATAAATATTTCTTTCGTTTCAGGTAAAGAGTTTATTATTTTAATTTTAAATATTTTACATAAAGAGTCTATTTTTAAATATTAAGTCTATAATTTTTATAATTTTTTAACTTTACTCTCCACATGTAGAATAAACATATTAACTATGCTCAAACACTTTTGTAATTATGACTAATTTTAAAAATATTTATATATTCCTTAATTATTAGACTTTTTAAATATAGACACTTCGTGGGATACGGATGGAATATTATTTTAAAAATAAGACTATATTTTTGTAGCAAACGAAAGAGGAAAAAGACCATTTTTGGAGACAAAGTAAAGTACTACTATTACTCTAACTTAACTCCCCGTCTAATTCTAAACTCCCAACTTTGAACATACTTCTATATATTTAATTCTCTTTTGGAGAGCTGTTAACAGAAAATTATTCGTTATAACTGACATTTCACAAAGAGCAATTACTTTATTCGTTTTTGTGGGACGAGAATGTTTCATATTATGACATTGTCCTTGGAATGTATTAAAATTATTGCTTTCTTAATTAATACTCCCTCATTTCCACTCAAAGAGTTCAAGTTTGAAAAGTCTACTTATTAAATAATATATTAGTATCATTAGAGTTGGTCATATATACTAAAATACTTAAGCACAACTAAGATTATTTCAACACAAGTGGAGGGTAAAGATGAAAGATTATGAAAATTGTAAGTAAATTTTTTTAGGGATAATTATAAAAATGACCAACGTACTATCAGTTAGTAACCGATTTCACCCCGTACTTCCAATATCCTAAAATTGACCAATGTACTACCAATTTGAGTCCAATGTGGTCCCTCTCGTTAACTTTTCATCCAAATGTCTAACGGGACTGCTAACGTGATTAACGGAGCTAATTTATGAAGGGTATTTTTGTTATTTTCTTTCGGGATAATTATAAAAATGACCAACGTATTATCAGTTAGTAACCGATTTCACTCTGTACTCCCAATATCCTAAAATTGACCAATGTACTACCAATTTGAGTCCAATGTGGTCCCTCTCGTTAACTTTCCATCCAAAATTCTAACGGGACTGCTAACGTGATTAACGGAGCTAACTTATAAAGGGTATTTTTGTCATTTTCTTTCAAATCTCACCACCCCACCCACATAATTTACAAAACAGAGTCAGTAAAGAACTCTCCAGCTCAGTCACCCTTCTCACTATCAATCCACCAAACGAGTCCCTAGCACTACTAAACCCAGCAAGCACAGTACTAAGAGAACCACCCAACCAGACCAACCCCCAAACTCCGGTGGCCACAAAGAAGACGACAACTGGACAACACCCTCACTGCCTCTCTCACCTTTACTGAAAACCCCGAAACCCTCAACAATACCAAAATGCCACTAGCAAGCTCACCGAAGGTAGAACCTTCAAGAACCTACCCAAGTGTATACTCTCTCTCACACACTCACACACTTACAAAGAGAAGAGAGAAGAGACTCAAGGCTAACGGTAGAGAGAGAGACGGCTGAAGACCCAAAATCTAACCCTAAATTTTTCTCTCAGCTCTAATGACGCAAGGAGGGAGAAGGCAGGTATAAATATGGCGGCTGTAGGGCAGGAGCAAGGGGCATGCAAAGGAAACCTCCAAAAGCCTTCAACAACGAACCTGATGATTCTTCCGCCTCTAACCTCACTCAACCCTCCGATACCTACATGGACGGCTTCATTATCGTCAACATCGTCGGCTTACAATACTATTCCGGCACAATAAGTGACTGAGAAATGGCGGGTTTCTATTGGAGAAGATATTGACCCAACCAGCATAGTCGCTGGCACCGATTAGTACGTCAATTATGTTGTTGAGTTGTTGTTGGACCTGTTCTGGTGACGTGGGTGGCGACGGTGGTGGCACTATGGTTGTTAGAGGAAGAGAAGATGATGGCGGTGGTAGAATTGAAATTGAAGAGAGGGTGGAGGGGGAGTGGTGGGTAGTGGTGGTGGTAATGGGAAAAGGGTGGAAACAGAGGCGTGGAGGAGACGCCGAGAAGGGGTTTGGGGATAACAGTCTTTTAGCGGAGACCAAATATCTCTTAGACCACCTTCATTTTGAACAAAACCCCTATTACCATGGTCAAAATAATGAAGAACATTAGCTAATTACAAATGAATGAATATGAGAGAGAGAGAGAGAGAGAGAGAGAGAGAGAGAGAGATAGATAAATAGATAGATAGATAGATAGATAGATGAAATCTCCGGCAAGAGAGAGAGTATGTGAGTGGGGTGGTGAGATTTAAAAGGAAATGACAAAAATACCCTTCATAAATTAGCTCCGTTAATCACGTTAGCAGTCCCGTTAAAAATTTGGATGAAAATTTAACGGGAGGGACCACATTGGACTCAAATTGGTAGTACATTGGTCAATTTTAGGATATTGGGAGTACGGGGTAAAATTGGTTACTAACTGATAGTATGTTGGTCATTTTTATAATCATCCTGAAAGGAAATGACAAAAATACCCTTCATAAATTAGCTCCGTTAATCACGTTAGCAGTCCCGTTAGAAATTTGGATGGAAAGTTAACGGGAGGGACCACATTGGACTCAAATTGGTAGTACATTGGTCAATTTTAGGATATTAGGAGTACGGGGTAAAATCGGTTACTAACTGATAGTACGTTGGTCATTTTTATAATTATCCCATTTTTTTAAAAGTGTACTTTTTAAGTGGAACATCTTAAAATAATATAGTTGACTCTTTGCCTCGAACGGAGAGAGTAGTAAATTAAATAATCTCTCCGTTCTAGACAAAAAGTTTACCTTTGACTTTTTTGAGTCAACTTAAGTAAAGTTTGACTATTAATTTACATAGATTTATTAATTTTTACAAAGTTATGAAAATTGTAATTTATAGTATTATTAATGTAGTTTTTAACTAATGTAATTTTATTTCCTAAAACATAAATAAAGTATATAATATTTTGATTTGATATGAATTAATTAAAAAATAAAAAGTAAATTCTTTGTTTGAAATAGAAAGAGTATTAATTTCAAGACGATATGTGATATCTAGATCTTACTCAAAAAGCTTGAATGGAATGGAGAATATAAACGGAATCATTTATGGTTAATAAAATTCAATTTCTCACTCTCAATTAATTCCTACTACGTACTGGGTTGTAGAGATGTTAAAAGGGCCACGGCCCGTAGGGTTGGCCCGTTTAAACCGAAAAAAACAGGGTTAGGGTTCAATATTTTTGGCCCGTTTAAAATTAGGGCTTTTTAGGGCTAGCCCGTTTAACCCGCGACCCGTTAGGGCTGGCCCGTCAGGTTTTAGGGTTGGCCCGCCAGCCCGCGTAATATTAATTAGGCCGTAAAAAGTTTAGGAAATATGTAAAATAACCACCATGAAAATAAGACCAACAACCTTTAATCCAAAGTCAACACATTTATCATTTTCACTACAAGTTTTCTTTGTGTACTTGTGAATAAATATTGAAATATAAACAAAAAATTTAGAAATAACTGCTAAGTAAAGCTATTACATTGTTTATTTTGAGAATAACAAGTTGGAAATTATAAGACATTGATGTAAAAAAATGTCTAGTTTATATTTCTTTTGAAAACATAAGAAACTATCAAAGTTATGAATGGTTTATTAATTAACCATTTCAAAATATTGTTATATTATATCTTTAATCGTGGCCCGATAGTAGCCCGTTTAACCCGAAACCCGCTAGGGTTAGGGTTAGGTTTGCAATATTAGTGGCCCGAAAAAATTGGACCGTTTAGCCCGTGGCCCGTTAGGGCCACAACCCGTTAGAGCTGGCCCGAAACCGCTAGGGCTAGCCCGTTTAACATCTCTACTGGGTTGTACAAACTATTTGCTCGTATGGCAATGCTCATTTTTATAAGTTGTCGGAGGACGGAGAGTATACCTCTGTTCAAGTCAAAGCCGGAACCAAAATCAAATGTTTTTAATATATACTATTATCGGTCTTTAAAAAAAACTATTATCACTCTCAAATTATTGACGAATGTTTATTATTGCATTTAACTTGTTTATTTCATATACATAATAGATGATTAGAGCTCTTAAAACCGGTTAAATTCGTTGGGCAACCCGTTCTGCCATTTAAAAAAGGTGGGTTGAGTTGATAAATTTTAATCACGCTTAAGAGACGGGTCAAACGGGTTGAACCTGCCCAAATTACTGGTTGAGTTGGGTTGGGCTAATCCGCCAAATTACTTGACTATATAAAATTAGTTTGACTCATTGATTTTTAAGAAGTGTAGTTATATTCCCTTAATTTTTTTGGCTTTAATTTATTAGATTCTTTATTGGCCTTTTGTTTGATTTTTTATTTTATTAATTAAAAATTAAAAATAGTTGTGATATATATATATATATATATATTTTACTTTAATTTATTAGACATTGAGTTTTTTAGATGAGTTGGCCCGCCCCAACCTGTAACTCAAGGTGTATTGAGTTGGGTTGAAATATTTCAAACTACTTATTTAACGGGTCAGTCTAACCAAACCGGTCTAATAACGAATTGTGACGGGTTACAGATCAACCCATCCCGACCCGTTTAAACAAGCTCTAGACGATATTAAAATGTTATAAAAATTACACAAGTGAATGGAACGATTAAAAAACTAAAAGGACATTATCACGGGTCACCATGAGACCAAGAGTGGGGTAGATGGAAAAAGATAAACATCTTAATTTTTTGTTTCGATTTTTCGTCTCAATCTATTTAAAAATTCATAATTGAGTTTGATCGTGACATTTCATATGGAATTATATAATGTTTAACCAGTTACATGTTTCATTACGATGATTTTTTTGAAAAAATCAGATCAATAAATTAAAAATAAAAAATTAAAGTTCTTAAATTTTACAAGGAGAAAAAACCCATAAATAAATTACTACTCCCACCGTCTCTAAATTATTGTCTTATCTTCCTTTCTTGTTTGTTCTAAAATAATTATCTTATTTAAAAGTTTTTTTATGATAATATTTTTACTATTTTACCCTTAATTTTTCTTCTTACTTTAACTATGGGCCACATGCATATGGTCATTAAAGGAAACTACACACTATATCAATATTAATAATCAAGTCAATTTTTTTTTAATCGGTGTGACGGATCAAACAACACAATAATCTAGAGACGGAGGGAATATAAGTTAATAGTTGATATTATCTTATCTTACCATCAAATGACTTATTATTTCTAATCAAACACTGAATTTGATAAATTCTTAATTACCAAATCTCGGTAACCATATCATATTTCGAGCAAATGGAATCAATAGTTAGCCCAAAAGTAAAATACTCTCGTCCTCTCCCATTTTAATTTTACTTTTTGGTTAATTTGATTAAATTTTGACCATATAAAATTAACTTCTTTTTATAAATTTTTAAAGTTTATTATTGATAGTATTTTTAATATTATATAAAAATAAATAAATTCTTAGTACATAAGACATAATAAATAATTATATGTTAAATAATATTTCCTCCGTTTCACGCAAAGAGTCAACCTTTAAAAGTCTAATAATTAAGAAATATATAAGTAGTATTAAAATTAAACATAATTATAAAAATATTTTAACATAGTTAATACGTTTGTACCAAATGTGGAGAATAAAGTTAAAATTTTTATAAAAATTATAAATATAATTTTTTAAAGTAAATTCTTTAAATAGAATATTTTAAAATAATATAATAGTCTCTTTAACCGTTAATGGATGGGGTAGTTTAATATTATTTAAAAATTACTTTCCAATGAAGAATCTATATTACAATAGCGGTGGATTCTCACGTGTGATTTTGTAAAAGACAACTACCGGCTGAGATTTTTCCAAATTACTAAAATCTAGCGGCCAAGATTAAATCTAACCTTTTTCACGCGTGCGAAGGCCGGTTTCCTTGGTCGCCTCTCTTTCCTTCCCAACCCAATGTTGCACTCTCTCTCCTTCCTCTATGGAAACTTCTCTCGCACAATTTTCCAGTTCTCCATCCACGACAGAGAATACATGTGATTTTCATGTGTTTCTCTCGCACGCAAATTGTCAATAACACTACAATTCGGGTGAACTCCATTTGATACACAGTAACATCCAAAATAAACGGATCAATATCGACACCGTTGTCAAAATTTCAACCAAACAGATCGTAACCTACATGGCTTCCGCAGCAAAATCCTTCGCATCAAAAAGCCATGGGAGATCACCGGCCCCTGCGCTAGCCCCGAGTACAATAGCTTCAGGCGGAAGAGTTTTCGATTTCCTTAAATATTGAGGTCAATTCGATTTCCTTGAATATTGAGGTCAATTCCATTTCTTTCTCTCACTCTACCCTTTCTCTCTCTGCACCTCTTTCACGGTTTCACCACAAAACCCATCACATTCAATTTTTTTTGTTTCTTTTTCATACTTCCCATCTCTCTCAACTGATTGATTTTTGGTTCTGTAATGGGTTTTCTAATGTTCTATAGATATTCTTGGGTTTAAAAGATTCTGAATTATATGTCACAGATTTCTAATTTTCTCTACTCTGTTCTGCAATCTGATTAGGGTCCTGTTGCTGAAAGCTTCTTTTATTTCCCCTTTATTACATGTCTGTTTTGATTCTGTAATTAGTTTGTAACGTTCTATAATTTTGTTGGGGTTAATAGATTTTGAATTATATGTTAGGGATTATAGATTTTGAATTATATGTTAGGGATTTCAAATTTTGATTAATCTGTATTGCAATCGATTGGGGTTCTTCGTTATGGATTCCTATAGTTGAATGCTTCTCATTTCTTTTTGCCTATCCTACTTACATGTTCATTTTTTTATACGTATATGACTGTTCGTCTGAATAAAGAAATGCAATCATAACTAAAGAGGACATTAAAGGATAGAAGGGAAAAAAAAGGATAGATGGGAAAAAGAAAAGGAGAAAAAAAGGAGAGTAATGGACATACATATTACAATTGTTTTGCAACTTTGAAACAGATGATTTGATAATGTATTTTGAGTTGCCGATCGATATTTTTGAGCTAGCCCAAGTTGACTAACCCAGAGAACCATCAAATAATTCATATGCATTTATGAATTTACTGAATTGGATATTATGCTCTTTAGTATAAGGAGATAAGCATAGTTTCACTATTTAGTTCAATCACATTTTGTAAATCCTAAAAAATTTGGGTTTTAATTTTATACATATGCATGTATATATATGCATGTGTGTTGGACTGAATTGAGATGTAATCCGTGTGTGTTGGATTGAATTGAGACGTAATCTGATTTGAAGTTTTCATATGAATTAACTGAATTGGATATTATGCTCTTTCACTATTTCATTCAATCACATTTTGTGTGTCAATTCCTCGAAAATTTGTGTTTTAATTTTATACATATGCATGTATATATGTGTGTGTTTGACTGAATTGAGATGTAATTAGTGGTATTATAGATGTTGTTGGTATCGGATAGATTGAGTTTGGCGAAGGGAGGAATGTATGTATATTGATGCACTTGAAGTAGCAAGTGTTCATGACAGATGATCCTATCTGTTGCCTTGAACGACATTGTTTCTCATAACGCACAAGGGTGGAAAGCAATAGGAATGAGAGATAGATAGTAGCAGGTGGTGCTTGGGTAGCCTCATGGATTTTTCTGATTCTTTTTTTGATATTGTAACTTAGACATATTAATTTCCATTTATACTGCCTGATCAATGATCATTGGGGGTTTAATTTTGCTTTACTGTTGATTTGCTAAATTGAATTGGGTTTTTTGGTGGTAGTTTAATGGTATAATTTGGATAATTCAGGTATTAAATTTTTTTTTTTTAAGATGCTACCGCATAGGCATACATAGATTTTCGTTTATACTTATTGGCCAGTGTGGGTTGAATTTGGAACTATAATGTTTTTCAATGGTTCTTAGCTAATTTTGTTTGACTTTTGAGTGGTACTTCTTGATGTTTTTGGTTGATTTTCATTTTTGTTGCTTGATCAGTGTGGATTGAATTTGGAAATGCAACATTTTTCATTGATTCTTCGCCAATTTGTTTCAATTATGTCTTTAATGTTAGTTTAATATTGAATAAATTTGGGTACAATTTTTTTTTTTTAGGATGAGAAGCACTAATTCTAATTATGTGCTTGATCGATGAGTATTTCGTTATTCTTAACGAATTTCAAATTGGTTTTTGGTCGTACTTTGATTTATTCTCCAGAGTATGATTTTCTTTTCGACTCGGTCGTATTCTTAAACCGCTTCGTTAGTGCCATCCTTTTGATTTTTTTAATTTTTGTCCATTTCGGGATTCATTTGTAGGTGATGCCAAGGGTAATCCTCCAAAAGAAGCCGATCTTGAGATGGGTCGGCTTCCAAGGAGTAATTCGATATGGGAATGGAAGCATTCAACAAGCGGTAACTTCCTCCAAATTTATTTGACACTTCACATTTCTCTATAAAGCGAAATTTGTAAGAGCGTGAGAGAGAGTGTGTTGAAAAAATGGTGTATGTGTAGGAGAGAGGAGTTGATCGAAAGGAGAGGGGTTTGAAGGGAGTTTGGAAAATGTGAAGAGGTGAATGTGGGATGTATATAATAAGCGGTATTAAAAGAGTGTAAAGGGCACAAGGGGAGGGAGTAAGTGTAGAGACTGCCGTATGTATGGGCTTGGGAACGAAGAGATAGGAGAGGGATAAGTGAGGAAGTATGCTCCAATACATTTCGCATGCTAAGGCAAACACGGTGATTGGTTGGAAGAGAGAGAGTGTGTGTGTGTGTGAAGTAAAGAAAGAAAGAAGGATTGGGAAATGGAATCTCTCTCTTCTTTCTTTCTTTCTTTTCTTTCTTGCCTTGCGGCTTCTTCGACAGTTTATGGGGTTTCATGGGCACTTGGGCTTTTCTTTTCTTTTCTTTAGCGATTTTTATTTTACTACTACATACTCGATTTGTTTATGGTTTTCGCTTGTTTATTTTTAGAGTATTTCATTAGTTTTAGACAAAAAGTTTGTTTGAGATTAGTTCGTTAGATTATTAAGCCTAAAACTAATGAAACAAAATTAACACTTATGAACAACATTTAACCCAAAGAGAGTAAAAAACACCAACCGAGATTTTCTTGGGCTGTTACTTATTTTGAAGTGGGCATGTCTTTGTGGGAGTGGTTTCAGGGTGTGGGTCTTGCCGGAAGATAGATAGAGAGTATTTCTTTTGAATTGGTCAAATAATTTGGTGGAGTTGGGGCTGCTCGCCGAGTTGGTGTTTTTGTGAAGTGGGTTTCGCAAATTTGGCTCTTTTCCATAGAAGAAGTTGCATTTTTGTGGTGTCTTCAAGTAACAAAAGATGATTGTCTCTAGAAATTATATATTTTATTTTATGTACTACGAATTACATTTTTTATGTTTTTAAAAATATATATATATATACGTCTAATTTTCATTTAAAAATACTCAACTTAATTTTAAACTCAAAACAATACTCTTATTTAGAAACATGGGGAGGGAGTATTACATTTTGTAGGGTTGACTTGGGGGCCTCACTTGCACAAAGTCTTGAACATGATTCTCAACAGCCCAATTTCTAATATCTGAGGAGTTATATCAGTACAAATAGGACTGAACTAGATAAAAGCCTTCTATTGACATCATTACCATTTTCCATGATACGTGCGTATTTTGCATGTTCAATGATTTGTGAGGCAAACGATGTTTCTTGAATGATGAGTTGGATTATTTATTATGGTTTGGGCTGCGTTGATTCACTATTCTTTCTAATGAAATGCCCTTCTTCATTGAAATGTTTCTTGCCCAGGAAACTGGAACCATAGCTTCGATTTGGAGATTAGTATTGTTTTTATGATGTTCCATTACTAAAGAGCCTTTAAAGTTTCGAATGAACCATCCGGTGATGTTTCCATAGATGTTGATGCTCTTATTGACCCGAGTGGATGCACGGTTGGATTCCTTGAGAGGAAGCTTACTATGGTAACAAGAATTCTCTAGGTCGCCGAGTCTACGTGCATCTATTTATTCAGTTCTTCTATTTTCTTAATTCAAATTAACTTAAATCTTCCACCCAGTTGGGAAGGAGTCTCGCTGAATCGAACAGAGAACTACAACAAGTAGAGAAGCGATCCGTTTTAAGTAAACATGAAGCGGTCATTAATGATGCATTGCAATTATATGAGCAATACTCTTTGCATGATATGTTCCAAGGTAATAATTATCCAATTTAAGATTAAAAAATGGATATTATATGGCTTCTTTAGGTAGGTTCTCTGTTATTAAGATCCAAATTGAGGTAAATTTATTGTATATACTTTAATATACTTCATGCACATTACTATATGGCAACAAAATTGATGTAGATTTAGAAAATGCCCCTATGCTAGCTTTTAAAATCTCTTGCGATGTTACCGATGATTCAGACTTCATACAGTTGTTGGTTTTGGACAAGAGAGATCCCACCCCACCCACCCCACTTTTCTCTTCAATAGTAATCAATGCTTTAGCCATATTCCCATAGGAACCACAAGAAAAGAAGATTTAACATAGGTTTAGAATATTTATACATCTATGCCCATTTAAGTGCCGTTATTCTTTCTACTTTTCCCCTAAGGAGCATATAGCAGTCAAGCTTTCTTATCTTTGTAGTTTACTTTCTTACCTCTACTTAAAGGAACATTACGGAACAAGTCACAATAGCTAAATTGTAGTTAATACAGATTGGGAATATTGATAATTATTTTATTTTTATTTTTTTGGTGCGAATTGAGAATTATTCTTACTGTTTGTTGTTACAAAATATATTGGCTTCCTTGATTCTGGTGCAAGAGCAGAAGTGACATTCATAATGTATATAGTGCTAACTAAAATATTTTAGTCAAATTCAAACTTCTATGCATGAATGCCACCATCTATGTCCGATCGAACATTTGGTCAAATTGGAACAAAATCATTTGTCGAGCCCTAATACACTCCCTCCGGATATTGTTACTAAATGTTGTGTAGTTCTAGCATCATGAGCTTAATTTAGTAATCATGCAAGGTCGTTGTCATTTATTATGCGAGTAACGGGACGCTTTCAGCTTTACTTAATTTTGGGACTTTTTTTTTATCTGAACTCAGTTTTGATCGTTAAGTTTACGACGTTTCTCAAATAATTTAGGATCATCCATGCTTATGCATCTTTAGTGAACTGAAATTTCTCTGTAATTTTCATTGCTCTGTAATTTCTCTGTAATTTCCCTTTTAATAGCTTGAATTGTTCCTATAGGAGACCTCATTGCAACTCTAATAGAAGGTATATAACTGCAGAACGAAGATGGTGGTTGGGGTCTACACATTGAGGGCCCAAGCACCATGTTTGGTAGTGCATTGAACTATGTTACATTAAGGTTGCTGGGGGAAGGAGCAAATGATGGAGAAGGGGCAATGGAGAAAGGGCGAAACTGGATTCTGGACCATGGTGGTGCAACTGCAATAACATCTTGGGGGACCAAAATAAGAGAAATGTATTTAGTTCTTATGATGACTATTTGCTGAAATCTTTACTTGCCTCTCACGATAGTTTATAGACAATTTGGTGAAAGCATTCGACAATAGATCATGTAATCTTCCACGCAATGTTACTTTGCTACTTCTGTTGTTGGATAATTCATTTGAAATGTACGCAACTGTTAGTGGTAATTGTGGTTCAATATTTCAAATCTCTTTTTATTTTTTTATTGATTTTCTTAAGAAATAAATAAATTATAATAAATTATTTTTTATTATTTTTTGTCATTTACTCTTTACTCACCACCCCCTACAAGATTCGGTCTTATTAATACCGTGCCATAGGCACGGGCACGAGACCTAGTATAAACTACAATATCTCATGGTTCCTTAGCATCACTAGGCGCGTTGTACAGTCGCAACCACAAATGCGAGTAAAAGATTCCCCACGCGTTGTTATCTTTTGGGTATTGTATATTATACCCCCGTTGTTTCAGAAATAACTTCATAACGCTTTCCAAGTTAACCAAAAAAGGAGTACTTTGATATCGCTTGTAATCCAACTTAATCGGAGTGAAGCCTCATTTTTCCCAAACTTTTCGAGCTTTGCATATCCTCTTTCTGAATAAAAAGAAAGATCTTGAATATTTAAGATGCTAGTCGTAAAAAATTTCAAATGATTTTCTACATTAAGATCAATTTTTTTATTATTTATTTTCTTTGTAATCATATCATTATATTTATGACCATATATAGTGATTATGCTTCCTATCTTGTTTCTTTTAAATTTTCATTGATAAATGCATTAGATAGTTTTCTTGTGGTCATTTACAATGACCCTTTGAGGTTTACAATTTCATAAGTCACCCCTTATAAAAAGTTTTATTATCTATTAGTGTGGAACTATGACAGACTTACGTGAATAAGGTATTTAACTCATAAGCATATGACTGCTTAATTATTATTTGATTTTTTTTCCCTAAAACAAAATATGTTGATACTCCCTCCGTCCCGTATAAATGTTCTTAGTGGATACAACACAGGAATTAAGAAACATAATTAATGATGTGCTGTAAAATGTGTTCTGACCATAATACCCATGAACATTAATTGAGTTCAACAATTTTAAATAATTAAATTTCTTTGGGATGTATTATATTAAATGAAGCTTTAAGGGTATATTAGGAAGAATGGCAGAGAATAGGTAGATTAAAAGTCTTTAGGAATATTAGTTGGGACATCCCAAAATAGAAAGTAGGAACATTTATCCAGGACGGAGGGAGTATTACTTAAGAAGGAATAGTTTTACATCATACAATCTAGTTCCGCTAACTAAAACAACCAAGGGGATAATGAATTTACCCAACTAGTAGAGTTAAAGGAGGTTCAGACATATACTTTGCACGCAATGGGACCCCCCATTATATGTATGGTAGATGTGACAAAATGAAATGTTCATAAATCTCTCGGAGACCTTCTAAATGTCTTCTAGCATAATCAGACTAGCCATTTGGTCACTCTGTTTGTCCAAAATGTCTTTCTCAACAACTTGAGCATCATATTCACATAAAACTTGACGAAAGCTCCATGATTTAGCTGGTAGAATAATTTCTCTAATCATCGTTAGCTCCACTTAATGGTGGTCAAATCAATCCAAATATATCAGCTAAATCACCCTTGGTTCTACGAAAACAAATCTCATATAACTATCCCCAATACACATCTAATTGGACGAAGAAACAACAACTTTTTCAGAGGTAATATTTGTAACTATGGAGCAAGGAAGATCTTTTGATAAACTGTTGATTAGCCCTCATTTTGTTTTTTGATGTATTAAGATCATTAAGCATGACAAGATACCACCAGAGCTTCTATCGTCGTGACCATTTCTCTAAGATCCTACTTGCTGTTTGACATTCTCATCTCCATTTCTCTAAATCAGTAAGTATAAACTATTTAAGAACTAACATTGTCATTACAACTCACAAAATCCATTCCTAATCCACTGATTAACAAACAAGTCACTTTTATTTATTTCAAGATGAAGTCTAGAAGCAAACCACATTGGAGTGGCAAAACGACACTCCATAAGTAAATGTTCAACATCTTTGCCTTTAGAACCACATAACGAGCAAACATCTTGCGTAAAGAACTTTCCTTTTGACGAGGCTATTCAACACAACGATGAAGTTATGAAAATTCTATGATTGATTGATCATCCAATTTTACGGTTTCACCAATTAAATGTCAACATCCCGTTAATATTACTTGGACATTGTTTGTAGTTAATTTCAAAAACTAAAATTTGAAAAAGTTTTGTAGGTTCCTTTTTGTTCAAGGGCCTAACCCACAGATCCAAATAAACAGAAGGGGGCTTAATCGTAATTGGCCCATATATATTTCATTTAGTATTTACTAGTACTGAGTAGTATTACAGTGAACAGCGAACTATTCCAACGTGTAAGGCGTGCAAGTGTATATATATATATACACAGTTCCTCCCAAAATTCCCACTCCCATTTTATCATCATCATTTCCTCTCTCCATTCTCGTGCTGTTGGTTTTCTCTCTCTAACGGACTCACCCTCTCCTTTAGCCAACTCCTGAGTTCTCCTCCTTCGTTTAAATCGCACCTCCCGAGGAAACTATATCAATTGAAATTTCCCGGAGATCTGGAAATTACAGTCTCTCCGATCAAATTTAATATCCAGTTTTGTCTCGATTAATCCTCAAACCAGGGCTTTTGTAATTGATTTAGCGAAAAAAACAGAAAAAAGAATGAGGTTGATGCAGGAAATTGTAGGGTATAAGAGCGAAGAGGAGAGAGAGAACGAAATAGAATCGCGTAGCTGTTCGACCGCAGGGACGGGATTTCCCCAACATACGAAGGCTGTGGTTGTTGGTTATGCCCTAACTTCTAAGAAGATTAAGAGCTTTCTTCAACCCAAGCTTGAAGGTTTGGCGAGGTATTTACAATCCATCCATCTCTACTAATTCACCCATGAATTTTGGTTCGGAACGATAAAATCAGTTAAATTTGTGTTTGTTTCATATAAAAATGTAACTGATGTTCTGGCTCATCATATGAATTTACAATATTTTTTATTTTATTTTTGATTTTGTGCTTGCTGTCGGAAATAAATTAGTAGATTTTTACTATCTTCGAATGCTTCATTTGCTTTGACTCTTAAATAAAACTTAACAGCTGTTTCGCCCATCCAGTTGGATTTTGTTTGATTGTTTCTTTTTTGTTTAGAATCTTCTGTATGTGAATATTCTAGCTGTAGTTTTACTTTGCGAGATCTATGGACAGTAAACTATTGGAATATTCTGGAATGGTACAGGTCTTTTCGATGTATAATAGTTGTACGAAGAATTTTTTGTGGTGTGAAATGGTATTTTTCTAATTGATTAAATAAGTAGGGTAAATAGAATAATTTGTTGTTATTACTTGACGCCTTGTCATTGTCCTTTATTTTTTTAAGATATTTCTTTAGAGTCCTTGTCACTCTATTTCTACTCTGAAAAGGCTTTTGCCAAAGAACTTAATGTTGTGTGGGTGTTGTACTGGATGCATTAGCTAGCCTTGCCAATTGCTTTCTCCCTTTTACCTGAAAATCTAACTTTGCTTTATAATAGTGCCAAAAAAGGAAGGGAAAAACTCCAGCTGAATTGGCAGGGATTCATATGCCATTGATTAGCGGGCCTCATACGCTATCACTAGGTTTCCATGGTAATTGTGAAATCGTGATTGAACTGGTTATCTTGCAACTTCTCGACAAGACCTTTCTTCCACTTGATTTATTTGAATACGTACTGCAGTTCTCTTAGTTTGGCGTAGTAGTATTAATCCTGCATTATAGGAAGATCTGATCTTTTCGGGTACTTGAACTATCCTGCTTACATGTTATGAATCATATTTTTTGCTCGCGGCTTCTCTTTTGGCTCTTATAGTTGTCTACTGTATTTAGAGAAAAAAAAATTGTGAAAAAAATATATACGTTGACCCAGAACTCTATTTCATTTCTTAACTAGCTTGTTTGTAGGCAGTTTTGTATGTGCAGAGTTGGATTCTGAAAAGAATAATGCCCTGTCATTTCTTCCTGAACATCAGTTATGGAATTTCGTATGCTTAATGCCTTGTATGGCTCTAATCTATACTGATCTCTTGGGTTTCTTATGGGATACGTTGCAAACCTAATCTTTGGCTGTGTGAGCTGCAGGAACAAGGGGATATTATTTGTTGCTATTGACCAAAGCAGGCCTCTTTCTGATCAAGGCCCTTTCGACATTGTATTGCACAAGGTTGGTGATCATCTATTGAATTTACTTGCATCTTGTGTATATCCAGGTTTCAAATGTCTTTGTGGTCATTATATTTTCCATTTTGTTTACATCTGGGGGCTTTATGCCAAAGGTTCTTGATGAATGTCCAACCTTGTCTGATAAATTTCCATTTTATTTATTGTTCTGCAGCTATCAGGAAAGGAATGGCGGCAAATTCTTGAGGTTGGTCTTCTAAACATTATAATCTGTGTCTAACATATTTGTAATCTAACTACTGACATCATCGGATACGTATGGTACCTTGTGACATGATTTATTCAAGCTGTGGGTTAGACATGGATTGACTATAATTGGTGGTCAACCAGGTATATTGTCACTTAGAACTTATTCCCATGTGACATAACTTGCAGAATGCTTGCTCTTTCTCATCATCAGTTATTACCTGATATTTGAGGTCGCTGCCTCAACATTCCAGCAAGCGAGGATCTTTCTCCTTCCGTTGCATATCTAGCTGACTTGTACAGGTTTTCTGAAACAATTTTACCAAGGGTACTGGTCTCTTCATAGGATTCCAAACTTCCAGGGTCCATAGCCAACCCCTCCCATCCGCTTAACAGATTGGGCTGACCTGATTCTATTTTTCTCTGAGATCTGGTATTTTGTTTTAAAAAGTTTCTTACTTAATCATATTCTTGAGTGGTATTTTTGTTTATTTTTCTTGATTGTGTTTTAACGTTCCGATTACTTTAACAAGTTCAGCCTTCATGTTCTAAAACAATGAAGGCTGATATATGCATAAAAAGAGGGTATAGACTTTTGGGGAGAAATTTATTAGATGTGGATTTGTTCCAAGATTTCCTTGTTTATTTAATCGTCCACGAACTCTATAAAGTTAAAACAAGTGTAGTTTCATGTTCTGAATGGTGAAGATTGTTATTGCATCAGGAAATGGGCTTTACACTTTTTAGATAAATTTGTAAGACACAGCAGTTCATGGTCCTTTGACGTCGTGATCAACAATTCTGCCTATTTATGAGGGGTGGTGGTAATGATCAACAGTAGGCAACCATAAACCATGTTCTGGTGGATGAAATCCTTTGAGGTGGTAGGATGATGGTACCAATCTACTTGGTCATTTTTAAAAGCACTGAAACTTTCCATGATGTTTTACTTCATGAGAATAGTCTACGAGTGAGAGAAGAAAGGAAAAGAGATGACACCGTAATAACGAGATTCGCCCCATTTTCTGTAAACAGATTTATGCATTATCAAAGTTGATTTGATGCAATTTCTTCATATAGCCATTTGCTGGATAAAGCACCTTATTGGTACAGCTCTAAAATCGGGTCAAACATCATTTAAAGAACTTAAATTGCTTTTATATCTCTTAAAAGTGTGTCACGGAGTCGGGAGGGAACATGTAGAAAATTTATCCCAGTCAGTTGTGAAATTGGTGTGATTATATTAATAAATGAACTCTAATCCAATTTGATTTACATAGAGGAAAGTTTTCCCTTTGCATTTCATTGTTTTTAAATATGTTTGGCAATGCCCCTAGTGGGGTAGGATTCAAGGTTGTTTGCCTTTCCTTCTGCTTGCCATCCTTGATTTGGTAATCATTCTTGAAAGACTATTTCAATCATTTGCAGCTGGTGTTATCCTGAACGTAGACACTGGAGTATTGGTTATTCTTTAGTTGTGATTCACTTGTGTACTTGATGAGATTGCCCTACTGCTTTTATTTTCTGGAATCCTTCTTTTCGTTCTAGTATCATCTGGATACACAACTATTTTGGTCCCTCTCTTATCCCCTCTTTGCCTGTACTTGAAGGATTATCGCCTGTCGCATCCAGAAGTCACAGTCCTTGATCCTCCAGATGCCATACAACATGTGTACAATCGGCAGTCCATGCTCCAGGATGTTGCTGATCTTAACTTTTCTGATGCATACGGTAATTATTCTTTTTTTGGTTCTGAAATTGTGTGCGGAGTATGTTGAAGTTTATCCAGTTAATAGTTGTATTTGTTGCTACTCATCTTAGGTGTTTGCCTTCCATAGTTATGCAAATAATTGATTCTCATTATGTAGGCACAGTTGGTGTCCCGCGACAGTTGGTGATAAAAAAGGACCCATCATCTATCCCTGATGCAGTTATCAAGGCTGGGTTGACCCTACCCCTTGGTAAGGATGCATGTCATAATTGTGCCTTTGTATTATAATCTTGGAACTGCACTCTATCTACTGATCATGGACCCCAATCACACGAATACTTCTCATTTGATGAATGTTAGATTCAGCTGTGAGAAACACATTTATGGGAACTTAATTAATGCTATATCATTATTTTTATTGTTGCCCACTTGCATCATGTGCTACCACCCCTTTTATGGCCATGAAAAGTGAGAAAATTTACTTAATCACCATTCACCACTTACCTAGGGATCTGTTTGGGGTTTCTCCTTACTGACTCTTTTACTTATCTCCCCTGGACTAGGGCCACTTTTGTAACTTTAGCACATAAGGGACAATCACATATTGCGAAAGGGTAAACGAACAAAGTGAATTCAATCTGTCAAACAATCTGTATCGTTTTAGTTTCAAAGAAGGTAAAAGCCCAATCTCTCCATCACCTGCAGCCTTGAAGACCTTACAACAACCCGTCATAATCAACCCCCATGACTCTGTTGCCCTTTCTCTTCATCTTTCTCTTTGATCACCATGGTGGCTACAGCCTTTTGTTGCCCACTGATTTAATCATGACCCAACAACCGACACTGAACAATAACAATATCACCATCCTTTTTGTTCTATTTGGTTTTGTTCACTCCCCCACTCCTGGGTGGTCCTGTAGTGTTTCTTATTTCTTTTAGCCGGGAATGTTGTCCAGAGGAACATTTTTACGGGTTTGCCTATCTCCATTTATGTGCGCAAGAGAAGGGGTAATACAGGTGGTGATCGTAGGTGGGTGGGTCTGGCTCTGGGTGTGAGTGTATATTTGCGTGGGTTTGAGGTATGTGTATGTGTGGTGATGTCGGCCTATGTGACAGTGGTGGTGGGTTTGCTTTCTATTTTTATTGTTGGTGGCAGTGGAAAGTTAATGTTGATGGTGAAACTGAGATGACAGGTAATTGGTTGGAATGGATTATTGAGATGAGTGATGACCGGTGAAAAGGGGCTGGTCGATGATTGGTGGCCTCTGGAGCTGATGGTGCGATGGGGTGGGGATCTGGAGAAATTATTTTGATGTGAGGGGTGTTTGGTTTTAGGTTTGCTTTAAGGTAGAGGTTTTAAGAGTGTGTGATAACTAGTTTAACACAATTTCTTAGTATTCATTTAGATCTGTTTTCATTTTCGGATCCGTGATCTGACCGGCATAATTTTAGAAGCTCGGGTGAGGTAACTAGGTTTGCTGTATTGTGGAGTTGTTTTTATGTTTGTGTTTTCCTTCCCCCACTCCTTCCCTCTTATTCTTAACAACATTGCGTTTACCATCTCTTTCAGTTGCGAAGCCTCTGGTTGCAAAGTCGCATGAACTATCTCTGGCTTATGATCAGTTTTCCCTTAAAAAGCTAGAGCCTCCACTTGTTCTTCAGGAGTTTGTTAATCATGGTATGCTATTCTAGCCTATTAGGTGTAAAATCACTGCTAGTATTCACAGGTGCACATTTAAATTGTGAAATAACGCTACTTCTGTCGTGGCAGGAGGTGTTCTCTTCAAGGTTTATATTGTTGGGGAAGCAATTAAGGTCGTAAGGCGTTTCTCTTTACCTGATGTTAGTAAGCGTGAGCTGTCTAGAAGTGCTGGTGTATTTCGATTCCCAAGGGTTTCTTGTGCTGCACAATCTGCAGATGATGCAGATCTTGACCCATGTATTGCAGGCAAGACCATTCTCTTCAACTCTCTCTCTCTCTCTCTCTCTCTCTCTCTCTCTCTCTGTGTCTTTCTTTGGGATGGTGAACGGTGAATTCCTGATGGATTAGCGCATATTGGTTATGACGTCAACCTTCAAGTTGCTTTATTTTCTTGAAAGTTTATGTGTGATGAACACTGTCAAGGCTTCAATAAAGAGGTAGAGGAGAGGTAATGGAAATCTGAGCTAACATCTCTTTGTTTTCTGCAGAGCTTCCTCCACGACCTTTACTTGAGCGACTTGCGAAGGAACTTCGTCGTCGACTGGTTCGTAACATTTTTTCTTTTATATTTTGCAGACTATCCTCTCATTCTGGGTGTTATTACGATGTTTATATCTTTCCACTTTCTGATCATAGATATATTTTTTGCCATTATTTTGTTACAGGGTCTTCATTTGTTTAATTTGGATATGATTCGAGAGCATGGAACTAGAGATCGCTTTTATGTCATTGACATTAATTATTTTCCTGGTAAGTTGAAAACCTACATATTTTTTTTTCCCTTCATATGAAGTTTTTTATTTCATATAAACTCCCCCAAAAATAAATAAATAAAAAATAAAAAGAATTATAATAAATAAATAATTTCTATTGGAATTGTTGCTGCCTAAAATGTTTCACAGTCGAGCTTCGGAAATGGCCACCTCTTTAATGGATTTTACCTCGGTTTTGGATCTCAGTAAATAATTTCTATTGTTCTCATATACCTTGAAATCATGTGTCAGGGTATGGTAAAATGCCAGAATATGAGCACATATTTACTGACTTTCTCCTGAGCTTGGTGAAAAGCAAGTACAAGTAAAGTCTCTCACCCGGTGCAGAAGAGCCTTTGGAAACACAAGTGGCATAGAAAGTTGAAATGTGCATCACTCCGACGTGCGCCTGGATTTTATGCTATCTTTGCTGTTTTATTCTGTGATTCCTTGCAAATAACATGTGGCAGAGAGCATGCAAAAGTGCAAGAGGTTCCATCCATCGGTATCTGCTTTTGCTGCCCACTGGTAAAGGGATACAGCCCATACAGAAGCAACCATCCTCAGAAGCATGCCCAAGTTCTGAACTTGTTTCGATGTCCTATCTTATCTCCCATGTTTTGATTTTTTCCATTTTTGGTAAACGATCTGAGCTCTATGCTTTTGATCGGTTGTAGACATTTGATCTGTTACAGTCGGTATGCCTCCAATTGCAAGGCATGCCCTTGTACATTCATTCTCTTGTTTATAAAATCGGTTCCTCTTTGGTCGATACTCTTAAGCCCTGGCAGTTTGTGTATGGCACTATTGGTGGTTCAGGTTTGCCCAGCAATTTGATGATGTACTATCAAACCTCTTTTCTATTGCAATCCTAACATAGAATCAGTCCTCTGGTGATATGATACAATACCAAATATGAACTTTTGGGAGATTGGATTATGTGCTTGTTTTATGTTCCAAGTGAGATTTTATGAGTCCAGTGTTGTCATTCGGACAATTGCTGATATGCGATATGCCCCTCAAGGAAGCTAAAGAGCTAGCTGCTCCTGTTTTGCTATGCTTTTGTAGCCCTGGAAAAATTCAGCCTTCTAGCGGCACATTGACGTTGGTGAACCACTGCATAAGGTTTATAGAATATTAGAATATGTGGTTAGTCTTATAACGTTGGTGAACCACTGCATTTAGGGTTGAGAATATGTGGTGTCTTATAGTAACGGGCCTAATGCAACTCCAATTAGGAGAATATGTGGTGTCTTTTAGTAACAGGACTAATGACTGGAATGCGACCGTCATGGCCAAAAATGTGGTTGTCTTATAGTAAGCTGTTGATACCGAGTATCTACTCGACCAGAAAGTCTTTGATACCCGACCCATTTGATAGCCAAACATGTGGTTGTATTACAGTAAGCGGGTGATACCGACTTGACCAAATAGGCTTTAAATGGCCTTAACATAACGGGTTTGGTTAACGGTGGGAATTGAACCTAGTTGACCGTGAGAGGGATTCAAAGGCTTTGCCACGGGTTTGTAATGCTTGCATGCTTATTGTTAGAATTGTCATATTCAAATAATTAATCTTCATAATTATTAACCAAATACTCCCTCCGTTCTAGGCAAAGAGTCCAGTTTTAACTTTTTTTGGTCAACTAAACTAAAGATTGACCAATAATTAACATAAATCTAGTGGTTTTTACAAAGTTATTAAAGTTGTAATCCATAGTATTACTAAGATAATTTTTAATTAATGAAATTTTATTTCTTAAAACATAAGTAAAGTATGTAAATTTTTTATTTGATTTAGTCTTATGTTGACTTCTATAAAAGGAAAGTGAGCTCTTTGCCTGGAACGGAGGGAGTAAAAAGATTAACCTCCCTCAAGATCCACCATGTAATTCGAGTTCGAGTACATCTCAGGCGTAAGGTTAAACATTCTGGGGTCATGTTGAGAGATGTATCTGTTTTTCTTTTATAACGTGCTATTCCTCCATGGGTAAATTCGAGGCAAGTGTTTGTTATGGGATTGGTGGAGGAGGGTAGGACGGATCAACCTTAGATTATTTATGGATATTTCGTTTTGCAAGCATTTCAATGAAGGGATGTTGAAACTAGGTTTGTTGTTACTGGTTCTTAGTAACTATTATGGTGGTTTCTCTTGTAATACCACCACTTTTATTTGGCATTCGGAAGAGGGGAGACGACGGCCTTTTTTAAAGTTGTGAGAGAAAATGAGGTATTTAGGATTTGAAAGGCTTTAAGGACATTTTAGGGAGTTATCAAATTTTTTGGTCAAGAGGTCATAAAACATTAAAATTCGGGTCAAACGACTATACTTGGCATTCGGAAACTAGTACCCCCAACTGGTATTTGGCATTCGGAAGCTAGTTTGACCCAAATAGATGGGAAGTTATGCTTGTCGCCCATGGATAATTTTTAGAAATTGTCCAAATACTTCTCCCCTCACATTTCTTACCGAGTGGGTGTTTGGAATCACTTTTGGAAGATTAATGGGGTCCTCGATGCTTGTGTTCATTTCTAAAGTAGGAGGGTTGCCCTTTTGGATCTTCTCAAATCCCAGTGAGAGAGAGATGAGGAACATTTTCTTCTTCCTCTCCTGAGTCCTTTTGAGGTCTTGATGGTGGTGCGGCTTCTTAATGGTTCATTCTGTTTTACTAGTTGATCTCTGTATGTTTTCTGATCCCAATCTCACGTTGTCCGATTGTCTTTCCCGTATCTAATTTCACTTGGAAAGCGGAATAGCGCTCTTTAATTAGAGCTTGTGCTTGGATCTTTGTTCATGGTGATGAGGACAGGCAATGGATGCAGTCTCCTCCTACTGCGTTAAGCGTGCATGTTTTTGTGTTCCGTAGGCAGTTTAGTGAATCTCATTCTCATCTTGTTGATTTCTGTTTACAACGAGACATGGAGAAGTGCTACATTTTTTATTTTTATTTTTTTCAAGTGCCTTTGAGCTTTCGTTAAAAATTCAAGAATATAAATATTCTATATGAAAAATCATCATTAGTGCAATTGGGTGCCCTTTCTGTTCTTATGTGATTTTTGGTTGGTGGGAGAAATGGAGGAACAGATGGACTCCTCTTTTCTGTTTTGGTGTGGAAAAATGGAGGGATGGAGAAGTGGAGTAATCCCTTGGCTCTTAACAAATAATTTTCCCCAAAATTGGGCGCAAAAGTGGAGAGAAGATTGAAAAGAGGTAGAGATTCAAGTAAAATCTACTTTATCCATTAATAAGGTCATTTAATATCCATTAAATAAAGTCACACAGAAGTGACTTTGCCCTTCTATTTTCTCTTGTATTCAACCAAACACCTCAAGAGAAAGATAACATCCCCCAGGGATAGAAAGTTGATCCTCCCATTTCACTTACCTTCCATTTTTCCATCCTTCCTACCGAATATAGCATTAGATTCACAAGGCACTTGTTAGCAATTTTCCTAAAAGAAGATAACCATCTTTAGGTTGGAAATAGCATTTCATGGTTCCATGATTTTGTGGCTATTCTAATAAACCAAAATGGTGAGATTGTCTTTGGGCAGCACTGCAGATTAATCATTCAACGAGTGCCATTTGTGAAAACAGGACCCCACTGAAAGGCAAACTGAAATCTTAAGAATTTGAAGTGCATCTTCCTCTGATCCTGTCGATCTATGAAACAACATGGTTTTGTTTTGCTTCTTTTCTGGGAATAAAGTTCTTCCTTGTCTGGGAAGCTATATACTGCTACCGCAAGTCAAAGAAGATGGAATAACAAGAAAATATAAGACCAAAAAAGTATAAGTACTTTAGTCAGAAAGTAACAAATGGAGCTCACTGACCATTCGCAAAAACAAAATCACCTAGTTATACCTCACCTCAAACAACTTAACGGGGCAAAGAAAAACACATGATTTTCCATCTCAATTGAATTCTGCCTCTCAACTTAGGTAGATTATTTAGTAAATTTTCAAGCGTGTACAGTAGCATGGCTATCTTAGAGTACATGGGAAATTGAGGAGATTGGCCGCCAAGTTATCATGCTACCAGATTTAGTTGTTCAATAAAACCAGAAATTGAATATATTGTCAGTCCCAGTAGAACTACGAGTGAAAGATCTGACTAGAACTAACAGGGGCAGACTGATCTCAACTACTACTATGAGGAATTCATCCTAAAGAACTTAAGGAAGCATATGGCACAATTGAGATGGGAGCATAGCATCTCAGCACTCTTTGGGGCTCAAGTTCTAACATCTGCAACATTTTTTGCACTTGCGTGAACTTTAACCTGGCAATCCAAGCACTTTATCTCTGCAAAGATAATGTGAGCTCCAGGGAAGAAAAAAAGAAGAAGAAGAAGAAGATCTTGACCTAGCAGCACATTCCTACTTGCTGCTTTTGTTATGGATTCTGGCCATAGCAATGGTAAATGTGGGCAATTAATTCAATACCCTAGCAGATTGCATTCGTAAAGACAAGAAAGCATAATAACCAAAGCAACTAACTACAATGGCATCCACTTGAATCTCGCCAATTGATAATCCAATTCAGAATTAGGCTACTAATCTCAAACCAATCTAATCCTTTAAGCATAGAGTTGATGAACATTTAACAATCTACTCGGGAGGTCTTTTTGCCAATTTTTCTTAGTGATTTACCATAGAGTAAGCAGGAGGCAGACAAATTCGCTAAAGAAAGAGGTCTACGCTCCTGTTGAAGTCCACTGCTCGTCCAAGGACCGAGTTGGAGTAACAACAGATGCTGTAGCCGATGAAAGCCCAGTTCAGGCACAATAGAGTCTTCATTATCCGTTTTGTCCTCTACCGAGTTAGAACTCTCAGAAAAATTCACCCCTTGATTTAAACATGCCTTAATGAGAGAGTTGCTAACAACTATAAATCCTAAATGGGTTAAATGCTAGGTGTGCCATTTTACACACACACATGACATATGAATTTCATAAAACTACCAGAAATTCTGAGGATTCATTAAAGAAAGAGCTCATTACCAATTCGCTCTTTAGCGAAATGCCCATTGCCATAATCTCTTTTCAGGATTAACATCAAACACTTGGTTAGCAAAACGAAAAAGAAGAAGGCATCTACAGCATTCTAATTTTTCCAACTCAATTAATTCAAAAGCAATAATACTAATGAAACATTATCGAACATAGTATCGAACAATGCATACATAATCAACAAAAAGAAAGTACCAACGTCGAACAAAACACTACTCGGATGATTCGACTGATTCTAAAGAAGGAGAAGAATCGGCAGCACCTTGATCATCATCAGTTACAAGAGTCCACTCAGGTGGGAGCTGAGGGAGAGGCGGGTAGACGGTGGGCCCGCGACGAATGTCCCACGGCTGAGTCTTTCGAGGCCTCGTCTTCCTGTGGTGGGCCGTCGCCTTCTTCTGCGGCCGAGATGAGCACTCTATTACTAGCTTTGAGCCACCGGTCCCATTCCCAACGCCCAATTTCGGCGGTGCCTTCGAACCACCGGTAACCGGCGACAATGTTTGGGGCAAGACGGCAAGCCGGGTACCGAAAATTGCCGAAATCGACATTTCTTCCGATTAAAATGAAAAGCTTGTTCTAGCCCAGAGTGGTTTTGGTATTAGAATGGCTTTCTTTGGACCTTTCAATTGGGATTACTTGTGTTATCCATCTACACTTGTTTATCCTCCTCAGTTGTTTTGTACTCCCTCCGTACCTAAATTATTGTTATTTTTTTTTTATTTTTTTCAAAAATAGTTATTAAATTTTTTTTAAAATATTATTTTTACTATTTTACCTTTATTTTTTCTTTTATTTTAACTATGGGTCACATACACATGGACATTAAAAAAAATTACACATTATACTAATATTAATAATTAAGTCAATTATTTTTTCTTAATCCGTGTGTCAGATCAAACAAGACAATAATTAAGGGACGGAGGGAGTATATGACTCAGGCTGGATTGGGCTACAACTGACTTTGCTGTTTGAATTGGGCTTTTAGAAATAGGATTAATTGCGGGTCGATACCTTTTGTAAAAATTTTAACCGCTTTAGTCCATTTTTTTTTATGATAAATTAGTCAATTGTTCAAAATTGCTTCCGTAACAACCTATCACGTTTTAAACTCTATCTTCCTTGATTTAATCCTGTAAATCCTATTTTTATAAATTTTCATCCATATCAACTTTAAAAAACTTAAAAAAATAAAATCGAATGAGCAGAAAATTGAATTTACTATGAAATCGAAATCATTAGATTTAATGGAAACTGTTGTCATGTTGTTGTTGAAGTTCAGAGGAGATACCATTATTTCAAAAGTTTCAGAAAATTTTGGTTTATCTGAGTTGATCAAATGCATTAGAGGTAAATGTTTCAATTTTCAATCGGATAATTATACTTTGAAATATATTGCAGGATCGCACAACAATTGTTGTTTAATCAACAAAAAAGATTTCAAAAACATGGTGTCATTGGCCAAAATTTTATCAATTTGCATTATAATTGTTGATGTTTTTGAAACTGATAATGGTTTGACTTGCGAGATTAATAAAGAAGGTAAATATGGGGATGAGATTGCAGAGAACACACCCGATGCAACAGTTATACAGATGATGCACAAGTGATGGACAAAGGTAATGCAACATTTGTGCATCACGATGCATCGATTTTATTTTGTGATGCACTGCAATGTAATGAGCATAACAATCAAAGTAAGTTTAACAATTCTGCAAGTTTTGAAAGTAACGATGAAAGTGTGTTATGTTACGACATATGTCCTATTCAAATACTATAGGAACTTTTAAATTCTCGTTATGCATCTCTTATTACTAGTGTTCGTCAAACATTTAAAGGTGAAATAGAAGATTTTCATATGCATCTTATAAAGTATTCATTCAAGATTAGATTTGACTTTATTTTCATTAAGAACATCAATAAGAGGATTAATTAGTGTTGCATGTGCAAAGAAATGTAGTGATGATTGTAGTTGGTTTATCAATGCATCTTCATCTGTTGATGAATCATTATTTATATACAAATGCAACCTCTCACACAGTTGTCATTTGATCATAATTGACGATAATAACTCAAAAAAGATGCGTTGTGGTATAATTGCGCACTTGATTCTTAAAAATATTCGCAGTCGACCAAGCTATTCGTCGATGGATGTAATTGATCACATGAGAATCAATTATGGCATTGAGATATCATACAATAAGACATTGATGAGCGTCGAGATGGCTCAAAAGAATTTTTGTTGTTGTTATGAAGAATGTTTTTAGGAACTGCAGTGGTACGTTAAAACGTTGCATAAGAATAATCCGGGTATCTTCACTTTCCTGGAATCAGACGATTTTACGAATTGTTTCAGTAAGTTGTTCATTTCATTTCGAGCATGCGTAAATGGTTTCAACTATTGCCGTCTTATATTGTTCATATATAGCACATTTATAAAATCTCAATTTAAGGGCAACCCTTTTGTCAGTCATGGCCAAGGATGGAAATCAATGTACGTCCAATTTTTCTATATTTTTTCCTTTGTTTCCATTATTTAATTAGTATCATAGTGTGTTCATGCTTATGCTCCTGTTTTAATAAGAGAATACATTCAGTACATTTTGTGTGCATCAGAAATAAAAGTTGTGCATTGCATTATACAAAAATAGTACTTTGTAGTACATTTTTGTGCATCGCGATGCACACTGTTGTGCATCGCGATGCACACTATTATGCATACCAAATGATATGTTGTTAATTCAGTAGAATATTGTGTATCGGAATAAAAAGGCATGCATCGCGATGCATAAAAATAGTACTTTTTCAGTATAAGTATGTGCATCACGATGCACACTTTGATGCATCGCAAAGGTAATTTTAATCAAATATTGTTCATATGCTGCAAGACTGTTCCCGTTTGCATTTGTAATCGTAAGTTCTGAAAATAGGGATAATTAGACTCGGTTCCTTTTAAAAATAAAAGGAGTAGTCGATTAGTATCAGATCAAAATATTGGGTTAACGGAAGCAATACGCGACGTGTTTGAGAGTTCCAAGCTTTACTTTTGCTTGATGCACCTGTATCGAAACTTGAAAGAAATGTTTACCAGTAAACATTATTCAAGATTGGATTTGTGAAATCAAAAAGTACACCTATAAAATGTATTCAGTAATACATACCTGAAACTTTTTCAACTTCTTGTTTTTGTGTTTTCCTTATTCTGGTGATTCGTTGTAGTTCCGAAAACATCTTGTTCTGGTTGTTAGTAACTTACCACAATGTTTTGAAATCTTTCACAAAATCGCTGGACGTTGTTTGCTTAGAAATCGTGGGATGTTTTTAAGTTTTTTTTGGAAGTTTTGAGGGTTGTTGGGAGTGTTTTTGTATTAAGCATTCAATATGGTACTTTTTTTTTTGGAGTCCGAAGCTAATGCATCGCGTATATGTTAGAAGAAAATGTATACACGATATTTCGCAACAAAGTGTCATTTTCTAGATTACAAAAATTATTCAGTACTAAAGTGGATGGAATTTTGCAAATATATAGATTATCTTAGGGCCGGGCTAACCTAATTGTTGCATCATACCGGCTCGTTTCTTTCTTTCTTTTTCTTTCTTTCTTTTCTTTTTCTCTCTATGGTCCTATATAAAAAATTGTTTGAAAATGTCTAAACTTACAACACAAAATATGCTTATATCACAAATAAAAGATAAAATCAAAAGGTTATAGAGATTGAAACATAATTTTTTAAAGGTGGACTTTTTAAAAAAATATCTCAAAAATATAGAATAGTGTACATAAACGAAGGGAGTATATATTAAAGTCATTATACTAAACATATTTTTCTAAAAGGAAAATGTCTCTTAAGACAAACCAAATTTTTTATTATTATTATCTACTCCCTTCGTTTCACTCAAAGAGTTCACGTATGAAAAGTCTAATTATTAAGAGATATATTAGTGTCATTGGAGTTGGTTATAATTGCAAAAATATTTAAAAACAACTAAAATGATTACAACACAAGTGAAGGGTAAAGATGAAAGATTATGAAAATTATAAATATAACTTTTTGAAAGTAGACTCTTTAAGTGAAACATTCTAAAATAATATAATGAACTTTTTGCTCGAAACGGAGGGAGTATTTATTATTATTTTTTTATGAAGGGAGCAGTTTGCAGACAAATTTTTAAAGGAGAAATCCAATGATTTAGCACTATAATCAGAGTACAATCACGGATAGCAGGGATTTGTCTTTTAAAAACATCAAGTTAGTAATAAAACAAAAAATAATCATTAATAAAGTGTAAAAAACTTATTTCTAATGCACTCGTTAGTCCATAAGACTCCATTAATTATTTCATCGTTTCAACTAAAAAGTTTACTTTTGATTTTTTTAGGTTAGTTTAATTAAATTTTAATCACCGATTTATATAAAGTTATTTATTTTTAAAAAGTTATAATACATAAATATTTTTAATGTAGCTTTAAGTGAATACAATTTTATTTTTGAAGAAAAATTAAAGTATATATTTTAAAATTTAATTATAGTTAGTCACATATTAAAATTTTAAAATAAAAAATAAACTCTCCGGTCGAAACGATATAGTATTAGATAAATTTGACGATCTCACTTGGATTGTACCATACTTTCTTAAAGTGAATATATAAAACGCAATTCTCGTTTAATTCAAAATTGATAAAAGCCAAAAAGTGTAATATATTCAAGTACATGTTACTATGATTTACTTTAAGCGGTTTTAAAAAGATTTCAGCTTTTGAGTATAGATAACTAATTTAAATAATGATGACCAAAGAAAGAAAAGTAGGAAATTTGTGGGGTTTCCCTTCTATACAGTTAAAATTAGTTATAAAACCTTTGTTTTGCACATGTATAATTTAACTTTTATATTTAATTAATATATTTTATGAATAATTTTATATAAAATTATTATTATTAGATATAGGTGTGATTGTTTAGTATAATATTTTTGTTTTAAAATAAATATTTTTATTGGTGATCAATATATATATTTTATTTTTATACATTTTTGTTGGGTTGCTTTTCCTTTGCTTTGTTTTTTTCTTTTTGTTTTCATCTTGCACTTAATAATGATATTTTGGACATATATTTGAAGAGTTTTTTGAAAATTACAAATAAAATATTTACTTTGGAATTTATTAAAAAAAGATAATTTTTTTCTAAACAAAGGAAAATTATTTAAGAATTGAATATAATTATATTTTATAAAATAATTTTTGAAGATCATTCAATAATTAGAAAAGGTTTAGTTGGATACTATATTTACAAAATAGTTTATTTCTGATACACTAAAATAATAATCAAAATAAGTGGATATTATAGTACATGGGTCTCGTGACTCTTACTTAACTATAATATATATTGTATTCTAAAAACATACATATAATAGGTTAAGTTGGTTTAAGGTGGGTATACATATATATAAAAAGGTGTAGGTTCAAATTTCATTAAAAATATCATTTTGCTTTTCATTTCCTTGTCAATACCTAAAGTTTTTCACCTATAATTACTATTTACTATTATATATACTCTTTATAATAGTTATTGTTATTAGGTAATATTATTACCTAATGACATCCTCTCCTAATAAATAAGAATTTGAAGAGTCAAATTCACCAAAATGAAGATTTAATAAAAATGGTGTAGGTGGCAAACTCATAGGACTCCTCACCAACTTTAATATATATATATATATATATATATATATATATATGAATTTGTGTTGTTTGATAAATTTAATGATCATCCTGTAGGAGATGTAATTTGGAAGAATGAGTTTAATTCCATCTATCTTGACCTTTAAACTAGCGGTGAAGTTGGTTTGGTTTGGTTCGATTTGAGTCAAAATCACAAATTGAACCACCCCCTAATGGTTTCACATATTTCAAATTAAACCGAACCGCCACAAACTTCAAACCGAACCAAACCGAAACGATCGATTTGGTTCGGTTTGGTTCGGTTCTGTGGTTTAATTATTTAAATATTCAAAACATAAAAAAAAACCTTTTAAATATCAAAAAATACTTTTAACACAAACTAAATAATTAAAAGTTAAAAAATTAACTTTAAAATTAAAATAATTCAATCAAAATGTATGCAAACAACAATAATTTTATTATTAAATTCAATTACTAATTACTAAAAAATATATATAAATAGTGGTGGTTCGGTTTGGTTTGGCACAAAAAACCGTAAATCGAATCGAATCGCTCGGTTTATAAAATTTTCAAACCTAAATCGAACCGTCCTAACCCAAAATCTAACCGAACTGGCCGATTCGATTCGGCGGTTCAGACTTACACCCCTACTTTAAACTCACAATATTTTAGACAATTCATAATATATACTCTATTCGTTCCACCCAAAAAGTTAACGTTTAAGTCTAATAATTAATGAATATATAAGTATAGTTGAAGTTAATCATAATAATAATTAAGGATATATAAGTGTAGTTGGAGTTGGTCATAATTACAAAAGTATTTAATCACAACCAAAATACTTACAACACAAATGGAGGGTAAAAATAAAAAGTTATGAAAATTATAAGTATAATTTTTAAAAATAAATTCTTTAAGTGAAATATCTCAAAATAAAATAATTTATTTTTTGCTTGAAACGGAGAGAGTAGTATACTAGAAAAAAAGTGCATATAAAAATATGAACGTCATAATATTCTAGAAAATTCTAAGAAAAAATGCATATAAAAACCCACAATTTGCTAAAATGTAATATTGCGAGGGCCATGATGTAACCATAAAGTCGAAAATAAATTTATGGAAAAAGAGCTAAGATTTACATTTTAAAAAATAAAAAAAATTAGGGACGTCGACCCTCCCAGCGCTGTGGTGACTTCGTCATTCATTTCAATAGTCTTACAACCTGAGAACTGAGTAAGAAAATACTCCTATCTGTTTTAAGTAAATAATTTACTATTTTATTTTAAAATATTTTATTTAAAAAGTTTATATTAAAAAAATTATATTTATAATTTTCATAAATCTGTCAACTTTATTCTCTACATATTCTATAAATATTTTAATTATGCTAATTTTTTTTGTAATTATAATTAATTTTAATACTACTTATATTGTCCTTATTTATCAAAATTTTCAAATATAGACTCTTTAAATAGAACGAGCGAGTAACTAAACTAGACTTAGATCACAGTGGAGCAGTGGACGATAACACGATTCAACTAGTTGCAGTAATAAATTAATAATCGTCATTTTCTATTATTGGACTAGAACTTTTTTGAATTCTGTAAATATTATCATTTCATTACAAAACTTTTTTTCTTTTCTCTCTTTTTTTGAAGCCCTAATGAATACAGCGTGGGAACGCAAAATCATTTTCTTTGAGAGTATGTTCGCATACTCTGGGCAAATACAAACACATATATCCATGATCTTTGACAATATTGTGTACTCATTTAATTAGCCTAAAGTGTATGTAATGTGATTAATACTAAAAATTAATAAGAAGAATATACTCCTATTACTACAAGTTACAAATTAGTTAAAAGATAAAAATTTAAACAATATCGTTTTACGAATATTTTTTATCATATGAATTTAATTTTTATATATTAGTAAACTAAACAGTAAAAATATTAATTAAAATATGTACGACTGTATGACAAGAAGACCTACTCTTAATTAAACGGACTTTTAAAGCAGTCATAAGAAGTATCATCATACATGTACAGGGCCACCCATCCACGCACAAGCCACCAACTAATTGACCCCACCCCATCCATGCATCCAACTGTTTTAACTAATTTCATCTTACTGGTTTGAATTTAACTCTTTTTAAGCATAGATATCCCGAATTTCCTCCAACCAAATCCCCCAATACTCCAACTCTTAACCATAATTAATCACACAGTCGTTCTCTCTCCTCAAATCCCCGTACACACCCTACACATCTAATTAGACGTCCATTCGATTCTAAAAATCGGAACTAAATCAGTTTAGAATCGCCGAAATCATGAACTGTCATGAACCAAAATTGAATTAGGACGGTTCGGTTCCGAAAGTTTACATTTCTCAGAAACCGTGAACCGTTTGTCCCATACTGCTAGTTTCAAATCGCCATAAAACCGTTCAAAAACATAGACGCTAAACGCAGCCCCCCTAATGCGCTAAACGTAGCCCCCCTCCCCTGTAAAATTACTAACTTGCCCTCATTTGTTATAATGTATAATTTTGCAACAAAAAAAAAAAAAAAGACATGCGCGCTGGTGTAGGCGCATGTCTTTTTTTTTTTTTCAATTATTGCACTTTTACACCCTAAATTTGTAAAAAATTGAAAAATACCCCCTTAAATTTGTTAAATTCGTTAAAAAAATTAACGAAATTAACAAATTTAAGAGGTAAAGTGCAAATTTTCACAAAAAAATAAATATATAAAAAAGACATGCGCCTGGACCAGGTGCATGTCTAAAAGGACATGCGCCTGGTGTAGGCGCATGTTTTTTTTTTTTTTTTCAATTGTTGCACTTTTAAACCCTGAATTTGTAAAAAAATTGAAAAAATTTCACAATACCCCCTTGAATTTGTTAAATTCGTTAAAAAATTTAACGAAATTAACAAATTTAAGGGGTAAAGTGCAAATTTTCACAAAAAAAAAGACATGCGTCTGGACTGCGCCTGGTGTAGGCCCATGTCTTTTTTTTTCAATTGTTGCACTTTTACACCCTGAATTTGTAAAAAAATTGAAAAAATTTCACAATACCCCCTTGAGTTTGTTAAATTCGTTAAAAAATTTAACAAAATTAACAAATTTAAGGGGTAAAGTACAAATTTTCAAAAAAAATATTGTTGAATTTGCCCTCGGTTTTTTTTTTTGTTAAAATATACATTATAACACAATAATAAAGCAAAAAAAAAAATATTTAACACAAAATATGTCAAAAACAAAATTATATTTAACACAAAATATATAAAAAAAACATACACACTAGAGCAAATAACTAAACAAAAAAATAAAATCTAACACAAAATATGTCAAAAACATACACATTCGAAGCAAATAAAAGTGAGAGTTTTAAGTTAAATATTTTCTATATATAAAAGACGAGGGCAAGTTAGTAATTTTATAGGGGAGGGGGGCTGCGTTTAGCGCATTAGGGGGGCTGCGTTTAGTGTCAGTCGTTCAAAAATTGCCAAATTTAAATTTTAAACGTTTTCTGCTGCTCCACGTCTGCACATACTCTAACCTCATTGGATATTAGATTTGATGAAAGATGGAAGGAGACTTGGATGAATGAGTCTACCATAGTAAATTTTGAATGTCAAAATCAACCTACTATATCATGATGTCTAACACACTGTAAGTAAATTTTTTTTAATTTATATTTTGATAATTAATAACATATTATAACACTTTTTTACACTTTATAATAGATTTTAAAAATTCAAAATAAAAATAAATGTTAAAAAAATCCAAAAAATAAAAAACCGTAAAATCAGGAATCGGAACCGGATCTCTACGGTTCGGTTTTGATTTGCCTTATTACGATTTGTGAAATCGTCGATTCCAAATCAGAACCAATTTGGGCATATCTACACCCAACTCTACTCTGACTATTTCCAACTGAATAATGCTATGAATACCTAATAAGTACCAAATATTATTTAATGTAAAAAATTTAATATTCTTTAGGTACCATAGCGTATCTCTTTCCAACCATATCCATATCATTACAGCTATTTTCCACTTTTGTCGTGCTATTAAAATACTCCACTAATTTATGATAAATCCCTCACTTTTCGACCCCTAAATTATTTTCCAGTTTTTTATTTTTAAACTATATAGTTGTTGCAGCTACACCAACTTCCATCTCTTTTACGTTATTAAATTGAGGTTCCGCGACTAGAGGGCGACCACTTAACACAAACATTACTCTTGTCAAGGTTTGAATGCAAATGTAAATTGAGCTTGAATTAATTGTTAGGCTTGTTAGTCTTTGGAACTTGATTTGTTAAGTCATTAAAAAAATACTCTTTTTGGTTCACTTAAAAAATTCACGTTTGAAAAGTCTAATTATTAAATAGTATATTAATGTCATTAAATTTGGTTATAATTATAAAAATACTTAAGCACAACTAAAATGATTACAACACAAATGGAGAGTAAAGATGAAAAATTATGAAAATTATAAACATAATTTTTTAAAAGTGAACTTTTTAATTAAAAGATTACTCCGTATAAAATAGTATAGTAGACTCTTTATATGAAATACAGAAAGTAACAAAAAACAACTACTGTTATTTTGAAATAAAAAACAAAAACATTAGAGGCATTGATAAAATGGGCTCCAGAACTTATTTAGTGAACTGTGAATACTTTTCAAGATGAACTTTTTGAGTGTTTGACCCATATAGCTCGTTCTCAAATCTACAACTACTCCAGCTTAGACCGGAAAAAAATTGACCAAATTCAGAATGCACTCTATTCTTGTAGAAGATTTGTTACATAACAGGAATATATATAGTTTAATTTTCAATTTTATTATGTACTTAAATTGATAGAAATACAAGATTAGTACTCCCTCCTATTTTGAGATAATTTAATTAAAAAATTTAATATTTTTATAATTATGATCAAATCTAATAACATTAATATATCTTTTAATAAGATTTTTAAAAAGTAAGACTTTTATAGAACGGAAGGAGTACTAAATATTAGTATTTTTATTATTATTATTGTTATTGCGTGATCACAATCATTTTATGTGAATGTACTACCATTATTTGCGTTTATACCCACACGGCCGGCCACACATACCACGCCACGTCTAGTTCATTACAGCTATCATCCATAATCCGGAGACATTTAGTTGATCAAAGCTTAAACCTTTTTTTTAATAATTTGTGGAAGAATTCAACCCTCGCATGCACGCACCACCCCGTTGTCCAATGCCCAACAAACCTCTCCCCCCACGCCCCACGCCACCGCACAAAAAAAATAATAAAAAATTAAATTGCAATACTTTCTACTTAGAAACACCATACCATACCAATATACTACTCCGTACTATCTAATAAAGTGCAATAAAAAGACAAATCCACAAGTTGCAAAAATGAACAAAACATATTTGTGCTATATATTAAGTACAGCTTTTTGACCCGATAAAATAATTTATATGACCTTTAACTAAAAATTAACACAAACTTTCTATAATACCCCAAAATCA
Organism: Platycodon grandiflorus; assembly: GCA_016624345.1. Taxonomy (NCBI): domain Eukaryota; kingdom Viridiplantae; phylum Streptophyta; class Magnoliopsida; order Asterales; family Campanulaceae; genus Platycodon; species Platycodon grandiflorus. Next base: position 31,774,943 of record CM028362.1, read on the forward strand.
TTAAAACTTAACTCAGTCTCACCCTCTCTCAAACCATAGCCGTCTTCCTCCTTTCGTCATCGTCTCCCCCTCCCATCTCTAACCACATCATCGACGTCTTCCTCCGTCTCCGACCACATCATCTCCCCTGCTGCCATGAATCTTGTAAATTTTCCTCCGTCTTCCTCCCATCTACTACCATTATACCCTATCTTTATCTTCTTCCGTCTTCTTCTCATCGTCTCCCTTTGAATTGATTAAATGATCCCGTAAATCATTTAAACAAATCCATTAATCGTTTAAACGATATAGTTAAACAACTTCATTAATCGTTTAAACTATGTTTGAATCATTAAAAAAAAAAAAGGTATTTTAAAATTTTCAAATAAAAAAAGATCATATAAGTTATTTTAAAATAAGTTAAGCCAAATAAGATGTTTGAAAGTTTAACTAGACCGTTTGTGAAGAAACCCATTTAAACCCCTAGCCAAATGCAACAAAAATCACCACAAATCCTTCATTTGTTTAGATTAAACTAAAAAAGAAAAGGAATAAATTCAGAGGCATACACAAAATATCATCCACTAAAAATCACCCCAAAACGGATAAAATAAAATTAAAAAAAATAATAATAATAACAAGCCACACACCTGAAAAAACCAAAGCGTGCCCTGTCAGGTAGTCTAGTCCCCCAAGCCCCCCCCCTCCTCTCTCTTCTCTTCTCACACTATGTACATGGGTAGTCTATCTCTCTATCGTTAGTAGCAATCATTTTAACGGTGACGACGGAATTACAAAACCCATCGACGACAACTTAACCACTCTGAGAAGAAAAACGTTTTCTTAAGAATAAAAAAAAAAAAAAAACACGACAAACGATAGGAAGTGATGAGTCATAGTAAATCTTGAGGCTGGCACAATTCTTTCCTGAGCTTTTGAGAGAAAAGCCTGCAGGCGTCAATGCTCAGATCAATGGCAGCTGACAAAGCCACAAATGCCGCTGCGTCCTCCGTGCAGTTCACGTGCTGCACACTTACTTCCACCCTAGGTTTACTGCATTTGCTCCCCTCCCCTTCCACGCTAGCTGACATCACGAACCCTCTGTACATGCAGTAAGGCCACAACCCGTACCCAAAATCACCACTCCCTCGTGGGCTACACGCCGGCGACGTTGTGTTCGACTTCCCGCTATTGTTGCTCGTCATCGTCGACGCCAAGTCTATCACAAATTTCCCTCCTTTGGAAGAGCTAAACGTGGACTCCGCTAGCACAATGCCGGTGGCGGCCGAGTCAGGAATAAGCTCGAAGCGGTAACCGAGTCCGTCATGAGCGCCACGTTCCCGCCAAGCCTCGAGCCGGCCCCAAGGCTTCCATGTACCATCCCCAGGGCGTAGAATGAGCCACGACCCAGGGTTGGACCGGCTAACACGGTCTGAACCGGGAGATGCAACGAAAGGAGTCACCATAGAGGCGGCGGCGACTGGTGAACCGGATAGATCGTGGACAGTGATTGACCATCCCTTTCTCTCCTTCCCAGGCCGCTCTCTTTCGCTCCCAAACGTACTTAACCATCCCCGGGTACTAGTCGGCTCCAACTGTAACGATCTGAAAATCGAACGTTACAAAATGGATATTAATTACAGAACAAATATCAATTGATTAAATAGTTTTATGCCATAAAGCTAATTTATCAATTAATTCAATTCAAGCAAAGTAAAAGTCATACACTTCAATATTTAGAGTTCTCATTTTTTAACCAAATCTTTCAAAATTAGTGATTCTGCTTTTTGTCGGAGGGAGTAAGGTAAATGCTATTTAGGAACATAAACAAGTAACTTATATCTTTAAAATTTGGTTTCAACTTTCAAAGAATAAAGTTTTAGGAGAATCGCATCCAAATTCTATAATCCATAGCTTTACCGTACAATTGGAGCAAGCTTTTGTTCTACTGATGTTCAAACATTTAAATAAAATTCCCGCAAGAGAGGTAAATGCAATTCAACAAATAATTTAAATTTGCTTGATGTAATATGAAATTAACATACCAGAGAATAATATATGATGCATTGTTAATTTTGCCCTAAATTGTGGAAAAGGAACAAACCTCGATCTTTGATTGCGGTCGCCGGTGCTTCTGAAACTGAACTTGCAAGTGAACACTGGTTGACGAATGTTGCCTTGGATCTGGAAAACTTGAGGACTGCACTCCGGTTCGCCGTCGAATTGAAAGACGAACCTAGGATCAGGTTCTGCTTTGACATTCAAGTGAAACTGCGCTCTCGAGGTTTTAGCTTCTTTACCGACTGTAACCCAACCATTGTAAAACACACAAGGCCTCGACTCCGTTCCCGACAGATTCAACGGCAGCGATATCTTCCCTAGCAACCTACCGGAATTCAAACCACAACTAGTGCCTCTCCGACCAGAATAAATCGATATCTTCAGGTAAAGTTTACCGGCAAAGAGAGATTTCCCGGCAAACCTATCGAGATCAGCCTTGCTGAGATGGAAAGTCGCCGCAAGGGTTTGGAACTGACTGTCTAGGTTCTGACTCTCCTGCGGTAAAAACGGAACGACGGCCGTCTGGAGGGGAAAATGCTTGAGCTTAATTTTGCAAAAGCACGGCGACGACGAGGGGTGAACGACGGACCGAGCGGGTTTGGAAGCAACCGGGATTTTGAGCGCAAGACTGCCGACAGTGAGACGGACGAAAGGACACGGATCCATTGGAGTGTCCTTCCGACGAGTCAATTCTTCTCGGAACGAATTAGAGATGCGGAAAGGAGAAAAGGAGAGAAAGTGAGTGTGGATGAGTTTTAAGGTAGTGTTTGTCGAGGGGCGAAAAATTAGGTAGAAATCAGAATGAGGCTATAACAACAGTCTGTAGCAGTACAGGAAAAATCCATTGGGAAGCGTGAAGAGAGGTGGCGCATTGCGCACTGGCACTGGCTCCACCAAAGAATACTGCTGCTGCAGCAGCTGCTGCTACTAACGCCATCTTCATCAACCAACGTCAGTTTCTCTCTCCTGTGAACAAATGGAGGGGGGGGGGCGAATAGAGGTTTTTTTAAAAACTCTTTCTCTATGTTTCTCTAAGTATTTATGTGTACGGAAAGGGATGGGATGAGGAGGAGAGAGAGGCATTTACTATTTTTAGGAGCTAACTTTGCTAAAAAGACTGGTTGGACTACAGCTGTAAACAGGCTGTAGTTTAGTTTTCATTTTAAAAAAGAAAATTGCCAGCCAGACGGGAAGTTGACGGTATCGTGACCAACTATTCGCTCTTACTCAATTGCCCTTGTCTCTATCTTGCTGTACAGTACAGCCGTGGGTCTCATTTTGGTATAGTGGGTCCCAGACTAAGTAATCTGGGTATTTGGGGTGGTTTCTGGCCGTTGATTCGTAACAGTCACGTGCGAGGCATTGTGAGAGTTTGGATACAGTGAGGCCTGGGTGACGAAAATGTGGAGGGGGTGACGTGGTGGTATCGTCTGGGATTGTTTTTGCGGACTCGTGTGACAGAAACGGAGCCCTGATTCGGCGTGAATTTTATAAGGATTTAACCCAACCAACGTGTGAAAATTACTAATCAGTCGGATGAATACGATGATGTTTTGTTTCCTTCGAAAATAGATAAAGTGGTTAATATTTATGGCCCCTGTAGCTGAATATATTTCAAATAAAAAAAAAGGATTAATATACAATTTGGTCCCTGAACTTGCAATATTTTTCTGATTAGGTTTCAATACTATGATATTTTCTATTGTGGCACTTGAACTGAACATTTGGACTTACGTTTAGTCCTCCACCTAACAGGAGTTAACAGAAATGTTACATTTTATTTTAAAAGACCAAAGTGCCCTTATTTCTTGATAACTATGTATCCACGTGGAAGGAGAAAAATTTGCAGCCTCTATCTCTCTCCTCACTAATCATTGTCTTCTCCACCAGCTTAAGGATGTCCAGCCAAAGAAGGAAGTGGGATGCACCGCACCTTTACCGGGTCTTTTCCTTTGCTTATCTTTGTACATAAGCATTGGCTTCTAAATCAAGCCCCCCCTATTCTCCCTCCATTTCTCACATCAAACATTTCTCTCCCTCTCTCTGTTTCTCTCTAAAGTTCGTTAGAGAGAAAATGAAGCTGTTACTCCAACGTCAATCGCCGGAACAACTGTTTTCCAGTGGGTTTTGATTTTGAAAATCAAATCAAATGGGTTTTGATTTTGAAATAGGTTTTAATTTTCAATCTAAGTTATTGCAACGAAAGAGAGAGAATGGAGAGAGGGGGAAAATAGGTAAAGGAAGATTTTCAATCTATGCGTGTTACTCCAAAGCTGCCACCCATTGCATCAAAACCTGGTAAGCCAGCAACCACAAAAGAGAAAGGAGTTGTGGGTACTTCCTTATCACAAAAGACAGCTGGAGCTGACAAAAGAAACCAAGTCTAAACAAGGTCAATTTTTTGGGTAAGAAATCTGAGCCAAAGAATTCAAATGGATAAATTTGACCTACCTTCACTGTCTAAAACGTCGTCGTCTTCTTGTTCTTCATTGTCGTTATTGGCCTCTGGGATTGACTTGTCAACAACGGGGTCTGAAGAATTGAGCGAAATCGTTGAGTTACCTAGTTTGGGAACGGGGTTTGACTCGGTTGTTTTGAAGAATGATGATTTTGTGTACGTTGACTCCGTTGATGGGTGTTTTTATCCGCCGCCATGGATGGACTGCTACGGTAGTAGCGGCGGCGGTGGTAGCGGCGGTGATGGATATTTTTCCAGTCAGGAGACTGTAATTTCAACTGGGTTTGAATGTTTGTTGTGGAATTATTAGTGCTTAACATTTGTGTGTAATTTTATTGTGAATTTAATAATTGATAATTAATTCAAAAATATATGTTCTTTAAGTTAATTCAAAAATATATGTTCTTTCAAGTGGGTCACTCTTTCATTTTGTTGTGAATTTAACTCAACTGGGTTTTGAATGCTTATAAATTATGTACAAACTGAACGATGGGGGAAGAACGTTTTTAGTCTTCTGTTTTAATTTAATAATTCTGATTTTAAATTTTAAAACTAATTATTTTCTCTACTCAAAGAAAAAAAGTCATATTTTAATTTTTTTAATCAATTTCATTATTTTATTGAACCAATAATTATCTCATATTTTACAATTTTCAGAAGAAATAAAAGAGAAGTAAATAGGAAATTCAATAGTGGATAAATATCAAGAAATCAGGGCATTTTGGTCTTTTAAAATAAAATATAACGTTTCTGTTAACTTCCGTCAAATGAGGGACTAAACATAAGTCCAAATGTTCAGTTCAAGTGTCACAATAGGAAATATCATAGTACTGAAACCTAATTAGAAAAATATTACAAGTTCGGGGACCAAATTGTATATTAATCCTAAAAAAAATTGAGACTGCTGTTTCCTCCCACTTTGAAATTAAAAATACAATACTATGGTTTTCCCTCCGAAGTGTAAGTATTTGTAGGTCCTGTTTATCTTGTAATTTAAGATTTAATTTTAGTGATTTTATATATTTTTTTCTTTTTAGTTTCAATTTTGTTCTATATATAAAGTCTTACTTTTTTTAATTATTACAAAAATAAAATTCAAAAGAAGGCAAATATGACCCTATTGATTTTATATGAGTTTTAATGAAATAGTTGACTCTTTAATTACTAGTATACATTGGCATTGTGATTTATAGAAGTTAATTTTTATTTTTTATTTGTAATAATTGATTAATAAAAAAAGATAAATAAACCGTAAATTGGTGGATCTAAAGCCAAAAACCACAAACTAAGTACTAAAGTCACCACAAAGAGAACCAACTTTATATAATTTTTCTTTAACATTCTAAAAATTTATTTACTGGTATCAGATCAACAGAATCCTTTTCTTTTTCCATCTTACAATTTATAAGGGTTTGATAGACAAATGTCTTAAACAATCTTTATAGAAATAAAAAAAACTAAACTATTATTTTGTGATGTCTAAAAAACTAAAAGAGAACACTTATTTTAGAAAGGAGAAGTATCATATAAACAAACAGAAACTCATACCATATCTCGCATAAAAGTCAGGAAAATTATGATCGTTACTATTACAACAAAACAATATATGTGTGTGTGTGTGTATATATATATATATATATATATATATATATATCAATATATATATATATATGTGTGTGTGTGTCTGTGTCTGTGTGTGTGTGTATTAATTGTAATATAAAATACGGTCAAATTGACAATAAATGACACATTTGCTTTAACAAATGACAAACTAAGTAAAAATATTTCATCTAATTCTCAGGTTAGTAACTTAATCAAGTTGACTCACTCGAAAATTGAAAGAGAATAAAAAAAGGCTAATGGGGAGTCTAAAAATGAGCAGGTGAGAGGGGGGGGGGGCAAAGTATAGTTAACTAGTCCAGTGCTAGAGATACGAGAGGTGACACGTTCCATTTGAAATAGTGGGTGTTAAGATTGTAGATCAAGATGATCCCCACGATCCGATCTATCAAGTTACGAAAATTTGAGATAAGCTTGACATGGTCATGGAAAGGGTAGGGCAAATTATGGTAATGCCAATGCTGGAGATGGATGTTTGTCATGGTGGTAAACAAGTTATATTGAGGAACATAGATGTTGACGGGATGTAGGAAGGCTGAGGGAGTGACTGATCTTGAATTTTGATTGAGGCTATGCAAAATTTAATGCTATGGAAAAAAATCGCAAAATACAACCAAAATTGAATATTTACATAAAAGTAGATCAACTAGTTTCAAATAAGATTTTCTACTAGCTTCTCCATTACTAGAATATGATTCATTATTTGCAATTTGAACCTTATATTTTGAAAACATTGCTAAAATTATACTTTAACCTTTACCTTGGAAGTTGGAACTTGCAGATTTGCAATTTACACCTAGATTTGGCAAATATCTAAAACTACATATATATATTAGTATGTGTTGTATTTTTTGATAATCCTACTGTGAGTGGGATTCATCACCAAAGTAACAAGTAAATGAAAGAAAATAAGGTGAAAGTAGTTTTTTAAAAAAGAAAGATTAGAAGTGGATTTTTTTTTAAACGTCCAAAATAGGAATAATTTTTATTTTTTTTAAGGAACAGAGGGAGTACAATCGGGCCGGTCCGACATTTTGGAGGCTCACAAGATTTAAAACTAGACCCTAAAATTGATAAAAGTCAAGTACCAAAAATTAAATATAGGTTACATATTTTATAATATTATCATATTTAAATTATTTTCCTAAAAGTGAAGCACCAAAATCTCTAAAACTCCAAACTAGTATCAAACTTTTCTTTGAAAAGTATTATCGTTTTAAATTTCTTGAACCAAAATCTTCAATTAGGTCATCATAATCGATTTTTTCAAAAAATAAATAAAGATAGGCTACAAATTTCCATGAAATTGGCCCCCTTAAATTTGGGACACACAAATTTAAGAGAAAATATTTTATGGAAATGCTAGGAATTGATCTTCATACATTCATGCCAAACAAAAGAGGTATTTAATAATTATAGCACAAATCTTGAAAAAATTAACGAATTATGATACTATTTCGTGTTAAATACACCAAACAAATTGCGTTTAGTTCCCTTTTTCTATGTTTTTTGAATCAAATCTAAAGCATCAATCAATCATATGTAAAGCGTACTAAAAATAAATTTTTTCCAAATTATGAGATTAATGAATTTAGGGAGAAGTTAAAGAGAGAGTAGAGAGAAAGATGCCGCAAGCCACAAGCCACGGGAAGAAATTTGAGTGATGGAACAACATTATATTTGGGCTAAAAAAATTCTTAAAAATGGGCCCCTTAAATTTGGGGGCCCTGTTCAACCGAACACTTTGGAACACCCCAAGGGCCGGGCCTGAGTACAATGCTTATCGATTCCTTTTTTCATACTCCATCTATTACTCACTTCTTACTGTAGATGAGCATCACTTCAAATTTCTTTTGTCGTGGCACCAAAATTAAACTAGTATTGTTCCTACAAGCAACATTGCAAGATTTCAAATTTTGGTTTCCTTGTTTTCGAAATAGAAAGTGAGACAAGTGAAGGGGGGATTAAGCGACTTTGGCCTTAATTTGAAGGTTTTGAGTTTGAAGAAGATAAGAGAAGGAAGACGAAGTGGATGCGCGAGGAGAAAAGAGAGGAAATGTTAAGTGGATTGTAAGACCCCGACTTTATTTTATCTTATATCAGGTATTAGAATCATTCTAGAGTGTTTTGGGACTTCTTAAAAAAATTATTTGGATGTCTTGGGCGGTAGAAGATAGAAAATTTGGATAAGATTAAGTGGAATGGGATAAGGTCAAGATTTAGATAGGAATGATGAGTCAGAGGATAAGATCAAAACAAGAAAAGATCAAACAAGGTAAGAATGAAATTTGATAAGATTAACACCTCGTGCTTGGCTAGAAAAGTCATCATGTTGAAGTTTTGGTCAAATTTCAACAAAGGAAACTAGTGATAAGAAAGATGACAAAAAGGGTTTGAATCTGGGTACAATGATTACAAGATATTATAGAAATGAACACAAAGAGTTTTGTTAACTAGGGAAAGCCCTTGAACAACTTGTTCGCCGGCACAAAACCCCGGGAGGTTTAGGGAACCTGCCTTGACCAAATGATTTATTAATCAGGTTGAATACAAGATTAAGAGCGTATGCTAGGGAGCTTAAACTAGTGAGAATGTGTGTGTAAAATACATGTGTTCCTCCCTTTTTATACCTCGAATATAAAGAAACAATAAGCCTAGAATATAGGAAATTGGTTAAAGTTGTTGAGGTATTCTCGCCACAATGTTGGTTGAAGAGATAGGGATCCTTTGCTGGCCTTGTTGATGAGAAAACGTTTGTTGACTCAGTCTCCATTATCTGTTGACATATTTCCTAAAAATAGGTTGTAACGTAACATAATTCAACCGCAAAAATGTCAAGATGCAGGAGAACTCAAGTTGTTAGTATCAAGATGATATAGGTAAGTTGTAGACAAGTTGACTTAAAATGTAGGCCCAACAATTGCCCCCAAACTTTTCAAATTTTCAAAAGAATATAAAGAGACAAAAATTTAAAAAGTTTGCCAAAAAGAAACCGACAACGTACGGCGGTTATAAATGCAAAAGGTACCGATGGGACGGTTTTGCGTGTTTTCAAGGCGAAAAAGGTTATACTTGGTGTTTTGAAATTGTACAACCGCTTCACAACTTCTTTTCGTGAAATAACCGAACCTTCTCCAACTCTTTCTCTCTCGGACTTGCTTACCAAAAGGTTTCTTTCCGAGAGGTACCGGTGAAGACCGTGTGGAGGAGAAAAACCAAGTAACAATTCGGTGAGTTTCTCGTCTTCTTCTCAATTCCTTGTTTGCTATTTTTCTCAAGTTGCAAAAAGATGGGAAAAAGAAGATATGCATAATCGAAAGCGAAGAGGGTTTACCAGAGGGTTTTCAACCCGAATCTATTAAAAGAACACGAGAAAGAAAAATGTTCAATTTCAAGGTGTCCGGAAGTTGTTAAGAAAAACCACGCCTTGCCCCTTGAAACCGTTTTATTCACCCATCCTTCCCTTACCTCCGAATGCTACTCCCCGAGTGGGTATGTCTTCCGAATACCCTTTCACTATCGGCTTTAAATTCCCATTCCTGTCTTAATCACTAGGTTTTTGCTTCCACAAAGCTAAACTACGCCCAACTCATGCCACAGGGTTGGAGATGTCTTCAAACCCTAGTTAGACTACGGGATGAAATAGGTTTGGCTGTAGACTTAGAGGAATTTGCTTACACTACCGAGATAAGAGGTTTTGGTCAGGGAAGATTTTGCTTTAGGGTAAAAAGTGGGGTGAGCCCATTCGATCTTTAACAATGACCCCGTGACCGGGGTGGAGAAATCGTTTCTTCTTTGTTAGAAAAACTGAATCAAGAGGCTGGTGTAATTCAAAAATGGAGGTCTCAAGGTAGAGGGAATTTTTCCTCTGACTTTACTCATTTACAAAAGTTTTTTGTACATCTTAATCCTTAACAATTTGAATTTTCTTTGTAGAAGTTGCCAAACTTAGTGTTCTATTTCCAGAACAAGCGAATCCGAGGCTAATGTGAAGAGGATATTTGAGTTAGACCGCCATCGAGTCTTTCAAGGCATTCCCCGTTTTGTTCTCCCCGGAAAGGATTGAAGAAGAGTCTCCAGCTAAACCTGTCAAGATGTCCACAGGTTTGGTCCAAGTTCTTGCCCATCTGCGATTTGTTCTGTTTCTCCAAGTTTTCCTAACTCCTTGTCTTCTATTGCAGCAACCACTCGCTCAAAAGCACTCGTCAGCACTGCTGATTTGCTTGCTGGGGCAAAGGCAAGGAGGTCCTCACGGAAAGACAATAAGCTCCCCCCTCCAGTATCTATGGCTTCCAGTTCTGTCTCAAAGAACAAAGATGAATCGAAAAAAGGAAGCTAGTGGAGTCTGAAGATACTGATGCAAGCGATGTTCTGGATGGCGAAAAAACAAGGGAAAAGTTTGTTGTTGTGATGAAGGACTTTGCAGATAAGGTAAAAATGTGTACACCTTGAATTATGTACCAAAGAATTTTATAAAGTACTAATACTCTCTCTTACACAGCTCTCGGATGTAATGACTCCTATCATGGATCAAGTTGCCATTTTAAAAATCAAAGCGACTAGAAGCAGTGTTGAGGCCGAAGAGGCACGAAAGGAGGTGAAGGTGAGTGCTGGGGAGATAAGCAAGTTGAAGAAGGAAGTTAAGATGCAGAGTAATGAAGTAGTGAAGTTAAGGAAGGAACCGGGTGTTTGTCTTTGAGAGGATGAAGGAGAACGAGGCTCACGTCAAGGAGCTTGAAGCTGCTCGAGAGGATTTCAAATTCAATGCCACCAAGGCGCTGCTCGAGACCAGGATCCAGATGATGGAGGAACTGAAGAGTGGACAAGCTGCGCACTGGGACCTTGAGGAAGAAAGAAAGACCTTGGAGGATTTTATCAGTGAACCAGTGGATGCGGAGGAGGTAAATTCTCCAGCCTTGGAGGAGTTGATTGAGGATGCAAACAAAGTGTTGAGCAGCATGGTGGGGAAACAAGTTGAAGGCGACAATCAAGAAGAGGAGACAGACGTAACACCGACGGCAGTAGGCCAGAATATTGAGAAAGTTTGAATATTTTAGGGGATCTGGAGGGTAACACAAACAATTTATGTTTTATTCACTTGGTCATGTAATCAGCTCATAAGAGCGCAAACAATCTATTTAGGGGTACTAGGTTGGTCTAGTACTCCATGTTTTTCATAGGTTAATAGGATTTGTTGGCTTAACCAACTCATCCACTAATCTTGGGACATTTCGAAGTTTTGCTGAAGTAATCCAGGTTTCTTTTAGAAACGCTTGCTTGTGTTAGCAGATAAAATGTTTAGTGATTTAAGCAATAGGTAACATGTTAATGTTACAACCAATAGTCACATCTTACATAGATGTGAATCGTGCGCACGGGCGAAGGTGTAAAAACCTTAATTCTTTAGAAAAGATGTAAATCTTTTAACCAAAATGTACCTTTGATCAGAGGTAAGTCGTTTGAAGAGATAGAACAAGTATCAGCCGTCCTGGCGTGTCAACATGTTCCATCCCTCTCCAGCTAAAGTCACAACATGTTGGAGCCGTACTGGCGTGTTCACATGTTGGACTTCTTCGTCTCAGGTCTGAACATGTTGGAGCCGTACTGGCGTGTTAACATGTTCAACCTGCTCCAGTTTAGGTCTCAACATGTTGGAGCCGTACTGGCGTGTTAACATGTTGAGCCTACTCCGCTTGTATACCTTGCAAAACAAATTCATGTTAGGGTTGGGTGTTAGCATAGCCAACACCCCTCCGATGCTTAAGTTAGTAAGGGTTTTTAATAAAATTGAGAATTGAAATACATAAATGAACTTGACATAAATTAACTCATACCTGACAAGTCTAGTTGTTAACTACTTGACTTACATAAAATATAGCTTTAAATGAATGGCATTCCAACTCCTAGGGATCCTGTGTCCACTTGGGGTTGACAACCAGTATGCACCTTTGCCAGCTTCAGCATCAATGAGATATGGTCCCTCCCACTTGGGAGCCAATTTACCTGCATTCAGTTCTCTGGTATTTTGAAATACTTTTCTTAAAACTAAATCACCAACCTGGAACCTTCTTACTCTGACATTCTTGTTGTAGGATCTAGCAATCCGTTGTTGATAGGTTGCCATCCTTATCTTGGCTAAATCCCTGATCTCATCAATTGTATCTAGATCTTGGGTTAACAAGAGGTTATTTTCATCTTGAGTTAACAAGCCATACCTCGCTGTTGGGATTGTTACCTCGACTGGAATTACAGCTTCTGCTCCAAACACCAAAGAATATGGAGTTCTACCTGTGGCCCCTTTTGTAGTCGTTCTGTCTGCCCAAAGTACAAGCGGTAATTCTTCAGCCCACTTTCCTTTCTTTTGATCTAGGCGTTTCTTCAAGTTGTTGACAATCAACTTGTTGCTTGACTCAGCTTGACCATTGGCTTGAGGATGGACTGGTGTGGATGTGATCAGCTTGATGCCCCAACGAGCACAAAAATCTCCAGTCTTTTTACGTATGAATTGGGATCCATTATCACATATGATCTCTGATGGTACACCGAACTTGCTAATAATATTCTTCTTTAAAAATGAAACTACCTCTTTGTCTCTTACTTGCACATAGGCCTCTGCCTCGATCCATTTTGAGAAATAGTCAGTCATTGCTAACATGAACACTTTGCCTCCAGGAGCCTTAGGCAACTTGCCCACAATATCCATGCCCCATTTCATGAAGGGCCAAGACGAAACAATAGAATGTAGAGGTTCAGCAGGTTGATGCAAGATGTTACTGTGCCTTTGGCAGGCGTCACATTTCTGCACGTAGCTCATGGCATCTTGACGCATTGTTGGCCAGTAATAACCATCCCGAGAGCCTTTGATGCCAATGCTTTCCCACCGGAATGATTTCCACATGTTCCTTCATGGATCTCTCTTAGCACGAGCTCAACTTGTTCATTGTCAATACATCTCAAATAGTGCCTGCGAAAGACTTCTTGAACAGACATTATCTATTAAGACAAAAGTTGAAGTACGCATTTTAAAAGATCTAGCATTCTTAATATCGGTGGAATAGTTCCAAGTTGAAGGAACTCAATTATAGATTGGGTCCAAGATGGACTTGTAACTTGTGCCCCATTAGACCGAGTCACTTCTTGAGTTTCTTCCACTTGGCCTATAGCAGGTACTTAACATAAATAATGGGAATATTAGTGTACAACATAGATTTACAAGTTGACCCCAAGTTGGCCAGTCGCTTCGTATTCTCTTCTCTAGGGACCTGTTCCAATGAGAATGACAGAAATTTTGAAGCCACTTTAACATGTTGAAGATACGAGTCATTTTGGAATGCTTAGCCATGTAGCTGCCATTGAAATGGTTAGCGAGCAATTGAGAATCAACATATACATTTATATGAGTAATATTTAAACTTAAAGCAGTAGTTAAACCCATGATTAAAGCCTCATACTCGGCTTCATTATTCGTCGCATTGAATTCACAAGATACGACTTGAGGTATGATATCACCTTGGGGGACTTGAACAATTCCCAAGCCAATTCCTTTGGAATTTGAAGCTCCATCTGTATAAAGTGTCTAAAACCTAGGAGTTGTTTTACCTTCAAGTCTGTTGTACCTCTTGTTCGCCTCGGGTGCACTTGGACTAAAATCGCTACGAAATCGCCTAGAGCTTGAGATTTGATAGGTTCGGGCTCATATGAAATGTCATACGTGCTCAACTTGACCGACCACTTGGCTAATCTTCCCGACATTTCTGGAGTTCTCAACACATTTCTTACAGATAATTAGTTCTAACAAGAATGGGATGTGTTTCAAAATAATGACGCAATTTTGTAGCGGCGTAGTTAAAGCTAAAATTAACTTTTCAAGATGAGAGTACCTTGTTTCAGATCTAGTAGAGACTTACTTACATAATACACGATCTTTGTTCACCTTGAATTTCTTTCACTAACACCGCACTAACCGCATTCTCGATACGGCTAAATATAAGTAGAGGCGCTCACCACGTTCGGTTTGGCAAGTAGGGGTGACGTCATCAAGTATTCCTTAAGTTGTTTGAAGGCTGCCTCATGTTGATCACCCATTGGAATAGTTTATTCTTTCTTAACACGTCATAGAATAACCCGCACTTATCGATGATTTAGATATAAATCTATTTAGGGCAGCTACTCTACCGGTTAACCTTTGGACGTCTTTAATATTCTTGGGAGATTCCAAGTTGAGAATAGCTTTGATTTGTTCGGGCCTAGCTTCAATTCCTCTCTTAGTCACCATATGGCCCAAGAACTTCCCTGCTTTAACACCGAAGTTGCACTTCGCTGGATTGAGTTTCATGTTGAAGGCTTTCAAGATGTTGAATGCCTCAGCAAGATGCTCCACGTGATCTTCAATATGCTTGGACTTTACTACCATATCATCTATGTAGACTTCCATCGTCTTGCCAAGTTGATCTTTGAACATCTTGTTTACCAGTCTTTGATAAGTTGCCCCTGCATTTTTAAGACCAAATGGCATAGCAATATAATAATATATACCTTCTGGAGTCATAAAGGCCGTATCTTCTTGGTCTGAGGGCTCCATTTAAATTTGCTGAAATCCTGAGGATGCATCCATGAACGTCAAGATATCATGGCCAGCTGTCTCATCGACTAGAGAATCAATATGAGGAAGAGGAAATGGATCTTTCGGGCAGGCCTTGTTCAAGTCCGTGAAGTCCACGCATACTCGCCATTTGCCATTCTTCTTCTCTACCACCACAACATTGGCCAGCCATCTTGGATATTGAACTTCCTTGATCATCTTGGCTTTCAAAAGTCTTTCAACTTCATCCTTTATAATCTGGTTCCGTTCATGGGCAAACTTTCTCCTTTTCGTGGACGGACGAATAGTTGGATCAATGTTTAACTTGTGAGTAATGACGTCCTTGCTTATTCTGTCATATCTTCATGCTTCCATGCAAACAAAGATTTCGACTTTTCAAAACTCGATCGCTCTTCCTCAATTTCGGTTGGAAGATCTGTACCAACTTGCACTTGGGCCTCAGGATTTGATTCATCAACAGAAACACTCTTCGTCTCGTGCTCCACTGCTTCGATAACATCCTGGGCCTTTTTCTTTAATTGGCCTTTTTCTTTAATTGCTATGCAGGACGAGGGACTGAACTTGCCTTCATGTTGACCTTGTAACACTCTTTAGAAAGCTGCTGATTGCCTTTCAACTTGGCTACACCCCAAGGTGTTGGGAACTTGACGACCGGTGATAAGTTGACGGCACGGCTTTCATGTTGTGGATCCACGGTCTTCCTAAAATGACATTGTACGAAGAAGAGCATTCGATTACGTAACCTCTCCATAGAGTTCATACCTTCCAAATAGAGAGGCAACTTGATTTCTCCAACCGTCTGTTTTACTTCACCACCGAACCCTACTAGTACGGATGAATTCCTCACAACTTCGATAAAGGAATGCCCATCTCTTGCGGAGCGTGGGTAAAGATTATATTAAGAGCTACCACCATCAATCAGATTCTCTTGACCATACAATTAGCGATCTGCACCTGGACAACTAGACCATCATGATGGGGGTCCAACGTGTTATCCTTATCCTCATCTTCGAAGGAGATAACTTGACCCTCCGTGAAGTCGCGGCACCTTGAGGGCAGCTCTGATTGATCCTCCTTAGAACTTTTGGCATGACGCTGGCGCAATAAGTTGTACCACAAATATGGGATCCACCGAAATAACATTTACTACCTTGGTGGTGGAGGAGGTGCAACTTTCTGTCCGGATCGCTCCACGTAATCGGGTTCCTTGGATTCATTTCTGACCCTCTTCTTACCGAACAGATCTTTGAGGAGTCCCTTTGACAATAGATGAGCAATCTCCTTTCTCAAGGCGAAACAACTTTCAGTAGTATGCCCGAATTCCTCATGAAATGCACACCACTTGGACTTATCCCTCCAAGTTGTGGGCTTATCATTTTTCTTAGGCCATCTTGCTTTATCTCCAAGACTTTCCATGGCGCAAAGGATTCTGCAATATCCACGTAAAAACAATAGTCGATATTTTAGGATAGTCATTATCATCTCCATCTTGATCATCATCTACAAAATGAACTTTAGAAGATTCGGTTTAACAGGGGTTTGCCCTCGCTAGACTTATAATGGTGGGAATCGATTTTCGTCGATGGCTCAAATAGAGGGTCCTTCCAATTGACTTCTCCATCGCTAGGCTGTCCTCCTCCAATCGATGAATCGTAAGGCTCGGTTCGATTTCTTCAAGTTGTTTTGCAGTGTCATCACCACTCATTATAGAATAGAGTTCTTTTTCGTGCCAATACGGAAAGCTTCCGTAGCTGTGGACATATCCAGATTGGGTATGGTTACTGCTTCTTTATTAAACCTGTGCAAATATTCTTTAAGACTCTCATTAGGCTGTTGCACAATTCTGTAAAGGTCGCTGGTCAACTTGTCGAATGCCCTGTTGCATGAAAATTGATTAGTGAACATGCTGACAAGTTGAGCATAGGAAGAAATAGAGTTTAGAGGAAGTCCCGTTAGCCATTTTAAGGCTGGTCCCGATAGAGTTGAGCCAAAGCCCCCGCAAAACATGCTTCTTTAAAAACAGGGGGATACTTATAATATCCATTGATTCTTGATACAAAGAACACATGTTCTGGTCGACTCCCATCATACTTCTTCATATGAGGGACTGAAAATTTCTTTGGGATTTCTACATTAGCGATGGCTGGAACAAAACGAGATTCGTTGTAGCAAGTTGGGGAAACTTGGTGATGAGGCAAGTTGACTCCAGGCACGCCTCGATGCAATTCTTTTATGGTTTGCATTTCCCTAATAAGTTGACTTTCTGCGAAAAGAGAATTGTTATTAAATTAGGATGCAGAAGTGTCAAAAGTATTAAAGAAACTCCCTGTTTGCCCCATCGAGGGTGCGGCATATGTATAGCAAGATGTCAACACAGGTTGGCTAGTTGTAAGGCTGAATCTTGGCCGCGAGGTTGGAATGGACGTCATGATTGTACTTTCTGCTGGTAAGGTACTAGACATAGGGATATCTCCAACATGGCTTGGTCCTGTACCTGCACCAAACAAAGATCTAGGGTGCAAAGGTGAAAATGGAGTAGATGCTTGAGTTTCAGTTTGCTTCCCTTTACGCATGGAATCAATGGCATTGAGTATCATAGTGTTCGTATGCTCTTGAGCATCCAACTGGTCAGTCACTTTTTTCAATATCGTGACCATGTTAGACATTAGCTCCATATTGGCGCCTTCCGGATTTGAAGATGGATTGCCCGAGATACCGTAACTAGGAAGCGGCCGGTTCCTTTCACCATGACTACCAGACGACGGATTGGCCATTTCTATATAAATAATCAAAGTGTCCCACGGATGGCGCCAAATTGTTTTGGTCAAATTTCAACAAAGGAAACTAGTGATAAGAAAGATGACAAAAAGGGTTTGAATCTGGGTACAATGATTACAAGATATTATAGAAATGAACACAAAGAGTTTTGTTAACTAGGGAAAGCCCTCGAACAACTTGTTCGCCGGCACAAAACCCCGGGAGGTTTAGGGAACCTGCCTTGACCAAATGATTTATTAATCAGGTTGAATACAAGATTAAGAGCGTATGCTAGGGAGCTTAAACTAGTGAGAATGTGTGTGTAAAATACATGTGTTCCTCCCTTTTTATACCTCGAATATAAAGAAACAATAAGCCTAGAATATAGGAAATTGGTTAAAGTTGTTGAGGTATTCTCGCCACAATGTTGGTTGAAGAGATAGGGATCCTTTGCTGGCCTTGTTGATGAGAAAACGTTTGTTGACTCAGTCTCCTTTATCTGTTGACATATTTCCTAAAAAATAGGTTGTAACGTAACAGTAATTCAACCTGCAAAAAATGTCAAGATGCAGTAGGAGAACTCAAGTTGTTAGTATCAAGATGATATAGGTAAGTTGTAGACAAGTTGACTTAAAATGTAGGCCCAACACTGATCTTGAATTTTGATTGAGGCTATGCAAAATTTAATGCTATGGAAAAAAATCGCAAAATACAACCAAAATTGAATATTTACATAAAAGTAGATCAACTAGTTTCAAATAAGACTTTCTACTAGCTTCTCCATTACTAGAATATGATTCATTATTTGCAATTTGAACCTTATATTTTGAAAACATTGCTAAAATTATACTTTAACCTTTACCTTGGAAGTTGGAACTTGCAGATTTGCAATTTACACCTAGATTTGACAAATGTCTAAAACTACATATATATATTAGTATGTGTTGTATTTTTTGATAATCCTACTGTGAGTGGGATTCATCACCAAAGTAACAAGTAAATGAAAGAAAATAAGGTGAAAGTAGTTTTTTAAAAAAGAAAGATTAGAAGTGGATTTTTTTTTAAACGTCCAAAATAGGAATAATTTTTATTTTTTTTAAGGAACAGAGGGAGTACAATCAGGGCCGGTCCTGACATTTTGGAGGCTCTGTACAAGATTTAAAACTAGACCCTAAAATTGATAAAAGTCAAGTACCAAAAATTAAATATAGGTTACATATTTTATAATATTATCATATTTAAATTATTTTCCTAAAAGTGAAGTACCAAAATCTCTAAAACTCCAAACTAGTATCAAACTTTTCTTTGAAAAGTATTATCGTTTTAAATTTCTTGAACCAAAATCTTCAATTAGGTCATCATAATCGATTTTTTTCAGAAAAAAATAAATAAAGATAGGCTACAAATTTCCATGAAATTGGCCCCCCTTAAATTTGGGACACACAAATTTAAGAGAAAATATTTTTATGGAAATGCTAGGAATTGATCTTCATACATTCATGCCAAACAAAAGAGGTATTTAATAATTATAGCACAAATCTTGAAAAAAATTAACAGAATTATGATACTATTTCTGTGTTAAATACACCAAACAAATTGCAGTTTAGTTCCCTTTTTTCTATGTTTTTTTGAATCAAATCTAAAGCATCAATCAATCATATGTAAAAGCAGTACTAAAAAAATAAATTTTTTTCCAAATTATGAGATTAATGAATTTAGGGAGAAGTTAAAGAGAGAGGTAGAGAGAAAGATGCTGCAAGCCACAAGCCACAGGAAGAAATTTGAGTGATGGAACAACATTATATTTGGGCTAAAAAAATTCTTAAAAATGGGCCCCTTAAATTTGGGGGCCCTGTTCAACCGAACACTTTGGAACACCCCAAGGGCCGGGCCTGAGTACAATGCTTATCGATTCCTTTTTTCATACTCCATCTATTACTCACTTCTTACTGTAGATGAGCATCACTTCAAATTTCTTTTGTCGTGGCACCAAAATTAAACTAGTATTGTTCCTACAAGCAACATTGCAAGATTTCAAATTTTGGTTTCCTTGTTTTCGAAATAGAAAGTGAGACAAGTGAAGGGGGGATTAAGCGACTTTGGCCTTAATTTGAAGGTTTTGAGTTTGAAGAAGATAAGAGAAGGAAGACGAAGTGGATCTGCTTGAGGAGAAAAGAGAGGAAATGTTAAGTGGATTGTAAGACCCCGACTTTATTTTATCTTATATCAGGTATTAGAATCATTCTAGAGTGTTTTGGGACTTCTTAAAAAAATTATTTGGATGTCTTGGGCGGTAGAAGATAGAAAATTTGGATAAGATTAAGTGGAATGGGATAAGGTCAAGATTTAGATAGGAATGATGAGTCAGAGGATAAGATCAAAACAAGAAAAGATCAAACAAGGTAAGAATGAAATTTGATAAGATTAACACCTCGTGCTTGGCTAGAAAAGTCATCATGTTAAAGTTTTTTCTTGTGATGACACCTCATGCTTAAGTATTGACTCATCAACAAGAACGATGAGTCATCATTTAAGGCTTTCTCCTGTTACGACACCTCGTGCTATGATTTGATGAGTCGTCTATCTTCGCGACACCTCGTTCTTCCTTCGCGGTGAGTCGTTGCATGCATGTGTGACACCTCGCCGCCACGTGTCAAAACCTGGGAGAAAGGGTGGTGACTCACTTGCTTACCTTAGGCCTATATAAAGGGCTTGAAAATCCTTATTGTTCATATACTTTCACATACTAAAACACACACACTTCTTTCACTTCTCTTGGGTGTGAGGCTCATTTGGTGCTCGGATAATCAGATTTTGGACAAACTGATTTCCGTAGAAACGACGTGTTCGACGAGTAGATCATTTCCGATAAGGCTCGTTTGATGCTCAACTATTCAGAATTTGGATAAACTGATTTTCGTAGAAGCGGCGTGTTCGATGAGTAGGTCATTTCCGGATAAAGTTTAATTAAGGAAAAGCGCTAGCGATAAGTTACTAAACCCTTATCTTTAAATATTGCATGATAGACTAAAAATAGTTCTCATGCTATAAGAGACAAGTAGTTCATATACTATTTGTAAAATTTTATGTGTAACACTTGCTTGGGATAAATGGTTGCTCAAAAGTCTGGACGAACCAACTCCGTAGGAGCGATATATTTAAAGAACCCTTTCGAAAGCTTACTTCAGAGGTAAGTTACTAACCTCCTCCTATTTTAAAGTGTATGCATGATAAATTAAAGATAATCTCATGCCATGATCAAATGTGTACTAGTTATTAGCAAGTGATATGATTAATAGGTATTATATGAAGTGTCCCTAAAATATTAGGAAGACACATTAATAAAATTATAATGTTATAAATACTATGACATATACAGTAAAATGTACATAGAATGAATGCGGGATACAATGTATCACGTCACTAATAAAAGTTAATGTCATAAGAGTATGACATGATAATAATGAGATCTATTATAAACCAGAAACGAGGATAATTCTGTAAGGTAGCAAAGTAGTGATAGTTGCTTATAATGTTAGCACTACGATATGTAATGTGATATAAAGAGTAATAGTATGTGTTTATATGCTTAGTATTTACAAGCACTAGGGAAAAGTAATTAATGGCAAATAAACATCTATTTGACCATAGTAATATGTGATATGTGTAACATATGCTAAAAGTAAAGATTCTGCATATGTGACTATGAAATACAGCATGAGATTAATACAAGTAAACATCTACTTAATCATAAAGCAAGATAAGAGATAACAAGTAAACATATACTTGATTGTGATAATGAGAAGCAGCAGTAATTACTAGAGAATGTATTGATGCATGAAATACATGATGAAAATCATGATGCGCGGTGAAAATCGTAGACAAGTTATACATGATGAAAATCATAATGCATAGTAAAAACAGTGGACAAGTTATACCTGATGAAAATCATGATGCACAGTGAAAATCGTGGACTCAGTAATAGTCCTACCACTGGCCATGGTAGAGGGTAGCTCACTATCGTAACCAATAGGGCGACACTGGTATGCTACGACCCTGGTTGTCGTCTGTAGCCGACAACAATTAGAGGCGTGGGTTAGGGTTGCCCATTGAGGTGAAGCCACTCATGGTGCCAGTCATGTGGAAAGGGCTGCCCATAGAGGTGGAGCCGCCCATGAAACCCAAACCAGTTATGCATGCAGAAAGGGCTGCCCACTGAGGTGGAGCCACCCATGATACCAGTCATGAGGAAAGGGCTACCCGTAGAGGTGGAACCGCCTATGAAACAAGTAAGGTTTTCATTCAAGAACTTGCACTGCAATAGCAGCACATGTACATACAGGAAGAGTAAGATGAAAAGTAAAGAAGAATGTTGAGGCATATCTCGACACTGATAAGAGTACTGTAAGTTATCTGTATATGTTAGCCATGTATGTCGGTTGGTCGTGGTCTCCAACTGGTATGGAACGGTTGGCGGATGCTGAGCCTCTGATATTGCATGGTATTATAATGTGCTTTCATATGTATGAGGTGGTCGCGGTCTCCGATTGGTATGGGACGGTTGGCGGCAACTGAGTCGATCATGCATATGGAATTATCTGCTGTTATGATATACTGCTTTTAACATGCTGCATGATCACATGCCATGCAAATGCATTTAGTAACTTGCTGAGTCTTCGACTCACTTTGTGTTTGTTTGTTTTCCTGAGGTTGGTAAGCAGATAGAGCAGACGCTGTGGGATATACTAGAAGGGATTTGTTGAGATGCTGTTCAAGACAATAGCTCTATAGAGCTATATAGCGGTAGGATAGATACGATTGTTAAGGTTACGTGGCATAGCTATGTATGTATGATTCGTAGTTGACACAAGTTTTTGTGCCATTACACCCAGCTGTATAATTCTGATTAAGTTGTTATAAGATGTTTCGAGATCAATGACTCGAGACAGTAATATATGAGATGTTGGCTTGAGTATATAGATAAGCTCCGATTTTTTAGCAAAACTTTCACTGCTAATTATTGTTATAGAATCTAGACCACGTACTGACTCGGGAGTCCGTATAGGATTTCGGGTCGGGGCATGACATGGATAGCCATGGATAAAGGTGCAATTTTAAAGAAAGGTGTAGAAAGAAAAAAAAAGAAAAATAAAGAGGAACGAAATAAGTTGAAGATGCAATAAAAGAGAAGACAAGGGAGTTTTATAAATATTCAATTTTGTTAGCTATTTTAGATAAAGAGTCAGTTTGACATTGCTTTTAATTCTTCAAAAGTGGTTCTCGAAAATTGATTCCAATAAAAGTGATGATGCTGAATTTTGCACCCTGGTCCTGATGGGAATTTGCTCCGGTGAAGTGACTGGTAACTAGCCTGAAAATAAGAACAAAGGTTACTGCGCAGGGGATCCCTGCAAAGTCTTCCAGTGTGAGAATTAGCACTGTATATCAGAGAGAGAATAATGCTAATTTCGGGAGCAAAAAGTGTGTAATTGCGCGTACCTTTCATGTCTCTGATGCTACTATTTATAAGAGAGTAGTCTGTAGCCCTAGATAATTTTGGGCCTGATGGATGTGATGAAATCCCGTAGTTTACGAATTATAGTAACGTGTTCATCGTGAATTAATGTGAAGAACATGTTGCAATAGGATTCTACTCGGTTTGAGGTAATTCCGTGATATGCGGGATGTAGAGCAATTAATGATGCTGGGTGAGTGGCCGCTTTTGCGGGTAAGTTGGCCGCCATTGCGGGTAAGTGACCCGCCTTACTGTAGTGTGCGGGTTACTCAAAAGTTGGCGGGTAAGTAATAGCTTGCCTTTGGCGACTTGCTTTTGTCATCTTTATCCTTAATATAAATTTTGGGTAGTTCAGTAGCCCCCTACTCTTTGTCGTGTGAGCATGCTCAGACCAAAGAGTATATATTAAAGCTCCAAAATCACCTATATAAATACCTTTTCAACCGTGTGACTTGGCAAAAGAAATTTAATGTTGCATTTTTAATGTCAATCACCTAAAGAGTAGCCCGCATTATTTCTTGTTTTTTGTGAATTTTTTTTTTTTTTGTCATCAAAAGATGTAGCCAAAACGTGTAGATCAAAACAATGATTGCATCATTTTAAAAGAATTAAAAAATGTTACTTTAACTTGACAAAAGTTAGGTGGCCACTTTCTAAGTAACACAGCACTATTCGCACACAACTTCCATGGAGTGGCCCGCACAATAACTCTTAAAAACAGCTCCCTTTCTCATGCAAATAAAGAGACCCGCCTTCACCATTTTAAAAGCAATTGTGTGCAGGTCAATCTCTTTCACTTTAATGCTGTGTTGTCAACTTAGTATTGTAGTGTAATCGCAACTTTCCAATTAGAGTTTGACTTCGGCTGTGTACCAATCTGACATAGCACACTCCAACAAGGATTGGTACACCGGGGCGAGTAATATAAATACAAAACCCCCAGCCTTAGTTGTTTATTAAATCTTCCAATATTTAGAGAGAGATAGGAATTAAGAGAGCCTTCGTGTAAGAAAGAGAGAGTGACCCACACCGCCCCTTTTTTTTTTGTCATTCATTCTTCTCCCTTTTGCGGTATTTTCGAGCTTTCTTTGGTATCATCACCGAAGGAGAAATTGCTTTCCTTTTTTGTCAAAGACTGAGCCGTTATGTTTTTTCCAAGTATTCTGCTATTTCATCTCTTCCTTTATTGCTTTTTTTCTTGATTTTCAAAATCATGGCTAGAACCATGCGAACCCAGAGAATTGTTTATTTTGCTCTTACCCGTAAGGGTGGACACCTCGTGATGTCAGATGATATTATTGGATGGCATACGGTTTCTCAAGGAGGTATTGAAAATATAATGAAGAAGGCTGGTTAGATGCTTCCCATATTTTGGTTCCAAATATTACTGCTTAAACTTTTGCTTTAGGCACCAAAGTTAGACATTTATCATATGATGATCTCATGAAATACCTTAGAATCCACTATTATTACGAGCTCCCAACATTGAGTCGTGACCAAAATTTACCTTTATCAAACACATCCACGTCCTCTCATCACGCTAGGCATAAAAGAGATGGGGTGCTGGCCGCCCCTAGTATTTCGCAAAAAGGTGCCCGCGTAGGCATAGAGCCAACCACCCAAGATGATGTACCCGAGTGGGCAGCTTCTATGGGGATCGATTTGGATGACTTTAGGATCACTGTGGCCGATGAAAAAATAGACCGTAAATTAGGACGAGTGAGAAATGACCGTGTTGCCTTCTACCGTGCTCATTTTGAAGTAGGCCTCAGATTACCCCTCGATCCGTTCATCTGTGAATTTTTTACGGAGACCAATTCTGCACCTATTGACCTGAATGTGCATACTGTCAGACTTTTAGTGTGTTTTCTGATTGTGTGTCGATCCTTGGGCTTTGAACCGCGACTAAGCGTATTTTTTCACTTTCACACTACTTCGGTGTCGGCAGATGTCATAGCAGCCCGCAGCCGCGCCGGCGGTCCCCAAATTTTAAAGAAAGCTCCTGTCAAGATGCACTGTTGGAAAGACCGATTGATAATAGTAGAGTCTAGACGGGGATGGAATTTTCCAGTTTCGCGCCCCACGCACGACTGCAAAGTAATCCAATCTGTGTTTGTGTCCGCACTAGAGGATATAGTAGTCGTGAAAGCCATTCATCGGGCATTTGGCGTAGTACAGAATCCAGAGGGAAAATTTGTAAGTCAATCTAAAAGATTCAGTTGGAGTGAAATGGAGTCCAGTGATGAATGGTTATGGTTGGCGGGTTTGTCAAGAAAACCGGTTAACAGTGTTATTCCTTGGGTTACCATCCCTGATCAGCCACGTCACCCAGGCTGGATAGTTCATTTTGGAGAGATCTTTGGTGATGATTGTCGAGCTGTGTTGAAGGGCATCCCTACTCGCGTAAGCACTTTGCACTCATATAGTGATGTTGTACTTAAAATTTGTAAATCTCTACTATATATATGTTGATATCTGTTATTGATGCACTTTCTGTTCCTTAACATTGCAGCTATGGCGTTTAACTTTGACATAGGAGATATGAAGGGGCTGCAAAGTGATCCAGCGGCGACTGGGTCTCGCCCTTTACAGCAAGTGCCTACTGGTGTCCCTTCTCCGATCTGGAAGAAAAGCAAAGGGAAAAGACAGTGAAAAGATTCATCTGCGATTGCTGAGGCTGCCGCCCCTGCTGTCAGCTTTAGGCCTATCACATTTATTTCTCCTGCGGCTCTTTCTTCTCAACAGCCGCTACCTCCGACTCCTGATGCAGTTCCTATTTGGGCTTCTTCTAGTTGGTCTCAACCCACCAGTCCCGAAAGTATTTCTAAACTTGCCATGAAGATAGCTACTGTTCTGAACTTAACCGCTCTCGATTTAAGCAATCGGGAGCTACCGCACGCTCAATTGGGTCTTGGCCCCCTAGGTCGTCTTCGGCATGAAGGTATGATTCAGGAGATGAGATCACAGGGCTTTGAAGCCATGATTGCTCGTGGAGGCTTAGCCGTTGTTGAGGTAAATGTTAGGCTTTTTTTTTTTTTTTTAAATCTAGCTGCCCATAATAGTGCGTATAATGGCTAATAGATGTCTTTTTCCTACCAGATAGTGAATGCGATGATCGGTTTAAATGAAGAGCTAACCGAGAAAAAGAGACTGCTGGTTATTAAAGACAAGGAGGTTAGCGCCCATGAAGCTCGGGCGGTCAAACTCGAAGCTGATTTGGAACTTGCCCGTAAACAGTTTGAAGAGCTATCAGTATTTCATGCCGGTTGTTCTGACCGCAAAGATCGTGAGATGGCTGAAGCTTTAGAGCGCCAACGGATCAGCCACGAGGAAAGTCGACAAAGAGATATAGATGCCGTCATAGAGGCATACAAGAGCAGCGATGATTTTAAGCGTTACGTGGCCTCGCAGGTAATAAGCTTTTTTTTATAGCGGAGCAGATCATATTCTGAGGGTAGCCGCCGCTTATCAGTGGGCAGACATGAACGATCTCATCACTTGGAAGAAAAAGGATCCTTATGGTGTCGTGGCTCGACAAGGTCATCCCTGGGTGCCGTATACTCCAAAAGATCTCGAGATGATTCGGGCTCGGGATGCTAAGAATAAAATGCATGTTTGGGATCCCCCTTCGTTGAATGAAGACAATCTTCGTGTGCGGCTGCACCCACCAGCTTGGCATCTTCGTGACCATGGACCCGAAGACTCGAGATGTTACTTGGACGTGGATGTTGACGATGAAGAAGATGATGTCGGTGATGGTGATAACCAGAGTCAGCTTGTTTCCTCACTACATCGAGTTCTTATAGGCGTCTGTGCCTTCACTTTATTGTTATTTTAAACTTTTTAGTGGGGAGTCCCACCTAACTATTTTCGTAGCAGTATTTTTCTTTAGAACTTCTTATATACTTGCAAATTATCACAACACAAAGATGGTTCTAGACCCGCGACCAAGTAGCCTACTGCTAAGTGGCCATTCCGCCAAACTAAGTCCCACGGATAAGTGGCCCGCTGGCAGGTTGTCTCGCAACTAAATAGCCCGCGACCCAAGTTACTAGCGGCTAAGTTGTCTTTTTATATACTGCTTCGGTAGCTCGCTTATCCAAATAATTGATTGGGTAACACGTGACTAAGTCTGATGTGGTTGACCTCGCGACTGAACTGCCAATGCAATGGTACTTTACCCGCGGATGTGGCCTACTTGCGCGGCTAAGTTCTGCACATTTGTAAAATTTCTCGAGCTTTTGCTGATTTTGCTTCATTTTCTGCATAGTATAGCCTTTGTTAATAAATAGCATTTTAGCGTCTTTGATTTGTCACTTCATTTTTAGCGTGAATATAACCTCTGCTAATTTTTTATAGCATGCGAGCGGCTTTAAGTCGCTTCGTTTTTAGCGTAATATAGCCTCTACTATTTTTTATAGCATGCGAGCGGCTTTAAGTCTCTTCGTTTTTAGCGTAATGTAGCATCTGCTATTTTTTATAGCATGCGAGTGGCTTGTTCGCTTTGTTTTTAACGTAATGTAGCCTCTACTATTTCTCATAGCATACGAGTGGCTTAGATACATGTTCGTTGAGTGTTCAAATTGTGTAAGGTGAAAGCCCACTTTAGCTGCCCGCAGCGGCTAATTTGCCCCATTGATAGATATGCATATAGTAATCAAACTCTGTCACTCTGAAAATAATTGGACTTAAAGTATTTTGGATAGAAATATCACAGCTGTGAATTACACTTAAGATCTAAATTTATATAGCGCACTTATCTAATGATAATATCTCTTCAAATGATCTGCATGCCATGGATTTTTAAGATCTTTCCCATCTTGAGTCTAGAGTCGATAAATGCCTTCTCGAATAATTCTGGTGACTCGAAAGGGTCCTTCCCAATTAGGAGATAGCTTTCCTTGACCGGTCTGTCTTCCAGTTGCTTCTATCTTTCTCATCACCCAATCACCTACTGAAAAAGTGCGTAGGTTTACTCTATTGTCATGGTAGGCCTTGGCTTTCTTCTTGTAGTTTTCCATTCGAAGTCTGGCATCCAACCTTCTTTCCTCAAGTAAGTCTAGTTCTACTCGACGGGTGTACTCATTAAGTTGTTCGTCGAAGTAGCTAACTCTAGAGGATGGCAGTCCAACTTCAACAGGTGTCATCGCTTCTGAGCCGTACGCAAGACAAAATGGGATTTCTCTAGTTTGCCCTTTGATAGTCGTTCGAACGCACCAAAGGGCGATGTGTAACTCATCTACCCAGTGTCCGTGTCTCCCTTCAAGGTTTTTCTTAAGAGCGGTCAATATCTGCTTATTGCCCGCCTCTGCTTGGCCGTTTCCTTGAGGGTGGGCAACTGAAGATCTAACGTGTTTTATCCTCATAGCCTGGCACGCCTCTATAAATTTATCTGAAAACTGTGTTCCTCAATCAGATACAATCACCTTTGGTTATCTGAATCTACACCATAAGTGGTCATACACAAATTTTATAGCATTGTCTTCTGTAATGTTTGGCAGTGCCTTTGCTTCGGTCCACTTAGTGAAATAATCAACCGCCACGATAGCATACTGGCATCCTCACTTGGCCTTTGGAAAAGGTCCGATAAGGTCTATTCCCATTTATCAAATGGCCATGCGGCTACTACAGGCGTTTGTACCACCGCGGGCAGCCTTGGAATGTCAGCAAACAGTTGGCACTTTTGACATTTTCTGACATACTCTTTCGTATCTTTCTTTAAACTGGGCCAGTAGTATCTGTGAAACAGTATTTTATCCAATAAAGTTCTTGCTCCAGGATGTCCACCACGTACCCCTTCATGGACTTCGGTTAGTACTTTCTCTGTCATGTGCGGCTCCACACATCTTAACAAAGGCTTGCTGAAAGAACGACGATATAGTATTCCATTTAACACTGTATATCTAGCCGCTTGACTTACAAATGTGCGGGCATACTCTTTTCCCTCTGGGAGGGTTCCATTTTTAATATACTCTTTCAGTTCAGACACCCAACTCTTTTCTACTTCTTCCACGTCCATTATTACTGGTCACTGCACGGTCGGGCATTCGAGGTACTCTATCCATGTATAAGCTAATAATGCGTCGACATCTGCTATTGCTATCTTGGACAAATAATCAGCTCATATATTTTCTTCGCGATCAATCTGCTTTAATTCCCAATAATCAAATTTGGAAGTCAACTTTTTTGCCATCTCGCAATAGTGGAGCAATGTGGGATTGTTAGTTCCATACTCTCCCAAAATTTGGTTCACAATAAGTTGTGAATCACTGTGAGCGACTAAGTCTTTTACTCCCATGTCGATGCACAGCTCCATGCCCGCGATCAATGCCTCACACTCAGCCTGATTATTTGAGCTCTTGAATTTGAATCTGAGGGCCTTTTCAACTTCATGGTCACCGTTCGGTGAAATCAATAACAAACCAGCCCCACTGTTGTCATGTGTTGAGGATCCGTCCACAAATAAACACCAGTATTGTTCGGGCCGTATGCGGGGCGTGGCTACCGAGGCGGCGGCCTCCTTCCCGTTCGTCGAAATGATGGCCCTCTTCCCATTAGTTGCTTTCATTTCCGCTTGAGTATTCTCTTGGGTAAATGAAGTTTCAGCAACAAAATCGGCTAGGGCTTGAGCTTTGATTGCCTTTCTTGGCGTATAAGTTATATCAAACTCGGTAAGCTCTATTGACCAGTTGAAGAGTCGCCCTGAGCATTCTGGCTTGTGCTAAAATTTTCTAAGTGGTGCATTTGTGTACACAATAATAGAATGAGACAAAAAGTAAGCCCTGAGTTTGCGGGCAGCAATGACAATAGAGTAGGCTAATTTTTCTGCATTCATATAACGTGTTTCTACATCACTTAATGCCTTAGAGACATAATAAACGGGCTTCTGAACATTGCCCTCCTCTATCACTAAAACTGCAACCACTGCTAGATCAGTGGCCCTAAAATAAACATACAAAATGTCACCTTGTTTTGGACTGACAAGAAGAGGTGGTTGACCAAGGTACTGTTTGAGTTGTTCAAAAGCTGCTTGACATTCTGAAGTCCACTCGAAAGCTTTGTTACCCTTAAGCACTTTGAAGAAGGGTAAACATTTTTCTGCTGCCCATGACATAAAACGGCCCAATGCAACCACACGGCCGTTCAATTTTTGGACCTCCTTTATGCATGTTGGAGGCTTCATATCTAGCAGTGCCCGAATTTTCTCTGGATTTGCCTCAATCCCTCGTTGGCTGACCATGAAACCTAAAAACTTGCCTGCGGTGACTCCGAATGCACACTTGCTGGGATTCAGCTTCATATTATTCTTTCGAAGGTTTTCGAAAGTTTCAGCCAAGTCTTCCACATCCGGCTGCCTTTTGGATTTTATCACCATATTATCAATGTAAGCCTCCACATTTCGACCAAGCTGATCACCAAAAACTTTTTTTACCATCCTTTAATAAGTTGCTCCAGCATTTTTCAATCCAAACGACATCATTACATAACAGTAAATTCCCCCAGCCGCTCGAAACGCGGTCAATTCTTGGTCTGCCAAAGCCATCTTTATTTAGTGATAGCTAGAATATGCATCAATAAAGCTAAGCATAGTGTGCTCAGCTATGACGTCAACCAACTTATCAATTCGCGGCAGAGGGTAGCAGTCTTTTGGGTAGGCCTTGTTCAAATCTGTGAAGTCCATACACATCCTCCATTTTTTGTTGGCCTTCAAAACCATGACAACATTTGCCAGCCACGACGGATAATACAACTCTCTGATAATTTTAGCCCTTAGCAGCTTTTTGACCTCCTCTTTAATTGTAGTATCTTTTTCAGGACCAAACACCCGCGGTTTCTGCTGTACAGGAGTAAACTCTGAATTCACATTCAAATGATGTTCGGCAACCTCGGTGCTTATTCCTTCCATGTCCTCTACCACCCATACAAACAAATCCAGACTATGCTTCAAAAATTTGATCAAATCTTCGCGGTCTTGCCCGCGCAGTTGTCCATCAATCTTTACTTTCTGATCCGAAAAGAGAGGGTTGATGACCACTTCATCTAACTCGTCACAAGGCTTCAAATCAGTTTCCTCTCTAACTTGCATGGTATCAATTTCTATCTACCCGGCTGCCCGTCTCTTGCGCCCGGCTGTCAATCTCTAGTCCCCCTGCCTCACTTGTTTGGGCGGCCAACTCTTCACGTAAATGAGGTGGAGGAGGCGGCGATCTAACAAGTCAGGTATCTTGCTCACTTGCTACTGCATTAACCATGCCTACCATTGGATCTTGTCCCTTGGTTATTTTTAGGCTCTTCGAAATGCTCCATTTGTGCTCATCATCTTCCACGGTCACTTTTCGCTTTAGTTTTTGTGACTCAACCACGTGCTCTAGTATTGACCTTGGATCACTTTTGATGCAAGCGATCCCTTTCGGGGTAAGAAATTTTATCCGCTGATGCGGAATTGATGCAACTATCTGAAGAGCATCCATGGCCTGTTGGCCCAAAATCACGTTATAGGTTGAGGGGAGATCAATCACCATAAAAATTATTTTTTCTATCCGTACCCTATTTCCGTCCCGCAACCTGACTTGCAATTTTATCGTGCCCTTCACATTAACCCTGTGATTTGAAAAACCTTCGAGCTGGCCGCCATACGGTATTACGTGTGCATCTGCAAGCCCCATCGCTCTGAAACAGGAATAGTACAGGATATCTCTTCTAGCTCCCGTGTCGACTAGAATCCTGCCCACCTCGTGCCGTTCAATTATCGAGGAAATGACCAAATGCTGCTCAGCCTGTAAAGTCGTCGTTGCCAGCTCATGTGGAGCGAATCCAATTATCCTTTCAGCGTCGCCCTGTTGAGGGGGCACGTAGGGTACATTTTTCAAGCTATGAATCTGGTTTCTCAACTGAGTTATACTTGGAAACTCCCCCTGTATGACTCCAATGCGGGGATAATGCTCCTTCTCTATAGTATCCTGGCAGTCTGCATCCTCATGACGGGCGGGCGGTGCCCGATCTGCGCTATACTTGCTCAGAGCCCCCTTGTTGATCAACCTCTGTATCTCTTTTTTCAACTGCAGACACTCTTCCGTCGTGTGCCCAATATCCTTATGAAAACTGCAATATTTTTTCATCCCTTGTTCCCAGACTATTCTTGCTCATCGATCGCGGAGCGGGAAGTCCTCCACTCTCATAATCTCTTCTCTTGAAGTATTGAGCGGTGTGAAGGTGTCACGCTCCTTCTCTGTCCCAAAATCTGTGACCACCCTGGGCTTGGTCCTGCTCCTGTCATGTCCGCGAGTAGCCCCCTTGTATCCGCGGTCAGCCACTTTGTAGGGGCGGTCAGTCTCTTTCTTATCACTTTTCACTAGAGCCTCCGCGCTCCCTATCATTTGCGCTAACCCAAACAACTCCGCCCTATTTTTGGGCGGTCGAGTAAACACTTCTGTTTTAAGAGTGTTGGGCGCCAGGCCTCCCTCGAAGCATGTCAATACCTCCTTATCTGAAATGTCGTTGATCTGCTCCAAAACAGTTTTAAAGCGTTCCACAAATGCAAGGATAGATTCACCCAGCCTCTGTTTGACGTTACTCAACGCACCTCTTGTTTTAGGTAGGGCACCTGCTGTTCCAAATTCTCCCATAAACACATTCTGCAAGTTTGGCCAACTCTCAACTGACCCCTCAGATAAGTTGGCAAACCATGTAGCAGCCTTACCCTATAAAGTACCCACGGAATCCTTACAGATGATTGTGTCGTCCGTGGTGAGCAGAGCAAGCTTCATCTCAACGTGGTTGAGATGGTCGCGTGCACTGGTCCTCCCCTCATATCCATTAAAGGCGGGATATGTTATCGTTGGGTCAGGTGGGGAATCACGGATCCTTCGTACAAATGGCTTGAACCGGGTACCGATAGGTGTTATCTTTCCCTTCTTAGTTTCAATGGCCTCCAGCCACCTTCTCAGATCCTGGACATCATCCTGGGCGGGCCTGCTGGCCGCCTGAATTTTTGATGGCTTCCTTTCGAGGGATCTACCCCGTTTCGGGCTTGCCGACCTGCCCCTTTTCAGGGAATACCCACGTGACATCGTAGCTCGGCTTCGAGGAGATTTTGATCGCCTCGATTGCATTGGTCTGTGGGCATGCCCACTGTGTCTTTTGTGAGGGTTCAGATCAGATTCCCTCTCGCAACTTCTTTCCCGTGCGTTCTTCCTGCTGCCTCATTCATGCGACCTCTTGGGTTGTGAAGTCTATGCCGGAAACTAACTCTGCTCTGAGAAGGTGTCTGCTCGCCCATATGCCTGGCTATACGCTCATCATCCAGGATCTGTCTGGTCTTGCTTCCTTCCACTGTTTTCCGTTCGGAACGACCAACCCCCATACCTAAGCGTCCTCCCTCAAGTTGCCTGCTAGGTCCCCGCAACCCACTTATAATAATTGGTACCACCTTAGTAGGCTGGGGTGCTGGTGTCTGTGAACCTAACAGTGCGGTCGGAATGGGTACTTCAGCCTGACCCATCGACCGCAAGAGTTAATTGCTCAGCATTATCTGGACAAGCGCGGCCGTCTGCACCTTAAGTGCCTCTGCCTGGACTGTCGGATCGACCTCGAGGGGCATGGATGTACCGGTGGTCGCCCGACATGTATCTAACAGATCGCGCAGGTCACTAGCCCCCGCTTGTGGCTCTACTGCCTTGTTACTTGCTCTGGCGCCCTTGCCCTTAGTTGGTTTTTTGGTCGCAGCCTCTTTTCGATTCCTTAAGGCATGTAAAGTTTCCTCCACCTGTGAGCCACCCTGTGGCATTGCACCAGCGGCAGGATTTGGCACTATGTTGGTCGCTCCCATTTGCTCAACCGTGGGATGAGCGGGATCGTTGCCAGTGCCAACAGTTGTAGTGTACCTGCCATAATCACCGGATTAGAGTTTGAAGTTTTGAACTGTTTGTTTGGATATCTGGGCTTTCAAACGTTTCCCGGCAACGGAACCACTGATGATGTCGAATTTTGCACCCTGGTCCTGATGGGAATTTGCTTCGGTGATGTGACTGGTAACTAGCTTGAAAATAAGAACAAAGGTCACTGCGCAGGGGATTCTGCAAAGTCCCTCCGGTGTGAGAATTAGCACTGTATATTAGAGAGAGAATAATACAAATTCCGGGAGCAAAAAGTGTGTAATTGCGCTTACCTTTTATGTTTCTGATGCTACTATTTATAAGAGAGTAGTTTGTAGCCCTAGATAATTTTGGGGCTGATGGATGTGATGAAATCCCGTAGTTTACGGATTATAGTAACGTGTCCATCGTGAATTAATGTGAAGAACATGTTGCAATAGGATTCTACTCGGTTTGAGGTAATTCCGTGATATGCGGGACGTAGAGCAATTAATGATACCAGGTGAGTGGGCCGCTTTTGCGGGTAAGCTGGCCGCCGTTGCGGGTAAGTTGGCCGCCGGTGCGGGTAAGTGACCCGCCTTAGTGTAGTGTGTGGGTTACTCAAAAGTTGACGGGTAAGTAATAGCTTCCCTTTGACGGCTTACTTTTGTCAACTTTATTCTTAATATAAATTTTGGGTAGTTCAAAAAGTGATTTTTAAAATATTAATTTTGCGTTTTGTAGATATATTTGGCTACCTTAAGCTCAAAATTGATTATGATAAAAAAAATATCCAAAATACTCTTGTATCATTGAACAAATGTGGGAAAAATTGTATTGATTTAAACTATCTAAACATACATTATAAGCGTTGAATAACTTTGTAATCAAAATTTAAGTTTTACTTACAAATAAACAAAGCCGACAATAAATACAAAGCAAGAGACGTAAAGAAAAAAAAAGAATTATTAATTAATACTCCCTCCGTCCCTAAATTATTATCTTCCTCTTCTTTTTTGTCCATCTCAAAATAATTGTCTTATTTAAAAAATTTTTTTAGGACATCACTCTTATTTTACTCTTACTTTTTCCCCTACTTTAATTATGGGCCACATACACATGAACATTAAAGGAAATTACACATTATACTAATATTAATAATTAAGTCAATTGTTTTTTCTTAATCCGTGTGACGGGTCAAACAAGATAATAATTAAAGGACGGAGGGAGTAATATTTATGAAAATTTTAGATGATAACGATTAATTGTGTTATAATTAAACACGGAAGTTATTATTGGCAAGAGAGCAAGTAAATGAATTTGTTAGAATTTATATTGGCAAAAGCTAGATCGTACATGATTCTCCTAAATCGTAGTTTTCTGCGTTCTGATAGTTTGAACGCTGATTCATTTTTGACAGCCAAACACCCTAAATCTAAATAAAACTTACTTCAAAACTCCCCCGAGTTAAAAGGTATGGAGTTAAGTTAAATGTGTATTATGACTGACAGGAGTGATAGAAGAAGGATTAAAAAAATTACAATATGTAAAAGCAGAACTTTAGCAAAATACAATGGATCATTTTGTTGTTCACCCGAAAGAAAAATAATAAAGGAATCAATGCAGTGAACAAATCCAGATGAGCCACTGAAGGCCAACAACTATTTCCTGATTCTCCAAAACTTACACACACTAAACTGTAAAATACAAGACCAAACAATCACGAGCAAGAAGATATGGTTCATAAGAAAGAGTCCTAAAAATAATAGTCCTAATTAATTAACGTTAGCAAGAAGATAACCATTATCCAATCAAAGACTCTTTCCTAATCATTTGTGACAAGTTGGCTTCATCAAGTTCTAGCTAGCTGTCTTCCCTGACCAGTCTCTCAACATAAATCCAAGCCACAAACTTATTAAGAAAACTTTTATATCTCCCCGCCCCACAACAATTGCTTCCTACCTTTTCAAGTATCTTTGTTTTTATTCGCTTAAATCTCAATTTTGTCACCCTACTTTGATAGAAAATACATTAAGCTCACCCTACTATTTTTTTTTTTCTTAATTTCATCACTATACTTGGCATGTATGTTGAGACAATAAGCTAACTTCCGTTAATTTAGTTGGATGGAGATATATGAAAAGACAATAATGCCCTGTACTTTTGAGTCAATAAGCTCACTCTACTTTGAGTGAGATTGGTGAGGAGAAAAGACAGACCTAAATCACCAACACCCAAACACCATTTCAAGCTAATCAATCTCAACCTTCCTACACCAAATCCTAATATCAGTATTAGATTTACACCTAGTCAAATTTAACCTCTCCAAATTCTTAGCCTCAACAATCACAGCCAAAGCATTGTCCTTCAATTCAACAAAGTTAGACAAATCAATTTCAACCAGCTTCGAACAATTTGAAACCAAACTTGATAACCCCATATGGGTAAAGAACATTGATCTCGAAAGATCGATTGACCGCAACATTTTGTTGGTAGAACTCAAAATGAAGGAGAGGGAAAGGTCTATTAGAGAACAAAGGGAGAGGTCGAGGTGGGTTATGTAAAGGTAGTTGTTGAGGACTTTAATTTGACAAATGGTCGGAGCGCAGGGGTTTTAGGGATTTGCGGGGATGAGATTAGATTAAGTAGAATGATTTACAAACCAAAGAGAATGATTTCTTGTCAAATGGGTTGTCTTGGAGACAATCAAGGATTGCAAAAATGATTTCTTCTGATAGAAATCGAAAAGGGGAGAATATGGATTTATTGGCGGACTTTGCAGCAAGGGGAGTTTACAGAACTCTTTGCCGTCGCCGAGAACGAGGTTCATGGAGTTCTTTGATCAATGGATTGCAAAAATGATATCTTTTGAGGGTAAATCGAAAGGGGGAGAATATGTATTTATTGGCGGACTTTGCAGCAGGGGGAGTTTATGGAACTCTTCGTCGTCGCCGAGAACGAGGTTCATGGAGTTCTTTGATCAATGTTGTGGCCCGAAATCCATCTTAAGATTTCCTGCAAAAAAAAAAAATAAAAAAAGGTTACAAAAGGTATCTATCAAGGCGAAAGTTGACTTTGATTGCAGGGCTGATGGTTTGAGTGAGAATGTTATGTGACATGAGGTTGCGACGCAAAAGCAAGTTTATAAGCTATGAATTTTGCAACTAGAGAGGAGACAGCCGCCCAATCACTAATAAATCGTGGTCTTGATCTGGAACTTAAGAAAGCCTTTTTTTAAAAGCGACTTAACTACGAAGGAGTGGCAACAGAGGATCATCCACCTCTTTTAGATCTTTCAAGGCCTCGCTGAGATTCAATGATTCCAACATAGGCCCTTTCTCTACAACTTGATTTCACTCTTTTCTTAGACTTCAGCTTATTCGTTCTCTTTTCCTTCCTTCTTTGGTGACAGATATTCTCATAGCCGTAGCTACTCTTTCTGAAGCACAGTTCTTTCGGGTTGTCCCACTGGACTTTCGTAGTATACATCACTTCTCTTGGATGTGGTGGACATTGTTGTGGAATTGAAGAATTGCTAGCGGCGAGGCTAGGGTTAAGGTTTTGGAGAGGGACATGGACTGAGGTGGGAAAATCACGTGACTGGCACGTGATTTCAGTAAGGGTATTTTTGGGGTTTCATAAATTTTATTAAGGTTTCTAACCAAAAAACTGGATGGAGTGATAAACGGGCAACAACATGCCAAGTATATTAACCAAAAAAAAAAGTAGGATGAGCTTAATGCATTTTTTGTTAAAGTAGGGTGACCAAATTGCAATTTAAGCCGTTTTTATTTTATCAAAAATAGAACAAAATACTACTTGTTTCCGGCAGCACATCAAGATTTTACTACAATATTCACGTTTACTTAAAGTGATCGTAATTAACTTACAATTATAAAATTTACTTTCATCGACAGTTTATTTTGTATACTTTTTACATTATTTTTTTTAATTTCAGGGAATCGTAAGAAGCAATTTAGTTCACTTATGTACAATTAAGTATCAAACAAAACAATGTTATATAGGGGACACGAATGAGAGCTTCAGCTAGCAGTGGCCTGGGTTGCTAATTAAATGGAAACAAAATTGAACTGACAAGTTGGGAGAGTAGTCGAACATCATGATCATGATCATGTCAGTGTGCAAGCTACAAAAACCATCCTGATTAATGTGTGTTTTCTTGCCCCCACAGCCACAGGCCACAACAATTGCTGGGCTGCTGCTAGTTGGACCACCTAGAGAGTGACAAGCAACAAATGTAACATTTCTTTTGCCTTGCCTCAAAATTTCCAACATCAGTAGTTAGGTTATTAGCCCCCCCATTTTTTTTTTTGTTGGTGTTCTAAAGGGGCATAGGAAGGGATCGATCTTGAGATGTTACACTTTGTGAAGTCCCATGGCCTAGTGGTAGTGTTGGGGCTTCACAAAGTGTGAGGTATCAAGTTCGATCTCTTCACACGCCCTCTTAGAACAAAAAAAAAAATCATTGAGCAATTCCCTAGAGAGTAATTTATATAGACTGAAGTCAGCTCTAGCCCAGTCCATTTCAGCCTACCACAAGTTGTAAAATAAGGCGACGAAAAAATCATGATATAGTAACAAAACCAGAATTCTTTGGAATGAATTCGTGGTTCGTAAATTGTTCTTACAAAGATTGCAAAATATTTGCAAAGATATTGGAACAATAACCAATTTATTTCCTAGTATATCACATAATTAATTCGAGATATTTCTAAGTAAAAATGTTTAAATTTTCCTTGATTAATGCATGATTTGAGAGTTGCAACCGTCTAAGAAACGGAAACAAATGATACGAGGATAAATACAATCATCTATCTAGTAAAAAATGCAAGACACGTAGGCATGTTTTATATTTTCGATGTTTCACATTCTGGTGACAAAATTTTGACAATTTATTTGAAAATTTTGCAGATCTCGTGATTCAGGGCCGGTCCTGGCATTTTGAGGGCCCTGTCTTAAATTTAAAATTAGGCCCTAAATTTGATAAAAAAAATAATTACCAAAAGATGGAAACAAATTACATATTTTTTAACATTATAATGTTAAAATTATTTTCTTACAAATGCAATATCAAAATAACTAAATCCTCAAACTACTATCAAACTTTTTATTTGAAAAGTAACATTCTTCTAACATTCCTTGACGCAAAATCTTCAATTAGGTCTCCATAATCAATTTTTTCCAAATAATCATTCTCTATTGTTATGAAAGCTAATACATTGAGTCTTTCTTGTGTCATTGTAGAACGTAAGTAGGACTTTAATGACTTCAATTTCAAAAAACTTTTCTCTGCAGATGCAACTGTCACAGGAAGAGTCAACAAAATTCTATATGCAATAATTGTATTAGGAAAATAATCTACACGTTTCAAAATTTTTAAAATATCAACAGGTCCTACCTTTGCTAGGTTGCTTTTTGCTCATGGTCAATTACTTGATTGAATATATAATTGATATTTGATGGAGTAAAATTTGTCCGAGGCGAGATTATTGGAGGCGAAAAAAATGAAAAGAAGTTGAGCCGTCGATCTCGGGAACGACGAGCTAGGAGTGCGGCATTATTTTTGAGAGAGAGAGAAGCTGAGAATTGATGTGATATGAGATATTTTAGAGAGATAGAAATAAAAAAATAATTAAATATATATATATATATATATATAGTATATATATAATACATATATGTGTAAGAATTGGGGCTCCCAAAATTTGAAGCCCTGTTCCATGTATCACCTTAGAACACCTTCAGGACCGCCCTTCTCGTGAAAGATTCATGGATAATTCAATTATTATTAATTTGTTTAATAATCACAATTATTTCTCCAGATATAAAGTATTCCACCCGTGAGGACCCACCCATTAATCATGAAGAAAAACAAAAACTCATTTTGAAAAGGAGGAAATAATTTACTTAATATGACTAATATATATATGAATATGCATGATACAGTTTCATTTCAAAATCTTCTACGTGTGCAAGTATTAGGCGATCATAGATAATGAGACCTATGACGAAGGGTTTGATTGAACTGCCACCGAAACAATGGAACATCGTATGACCGTGTTTTTAATTAGCTACAAAAAAGCATGATCAATGAGTGTTTTCTTTTCCTTCCCGCAACAGTAGTAAGTTGCATAATGTGGGTTGGGTAGTAGCCTTTTCCCTTTCCAATTCCTTCCTTTCCCGTCAATATGGTTAATTCTACCATTGGTTCCTGAAGTTTGGACCTTTTTATCAATAGTCCCTGATCTTAGACTTGTATCACCACTACCTAAAGTAGGTTATTTTTGCAAACCACTAGTCTCTGACTCTGAGATAGACGGCTTTAACTCAGGGTCCGTTAAGTGGGCATGCGTGAACTCAGGGTTCGTGAAGTCACGTACATTTTTGTCTTGGCAAAATGGTTATTTTCATTCCCCCTATGTTGTTTACCTTTTAAATGAGTACTTTATTAAAAAAGGGGGCAATTA
Source organism: Platycodon grandiflorus (assembly GCA_016624345.1). NCBI lineage: Eukaryota > Viridiplantae > Streptophyta > Magnoliopsida > Asterales > Campanulaceae > Platycodon > Platycodon grandiflorus. The sequence goes on from CM028362.1 coordinate 31,815,276, forward strand.
AAATTTTCATTCCCCCTATGTTGTTTACCCTTCAAATGAGTACTTCATTAAAAAAGGGGGGCATTTAAAACTTTTACTAAAAACAAGGTGGTCATGTGAAACTTTAATCACCTTTTTCTCCAGCAAAAACTTTGATGATGAGGATTGTTATTTACACCCATGAAATTGCTTAGTACACCAAATTACTAAGTACACTCCACCCTAATATTTTCAATCACTCAAAATACTAAGTACACCCCCTACTAATTTTCTATTCTACCCTTACCAATATTTTTCCCAAAATACTAAATACACCCCACCCTAAACACACCTCACCCCATCTTCCTCCTTCCAAATACACCCCACCCCCTTCCACTACCTCCTTCCTTCCCCTACCCCCACCCCCACCCCCACCCCCAACACAGGCCACCTTCCTTCCCCTCCCAACACAGTGCCTCCTTCCTTCCCCGCCCCCAACACAACCGCCACATTCCTCCCGCCTTCCCACCCCACCTCCTTCCCCCACCCCACACACCCACCTTTTTTTTTTAAACAGTTTGTTTGGTACTGGGTTAGAACACACATAGTGGTGTTCGGTACCCTACCAAACACCCATAGTGGTGTTCGGCACCCTACGAACATCATATGGGTGTTCCACCCTACCGAACATTACTATGGGTGTTCGGTAGGGGTGCCGAACACCCATAGTAATGTTCGGTAGGGGTCCCGAACAGCCTAAAAAAAAAAAGGGTATTTAGGTCTAAATTTATAATGACATTTTTGTAATTTTTGTTAGGAGGTGTACTCAGAAATTTTATGGGTGCAAATAGCAATCCTCTTTGATGATTCATTGAAGTTAATACAGATCTATATCAACATTTTAGGAAATAAAGCAAAAGCGAATGACTACACAAGTCAAGCATTTGTTTCTTGCCATAAAGAAGCATAGCCATGCTCCTCCAAGGAGGAAATCTATCTCTAACACCTTCAAATTCTTCACAGGGTTGTAAATACACAATGGACATGTCATCCATCTCCATCCAATTAAAATCAAGACCATCTGATGTCGAACAATCCTGACCATCCATTGGGATGTTGTTGGCGAAATGGCAGCCCTCCCACTTAAGCTCTGCTATTGAATCATGACCATCGTCAATCATAATTGGGTTAATCTCAGCTTCTAATGATCAAATGAATTTTGTTAATCTTTCATCATCACACCTACTCTCTTCTTCATCAAGCAGCGATATGAGAAGACTACTGTCGATTTCTGAGACCTCGAATTCGTCAAAGCAATCATCCTGGCCATTGACGAATCCCTAGTTTTCATGTACCCTAGAGGCCATAATGTATTGAAACCTTGACAAGGGAGATGTTTTGGGGTTTTCAGGATGGAAGAACGCCAATTCCAGGCAGCATCTTGAAAGCTCGCTATTCCGGCAATGCTTGCTCTGTCGCCGGTTAAATCGTGGCTAATTCCAGGCAGCATCTTGATCAGATCGACCCTACGATCACAACAAACAGAACGGAATCAAATATCGTGTTTGTGGATTTTGATCTTGTTAGCTATGAATTCGACTAATTCAGACGGAAGATCCATTTTCATTTTCTAGGGTTCTAATCATTTCCAGGGAAAATTAACACCAAGAATTGGGGGAGAAGAAGAAGTGAAGGATAGTATTATTTTCACATGGCCCCCTTATCTTTCCAGAAATTATGGTTGAAGAAAGAGAAAGTGAAAAAGATAATATTACCCTCACTAAAATGCACGTGAGTGAGCATGTGATCACTAAACGGACCCTGAGTTAACGCCGTCTATCTCAGGGACTAGTGATGTGCAAAAATGACCTACTTTGGGTAGTGGTGATACAAGTCTAAGATCGGAAACTATTGGTAAAAAGACTCAAACTTCAGGGACCAATGGTGGAATTAACCCCCGTCAATATTTAAACTTGCAATACGATGCATGAAAAAGCCGAGAGACCATTTCTCCCGGGACCGACTCTCAATTCCCGCAAGTCCGTTAAGGATGTTCTTGTTTTTACTTTCATTTTCTTTGTCGATGCTATAGTCGTCGACCGCCTTAAATAGGCCTAAGGTAATACAGGAAAAGTTAGTTGGTGAGTAGTGGGAAGTGACACACCAACCATAAAATTTTATTTGACGAGATAGTATAAGATATACTATAACCACCCATAGATCTAGGAAGTCTGATTTACTTTGATTGGATGACATTGTCATTTCCACTTATTAAAAGATAGCTAAAATATCACACTATATCAGTAACATAACGTAATGTGATAGTGCTATTAAGCAATTTTCCGTAATCTTGATTGATTTTCTACATGTCTTAACTCGTTAGATTTGAACTTTCAAGGTTTCAACAACATGATTGTAACGATCCGAACCCAAAGCCTGGTCCATCACACATGGCTCACTAAGCACCTGGGTCAACTAGGCCCACCACAAATCACCCAAAAGTCCATAGAAAAGTTGGTGCTCAGTGGTAGTTGGTGGCCACTTATAACACACAGAAGTCTCACATTTACCCAATGTAAGATATCACATTACAATAAGGCAAGTCCAACAAGGGGTCAAATGCCCTATTGAAGGTCATACTTCATAGTATTTTCAATATTAAAAATAAAGTGTATCAAATTTTATTTTAGTCCTAAGAGAGGTAGCAAAATTACTACCATGAGAAGGACTTCACAAAATTTTAATTTTGATTCCTATAGAGTAAGGACTACCATTGAACTTGCCATTAGACTAACTCTTTTTTTTCTCTCTCTATAAAAAATTGCAAAGGCAAAATATTAGATTTATAGGACAACAAAATTAGTCAAATTGCATAATATACTCTACTTATTAGGGGTTATTTTTTCCAGACTAATTATGATTTATGAATAAATACACTGGAAGTTTGTAACTAGTAATCTACTTCCTCTATTCTTATATACTCCCTCCGTCCCAAAATAAATGACATTTTAGAAAGAAAAAAAATTATACCAAAATAATGGCGTTATAAAATTTTAAGAAAAATTTATCCACATTTTGCCTATATTGCCCTTATTAATTACTCTTTAATTAAATATTGTATTGGGAATGAAAAGCATTTGTCTTCAATACATTGAGAACATGAACAATTTTTTTAGAGAGAAAGTGTGATGAGTAAAGGTGTGTTGTTAAAACTTTGAGAAAAAGTAGAAAGATTTAAAGAGGGATGTTAGAGCTTTTCAAATATAATCATCTATTTAGTAAAAAAGCTAGACACGTAGGAAATATATATTTTTCCCCAAATAAAATTTCTCCAATGCAAATCTCTTGAGCTGAGGTGGAGATGATGTGACATTCAGTTAGAAATACATCCTCTACTTCTAGAGGGTTACCTAGAAGATATCTTTACATTCACATCATTTATCATCAGTTTTCTTTTATTTTTTATCGTCAATAAGTTACGGTATGGATTAATTTTTAATTTTTGTTTTTTGTAATTAATTACTCCCTCCGTCCCGGATAAATGTTACTAGTGGATAAAACATAGAAATTAAGAAACATAATTAATGATGTACCGTAAAATGTGTTCTGACCATAATACTCATGAATATTAATTGAGTTCAACTATTTTAAATAATTGAGTTTCTTTGGGATGTGTTACATTAAATGAAGCTTTAAGGGTATATTAGGAAGAATAGTAGAGAATATGTAGATCAAAAGTTTTTAGGAACATTAGTTGGGACATCCAAAAATAGAAAGTAGAAACATTTATCCAGGACAGAGGGAGTATAAAAAACTGTCACGTCTGAAAGAATGTTCTAAAATGAGTGTTGCATTGGAGCACGTTTAGAAAGAGGACTATATATCTTTTAAATTTTTGCCACATACGAAAGAGATCTTCTTGTTTAAGCATGTTACGTATGAAAAAACTAGATAATAGCATTAGAAATGCTCTTAAAATGAAAGAGAAAAAATAATCATGCAACTTTTTTTTTAAAGGTTGGAAAGGATATAATAGAACTTACCCCTACCTTATTATTATTATTTAGTGCCTTGAGTGGTCGTTTGGTAGTCGGATAAACAAGGAGATAACACTGAATTATCTATATTTCTCATTTGATAGCTTTTTTAATTAATGATAAAAATATCTGAATTATGCGGATAACCCTAGAAAACCGAGACTATTTTCTCATTCCCAAATTACCCATGCTTAAGTTTGCATATTTCTTGGCCTCAATTCGTCATGGCCTTAGGGTCACCTCTTCTTCTTTCTTTCTTTCTTTTTTTTTTTTTTGTTTAACTTTCAATTGAATCTTTTTCTTCACCATTGAAAGCCTCCAGACAACAATTATTTTGTCCAGTTAGGGATCAACCCTTCACAATTTCCAGAAATTAAGTCAATTAATTCTTGCAGGTAATTCTTTATTTCATCAATTAGATTAGAGATCGTTGTAATTTTTATGTAGTGAGAAACATTGCAGTGAGAAACCATTATATATAACATCGTTGAAAACCATACATTTGAATATTTGGATTCAGAAATCATTTGTACAAGTGGGCGGGTTAGGTTTGATTCAATAAAGCTAGAAATGCAATTGGTGAAGATGTAAAATTAATGAAATTAATATTTTTTTACGAAAAATAGTAATGTTGCATGAAACAATGGATTAACTATATTATTAATAAAAATGTTGACAATAGTAGCTTGAAGAAAAAATTCAAGTGAGATAAACTCGAGTCATCTTTTAACCAACCTAATTTATAATGGTATTTTTGGAGAAATAATGTGATGCTAGAATCAATTTGGGCTAACAAACATCAATTTAGATAATTAGCGACACAAAATAATCTTATCGGTGATCAACCAAACATTAAATAACTCTAAAATTGAGATAAAATAATCTCGATTAAAATAATCTATATTTTAGTACTCCCTCAGTCCCTTAATTATTGTCTTGTATGACCGGGCACACGGATTAAGAAAAAATAATTGACTTGATTATTAATATTGGTATAATGTGTAATTTTCTTTAATGCCCATGTGTATGTAGTCCATAATTAAAGTAGGGGTAAACGTAAGGGTAAAATGGTAAAAGTGATGTCCTTAAAAGGAAAGTTTTCAAACAAGATAATTATTCTGGAACGGACAAAAAAGGAAAGGAAGACAATAATTTAGGGACGGAGGGAGTATTAATTAGTGTTATTCTTGCTTTTCTACCAAACGACCCCTGAAAGACTAAAATTAAGAATATATGATGCTTTTGATGTGAGACTTTGAAAACCTGACATGCGAAGTACTAGGGTGGCTATGGTGGGGTTTGAATACCGACCTCTTCGTTAAGAGAAGTGAACAGTACTAAATAAGCCTTAGTGAGCCTTGATCAATAACGGTGCCTCTGGTGGGGATTGAACACCCGAATCTCTCTGCTGAGAGTAGTTAAGTGTCAGGGTGTCTCTGGTGAAACGTGAACACCCAACCTCTCCGTTAAGAGAAGTTGACCTCATGCAACTTATCAATAATAATTGCACTTAAATAAGGGTAAATCAGTCTTTATATAAGTTTCCTTAATCTGTGTGCAAATTTTTAAAAAGTCATTTATATTGGGACGGGCGGAGTATTTTTCTATTTGATCGGGCATACATATTAAAAAAATTAATTGGCTTTATTATTATTATTATATATATATATATTGATATAATATATAATTTTTTTAAAGCTATTGTGCATGTGGGATCATCATTGTAAGAATAAAAAGTTAGAGTAAAATAGTAAAAATATTTTTTTAAAAGAAAGTTTAGAAACAAGAATTTTTTTTAAAACACACAAAAAAAACAAGACAATTATTTAGAAACAGAATAAGTATTTTATTTATAAATATGTATATTGCCTTGATTAAAAGTGGAATGAATATAATATAACCCAAATTCATAATGTACTAAGTAAATTTCATAATTTCTAACGTAAAATTATACTCACTAGTCAGTATTCGTGCGATGCAATGTTTTAATAAAAAAAATTATAATATAAATGTTTATATATATATATATATATATATATTGCTCTCTCTTTTTGTCGCGTTTGCAATATAAACATAGAGGTTTGAGGTTGTTTTCTGAATTTTCGTTTTATAATGATTGAAAAAAAAAAAAGAGTAAGAGATAAATAGACTTAGTGCGCTTTTTATTATTAAATATTAATATTATTAAGATAAAATTTTCACGCTGCAAATATTGTTATAAGTAATTACGATTTGTATTTGTATGTCAATTTCAATATTTATCCTATTTTAGTTTTGTTCAAACTTCAAAGTATTTTAATTAAAATATTTTTAATTACTTATGACGAGTTTAGAAAATCTTCTTATTATAAATAACTTTTACAAAAAAAAATTATTAAAACAACCACGAGTACTATTTGAAAAAGTGTATACTTGAGCACTCTCTATTGTTTGATCGTGTGAGATCCAAAAACTGTTTAAGCTGGAATCAAGTTATATGATCCGATATGTACAAAAGGTTCAACTCTATCTTAATTTATTTTAAGAGCAGTGCTATTTTCACCCCCAAAATTGCTAAGTATACCCCTTTTATCATTATTACAAAATTGTCACAATTTCAAAAGACTATATTACCCTTAAAATTTTTGAGAACCCTAAGATATGTGCGGCACCCCTAACCGCACGCTTAATGGTATGTGCAGCACCCCCTGGCCATACGCCCTAAGGTATGTGCGGCAGACCAGTGCCGCATATTCCTTAGGGTGTGCGGTAAGGAGATACCGCACATTGAAGAAAGAGGGGGGCACACTGAAGGAAGGTTAATTGTACGGGGAAATGGAATGGAAATGAAGGAGAAAGGGGGATAGTAATGGAGAAGTTAACAGTGGAGGAGTGGGGGACAGGGACGAGTCAAAGTGATTGCAAGTTTCTACTCTCTCTCTCTTTCTCTCTTCCGCTGTCTGTCTCCATTCTCCATTTACAGTGATTGTAAGTTTTTAGCCCCTCCATTTTTTTTCCTTTTCTTTTTCTCTTTATTGAATTATTGTTTAAGGGTAAAATAGGAAAATAAGTGAGGGTATACTTAGTAATATATGTGGTATAATATTTAAAGGGTGGGTGAACTAAGTAAATGAATATACTTAGTAATTTTGGGGGTTAGAATAGCAAGTCCCTATTTTAAATCCTGAAATGCCATACATCTTGTTTCGTAGATAAAGCTAAATACAAATTCAATTGATTGTCAACCTATATTTTGTCAAGATGGTATTGCGAATTGTAATCCTAGGGAATTCCAAGATATTATTGGCCAACATTATATTTTCAAACTAGAGAACTATGATATGGCTATTGATGGAATATTGCATTCATAAAAAAATTAATTTTTTTCTTCATAAAATTCGTGCATCGCACGGTGCATTACTAGTCTATATATATATATATATATATATATATATATATATATATATATATATATATATATGGAGATGTTATGCTCACTACAATTTTTGTTAATCTACTACATTATTAATTATTACATTAAATAAATATATATTTGGACAAAACTACCCTTAATTACTTGCCCATATTAGTTGACAAACAAAGTTGCATTTCTAATTACTCAATATTATTTTTAATTCAAAATATATTAAATGATGTTAGATTATCGTTCACACATGAAGGACATAATTATTATTTTTTAATTTTTAAATATTTAATTAATTAAGCTCATGACTGAAGTCATGCTGCATAATAGAAAAAGTAATATTAAAATGATATTTTATGTCAATCAAACTTTGCGGAAACATGTGATCTTTGTTTATAAAAAAAATAAAATAAAACTACACTTAGAATTAAATGATATAATTTGCTTACCTATAACAATTAATTTTAAAATCATATTGCTATTTTTGAACTGATTTTTTTATATAATATTGTTAGTAATAAAATATCACATATTTACTACAATTTTGATCGGTAAATGATTTTATAATTTTTTAATGAAACGAGACATAAGCATAATTGAGAAAATATATTTATTAAAAATAAAAATAGAAAAAAATTACCTTATTTGTTGATATATTAGGAATTAAAAATTACTTTGGAAATAGGAAATATATTACTCAAATTTAAATGGCAAACAATTAATTAAGGGATAGTTTCGTCCAAACATTTATTAGTTTAAAATCACAATTAACAATGCAGTGGATAAGTAAAAATTGTAGTGAAAATAGCTTCTCTCATAAGAATATATATATATATATATATAAAGTTTTTAGTTGTTACTTTATCTCACTAACCATTAATGATTACTATTATTATTATTTATTAGATCAAAAATCAAATGCTAAGATATATTGATCAGTTTGATGAATAGTTTTGAACGTAATGGAAAAGCCGTGTTGAAAACATAAATAATTATGATATAGATATGTACAAATAAAATATTGTGGATTGGAAGTAAAAAGGTAAAATATTGAAAGAGTAATGTTATGAGTACCTAAATAGTAACATCACATCAGCTGTTACATTAGATGACACATCATTTGGTACTCTTTAGGTATCATAGCATTACTCATGTTGAAAAGATAGAAATTGATTGAGAACTTAAAAAATAATGAGATAAAAGAACAAAATTAATGAAGAGAGAGAGAGTGAGAATTTGGTAAGAAATAAATGTATTTATTTTAAGGACTAAAAAATTTATATTTATATATATATAAAGTCAATTGAGTCCTTATACCAGTTAATTATGACAATTTTCTGCCTAAATTAACTTACCAAAAATAAAAACTTCTATTTATATTAAACAATTAATGTATTAGTTAAATAATGCACAAAACAAAATCATCAAATCCTTGGAATTTGCACAAAAATTTATTGCACGTTTTAGGATCCTCTTTGAGCAACTGATGGTGTTTAACCCCTATTCAATAGTCGAGTGATTATTGAATCTTTTTTTGACCGATTCAATGAATGTATGTAGGAGTATCTGTTATGTTTGAGTTTACTGCGTGTTAAAAACAGTAGATCTGGAAATTGGTGTAAAAATAATTATAAAAATGGTATTTAAAAAAAAAATTAGTAGTATAGTAACAAAAAGAATAGAGATCTGAAAGTCAAAAATGCAATTTCATCAGATTCAAATAAATAATAGTTGACTGTAAAATAAAAAAAAAGCCAATACAATTTTCTTAAGAAACCATTTTACCCTCGACCACGAACCTATCAGCAAAAGTGGAACGAAATTGATCAGCTAGGGTATATTTGTTTAATAATATGAGAAAGGATGATAGATTGAGAAAATCGAAAATGCTTGAAATAAGAGGTTGGAATGGTGAGATCCAAATAAATTTTTTATCCATTTCTACTGCTACGAATTTGTTATTCATTTCTAATGTTTTTCATGTGTTTTCTTTAGATCCAATTAAAAAATCACCAAAAAAAATAATATCTCGATATAATAGATATGTTTGTGACTACTATATGTTAAAATCAGTGGATCTGGAGATTTATGTAAAAGAATTATCAAAAATCGAGATATAAAAAAATATTAACAAATAGCATATAGATTTGAATGTAAAAATTGCAATTCCAACCGACCGTATAAATAATAAGTGACCGTAAAAAGCAATAAATTTTTTTTTTTCAAAAGACCACTGACCTAAACAAAAATTCAGAATATTTACCCTCGACCACGAACCTACAAGTAAGAGGGGAACGAGAATGAGTAGGTAGAATTGATATGTTTAATAATATGAATTGAGTTTTCTGAAACAAGGGAGAAAGAATGATTGATAGAGAGTATAGAGAGATCGCTAAAATGCTTGGGAAAAAAAATTCTGGAATGATAAAGAGCTAGCTAGGGCCTAGGGTTATGAGTTCACGCTATTACTAATTTATTTATGTCTTTAACAACGTCGATGTTTGTAATGAATGTTTATGAACAATATTAATGGCTTCCTTTTGGGCCAAATAAAGTGTGTTTATTGAAATGGGCAGTATATCTTTCGGTTATTATTATTTTTTTTTTGTTTTCGTCCTTTTATTACTGGGCAAAATTCTGCCGATTTTTTTTAGACAATTTTCAACTGCTTAAATTTACTATAATTATTTTAAATTGAAAAATAAAATTTTTTTTTGGAAAATGTTATTTATGCCTTTAAAAAATACGGAACAACACGCTATGTATCGCAACACAACACAATGCACAAAGTACCTTTTTCACTTGCGATGCACAAAAAATTGTGCATCGCGATGCACAAAAATTATATTACTAACAAAAATGTCAATTGTGGGCTATAGATTGTATTATTGATAACTTTTGTAATAACAATATGAATTAATAAAAATTATAATTATTACAGTTGACGATGCACAAAATTATACTTCACAATACACAAATTATACTGAAATAGTACTGTTATAATTGACGATGTACAAAATTATACTTGACGATGCACATTTCTTAACACAAATTATACTAAAACAGTACTCTTATACTTGACGATACACAAAATTATACTTTATGATGCACATTTCTTAACACAAATTTACAAATTACATTAGCGATGCACATTTTATACTTGTCGATGCACAATTCTTAACACAAAATTACAAATTACATTGACGATATTGTATTTCACGATACACATTTCTTAACACAAATTTACAAATTACGTGACGATGCACATTTTATATTTCACGATGTATATTTCACAAATTACATTACGATGCATATTTCGCATGCATGACGATGCACATATTACACTTAAAAACGTCATATGTTGTTACGGAGGCAGTTTTGGAACAAATTGTCAATTTATCACTTAAAATGGACTTAAGCGGTTGAAAACAATTATAGTAGATTTAAACAGTTGTAAGTTATCTAAAGGGGACCAGTCCGCAATTTTTCCTTTATTGTTTGTTAATGTTGAAATGCATCAGGCTTTATATATAGATCTTTTTTCAGTTTGCACTTAAAGTTTGTTCAGTCATGACAGTTTTATACCGTATGATCACGCAGAAATGGTTTTGGTGACCACGTCAGCTCCGTGTGTAGCAAGTTTCCTTGGTCAAGATGCCTCGGCTCTCTAAAGGCGTTCTTTATAAGGAGTTTGATTACAGGACCAAGCACTACCAAAACAAAGACCGTTAGGGTGTCGGGGTTTGACCCGACTATGACCCTCCCGTAGGAATCGTATATGGAGTAATGAGGGGAGGTGAGAGGCTTAAATGAGGCTCTCGTGAGTAAATGCACAGGCAGTGTATAGAAGTGAAATGGTAGTTGAGAGTAAATGGGCTGTGAAGAAGCTTTGTCTTGTAGAGAGTAATGTTACCTTAGTCTTGAATGCATTCTGGTTCCTGGTATTTATAGCCAATGGTGATACTGTGCTGGTGTTTGGTGTGTCACCCGTGAAAGGAGGAAGATGTCCATGCTGAAGTATGGCCATGCTGGGCACGTTGTCAGAGTAGGTGAGCAGGTAATATCTTCCTTGATTTGAGGGAATGGGAGGTTGATGATCATGGGCGCCGCCACACGCCAGAAGGGGTGTTGCCATTAATGAGAATGTATGGGCTCTGCTGGATTAGGTACTGACATACTGGGAGCATTTAATGCTATGAGGCCGACCTGCTCCAAGGTCGCGCGTGGGTCCTCGTGGGTGGTCATCCTTTGTGACGACTTGGGTCTTAGGTCGCGCCGAGGTCTGGTTTGCCCGACGACCTCGGCCTGGGGTTCCGAGCTTCTTACTGCCGACGTGGCCCCTGGGTCCACTTGGGGACTACGTGGAAGACACGTGTTGCATGTATTTGGGAGGATCCCATCACCGTAGTTTTTAGGATAACAAATCATTTTGGTGTGAATATATTGATATGCAATGAAAAGAAAAAATCAACAAATAAAACAACAAATGTAGTGTGTAAGGAAAGTTTTTAGAATCTATAATATTTACCGATACAATGATGTATTTCTATTTAAGTAGCTGACTCAATTACTTTTTTCTTAATTTATCTTTTAGTTTTATTTTTTCTCTTCATTTTGCTTATATATAATTTAATTGAAAAATATATATATCCGTGCGTTTAACGCACGACTGTAAAACTAGTTTAACCTAATGCTGCCACGTGATCAGTATATAATAAATTACTCTCTTTACCTTCTCACTTCCCAGTTCCCACGAGTTAGTACGGTCAGTCGTTGTAGCTGGGAACACTCCCTCTCCGGGAGGTATTCTCACCAGCGAAGGTTCCACTAAATATCTATGTTATTTTCTGTTCAATACATATAAATAAAATTTATGTAACAAAAGTAATTTTAAATAAATTAAATTTAAGAATTAATAAAATTAACATAATAATACTAATTTTAAAAAATTAAAAATAATGCATAAAGTAAATTTTAATTATATTATTTTTTACAAACATTAAATAAATGTTTTTGCAAAAAATAATAATTTTAAATAAATAATTTAACAAACACAATTGTCAATAATAAAAAAAAATTCAAAAGTGAAGGCCGGTTGGACCGGCCATCCCTCACAAAAATTGCCGTCTGGACCGACCGACCTTCACATTAAATTTTTTTTTTAATTTGTTCATCAAAAAAATAAAAAAAATTAAAAATTCATGGAGTGTCGTCCGGTCTAGTCGGACCTCATGTTGAGGGGTGGCGCCCACGGTGGTTGGACTTCCATAAATTTTCAATTTTTTTTTAAAGTTTAAATAACATATTTATGTGTGTGTGTATATATATATATATATATATATATATATATATATTGTGTAAGAAAACGAAATTATAAAGAAAGGAAGAAAAAATGTAAATATTTTTTTGAAAGAGAAAGATAATAGAGTAAAGAGAGATATTTGGGGTTGAGGGACGAGGGTTTGTGTAAAAGAGAGAAGTGGGGTTTTTTTTTTTTTAATTATATAAATAGGATGAAGGACATATGCCCTCCGTTCTACCCAAATAATTTACGTTTAAAAATTTTAATTATTAAAAGATCTATAAATTTATTAGAATTGATAATAATTTTAAAAATACTGAAGTATAATCAAGATGCTTTTATTAAATGTGCATGGTAAATTTAAAATTTTTTAAAAATTATAGACATAACTTTTAAAAATAACTTTTTAAACGAAGGATCTCAAAATTAAATAATAGAATGTAGACTCGTGTCACGAAACAAATTGAGTAATAAATATTTTGTTTTAAAAAGGTGAAATATTTCGTAAAAAGGGCGACCGTAATGAGCAACACTCTTAAAAAGAACCAAAATTTAGGGACCCAATTGTCATATTTTGTTAGGATAACAGTTCAATTGAAAATACAAAACAGGTAGTAAGTTGAAATTTTGCAGAAACGAGAGAGAGAGAGAGAGGGAGAGGAGAGAGATGAAGCTGTTAGGATGGTGGTTGATGTTGGTGGGTTTGCTTCGATTGGCCTCCGTCTGGTTCGGTTTCTTCGACATTTGGGCTCTCAGACTCGCCGTTTTCTCCCAAACCACCAGTACGCCTCACATCTCTCTCTCCCATAACATTTGCTTCGTAACCGATTCATTGAATCCTCATGTCATTGATTATGATTTTTATGCATTTTCTCATAGTTAATGGTTAACTTGCGGTCAAGGGCCCAGTTTTTGGAATAGATTCATTATGTCTTACATATATATATATATAGATAGATTGCTTCACAGATTTGAAAAGTGAGAGTCCCGTGAAAAATCTCGGAGATCCAAATGTATAATCAAATCCCTTCAAATCTGGTTGTAAAAGTTGGGAGCAGATTTTGTAGTACATTCACCGAGAGAATGTTGCATATTTCGAATAAGATTTGCTTTTTTGTGCTATTGTTATTAGATTCTCACTTTAATTTCACTCAACCAGCCGGATAATTGGATCTACAACATTAAGAATTTTCCTAGTTTTTACTTTATTAATAGTGATGCACTTTCTTTATGAGTACAGTGCGGATACATTTTAGAGTGTGAATAAGTACATCGAACTTGACTCCTCTCCGTTACTTAGATTCCGTCATTACACAATTGGATGATTGCCACTTAATCATGACGGATACACAATGATTATCTATTGAGAAAATTGAGAGAATTTAGTAATCAATGATCTTAATCCGAGAAAAACCATTTGGTACTAGTCTCATAGTAGCTACTTGTCCACTCCTTGCATGAAGACACTGTTGGACCTCTTGTTGGAGGTGCTGACTTCTTACTTAAATTGCAATTGTCAATTGAAACGGCCGAGTCACCGCCGGTAAGGTAGGGGTGAGTCAGCAAAGGTAGGCCATGTGGGCTTAGTTGCTATGGCTGGCGGTTTTTAACCAAGTGGTAAGCGCCTGATCCTTACATGGACCAGTGCGTCGTCCCACTTCATACCAATTGTGGATTTGATATGTCTAGTATGTAAGACTCGCCAAGGGATGTTTTATTTCAGTTTCTGAATCCTATGCTGGGGTCTATATTAGTTGGTTGCATCATGAATTGGAAATGACAGCTTCAAATGGAAAGCCTTGTGGGTTGTAACTGTAAATCGAAATCAGATGGAGCTTTCCATGAACTTTGGGTGTGAGTGAGCTTATGAAAATTATGTGAAGCATGGTTACGTATTCCAAACTCCTGTTACTTTGGGATTATACTGCTCTTTCAAGGCTCAGGGTTAACTTTCAGTGGCTGCCATAGGAGGAACGTTGTGGTCTCTTTTCCGGAATTGAGCTTCTACTACCTCAATAACATTAAGCTTTCATGTATCCACTTATGAGGATGAGCCTACCAAGAAATGATCATTGAGAAGTGCATCTTCTCAACTTGGAGGTTTTACAACTAGCAGTAGCTGAAGAAATTTACCTCGTACAGAAGAAATCCACACACATAAATTGACGGCAAAAGATGGTGAACATGTACCCGAACATGCAAACTTAGTCAAACACGATTGATGCAAGTCTTTACTTGTAACTAAAGTCCTTATGATACAAGCTTGGCTTGAGGGATTTGTTTTCGTAGAACATAATAAGGCAGAAGGTGAAGTAGAAGCAAATTGGCAAAGAAATGATTTCCCAAGCTTCTGAGATTTGAACTTATAAAGTAAGAGCTGTTGTCGAATACTGCTGAAGCTTTTGGAATTTGGGAAATCGCAGTAGTAGGTATGCTTTTACACTTCTGAAAACATTAGCTGCAAACTAATCTTTTACTTACTTAATAAGTAGGATCCATAATTTGGTTTGATCCCATTTCGACCCGAATGAGCAACCACATTGATCTATGAAATGACTATGATCAAGTTATATTCATGTGGTTTAAGGACCGATGTTGTGCAACAGCGGAAGCCAGCAAACAATAGATCGAGCAATGATCAAATAATTAGAATTGGAAGAAGAGAGAGTATTTGAGTTTTAAGACCGTCGTATATTGATATGAAAACCTTTTACCACGTTTTATGGTTAACAACTTATATATAGGATACAAGACCAAATCATTAACCAATACAAACAAGGAAAATCCAAAACGCAGAAAACGCCTAGGCCGAGCACCCACTTTCCAGAATTGCATCCGCACATTTGTGCGTCGCCCTATGCGCCCGCCCACTTTCCAGTTTCTCGCCTGCGACTTTCTTGCCTTGCACGATACCCACAGTCTCGTACCGCGAGGGAGCTACGCCCTCTGTACCCCCCAATTCCTACATGCCTACCGCTCCACGAGCGAGCGTAACTTGCTCGTTATGCTTCGGGAACTGGCCCACAATCTGTAATCGAGACATGCATTCTAACAACCGAAGATAGAGAAAATTCTTTGTTGGAATAGAAGGGTAAAACTGAAGAAATTTCATTCCTCATTTCATTGTTTTTCTAAACTAGCAAACATATGTAATTCCATGAAGCTTTAAGGGTCCTACGGATTTGACAAAATGATGGAAATGTGACGAAATTTAATAAGCTGTTAAATGATGAACACACAGAAAGCATAGCTATAGATATGTGCAAGCAGTTGTCTCCTTTTTTTAATTTGGAGGACTTGGTTTCTTTTTAATCCTAGTAGTTCATATGTCTCTTCATCAATCGGTGGAACTATTCAGATGTCTCTCTGTTGGCTGGAACTTCTGCCTACCCAAACCTTTGGAGACCTTGATGACGATTTTTACCTCCAAAAGTGGCCACCTATCCATTGGACACTCATATTGGTGGCCCCAATTGATAGGAGGACATTATGAATCAGGTGGAATTGTCCTCTGGGTTCTAAGATGGTGCTACCTCTAATCACTCCAAAAATGAAAAGTTCAATCTTCCAGGGGCAGTATGACAAACTAGAGATGATAATCATAGAGAACTTTAACGATTCATAATTTAGCTACAATCATCAGTTGGAGTGGATATCAGTTTTTTAAAGCTAGGATTATAACCTGAGAAGCTATTTTTTCATTGCCAATGTAATATCATAATCAACATAATCATCCTTATAGTTTCTTCTATGTTTTTCCATGTTACGGTTGCATTTGCCGAAGTGCTTGTTTCCATTGTATGTAAATGTGTTCTCAAGTATTTCTTATACATCTGTAATGATGATACTATTCAGAAGCAGTAATCGAGATAAGGTGTGATGATGATGTAATTATTGCGTTTTTCCTGTGCGATCGAGTAAATTTGTATTGCTGGATTGATCCTCTGGTAAACTTCTTTTAAGGGACTCTAGAGGTAGACAGGACTCTCCAAAGGTCTTCTGCTAAAGCATGTTGAACTTGCTTCTCGGTAGCCTTTCACAACAGAAAGTCTTCCAGTGTCAAGAATTTAGATCAAAGTCAAACACTATGATTTTCTTGTTTGTTGTAGAAGCTAAATTGTGCCCTATTCTCAAGAACCTACATTTTCCCCTCTCTGCTGGTTTCTTTTCAATTGTTTGAGGTTGACCATTTCCCTGATCAATTTTTCTTTCTATGTTTGCTGTATTCTGTAGTGACTGAAATTCATGGGAGGACATTTGGAGTTTGGACGCTGTTGACTTGCACTCTATGCTTTCTTTGTGCATTTAACCTTGAGAACAGGCCACTCTACACAGCCACCTTCTTATCCTTCATCTATGCTTTTGGCCATTTCTTGAGTGAATACCTAATATATCATACCATGGCCATTCAAAATCTGACAACAGTTGGCATCTTTGCAGGTATGGTGTAGTCATAAAAAGTTCATCTCGGTAATGTTTAAGTTTCGCATCGACACTTCTGTCCCTTTGCACTGTTGATATTGCACGATTCCTTTATGTATACCATTAACCTTGTGTTACTTTTGTTAAAGGATGATAACATATATATATATATATATATATATATATATATATGTTATCATCCTTTAACAAAAGTAACACAAGGTTAATGGTATGTGTGTGTGTGTGTGTGTGTGTGTGTGAGAGAGAGAGAGAGAGAGAGAGAGAGAGAGAGAGAGAGAGACCTAGTATCACCCTTGTGAAACTTTTTGTTATTGTCCTTAATATTCTATTTATTTGTTAAAAGAAGAATGCAGTTCCCTTCAATTTTGAGGTTCATGATTTGTCACTAGCCTTCTTTGGTTATCAAATATGAACTGATGAAACCAATAACGTTTTCAGGCACATCAATATTATGGATGTTGTTGCAGTGGAATGCTCATCAGCCCAACGTCAAGAGCTCGAAAGTGAACTAAAAGCAGAGTGGAAATTGTGGTTTTCTATCGTCACCACAGATATTCTTGCTCACTGGAGTCCTTAGCGTGAGACTTGAGTCCTCGAGTTTGTTGCTTGTGCGGTGTGCCCAACCAAGCACCTATTAATTCTACTTGAGTCCTCGAGTTTGTTGCTTGTGCGGTGTGCCCAACCAAGCACCTATTAATTCTCATCGTACTTTGGCTATAACTTCCTAAAATCAGAAACTTGGAATTTCTTACAGAGTGTCGCTTCCGTCATTTTTTATGTTGATTTACCCGAAGGCCCTGGACACTTTAAATTTGTCTAAATGTGGTAGACAATCACTGAAGCGAGTCACAGGGCGGTATTGAAGGAACAACTTATGTACCGTTTTATTGAATTTGGATGTAAAGAATTCCATTAACACAAACGGATCAAGCATTTATATTTGGATTATATTAAGAAAATGTTCATCAATGATGTCATTGACATGGTGAAAGTAAAACTTGTATACATTATTGTAGCACTACATAATCACCTTTATAGATTGTTCGTTCATTATTTGCTTTAATGTTCGCATGCTATTACTTTTCTTCCTTCATTGCTCTCTGAAGTTCATTTTTACTGGTTACGTCTTCATCATCATCGTTTACTCTAACTAATCCTTTGCTTGCTTCTTCCTTCTCCCCATCGTCTTCATCAATCAAGTCTTCTAACTGTTCGGGCTCTTCCTCCTCGGTCTTCTCTCGATCTATCTCATCATCTCCACTTGCCTCTTTTGCTTCCTCATTCTCTTTAAGTATGCTCTCGTCATCTTCATTCTCACGTTTCTCAAACTCTGTTCGAGGATATAGACCTTTCCGGCCCTGCTTCAGTAGAGGATGCCGGCTATCAACTTGTCTAGCCATGTTGCCTGAGCCCTCCAAGGAGACATTCTTCTTGTCATAGGTTAGCTTGGCTTGGTAAAGCAACCAAAAGCATATGGCAAGTAATACGCATATCTGTAAAGCATCCTTTACCTTGAAACCCTTTGACCTCTGGTTTCGACTTGATGATTGCTTCAACATGTTATGATAACATATATGTATATAAAAATCCTGTAAATCACAAAGAAATTATAGAAACGCGAAGAATTGGTGTAACAAGTAAAAGGAGAAGAAGAAGAAGCTCAGGGAGGAGACGTACCACAAAACAAACAAACAAACATGAAATTCAGCTTCACATCTCAACCAAAACACACACACCTACACACACACACAAAAAGAAGTGCATGAAACAGTGTGTGTGTGTAAATGTCGGTGCTGCGCTCTCACTCTCTGATGGAGAGGGCAGGGGAGGATCGAACTGATGAGCAAGTGCAGGGCCACAAGCAAGACCAAGTAGAATGACACAAATTAAATGAGGAGTAAATGAGGAGGAGGGACATTAAATAACCCAACGTGGCAGATATTTTTAGGTGTCTGGCCTTGCTTTTATGCCTCCCATCTGCCCCTTTGTTGTTACTAACCAGACCACCCTCCAATTTTAATTTAAGGAAAAATTGCGGGTCGGTCCCTTTCATAATTTTCAACCGTTTAAATTTATTATAATTATTTTTAATTGTTTAAATTAATTTTAAGTGATAAATTAACTATTTATTCTAAAATTGCTCCCGTAACAACATATCACGTTTTAGTTGTGTTTTTTTCTTGCATTGTGATTTCTTGCCAAAATTTTCATCCATATCACATTCCAAAGTTTCTGCTCATTCAATTTCGTTTTTGGAGTTTCTTTAAATTGCTATAATCGTCTTCACTGTAAAATTAAAATAAATTGATTCAATGGAAATTGCTATTCTTTAAATTTTGTACATTTTCTTCAAACTGCTTACCAAAATCAAATTTTTTCATCCATTGATTTTATTTGTATTAAGAACCAGAATAGTAATCCATTTTGAATTTAATAAGAGAATACATTCAGTTCAGTTGTGTGCATTGAAATAAAAGTTGTGCATCGCGATGCACAAAAATAATAGTTTGTAGTACACTTTTGTGCATTGCGATGCACAATGTTATGCATCGCAAATGTTATATTGTTGATTCAGTAGAAAATTGTGCATCGAATTAAAAAGGTGTGCATCGCGATGCATAAAAACAATATTATTTCAATACAAGCTATTATTCCTATTGGGACTTCTCCCGATGAACTGACTCAGATGATTGAAAATATCCATTTTGGGAACGTATTCATGTTCACCAACCTTGATCTGCCAAAGGGGGTGTCGACCATCTTGATGCATTACACATAACAGTTGGTGTCCAAGAGAAAAGGGTGCCAAAAGTTTTGATAGACAACGATTCAACTCTGAATGTCTGCCCGACAGTAACAGTAGCCAAACTGGGAATGAAGATTTCAGACCTAGCTCCATCATCCCAGACAGTGCGAGCATATGACAACACCAGTCGATGTGTGCTCAAGGTGATAACGCTTATGTTAACCATTGGCCCATTGAATATGCCCGTTGAATTCCAAGTACTGGATATTCCATCTACCTTCAGTCTACTGTTGGGTCATCCGTTGATTCATGGTGTGAAAGGGGTAGCTTCATCACTCTTTCAATGTGTAAAATTTATCCACGAAGACCACATAGTTGTCATTCTGGCAAACAAGCTCATGGAAGCAAAGGAAAAGGAAGACATTCCTATTCTCGAGATAGAGTACGATGACATCGACATCTTTTTGAGTGAATTCGAAGTAATCTCTCAGGTAAAGATAAATGTGATCCAGTTTACAGATGAAATTGGTACCAGTAACAAGAAAATTGTAGAGAGATGATCCCACACTATATGCTCCAATGCTCCGTAATACAAGCTACATGCCACGACTAGGGCTTGGCAAGAATCAGCAGGGCAGAATCAACCTAATACAGGATGACATCAAGGAGTGCATACCGCCTTTTGGGTTGGGATACAATCCCATATCCGCAGAATAGCCTGCCATACACGGCACCTCCTATGAATCCCTACGGGAAGACCTTGAACGGATACTTTGTCAAGAACGGAGAGACTGTGGCTTACCTCATGTTCCTTGAGTCATGGATGGATAATAGTGGAAAGATACACCCCGGGTGGGAGATCTTCGATGATGTCAGCTTCATCGTGGATGAGATAGAAAAGGTTGTTTTGGGCCCACGTGACACCTTTTATAAAGTGGTGACAGTCGAGAACACATGGACCATTGATCAGGAAGACTGTGCTCTGGCTCTGTTCGGAGATGATTTTCTGGATTGGTAAGTGGAGCAAATAGCACTGAAGACCTGATGGCAGAATTTGGGACTGTGATAGATAGTCCACTTCAAAACTGATATACTACTACAAGACCGCTGTTGAAGGTCGAAGACCTGGTGGAGCGTTTCAGATACACCTTACCCCCTCCTTTCCCTTTTGTTAAGGACTGGTCATCAATCAGTTCTATTTCTGGCACTGAAGTCAAGAATCTTTGTTATTCCTATTTGTGTAGATTTGGTCGAAATCATCAAAATGATTCTAGTATATAGTGGCTAAAAGGGTTGCGTACCGGTTAGTATGACAACTATCCTAGAATCAAGTTTTTGTAATAGAATAGATTAGATTTAGTGTTAGTTTAGAGGTTCCTCAGCAGACCAGCAGCCTTCGATTAGCAGACCTTGAGGTCTGGAAGCTCCAGCATGTCAAGAAGGCTGATGATGGGATATTTGGAAGTCTAACTCAGATCTCTAGATATTTATCAACTAGATACTATTTTAAATTTATCTTGTTGATCAAATTCAAAGATGACTTCCCAATCACACTTTTCAAAGAAAAACACAAGTGAATTAAATGTGATTACCCATTTGGTGTATCCTGTAAAATTTCAGGAAAGTACAATAGGTCTGTTCCTTTGCCGTTTTCGACAAAGAAGACTTTCGAGTACCTACAAACTCTGTACCGCCGTCTGCAACAACTGTCTCTGACTTCAGGACTCAGACGCATATCCACTGGACAATAGATTCAAACCGCCGAATGCATTTAATGCATTCTAATGATTGGACCTCCTAGATGATCTGAATCCAACGGTCAAGTAAATCACCCTAAGTATATAATCAACACTTGAAGACTGGTAGAAAATATCTCTTAAACACAACTCTTGCAAACATTCAAAAAAAAAGCTCGAACATTCTATCATTATTCTACCAACTTTCAAGCACATTCAAGAGATCGAGGACTAAGTTAACACTCTAACAAACTCTAAGAAGAAGCTGCAATCATACACTCTTAGTCTTTATTGCTCTTTTGAGTTTGTCTTTTCTGATTCTATTCAAAGCACACACGAGAGTGAATATATTTTATTGATTATTCCTCTCAACCGTAAACACTCGATCAAAAATATTTTTGTACATGATCCATTAGTAATTATTTTAGTGAATAAAATAGTGCACATTTCTAATCCAAGGTTGAACACTTTGGTAGTGGACGTAGTACTCTTTATAGTGCAAGCCACTTCAAATACTTGTGTTCATATACTGCTTTAATTGCCTATTATTTTATTACTCTTGATCTGTCCAAGCTTAGCAGTTTATAGAGGACTACCGAATTATTCATACAACTTCAACAGCCCTTCACTGCTATTTCTTTCCTTTGATTATTTCGCTGCCCAACTTTGGTAATAAGTTGGCTAAACATTTGTTTAAGGAAAATAAACTTGTGATAAATTTTAATTTGTCACTAGGCTATTCAACACCCCCTTCTAGCCTATCGTGAACCCTTCGGGACTAACAATTGGTATCAGAGCTTAATTAAAACTTATTTTTCCTAGATTAACCTCTTGAGAGAAAGATCCAATGACTCACTACATGTTGCCTACATCTAATACGAATCACGTCCCAATATTGGACGAAGGCCATTTTGATGTATGGAAGGACAAGGTCATGAGACATATTAACTCTGTTGACAGTCGTTTATGGACTTGCATTGAATCTAGAGCTGGCAATGGACTGGGCTGGGTCGGCCCAGTGCAAGCCCACCGGGCCACACTTAATATCGGACCGGGCTGGGCCGGCCCCAATTTTACTAGGGCCAAAGAAAAGTAAAGCCCAGCCCAACCCATCAAAGCCCATCGGGCCAAAAAGCCCTTGTTGGAAAAATAAATAAACTAAAAGGAACAATGGTGATGCCAATTGCCAAATTAAATTCTAAGTTACTTACTAAACAAAAGCAATACTATGATTTATTGTTTGTCCTAACTGCTAACTACTAAAGGTAAAATAATGCAATCACCGTATCAAACATTAATTAAAATGGAAATAAATATGATACTATAATGGTCTGGGGCTTTAATTATTTAAGAAGTTAACTTTATTGGTCAGTTAAAGCAATAATTAAACACTAAAGCAATAATCAAATTGAAACATGTTGCTTCAATGTCTGAGATTGCATTACAGCATGTATAAATTATAATATCAAACAATAAAGCTAACTGGATCATTCTAGTTAGCTTTAAAATAGAATGATCTTTAATTATTGCTTTAATTATTTAAGAAGTTAGAATTATTTTTTGAGTGAAAATAAATAAATAATAATAAAATAGTGCGGGCCGGGCCTAGCCCAAAAGCCCCGGGCTTTTTTTATGCAAGCCCAATTGAACCGTCGGGCCTAATGGACCGGGCCAAAAAGGCCCGCATTTTTTTGGGCCTCCAAAAATTAAACTTTAGCCCATGCAAACATCGGGCTGACTGGGCCGGCCCATTGGGCTGGGCTAATTTTGCCGGCTCTAATTGAATCAGGCCCTCATATTCCTATGAAGCCCAATCTACTTGCAGAAGTTAGAGGTGGTAATCCAGAAATTCCAAAGGAAAAGAGCGAGTGGATGGAAGAAGAAAAAAAGCTTGTAGAGCTCGATAGCAAAGCCATCAACATCATTACAAGCTCAATTGATACAAGCACCTACCAACAAATCATCATATGCAAATCTGCCAAGGAGATGTGGGTCGCTATTGTTGAGTACTTGGAAGGAGACCAAGCTACAAGAAACAACAGGAAATACACGTACATCCAATAGATCGACTCCTTCAGAAAAGATCCCAAGGAGACACTATGACAAGCCTACGATAGATTTTATGAGGTAGTAAATTGTTGTTATTCCTTAGGTAAAGAATATAGTTTGAAGGAAGTCGACATGAGATTTCTGTCTTTACTAGGTAGTTTATGGCATGTTAAAACTACTGCTGTGAAAGAGTCCAAAGACTTAAAACACCATGCATCTTCGTAGTTTGTATGCGAGTTTAACAGTCTACGAGCGAGAAGTCATTCTATCTCAAGAGCAGGACAAATAGTTTAAACTCCCTTATTTTTCTGCCATAATTCCAAAACCACCAACACCAAAACCCAAACCATCACTTCTTCAAACGAAAATGATGTCTTGTCTGACGAACAATTTGCCATGTTCGTAAGAAAATTTTAACGTTTCGCAAAATCCAAGAAGAAGGATACACGCCAACAACCTT
Source organism: Platycodon grandiflorus (assembly GCA_016624345.1). Taxonomy (NCBI): domain Eukaryota; kingdom Viridiplantae; phylum Streptophyta; class Magnoliopsida; order Asterales; family Campanulaceae; genus Platycodon; species Platycodon grandiflorus. Next base: position 31,839,410 of record CM028362.1, read on the forward strand.
TTAAGAAGGCTGCTGACAACTTATAGAATAGTGAGCTTGTGTGTTATAACTGTAGGAAACCTGGTCACTTTGCTTCCTAATGTCCAAAACCTAAATTTGAAGCCTATAAGAAGCGGCCCTCAAAAACCTTTTCAAAACAAAGGGGCATGCTGGCTGAGGACATTGAGGATGACCAGATTGCTACATGGTTTGAAACTGATTCTGACGAGGATGATGACTGAGACTCTGCTGAGCAGGCACATATCTGCCTTGTTGTTCTAGACACGAGTCCTACCTATGACTCAGAAAATGAAGTTAAGTACTCTCTTAGCCAAACATTATTGAATGCCGTCTTCTAGGGAAGAATTACTTAAAGCTGCTCAAGACATGTTTGAGGACTTCAGTAACTTCAAAACGGCTTACGTAAAGCTGGCTAAGAATCATGAGAAACTTGGCGCTGAGAAATCCACGCTGGAATCCGAGTTGAAAACACTCAATGGAGTTCAGTAAGATAGTATCAAGCTCAAAGAAGAAATTAAATTCTTGGATAAAAAAGTTGCCTGCCTAATTGATCATGCCAGAGGGTTGTCTGCTGAGAAAGATGAGTTGCAAAAGACCATTGACTCATGGAACAGCTCTAAGGATACCTTTGATCATATTCTTTCGATTCAGATGCCCAGTGAGGACAAAATGGGCTTAGGTTTTAACTTTTAACAATGAAACCAATTCTGGCGCAACTTCTAAATTTTATGAAGGTGAAGCAAGCTAATGAAGAACCTGTAACTCATAAAAATAAGGGTAGACAAGGTGTAGAGTTTGCAACAAAACCCTATATATATATATATATATATATATATATATATATATCCCAAGGTTGAGACTGCTGACCCTTGCCTGTGAATACTCTACTCAAACCTGTCAAGTTTGTCAAAAGTCAGACTGATAATGCTCCCAATCTTGTTGATTATAAGCCTAAAGGGAAAATGTTTGAGACTCCTAAATCTCGTGTCAGCAGACCTGCCATCATAAAAACTGCTGACACTAGATTTAAGAAAATTCAACCCAATCCCTTTAAGCATACTACTAACAAGCCTGCTGAACCAAAGGCTGTTATTGTAAAGAAAGTTCCTCAAAAGTATGCCAAAGACTAGGTTGAACATGTTGACACATGTAATTTCCATCGATGCAAATTATGTCATTGCTTAGCCATCTGTTCATAAATGCCTACTGAAATTCATACCAAAGCCAGCAAGGTTTCTCTCGTCAGTGGTCTGAAGCACAATTTGCTGAGCATATCTCAATTCTGCGATAAAGGTCTCATTTGCCAGTTCTCAGCAAACCAGTGCGACAAAGGTCTCATCTGCTAGTCCTATTATTTCAATTGTTTCGAACTTTTCAGATAGAATAATAACAAATTGATGTCTTGAAATTGTGGGAACATTCGCTTCAAATAACATTTAAGTATCTTAGTGGAAAAAATGACACTTTTCTTTTAGAACACCGATCGTAAAATTCATGAAATCAAAACTATTCTCAGTCGTCAACCCATTAAAGTCTTTAACATGCTTGCTTCTTATAGTACAATGTATTGAATATTTTCGACAGTTAGATATTATAAAAAGAGAAACATGTTAATTAGAAGAAAGATCAAAGTAAGCATGAAAAAGTTTATTTATTTATTTTATCAACAACAACAAATTTCACACTCATCAATTTGTCCAATCTCTTTGCGGTGCAAGTATTCCACATCGATCCTAACACGTATAAGATGGTACATTATGGTATAGATGTATGATTTTTCAAATTAACATGTATCTTCTTCTTATGGTTTTGTGTTATTGGTAGTACCTCAATATTAGAGCCCGTTTGTTCGTGTATTTTGGTCAAAACGCAGCTTATTTCTTAACTTAACGTTTCAATGCTTCAGTAGAAAAAGCTACGTTTTCAAAACGCAACTACGTTTTAAAGTGCTGGAGTTCCAAGCTTTTTCTCAAAACGTAAATTTTAAAATATAGTTGAGATCGAAATCTCAAAAATGCATTTATAAGTAAGCTCTTAGTCTCTTACTTGTTGTGTTCAATCAATCATGGTGTATATTACTTAAAAGGATGAATTTTATTTAGGATAGTATTAATTTTCTCTTACTAATGTATACATAATGTGTGTCTTATTCTATCATATCACATTTAGTAGAGGAAGAGTGATAGATGAAGGTTGTTTATATATGTAAATATTGTAACATAGTACGCTTCTTATAGACCTCTTATATATAGTCTGACAGTACGCTTCTTATAGACCTCTTATATATAGTCTGACTGATGCTAAACGCAGCCCCCCTAATGCGCTAAACGCAGCCCCCCTTCCCTGTAAAATTATTAACTTGCCCTCGTTTGTTATAATGTATAATTTTGCAAAAAAAAAAAAAAAAAGACATGCGCCTGGACTAGGTGCATGTTGTTTTGGACATGCGCCTGGACCAGGTGCATGTCTAAAAGGACATGCGCCTAGACCAGGCGCATGTCCTTTTGACATGCGCCTGGTGTAGGCGCATGTATTTTTTTTTAATTATTGCACTTTTACACCCTGAATTTGTAAAAAATTGAAAAAAATTCACAATACCCCCTTGAATTTGTTAAATTCGTTAAAAAATTTAACGAAATTAACAAATTTAAGGGGTAAAGTGCAAATTTTCACAAAAAAAAAAAAAAAAAAAAGACATGCGCTTGGACCAGGTGCATGTCTAAAAGGACATGCGCCTGGACTAGGTGCATGTCCAAAAGGACATGCGCTTGGTGTAGGCGCATGTCTTTTTTTTTTTTTTTTTTTTTCAATTGTTGCACTTTTACACCCCGAATTTGTAAAAATTGAAAAATTTCACAATACCCTTGAATTTGTTAAATTCGTTAAAAAATTTAACGAAATTAACAAATTTAAGGGGTAAAGTACAAATTTTCAAAAAAAAATATTGTTGAATTTGCCCTCGTTTTTTTTTTTGTTAAAAATATACATTATAATACAATAATAAAGCAAAAAATATATATATATTTAACACAAAATATGTCAAAAATAAAATTATATTTAACACAAAATATATCAAAAACATACACACTAGAGCAAATAACTAAACAAAAAAATAAAATTCAACACAAAATATGTCAATAATATACACATTCGAAGCAAATAAAAGTGAGAGTTTTAAGTTAAATATTTTCTATATATAAAAAACGAAGGCAAGTTAGTAATTTTACATGAGAAGGGGGTTGCGTTTAGTACATTAGGAAGGCTGCGTTTAGCGTCTATGTATAGTCTAATGTATAGTCTAGGATGTGCGTTTTACCAAATAGTCTTCTTATATATATATAGAATAGAACCATGTTAGTAATTGGTAGGTTGTCGTTACCGTTTCACCAACTGTTTTAAACCATTTTATACGTGTGCTGACTTTCTTTTCTTGTTAATATCAAGTAAGTCTAAAAACTAGAGATGTGCTAAATAACACCCCAAAAAATGCTAAATACCACCCCGGATAAATTTACTATTTTACCCATATTTTTAATAGAAAAAAAAAATTTTTAACAAGACCCCCACCTCTAGGCGGTTCTAATGGAGGAAGACGAAGACCCTCTCGGGTGGCGGTTCTAATGAAAATTTCGTTAAAAAATTAACAATTTCGTTAACTTTTTAACAAAAATATTAACTTTAAGGAATTAAAGTTAACATTCCGTTAAAAAATTAACAAAATCGTTAACTTTATAACAGAACCTCCATTAGGACCACCACCCCTTGGGGGTCTTCCTCCATTAGGACCCCCACCTTTGGGAGTCTTCCTCCATTAGAACCCCTACCCATTGGGAATCGTTCTTTTTTGTAATTGAATTAGGGGCAAAATAATATTTTCCCAAGGAGGGTGGTAGTATTTAGTATTTTCGAGAGGTGTCATTTAGCACCTATGAAAATATTAGGTGCCTTTGTTCCTCTTTCATATCCATCTTCAACCTGTTGTCTGTGGCTGAGAAAGTGAACCAAGTGAACATTGATGCAAGTAAAAATGTATTATTTTTGTATCAATAACATCCATTTAGATAGTATCTCTAAACTGATGTAAATAAAAATGTATTTTGCTTAACCTCTTAGGCCCTTTAGATTTTTCTGGAAAAAAAATTAAAAAAATACGACTCCTCTTTCAAAATGATTTTAATTCAAAGAGAGTAAACTAAATCACGCCAAGGCATTTAAGTGGGGCAATGCATGAAATTATTTATAGTCATGAAGTGATGTAATATTCAAGTTATAATTTATATAGTATTTATATTCATGTGACGTAATATTCAACGAATCATGCACATTATAATATATGAAAATAAAAAAGTACTTTCTTTGTTCATAAATAAAAAAAAAGTAGATTCAATTTTAACAACAAAAGAATAGGTAATTGTAACATACAAAAATCTGTGGTCTACAAAATGGGAAAAGAGGCCAGACAAAGGACAATCAATTTTAACAAAAGAATAATATATCGAAACTCAACTCGAAACCATTAACCCATGTACAGTCATCATCATATGAACAACTTGAAGAAATTAAATTTCTTCATACAAAAAAAAAAAAACACATTAATTAATTACTATGAAGTGTCTCTCCACTATCTTTTTCAAGGGTAGAAAATAAAGTCACCACATTTACACATCCAACACATAGGCTTGTAATTAGAGATATCATCACCTCTTGAATATGCTATCATAATTTTGGGAGTTACGTAGACCGATTGTTGAGTGGTTTTAACTTTAAGCAGCCAAGGAGGGGTAATAGGGAGCTGAACTGCCTCGCAATGCCCGCAAGCACTGCACTTTCTATCGCATCTTGGTGGTCTTGACCCTATCATCCTTCTCTCCTCCATTACCATATTCTCTCTCCTAACTCCAATCTGCATGAATTATATGGACACATTCACACACACACACACACACATACATATAAATGTAGACGAAACCGTGGAATTAACAAAAGGGAAGAATTAAGGCTCATTTTGTACACAATAATCGTAATTCCATTTCCATGCTCTATGAACTATTGTCAAAGAATTTCAAATTTGTATTAGAACTTCATAGAGTAGAATAAAGTTGTGCACTAAATGTGTTTGTGGTGTATAATCTCACCTGAGCGTTCTCCTCATTCAACTTGGATATTCTTCTACCTGCGATATTCAAAAAGGAAAATTCGGTTGAGATAGAAGAATGTGTGTGGCTGAACTGAAGAAATTCCATGAGAAACCCACTAACCTGGAGGCACAAATCTGGAATGGGTGGAGCTTAGAATCAAGAAAAAGAGAAAGAAAATGATTGAATATCGATTACTGCGGGAAAAAATCCAATCTTGAAAGTAGCCCATTTGACCTCACAGAGTGCGAGAGAGAAACAGAGATGTAGAAGAGAGCGAAACCTGGGAATTAGTGAGGAGAGAAGTAACAATTAAGGCCAAGTTGGAAGGCGGGTAAAACAGAACAGGAAGGCAACTGTACACCACGACGCAAAAAGATATCAGATCAGATCATAATCTTGGAAAGGTTTCTTGATTTCATTATTTTTTTCGCTCTCTATTTTAATCAATCAATCAGTCAATCAATGAAACAGGAACAGGATGGGGGGTTTGTCTTTCGAGGAATGATGCAGCTAACATTCATTCGTACAGGGAAGGCTAAAAGGGAGGAAGACAGTGAAGCAGAAGGAAAGCAACTTGAGGAAAGGAAAAAGTCCCCCTGAAAAGGGAAAGACGCCTCTCTCTGTGTCTGTCTGCCTAGTTTCTTGAGCCCACTACCTAATGAAAGGAACTGATGAAATTGCGTGTGGGGGGCGTGGGGTAGGCGAGGGGCCTATACATGCTGTAATAAAGAAACAAAGAAATAAGCAACTGGCTCTGCTCAAGATTACAAGAGATGGAACAAAAAAGAGTGTTCATCGAACCAAACAAGAAGCCAAGGAATAATGTGGGAAACAGAGAGATGTATGAACTAGGATAAATCATCAACAGATGATTGGGAGGGGAGATACACGGGTGCGTGTTGGGGTTTATATTTAAGGGAAAGGGTGATGGGCGCTTTTGCTATCCTCCCAATTTTTTTCGCTCCTTCCCTTTTGTCTCCCCTTCAAACTTTGTGTGTGTGTTTTTGGTTTCTTTTGATATTTGGGATATATTCTCAACTTCAACACGCCAAACCAAACTGCTCTCTCCCTCTCTACTCGAACAGTAAAATTAATTTCCGAAGAAGAGGCACTAATTATTTTTTTTTTGGGGGAGGTACAGACACAGAGAAAGATGATGGGAAGGGCTATGGAGAGTGTTTGTTGATTTAGTAGGGTAGGGTGGGGCATTCAGTATTAGGGAGGGGAGGGGGAGGGCGAGGGGGGCTTTAGCCCTGATTGTGATGACGGCATTTTTGCCTGCCCTTCCACGCAAACCCAACAACGCCCTTGTTTTTCTGTCCACTGAGTAATTATCTACTCTATCTACTACCAGTCATTTCCATTCACTTTATTATGGTTGTTTTACTCCCAGACTTAGAGCGTCCACAATGGAGCTCTCTAAAAACCATTTTTAGAGATTTCTACCCTCCCTTGATCTTACAGTGGTTCCTCTAGTCCACCCTCTATCTCTAAAATCAACTAAATCACCCTCTAAATATAGAGGGAGTTTTAACATGAATAGTGACTCAAATCCTCTACATTTTTCTCACTTTATTTGAGCACAATATACTTTTGTTTAATATTTTGGAATAGAAATTATTAACATATACTCTCTCTGTCATTAAATTATTGTCTTATTTTTTTTATCCGTTCCAAAATAATTGTCTTATTTTTTTTATCCGTCCTTAAATAATTGTCTTGTTTGAAATTTTCATAATTTAGGAGATCATTTTTACCATTTTACCCTTACTTTTCTTTCTACTTTAATTATGCGCCATATACACATGGGTATTAAAGGAACTATACATTATACCAATATTAATAATTAAGTCAGTTATTTTTTGTTAATCCATGTGCCGAGTCAAATAAGACAATAATTTAGGGACGGAGAGAGTACAATATATTTTTTATAGTATATAAAATTTAAAATTTAAAATATTTTATTTTAATTGTGGTAGAAAAATATAAATAAAAAAGAAAAAATATAATGGTTTGTTAGTTGAGATGAGAGATATTTAATTTTTAGAGGGTTGTATAGAGAGTGCTTGTTGGAGTGGATTTATTTTTAGAGTGTTAAAAAAGTGAAACTTAAACGGAAAACGAGGTGTTTAGAGTGTGATATAGAGATATATTGGGGGTTATTGCTGTGGACGCCCTTATTCTAAGAACTGTTGCAGTCATCCAGACAAAAATTTAGTTTTAAGTTACTATTGATTTTTTTTTTTTTTTATTGGCAAAGAAAGAAAAAAAGTTTTTCCATCCATATAAATAGAATACTAACAGCTTCAAAATGTTGATCTCGTACGGTATTGGTAAAAATTTATAATAGGCCGTCTTAATGTATCGCGATGTACAAATTAAAAAACTGCAAGAAATTTTTATGACTACGTCGTTAAATATTAGAGGATTGATATATATCAATGCACAAATTAAAAAACCGCAAGAGATTTTTATGGCATCGTCGTCAAATATTGGAGGATTCATATCTAGGATCACGACTATAGAAGGAGGCCCATCTTCATCAAACTCAAAAACCTCTCAATTACAAACACAAATCAAATCAAACCGACAAACTCCATCTTCCTTCAATCCTACCCCCCCCCCCCTAATTTTTAGGGTTAGGGTTGAGGAAAACACCTTAAATCGAATCGATATCCAACAACAATGGGCAAAGGAGGTGCATTATTTGAAGGCGTACTGAAGAAGATCTTGTTATCCTATGCCTACGTCGACATTTGGATCTTCCTCAGCTTCACCGTCATCGTCTACAATAAGTACATCCTCGATCGAAAACTGTACGGATGGCCTTTTCCGATCTCCCTCACCATGAGATCGATTCGGACAAGAGAGAAAAAGAAGATATTATGTTGATTGAACTTGCCAAGGAAAAAAGAATGGAAGAGGGGTCCTGGTAGAAAGAAAGATAGTGTTGGGGGCATTTTAAGAATAATTTATTCATTTATCCACTAAAGTGAACTTTAGCGATTTAAAATAAATATAGTCAATTTTAGCGGTTAAATATCTAAGAAAGTGTATCGGCTCACAATTTTTCCTAAGAATAATGCCCCTTTTATGCTTGGTATATAATAGGGCGAAATTCGGGCCGATACCTTTTAATAAATTTTCAATCGCTTTTGTCCCCTATAATTGTTTCAAATCGAAAAATGACACGTTTGTTGCGAAATATCATCTATGTCCTTAAAAAATACGGAACACGTCATCTATGCATACGCTATATCCATCCTCCTTCACTTTTTTCTCTCGATCGTCTCCCTCTCTCAACTTTGTTTACTTCTTCTTTCTCTCTTTATTATTATTACGGGGACACTTTTGAAACAATTGGTCAATTTATTACTTACAATGGACTTAAGTGGTTGGAAACAAAAATGAGAGCTTAAAGCGGTTGAAAGTCTCATAAAGGGGACCGGCCGGCAATTATTCATATATAATAGAGAGAACTTCGGGTTGGTACCTTTTAATGAACCGTTTAAACCCTCTCAGACTCTAATAGGCGGCTCATTTAAATACAAACAGGTTTTAAAGAGAAAACAATCATTGATATGATAAATTGTTTTTCAAATTCTACAAGACGTGACTGTCCAATACGGGTTAAACGATACAATGTTCAATTACGTATACATATGAGACATCTTGATTTTGTTTAGATACAATCCACCAGCAAAATAAACAATTTTTACACATAAAAATCAAGCAAATTGTAAATATTTTCCTCATAAAATACAAAAACAAATAAAAAATGTTGAGTCACGTATCTTATGAAATTGTATTGATAATATTCCAAATGGTATGTCCTCTCTCTGTCTCTCTATTATCATGGAAGCCCTATCTTTGTCACTCTTTCTCTCTACTGCCATAAAAGACCCATGAGTCGTTTAAACGATTCCGACGAATCGTTTAAATGACTTCATGAACATTCAAACAATATATTCGAACGACCCTTGAGTCGTTTGAAATACCCTTAAGTTTTTAAATTACTTGCTTAAACGACCATTGAGTCGTTTAAATTGTGCCTTGAGTAGTTCAAAAAAGAGAATATTTTGAGATTTTCAAATAAAAAAAAATCATAAAAGATATTTTGAAATAAATGAGGTCATATAAGAAGTCGAGGTGTTTCACTAAGCTATATGTGAAAATTTCCCAAAACTTAGAGCAAGTCCAACAAGGGAGCTTAAGATGTGCAGCTTAAATGGTTTTTTGGTTAATTTTATTACAAAAATACCCTTAAGCTATTCACACTAAGTTACTCTTCGAACGATGGCACAAACTGTAATAAATTTAAAGATAGAAAAGAAATGAAAAAAGAGAAAAACTTCAAAAATTTGTAGAAAATTCATTTGATATCAAAATGAAACAAACCAAAACTTTATTTATAGAGAAAAATATGTAGTTTAATACAAAAAAAAACATTATTATTAGTTAAAAATGACCATAACTTGGAGAGGATGAAAATATTTGGGAGAAAATCAAAGCGCGACATGTGTAAAGTGAGAGCTGTCAGCAACTATCATTTTTTTTTAATTCAAAATTTGCTAGCCAAAACGACGTTGTTTTGTCTTTCCGTTTGCTCCCAAACACCTTTTGGCTTATTTTGATCCCCATTTGCTACCTTGTTGCAACCCATGCTCCCCTTAATCTCCCCATTTGATCCCCAATTGCTCCCTTGTTGGAGCTGCTCTTATCATATTTTTACCTCATAGTGATATCTTGTTTCATTTCTCCATCTTCCTTGCAAATAAATAGCAGCATATCAGTGACTTTCTTAGGCTGCTATTACTGTCAAATTACCATGTTAGCTTTGCAAAAACAAATTCTTCAAAAGGACCTTATGTATGATAGATCTGGGCGCCATTGGCTTGTGGATTTTTTTGGAGTTTGAAATTTTTTTTTTTTTTTGTAATAATTAGAGAAAAAAAAATAAGAGAGAGAGAGAGAGAGACCCCAAAGAAAGAGGATCCAAAATTCAAGAGAAATCCCTAAATCTGGAAGCCAAAGACGGCCAACAGATCTGTTACGGATGCCTAAATTCGCATGGCTGACTCGTGCTTTAGAAAAGTTCACGCCCAAATTTCGATGTTAGATCTACCCCTTTTACCTATGGCTGACCGACCCTGTGCCTATTCTGCTAGAACAAAACAAGAATGATGTGTTGACTTTACGAGAGAAAAGTAATCCTCCGTTTAACTGAGAAATAATCCCCTCAGCTTTTAACATTCAAGCTAAGAAAACTGATCAAATTGGACCACCTGACCTGACCTGACCGCATATATTGATATTATTCCCAATATCTCACTAAGAAATTCTATTGAGGTTACCCGTGCCCTCAAATTTGGGCCACATTCTATCTATTGAGGGTTACCTGGCTTTTGTTAGTTCCTCAGTCTTCACGGGCTTGCTGCCAGGCTGGAGCTGGGTTACAGTCATAACCACCAGATTACAGAAAGTCCCAAGTTGAGCTATACTAACCCCATCATGCCGCAAGAATATCGTTAATTCATTAATACCGCAGAACTTTTGATTTCCGAGTTGATATTACAAAGTATGGTCGAGACAAGGGGCGGGGGAGGGTGTTTAAAATTACAAACAAGTGCTCAAACATTATTATTAACCATATTTTACATGGGCTATCAGGTCAAATTATCATTGACCAATATACCTACCTACCTACCTACCTCTTCAAAAAGAATATCTTGCTCTTATAATTGAAAATTGTCAACCATATGTTGTACTACATCGGCTCCATCAGAATTTATCCAGGAGCCTTTTACCTACAACCATTCAGAAGAAAAGGGAAAACTATAAGCCACAATTGCACATCAACGATACGTCAAGTTATCTATCCAAGAATAGTGAGAATATGTTTTTTTTAAACCCTTGTTATAAAGCAAACTAGCATATCGAAGCCAAAAATGCAGATATACAAACACCCAAAGGCCATAAAGTAATCAGCACTGAAGGTTAGGTTATGGTTTGGGCAAAGGGGTGCACATAATCTGAATTCAGAAGCCTAACAGTACAGATGGACCTTCTGTAACTTATCATGAAACTTAAAATAAACCATATACTTGCCTGAATCGTATTGTGTGCAAAGTATCTCTGTCTACTTCCTTTGAAGCTAACATCGATCCGTTCCCAGCTAAGTTTAGTCAAGGCTCTGATCATCGTCTCTACAGTTAGAAATGATACATAAGATCAAAAGTATTGAATAATTAAATGGGTTAACTGCCTTGCACTACCCTGTGGTTAGCTTATTATCGCTTTTGGGAGTCTGTGGTTCCAATTTTTGCATATTGGGATCTAAGGTTGCATTTATGTTACAATTGAGTGTCAAAAAGGGGTTTCCATTAATTTTTGAATGGAAAGTCGTCATGTGTCATCCACATGCATTTTTGTGGGGGTAGTTTCACTTGGTTATTAAGGGTATTTCCATCTATCATAAACAACATGTCAAGCACGTGAATTTTAAGAAAATACGTCAAGCACGAAAACAACACGTGGATGACACATGATGACTTCCAAAAAGTTAAGGGAAATTGCAACAAAAATGCAACCTTAGACCTCAATATGCAAATTGAAACCACATACCCCCAAGTACGATAGTGAGCAAACCACATGATAGTAAAGGGCAATTAAAATCACAAATATGGCCACCTAGAATTAAGAAGGTTCAAGCAGTTTTAGTGATGAAATGAAAGGGCCAATACAGCTTGTTAGTCTCCTCAACTGCAAGAATAGATAGTCTTCCAGACTTGCTGAGAGTCCAGGAGCAGTTGTGCAATAGCCAGAAAGGAAGAAGGCGTTACCAACTTGAGGTAAACAAACAAACACACACTGGATGCTCGAAGAGAATAATGACAATAACATACTAAATTCTGAATAAAAACAATCAGAAGTTAACATCCATCTTCTCAGTTTTCTATGTGAATTCCTTTCCTGATGCTCCTGACATATGTATGAAGGGAGAAGATTTCGCAGCGAACAAGACAGTACGTAACTCCAAACTTGAGTGAACCAGGATATGTAAAATAAAAACTCCAATGTATCAGAAACGTTCTTACACCCCAAACAAAAAAACTGATGCTGGATCACTTTTAAGTTTTACATTATTATGTAGCTGCAAGAAAGACGATAACCTTCTTCAAAACCTGATTCTATTTTCTTCACTCTCAAGTATTGCTCAGAAGTTCTCTATTGCTTAGCTTAGACTTCTCTAATACTTAATGCGTTCATGTCATAAGCTTTACAAATAAGACAAACACACAAGAAATCTTTGTTGCATTAGCATTGGTCCAAAGCTAAAAGGAAGCAATCGATGCTACGACATTTGGAGGGTAATGGACGCATACCAGCATTCCTTTCAAGTGTTCTTCATCCTATCATGATGCAAAGGTGAAATGTATAAAACTATAATGCGACATAAATTGTATGTGGCAGGAATGTGCAGGCACTACTAACCTAGCCAAGTGTCACTTCTCGTCTATGGACATTAGACACTGCTAGGTCGGTTCAAACCCCTGCCTTACAAGATAGTCGTGACCTGGCAGCCAAAGCATTAAGCACTTGCAATGCTTGAACCCAAGGTACCCTCTCATTGTTGCACAGAACCTTGACTTCCACGTTTTATTGTATTGTATCTTTTTAGTAAATTTACTTTCAATAGTTACAACCATAGTCTATTAGATTAGTGCAAATGCAACTCTAAATGACTGTAAGAGCACCTAAAATAAGAAGAAAAAACTTCATTAGAAAATAAAATCAGACAACCAACATACCTTCCAGGTCATCAATCTTGTGTCCATTGACTTGCGCCTCTGCAGCGCCTCCTTGCGGAAAATCGGTAACTTTTGAGGTCTCCACCTTCAAAATATGGGGGTATGTACCATTCTTTGAAAGATATTGACGCTGAAAACAAAGAACATAATGAGATGGTCTCAAATACAGAAAAATATCTCCATAAATGCCAAATTATTACCTTCGGGAGTTCATTTCGTCGTCGAATCGATGATGTGCTCCATCCCACAAGATCTATGTAATGTCAAGGTGGGCAACAGGAGGCAAGGTAACAATAAGAAAACTTTGCCAGTATTAGCCAGATGTCAGAAATGTCGGCTCAAGTAGCGGATGGACCGTCTTGAGCCCCAAAAGCACAATCACTTGAGGAAGAATCTATCTCCTTCAAGTGTAGTTAGCTAGACTTCTTGGACCCTCAGGAAGACATATCCGGTTCATCCTATACATGAAAAAGTCCAAAACAAACAAACAACCTGCACACCCCTAAAGTTATGGATGATTCAACAGGTAACTGGCAAAGCTGAATGTTGAAATATAAATTCCAAAACTACAAAAGAAATGACCTCTTAAAAAGTGGAAAAAAGTATGATTACCATGAAAAACACATAAAGGGTTTATATAGAACTTCATAACGTTCAGCTTTGCAACACGTAAGCAAAGAAATATACAACAGAGACTTTTATAAATAGAGTTAAGTGCAAAGGACGTGAGGAGTCGATATCATATTCATATGCATACACATCAACGCATCAAATCATGTACTACTTCCACTCAACTCAACCTTTGTCACAATTACTTGGGGCTACATGTAACCTTTTTCGTCATTCCGTGTGGTGGCTACTGTACTAACTGCTTTGGAAGAATCATTTCCCCCCAAAAAAATTGAAATTTGATCTCCATTAAGAAATTTTTCTGGCTTTACCACTGCATGGCATATAGAATTCATTCCATTTTACAATTATTCCTATTACTATGGAATAAGATATATATCAATCAGAAATGTTGTTTATCATGTGTAATGTCCTTGTCATGTTACGACTGTCATGTGTCCTTGTCAATGCTTCATGTTCTTAGTGTTTGACACGATAACGTGAAAGTCCATTTGAATGTCTTAAACAAATATATAGCACTGTGGCCTTTACTATTATAGGATACGGTCAAAATGAACATTTGCATAGACCACACGACGCTTGAAGGAGTGCAAAGCAGACCTGCAGCAAAGGCAACAAAAGCAAGGATATTTACAGCAAAGGCATATTATTGGCAGTTGCATTAAGTAGTCAAGAAGTAATTTATGAGGACTCACAGGAACTTAAGGTCTTCATGATCACTGACCATCTGAAGTAAAAGAGGGGGTTGTCCATTATTACTATCAGTTAAAAATAGATGTTTCCCAGTTCTTCCAAGAAACCATGACATGTGGGATGCTAGTTTCTCCAAGGTGTAAACTCCACAGAACAAAGGAACCTGAAACACATAGACGAACTTGTGATAAACGAAACCTTTAACATAGCACCATGCTGATAATGTCCATAGCTAGTCATTAAATTCTGGCAAATCCATGTTCTTTAAGCTGGTCAACAACAGCAGTTGAATACTCAATGCGCTAGGCAGCTGCCCCTCTGGGGTTAGCTGTGTCTTGAGCTTCAGGCCTCAAGTAAAATACAACCTTGAGGTTTGGGTTCAAGTCCTCCTGGGTGGGATTCCCAGTTTGTCCGGTTCCTTGGGATAGGGCACGTTTCACGGGCCCAAGGTGGTTTGGTCCCAGGGGTGGGTCCAATGTGGCCCTGTTGTGGTGGAGTGTCCCCTTCATTATCAAAAAAGAAAAAAAAAATGCACTAGGGAGCTTCTGAAAGTTATTCCAATGAGGAAGTTCTCTATGTGGTGCGTTTGTCTGTGCATTGGCATATGTGTGGAGACAAGAATAGACGATTTCAGAGATGTTCAAGCCAGATATAAACAATTTAAGCAAACTAAATTATGTGAGACAATCCAAGAATCACTTTGGAATCAACATTATTCAAGTGGCATCAGACAAGGCCTTCACTGCAGAGCTTATTCAATGGTCATGTAACAACAAGACACGAAATCATTGCAATTGCAGGCCATCGGTCTGAGCCAAAAAAGAAAAAGACCAATAAGTGCATGTATGCGGCTACGCCATTACTAATATATTCAGAATGAGCAAAAACTCATCGCAGCGCTGTTTCCGCTGAATATAAAATTCATAGGCGTGAATGTATGCATTGAAATATATATATATATATATATATATATATATGTATATATATATATGTATATATATATATATATATATATGTATGTATATGTATATATATATGTATATATATATATATGTATATGTATAGATATATATATATGTATATGTATAGATATATATATATATGTATATGTATAGATATATATATATATATATATATATATACGGAAATTTAACACTCTTCCAAAAAATAATTTCTTCACTTGTGACAAATTATTGTCTGACTATAAAAGTTAGGATAGAACTTAAAGAGAACTAAGTCACTGAGTTCACTTGATGTTGGAGGGCCTAAAAGGCTCCTCTTGAAGCCCAGGAATGACTTGCAGAATAGACGAGCACTTGATGCAATCCTCTATACTTGAAACCCATTTGGTAATGCGCTGTGGTGGATCAGAGGCACTTTTAAATGCATTTCTGAGTGATCAGTGACAAGGAAAAACTGCTTTTTGAAAGTAAAAGTTTTACTATCTAGTGATGGAAGTGCTTCAGTAGGAGCCACCAGAAAACTGATGGTTAAAAGTTACTTAAACAGTAAGCACTGTTTACTACTCCCTCCGTTTCAGGCAAAGAGTCCACTTTTTAAATTTATGCCTTCACTCTTCATAAACTTTTCAAATATCCTCCAAATGTGATATAAATATGTTAAATATGCTTAAGCATTTTTGTAATTATGACTAACTTCAATGATACTTATATATTCCTTTAATAATTAGACTTTTCAAATGTGGACTCTTTGGGTGGAACGGAGGGAGCAATAAAGATTTTTATGGTATTCATTTGGCATATAATAACAGTAGAATACTCTCCCCAAAGCAACTGATGGAATACAGGAAGCAAACAGATGAGCATGAATCACATAAATACGTCACCTGTCTATGTCCTCTTGAACCAAGGTGTGGAGTTGCAACAGTTATAAAGTTGACAGGCTCCAATCCAGCGATTTTGCCCTTCAACTTGTGTCCTGAGAATGAATCATTAGATTCATCATATACATGTCCTCCATTTTCTTGACAGCCTTTCCTAGTCAATTCTTGGCTATAAAGCTTAGCGATGGCATATCTCGCTACCACACCACCAAGTGAATGACCTATAAAAGAAATCTTTTGTAGATTCGGATGACGATTTATTACAGATACCACCTGAAAGAAGCAGCATTGTTAAGTTTTAGTGTAGAGTGGAAACATCATGGCGATTTCCAAAGATATTCTTTAGTCTATGTGCATCTGATTGAGCTACAAAGAAACCAGATAAATAGTTCTCATGAGTGCATGAAAGGGAGAAAAAGCAAGTAATTGTCGATAACTATTACACACCTCATCTGCTAATCTGCTTCCCATTACATCAACACCATCAAACGTCAACATTGAATAATTGCATTCACTGCCTGGACATAACACATTAGTTCAAAGTAATTAATGTCAAAATCTGAAGCTAACATCAGAGAAACATAAATGTTGCTTTTTAAGTTCAAGATCGTAGATACTTCATGGCAAAATTTATGAAAGCGTCCAAGGAGTCCCAGTTTTTTAGGGTCTAAGGTAAGGAAGAATTACACGAGTTTGTTCGTCAAGCAAACTCCATTCTTCTTATTAATGAGGATTAATTGTTGCAATATGACATGCTACAGTTAAGCCCCTCCCCTCACCCCACGCCACGTGGAGACCTGAACACTGAACACCATCTAACGCCATTCTGTGTCTTTGAAAGAAATATAAGAAGAAGAACACAAATTGAGCAGAAAACTGTGTTATTTAGTATTTCCTTCCCCTACCACTGATGTAAACATAGAAGAAAACTACACTTGATTTCACTTAGTTAAACCTAAAATTTATACTCCTACAATCCAACAGGTTTGTAATTCGTTATTTAATCTATTTTTTATTGCTTTTAAACATTGATTCACATATCAGTCATGCTTATTTTATTTTTACAATGTAACGGCTTATCAACATATTCCAGGTACAGGATCATAAGGTTTATTTGAATAAGTAGAAATCACACAAAAAGTGTTCATATATACTCATTCAAGCAGGTAATGCTATGAGAAACTACCTACACTGCAACTCAAAAAAAAAAAAAGATAGTCAAAAGTAAGAACGATAAGGGTTCACCAATAATATACTCCCTTCATCCGTTAAAAAGAGTCCATCTTTCTTTTTTTGGAAACACAAAAAAAAGTGTCCACTTTCTAATCTTTCCTTTTTCAGATGTGACTTTTACCATTTTACTCTTAATTTGATTCATACTTTAAGTGACGAGTCCCACTCCCACATGGGTTTTATTGGAAAACACTCAACATCCTAATATTTATAATAGTCAATTGACTTTTCTTCATCTGTGTGCCAAGTCAAAAAAGACTCTTCTTTAGGAATGGAGGGAGTAACTTACAGTGAACGATGAGATCTTCAGGATACTTCTTCAAAAACTGTTTGGCAGCAAATCTCCAATTTTGAGCACTGCATGAAAGTGATGAATCATGAATATGGAGTCATGATACAGTATGCATAGATTCTTTCAACAGCCTAAAGGCCTGTGTTGATGAGGATGTGCGACCAAGGCTACCACTTACATTACAAACTACATGTTGTGGTAAAGCCAGAAAATCACACAATTGAATTTGAAGAGAGAGCATTTCTGTCAGCAACCTAGATGGCCTATGTTGATGTGGATGTGTGACGTAGACTGCCACATGTTACATTACAAACAATGTCATGTAATGAAGCCAGAAAATCAAACAAACGAGAAAATCTGATGCAGCCCCCTGCAAATTTTCTTTTAAAAGCCTAAACCATTCCCAAACCCTAACCGTTTGCTATACTAATTGAATCCTTAAGAAAACAGCCTTCTAGATGTCCTTTTCTGCGGCGTTCTACATCAGTTTTGGTATCAGAGCAAAAGATCCTATGGATTGAGAAACCTTCAATTTTCCGCTCATATGGCGTTTGATATTCCAAATTTTGATGGTAGGGGTGATCCCATGGAATTCTTCACTCTCTTTGATTGAGGATTATTTTGATTTCTATAATATGCCGAATGAACGAAGAGTAAGGTTTGCCAATATGAAGCATGGTGGAAGGCAAAGGTTTGGTGGTTTCGTGTTGAAGCAGGATTAGAACAGCTCTGCCAATATGATGGGAAGAGATGAAAGATAAACATTTTGTAAGAAGTACATTCACTCCAATCATCGTTAAGTTGTGGGAACAGCTTACCAATCTAAAACAGGGCAACATGACACTAGCAGATTATGTTGACAAGTTTTCTGATTTCACTTTTTTCTACAAAATGGTGTGGGAGACCCTTATCGACTGATTGCTCAATTCAGAGTTGGTTTAAGAGACGATATAAGGCGAAAACTAAATTAACAGCAAATATACATTCTTGAGGATGCATTTGAACTCGCAATCAGTGCCGAAAGATAGTCAGAAGTCATGAGAAAAAACTACCAACTCTACTCCTTAGAGACTCAATGATGCAAACCATCGTCAACCTGCACCACTACATCCAGTTAACAGAATGCTCACGTCACATCACAGGTATCTTCTTCCAACAAAACCAAAATCTAAAAGCCTGCCCATTCTCCTTCAGAATTGACGAAGTGCAGCGATAATCTTCCAATGGACTTGCTGCACATATTTGCAGTTCTGAACCAATCCCAGCCCTCACCACCAGCACCGAAACCAGCTACTAAAACAGAAAGTGCAGATGTGAACTTTATGGCGTCTGTCATGCCTGAAGAGATTAAAGACTTGACTGCTGGTTCTCAATCTAAGCAGCCTTTGGAGATAGCAAAATTGATGCCCAAATCTTCAGATGTGGAGCAAAAGAGTTGTTTCATGACATCTGTGCAGCTTATTCAGCAAGCAACAGATTCTAAACTACTACCTCAACTATCTGACTTCTGCTTACCTTATCAGCAGAGAAAATCTATGAGGAAGCAAGAAGACAACCAGAATTTGACGATGTTTTGGCAAAGACTGAAGTTCAAACAATAGAATATCTCAACTCTGAATCTAAAGCTGCAGATAAAACGAAAGCTTCGGTCACAGGTACAAAATTTAAGCAGTTTCCTCTGAGAGGAGATTTATAATCAAGGCACATCTATCCTCTTCTGCATGCGACCGGCATTAACATTTTGAGTAAACAAACAGATGTTTCATTACCCGATCAAACCTCTACCAGAATTCGTGGTTGCAGCAAAATATAATGACATGGTTGAGTGCGTTGATTTTCAACTCTTCTGCTTAATCCTTCAAGAGAAACTGGTCACAACAACTTCATGTTCTTCGCAAGATGACTTCAATCTTAAACAAGAGTTTGTGGATTCTTATACATCGGCAATTTCAAACGCAAGGTCATGTTTTCCAACCAGAGAAGGATGATGCAGCCCCCCGCATCTTTTCTTTTACAGCCCTAAACCATCCCAACCATAGGTCCATAACCCTTTTTCTCTAAAACAGCCTTCTAAAAGTCCTTTCCGCTGTGTTCTATATAGGAACCGTATGACATAAATCCATTCTCTGCAAATTCTAACAATCCAAGGATACAAAGCTCACTATATAGAATCCTATACTAGCCAAATCCTCATTGCCACCAAGCCTCATGACTAATTCATGAAATATTACCTTAAATCACATCCAAATTACAAATTTAATGTACAACAGAATACAGCCAACATCATGTGCCTTATTGGCCTATCTTCATGAAATTGCCGCCACCCATGTGACCTCCACAAACTTCTCCCACTAGTTCATCATAACATATTCAGCATGACTGCTGCGGTGCTGCCACATGTCTCTTCAGGAAAAAAGTCAAAAACCAGTGATCATAATTCTCCTCGAGCATAGTGCATCATCGTGGTCTAGATGTGATGTGATATGATGTTGAGCTTTGTCAAAAAGGTCAGACAGATATTTTAAGGGCCTTCAAACTGCAGGATTCCCTGGACTTGATTCCAGCTTAGATCCCAATGACCAATAATATTTTACATGAAAAAGTTTAATATTGAGTCAATAATATCCCACACCTCAACAATGCCTTCTCCACGTCAGCATTCTCTATCAGAATATCTTCCTTAAGCCGAAGTTATTAATTACTTCTTTATCCTTTCCATCCTCTGAACTCAGCAATACCCTTTCACTCTTCCTCACTGACGCATTTACTGGTCGCGGTTGTATGCATCCTAAAGGGCAGTTTTTCATCACTGGTCTCCTATTGAAGAGCCAGGCCCTAAGAATCGGCCCTAAGTCTGGGCCCAAGTCCGAGTATGGGCCAAAGCCCATCAACAATGCGAGCAGGTGCACAACGACGAGCATCCTTGATAGCCGCCCAGGAGACATGCGAGCACAGTCTGATCGCAGGGGTCAGAATACAATGAGCAAAATGAGCTTCCTCGTCTACCTGGGAAAGTGGGCGCGTGGTAGAATATCAACAGTCAGGCGTGCCCGACAGTTACGCCCACTACACCACCATTACCACCCACTATGCCAACATTCATAGCCATTAATTGGCGGTTGTGACTGTTGCAATCCCAGGGATAAATGAGCATCTAATGCTGGTCCTATAAAACCATAGACCAAATCCAAGCCAAGGTACGCACATTCTTACTAGCAATTACACTCTGTCAATTTGTGATCTGAGCCAAGTACTTACTCTCACACCGGAGTGTTCTTGCGGGGCTTGTCCCTGCATTCACCTAGTGTTTCTCACTTTTTGGCAGATTAAACAAAGTCCAGATATCCAAATCCATTCCCGGAGCAGCCCACAACTTTCTGTGTAGCATCAGATTGGTTCCATTGCCGGGAAGCGAAAATCATTTACTCACTTTCATTTCACATCATACCTGCTGATCTAATGGCTGGAACTGGAAAAGAGATTGAGAACCCTACTATGGGTGCTATCGGGGGATCGTCTGTGCCACCCCTTGCTCCGGGTGCTAACGCTCGGGCAACACAGTCAAAGTCGGCGCGGGCTAACTCTTCTGCGTCAATGCCGAGAGAGGAATCACCTAGGTGGATAACCAGGCTGGCCGGCGTGTGGAGCTTCAGGATAGGCTCAATGCTAAGAAGGCGCAGGCCAGTACGTAGGATGTAACACAGCTCACAGATGCTGCTCGATCGGCAGCTCTGGCTAATCAGGCACTGTACCTTAGCCAGATGTATGCCTGTGGAGACTCAGCTTATTCCAGGAGTGCCTTTAGCAGGAGTTCAGGGTGAGCCGCTCATACGTTCCCAAGGTAACCGGTGTCCAAGGCCGGAGGAGATCATCAATCTGGGCAGTACGGGGACTGTGAGAGCCCGTAGGGAAGCTGAAAGGGATGCTCGCGGAAAAGAGTTGGCAGGCCCAGAGCCATCACGAGCAAAGAGCGTCCATAGCCGTTTGGTCTACTCCACTGGGCAAGGGAAAAGCCGTCCAGAGGGCTCATGGCGAAAGGATAGAGCCCGGAGTGAGGAAGCAGAATCAAACCCGAGGCATGGTCGCAGAGAGGCTCGCGACAGGTCACACCGTGCCCGACGCACACCCTCGCCAAGGCACAGATCACCTGTGCGACGATCAGAGCACCGCTCTGTTATGCCGACGCCTAGTCACCAGCCAGCACCTTCTATGCCAGGCTCGGAGGCGGCTATGAGGGAGATGCAGTTAAGGTTAGAAGCTCTGGAAGCTGGCCGGGTGGGGCCAGGAGAGGAGAAGGATCCGCTGGCTGAATGGATAGTCGTCTGTCCGACTAATTTCGATGTACCCCTGTTGCAGTTTGACAAATACTCGGGGAAAACGAATGCTCGCGACCACTTGCAAAGTTTTGAGAACTAGGTCAACATGGTCACGAAGGACCAGGCGGCCAAGTGCAAGGCCTTTGTCAGCACTTTTCAGGGTAAAGCAGTCACTTGGTACAGGAAGCTGCCGAGGGCGTCGATCACGGGGTGGTCAGATTTGCGAAGTAAATTCCCGGTCGAATTTGCCATGGCCGGGGTGACACCAAAAGCCCAGATGGATCTGTGCAATATCAGGCAGAAAGAAGGGGAGACAGTTGGCAAATACATGGACAGATTCCAGAAGATGCTGGAGAAAGTGGACGACTTGACCGATCGGGAGGTTACCATGTGCTTCATCGGTGGCATGAATAAAAATGGATTAAAGGCTGAATTCGGTATGCGAGAGCCTTTGAATCGAGCTGAGATGTTTGCCCGGGCTCAAAGTTGGAGTGTGACCTGGGAGGAGGACACGGAGGACTCCAAAAAGAAGGATAAAAAGAAGGACTCGGGGGGAGAAAAGAAAGATGACTCCACGAGCAAGTCTGGACAGTCCTCGAGCAGAGGATGGAGAAGAAATCGGTCGCGGGCAACTGATCGCAATAAAATTAACTTTGATCCTCTTAATATGACCAGGGAAGCGATAATGAACGAGATCCGGGCAGAGTTGCCCCCCGCGCAGCCCTTGGATCCCTTGTTCTATAAGAGCAGGGATATGAGTAAGCATTGCGCCTATCACAATGAACGGGGGCATGGCACGGAGGAATGTGTTCAACTGAAACGAGAAATTCAGAGATTGCTTAACCTGGGGAAGCTTGATCGGTTCCGTTTGCGGGGTGATGATAGGAACCGCAGGGAAGATAGGGAGGCTAGAGAGGAGCCCCCTAAGAGAGGAAATCCTGAACGCCGGGGACGGGTCAATGTGATTCTCGAGGAGGAGCCCAACCTGCACTAACTGAAGACACAAATTTACACTCTTAATAAATTACCAACAGTTCCCACAGTGATCGGTGCGAGGGAGGAGACAATCCAGTTCACTAAAAGTGAGCTGGCGACGACTAAGTTGGCAGCCGAACAGTCTCTGATCGTTGAGGCTTGCATTGATTACTGGGACGTTGGAAGGGTGCTAATTGATACTGGAGCTTCGAGGGACGTGATGTATTACAGGTGTCTGCAGAAGTTAGGGTACGGTGAGGCTGATTTGAAGCCATACCGCGGCTATCTTGAGGGTTTCACAAACCACAAGGTCGCGGTCAAAGGGACGATCGAGCTGGAAGTGATACTTGGTGAGGGGGATAGGTCGCGGATAGAGATGGTCACCTTCTTGGTAATCGACCTGAAATCTCAGTATAACGCAATCTTGGGGGTGCCCGCAATGGTGAAGTTCGAGATGGTAGCCTCTATCCCTCATCAGCGAGTAAAATTCCCGACAGCTGGCGGCATTAGCGAATTGCGAAGCCGGCCCCAGGAGGTCCTGAAATTTTTGGAGGAAACTCACAAGGCGTCAGGCAAGTTAACGATCAGTACCCCAGATCGTGAGGTTACTTTGAAGGAGAAAGAGGTAGTGACCACCAGCACGCCGATGCAACTTGGTATGATCCTTGAGGTTGCATGCGAGGAAGATGAATCTCAGCTGATAGCACAGGATGAGCCGGTGCCCGCAACGCTTGGTCCGGTAGAGGTTGAGACTTTACAAGTTCGGGAAACACCG
The DNA here is from genome assembly GCA_016624345.1 of Platycodon grandiflorus. NCBI lineage: Eukaryota > Viridiplantae > Streptophyta > Magnoliopsida > Asterales > Campanulaceae > Platycodon > Platycodon grandiflorus. The sequence goes on from CM028362.1 coordinate 31,863,116, forward strand.
AAGATACAGCCGCATGACGACCTAGAGGAGGTAGTAATCAACCCAGCATATCCCGAGCAGAAAGTTAAGGTGGGCAGAGGGACAACTCCCAAGCAACAGGAAAGACTGATAGCTTACCTTCGACGGAGCTTGGATGTGTTCGCATGGACAGTAGAGGACATGCGTGGTGTCAGCGAGGAAATAGCGTTGCACAGGTTGAACGTCAGTGAGGGGTTCAGGCCGGTGCAGCAACGAGCAAGGCAGTTTTCACCAGAGAAGGAGCAAGCCATCAAGGCAGAGGTAGAAAAGCTGCTCGCTGCGGACATAATTGAAGAAATCCACTACCCAACCTGGCTGGCAAATGTAGTCATGGTCAAGAAGGCAAATGGCAAGTGGAGGATGTGCGTGGACTTCACTGATTTGAATAAAGCCTGCCTGAAGGATTGTTATCCGTTGCCCAGGATTGACAGGTTGGTGGATGCTATAGCCGGGTTTGAAATGCTGAGTTTCATGGACGCGTATTTAGGCTATTATCAGGTTAAAATGGATGAAAATGATAAACCACTGACCGCGTTCCGAGCTGCTGGGGGGTTATACTGCTACAAGATGATGACATTTGGGCTGAAGAATGCTGGGGCGACTTATCAGAGAATGGTGAATAAGGTGTTTGCACCCCAGTTGGGCAGAAACATGGAGGCTTATGTCGACGATATGGTGGTCAAAACCAAAGGCCGTGACCACATTGCCGACCTGGAGGAAACGTTTGCTAACCTTCGCAAGCATGATATGAAGTTAAACCCAAGCAAATGTGTGTTTGGAGTACAAGCTGGCAAGTTCCTCGGTTTTATGGTGAATGAGAGGGGTATAGAGGCCAACCCCGAGAAGATTAAAGCTCTGCTCGAGATAAATGAGCCAACGTGTGTCAAAGAGGTGCAACGGCTGAACGGAAGGATAATTGCACTTGGGCATTTCATCTCCCGATCAGCTGAGAGATGCTTACCATTCTTCAAAGTGCTGCGGGGAAATAAAGGTTTTGAATGGACACCAGAGTGTTCGAAAGCCTTCCACCAACTAAAGGAGTATCTCGGAAAGCCACCACTTTTGAGCAGTCCAGTGATAGGAGAAAATTTATATGTATACTTGGCGGCCACCGATCAGGCTGTGGCCGCAGTACTTGTTAGGGAGGAGGCTGGAGGCCAGAAGCCTGTGTACTATGTATCAAAGGCGTTAACTTCGGTTGAGACCCGTTATTTTAATGCAAAAAAATTGGCTTACTCGCTTATTGTCTCTGCTCGTAAATTACAGGCTTATTTTTCTGCTCATATAATCATTGTGTACTCTGATTACCCTCTTCGAAAAATTTTGCACAAGCCAGACTCATCGGGCAGGCTTCTAGCTTGGTCGATCGAGCTAACGGAGTTCCACATCGAATACCAGCCAAGAAGGGCAATCAAAGCCCAGGCATTGGCCGATTTCCTGGTCGAGGCAAGTTTCATTGGCTAAGAAAGGACACTGGTTGTAGAAGTCCCTACCACTAGCACTGCTCCTCCAGTCGAGCAGCCAGTTGATTGTTGGCAGTTATTTGTCGATGGGGCTGCGAGTAGGGAAGGCAGTGGTGCAGGGGTCTTGCTCATCTCGCCATTCACTGAAGAGGAATTCGAGTTGGCTCTAAGATTTACATTTCAGGCCTCTAACAATCAGGCTGAGTATGAGGCTCTGATTGCTGGTTTAGAGCTGGCTCTAGATATTGGAGTCTCGGCCCTCAGGATATATAGTGATTCCCAACTAGTTGTGAACCAAGTTAGGGGGAGTACGGGGTGAATAGCCCTACTCTGGGCAAATATTGCGAGCTAGTTAGAGGATTGCTTGAGCGGCTGGCATTTTGGCAGCTCGTCAAGATAAACCGAGTTGATAACATGCGGGCAGATTACCTGTTTAAGATGGCTACGGAGGATATCCAGATGTTGAGCTCGGCAGTAGTAGTGGAATACATGGATAGCCCAGCTATTGAGAGGAAGCCCATTATGGACATCGAAATGACGGAAAAATGTTGGATCGATGAGATTCAGGAGTATATCGAGCATGGGTTGCTGCCCGAAGACAAGGATAATGCCCGGATTATTCAGAAACGCTCAGCCCGATACACAGTGGTTGGAGGAGTCCTATATCGGAGGTCCTTCTCAAAGCCTTTGTTGAGGTGCGTCAGGCCAGAGATGACTGAGCGGTTGCTAGCTGAAGTTTATGAAGGAGTGTGCGGTGGCCATCCGGGAGCAAGGACGCTGGCCGATAAAATCCTAACCCTTGGATATTACTGGATGACGCTGAGAAAGGATACAGACACCTATGTGAGGAAATGCGACAAGTGCCAACGGTTTATGGACATACCACGGTTGCCCTCGACCGGGCAGACTCCCGTGGTCGCATCTTAGCCATTTGATATGTGGGGGATAGATCTGATTGGACCATTTCCAACGGCCAGAGGAAATTGCAAACATGCGATTGTGGCTATTGATTACTTTACCAAGTGGGTAGAAGCGAAGCCTCTGGCAAACATTACCGAGGAGAATGCCATCAATTTTGTTCACAATTATATATGGTGTCGTTTTAGGATTCCTCGGGCCATTGTCTCGAATCATGGTACCCAATTCTCTGACCGGTTTACAGAGGCTTGCACAAATTTGCATGTGAAATATTGGAAGTCTTCTATAGCATATCCTCAGGGGAATGGACAAGCAGAAGCGGCGAACAAACGAGTGCTGCACACTCTCAAGAGAAATTTAGAAGGGCGGGCAGGAAGATGGTTGGATGAGCTACAGGCCGCATTATGGGCTGTCCGAACTACGGTCAGAGGGCCGACAGGGGAGACTCCGTTTGCTTTAACCTACGGTTCAGAGGCTATGGCTCCAGTGGAGATGGCTCTGCCTAGTTTGCGAGTAGCACATTATGACGAGCAAGGAAACATCTTAGCTCGGCAAGGTGATCTGGATTTACTAGAAGAGAAACGAATAGAAGCAAGAATGAGGATGGTAAATTACAAGCAGCGAGCTAAACTGCATCATGATAAGAGGGTGAATAAGCGGTCATTCCAAATTGGTGATTGGGTCCTAAGGAAAATTGAGGCAACCGGCCAACGGGCAGACAGAGGAAAGCTATCACCGAACTGGGAGGGACCCTACCAGGTGACCCAAGTGATTAAGGAGGGCACCTACAGGCTGCAGGCACAAGATGGAACGGCATTGAAGCATCCATGGGATGCAGATCACCTCAAAAAATATTACCATTAGATGGGTAGCAGACTTGGTTTTCACTTGTACGAAATTAAATTTAGAATAAGTGTTGATGATATACAAAATCATGGTGCTCGCACAAATATTAAGTCAAGGTGAGTTCTGGTTTATGCATCTCTCGATCGTTTCAGTGTTCGTTTTAAGGGGCCGATGCCTTAGTTATAAGTTAATTCATTATCTGCTCGTAAATCGAGCTCGTGATTTAACCCTAAGGCTGGAGGCTGGGCTCCCAGGTTGAGTAGATCCCGTGATTAACGTTTAAGGTCATTTGATTGCTCGCAAATCGAGCTCATGACTTAGTTAATTATGGGGTTTCAAATTGTAAGGCTCCCTGGCCGAGTACATCCTTTGGTTAACGTTTCAGGTCGTTTTAAGATATCTACGACTTAGTTAATCTTGGGATTTGTGAAACTTTTATTGAAAAAACGAACAGGCAATTTGTTTCAAACGGTCAAGAAGTGGTCGATTGCTCGTGGAACGAGCTTGGGGCCCAAAACGATTTGAAAGTTGGGCACTGGCGATTGCAACAAATTTGAAAGGGAATACGCTGATAGAACAACTACTCTGTATTAATCATAGAGATAACAAATACAAGGAAAGATGGCGCGCAGGCCAAATCAAAACAGCTCGACGCAGCGAGTCAAAAATTGCAAGTTCATGAAGGGGGAGCCTCCTCGCCCCCGGCCTCAACATTGGCCTCGCTAGCCTCCTTTTCACCCCGGCGAGCAGCATCCTCGGCTAACTACTTCTCCTTGAGAGCTGCGAGAGCAGTCTTCACGTTTATTTCAAAAGCAGCTGGGGGTAACCACTCTTCTCGGTCCTTCTCCTAATCGCCCTCCTTGATCAGCTCGAGTTCATCAGCGATGTAGGGGACCCAGGAGTGGCCTCGACGAGCTTCCAGGCCATAGTGTTTGGCCGCTCCCCACTCTGCCAGCAGTTCCACAGTCAAGCCGGGATGACCGCTTCCTGCAGCCATACGAAGAGTATGCTCCAGCCCCTGCACATAGTATGGCCGCATCTCCTGGCCCAGCTCGCGCGCATATTCCTCAGAGGCCAAGTAATTTTGTATAATCTCTTCTCTCTCCAGCTCGCTTACTTGGGCACTCTGGGACTTCAGCTGCTCATTCTCCTCCACCAGCCCGGTTTTTTCCTTTTCAGCTTCAGCTAGCTGTTTCTCTAGTTGGGCAACACGGGAGTGGAGGGATTGCTCGTTGACCTTGATGGTCTCAAGCTGGCTTACGAGAATCTTTTTCTCGCATTCCAGCTTAGACAGGTCGCCGGTTTTGTCGAGCACTTCCTTGTCTTTGGCCAGGAGTTTCGCATTTTTCTCCTCGATGATCTCATTGGCTGTTTTGAGATCGCTGAGGCTGGCAGCAGTCTTCGCTCCATTACTAGCTCGATTGGCCAGGATGAAGAATTTGGAGGCAAGCTGAAACAAACAGAAAGGGTTAGTACAAGGAAAGATAGTCTAAAAATAAAAAAAAGTGGAGTATAAGTGTACCTCGCAGAAGGCCATGCCTCCATCTCCGAGCAGGATGCTGGTGGAATCCTCACAATCCCTGTACAGATCGGAGTGCAGGATCCTCTTCAAAACTCCTTGGCCTACCATGACCAAAGGGTGCCCCCTTGCCCGAACGTCGATCCCAGCTATGTGGGGAACGCTCGCCAGCTCGTTCATCAAAGCCTCACAGCCATTGCGGTCTGTGGGCATCACAAAACCTTCCTGCCTCCATGAAGGGGTGGGAGGAGCAAGAGTTGAACTTGTGCGGGCTTGGCTGCCGCTGGCATCGCCTCCGCGGGGGCGCACGGAGCGACTGGCTGAGGAGTCATCAGCTGGGGCCCTCTTATGGCCCGAGGTCACCAACAGCTCAGCAGAAGGAGCTGCATCAGCGCGGGCAACCCTGTCAGCTCGGGGGCCCCTCTCGATTGGGACGGCAGGGCCCTTGGAGGTGGTCTGCTTCCCCTTGTCAGCAGCAGAGGAGGAGCCCCTTCCCCGTTGATTGGCGGAAGGAACTTTTGGTAGCGCAGCAGGAGCAAGCCTACTCAGCTCGCGCTGACGATCAGCCGCGTCAGCCTTCCTCTGGCTCCGGTGAGCCCCGATGGTGTCAATGTCCATCAACCCTGTAAAAGAGGAGGTCAGACAAAAATAATGACCACAGTTATATAAAAGGATCTGAGGGGTAGTATGAAACCGTTGTAGGGGGGAATGCAGCTTGCGCCCATTCCCCTGCATGCCAAGCAGTCGCTGGAAAAACTGTCATCCAGGTGACAGCCCCAGACAGGATGAGGCCGCTCCTCGACCATGGTCACACGGGGTACCGCTCCCTCCACTTCTGCTCGGAACACCCCAGCCAATCTCAAAAAGTGGTCCTCGGTGACCAGCAGTTTCCAATCAAAGAGCCACTCCTGGTCGTGGTCTTGGGCACCCAACGCTCCCTTCAACGCGTCCATCAAACGGCTCTCACCCGAAGTGAAGGCATCTCTGTTATAGGTGGGGACTTTGATGTGCGTAGAAGGAGGAGGAAATGACCAGCCCACTCGAGATTCCACCAATAGGGGCTTACAGTCCCATTTGTCCGTTTTGTTGGGAAAAGGGGAGAACAGCTTCAAGGCTCCTAGCTTGCTGCAGCCAGAAATTCTGCCCGAACTCTTATTAGTAGAGAACTGATAGAGTTTCCTCAACAGCAGCAGGCAGGGTTCGTAGCCGAGCAGGCGGCAAGTGATTGTGAAGGATACGAGGATCCTGACCGTGTTAAGCATCAGGTCACAAGGAACTGCTTGGGCCAAGGTTAAGAACTCGACGATAAAGGGGTCGAGGGGGAGACGCATCCCGACTTTGAAGTAGTCGTAGAAGAACACCATACGTTTTCCTTGGTTTCGGTAGTCGCTGGGGTCGACCTCGGGATCCATTACAGTCACCCGATAATTGTCACCACCGATCCCCAAAGAAGTAAACCACCTTTGGACCTTGTTATCGGAGTTGAAGGTCTTCCAGTGGTCAGGTGAGGCTGCTCGACGAGGAGCTGGACGGATGACTCCTGATCGAGTACGAGCAAGCCTAGGGGAGCTGGTCCCTGTCTCCTCGGTGGAACGAGCAGGGAGATTGGATATCACTCTGGTGATGATGAGGTCATCATCATCAGGGGAGTCAGTGCTGGTAGAAGAGGAGGAGATCACCGGGCTGGAGCCACTGCTGGCTGCTTGGCCGCAGTCATACTCGTAAGCTTCTAATGAGTTGGTGGCCTCAGAGTCAGAACCTACACGGATCGAGGATAGACAGGTCACTACTTGGTGGATAGCATGAGAGACAGAAAACCCTAAAGGACAGAAAACCCTAGACAGACGGTCATGTAAAGAGGGCAAAGTATCGAGCAAGAAAATGCCCAGGATCCTCGATCCAGATCCTAGTGGAAGGTTTTACCTACTAAATGCATGAAAAATGGAAGACATAAACGAAAATTTTGAAAATTATGCAGAAGAGGACTTACTGCGAGACATGGCGAAGTGCAGACTGGAAAACTTGGAATCTGGGAGAATGAACAGCCTGGGAATATCTTGCGTTAGAGGAATCAACAGCGAAATGGAGCAATCGACGGCAACTCTGGAAGCAATGAAGGCCTTTAGGGATTTTTGTGGAGAGGGGAGTATTTCAAATGTTTGCAAAAAGTGTGAAAATGGTTGGGACGCCAAGGTTTTATACTTCAGACGGTGACGTCAGCGTGAGCAAGGGGGCCGCAGGCCTACTGCCCAGCCCACAGGCCTAGACCCTAGCCATCATGACCCCTCGGGAAGACGCGAAGTCCTCAACCGACACTTTCCAGGGGCCGTCATTTATGGACTCTACACCTTCTCTCCTCAACATACGCATCTTCTCCTCGGCATTTCCCAAAAAAGTGAGCATAATACTGTCGACCACGAGAAAATACGGTCGACGACAAAGCAGTCAGATAGGAAAAGGTCGCAGGTAAATGCTTCCTACTACGAGCATAAATACTCTGCGAGTAGGAAGCAGGGGGCCACTGAAGAGCCAGGCCCTAAGAATCGGCCCTAAGTCTGGGCCTAAGTCCGAGTATGGGCCAAAGCCCATCAACAATGCGAGCAGGTGTACAACGACGAGCATCCTTGATAGCCGCCTAGGAGACATGCGAGCACAGTCTGATCGCAGGGGTCAGAATACAGCGAGCAAAATAAGCCTCCTCGTCTACCTGGGAAAGTGGGCATGTGGTAGAATATCAACAGTCAGGCGTGCCCGACAGTTACGCCCACTACACCACCATTACCACCCACTATGCCAACATTCATAGTCATTAATTGGCGGTTGTGACTGTTGCAATCCCAGGGATAAATGAGCTTCTAATACTGGTCCTATAAAACCTTAGACCAAATCCAAGCCAAGGTACGCACATTCTTACTAGTAATTACACTCTGCCAATTTGTGATCTGAGCCAAAGTACTTACTCTCACACCGGAGTGTTCTTGCGGGACTTGTCCCTGCATTCACCTAGTGTTTCTCACTTTTTGGCAGGTTAAACAAAGTCCAGATATTCAAATCCATTCCCGGAGCAGCCCACAACTTTCTGTGTAGCATCACCTATAACTTTCAAATGGCTGTTACTTGAAAAACAGAGCTTCCAAGAAAATACTACAACTGAAAAATTACTTAAAGAATTGATTCAGAAAACCGACAATATTTCCATTCTATTGCAAATGTGACACTACCCCATGGCTAGTTAAGTATTCTTGTTTCCAAATTTGTTTAGAAAACAGTGTCCTTGATGAGTATTATGCTAATGAAAGAAAATGTTAATAACCAATCATCCATAACAAACTGCCAATAAACTGAACAAGGATTCTCTCCATTTTGGGCAGAGATCTAACTTATGCTCTTATGTGACTGACACCTTACTCCTTAGCATTAGATTGATGAGTGATATAGACAAAATCATGTCATAGAAAATATACTTTATTAATATGTTTGTACTCTTTTCCTGTGAATCACATTTCACAAAAGTTTCTTATATTGCAATTACCTCAAGTTTCTGCATTTATTGACGTAAGATTATGGAATTATTAGAATTAATTAAGCAATGCGCCATAACATATCTTCATGCCTTTAGATTCTTATGAAAACATCTCACCCAAAAACCAAAACTTCATAATTCAGTTCCTGAATAGGCACATCACAGATGTTACACAATTTTCTGGACTTTCTAAGTTTTCCAATCAAATTTAATTAAATAAGCAAAATCGAGAGAATTCAAATTCGTATTCAAACACAAAAATATCTAACAAACAACATAAAACAAAGGCACTAAGTGCTCATTTGGTATATGACAATCACAATTCCTTTCCAATGTTATTTGAATTATCATGAAATGAAATTTGTACACAGGAAACGAAACGAAGATTATTGCATACCCAACTACCACTAAACGAACACTAATATACTAGTTATAACGGTCCTATACTACCAACGCAGAATACAACGTCGGGAATCGGAAAAAAGAGTAGTCAGTCAATGATGGATAGTTGACTAACCTCCCAATGATGCCGTTGACCATAATAACCAAGTGCGTCGGGGCGTGATTTATATCCGTACAAGCCGACTCCATATCAATGTTCCCTTCATCGTCCGATTTCTCAATCGTTGGATGGCCATAGTCCGATCTAAAACAACCGAATTTCCCCACTGTCACAAATTTACCGTTTTTCTTCTTCTTATTCGTCTTCTTCTCAATATTTTCTCTATCCTCAACCTTGTTCAAATCCATCGTCAATCCTTTCACTTTTACTTCATCTTCAGTTCCCGACCTCCTCTGTAACTCCATTAACACCTATACGTATTTATTTCTTATATCTATATGTGCGTGTTTTGTGAGTGAGAGAGGAGGAGGAGGAGGAGAGGACGGTGATGGGATGGGTATTGCTAATGAAAGAGTCGAGAAAACAGGGGGGGAGCGGTTTGTGTCGTTAGTTAAGAAATGGGACCGGTGTCCCTACCGAAGCCGGTGCGGGGGGCACTTTGTCTATAATTAACTGTGACGTACGGCATGGGTCATAGGATATGTGCACTTCGATTTGGGAATAATTACGAAGGAGGGACGGATTTGATTTCTGGTGACATGTAATCTGATAAGGGGTAATTTTGGAAATTTCAGAGCGTAGCTGGGGATTTAGAAGAAGACAGGTTCCGCCGACGGTGATTGGTTCCTGTCTTCGTCAAGGTCAACGGTTTCCACTTTCTAGAATGGACGACAGAAACACGCAGTTTGTTTGATTTTATCCGTATCGGTCAATTTTCATAGTATAAAATGATATCGTGTCCTTAAATTATTGTCATGTTTTATTTTATACATAAATTAAAAAATAAAATTAATTTAATTATTAATATTGATGCAGTGTATAATTTTTTTTAATATTTAAGTATATATAACTGATAATTAAAGTAGAAAGAAAAAATAAAAATATAATAGTAAAAGTATTATCTTAAAAAACGCTCAAACAACATAATTATTTTGGATCGAACAAAAAAAAAAGATAATAATTTAAGAACGGATGAAGTAGAAAATGAGAGATATTTATGCGAAAGCAACCTTGGTTTCTTCAATGAATCTTTTTTTTTTTTCATTGAACAATACTATATCAATTATAATTATATAATTATTTGGTTTCTTCTTTACGAAAACAATGCGTTTGGTCCCTTTCATCAAAAAAATTTATTTTGGTTACTCGATTTACATTTCCTTGTGAGATTTCCCCTTCACACTGTTACCGTTTATAATTTTCATCTGTTTAAAAAAAATGCCCAAACTACCTTTAATGTTTCCTCTGCCCCGCTTCATGTTCTTCAACTTCTTTCATGTCTTTGCACAATTTGAGATTTCATCTTCAACTAGAACAAATTAGCTAAGAAATTTTACAAAGGAATCACCCAGAGTAATGACAGAAATAGTAGAAGAGGAGAGAGAGAGAAATAAAAAGGAAATGGGGAGTTAGGTAAGTGGGTATTTGATGTGATTCCAAGATCGATAACAAAGGGAAACCAACTACGAAGACGAATTAAAAATAAAACACAACGAATTAAAGAAAATATAGGGAGCTTCCCTCAACCCTAGGGCAGATTTAATCCCTAAAACCTTCGGGTGCAACATTGACCCACAAATCGCAATTGATTAGGAACCAAGACTACGAAACGCCACAAGCCTGCAGCTCAACCAACTTGATAAGTTCAAGGGTTTGAGAATTCTAATCCAAAAAATCTCTCACAAGCTCACAATATAGTGAAAACTCAAATCAATTTAATCAATATCAAAATAATCATGAATCCAATACATATGACAAAACAATCCTTCTAACCCTAGAAAACGTTTAATAGGAAACAAACATACCTAAAACACTTTAAAAATACCTAAAATATCACAAATTCCTGTCAGACAGCGAAAACTCATCTTGTTGTCCACAGGGCGATCGCCCTTAGTCGATTCAAGGCGAACACCTTCCCAACAGAAACCAAGGCGATCAGAAACCAAGGCGATCACTCTCTCCATCATCAAAGCGAATGCTTTATAGGCAGAATGCGAACTTCCTTGTTTTCTTTGCTAAAACATCCTTCTAGCACGCAAATAATCCTCCCCTCTTGGTTTTAATCATCCTTTGGTGTTGTATTGGCCTTGATTTCTTCCACAAGTGTCATGAGGGTCCCTCGAATCTTCTTGACTCGTGCTCTTGTCATTGGACTTTCAGTAATCACCATTGGATCTCTCGGAATGTTGGACTTTGGTCCTTGATCTCCATCACTCCCTCCGCCTTTGAAAGGATTCGTCCTCGAATCACCTACATCAAAAGGACGCAAATCAAAAACAGAGTAATAAGAACTAACATGATCCTTACCTTTTAAATCCATTTTTAAATCCATGTCGAAACCATGCATGCTCGAAATCCTTTGGTTTTTGAATGAGCTCCTCATCCAAGCTCACATATCGCCAATCACCGGGGGCATGAGTTAATCGCACTTGCCTTGCCTTCACCTGCAAAGAGATCACAACAAAACTATGTAACACAGTAAGACAAAAGTTGTTAGCATAAATTCCACTCTGTAGCAATATATCATAAGAAGTACTTTTCTCAAGGTCGTGAAAGAGCTCAATACCTTTAGCATAAGACTCAAAACCCCGTAATCTAGTATCGCTATCCTCACTCAAACACAACGAAACCCCATCTCCAGGTTCAAATATCAACCTAACATGCATTCTCTTTTCTACAATCATTCGTAGCACAATAGTATTATGCAACACAAAGAGAACAAAATTATCATGAAACAATGATCTTAACATAGATGATAAGATCCAGGGTATATTATAGATTCTATCACGATATTTCAAAGGTAAACATCCCTCATGCCATGCACTCTTACCATAGGCACTGCTTTCACACCACATTATTACCAGTTAAATCATTTTCAACATGGGTCAAACAATTCTCCCAAGTCTTTGTAAGAATTGCATTTACTAATGAAATCATATGCATACCATGCGATCCATAAATCTTATGAAAGAACAAAGCAACATGGAAAACATCAACTAGTTTAGGACATGGAATATGATAAATCAGTTTTGAGAACTTATTCGCATTCACAAACATAGATTTCTTATACTTTCTCAATGCACAATTCAGATTTATCGAATCAACAGTCATTGCACCATACAAATCTATCAAGTCTACCTTTAAGGCACATTCCAGAAATGAATCAACATAAGAATGACTAGAAACGTGCAATATCAAGTATAGTCCATCATCAATGTTCTCACCAACTTTGGAATCCCTACTAAAGTCATACGACTTGTGATGATTGTCAAGTCTCAATAACTTAGTATTACAAGAAGTAGTAGGATCATACCTTTGAGAAAGTGTAAGAACTACAACAATCTCCTTACCTTGTCGACAGCCCCTTTGGAAGCTCACAACTTCCTTCCTCAATTTAGGAAACACTTCGATAGCAACCTGTGGAGAAGAGAAATTATAACAAAGAGAATATGAAATTGTATTGTTAGCATGAAAAGATCCCTCCAAAACGAAAGGAACCACCTTACCAAAATTCCTTCCCAACTCCCTTATTTCCTCACAAGGTTTGGAATACAAGATTGGTTTCACACTCTCATTGCCATACGACTTTTCAACCTTTTCTTTTTCTTCCTCTTTCTCTAGTGTTTCCTCCTTCATATTTTTACTATTTTCCCTCTTTCTTTCCTCCTCTCTCGGGTTGTTACTCTCTTCCATCAACCCACTCTTCTCATTTTTTCCCTCTATCTCACCAGACTCACTTTTCTTGGTCCTTTGTAATTGGGGTTCATACACTTGTGTACTATTTCTAGTTTGCCCCTCCTTTTGCTCGGCTATGTTTTGATTATCACTTTATACCTTAGTCGACCTCTCAATCTTTTCTTTCTCACATTGCAATGACTTTACACAAGTCCTCTCATGTACAACTCTAAGACTCTTGTGCTCCCCCACCTTGGGTCTACTAGGTGTACTAGAGAACGAAGAGTAAGAAGAAGAAGTTCTCATTAATTTTTGGTGGTAGTAGTTCGGTACAAACTTCCTACGCATTACACGTTTCATCTCTTCCCACGGGCAAATACGTCCCTCTCTTCCTAACGTACTCTGGTTGGCCACTATTTACTTCCACCAATCACTAGCATAATCGGTGAACTCCTTAGGTGCAAGTTTCACCTTTTGAGTTTCTGTGTAGTGGTTACACTCAAAGAAGACTTCAACTCTCCTAACCCAATCTAGGTACTCCTCCGGAAAGTAGGAACATGTCTACTCTTGCACCTCTCGAATATTATGTCTCGCCTTATATTCACCTTCTAACCACTCATCCCACATCATCATACGCTTCCTTCGTGGAATCGAGCATCCTCTCTCTTCTAACCTAGCCAAACGTTGAGAAACATCCTCCATCATCCTCAACATGCGCTCCGTATGATTCTGTTGCGCGTCTCCACCCCTTTGAATAGGACTATGTCGTGACATATTGAATATCACACACACAAAAAAATCTCACCAAACTTTCGTGTATAACTCTCTCACTCACACACTCACAATTTCTTGAAAAGATTATCTTACCCACGAAATTATCAATATGGAGTGCAAGTTTTGAAAACGTTATGGCTTGGAACTCAACAATGCAATCTAGGGCTTAGATTTTTTTGTGGCAAACTTTTCAAAGTGAGATGCAATTTCACAATGAAAGCAAGAAAATAATAAATTTTAATGGATGTTGGAAAGATTTGACGAACAAGATGAATGTATGATTTTTTTTTTTTTAGCAATTTCACTTTGATGAAATTGGCAATTTTGAAGCACTTTTCCAAAACCCTCGCTTGAGAATTTTTTTTTTTTTGGCTCCTATACTCTTTTTTTTGTCAACTTCTTGATCAAGCTTTTGATTTACTTGACGCAAGAGAGTTTGGAGCAATAATAGTTTTTCTCTTTTTTTTTTTTTTTTTGTAACTAGGGTTTGGAAAGAAACACAAAAAGAAGCAAGATTGCTGGAAAATTTTGTAGGAAAGAAGAAAACTATGAATCCAACGAAATATAGGAAAGATGAAAACAAAATTTTATGAAGAACGCTAGAACAAAATCGTTGGTAATTACCTCTTTGTTGGTCTGATACCAATTGATGTGATTCCAAGATCGATGATAAAGGAAAACCAACCACGAACACGAATTAAAAATAGAACACAACGAATTGAAGAAAAGATAGGGAGCTTCCCTCAACCCTAGGGCGGATTTAATCCCTAAAACCTTGGGGTGCAACCTTGACACACTAATCGCAATTGATTAGGAACCACGACTACGGAACACCACGAGCCTGCAGCTCAACAAACTTGATAGGTTCAAGGGTTTGAGAATTCTAATCCAAGAAATCTCTCACAAGCTCACAATATAGTGAAAACTCAAATCAATTTAATCAATATCAAAATAATCATGAATCCAATACATATGACGACCTTTATATAGGTTTAAAACAATCCTTCTAACCATAGGAAACAAAGATACCTAAAACACTTTAAAAATACCTAAAATATCACAAATTCCTGTCGGACACTGGAAACTTATCTTGCTATCCACAGGGCGATCGCCCTTAGTCGATTCAAGGCGAACGCCTTCCCAACAGAAACCAAGGCGATCACTCTCTCCATCATCAAAGCGAACGCTTTATAGGCAGAATGCAGACTCCCTTATTTTCTTTACTGAAACATCCTTCTAGCACGCAAATAATCCTCCCCTCTTGGCTTTGATCATCTTTTGGTGTTGTATTGGCCTTGATTTTTTCTACAAGTGTCATGAGGGCCCCTCGAATCTTCTTAACTCGTGCTCTTGTCATTGGACCTTCAGTAATCACCATTGAATCTTTCGGGATGTTGGGCTTTGGTCCTTGATCTCCATCGGTATTTAATGAAAAACTCAAATCCAGTCTGTTGTTATGTTCAGCGTTGAGACTAGGTTGAGATCAGGATTGGGTGGGAGCAGATGGGAGGCGCGAATTCGCTACCACGAAGAGCCCTTTGTTCTTCCTCTATCAGTTCCTCCATCTCTTTCTTCTCTCTTCTCTCTCAAGAGTTGTGATGAACTAAGTAGTGTGAATGCGGAGGAGGACGCCGCAAAATATACTAATTAATCCTTGACATCCGTTTTATTCAAATGGATTGGTTTCTTATTATCTATCCTATTTGACATCTGCTTTATTCAAGTGGTTTTGGAGCTAATATCAATTTGGATTACCCGATCATCTTGTTTACCCGTTTATTCATTAATTAAGTGGTTATGATCCCTTGAGATAGGAGGTTTAATCCCAGGTAACCCCTTGGAATTATTACCCTATTGTGGTACATTCTCTTGTTCATTCCCCTGCTCTTTCTCTATTTGCCTTTCCCTTACATCATCCCCAAAAGTATTTCACACTTGATTCAAATCAGTACTTTAATGTGCACCTATTATTTTTTCTACCATCTCAGGCACTTCAATGTGCTCCTCTCCTCCTAGCTTGTTACCTGCTTCTTTATCTGGCCTTTATCTTCTTTTGATTTTGCTTTGCACATGTTGTCCTTATGCCCAAAATTTTAGCGGTGGTTGGCCCTAAGAAGAAAAATATAAACAGCAAGAATAACTAGTTCTTGATGTTCATGTGCCTTGGATAATGTTTACTGCAAAATACTCAATAAGATGCTCAAAACCTTAAAATGATATATTCTTCAATGGCACAAACACTAGAGCCTTTATATTACCAACCAAGAAAATTAACCATATTTTACTGCTCTAAAGATCTTACAAGGGTTACATGTCCTTCCAAGAATTATGCCGTTAGTAAATCTTTACAAGAACGTATGATGGTATGAAACCATGTCTTTACGCATCAAAATCCCCTTTATGCTTTTCATCAAACATCTGGCATGCTATCGCAATGATCCAAAAATATACTGATTAATCTGAGATAGATCGCAGTCTTAATCTGGTATATAGCACGAATATGCATAGTTTAAATCCTTGACTTCCTAAATTATACTTGTAGTTTATTATTATCTATCTCAGATTAATAATGTATAAAATGTCATTTTATAGAAGGCAAGTGTAGTTTGGGTATTTTTTTTTAAAAACTGACGAAAATTATAACGGTAACAGCCTGAAGGGGGAATGGTACAAAGAAATGCAAATCGAGTAAACAAAATGAATTGTTTTGATGGGGAGGGACCAAATGCATAAATTTCGTAAAGCGGAAAACCAAATAATTATATAATTTTATCAATTATTCAATGTATTAAAAGTATGACGGCATATATTATGATATGCATCTTTTGTGAAAGATACAACCCCTACTACAGACGATTAATACTTTGACACACCTAAACGATTGATCTACCATTTTCCTTTCCAATTATAATCTTCAATACATTTGATTGTCCATTTTCATTTCAAAACTTCCCAATAATATGTCAGATTAGTCTCATCGCCTAATTTTGTTAACAAGACCAAAATTAGCACATGTATAGTTAGTAAAACAAGCGACCGTGACACACACACACACATACATATATATATATATATTTGTATTTTAATTAATTTTTTTAGCAAAAAATCCATTAATACGGAAAATTATAGTTTATAGAAAAAGAAATTTAAGACTAGACTGTGAAATACTAAAGTTAGTAAAAAGAGTGATTATAGAGGGGTAAAATAGGGAGAGACTAAAAAGTGAATAGTTCAAAAGACCAATTACCCTTCTCTCATTATATACACTACATCCGTCTCAAAATAAGTGTCATTTTAACAATTTACACACAGATAAAGACTTATATACCCTTATTTAAGTTCATTTATTATAAATAAGTTGAATAAATATTACTTATATATTTGTTCTTAACAACTCTTTTTAATGAAAGTGGTAAATAAGAGCAATTTTGGTAGAATATTGACAAATATTTTTTAAAATCATATGTCCTTAATGGGTGGCTAAGTGGTAAAGTTAAGGCTTCACAAAGTGTGAGGTCTCAAGTTCAATCTCTTTCTACGCTTCTTAGGACAAAAATAAAATAATAAGCTTGAAATTTTATAATGACACTTATTTTGGGACAATAAAACTTTGCTAAAACTTATTTTGGGACGAAGGTAGTATAAGTTATCATGCACAAACATCATGGCACAAACAATGTATGTGCATGCATATATCTATCTATTTTACAATACATCTCCGTTCATACGTGCACAATTTATAAGGGACAACTACACTTATTTTGAGACGAAGGTAGTACTCTCTCATTTCCTAAATTATTGTCTTGTTTGACCCGACACACGAATTAAGAAAAATTAATTGACTTGATTATTAATAGTGGTATAGTGTGTTATTTCCTTGCTCATGTGCATGTGGTTCATAATTAAAGTAGGAACAAAAAATAATGATAAAATGGTAAAAGTAATATCCTAAAAGAAAAAGTTTTAAACAAAATAATTATTTAGAGACAGATAAAAAAGAAAAAAAAGATAATAATTTAAGAACGGATGGAGTATAAGTTATCATGGCACAAACAATGTATATGCATGCATGTATCTGTTTATCAATTGAGACTAATTACTTGTTACTAAATTTCTAAGGTCAAAATCTAATTTAAGAGTGCACACGTGCGAAAGGTGGTTATCTTCTCGCTCTATCTCTTTTCTCACTCTAACTCTTTTCTCGCTCCCACCCCAACCGTTCTAGCAGAAAATATCAGACTCACCACCAAGACCCGTTAGCCACCGCCGCACGAGCTCTCTTTATTTATTCGTCTCTTATGCAATCAAATCTCCTCTCCTTTCAATTTCTCTCTAATTGAATCCTAGATCTACCTCGAAATTGACCCCAACCCTTCAATCAAACTTGCCAGCCGACCGCCGCCCACCGCCCACCACTCTCTTTAACATCTGCTAAAGACGCTACTTCTCTTCTCTTCTCTCCTCTCTAGCCTCATCCCCCTCCCAGTCCTCCCAAATTTTCAACCCCTCCATTTTTTTCTCTCTTTCCAGTTTTGTTGTCGATGGTTTCATACAAATCGTGAAGGAGCAATTGGGGGTAAGCAATTTACTGTTTTTATTTAGAATATCTCTATACCTTTCGTTGTTATGGTTTAATAGCGTTGTGCTGAGATGTTTTGGGGATTGGAATGGAAGGAAAAGAGGGAGTGAAACGGGCGGTTGAAGAGTGAGAGTCATGATGTGAAGGTGTAAATTAGTAGAAGTTCTTGCTCTTCCTTTTGTGTTGTATTCTCGTGCTATGTTAAATTAGAATGCACACAAGCTATTTGACAAAATGCCTCTTCTAATCTGAGGATTAAATAGCTTAACATTGCAAGTCTGTTTTGGTGAGAACGAGGGAAATTGCAAAAAAATGGACTGTGCCCTTGAATGGATAAAATGTGGGCTATTATTTGAATTTATAAAGATTTATAATCAGTTAATCAGAAAGTGGAATTGGGATTTAATGGTTTGATTTGAGTTTGAATGTGTTCAGTAGTTAGGTTCAATGGGATTTGTTCAGCTTGGCATTTAATCAAACACCCAAGTGCATACAATTTATTTGTTGTCAATTCATTAATTCTTGGCTATTAAACTGATGGGTATTGCAAATTGATGTGAATCAAGTTTATTACATCTTGAAAATAGGATTATTATAGTGAATATAGTGAATTATATGCAAATCCCATTTCATCCCATCCCTTCCCATTGCCATCACTACGAAGACCTTGATCCAAATTGCCTGATGATATATCTTGGCAGGATAATTTACTTGGTAGTTGGTACAATTTTGAGTTGAGTTGAGTTTAATACTCCCTCTGTTATTGGCAAAGAGTCAATTTTTGACTTTTTTCGATCAACTTAGTAAAAGTTTGACCGATAATTAATATAAATTTAGTTTTTGCAAAATTATGAAAGTTGTAATCCATAGTATTCTTAAGATAATTTTATACTAATGAAATTTTATTTCCTAAAATATAAGTAAAGTATGTAAAATTTTGATTTGATTTAGTCACATGTTGACTTCTAAAAAAGGAAAGTGGACTCTTTGCCTGAAACGGAGGGAGTATTAAATTGACTCAGTAATTACAACTTTAATGTTGAGCAAAACTACCAATAACACTCATCCACCAGTGTAATTTAGTTTGACTCTCTTTTTGCTATCATGAAGCCAGTTTCAAAACAAATAGTTCGGCTAATGCCACAGCCGTATCGGCCACCCTTGACTATCTATAAAATGATCCTCCCCCTTTTGGTTCTTTTGTGAGGAGAGATCAACTTCATAGCACCTCTACAACTCAAGCCTCTACCTTCTTTTATCTATATTCACATATAAAAAAAATTAGGATCCACATAATTAATCTGTTATAATTAAGTAAATTGTTTGTATCTACCTATATCTTTTTATATATTGTATGCTTTGTGTTCAAAATAAGTATTTCAACAAAGTGTTCACTAAATTAAATGTAGTTGTAATAATCTTAATGATCAATATCTCCACTAGATTGCATCCATCCATGGTAAATGGGATTTGAACCCTCTATAGAAGCATATACAATCTTCTATAAAAAAATAAAAATAAAAATAAAATACCCATATAAACTTAGAAAAGCTTACTTCAACAAACGAATCATATTGAAGGTGTCACCGGTGCTTATGTCATGGCAATGCTTTTAACAACTTTGTAGCATAGCCTACAAAGTCTAAAAGTAACATAACCATAACATATGGAAAACAACAACTTCATGGAAATAGCTAGCCTCAGGGTGTCTAATTGAAAGACATTTTTTTCTAAAATCATATTCAATATAGTCAAAAGAGAACAGAAATAAACGTAGGTCCGAGTTGTGAGATGAGTTTCTGAAATTGTATAAGTTTATTTGCGTAATTTCGAGTATATCATGTTAATTTTATTTTTGAAATTGCATAACTTTAGGTTTTGCAAATAAAATTATGGTAATTTTAGTTCATGTTAACTTTTGAATTGAAAAAATTAATTTTTACATATCAAGTTTCGGTACTATCTGTCTACATGGTTCAGTGGGTTTTTTTTTTTTTTTTTTTTTGTGATTTTCACTCTCTTTCACAGCATTTACTTTGTGTTTTGTCTGGTCATGTATTCACCTACGCTCAATATTTGTTCAAATTATTCGGAACCATATCGGTTTCACCATATTCAACATTTTAGCAAATGCTCATACAAAGTTGACAACAATCCTCCTCCTATATTTGTGCTTGGGACCGACTATAGGTGCAAACAGAGAGTAATGTGTGCATTGGGGACTTCAGGTGATAAACATTCATTTTGAAACTGGAGTAAGAATTAACAACTTACATAACAAGATACAAAGAACTTTTAGTCGTAAATTTTCTGATTTCCTTTTCCCTTGCCAAGCCCATGGACCAAACTTAGTAGCAATATATTTGAATTAATAATAGCCATTTTGAAACTGGAGTAAGAATTAGCAACATACATAACAAAATACAAAGAACTTTTAGTCGTAAATTTTCTGATTTCCTTTTCCCTTGCCAAGCCCACAGACTAAAATTAGCAGCAATATATTTTAATCAATATATGACCAAAAACCCAAGTGAAATAAAAAAAGATACACCAGCACTTCTGAAATCAATATATGGCCAAAAACCAAAGTGAAATAGAAAAAGATACACCCGCAGTTTTGACAGCATAGGTCGTTCAATTTGGTACAAATTTATGGTCACTAATTTCACTTTCTCAAACATGCAAAATATCAAATCTCTCTACACATCCCAACTGATGACGCATAATCGGTCGAGCTGAACTCCCATTCGAGGGATTTCAGGCCCCTTAAGTACACAAAACTACTCCGAGCTCGGTAGCAGACTACCCCAAGTAGTTTTTGAAGACCTCACTGTAAAGTCAATATTGAATCACTCAGTGCAGGTGGAATAAGTCATCACTGGAAAGTCAATAATGAATCACACCGTGATAGACTTTGAAAGATTACGAGAGGTCGACCAGAGTCACCCCGTAATAAATGAATTATTGCCGACGAGAGGCCAGAGCCACGTCGCAATAAATTCTAGAAGGATTGAAATTTGCATTCTATAAATTGATAGGATATAAAAACATCATTCATTCAAAAGAAAGCATGTTAAACAAGCTAGAATTACTTGTTCATATTTACGAATAAAAACTACATATACGAGCTAATATTACTTGTTCAAAATTTACATATTACCAAAATTTGCGAGCTCGCAGGCTCAAAACCAAGGTACAAAAATCTTTGCAGGGTAAAGCTCAGCGCACTTCAGCGGCCATCACATCCTTCTGGTTCTCAGCTCGGTTGGTCATTACACCTTCAGTATCCTTCAGCAGTTGGTCAGCAGCCTGGCCGAGCTCGGCATTTTCTCGCTCGTCGCCTTCCCCAGAAGCTTCCAGGGCCATCTGTTCAAGCCGAGCATCAACCAATTTCTCGACGTGTTACTGAAGAATAGCTGGGTGTTCCCACGCCGGCCTACCAGCCTTGGTATCTTCCTCATCAATAGCATGGATGTCCTCACCATCAAAAGGCACGAGCACGGCACCTTTTCGGTTTAAATCATCAAAGGGGTTGGAGGCCCCCCATTCAACCAGCGTCTCAAGAGGTATCCCAGCACCCGCTGCAGCACGGAGGATCTGATATCGTCCCTTCATCATATAAGGGGCGATGTCCTCGACGAACGACTCAGTCTCCTTATACTGAGCGATGAGGGTCTCCTGGCCAGGGTACCGTGCTCGGATATCTTCAAAGTCCAGGTTGAGCTTTTCCACCCTCCTATTGAGATCCTGGATGGCCGCCTCGTGCTCCGAGCTCTTAGCAGTAAAGAACTCTTCAAAATTTTTCATCTCTTGCCCGGTGGTCTTCAGGGCCTCCTCAGCCTTCAACTGAGCTTCCTCGGCCTTTGATTGGGCCGTCACCGCGGCGAAGAGGGAAGCCTTGGTTTTCTTGAGCTCTGCATCCTTCGCCTTTAGCTCCTTATCCTTTGCTCGGAGCTGATGGCGAAGACGGGATAGCTCGGATGTATCATCTTTGACCTGCTGAATGAGGTCGGACTTCAGCTTCTCAGCCTCAGCCAGCCGAAGATCGAAGTATTTCGCATAGTGGGCCATCTGCGGACAAAGGAAAGTTAGCAAAAGAAAAATGCAGAGAAATTTAAACAAAGCTATGGTATAGTCACAAACCTCCACTAGCGAACAAGTCATGGTCTTCAGGGCATGATCGGAGGACTGCTGCAGTAGCTTGGCCATCCGAGGAGAGTCGGCATAGGCCTGGACCTGATTAAACAGCATAGTCTCGGGCACGCCCATCCCGGCTATGACCTCAACCTCCTCCCCGGGAGTGACCTTCTCTTTGCCCTTAGAAGAAGATTTCCGGGTAAGGGGCTCCTCCTCGGTCATATCAATAATTGTGGCCTCACCGCCTCAAAAGAAGCCCGACTGTGGCCTCATCGGCCCCCCTCTTCGCCTCAGCGGGAGGCCCAGATTTTTGCTTCTTGCGAGCCCCGGCCTCATCACTAGCCGAAGCACGCTTGGTTTCCGGAGGAGCCATCGAAATGGGCACAGCATGTACAATGCCCTCAGCCCCTATCGGCTTCATCGGGGGAAAAACGGCTGCATCACCTCCGGCAGCAGCTTGAGATCGCCTCAGCTCTTCTTTGCGAGCTCCGGAGGCAGTGGTCCTCTTAGCCCGGAAGGCATTGGCCACATTCACCATATCTGCAAAAAGCACACAAGTCAGTATCAACACGAGAAAGAAATACTTGAAGGAAAAATGCAAAACAGATATAAATAGCATTACAACCCTCGGGAAGACCCTCGAAGGAGGCGGGCTTTCTTCTAAGACACACGTTCACATTGGATGCAAAACTTGTCATCCATGTGTCCTAGCCACCCCGGCGACTCCAACTCGGGCATGACACACCTCGGGTGAACCCGTGAAAGTCCTCCTCGACGGCCTCATCGAGAGGAAGGGTTCATCCGCGAGAATCGCCTCCCGCAATAGAGGCGGGTTTGTTCCTCGTTCGTGAAGAGGGGGCCTCAATCACCGCGCTATGCCATCATAATCCCCGGCCTCTTTAGGCGCTTGAGCCCGTGCACTCTCCCGAAGGCACATTAAAATTTCAGCAGCCTCTCCACCAGATAATCTTATCGGCCCAGTGTCTACCTTCCCGGAAAGGGTGAAGAGCTTTATCCAGTTGTTGTGGGCTTTGCATTGGAGACGATGGGAAGAGACCCATGTCGGAAGTAATATCGAAGAGAGAGAGACGGCTCGCAGCCCGAGCTCGGACACAGGCAATAAAGCATACCAGCGTCCTCACCAGCCCTAGAAAGAGGTCGAGGGGCATTGCAGATGTCTCCTCGAGGAACTCGCATATAAGGGGGTCAAGAGGGAGCCGTAGCCCGCCGAGAGTGAAGAAACTGAGGTAGAAGCCCACTCTTCCGCGTAGGGCCTTCAGCTCTACCCAGCTCTTGTCAGCGCTCGGGATCGATGCCCGAAATCCCGTTGTGTGATGGAGGGCCTCCCACGTAGAGATATCAGAAGAAGAAATCCTATTCCTCCAGTTCCTCGGCAGCGCAGCAATAGCCGCTTGATCGGCCCTCTCAGCCGAGGTGGACTCTCGAGCTGTAGAGGTATCGGCCCTGCCCGACGTAGACACCCCGGTCATCTTATGCAAATTCTTTGATCGCGACTCGTCAGCAACTGATGTCTCGCGGAGTTGGCGAGCTCGTTCAACTCAGAGATTCTGCAAGAGCCGGTTCATTGTGAAATATTTGCAGATCAGGGCAGTTACTATTTGATTTTTATCCTCTAGCACTTCCATTTGAGCGGCAAATGGGAGTGGAGGGACCCAGTGGGGCTCATCAGCCAATACCCTATCCGAGAAGTCGGACCCCCAGCGTCTTAAAATATCCCGGGCTTCACTTGGAAGTACGATCTCCCAGTGATCCTTGGCTAACCGGTATACGTTCCTATTTGTGGGAGATCGGGCAAACACGGACAGAGATGGAGAATCACCTAAATCTACGGGACCCCGGGGTACTAATGGACTGGCACCATCCAAGCTCGGGGAATATCCCGAGGACGAGGATGAGTCCGACGACGGGGTAAATTCTGAAACCCTAAAGCTAACACCTCGCCTACCCGAAAACATATTGAAAGGAAATAAGAATTCAAGTATGGGTAGATCGGAATACCTGCTTCAAAAGGGAAAGCTCAGAAGTCGGGGATGTACGGAAAGCACTTGAAGATCACGTGAGACCTGAGAGACACGTGGCACCGGAGGTTAGCACCGGAATAAATGGCGATCGCCAACAGAAAAACAAAGATCGAGATATATAGCAAATGAGGGCAGAAAAGACCGAAAAAAGTGGATATAAAGATAGAGGGGGTTCAGACGAAACTAACCTACGGAGTAGAATCGACGAAAGAGGCAGAAATCAGCGAGGAAAAGCGGAAAGACGGTTGGAGAAATGTCGCCGAAAATCGCAGGTCGCCGGAGTAAAATAGGGTTTTTTAGCAAAAAGTGATGATCAACAGTTCTAAAACCCTACTTATACCCCTACGATGCGACGTCGTTTGTACGGAAGACCCGAATTTCGACCCGGAATCAAATGGATAGTCCGCGTGTTTTCTCCTAAAGACCATCAAGACGACACCGTTTCTCCCTAAACGACGGTTTTTAATTCAAAAGTTGAAAAGACGGGCATTTAATGAAAGCCGTCAGAATGTTTCGCGCCAATGATTTGGCACAGATTCCAATGAGAGGTGTGTTGGTGACGCTTCTACCTACTGCCTCAGCGCGAGCTAGACTTCCCGACTTAAAGAGTAAAACCCTTACCTCGGGAACTCGGGGGCTACTGAAGATACAGAAATGTCCACCCTCCACGTGGCATCAGAAGGACACGTGGCCAAGCTGATCTGGAGAGTGGAGACCGGAGGAGATGAGTCATCACCCTGAGCTCGGAAGTACAACCCGGAGCCCGGGTTCTCCGTCCTCTTCCGACTTACCCGAGGAACCAGATATGGTCATCTTCCCCGCTCGTGAACCTAAGGAGCTCGCATGGTCTCAGACCCGAGCTGTCCTATTAAAGACCCCGAGGTAAGCACCTCGGGAGACAAAGAAAGTCAACGAAAGCTGCCGCATTCAATGCCCACTTGCTATTACGTCACCCCGGGACCACCATCTGGCATCCTATTGGGCAGAAATGATACTTGCCCACTAAGGAAAGCTGCATCTAGAAGGTCAAGGGGACAAACAGGGAAGTTCTATCCTCTGCAACAGAACAGGTCACTTCCACATTAAAGCTCATCAATGCTTATTGCGGCTGTCAGAGATGAGCACATGGCAGCTCACCCCAGGTCGACACCTGGCAAGCCCACTTGGTTCAAACCGACTTTACATCAGTATAAATACAAGGTGATAGCCTTCTTTTATGGTCTAAGTTCAAATTAACACACACCACTACAAACTCCCAAAGAATTCAGAGCAGATACTCTCAAAGAGCAGCCTGAATCCTCACCGGAGACCTTTATCCTTACCATAAACTGATTCTCTCACCGGAGGGCTTTAGCTGGACCAACGTCCAGCTCCCTAACGGTGCTGTTTATTCATATTAGGTATCTACCGTAGGACAAGTCCCACCTAAGCTTGTGCCTATTGAGAGCCGGGGCATCCTGACCACAGTCTAGCTGCTTACGTAGACGTTGACAGATCACCAAGACCGATTTTGGCGTGATCACCAACTATTTGATTATTGTCAAGATTGTGTTTTTGGATTATTGCTTTAGATTATTGGTTACCACTTACCAGTGTTGTGAAAGCTGGTTAATAGTATTGTGAAGCAAGCTTCCGAAAGAAGATTAAGTTTTTGTTATTGAGAAAACAAAAAAAATAATGTTGCTACACTTCAAATTATTTTTTTATAATTTTAATATTAATTTTGTTACAAAATAAATAAATTAATATTTCATTATTTTTGTGTTATTTAATCGTACTCTTCCTCTCCAAAACCACAAACATACATTAACTTCGAACATAATTTGATTCGATCATATACTTACACCTTATATTACATTACAAACTATTGCCTCATATTTACGAATTTACTAAAATCTTACGGCCAAGATTAAATTTAACTTATCACGTGCGAGCATCGGTTATTCCCTCGCGCTACTTCTTCGTTTCTGCAATTGAACCGCCCTCTCACCGAAGCTCCTTTTCCCAACTCGAAATGGATTTTTGCCAGTTCCTTCTCCAAATTGGAATAGGATTTTTGGTATACAAAATCCTCACCTTGCCGACCCTCTCTCTCTCAAACCATCCACGGCACTAGCTCTTTCAAGCTCGCTCATCCAGGGCTCTCTCTCAATCCACGGCAGAATCATCTCAATCGCTATCGTTCGCTCGGTCATCCACGGCAGAATCGCTCAATCGCTCATCGTTCCAGACCATCCATCTCTCAAATTCCCCATCCACGGCACACACCTGTAAGTGTTCAATCCACGGCAGAATCGCTCAATCGCTCATGTTCCAGACCATCCATCTCTCAAATTCCCCATCCACGGCACACACCTATAAGTGTTCAAATTTTGCTTTGATTGTTCTAGAATCTCTTAAGCCAATTCTCAAGTTTGTTCTTCTATACACCTCTCTAAATCTCTTAACCCAATTGGATTTTTTATTTTTCTCAGCACTGAGTCCCTTTTCCTTAATTTTTTGTTGTTTTAGCATACTTCAGAGTGAGTTTTCAAGTGTTGTACTTCGGGTTTAGGTTTCGTTTGATGTGTGATTGGATTGGGTGAATCTTTTCTTTAGGAAGGTTGGTGCTTAGTTTAGGAATGTTTGATTTAGTGCTGATGGTGTTTTTGGTTTTAAGATTGGTTTAATGTTTGATTTGGTTTAGATGAATGTTTAATTAGGATAGTCATGGATTAGTTTTGGTTGGAGCTTTTCAGTTCATAATGTTGTTTGGGAGCTGGTATAAAACCATGGTTTCATTGGCAGCTTTTTGCTTTAAGCCTCTGAAACTTTGAAATTTTGATCTCATTGGTTTCGTAGTTATCATCGGTTCTTAGTTTTGTGAAACTTAAAGTTGTCCGTATAGTGTTTTTTCCCCTTCTTTTGTGTTAATTTTTGTTTTCGCTATACCCAATTTGACTTGATTAGCTTATATAAAACAATGTTTTAGGTGTTTTTTAGGTTTGATTTGGTTTGATTGGTAGTCTTGGATATTTAGAGTTTTTATTTCTGAAACTGCATAACTTTAGGCTTTGTTTTTGTGAAACTTATTAAATTGTTTGTTCTTTAAATTCTTGGCAGAGAATAAAGAACTTTCACGTGTTTGTTGATCTTTATCCATCCCCTGCAACTTTTACAGGTCAGTTCCTCCAACCAAACACTAGTCTTTAAGAATGTGCTTACTTCTTTTTAAAACTTTATTAGTCTCTTGGCTCAAGATTATCCTTTGCAAGTGTGGGTTAGCAAGGGTGCCCCTTTCTCTCACAGCAGTTCTATGCCCTTTCTCTTTCAATTCAATTCAATTCAATTTTGGAAAAGGGTTCCTATCAATTTAAAAACCCTTCATTCTTCTTTTCTCTTTCAGTTTTCACAATTTTCACAGCAGCTTCTCTCTCAGCCCAAATGCTAACAAACTGGCTTGCTATAGCACGTATATCACGAATGGTATGTGCACACACTTTCTCTTTCACAGTTTTCCCAATACCTACATCAACAATGGCAAAATATTATAAGGACCTCTGTTGCCTAATCCCATTATATATTAATACAGCATATCTCCAGAAAGGACAGACCAAACACAATAATTACTTTGAACCCCACGCAATCTCTGGAATACCACATGAAGATTATTATCAGCCATTGGCATAAAGTCAATGTTGTCAATCCAAGGCTTTCAAACGATAAATACAATTACTAATTGAAGAGAATATATTCTCCTCAACCTTTAATTATTACCCTAAACATATCAAATGCGCCAGAGAGTCATCTTAGTGTTGTCTAGAACTATTCCTTCTTCAGCTCATGCACCCCTAAACCTACCATATACAAACATAAAGAGGCAACATCTACAACCATCTATGCATAAGAGTTCAAAGCCATCCCCTCTACAATTACCCCACATGCAGTAACAAACCTGATAAACAGACTGAAAGAAGATTGGTAGAAATCAGCACAAGCAGACGAATACAGTGACGCAACAATTGGGTCCCATCCTTCCCCATTGAATCCTGTTACAAATATAAAAGAATCACAAAAAGCATCATATTTCAAAACCATACTATTAATTTTACTTTTGGATAGTTGAAAAATGCATGACAGGAATCACTTACCAATATCCATGAGTTAAGAATGCTATGCCCTTCTTTAGTCCCAGCAAAGGATTTTAGGACTTGTACAGGAAGATTCAACAACTCTCTGAGAAGATGCAACCGTGTAGTCTTAGCACTAGAGAACATATCCTGTAGCAAACCTTATTCTGTCAGAAATTGGTGGTTGAAAGTAAAAGTTACAGCTTAATAATTTAGATGGAGGTGGTTTAATTCCTTAAATTTTTGTAGTTGAATTGGGTTTTGTGGATTTTTTTTTGTATGTTTTCTTATGCTGAATTTTTTCTGTTGGGTTGGTGGAGATAATACGAGGATTAGAAGATATATAAATTTATATCCTAATTTTTGTTTGGAACCGTATTTCAAACTGCTACTTGATGCTTTGGGTATGTACCGAATTCTAAATTTTGTTTTGAACCATATTTCAAACTACTATTTGATGCATTGGGTATCAGTGACATGGATGCTGTTTATTTTTTCTCTTATTACCTACAATTGCTCTTGGACTTACAGCTACCTCTTCCTTTTTAAGATTTCCCTAATCCCTCTTTATACCTGCTCTTGGCCTAAATTACTTACTGATGCATGGTTTAGAATTTTTATACAGTACGCTCACCTATATTGCGAGCAGATTCTCTCTCACACCAGCTTCAGTGACATGCATGCAGTTTATTTTTTTCCTTATTAGCTATTACTCCTTCAAACTTGGATTTATAGCTAGCTCTTCCTTTTTAAGATTTCCCTAATCCCTCTTTATACCTGCTCTTAGCCTAAATTACTTACTGATGCATGATTTACAATTTTTATACAGTACACTCACCTATATTGCGAGCAGCTTCTCTCTCACACCACCTTCAGTGAATATTGAGGTAATCTTTCGTTATAAATTTAAGTGATCGTTAAGTTATTGGTGGTATCAATTTTTTTGTTTATCATGTTCTGCTATTATTTGTTATTTAGTGTTTGTGTTTTCTTCTTTGTGTAGTCTTTGTTATTAGCTCTTTAAATTTGTGAAAAATTAGCTCTTTTTATGCTTAAATTTGTGACAAGGGTTTTACAAATACTCATTCTAAATTGCCAATGTTTACCTTTCATTTCCGCTTAAAAAATTTGTTGAACATGAAAAAGTTCTGATGTGGTTAGCAGCAACCTTGTACTTACCTGTGTCCACATCATCTGCCTTTGCTTTTGGTAGCTTCATCATTCTTACCTCTATCCTCATATTGAAAACTAGAGCTGGATTATGGTATCTTCCTATAAATGTTGGATATTATGCCTAGCTAAATTTTACTGGTTTCAAAGTGGATGACATTCATTATGGCAAATATGATTTGCTATAGGTGTTTTTTGTTGAGTTTTTCCTTTTTCTGTTTAACTGCGTTGATGATAACTTCCCGAGTTATCTAATTGCATGACTCGAGAGCCTTTTGTAACTGGTCTCCAGTTTTCATTTTGCTAAACTGTAGCTGGATTCAAGGAATGTTATGGCATTGACTATACTAAACTTTGGTCCATTAAAAATGAACACTCTGATTTAAGTACCAGTATGTTTGTCCAGCAAATATAGATTAAAAAACATTGCTTTTTTTAGTTTTCTTCTTTTTGTTTACCTTTTTGTTGAGTAAATGCTATTCTTTTGGTTGGTCGCATACCCGTTTCCCACAAAATTAAAATTTCTGTTTAAAGAAGAATTAACTCAGCTTTTACGTGTTCAACTTATAAATTATTACTTCTGAGTACTCGATCCTACTAATCCAATTAAGCATCCTTCGGCAGGTGGTATTGGAAGTTTTCCCTTTTCTTCTCTCTACAACCCTTTCACCCGACGGAATTGCCGAAAGATTGAGGTAATCTTTCTTTTGTTCAGTTAAATAGATGATTTTTTGGTGAGTAGTTACCTATATAATGAATTTGGATTTTATGAGTTGTGATAATGGTGGAAGTCAAAATTGAAGTCACATACATACATGAAAATTATATACTGCTTTTGGTTTATTTTAGCCCTTCTTTAAGTCCTTGCCATTTACGTACATACATGAAAATTATATACTGTTTTTGATGGTTCAACAATTTCTTCCATCACTTTTTCTATAGAAGCAGACTCCTTATTTATTTATTTTTTTTGGGACTTGCTTGGCCAACAAATGGTTACCGGGTTTGATCATTGGATTGTTACAATGAAAAAAAAGGGGAAATAGCATGGATGGCGTTCCTCCAAATTCCGTTGTTCAACTTGAAGTAAATATTGAATAAATCAGAATGGAGCTACGGCCCAATTTACTGTGTGGGTGTTAGGTGTGGAGTATTTGGTTACTCAAAACAGCTTCTATTTGTGCTTTTGGATGTTCAGTTATGTGAGTGCGTTAACAACAGTAAGTCTCTCTATGATACATGATGAGTCAGAAACTTTGCAACCAATAAAATGTGTTTTTTGTTTAGTTTTTGGGTTTTGTTCTATTTCTGTTGTGTAGTATACATTGATGTGACCTCTACAAAAACTCCAAGCATATATTGTTTCAGTTTAATACTGCTCGAGCATATTATGATCTGATGCAATACTGTCACTGTGCCATAGGCAAGGGCACAAAACCTAGTCTATATTACAATAGTGCTTAGTTGATACGTGTCCAATTGACCAGAGACAACTACTGGTCAAATTTACCCGTCTACTAAAATTTTACCGTCAATACCTAATATTAGAGTGCAAGCGTGTGAATGATGGTTTTTGGAAAGAGTGCGACTCTTTCCTTCTTCCGATGAGTGGGCGCTTCAGAATTGAGGGCTAATTCGGTCCTTGGCCGAAGGCTCAAAACTGTCGTTCCAAAACCCCCGTTTTGTGAATAATCCCAAAAATTTTCTATGTAAAATTGAGGCGAAAGGGGAAAAGGTTTTGATGAGAACCTTGGCTGAAGCAGATACGCTCGAAGGCGCTATTCAACCCCTCCGCCCCCCATTTTGTGAATTATCCCAAAAATTTATGTGTATAAAATTGGGGCGAAAGGGGAAAAGGTTTTGATGAGACTGAGATTATGAAGTGGGTTTTGGGGGATGCGATTGGAAAAAAGAGATTGGAGAAGTTCTGGGTATCTTGAAAGTGGGGGTTTTGGGTTTCGTTGCAGAAGGGCAATTGATTCAATCCTTCGGCAGGTTCGCCCTCTCTCGGTTATATATTCTCTTTCAGTTTCCTTAAAACAGCTTTCTAATTCACATTGATTTACGCATTTTTCAAATGAGATTTGTTCTTCTTCAATTCGTACGCTATAGCTTGCATTTCTGGCTAGAACATTGTGAAGTTCCTTGATCCTTAATCATTTTCTCAGTTACACTATGGTTTGATATTTTTCGCCTGCGATTTGTTCTCCTTCAATTCATACGTGTGTTAGTGATCTGAATGCAAATTTAATTTTTTCAGTTCGTCTTCTCTCTCTCTCTCTCTCTCTCTCTCTCTCTCTTGTGTACATGTGTGTAAAACGAATGATCATGAATGAGAACGAGTTGTATTTAGAGTCGTTGTAGCTTCAATTTGGTGTGAGTTTCGACTCTGTTTATAGCTTGCATTTTTGGCTTGAACATTGTGAACTCCCTTTCGATTACTCTCTCAAGCTTATTGTATGAATCAGTTTCCTTAAGACAGTTTTGTCATTCACCGTTCGATACTTTTCGCCTGCACTTTGTTTATCTATTCGAGTGAGTGTGTGTGTTTGATTGATATTTCCGAATGCAAATTCAATTTGAGGTCACTAAGTTCCGGATTGTAACACAGATCATTCTGATGCATGGATTCAAGTGGATTCAACGTTTCCCAAAGGTTAGATACACACACTTAGTCCGTGTTATTTCTCTCTCTGATTAATTTCCTGATTTTGTATTGTGTGTTTACCGAATTGACAGAATGCCACACACAACAATCCTCTCAGCACACATAGCAGCCACACAACCCATAAAATTTGGCTTAAGAATAAAATGTAAACTGATAGGCTATAATGTTAGTCCTAAGACAAATGATAGATTTGCACTTAGTAAATAAGCTTCCGATAACAAAATAGATAATAGATAATTAAGGTAGGCATGGATTTCCACTATTTTCTTGGCACTCCTCTAACTGTATTAAAAACCTTAGCTTTCCACTTGAAGGAGACCAAAGAGGGAAAAAAAAAAACTAGAGGAGACCAGACTAGCGGTTTTCATAAAAGACACACCCTTTAACCATACCAACCAATCTAACAACCATGGTTGACAATCACGATACTCCGTTAATTCTATATCTTTGAGATTTTCTAAAAAAATGATAATTCCAAGTAAGCGACCATATTCCAAGATTCTCCCAAAGCATTGCTTAGATAGCTATTAGAATGCTCAAACCTGATTTCTTCTGTTGTTGGCATGTAGGGAGGGCAAACTAAATATGAGTTGAGTTTTGTAGGAGGAAGAATGAACTAATTAGTAAGTCTGGAACATACTAAAAATGAGTTGAGCGTAGTAGGAGGAAGAATCAACATTATTTACTAGAATTCTTTAGCTGATGTGTAAACATCCTTTTTAATTGTCATACTCATCAGTGCAAGCCTTAATTACGAATATGAGGTTGGTTGTGTAACTGGTGCCTAAGTCCTAACTATACAACAACATCACCTACAATGTGAATTCAAATATATTGTGCTCAATTGCCTGCGTGTGGCTGTCTGTATATATCAAGTGAACTCATTGATGGAATATACTATTATAGTCTGTTACTTTGGATTTAGTATATGCATATACTATTGGAGTCTTTTTCCTTGAATTTAGTTAGTTTATACCTTATCATGAAAAAATTATTAAAACCTTCATTACTACACCTTTTTGATATACAATGATGGTGTACTACACAAGTTAGGAGTTGACAATTCCTCGCTGCATCCCAAAATGAGTGCTTCTTTGGATTTTTCGTTAAACTTAAGAATATTACATTTTAAACAATTTTAATAGTATATGTATATACTATTAGAGTGTTTCTTTGGATTTAGTAAGTTTATACCTTTGCATGAAAAAAAAAAATATTTAAAACTTCATTACTACACATTTAGTCAGATTGATTCCCCCCTCCTCTTTTTGATATACAGTGATGGTGTACTACACAAGTTAGAGGTTGGCAATTCCTCACTGCATCTCAAAATGAGTACATTTCTTTGGATTTTTCACAAAAATTAATAATATTACCTTTTAAACAATTTTAATAGTATATGTATATTAGTTTATAATCTTCTAAATAATTGAATATAAACCATAGTCAGATTGATATTTTTTTGGAAACCATTTTCCCTTTGTTTGACCTCATATGTATATTTTTTTGGGGTGGAGGGGGGTGGGGGTGTGTTAATGAAAAGTGAAAATTAGAATTTTAGTCGAAGTTGTTAGAGAATATTAGGATAGGTGAGGAGGCCCTAAAAAGCACATATAGAACCTTTAAAATTTTGAATCTTTTTAATCCTGTATTGGTCGTGGAGCACTACATTAACGTTAGTCACTGTGGAGCACTACATTAACGTCACTCGATCATCACTTGATGACATGCCTTGAGGAGCTTTAAATATTTATCAAGTAATGCTGTAGTTATAAAATTTGAACACTTAGATAGCGCCATGTCCTGTATTTTAATTTGTATGGGTTTTTTCAGTTAGAAGTGATTTTTTTGGGGAAGGGGGGTTGTGGGGGTGGTGGGGTGTTAAATTTGTTGAATTTGGTTACTCATGGTTTTGCTTGGGTATTTTATGTAGCCATGTCGGAAACCTTTTTCCCTTTGTTTGACCTTTTGTATTCATTTTTTTTTTGGGAGGGGTGGTGTAAAAATTAGAATTTTACTTTTACTCAAACTCCTGCAAACTTCTCTTTCCTTCGAAATTCAACTTTTATTCTTCACTTATATAAATACAAATTCTTAACCCCAAGGGGTGGGAGAAATGGCAAGCGCACTCTGGCAACCTTAAGGTCCTTGGTTCCAATCCCCATACCAAGGGGCCATACTTATCTATAAAAAAAAAATAATAATAAATACAAATTCTTTACTTATTTTTAAAATTTTGAAGCCAGATTAGGAGCCTTGATAGTACATTTGATTTTGAACTTTCAAGTATGTGAATTTGAATTAAATAGTGACTTTTTATAGTTCTTTTTCTTCATTTTTATTAATTCTTCTTCTTCATTATCTATGCTAAACAGCACAACCCTCAATAAAAGATCATCAAATCACTTGCAAAATGAAAAGAAAAAGAATACAACTGTGCGAAAGAACATTTTTACCTCAGGGCACGTGAGATAGATGAATATTATGAGAAATTCATATGAATACTACTTCATAAAACAGGTATTGAATATATGTACGTAGAGCACTGAAAATAACTTACATTCGCTACCGCCTCTTCTTTTTAGATTTGGTTAGTGTTTTGCAGGTTGGTGTGTCCAAGTTGGACTTGCTTTTTGCAAATTTTAGAGATATGATGCTGAGATTATGAGGTTAGTTTTGTTGATTTTTAAGTTATTTTTATATAATTAGTTGTTCATTTGTTGTGTTTGCTTGATTTTTAATGTATGTGTAGAAGCTTGAAACTTCCGAGACCTTTTTGGTTCCCACTAAGCAAAAGGGAAATAGTAGTAGTCGTTTTGATTTCAGTTTTCTTTAGTATAATGTTTTTCATCTCTTCTACTCTAATAGTTAGGTGGACTTGAGGAGTACAAAGCCGAAGGGCATGTAAGAGGAGCATCTTCTACTTTCCTTTTAAGAGAATGGTGGAAAAATCCTAAAATTTTCAACTATGATCAACGGGATGCTAGATATGCTACAGAATGCGTAATTTAAGTATCAACTCTTAGCTTTTGTTTACCGGATAAAAGATAGTTGTAGCATTTTTGGAATTGATAAGACCTTGGGATGTACTTTATGTAAGCACAAATGATTATAGTAACCTTAAGCGACAAGGGTAATGAGAGCAATGTATTCAGTTCCCATGACGACTATTTTCAATTTATTTGTGTTTGTTACACCATAGTGTGCGGACTGTTTGGTAAAAGCGCTTGGCAATTGATCATGTAATCTTCGCTGCAATGTTATTTAATCACCATCATATTAGAGGATGACTACTTTGTTACTTTTGTGGTTGGATGATTGACTTCAAATGGATGTATAGTTCTTAGCTACAACTATATTTGTACGATTCCAGTGGATGGGAAATGCATATAAACTGTGTATACAACTAAGTGGTAATTGAACCACTGGTATTTGAAATCTCTTTTTTTTTTTTTGTGTACATTTCAATATTTCATTATTGATTTTCTTACGAAATAAATGAATTATAACTAATTATTATCTCTTTTTTTTTTTTCATTCAATCTTACTCATCCCGTACAAAACCTCTAGCATGCATTGATCCGATCTCATACTGACACCGTGCCATAGACACGGGCACAAAGACCTAGTCTTTATTACAATACAGCTCGCTTCATACGTGTGTAATTGATGGGAGACAACTACTGCCAGATTTACTGAATTACTAATATTCAACGGCCAATATTAAATCCCACCTTTAAATCCCACCTTCACATGTGCGAGGTGCGGTTATTCTCTCCTTCCTTCTTGCAACTCCTTCGTCCCTCCTTTAGCGTACTTTTGTGTCGGAGCCCTCTTCCCCAACTGAAAAAGGAAAAAGATTGTACTTAGCCGCACACAACCCCCAACTATAAGTTGTCTTTCTTCCCCCATTCTCTCTCTCTCTCTCTCTCTCTCTCTCTCTCTCTCTCTATCTCTCTCTCTCTCTCTCTCTCACGAATAAGTACTAATTTGATTTTCGTTCAGTTTTGCAATTTGATTTCTCTCTCTTGCATAGAATTCTACAAAATCGTCAGTATCTCACCGAATTGTTGGCTTGGAAATTCAATAATTTGATTGTTGCTTTTCATCTCCGAAGAGAATTCACCAATTCATCTCAACAGAACTCTCGCAAAAACTCCATCTCCAGGTTCCAACTCTGCGATTGCTCCAGGTTCGTGCTATCTCTCTCTCTCCCTCTGTTTATTTTCTCACTCTTTGCAAACCCACCCAATCACATTGATTTTTATTCTTCATAGTTTCTAGTTGATTTTTACAATAGCGCTCAGTTCAAACGTGTGCAATTGACTGAGGCTAACTACTGCCCAGATTTAGTGAGTTACTAAATTTCTACGGTTGTGATTAATACAAGAGTTCACGTGTGTGAACAGCAGTTACTGACTCCTTTCTTCCTCTTTTGCGTTGGCGTTGTCTCCTTCCCCAACTGACTTGCTCTCTCGCCATCGTTCTCTCCTCCGACGTGCAATCACACTTCCGGGTTTGTCCTCGCTCTCTCTATTATATATTTTGGTCCCATACTACCTCTTATTATGGTCTTCAATTTTCAGTTTGGTTTCGGTTTAGTTTGATTTAACTCTGACTCAATCAATCAATTTTCCTCTTCAATTTGTTCTTTGTTTCGAAACCCAAGGCACAGCTCCCAGGTTTGTCATCTCTCTCTCTGCCAACTTGATTTACGCCTCATACTGCCTTCTTAAATTTTCAGTTTGGTTTCGATTCATTTTTACGCCTAAATCAACCAATCAGTTTGGCTTGCAATTTGGTTTGATTTTGCTGAATAATAAGTTTGATGTTTAACTGGGAATTTTATGAATTTTTGGGCTTCTTCAACATTTGGGTGTACTCAATGGAGTTTGAGCTGCATTAGGTCACTATTCAGATTCTTGGGTCCAAAATAAGTAAGTCTATTAAAATTGTAGTTACTCTATTTTTCTATTATTTTCTTCCTGCGAATCCGTGTTAAATGTTTTATTTGTGAATATTGATATAGAAAATATGTGAATACTAATATAGAAAATATCTTAAACTCGACTCAATTGCATGTGTCAGTTGCATGGATCAGTTTTTGCTGCTCTCTTTGGCCAAAGCGAATTGAGTCTTTTATATCTATCTTAATCACGGTTAGTTTTGATCCCGTGCTGATGTGAGTACATCACCTTTTGTTCTTGGAACTGGGAAGTTTGGCTGGTCTGCCAACATGGAGAGGTGATGTACCCCACTGTTGCTGTAATCAAGTTGCTCGAACCTTCTTTTGCATTCTTAATTAAATTGTATTTCATACAGGCTGATGAATGCGCAGACTGTTGGTGACACTTCTATCATGGACTTTTTGAGAGGGAGGAGGGTCTTTGAGATCAACCCTTAGCGTCCCATCATTCAAACCTTGAACGTTTGTTGCTATTTTGAATAACAATGAACAATTTATCCATTATTTAGTTAAATGTCACATTGATTTATGACTCTGTGATTGTTCTCCAGGTTCGTCACTCTCTGTATGAATCGATTCCGATTCAGTCTGTTCCTCTTTCATACTACCTTTTCATTTTGATACTTTCTCACTCTCTGCAAACCCACGGCACAGATTCTCTTTTGCCTGTGATTTGTTCTTCCGGATTTCCCAGTCGATTTTTCTCCGTGGCAGGTTTGTCCTATCTCTCTCTCTCTCTCTCTCTGTACTGTTTTTTTTTTTCACCTGTTTGCTGGTACTATTACTTGAACCCAGTTTTTGAATTATATATTTTGTAAAACTGAATAACTGGTGCTTACATGGATCATAATGATAGATATCAATTAAGATTATCTGTTAGTCTGCAAGTATTTGGAAGATTTATACAAGTCTATGTCCTCATTGTTTTAGCCAAGTTTGAAAACAAAAGTCCGTCATTACTCCCACATTTTGACTTTAAAAGCCTGTTTTTGCCTCCTCCCCCTTGATATACCACATTGAAAATCATGAAAATTTTACCAGCCTATGTCCTCATTATTTTAGCCAAGTTTGAACACAAAAAGTCCGTCATTACTTCCCATTTTGACTTTAAAAGCCTGTAATTGCCCCCTTGATATACCACATTGAAAATCATGAAAATTTTAGCTAAGCCTTTACAGATGATCACTTTTTAGTGCATATTTTAAAAGTGTAAAAGGGGCTTCATAAAAAACATCCATGTTTGAAATTAAAGTCAACAATTTTAATATTATACTTTTATTTATATATTTTTCTTTTTAATTACACTAAAATTATATCCTTTTTTTGTATGACATGTAATGTAAGAGGAATATTATATTTTTGAAAGAAAGATGAAAATTTGAAGTATAACAAAAAATTGTAGTCTTTTTCTTTTTCAAATATGTAAAGTATAAATATAGGGTGTTTCATTTTGCAAAATTTTTCATTTGATGATAGAATTTTCGAGATCTCAATCTTCTTCTTCTTCATTAATTTTTTTACATCTTCTTCTTGATTATCTATACAGCAACAAGTTTCACTAAATGGACCAACTTTCACCTTCAAGAAAAGGAAAAGATCCAGCACCACCATCTATACCAGAGGTATTCTTCATTAACCATCTTTTGATCCTTACATTTAGCACATTGTTAATAGGAATCCAAGTATTTCTACCCAAATCTTGGTAACCTCCCTACCACCAATAGAGACACAAAAGTTAACTTTTCTTGACTTTTATAGGTGATTAACTCTTGGTAGGTTCTAGACATCCCATTCTCTTTTTTAATTTATGAAATATCTTTTTTGTACCTTGCAACAGGTATTGGCTGATCCAAAAGGAGGATTATTAATGTCAACCGAGAGATTGAACGAGTCCAGTGATGACAGCGTGAGGGAGAGTAGAAGGACCATGCTCGAGACAGAAGAGCTTGGTGTTTCAATTCTTCATGATCTACACCAACAGTTATAGTCTCTGTTACAAGCCCATGGCACCCACTGTATTACTTGATGATTTTGATTTTATTTGTGGTTAATTCATAACCTTGATGTAGTCGCTTTAGGAACAAGGATCAAATGTGGGCACTTCCTTTTTCTCTTTTTGGTGATAATGAGTTACCTAACTTAATCCGATGAAAACTTATATCCTAGGTAATGGAAATTTTAGTTTGTTTAATTTTGGAGCTCCCAATAATATCTTGGTTGATGGAAAATCTCATTTAGGAACTGTAAGATTGATTCCACTACTTCGTAATATTCGTCAACATCTAGGAATTGGGAGTGAGTTACATTCTACGCTTTGTCTGAAAATATAGAAATGTGTGCATTTGGATTAGGGTTGGTTTTGTACATGTATTACTATTTGGTTTATGTTGTTTCTTGCATTGGTATGCTCAGGTTAACGATTAGGTTTGGAACAAGGGTAGATGACCTGATTGTAGAAGATGCACGTGTTGTGGGTATCAAAATCTCTGATTGAAGTGAAAATTTACAAAAGTTGGGAGTTGATGCAGTTGTTCTTGGCATTCTGCACGAGATCTATATCAAATGCTTCTTTACCATAATATGGACCTGATTTCGAAAGGTTGTGCTGCGAGTTCCTATCATATCTATTACTATAAAATGTTGTTTTAAATTTAATTTGAGACTCAAACTGTATTGCTTTTGGAAAAAAAAAGTGTATTGCATTCAACGACTACCAATATTGGGGCCGAATGGGGTAAACCTTCAAGATACTTTTTTTTAATTTTTAGAAATGGAAAGAACAAGGTGTTTGATGTAGTCTCATATTGACACCGTGCAATAGGCACGTGCACAAAGACCTAGTCTATATTACAATAGCGATGAGTTCATACGTTTGCAATTGACTGAGACTAACTACTGGTCAAGATTTACTGAGTTACTAAATTTTTACGAATATGATCTAATTTTATCTTCACGTGTTCGATGGAGGTTATTCTTTATTTCCTGACTATCATTCCTTTCTCCTTTTTCTTTTCAATTTCTACTGTGGTTAATCATCAACAATGTCCATAGCAGCTTTAACAAACGGGCGAGAGGCAAGCCAAAATCATCAAAATCAATCTCCACATCGCAAATACGCCCAACGGGTTGGGGTTGGTGCTCCCGTCTACCTCTCCCCCTTTCTTGAATATCTAGCAGTCTTAAATCTCATTGCCATGCAACCCTAGATATCACAAAACCTAGTCTATATTACAATACAGCTTGACTCGCACGTGTGCAATTGACTCAAGCTAATTACAGGTTCAGATTTTACCATTTACTAAATTTGGACGGTCATGATCTAACTTTACATTCACGCGTGCGAACGACAGTTCTTCCCAATGCGATTCCTTCCTCATCTTCGTCTTCTCTCTCTGATCTTGCCTCCAGAACGGCAACACCCTCTACGGCCTCTTCACCGCGGCTCTCGCCTCCACCTGTAGACCCTTAAATCTTGCCTCCAGAATCGCTACACCTTTTACGACCTCTTAATCTTATCCTTTTCTCACTCCTTAGCTGAAATCATCGGCCTCTCTGGGTACGACTTTGTCGTCGTCGACATAGAACACGATCATGGCAGCATCTCCGATGCCCTCCATTGCTTGCACGCCCTAGCTGCCACTCGCTACTTGGGGTAAAGGAGGCCTTGGATTTGGGCCCACAAAGAATCATGTTTACCATGATCGATTTCCTACTGCCGGTTCCTTCCCAATGAATTTGGTTTCGTGGGTGCTGAGTCTAAAATTGGGTTTTCAAGTACTTAATTTGATGGGTTCTTCGCAAGGTGAGGAGATTGCCTATATTTTGTTTAAATTTATTTGAAGTGTTTTTGTCATTCATACTGAAAATCAATTTCTCAAATCACCGTTCCATACTTTTTGCCAACACTTTGTTCTTCAATTTGAGTGATTGTGTGTGTGTGTGTGTGTGTGTGTTTGATCGATATTTCCGCATGCAAATTCAATTTGATGTCACCAAGTTCTGGATTGTAACACACATCGTTCTTATGCATGGATTCAAGTGGATTCAACATGTTCCAAAGGTGAGATACACACACTTAATCTGTGTTATTTCTCTCTGGTTAATTTCCTGATTTTTGAATTGCGTGTTGGACATAACCTTCTCTGTTTAGCTTCCATTGACATAATCTTCATAGTTTCCTACATTGATCACACCCACCTCCTTCAACACTATACAATTCATTCCCGTTTCTTGAATTACCTGTCTGAAATCCATCCATTTAAATTTTTTAAAGGTTGACTTTTATTTATAATACATGTTCTCAATTATTTTCTACATTGCTTTCTAGATTGTTTTTTATGAGTGATGAATATTGTTGCATAAGTAGTGTGAGTTGGGCGAGCACCAATTTATTTGTACTATTAATCAGTTAGATTAGTTATAAGTTAGTGGGCGGTGATATCAGATCTAATCAAATGTGTGTAAGTTAGTTATAACTTTTAATTGGTTAACATGTAGATTATAAATGTCTGTAAGTTAGTTATAACTTTTAATTGGTTAACATGTAGATTATATAGCAGAGATGCCCGAAGTGCTAAGGGGGAGGACATGTGGTGCCAACATCTTTATTGAAGAAAAAGAGGAAAAATGATACTATGTGTTTATGAGAAAAAGAGGGCAAAAGAGAAAAAGAGGAAAAAACAAAAATCGTAAGAGAATTCAGGGCGGTGAATTTCACGTAGCTAGTGC
Organism: Platycodon grandiflorus; assembly: GCA_016624345.1. Classification (NCBI taxonomy): domain Eukaryota; kingdom Viridiplantae; phylum Streptophyta; class Magnoliopsida; order Asterales; family Campanulaceae; genus Platycodon; species Platycodon grandiflorus. The sequence continues at coordinate 31,904,813 of CM028362.1, forward strand.
TTAGGTGTTTTGTAGTTTTGGAAATGCACTTGCTTTTTGCTTCTTCTTTCCAGATATTTGAATACAAGCAGGATATTTTTTATTATTTTTTTCTCCAGTTTTCTGAGATTGAACTTCGCCTCTGTCACACACCACACAATGGTGGAGAATAACATTAAGGTCTTGACAAAGTTATCTTAGAGATGTGGTAATGAATTCTGCTTTTGGTTCAAAGGATATTCACTGAATGAGAGGTCAATCACCAATTAATTAGTCATTTGGTTACATGATTAAGTAGGGAACAACCACCATAAACATAATAATTGAAATTCCAGTGACTTTAGCTCAAATGCGAGTTTATGATACAATTCTATGCTCCGTAAGACGTTCCACACTGAAGTCGCTGGACCTAAAACCATAGATATATAGTTTCCCCTTCCATACACCTTTTAGTTAGTTTGGCAATGCACTTTCACTCCCTTTCATAGCATTTACTTTATGTAATAGAGTTCATCTCTCACATGTGCATTTGACTTAGGATAAATACTCGCCAGATCTTCCCATTTATTAAAATCCTATTGTCAAGATTAAATCCCACTTTCCCACATGCGAGTGACAGTTAATTACTCGGAGCCTCCTAGCGACTTCTTCGTCACTGAAACTCCTTCCCAACTCAAAATTAATTTTTGCGATTGAGTCCCTTCCCCAAATTGGAAAAGGAATTGTGGTAAACAAATTGTACAAAACCCTTCGCTCTCTCACGCACAATCTCTCTCTCTCTCTCTCTTCAATTTTTCTCGGCTCTCTCTCTTATCTCTTGTACAATCTCTCTCTCCGGCATTGATTTGGGATTTCTCTCTCTCCAGTAATTAACGATAAGTGAAAAATTGATGAAAGCCTTTGGTAAAGTCTTTTTTTTTTTTTTAAATTTGATGGTGTTAATTTATGATTATGTATTACTGCTAAAGTTTAGTCTATTATGTATCTCCAGTTTTGCTCAGCTCTCTCTCCTATCTCTTACACAATCTCTCTCTCGACATTGATTTGGGATTTGTTGGTGAAATCTTTGTGTAGCTCTATAGCTTGGACTAAAAGTCTTGCGTAAACATATATAACTCAGGGCAAGATTGCTAATAGTCAGGATCAATTCCTAATTTTTGATTTAATATCATTTTACCTGATTTTTCCATTGAAAATGGTTGGCATCAAGTTTTTTTTTCTTGCGATTTGTCCTCCAAAACACTCATAAATAAAATTGTGTGATGTATACTTAGGATAGAAATTAAATGTAGTAGCTATAGCTAATAACGGCTGAAGTTTTTTGTACTCCATTTTTCATTTTTGACAAATTCTAATGATTTTTTATAGGGTAACGACATCAATTATCTATGTTTTACAAGGCTGGCGACAATGTAGGTCTTCTTTTACGTGGTATAGGTCGTGGAGAGATACAGTGAGGACAGGTAAGTGATAAACAATAGAGCCAACATAGAAATGTATGCTAAATTGGAGTCTGTGACACGGTGGCGATCTATTTTGCATGGTTTAGTGAGCTTGCCAAATTTTCATTTGTCAAAAGTTTCCTTGAATCACCGTGTTGATGCCAAGGTGCTATAGTATATTGTTAGGAATATTCACCTATTCACTTACCATAAGACCCCTAAAGTGAATATTCCTTAGTTACTAAGGATTTGCTTGTAACCATCACCTATTTAAGTTTAGGATGACTTGTTTAGTAGCCTGCGTGCTACATACTTAGTTATTCAGTCTTAGACCATCTCGACTCATCATGACGAACAAACAAATAGAGTGGCTACCAAAGACTCAAGATTGCTACGTACGAATCTCATTAGGACACTAAGCATCAAACTGATAAAAGAAGTCGAAGTTGCTGAAGCTGAAGAAAATCTAAGGAGCAGCATCACCGACTAATGTCCAAGACAAAGCTCCCAACAAACTATCAGCTGACTGATGCCTAACCAATGTCTTGGACTCATATCAATGATCAAGGCATAACCGACAAAAAGAAATATATTTTTAGATCCTCTAAAAATATATCTTCTACACAAACTTGATCACAAAGTACTGACCTTCACGTGGCCCCTGCCAGAAAAGTACTTTGCGATGTGACAACACCATAAAGCTTTTCAGACACGTAAAGTCTTCTCTTGAAGATCTCACTATCTTCTTCAAAAGCCCTAAATCTCGGACACGGCCTTCGAGATTTTGAATTCAACCACTCAAGCCATAAATCCAACGGTTGAATTAAAATATCTCTCAACGACTACCCACATCTCTATCCTTATAAATATCACAGGCTACTGCTCAAGCAAAGGTGTGGAAGGATAGTCAAAGTAAATCAACGTGTGAAAATACACCGAGAGCAAGTGCTTGTGAAAATAGAGAAAGATACAAGTGGTGTGCAAAAGTAATACACTTGTGAAGTTAGAGTATATTCAAGCATGCCCAATCAGTCATCTACCGATTGCCCTTGAAGCTGATGAGCTCAAGATTTCCACGAATTTTTCCCTTTATTCCCTTTTATTTTGTGCTACTTTTATGTTAAATATTCTTGGAAATATTATTATTTGTGTATTTGTGCTTCATTGTAGGTTTCCAAGGTATTTATGAGTTTTCATGGAGTTTAGCACAAGGTTTTAGGCAATTTTGGGCTTCAAGGTTGAGCTGCAAACAATTCCGTCAAAGTCCGTCAAGTTAGCCAAGACAAAATGAGCTAACGGTGGGCTAACGGAGCTAACGGAGGACTATATTGAGAAGCCTGGGAGGGGAAGGACTTCGGGAGACAAGATTATAAATCAGGGGGCACCGGAGCAATTCCTTAAAGTCTTCATTAATGTGGTGGCGCCTTCTGACGCCGCCACGTGTCTGCTCCGCCCCAAAGGCTGACCCGCGAGCTCCTTCTTGGATCCTGCTGATCCGGCCCATATCTCCTTCCATTCAGCCCACTTCATCTCACACTCCAACCCATCAGCCATCCTTGGACCGCCCCACCAGCCAAGCTCCATCCGCCCAGCCATCCTCCACCCAGATCAGCAGTTTCCTTTTCTCCAATTCAGCCCTCAGCAATCCTCTCTCCGTTCCAGCAGCCCCTAAAGCTCTTCAAATTAATTTCCATTTTGCTACAAGCTTCCTTGATACTCTTCTATCTTCAATTAAATATCTCCAAACATCCCCAAATCAAAGAGAAGTCCCCTTTTGGGGCAAGAACGCCCCTTTGGGGCAGCAGCTTTCTTCCTCAAAATCTCTCTCCACCATTGAAGATTGATCACCTTCGAAGGTTTGGAGCTTCAAATCAAGGGCCAACGAAGCTATTGCAAGTGATTTCAACCCCGGATCTCGGCATTGCTCGCGGCTTTGTCGGTTAAAATTCTTCCAATTTATATTTTAGATATTTTCTTGGGTTGAATAATTTGTTAATTGTGAAATTGGCTTTGCGCTTAATGATTTATGAAATGCAATTATTTTTTCTATGTCGTTGTAGTGATTTAATTTTATCTCTCTCTCTATTTAGTATACAAGCATGCTAGGTTATTAATTTGTGGGCTTAATGCTTTTAATTAATTGGCCACTAATTAAATGATTTTAGAAATGTTTGGATCCGCGAGAGCTACCTAACTTTTCGGACCGATCAATTTAATAGTTGGTGTTTGACACACACCGATAGCCTCGGGCTACCGACATGACTTGTAGAAAAATAGAGAGATTATTTCTCTACCCATTATTACCCATTATCTTGGTTATTATTGTGTGTTCCTAATGCTTCTAGTGGATTAGCTACCCATTAGATGATCGTTAGAATTATAGGATAGTTAGCGAGAGCCCTTCCTATTAATTCCGAAAACACAATAATTGTCTATGTGACGCTGCAGGGAGGTAACGAGTGTTCATAGATAGCCAATTGAGGACTTGTTTTGACACGCAATCAATCCACCTTAGCCATTCGCGAGGTAGGGGAGATTCGGGTTGCTATAAGATGCGAGAGCCCGTAGTTAACCAATTTAGTGTTCTCGGCTACCAAGACTTGGGTTAAAGAAAAGTAGAGAGAGGATTAAATTAATCACGAGCTAGACTAGAAAAGATTGCATTCCTATAAATCCTATCTTTATCTTGATTTGTTGTTGCCAAACCATTTTGCGACACTGTAAATATTAATTGCTTTCTTTTATTTTTATTTTTATTTTTTATTCTCATTTTATTTTCGCTCAAATATAATTAGCTAGCTCAATTTCGGTACTTAGTTGGAGTGAAAATTACGTGCATTCCCTGTGGGATCGATACTTGTGCTTACGCACTATATTACTTGATACGGCAGGGTACTCTTGCCCTTGTTGCATTTTCTGCACATCAGAAGCTCATCTCCATCATTCTCCCAAAAGACTGAAGGATGAAGACTTCACTCACCAAGTGTATAAAGAGAAGAAAGAGAGAAGAAGGAAATGACTATTCAAAGAGATCTAATCTATTAACGTCTAGTCTAGAGTCGAGGTCTTCTCTCCAAATCTCATTCACACACACAACCCTACTAAACATTGTAATGGTTGGTGTGGATTTGATCACACAACCTCATATGAGTCAGGATATCCCCAAAAGAGATGTTCAAACTTTCTAAGTTTGGACATCACTTTTAATATTCTTACTCATCTCACTGACCAATAATTTCCTTACCACCAAGGGTTCAAATTGTATTTGAATTCTTGTTGCTCTCGATTTTGATCAGGAGAAATAGAAAATTGAGATATTATCTATATCTCCATTGACCTCCCAATAGGATTAGTCTGCTTGAATGTTTTTCTTTAGTGTTATAATTTACTTTTTGTAATATGTATTTAAGCAAGTCAGCTAAACAACAAGTATAACTTGACTAAATTCTTTTAATGAAGTATCTTATGTAGTAACTAATCTTTAGTTAGTACACTGCTGAATTCAATCTTGTATACTGCTGCTTTATATTTCATTGCCTATCATATTACTTTGATTAAATTACTTCTACAAAAAAACTGAGCATATATACATTCCTATCTTATAGCAAACTGTCCTATCGTCTTATTAAGAGCATCTACAAGTATTAAGTGACTGAATCTCTTTATGTTTTCTATCTCTTATTAGTCACTTAATTATTAGTCAATTGATCACATCAACAGACTGATCAATCAACTGTTATATGAACTTTTTTTGTCCATACTAATCAGTCAGTATGCTTATCTGATTCAGTTGAATGCTTGCCATAAGTGACACTCTAACTGATTAATTTATATTAACAGTCCATACTGATTAGTCAGTATGATTCTTCAGATCAGTTAGAGATATCATAACTTGAAGTTTCAAATGGAAATTTAAAGTTTGATATATAGGCTATTCACACCCCCCTCTAGCCTATTTCTGAGCTCAACACTCAGTAAGTGGACCTACATATATGTTGGTACATCAGAAATCTGCTGAGTTGCATCAGAACATGAGTGAGGTTTTTTTTTTTCCATGATTTGTTAGTAAATCCTGTTATCTATATTTCAATACAGATCGCTTTATACGTGTGCAATTGACTCAAGTTAATTACAGGCCATTTCTTCATCTACTAAAATTCTACAGCCAAGATTAAATGTTACCTTCACATGTGCAAGGGCGGTTATTTCCGACCTCCGACTTTTCCTTCCTCCTTTGCGTCAGACTCTCTCTCCACATTCATCATCCAACACAAAAAACCGAGCAAACAGGGCACGCTGTTGTGTTCTTAATCAACAGAGGAAGACGCTGTACGACTTTTTCTATCTCTCAGTCCGATTCATCTTGATCAACTGTAAGGAGACATCATAAAGAGCAACCAACATCTTGGATGTCCACCTTACTGAACCTTTGATTAGTTTAGTGTTCTCTCTGATTTCTCAACAACACTTTCCAAAATGAAAAATTATCAAAAACATCATTGTTGAAGATGTGACTTTGCTCCTTTAGAGTTGAGTCTTTACACATATGGCTTAAACTCTTACTAATTGAATTACATGTACATGCATTCATCACTATGTTATAAAATTTTGAATCAAATGGACTCCTCGAGTTAGAAGTTGTAGAGGACTTCTCCTATCCAAACTTAGTCGATGGAAAAATGTTGACTCATAAGTATGGCGTTATATCATAAACCATGTTCGTAGGTTCAACTGATCATGATAACCAATTTTATTTTTTCCTGAAAAATGCATGCTTAATATATTGTGTTTATTTTGGATTTTTGTTAATTATTTTCCATACAACCAACTCCATCGAGTTTAGTTTGCAGCTTTGTACTTAGATTGTGTAATATTTATGTATAAAAATAAAAAAAAAAAATTGGGGTTGGGGTGTGTTAATGAAAAGTGAAAATTAGAATTTTAATCAAAGCTCTGGAGGTTGTGAATTGCAAACTTGAGTCCAAAAAAATGTTGATTTTTGTTAGTCATGGTTTTACTTGGGGATTAGGCAATGTTGAAAACCTTTTCCTTTTTGTTTGACCTCATTTGTATTTATTTATTTTTGGGTGAGGGGGTGGGGGTGTATCAATTTTAAAGTCAATATCAAGGTTCATGTCGAGTTTGACATGTCCCAAAACTTCCTCCCTCGCCCCTACTTTGGTTCTATACTTTGCACAAATTTTAACTTTGATAAATTTCTTTCAAGTTGCTCTTTTTCCCAAATTTTTGTTTTACTCCATGTAGGGTTTGGATTTGCAGAAAAGAGGGACTCTCTCCAAAGAGAAGGCAAAATCATTCTTCCTTTTGATTTGGATTTATCTTGAGTACAGGTGCGTATCCTCACTCCCAATTTACTTTTAGAGTGTCTGCCTGTTATGTGGAGATTGCAATATATCTTTTAACTTCTCACTAATAAAATTTGTTTTTTTTATATGGGTGGTGTGTTTTAATAAAAATTAAAAATTAGAATTTTATTCGAAGCTCTGGAGGTTGTCAATTACAAACTATTTTACCCAACTGTATCTCTTTTTTATTTTTTATTTTTTTATTATATGGGTGGGGGTGAGGGGTGGTGCATGTCAATGAAAATTGAAAATTAGAATTTTAGTCAAAGATCTGGAGGTTGTCAATTACAAACCATTTTCCCCAACTATCTCTCTCTCTCTTCCAATTTTCATACAAACGCTCGATTCTCCAATTTTCATCCTTCTCTTCTCTGTCATGGATAAATTTTCATCCTTCTCTCATCTGTCATGGATTGCAACTCGCAAGTGATTTGATTTTGATTTTAATTGGTTCAAACTGAAGTGCCGAAAGTCTCAATTTTGACAATAATAATAAAAATAACAATAAAAATAAAAATAACAATAAAAATATTAATAACAATAATAATAATAATAATAATAATAATAATAATAATAATAATAATAATAGTAGTAGTAGTAATAATAGTAATAATAATAATAATAATAATAACAATAATAATAATAAATTATTATTATTAATAATATTATTATTGGTATTAATAATCATAACTTTCTTTGTCTTTTACTACAAATTTTAACAATTTGTTAACAATAATAATAATAATAATAATAATAATAATAATAATAATAATAATAATAATAATAATAATAATAATAACAATAATAATAATAATAATAACAGTAATAATAATAATAATAAAAATAATAATAATAGTAATAATAATAATAATAATAGTAATAGTAATAAATAATAATAATAATAATAATAAATAATAATAGTAGTAAATGATAAAATAGTAATTAATAATTAATAATAATAATAATAGTAATAAATAATAATAATAAATATAATATTAATAACAATAATAAGAATAAATAATACTCATAAGTATTATAATAAATAATAATAATAATAATAATAATAGTAATAAATTATAATAATATATAGTAATAAAAATAAAATAATACATAATAATTTTAATTTTAATAATTTTAATAATAAATAATAATTATAAATATTGATATTAATAAATATTAATAATTGTAATAAATAATAATAATAATAATAATAGTAATAAATGATAATAATAGTAATTAATAATTAATAATAATAATAGTAATAAATAATAATAATAAATATAATATTAATAATATTAATAACAATAATAAGAATAAATAATACTCATAAGTATTATAATAAATAATAATAATATTAATAATAAATTATAATAATAGTAATACTAATAAAATAATACATAATAATTTTAATAATATTATTAATATATTTATAATAATAAATATTAATATTAATAAATAATAATAGTAATACATAATAATTGTAATAAATATAATAATAAATAAATAATAGTGAATAGTGAATAATGATAATAATAATAAATAAAAATAAATATTAATAATAAACAAATAATAATAATGATGCAAAGAATATTTAATGATGTGTGTATTTTAATCATATATTTTAATTTAGCACTTTTTCAACTTATTAATCAAACAGTCACGCTAACTTAAGACATCTCATCATCACTTCGAAAAGTTAAATCAAACAGAACATGTTTATGAGTCATCGGTAATAAGTTATTAGTTACAAGTCATCAGTCATAAGTCATTTCTCATCAGCTAAATCAAACAGTCCCGTAATATGGCTCGTAATTCTGGTTATGCCTAATAAAAACTTGAACTTTTTTTAATCTTATAAGTTGTTAAACTATTAATGAGTGGGTGACGAAAACTAAGAGTTACTCTTAACATTAATTTTTTTTATTAAAATAAAAAAAATTTTAAATATGAGGCCTAATATTTTTTGAGGCCTAAAGCAAGGACTTTGGTTGCTTTACCCTTGGGCCGGCCTTGGCTAAATCAAACAGTCCCGTAATATGGCTCGTAAAGAGACGTGTACTATGGCTCGTAATTCTGGTTATAGAGATATACAGGTTGAAATGACAATGCTAAAAGATTATTTGTTACAATAGCTTGGGAAAGATTTTTCACAATGGAGAACGATCTAATATCTCCCCATGGATTTCTAAACTAAAAGTACTCTTACGTGAAGGTAGTGTTTGTTCTAATATTATGGCTTTAATTCACAGTTAAGAGCTGTGGAAGAAATTTCTCCAATTGAGAACGATGCCAAAATTGACTTATCAATTTAACTTACTTTTCGTGAAGGAAATTTTTATGCTATCTTTACAATATATATATATATATATATATATTGACAATTAAGAGTTGTCTAATATTCCGTTTTTCAACTCAAGCAAGGAACTTGTCTTGGAGTCACTTTTGAGAGAAATTCATGGTTTAGATTGTAACCCTAGTAAACATTGATCGAGGGCAAAGTGTTATCCGTGAAGAGATCTATATATCTCATGCATGGTGATTGAAACTAACTCCAGGCAATTTATTTAAACAAAGGTTGAGAAAATTTGCTTGAATTTATTTCCGATCGAGTTATATGTACTAGCTGTACACTTAAATTCCCTTTGAGTAATGTAAAATGGTAGGAGATTCATTTCCACGTGTGTTACCAATGGGCGTCCCATTTTTTGCATTTGAAAGACTACAAATGACAATCTCCTTAATTTGAACAAAAATTGCCAACCAACCACCCACAATATGAAAAGCCATTCTTCACCTAACCTTAATCATTTCATATAGGCATCACAATTAACTTGTAAACCAAGTCTTGAAAGACAAAAAAGAATCATCGAAAGTCATTTTGTTCTAATAATCAAATATAGAAAAGCAAACCAGAGAGGCAAAACCTATAAACTTCCATTTCAATACAAGCATACAAAGGGCAATTAGGGTTCTAGCCCATTACCCTATCTGCAAGCCAAAGTAAACCCACCAAGAAATTGCAGCCGAAACTTAGAGCTGAACCCAAGGGTTTTATGGGATTTAATTTAATTTCCATGTCTTGTTTTGCAAATTAAGAAAAAGGAAAATGTAACTCTCAGTGTCGGAATCAGAAGGGTTTTGATTTGTCGATGCTACCGCGCTTTTCGTTGACTTTACTGAAAATTCTTTCTATAAAATGGGGAGAATGTCGACTTGCTGTTTCACAAGTAGAGTCTCCAAGGCCAATAGCAAGCACAGCAATTCAAAGGTAGTACCAACTATATGCTCTGTTTTGTATTTTGTTTTTGAATTAAGAAAGGGGGAAATTAAAGCGTATGTTCGATCACATTGTGAATTATCGTAATGGAATTTGTTTTGTTTTGGATTGATTTTGTGGGTTTGGCATAGAGATTGGAAGAAACTATGGAAAACCAGCCATCAACCATCAATGAAGGAAACAGCTTTCCCTCTGAGGTACGTTGATTTTGACCTGGCCTCATTTTGTCTCCATTATTGCCTGGTATTTTTAATTTGTATGTACAGTTGTTTTGATGTGTTCTAGAGTATTATTCTGCAATTTCCAGGGTTGATGGGTTGCATTCAAATTAGCAGTATTTAACGGTTTCGCATTTTATGTTGCAATCCACACAAGTGGTTATTGGTGATTGTTACTTTGCAAAAAGGTGTAAAACATGGAATTGTAGGATTATAATGTGATCATGTTTCAGTTTTTGATGGCAAAAACAAATACCAATATGGCATGTTGTTCTGCCTGTATGCTAATGTATAAGTTTTAGAATGTTGGACGTTACTTATAGGGGTGTAAAAACGAGATCAGTGATGTTTCTTCTTTATTACTACTAGTTTGAGAACCAAGGAGAATTCACCACTCTCCCAGCTTATGCAACTTTGCCTTCATAACATAACAAATTTCGTCTGTGGGAATGAAAAATGACTCACTAACTGTTGTAATATCAAACGAGGGCAAAAGTATGACATATCTATGGTGGCGACAATCAATTAATAAAATATAATACCGTAGCTTCATTTCTAAATCATGTATAGTTATAAACTCATGGAGTACTCTTCTTACAATAATTTAATGAGCTGCTATTTTTGAATTAAGGAAACAGTCCATCTGATTGTACCAAAAAGGAAATTCTTTTAAAAGAACTTGCAAATGTAGTTTACTTTTTGAACTATGCTTCTCTTTGACAGAACTTGCAGCATGACTTCAGCAGCAGCAAGAGCAGTTTCGCATCTAATATCATACACAATCACAATTTCTCTGGAGGGCTGCATTCGTGGCATCCCAACTCCTGTGATGGCTTTGTGGTTTCACCTGATTCTGGCATCCCTGAACAAAAATTACCCAAAACAAGCGGCCGTTATGCTGTCATCACAAATAGGAAAGAATGTTGGCAAGGCTTGGAACAAGATATCACAAGCAGAGTTTCCTCAGGTTCCACTTATACAGTTTCTGCACGTGTCGGAGTCACGGGGGACTCTCTCCATGACTCAGCTAATGTCATGGCTACACTTAAACTAGAGTACCACAACTCAGCTACCAACTATATGCTCATTGCAAGGTAGATGGTTTTTTGCTTTCTATTATCGTTGCCCTTAATTTCCTACTGAGAGAAACGGATTGCTGAAATCAGTCACCATTGATGCAGAACCTCTGTATCAAAAGATCGGTGGGAGAACTTGGAAGGCACATTCTTACTCTCAACTATGCCAGATCGGGTTGTATTTTATTTGGAAGGGCCTGCTCCTGGAATAGACCTACTCATAGAATCAGTTATAGTTGCCTCTGTCATTCCTGATGTAAGTTTATTAGATAAACGCAAATATAGGAGTTACTGTTCTTTTTCATTTTCAGTTCTTACTACAATATGCTCCAGCTCTCTCTGTCTCCGTCTCTCTCTCCTGGTTGATTTCTGCTCTGTTCCTTTCTGATTAGTGTGGAGGCAGTGGGTCTGGCTCCGCTGGAGACGACAACATTATATTAAACCCTGGATTTGAGGATGGCCTTAATAATTGGTCTGGAAGGGGCTGCAAGATAGTCTTGCACGACTCCATGGGGGATGGAAAAATTCTTCCAAAGTCTGGAAAGTTTTTTGCATCTGCAACAGGACGCACACAGAGCTGGAATGGGATTCAGCAGGACATAAGCGGAAGAGTGCAGCGAAAGCTTGCTTACAATATAACTGCTTTTGTTCGGATATTTGGCAATAATGTCACAAGTGCTACTGTACGAGCTACTTTATGGGTTCAGACCCCGGATTCTCGTGAACAGTACATAGGCATTGCCAAGTTAGTTTCTCTATTCCTTATCAGTGTCCTCTGAGTTTGTTTACATTTACTGAAAAATGCTTCCAAGGATACAAAGTTTTATCAACATATTTGAGCTTTGCTAAAAGGTAGCTGGTTTTTTTTTTTTTTTTTTATGAAGTTCACAGGCAACGGATAAAGATTGGGTACCGTTGCAGGGAAAGTTTCTTCTGAATGGTTCCCCATCAAAGGTAGTAATTTATCTGGAAGGTCCAGATGCCGGAGTTGATATTCTCCTCAATGGTTTAGTTGTAAAGCATGCAGACAAACTACCTCCTTCACCTCCCCCAGTTATTGAGGTTGGTTTAATCAGTAGAATTGTTTTCATGTAGTATTTCCATGAGCTCCCATTTTGTTTGTTGTTTTTTTATTGGATTCTTTTTTCCCCTCAAAAGTGGTAGAACCCATGTTCCCTACGGTAAAACCCACCCCACTGAGATTTGACCCTGCATCCAACAGCAAGGTGGGAGATGCTGTAACCAGTTGAGCTAACCCTCAATTGTTTTGTTTCTTGTTTTTCAGAATGCAGATTTTGGGGTTAATATAATCACTAATAGCAACCTTAGTGATGGAACCACCAATGGCTGGTTTCCCCTTGGTTGTAATTTAGGTGTTGCAGCCGGCTCACCACATATACTTCCTCCAATGGCGAGAGATTCCCTTGGAGTTCACGAGCCACTAAGTGGTCGCTGTATACTTGCGACCAATCGCACTCAGAGCTGGATGGGTCCCGCCCAGATGATCACTGATAAACTGAAACTATACCTCACATACCAAGTATCTGCATGGGTTCGAATTGGCTCGAGACCTAATGGTCCTCAGAACGTAAACATCGCACTTTCAGTGGACAGCCAGTGGGTCAATGGTGGCCAAGCTGAGATAAACGATGACAGATGGCATGAAGTTGGTGGGTCGTTTAGAATCGAGAAGGAAGTCGCCAAAGTGATGGTTTATATTCAGGGTCCTGCTCCAGGGGTTAATTTCATGGTTGCCGGACTTCAGATCTTCCCTGTTGATCGTCAGGCGAGGTTCAGACATTTAAAGCGACAAACCGATATGGTAATTTCTCAGCTTAATTTTTCTTCTGGTGCTAACTACATTGAAGTACAAATCCACTTAAAGAAATCCTCACTTTTCTGCGATGCAGATTCGTAAACGTGACATAGTCCTGAAGTTCTCTGGGTCAGACTCAAGTAGTCTGCATGGCACTTTTGTGAAAATAAGACAAATACAAAACAGTTTTCCATTTGGGACCTGCATTAGTAGAACAAACATTGACAACGAAGACTTTGTTGACTTCTTTGTAAAACATTTCAACTGGGCTGTCTTTGGGAACGAGCTGAAGTGGTACTGGACGGAGTCGCAGCAAGGAAACTTCAATTATAAGGACGCAGACGAGCTTTTGAGCTTGTGCAACAGCCACAACATTGACTGCCGTGGTCACTGTATCTTTTGGGAAGTCGAAGACACAGTTCAATCATGGGTCAAAGGGCTGAATAATAATGACTTAATGACAGCTGTCCAAAATCGCTTAACGGGCCTTCTCACGCGGTACAAAGGAAAGTTCAAGCATTATGACGTGAACAATGAGATGTTACATGGGTCGTTTTACCAAGGTCGGTTAGGGAAAGATATTCGAGCAAACATGTTCAAGTCTGCAAACCAGTTGGACCCATCAGCTACCTTATTTGTGAACGATTATCATGTCGAGGATGGATGTGATACTAGATCGTGCCCAGAGAGATACATCGAGCAAATTCTTGATCTTCAAGAGCAGGGAGCTCCGGTTGGTGGGATCGGAATTCAAGGACATATAGATAATCCGGTGGGACCCGTTGTCAGCTGTGCTCTCGATCAATTGGGAGTTCTTGGACTTCCAATCTGGTTCACTGAACTTGATGTATCATCCACTAATGAGTACGTTAGGGCAGATGATTTGGAAGTCATGCTTAGGGAGGCTTTTGCTCATCCTGCAGTGGAAGGTATAATGCTGTGGGGATTTTGGGAGTTGTTTATGAGCAGAGACAATGCACATTTAGTAAATGCAGAAGGTGAAGTGAATGAAGCTGGAAAAAGATACCTTGCGCTTAAGCAAGAGTGGCTGTCTCGTGCTCATGGGCATATTGACGAGCAAGGACAGTTTGGGTTTAGAGGGTTCCAGGGGGAATACGAAGTGCAAGTTGTTCAACATTCGAAGAAAGTTTTAAAAAAGTTTGTTGTTGACAAGGGTAATATGCCGCTACTGGTAACTATCGATTTGTGATCTTCAAGTGATTGCTCTCTGCATCAGAGAATAAGAAGATTAACATCGTTCGTGTGCTTGCCAAGTGTTGTGTGTTTCTGTGGGAGATGAGGTGAATTCGCAATGTGTTACGGGGTAGTGTAAATAGATTGTGATAAAAAATATCTAATATGCTGCTTCTATAGTAATGTTGTGGTCTTGAGTCCTGTTCAGTGTTCATTATTCTTTTCTTAAACGAATACTATGTAGTATTATCAATAAATACAGTATCAACATTTATAAAGCAACAACATTTTTTTGTTCCTTTCAGTTTAATGTGTCAGAATTGTTAGAAGTGTGTGTTCACATACCTCAAAGAAGTGGGCCGGGCTAGTTGTCAGTCTTCATCTTATATCCTTTAGTCTATTTCTGGGTTTCCTTAAGAAGGATATGTCAATTTGGTTTGCCTCAGTATTGACACAAGTTACACCTCTATCCTGCTCCAAATCATACCGTAACTGGGCATCAGTGATCCGTTTAAAAGAAATTTCTTGGGCCGGCCCGTTCAAAAATAATTAAGGATTACAAGTGTACTGTTGAAGGCTTTTCTGGAACCCCAACGTGTGAGAATTCGAATTGACACAGAATCTTTATTAAAAAAAAAAAAAAACTCTTCTTTTTGTTTTCTTGTTTAGAGAGTTGTTACTATCACCATCATTAATATAACCCTATTCTAAAGAAAATATTATATTTACAGAATCTAGCAATAAAATCGACAATTCATGAGTTTTAGCTTTACTAGTAACACTTTAATAAGTACTGTTCAATTCCATTGAAATTATTTATATGTAGTAGCACTTCTTTATTCTAAAATTGGGTCTTGGTAACAAGTACTTTTATTATGACATTTGTTAAGAGTTTTTGATTAAGAAATTTAATATATCGGAGATCATTAATAATGCATTGAATGTTTTTTTCTAATACAGTTAGTTATTTTTATTAGTGAAACTTTAACAAATATCATAGCAACACTTGTTAACACAAGGCTTATAAATTTATTTTAACCATACAAATAGGCAAGTTAAGATATTAAGAAGAGATTTTATTGTAATGATCATCCTTAAGAACAATGATTTGCTCTTTAAAATATTCATAATTTAAGCTTTTCAATTATGGTAACCCACATGTGAGAAATAAAAACCCTTTTCAAAACGCCTCTCGCCCTGTCAGCAAAGAAAAGAAGCAAGAGAAGAGAAAAAAGAAAAAGAATCTTTTGTCCAAGTAAGGCAAGGATTTTTGTACTTTTTTAAGCGGATAGTCCTATATTCTTTCTCTTTGACTTAAATAATCTTTTGGTCCTTCAATTTTAACAAATATATGCGTTTGGTCCCTCGTTAAAAGATAATTTAATTTTTTTTTAAATTTCCCCTTCATCCCGTTATCGTTAGGATTTCTGTCTGATTTTTTTATAGAATAACCAAATTGCCCTTACAAGATTTAGTGTCAACAAGTTATTACAAATTTATTAAACCAAAATAGGCTGATTTTTCATAAAGTTTAAAATACAAGGGGTCAATATGCCAATTCACAAATGAGGGACATTACCCAAGCTCACTACATAATACTACTAGCTTTAAGTTATTGCTCTTCCAGTTCATATAAGATGAAGTTTTTTTCTTTTTCTATTTCTTAAAAATATATGGAGTATTTGTTGGAGTATTTCATTTCACAAGCAAAGCGACTTCAATGGCATTATAACAATCAGCTTCCAAGGATCCTATTAGGCCAGAGTTGGGTAATTGCAAACTTAAATAATTACTTTGAATCTAATAGTGATCCTACTAGATCTCAAAGAGTTTGGTAATTGCAAAGTTTAATACCATTATCTAGGTCACCTTCGCTCCAGCAATCTTCCCGTCTGCCTAATCCGCCACCTCCACCACCACCGCCGCTACGCGGCTGCTGAATCGATGGGGCTAGGGTCAATGTGTTCTGAGGAGGCGCGGCGGCCACCGTAACCGTAATCTGCCTATTCGGACGAGGGGACTCAGGAGATCCACTTCCTGCCAATGGATGTGACTAGACTTCTTCATTGTTGTCCATTATTCCCGGATCCGATCGCTCAACGACGACGAGGTTGATTTGTAGAGAAAGAAAGTGAACGAGAGAAGGAGAAATTAGGGTTTAATATTAGAGTTTACCGGCAGCAGTAATTGATGGGGGCGTTTATTGCCGAAGGGAGTAGCTAAGAAAATTTGGTTCAGTTGAAAACTTCTTTCGTTACGGTGCTTTCACAGCCTAGCATTCAAACTCCGGCATTCTCCCAACTATCAATTCATTGAACCAATCCCCGGTACCTCTTAACTAAACTGTTATTTAGATAAATGTGAGGATATCTCCTATCTTATTCCCAACCTATCAATTCTGAAATAGCTGGTCTTTCAACTTTGAAATGTCTCAACCCCAAGAAAATTTCATTGAAACCCACATGGAAAGTTGAGGTAATTTTCTTGTGGGTGATTTTCATTTCTCATTTATGGATGAGCAAGTGGCTCGTGTAAAAAAGAAAAAAAAGAGTATTAGATTTCTCTCTTCAGTTATTGATTGAAGATGAGAAATACTAGAGCCACCTAAAGAGTACAAAAAATATTATATTTAATAACATGACACCTAAATTTAATGTTGGATTTCAAGCAAATTTTTTGCCAGATGTTCTGTACCATAACGTAGCAAATGTTTGATTTAAAAATTTAATCAAAATTCAACATTGGATTTGGGTGTCATGCTATTAAATGTAATATTTTTAGTACTCTTTAAGTGGACGTAGCATTGGGATGTAGCATTGCCCATTAAAGATAGAGACGGAGGATTTGGAGAGAGAGATCTACTGGGTTCTAAGGGTGGAAGACAGCCTAATTTTTGAGTTAACAAATTAACCCCTTATAATTTATACTTTCCAAAAAGTCAGCCAGTAAGGAATTTCTTAGTAAGGATAATTTGGGTACTTTTAAAAATATTGGACGGAAATTTTAATGACAACGTTGAAAGGGGGGAATTTAACAACAAAAAAAAAATACAAATTGAGGGACCAATAAATTGTTTTGTAACGAGGAGAGCAAATGCATATATTTGTTAAAATTGAGGGATCAAAAAAGTATTTAAGTCTTTTTCCTTTCACAAATCTTGAATAGTAAAATATAGTTAATTGAACCATATTCATTAAAATAAGAATCATTTTTTGTCACGCAACTAACCCCAAACCTCATAGTACAAATGTATCCATGTAAAATCAATATCAAAATATTGTTAAATATCAGTTCGTTTGGTGCCGTATTTTTAAAATATAAAATTTTAAAATATAATTTTTTTAAAATGTAATTTTAATTGAAAGGCAGTTTTTTTTTTTAATTTATAAACGTATTTGAGATACAATTTCAAAACGTAATTTTTTTCTTAACAATGTTTTAAAATCAATTTCTTAAAAAAAAACTAAAAATTTCAACAAGACAACTTATTCAAACTCTATATTAAAACAAATAAATAATAAAAATATTATATTTTTATTTATATTTTAACTAAAACACAAGACTAATCGAGTTACGTACGTATACTATGTATATTAGTAAAAACTAAACATGGTTCCCCAGACGGAGCATATTGTTATCAACAATCATTTGTGAGATCCAAATTAGCCAATGCATTGAGTAGGCCCTACCCTAAGGAGGAAAGAAAAAAGAAAAGGAAAACTAGAAAAACTAGAGGCAATGAAAAGGGGACCCACCCACAAATCACATCAAAGTGAAAGACCAGCACCACCATCTACTTGGTGGGGGAGGGGGATAAGGACCAAATATAATAGGTAGGTGGAGCCTATAACTCCTTGCAAGGCACCCACAGAGTCTCAATCTCTGTCTCCCACATGGCCTGCATAGTACTCTTTGCCGGATACCCTCTCTCTTTCTCCAACCCTAGACTCCGTTCCACAATAACCTAATCAAATACTCCTATAATACTGTACGTTTTTAAATAAATGTTCTATTTTTATTTTTTTAATTAATATTAATTGGTTTTTAAATAATTTTTTATTTGTAAACTACTCCATTAAATAAGTAATTTGCAGTTCACAAAAAACTCTACAAATTATGTATTTTATAATTTTAAAAAAATACAAGTTAAATTTTTATTTGAAAATAATTAATTTGATTTTAAGAAATTACTTATATGTAAGAAAGGAGGGAGTACTATGGCCTTCATCTCGAAATAATGTATTTTAGTGTTTAGTAAGTTGATTTTTTTAAAATTACAATTATATGCATTTGCATTTCATTTAAATTACATTCATTTTCACAAATTTAATGAGTCTGTTTTTATACAAAAAAAAAAAACACTATATTAATGAACTTTGGTTTTTGATTTTTTTTCTTGCTTTACCTCTGCCAACTGCTTTCTATCTCTCTATTACTTTTTTTTTTTTTTTCAATTACTACAAAATAAAAATTTTAAATTCAACATTTAAATTATCACACCAAACTCACTCATAAATTTGAAGTATATGTATAATATAATGTTCATCTAATTTCTCATCCTTAAATTAATCCAAGACAAGTCCGTCGGCACTATATATGTGGTCATAGTATTTATAAGGTGTAATTTTGGTAATATTTTCAAAATATATTAAGGAATGAGGAATTAATTTGTGGAATACTAATCTAGATTGTTAATTTTAATACGTACAGTGTATATATCAAATTTTAATATGTACGAAACTTGGATTATGAAACGCTCAGGCATGTCCAATCTGAAAGTGTAATTTGTTATACTATATGAAAGATTTAATTTGATTGAACATTTGGTGAATGTTCTTGGTCAGGAGTATATAAATGATGGGATATTTCTTTCTACTCTTCTGCAACTATATTGTCTGACCGCCCTGAGGTCGTTCGTTGCAATGAATTGAAACAAATTACGTTGTGTAGTACATTGCATTGCAGATAAATACTACTCCTATATTTTATATATTCAAGCTCAAGTTTTAAATTACTACTATAACTATGTTAAACAAAACTAAGTTTGGTTGTTTTTTTTTTTTTTTGGTTTAGGTTATAATTAATATTTTCATTAATTAGTGTTTTTATTGTTATCTTCAAATTTTGAAACGATAGTGTATGTTAACTTAGTTGAGGGCAAAAATATAAATAAGTGCCTATTAGTCATACTCTAGATTTCATATGCTCAAAAATTAGGCCCAAAACAGTCTTTTTAGACCTTTTGGAGTTGATGGAGGTTGAAAGACTTAGATTGCAGTGTTAGAAATATTGCTCATTTTGTAATCTAAATGACGAGTGAAGGTTGAGAAAAAACTATTTTTGACCCTTTTTTTTTTTTTTGGCATGTGTGCAACACATGTCTAAGAATGTTAAATGTTTGGATGAACGGACGTCACTTGTTGGGTACTGTTGGAATATGCTTTCCAAGAATAGTTTTTTGAGATTCTCTAAATTAGTTAGATTTGAGATTGTTTTTGCCTTTCTTAAAATCTGTTTATACTTGCTTGATTGATGTATTTTTTGGTAAATAATCTTTGACTTTTTAATTGATTCAATCAAGGTTTTTGATTGATGTAAATATAGTAAATTGTCATTCTATCTTTAACATTGCCTTCTAAATGTTTTCGTGTAGCCCTGGAGCCTATTTAAGAAGATGGTGTCTTCTTCATTCGATGCGCTTTGGAGAGATCGAGATAGAAAAGTCTAATACACTCGTGTCGTGTGATGAATGTGAGCAGAAATACAGACACATCCTTCAACACATCTCATTCTGAAACTACTAAAACTGTGTTGAAGTTTCTGTCCTCAATGGAAGTCAGTGTTTATTAGACAGGATTGTATTACCAAAGCATAAGTTTGTAGTCTCGTTTGTCTACTTTCGTTGTTAGATCTTTTGTTAGAATTTCGCTAGTTGTTTTCTTTGTAATCGGTTCTATATTTTCTAGTGAAAAGATTTTGCCATATTGGCACGTCTACAAGTATTTATACTTGTAGACAAAGGATACATCAATCTTGTTAACTTTCTGTTTTTATTAATTCATTGCAATTTTCTTGGATGTTATAGTAGATGTTATCACATCTTTGATAACATTTACTATATCCCAGCATTCTGTTTTCTTAGTTACATAGCTATAAAACTTTCATTTGGTATCAGAGCCTACACTTGACATAACTAAGTGAGGTTCCTGGTTGTAGCTATGTCTGAATCTCAATATGGTGTTCAACGTCCTCCTGTCCTCGATGGGTCTAATTACTCTACTTGGAAACCCAAGATGCGCATGTACCTCAAGTCTCTTGATGAAAGAACATGGCTCTCTGTGGTTACAGGGTGGACTCCACCTAGAGTGATTGATATCGATGGAGATTATAAAAGTACCTCAGAGGCTAGTTGGACAACCGAGGAAAGAAGCGTAGCAAATTTTAATTCAAAAGCTATTAATGCTATCTATGGTGTGTGGAACCAAATATTTTCAAAATCATAGTTCATTTTGAATCAAAAAAGTATGGGAAGCCCTCCAAGCTCATTGTGAGGGACCCGATAGCGTTCGTTTAACCAAGCTACGTTTACTTACAACCCGTTTTGAATATTTAAAAATGGAAGAAGATGAGGATATTGCATCCTACTATGACAAGTTGGTAGATTTGTCTAATGAGTCATTAGCCTTGGGAGATCCTATTTCCAATGCAAGACTTGTTAGCAAAATGATGAGATCTCTTCCAGAACGTTTCAATATAAAAATCTCTGCTATAGAAGAAGCTCATGACACTGGAAGAATGAGTTTAGATAAACTTTCTGGTATTCTTCAAACCTTTGAGTTAAATCTATCTTTGCGAACAAAAGCAAAATAAAAATGCTAAAAGTATTGCTTTGCTGTTGCACAAAATCAATCTGACTTGTCGGAGGAATTACTTGAATTTACAAATGATCTTGGAAAGGCAGATTTTGGAGAAGAATCTCGTGCTATGTTGGTCAAAAAGTTTAACAACATTTTGACCAAAGGACAAAACTATCAAAAGTATCAAAAAACAAATGTCACTCCAAAATTTGCTCCAAGAAAATTTTCTTCGAAAAATAGTTCTGATAATTCTGATAATTCCAAAGACAAGTTTACTCCTAAACTTCCTTCAAAATACAAATCAAAAAAGGAAGAAACTGTTCAATGCAGATAATGTTTTGGTTATGGTCACTATGCCGAATGTATTAATACTACAAAGAAAAAGGGAAAAAGTTTGGCGCTACCCTAAGTGACGATGATGATCAATCCGAAGAGAAACGCACTAAAGTTTTTTGAAACCCAAAAGTGTTACAAATAAATCCTCATGGTGTATCTAAAGGTGTTGCCTTAAATGTGGCTCCAACGTGATCACATCTTTAAAAGTTTCATTCCGAACGAATTGTCTCAACTCTTCCATAGTTGATGACAATCATGTCCACAATGAGTCCGATTCTGATTCTGAAAATCTTGATTTATTAGAGGATTATAAGGCACTTTATGAAGATTGGGTAAAGAAGGAAGAAAAGTTAAATCTTCTCACTGAGGAAAATGATTATCTTTCAAAAGAACTTGAAGTTCAGAAAACTTCAAATGAGTTGCTCTCAAAAGAGAATGAAGTTCAGAAAGCTTCCATTGCTAGGCTGGAAGTCATGCTCACCAAGAAAGATGTGGATTTTGAAAAAGCCAAAATTAATCTTGAAAAAGCAAATGAAACCATGTCCAAACTAAACAAAGGCAAGGTTAAACTTGATGAACTTCTGACTTATGGTCAAGAAGACACTTTGATGGGATTCAAACCGGTTGCTTTTGTCGGGAAAGAATGAATGGTGAACATGTTAATCAAAACCAAATGGCTAACAGAAAAGGTCTAGACACCGGAAACGTCGGTATATTTGCCATTATGTAATGTTTCAGTCATATCGACCTTATTGTTACAAAATGAAGGCAGATTTGGCAAAAAATTTCACCGAAATGCTCCCGGACGAATGTCGTGGAAAATGTCTCCACATTTGAATCGGCACATTCCCGAAATTCGGAAAAATATGGGTCAAGAAAGCGATGTAACGTGCAATGTTACATACACTTCCTTTAAAACCAATGTTCTTTGGCTCATGGTTTTTGATAGTGGATGTTCCCGTCATATGACAGGACAGATGAATACTTGTCGAATACTCTAGCTTCAATGGTGGAAGTGTGACCTATGGGGGTGGTGCAAAAGGAAAAATTGTTGGTAGAGGCAATCTTGATGTTGAGGGATTGCCAAGGCTTAAAAATGTTCTTCATGTGGAAGGTCTTAAAGCAAATCTCATCAGTATAAGTCAATTATGTGATGATGATTTGCATGTTAAATTTGACAAAAACTCATGTGAAGTATTTGATGGTACTAACAAATGTATTCTTGCAGTACTAGATCCTCGGATAATTGTTACATGTATGGTGAAGTTGTTTCATGCCATACCTCAAGTGTTAATGATAGTTCTCTTTGGCATCAAAAACTAGGACATGCTAGTTTTCATAAAATTCATGATATAATCAAACATGATGCCGTTAGAGGATTACCAAAGATTAACACAAAGAATGTGGGTGTGTGTGGTCCATGCCAAAGGGAAAACAAACTAGAGTGTCCCACCCAAAAATTCAACAACGTTCCTCAAAACGTTGTCTTGAGTTCATTCATACGGATCTTATGGGTCCAATTGAAGTGGAGAGTCTAGGGAGAAAGAAATATTCCTTTGTGTGTGTTGATGATTTTTCTCGGTATACTTGGATTATTTTCTTGAGAGAAAAATCTGAAACTTTTGAAGCTTTTAAAACTTGGTACAAAAAGGTCCGGAATCTATATGACTTAAAAGTTATTAAGATTCGTTCGGATCATGGTACCGAGTATGAAAATTCTTCTTTTTCCAAATATTGCGATTCAAAGGGATTACTCATGAGTATTCAGCCCCAAAACTCCACAACAAAATGGAGTAGCGGAAAGGAAAAATCGCACACTTCAAGAAATGGCACGTGTCATGCTTAGTTCTCAAAATCTTTCAAAACGTTTTTGGGCTGAAGCCTTAAACACTGCTTGTCACATTGGAAATCGTGTATATTTGAGACCCGGTTGCACCATGACTCCATATGAAATCCTTTTGGGAAAAAAACCGAATCTCAAATATTTTCACGTTTTTGGGTGTATATGTTATCTCTTAAATGACCGAGATCATCTTTCAAAATTTGATTCTAAAAGTGACAAATGCATTTTTGTGGGGTATTCATCAAATAGTAGAGCATTTCGAGTCTTTAATCTTCGGACTAAGACTATAATGGAATCCATAAATATTACTTTTGATGATTTTGCAAACCTTGGACGAAAACTGAAGATGATATTACGGGGTTCTTTGGATGATGCAGGCGAACAGTGTGCCAGAAAAAATTGTTACTGATTCACAAAATCCAGAATCGAATGATTCTGAAGGAAATGTGTCCGAAAATGTGGGGACATCCTCGAACACACCTACCAACAACTCAGGATCAGTGAAATGAATCGAAACGAACCGTTGAATCGATGATGAGGCCCGATCAAAGGCGTGATGTGTCAAGCGAATTCGAAAAAATCACCCTACAACTCAAGTGATTGGTAATGTGTTTGATGGAATGAAGACAAGACAAAAAGGTAAAGTGGATTACAAAAAATGGTAAGCTTGGCCTATTTGTCATCGATTGTTTAAATGCTAGAACTTGTTGCTTCATATCAAATCTTGAACCTAAAAATGTGAAAGAAGCTCTTGGGGATGATTTTTGGATAAGCGCCATGTTGGAAGAATTAAATCGTTTTCCAAAAATGATGTTTGGTACTTAGTTCCTAGACCTAGTCAAGGCAATGTAATAGGAACTAAGTGGATTTTAAAAATAAAGCGATGAGTGCGGGAAAATAGTTAGAAATAAAGCACGATTGGTAGCTCGGGGGTATACACAGTAGAAGGGGTGGACTTTGATGAAACCTTTGCTCTGTAGCCCGCATTGAGTCTATTCGATTAATGCTTGCCATTGCTTGTCATCTTGGAATCACACTCCATCGATGGATGTGAAAAGTGCTTTTTAAATGGCATTTTGAATGAAGAAGTCTTTGTGGAACAACCAAAAGGATTTGAAGATCCTCACAAACCAAACCATGTTTTTAAATTGAAGAAGGCTTTGTATGGTCTTAAACAAGCTCCTAGAGCTTGGTATGGAAGACTTCTTGAATACCTTCTTGAAATTGGTTTCAAAAGAGGTGAGGTTGATAAAACTCTGTTCATTCAAAAGAAAAAATGATATTCTCATTGCTCGATATATGTGGATGATATTGTGTTTGGATCTACATCGAAAAGATGTTAGGACATTTTGTCAACAACATGACATCCACATTTGAGATGAGCATGGTTGGTGAGTTAAACTATTTTCTTGGTCTTCAAGTGAAGCAAAGCAATGAAGGAATTTTTGTGTCTCAAACCAAGTATGCTCAAAACTTGGTTAAAAGTTTGGTCTTGAGAATGCATCCCATTTGAAAACTCCCATGGGATCATCTCAAAAGTTGTGTAGGGATGATGAAGGTGAAGGTGTAGATCACACCTTGTTTAGAAGTATGATAGGAAGTCTGTTGTACCTAATCGCCAAGACCGGACATTATGTATAGTATTTGTGTCGTGCAAGGTACCAAGCAAATCCCAAGGTCTCCCATCTAAAGGCCTTAAAACGTATCATTCGATATGTTAGTGGGACAACCAAACTTGGGTGTGGTACACTAGAGACACTAATACCAATCTTGTTGGTTTTAGTGATTCGATTGGGCAGAAATATCGATGATCGTAAAAGCACCACCGGGGTTGTTTTTACTTGGGGAACAATTTGGTTTCATGGTATAGCAAAAAACAAAACTGCGTTTCACTGTCAACCGCTGAATCTGAATATGTAGCGGTTGGTAGTTGTTGCTCTCAACTTCTTTGGATGAATCAGATGATCAATGATTATGGGCTACAGAGTGATACTCTTGTTGTTTATTGTGATAATTCCAGTGCTATAGATATCTCGAAAAATCCTGTTCAACACTCCCGCACCAAACATATTGATATTCGACATCACTTTATTCGGGATTTGGTTGAACAGAAAATTATCCGCATGGAATTTATAGGAACTGAGAATCAATTAGCTGATGTGTTCACCAAGGCTCTTGATTTTGAGAGATTTTCTACTCTTAGGAAATCTCTAAGTCTGTGTGCTATTTGATTGTCTCACAACATGTGGTCTCAAGTGTGACCACATGTGCTTGTTGTAAAAAAAAAAAAAAAAAAAATCATCATCTTGCATGTTGTCTTGGGCACGACTTTGTCAAATGATTTTAAAAAAAAATGTGGTATTTGAAAGACATTTTTTTGAATGTGGATCTCTATTCAAAATAAAAAAAAGGAGAAGTTCTCCCTGAATGAGCCAAATCGTGATTGGAAGCCTTTGAGGAAAAAGCTACCTTCTCAATGTGTATGCAGCCACTCATATGTGATCTTATAATCTAGATCAATATGTTCTTTGAATTTTTGGCGTGATCATATGAGAAAGGGCTATCCTTGAGGAAGAGTGAAAGCTACCCACTGGTTAAATCCCTTCATCTTTAAGGCAAAAATCTTCATATAAAGGGACTGGGAGAAAAGAATCTTGATCCATTGAATTCGAAGTTGAAAATGTGTCTCTCAATGTGCCAACATTTTTTCGTCACATTCATTGAGCAAAGTCCCTCACTTGTGTGCGCATTGTCTTATTCTTCATGGTTAGGCATACCTATAGGGCATTTGGTCTGGTGAATATACTCTCATGCTAAAAGTTTCTCATCATCTATTTTCTCCAAAGTGGGCTATTGACTGTGATTCTTTATCCTTCATTGTGTTTGTCTATAAACAATTTGAATGGTACTTGATTTTTGAGCATTAAGATGATTTGAGGGTTCCTTAGCAGAAGATTTATCACAGGGACATTTTGGGTAATATTCAGATGCCTATTTTTGATGAGAATTTGAAAAAAAAAGGAAGTTATTTTACCAAAAATATTTTTTGGTAAGTAGCAGTTTTTTTTGGAAAGGAGCAGTTGTTCTCCTTCAAAATTAGTTCCTTCTTTCCCAAAAATTAAACCGTGCCCTAACTGTGCCCTAACTATTCTGACAAATTCGTTCAAGTGCAATCTCTCTCTATCTCTCTATTCTTCCAGATTCTTCAATGGCATCCAAGGATGTGGGCTCTCCTTCTCC
Source organism: Platycodon grandiflorus (assembly GCA_016624345.1). NCBI lineage: Eukaryota > Viridiplantae > Streptophyta > Magnoliopsida > Asterales > Campanulaceae > Platycodon > Platycodon grandiflorus. The sequence goes on from CM028362.1 coordinate 31,931,457, forward strand.
ATCTCAGAATCCAGCATCTCCTTTGGCTAATGTCTCCCAAAATATGGAGACATCCGCTCTTCACAGTACACCCCCTCTCACAGTTGTTCCATTCGATGATGCTCCTGTTCCTATTGACGCCATTCTCCCAGGCGAGGCAGGCAACGTCATTGATGTTGAAAACCCCCCTGATTTGAAGCAAGTAGGCGCTTCTCTTGGTCCTATTGGGCGTCCTACAGTACGTTTTTCAAAGCGGCAAAGGGGGCTTACTCCAAATTTGGAGCCTCTGTCTCCTACCTCTGTTTCTGAAGCAAAAAGGGGGCGTTTACTGCAACAAGAATCTCCAGCGGTTCACCTTGAAGATGATGACGCCACTGACCCTGATTTTGTTCCGCCTTCATCAACTGAGGATATGGACTTTCCTCATGTATGTGTGGTTCGCTCTGTTGTTCCTCCCTCCGCTTCTGAGCCATCTCTTCCTGCTTCTGTGGTGCAAGAAGAGTCTGATGATCTCTTTGAAGAGATTGACAATTTTCAGCCAAATGCTGATCTGGACAGTCCTGTGGCACCCTCGGTTCAAGCGGTCTCGCCTACTCACAGTGATGGTCTCCCTGATGACTCCACCCTTGCAGAAGTCATGCTCAAACTAGGGAAGAAATCTTCTTGCCCTAAGTCCCCTTTCTCTCCATCCAGTGATAGTGAAAGAACAAATTCATTTAATAGGGATTCTGTGGAACCATCTGGACAAGCGTCTTCTGAGTCTATTGAAGGTCTTCGTTCTGATGATGACGAAGATGTGGTGGCATCCCCTCTCACATCATCTCCTCCCCTGGATATTGATTCAGCTTTTAATCCTCTTTTCTACACCCGTGAGGCATCCTTGAGGTATGATCGTTTCATCACTCGCAATTTGCTTGAGGAAAACAGTTCGGTTAGAGGTTCTTGATCGGTTTAATTTGTCTCAATTTTTAATTGATCGCAAACTTTTAAATACGTGACCTCTTCCTCACCCTATGTCAAAACTCTAGTCATAGAGTTTTATGCCAATCTTGAAAAAGCCATGTGCATGGAAGGCTCTGACAGATTTGGTCAGGTTTTTGTTCGAAATAAAATTATAAATTTTACTCCTTCCAAAATAAATGAGTTTTGTGCAACTGAGAATGTTGAAGCATCATCTGTGGTTGATAACTTCAATGAGATCACATCTGTCTTGACTGGGGGAAAAATCAGCAAATGGCCTATATCTCCTGAGAAACTTCAATCTGCCCAATTGACTTCTTTTTACTCAGTCTTGCACAAATTGTGCACGCAAATTGGGTCCCCTCAAACAACACTTCGTGGTGACTCAATCCCGAGCTAAACTCATTTTCCAAATTGGCACTGGCCTTCCCTTTAACTTTGGGCAATGGGTGTTTGATAGTATTACCTTTTATGCTGAAACTCTCTCGGATCGCTGGTCCTTCCCTTTCCCGAGTTTGATTTTTCGATTTTTGGTGCATCACGGTATCGTGTGCACTGATCGTATCACAAGTCGTCCCAAAGTTTTGAAGATTTCTGCTCAATTGTTAAAAGGGGATAGGGTCATTGACTTACCCTTGGCCAGTTCTTCTACTGATGCTGCTGCTGGAATTTCTCCATCTTCTCCAGTTCATATGTCCTCTGCAGATGTCCTTACATCCTCTACGCCTCCCATGCGTGCCATTTGTTCGCTCAGCCTTCCTCTTCTTGCGCTCGATTGCCGCTACTCGTACTCACCTTGTATTTATTGAGGATTTGCATTCACAGTTCCAGGCTTTTCTTGATGCTCAAGTGCCATCCTCTTCTGGACAAAAAGGGGGAGACTCCTCTAATGCAGGGGGAGACAACAATGCAGGGGGAGGCAACTCTGTTTAAGATTACTGCCTCAAGAGATGTTGTTTTAAAAGTCATAACATTTCTGTGTTTGTGGTTGTTAACAGTTTAAACATTTTTTTTACTACTCTGAACTCTCTGATTTTATATTACATCTTTGTGTTATATTAATCATATCTTATTCAGGGGGAGTTCATTGTGTTTAATTGATGTTTTGTCCAGAAAGGCAAAAAAGGGGGAGATTGTTGGAATATGCTTTCCAAGAATAGTTTTTTGAGATTCTCTAAATTAGTTAGATTTGAGATTGTTTTTGCCTTTCTTAAAATCTGTTTATACTTGCTTGATTGATGTATTTTTTGGTAAATAATCTTTGACTTTTTAATTGATTCAATCAAGGTTTTTGATTGATGTAAATATAGTAAATTGTCATTCTATCTTTAACATTGCCTTCTAAATGTTTTCGTGTAGCCCTGGAGCCTATTTAAGAAGATGGTGTCTTCTTCATTCAAGACGCTTTGGAGAGAGATCGAGATAGAAAAGTCTAATACACCGCCGTGTCGTGTGATGAATGTGAGCAGAATACGAGACACATCCTTCAACACATCTCATTCTGAAACTACTAAAACTGTGTTGAAGTTTCTGTCCTCAATGGAAGTCAGTGTTTATTAGACAGGATTGTATTACCAAAGCATAAGTTTGTAGTCTCGTTTGTCTACTTTCGTTGTTAGATCTTTTGTTAGAATTTCGCTAGTTGTTTTCTTTGTAATCGGTTCTATATTTTCTAGTGAAAAGATTTTGCCATATTGGCACGTCTACAAGTATTTATACTTGTAGACAAAGGATACATCAATCTTGTTAACTTTCTTTTTTAATAATTGCAATTTTACTGGATGTTATAGTAGATGTTATCACATCTTTGATAACATTTACTATATCCCAGCATTCTGTTTTCTTAGTTACATAGCTATAAAACTTTCAGGTACTTCTTCAAGTCAAATATAAATAAGTAAATTTTAGTAGGGACGAATCAAAAATTAGGTACTAATGTGGGAATTGGTGTGTACTTATAGGCATCAATGTATATTTTGGCCTTATTTGAGTATGAATTTAATAATTTATACTCTGAAAGCGTTATTTCGAAACTATAATCAAATAATTCTTTAATTAGAGATTTCAATGAAAATAACAACAGAAAAAGTGAAAAAAAAAATTACAAAAACAATAGAGGAAACAGCTTGAAATTTAACTATGGAAAAAGTATATATATGTCAAATTATTGGAGTACTTCTCTTCCTTTCGACTCAAAAAATTGTACAGTACTATTTTTCTCTATCTCTAAAGTCAACATGTGTAATTGTGTATATATATGTCAAATTATTAATTCATCCATCCCAAAGTACTCCTAGCCCTTTTCTTTTTAATTTATTCCAAATAATAATCTCATTTCTTAAGAAAATAAATAAATATAACTTTGCAATTTAAAAGGGTACAATAAACAAGTAAAATAATAATTTTAAAAGTTTGATTTGTCTATTAAGATACTTTTTTTAGGATGGACTGTTAAACATATATTGTAATTTTATAAAGATAATAACTTTATTTAAACGTCCGGTCAAAATTTAATCAAGTTAATCATGATAAATAAAATTCAAAAGAAGTCTCTTAGCATTGAGTGCAGAAGCGTAACATTAAGTCGTTAACCAACAATTGTACATGTTTGATTTAGTTGATTAACACCACAGAGAATAATTTCAAGGTATTAAAGAAAGAGCATACAAATCATATACATTTTTAAAATTAGTAAGATATAATTCTACTGTCCCTAAATAAATGTTATTTTTTAATTTTTTTTGTAAAAATTAAGAAAATTAATTTTTAGATTATTTTAATAGAATATATACACAAATACCCTTAATTTTTATATTATACTATTGTAATGCAGATAGGGAAGTGATAAATTTAAAACGTAAAATTATTAACTTTGTAATTTGATAAATACTTATTTTAAAATAAAATAATTTGTGATACGTAACACTCATTTCCAATAGATAAATTGGTGTCTGACCCCTTCGGGCATCCAAATCCACGAATCAATACTAATTTTGAGAGTAGGGTAATGGTAAATGTGAGTTGTTATTTATACCATCAAATTTAATAAGTACATCCCCTTCATATATTACAAAAATGTTATTATAAATTTTGACTTAAATATTTTTATTTATTTTTTATTTTTCTAGGTTAAAAAAATAATTAATTAATTATCGTTCGGTGAGAAGTGACAAACAACATAATAATGTTCGATTAGTGGGTGCCAAATAATACTATGGGTGTTCGATCACTCAGTACCAAACAAACAGTTAAAAAAAAACTCTCATAGAAAAGGAGGGTGGGGGAGGCGGGCTTGATAAGAGGAGCTCTCATGGGAGATTTTTCTTTTCTTTGGAGCTCTCATGGGAGATTTTCTTTTCTTTGGAGCTCTCATGAGAGGCGGGAATGATGGGGAAGGGAGGGGAAGAGCCAGGAGGAGGAAGGGGGTGGGTTTTGTTTGGGGTGAGGGTGTATTTATCGGGTTAATTAATTTTGAAAAAATATTGATAAGAATATAATAGAAAATTAGAGGGAGTCTGCCTAGCAATTTTTAGAGGTTGAACATATGGAGGGTGTACTTAGTAAAGAGATGTACTAATTAAATTTAGGAGTATAAATAGCAACTTTCATAGTAAATGGAGAAAAAATTTAAGGGTATCGCTATTAACACCTCCAAAACCAATTAATACACTCTTCTTAATTTTAGTTACTTTATTACAAAAATACCCTCAATTAAAAAGACTAAATTACCCATAATTCTTCTAAATACACCCACCAAATTTCTAAATACGCTCTGTCTTTTTTAAGCTTATAATCTTCTTTCCTATCGATACATTTCACCCACCTCCTTCTTCTTCGTAAATTCATGTCTGCGCATCCTTCTCCACCAGTGTAGCAGCAAGTGCTCTCTGCTCAAACGCCAGCCTGAATCAATCTCCAAACAAGTGTAATAATAAAGTCAGTACACATAATTCAAGCTGCTTCACTATCAAAAAGAAAGAAAAAAAATCAAAATACTCTATTAGTACTTTATTTTTCTTATTTATATTCTCTCCGGCACCTACCGGCCCAACCTCCCCCACCTTCACGATGACAACCATAGGAGCTACAACGATAGTAGCAATTAAATTGGAATGTCTCCATATACAACCAGCTCTCACGGTTAACTATCTCACTACTCAGATCCGATGCAAACCCGATTCACATGCCTATACATGTCCAAACGATTCGGAATCGGCAGTTCGAACCGGAACCGCCGGTTACATGGTTCGGTTTCGGTTTCTAATTTTTCAAACCGTGAACCGCCGGTTTGGAACCGGGAACTGGAACCGCCGGTTCCAAACTGTAAAAAATCGCCAAAATTTAAATTTTTAATTTTTAAATTGTCTTGTTTACTCTATAATTTCAAAATGAAAAGTTTACAAAGTTTCAAAAATTCAAAAAATGCTTTGTACAAAGTTTTAAGATGAAATCTTTTTTAAAAAAAACTATAAGAAAATATTTTAAAAATAATTAAAAATTACGGTTTGGAACCGGAACCGGCTTAGCCAATTCGGAACCGGAACCGTAACCGTGATTTGTCGGTTCGGTTGTGATTTGTTGTCAGGCGATTTTTGGAACCGACGGATCAAAATTTTTTTTTTTCAGTGAGGTCCCAAATTTTAATCCCAAATAAAGTCATAATTTTAACCCTAAAAAATAACACAGTGTCAGTGACACAACTACACAAAGTAAAGTAGCAGTAGCTCAATGCTCAAACTAAATAAAATCACCAATTCATCTTCAATTTTCAAACACAGATCAGCAGCAAAGTAGCAAACTCTAACTGATCAAACATGCATCTAAATATCGCACCAAATAAAAATCCTAATTTTAATCCCAAATAAAAAGCCCTAATTTTAACCCCAAATAAAAAGCCCTAATTTCGGAGGGAAGACCGAAGAGAATGAGTGTTTGTTACCAAAATCTACAAAAATTGGGAGATTTTCGAGTGGGGGAAGAACTGAAGAAGGCAGCCTTGTCGAGTTGTCGTTGTTCACTCGCGAAGTTGCAGTGGCGGACTGGTCGTATCCTCAGCTCCTTCACTGTGTCGTCTACTCCTTCGTAGAATCGCAGGCCGTAACTTCGCCTTCACTCAATCGCTCCTTTCTTACTACCATTTTTTTTTTTTTTGCTACTACTTCTGGGCTCCTTCTAGACGTGCGGTGTTCAAAGGGGATGAAACAAAAATTCAGTGAGGTCACAAGGCAAAACGACGTCATTTTACAAGGTAAAATTTTTTTTTTCTTTTCAGTGGGGTCACGGGTCCCCCCCCACTCTAAAAGGTGCGTCCGCCCCTACACACACCACCGCCCTCGAAACCTGAAGGTCACACCGCCAAAATATGCAACCCACTTCAGCTCTTGCGATCTCCTTCTCTTGGTACAGTACTCCCAGCTCTACGCCACCCCCGATTCCATTCCATCGTTCTAGTTCAATCCTTGCGCCGCCCCCAATTGCGTTCACTCGTAGGGGTGTTAATAGCGCCACTTAAATTTTAAAAGTGTCAACTACCAGCACATTATTACTGACCACCCTGTTCCTAAATAATTACTTTGTTTGACTGGAAATATAGATTAAAAAAAATTAATTGACTAAGTCAGTCGTTGTCTAATGTAGGTCTCCTTTTGAAAAAGTCAGTGTTTAGTCATGGTCAGTTGTATGTTGCTTTCTCTAGAGTTACCAATCCTAAAGGCTTTCATGTTTTAATATGTGATAGTGATAGTAGTACTGATTATAAATCCTCAACTACAAATGTTGTATTTAAAGAAGTATTTTAAAATTTATAATCATTTTTTTTATATATGTCATTCTCAATTATTAAATTTTGTTTCTTAATCTTCAACTTTTAATTATTTGTTTCATTTTATTATATCAAACTCATAATCTATACACTATAATGAATTCCTTAAATTTTTATCTATAAAAACATCAATATAATTTAAATTTTATCAATATAGTCCGTGTATCGCACGGGTGCATTTCTAGTTAGTATAATACGTAATTTCTTTTTAAAATTCATGTACATGTGTAGGACCATTATTAAAGTAGAGAAAAAGAGTAAAGGTAAAATAAAAAAAGTGTTTTACTTTCTAAATAAGAAAGTTTAGAAGCAAGATAATTTTTTTAGAAAAAAAAAATGATACTCCTTCTATTCAGACAAAAAGTCTCTTATTCTATTTTCGAATATTTTACTAAAAGAGTAGATTTTTAAAAATTATGCCTATAATTTTCATAAACTTTTAAAATTTACCATTCATATATGTTATAAACATCTTGACTATGCTCAAATATTTTTATAATTATGTTGAACTTCAATATTATTTATATATTTATTAATTATTAAACTTTTTTAAAAAGTATTCTTTGGGTGAAACGAACAAAATAATTATTTAAGAATGGAGGGAATATTGTGTAGTGACCGGAGGTGGGAAATGAGCGGACTAAGCGGGTACGGAGGCGGGCTCAAATAGAATAGGAGTAGATAAAATAAAATTTTGAGGAAGTAACACAGTTGAATTATAGGATGTTATTACCTTTTATTTACTCTCTCACAAAGACTGGTCACAAATTTGAATAAAGGGGTTAATAATTTGAGTTTTACGTAATTTAATATTAAGTTTTATAATTAAAATTGAATAAATAATTAGAGTTTTAATTATTATTTTAATTTTAATTTTAAAATTTAAATTAAATATCTAAACATAGCGTTCAATCACACAGTAGGAGTTATTGTGTAAAAAATCCAAGGAATTAGATTAGATTAATATTTTGACCACCTGAATTTGTGTGTTAAAATGAAAAAGAAATGTTCAGTTTAATTGATAGCAACTAAATTTTCTGAGGAGCAGTCTGACTGACTAGGGAACAGAATTGGGTGTCAAAATCAAATCGGAGTTAACGTTTGACAAGATGGAGAGTGGGACCGGAAAGAATCCAAAAGACAAAAGAAATAGGGAAGTAATAAAAAGGGAAAGGACAAGTGAGAGAGAGAGAGAGATGACTTACTGACAAAGTAAAAGTGATGGATGGATGGATGAGGTGGAGGAGGGTCCGTTGTGTTTTACGCATCGGGAAACAGCTCCCGCGCTGTTTTCGCGCGCCCCCTGTACCTGTGCCTGACTTAAACCATCCCCCCATACACACACTTGGGCCCCTTCTTCAGATCTTTGTATTTATTGTATGATATGAGACTCCCTCCCACGTTGTATATATAATTGCACTTCACGCCCCCAGTCCACTGTAAAGGTTTTTTCGTACTTGCACATGAGTCTTTTTATTTTCTTGTTTTTCCTTTTTTTTTTATTTTTAAAAATTTTCTTTTTTCCAACACAAAATAACTTGTGACTAACCCTATGGTCTTTTTTTTTCAACACAAAATAACTTGTCAATTAGAATTAAATTTTGTACAAAATATACATTAAATTTACATTTTAAAATCATTGTATTTCATAAAAAAAATAAAAATTAAACATGACAATAATTTATAAACGGATGTAGTATTTTTTTGGGTTCACATTTAGAAGGGTAACATATTTTTAGAAATTTTATACATTGAATATTATAGTTTATTTTTACCAGATAAGGTAGCGTGCTTTGATTTTAATTTTTAATTAGTAAAAAAATATATACTAGATGTCATTAGTGAAAACGTAATGAATGTTTCAAAAAAGAAACTATAATTCCTAAAACCTAAATTGGACTTAGTAGATCTTTAACATCTAAACCATAAAGCCTAAACTTTTATTTTAAAATTTTAATACTTGAAGGAGGCTATTGAAACATTTCATTAAGATTTCACTAATAGCATTCAATTTTTCCCCTAATTAAAAAAATAAATAATAGAATGCTACTTTATTTGTAGAAAACAATATACGCTACTTAGTGTGTAAATTAGGCCTTAGTATATCACCCGTCCTGCTAATTATTCCTGTTATTATTTGTGCTTTAACTCTCATATTTGCAATGTAAAAGCATTCTGCATGCTCATTGGAAAGATATAATGGAAGAGGAAAAGCATAATAATTAAGAGAGTTGTTAACAAATTGTCTTAATTAAGAATACTTTTATGATATTTTTAGAAAATTAATGTTTTAAAATTCACTATTGTGGTAGTAGAAAAAGTTTACAAAAGGTACTACGGAAAAACGCAAATTAAGCATAATCTATCTTAATTTGAATATTAAAAAGTGTTCAAAGGTAAGTTGTTACTTGTTAGGAGTATTTTTCTATGTAAAATGCACCCACCCCTTCTTCTAACTAAACAAATATTTATGGTTCTATTGAAGGAGAAAAAAGTTATTTAAGAATATATTTCTCTTTGTCTTATAAAAATACTTCTTCCTTTCTCATTTGATTTGTTCCAAAAAATAGTCCTATTTAAGAAAAAGAATAAATTTCTAGTGGATTTTTTTTTTTTTAAGTAGAAGCATGTAAAACTATAATATTAAAAAGTTTTAATTGTCAAATACGACTATTTTTTTTTATATGGAGGGAATAAGACTATTTGTACCTTTCAGAACTACATTCTTTAACTTACATTTAATACTATAAATCATGCATGCATGTACATATACATAATTTTAAGACACGTATTATTTGCACAATTAGACTTTACGGAGAACAAACAATTAATGTTAGTAGAGTTGAACAAATTAAATATTTAGACGATATATACTCCATATGTACAGAAGACCATTTACACAATAATAGATATGATATGATGAGTTTTGTAGAAGTATGACTTGTTAGATTTGAATTTATTAAAAGAAACCTGAATAATGCATTGTTGTTTTCCTTTTCTTTTTTTTTTTTAACTTATTTCTTTTTTTTTGTTTTTGTTTTTTTTTTGATGTCCTGAGGGGGCGTGGGAAGGGATCGAACCTGAGACCTCACTCTATGAAGCTCCAGCTCTACCACTGGACCACCCCTTAAAGTTTTCCTTTTCACTTTTCTAAAACCAAAGATAACACACATAAAACAATATTTATACACAATATATGTCAACTTTATATAGTCATATGAAATTAAACTCCTATTCAATTAATTTGAAAATTTATAGAGAAATAAAAAACTTTTGACCTAAATTGGAGAAAGATAATTAAGAAAGAATATGATAATGTACCTTTCCACTTGAGTGCCACGTGGAACCATTGCGGCAAAATATAAGATAATGCTGGGGGATTAATAAAAATGCAAAATTAGACGATCAGCGCCACTATGTTAGAGAAGCAGATGGATTGATTGCTTAAACATTCAATTCGGCGTAGATTCTTTTGGTTGTGATATTGGCCATCAATGGGGTCGTATGATATCATGAACTTTAATTCCAAGTTTAACAAGGAAAGTGGATTAGTAATAGTTTTATGGATAAATTTATTTATTTAATTTGTTTGCGATGCATGGCAAAGTTGGAGCAAGAAAGGCTGATATTCATGCACGTTTAATACACCAGAAAATCATGTGATCATAATTAGCTAGTGATGAACAGTACGTCTTCACTTAATTTTTATTGATACATTGTGCAATCTCAGTCCAGACCAGGTGAATCAGAAAGCCGAATCAAGTGCGTGATTCATAAAACTTGGAATCGGATGAGCAGACAGCAAGACCCTCAAATTAAGCATTGAAATTAAGGATACCGATCAAGATGGACCAAGTTTGGTGCAAGGAGGATATATATATATATATATATATATATATATATATATATATATATATGGGCATTTATTAAGTGGCTAGCTAGCTTAATTATTCAACATGTATATAATGAATATGTACGTTGTGTCTTACTTTAGTAAAACAATTATTTTCTTTGTCCTAAAATAAATGTTCTCTGTTTCTTGCGAGATATTTCAATATATTGGTCCCCTTTTTTTTAGAAACTTTTTTAAGTTAATTATCTATAATGTGATAGAAATATAAAGGAGCATCATTGATTTGGCACCATTAGTGATAAATTAAGTAAAGTCAAATACTTTCTTAAAACCCGTATACATTCAATAGATACACTTATTTTGGGAATGAGTACTAGTTAGTACTTAATTAATTGAAATATTTCCTTAATAAATCTTGTTAGTTTGTACTCTAAGGACATATATTAATAAGTACTATTAATTAAGGTAGTTAGTGGTACAAATTTGTAAAAGTAACATTAATTAAGTTGTTGGTACTAAAAATTTGTGAAAGTAAGCACTAACCATCTTAATTAATACTCCCTCCGTTCCAGACAAAAAGTTCACTTTCTTCTTTTAGAAGTTAACATGTGATAAAATCAAATTAAAATTTTACATACGTTACTTATATTTTAGGAAATAAAATTTCATTAAATAAAAATTACTTTAACAATACTATGGATTACAACTTTCATAATTTTATAAAAATAACTAAATTTATGTAAATTATCGGTCAAATTTTAACTAAATTTGACAAAAAAATAAAAAATAGACTCTTTGACTAAAATGGAACGAAGGAAGTAGGCTTTAACACATGCATTTAGGGTACAACTTAACAAGATACTTCCTTAATTTATGACTGAAGTTTGCTCTTAGATTGGGACAGTTAAGTTTACATGTTTTATTGAGCATTTTTGCAGTCTAATCAGAACTATAAAAGCACCAACTAAACCAGCAATCACTTCCTACTGATTAGTCAAACATGACTTGGGTCAGTGGGTGCTTGTTAGTGCTTTTTTTCTGTTCATGATTAAACCAAATTTCGTTCACTAGCTAGTAATAGGAGTATTTATTTCTCTTCTCAAATATTATCCTTGTTTAGTAGTAATGGGAAAGGATTAAGGGAGCCCTTACAAACATAGTTTAGTTGGTTAAAAATTAGCAGATTTAGAACAGGACTAAGGATTGAATCCTATCAACTGCAGTGTGGGGGTTCCATCCTCTTGTGGGGGTGACTCCTTATAGATACTAGGCACGTGTTCTCCTAACTACTTAATTGTTGAATCACTGTAATTTTTTTCACTCACATTTTCATAGGGCTGGGGTGTGGGGCTCTCGGGGGAGAGATTTCCCCCTTTTTAGAACGGGAAAGGATTAAGGGAGAATTAATCAACACCTGACTAATTAAAGCTAATGACAGTTGTTAAATCTATATTTAAATTAAATGCAAGTCTTAAGGTTGAGGCAGCTGGAAGGTGGAAATTGGACCAATTATGAAGCCACCCACCTTAGGTTAACTTTTAATCACACAAAAGTAAACATTATTTTGTTGGATCCACTTTTTGGAGTCTGATTGGCTACTTGGGTAATCATGTTCATGGCCTCTTTAATTTCTACCTAATTAATTATGACTAAACTGAAGCATTATATATCTCACGTACAGTAACTCCGAAAGAGCAAATCTATATTGTCACTGCAACTTTTTAATTTTAACCATACATGGAATGTATGAAGTGAGCAATTGGAAACTGGATTACAGATACTACTGCATACTAATTTGTAAGAGAGAGAGAGAGAGAGAGAATGAAGGGGTCAGAAAAAGCAAAGCCAAAATTGCTATCCGAAGTAAAGGTGGCACTCTAATTAGCTGCAAGTGGACCGACCCTACCAATTTAATTGTTAGCTGATGCCTTAACGGGAATCTGTAAATACAATGAGATCTTGCATAATTAATTTAGAGAGTGAATAACTATAACCTTACGATTTTAGTCAAATATCTAGATTTGGATCACAAATTATAACTTGTGCAAACTGCAGTCGGAGGAGCGAATTAAAAGCCATTTATTTGTATGGATATGCATGGCAACAATAGTTGATATTTTGCAAAAAAAATGAAACCCACCAGAGCAAAATCCCCTCTCTTGCCATAATCCTCCGATCCATTCATCACCAACGTTCAGTTAATCCAGTTTAACCATTTTTTTCTCTTAAATATGGAAACAAGTCAATTTGAACTCATTATGGTCGAGCAGTGTAGTGCTAATTCAATGGAATATAAATGAAGCTAAATTTACAGTATTGATGCATAAAAATAATGCAGAGGATTGTAATGGTAGAGCTATATATATATATGATCTGAGAGCAGATTTTAACAATGGATGTCCCTTCATTTTTTTCTTCTTGTGTACAGCAGAATAGGTTAGCCTTGGACATTTTCTCATTATCTGTCACTCCACTCCACGTGTTTTTTTTTACTATGCCAATCATTTTCCAGAACGGAATTGACAGTTGAACGTGGCGAGACTGAGTGAAGAGAGAGAGAGAGAAAGGTTGGGAAGGGAAATAAGTGGGGAAGGGGAGAGCGTATTGATCCCAAGTCTGGTGCGATTGCGATGGAAACGTTGCAATCTTTTTCTTAAACCAAAAAGAGAAAGAATAGCGCGGGACATCCGGGAGTAATACCTAGTAGCATTATTAGTGGTTGTTGCAGTAAAGGATTGCAGTCCCACCGCATGCCTGGCTCCCCAATTTTTTTCTTTTTAACAATGGTTCATTTTTAAAGCTAAATGTTTTCTTACTAGTTCGGTATTAAAAATACTATATACTCCCTCCCTCCGTTCCGGATAAATGTTCTTATTTTTTATTTTAGGGTGTCTCAACTAATGTTCCTAAAAACTTTTGATCTACATATTCTCTACTTAAAACTTCATTTAATATAACACATCTCAAACAAACTCAATTATTTAAAATAGTTTAACTCAATTAATGTTCATTGATATTATGGTCAGAATATATTTTACAACACATCATTAATTATGTTTTTTAATTCCTATGTTTTATCCACTAGGAACATTTATCTGGAACGGAGGGAGTATTAAATTAGTACTCCATCCGTTATAGACAGAGATTTCACTATACTATTTTAAAATATTTTATTTAAAGAGTTTATTTTTAAAAATTTTACTTACAATGTTTATAACCTTTCATCTTTACCCTTCAATTATGTTGTAAGCATCTTGATTGTGCTCAAGTATTTTTGTAATTATGATCAATTCCAATGACACTAATATAACTCTTCATTATTTAACTTTTCAAACATGGACTATTTGGGTGGAACGGAGTGAGTTTAAGATTATAATTAGTCAATGTAAAATTATTGAACTCAATAATTAGACTTAAGATGTAAACTTTGGTTTAGTGAGTCAAAAGCTGTGAATGATCATACTTTTATACCATATTGCATTTAAGAATTAAATTTAAAACGAATAAACTTGTAAGTAGAGTATTTCCTTGTAAATTTTTATATATTTAATCAATTTACAATGAGTATAAATTACAAAATAAGAATAGTATTGTCTTTTTCAAATTTATTATTTTCCCCCATAAAATTGAACTTAATATATGCATGTAATATAGATTCCACAAATCGATTCCTAGATCTGTTCCTAATTAAAAGATTGTTTTGAGTTTTCTTTTTATTTCCTACAAAATGATTATCTTTTTTTTTTTTACTTAAAAATGAAACATTTAATTATCTTTATTTTTTTTACTATTCTCTTCAGTAATTACCTAATTTTTATAGTTTAAGAGCCCATTTGGTTTAGCGTTTTGAAAACGCAGTGTTTCTAAAACGCAGATTATTTAAAACGCAACTTTTTTTCTTTATAAATGCGTTTGAAATATTATGTCAAAACGCAACTTTTTATTCCCTACCGCGTTTTAAAATCTGCGTTTTGGAAAAAAGCTAGGAATTTCAGCGTTTTAAAATGCAGCTACGTTTTGAATACGCTGCTTTTTATAACGCAACATTGAAACGCTAAGTTAAAGAATAAGCTGCGTTTTAACACTGCATTTTGGCCAAAATGCACGAACAAACGGGCTCTAAATCACGAAGAAGTAACGATAGTATTTTACTATAACTAGTAAAGTTAATTCAAGAAAGATGACACAAATTAAAGTTTTACTAATAATCTTTCTTAATTTATATACAAAGTCAAACGATACAGTCTGTTTTTGGACGAATGAAGTACTAACTAAGCCTAATCTAATATTATCTCCGTCCAAAAAAAAAGTGTCATTTTATCTATTTTCGCACAAATTAAGAAATTTTACAAAAAAACTTATATACTTTTATTTAAGTTCAAATATTGAAGATAAATTGCATGAGTATTTTTTCTCTTTCCACTTAATAACCAACCTTCTTTAATTTTAGAGTAGTAAATAAGGACAATTTTAACAGAATATTAGCAATTTTTTCTTGAATTTCTATAACGAAACTTATTCTGAGACAAATTTTTTTATTAAAACGACACTTATTTTGAGAGAGAAATAGTATAAATGTCCTTATTTATTCTTTTTGGACTTCTAATTTCACTAGTATTTTTTAATTCAATTACTTTATTGTACAATCTCTAAAAACTTATTTCCACCGTTCCAGACAAATAGTCCACTATTTTATTTGGATGTTTCACTTTAAAAGTCCACTTTCAAAAATCATACTTTTACTCTTCAAAAACTTTTCAACTATTCTTCAAATGTGATATAAACATATTGATTATGCTTAGTATGTTTGTAATTATAACCAGCTCCAATCCAGTTGAGAATTTGCCGTAGAAAGAGTTCAACCCACTAGATCAAGGAAAAGGTTTGGTGATTTGATGAACAAACCCGTACTCAACCCCGTTTTCGCCTTACCGTACCCTGCCTTCTCCAGGTTGTCGTACCTGGGCAACTTGGGTCGTGCAGTGGGTTTCTTTTCTGGGCAATTAGATAGATTGAATTAGATCTGGGTTATAGATGAGATCTAGATCGAGATCTGGGTTGTGCAATGGGTTTCTTTTCTGGGTTTGAAAACCCATGGTAAAACAATCTTGAAGAGAAGGTAGAGAGGTTGAAGATGAAGTTAATAAAGAGGGATACATGAAATTCCATTTTAAACCTTACTCAAATGCATGTGGCGGCACATGGGCCACTTAATGGAAATTTATTAATGACATCCATCAAAAGGACTGTCGATGTGACAATTTGATGTGTTAGAAACAAAAACAATGTAAATTTTTGTTAAGGGACTAAACGTGGATAAGTTCATAGTTAATGGACTACTGGTGTCATTAACCCTAAATGGAATGTAATCGGTGCCCCCATATCTTAACTATGCGTGAAGTGTATTAACAACTACCTGCATTTCTAAATTATTGTCTTATTATTTTTTTTATTGGTTTCTAAATAATTATTTTGTTTGAAAATTTTTTTTTAGGACATTATTTTTATCAATTTACTCTTACTTTTTTTTCTTACTTTAATTATGAACTACATGTACATAATTATAAAGAAAACTATATATTATATCAATATTGATAATTAAGTTAATTATTTTTTTTAATTTGTGTGTTGAGTCAAATAAGATAATAATTTATGGGATGGGTGGAGTATTAACTATTATGCACTCTCTTTGCAATGCACGCGCTGTTCTGGAAACTGGATGAGGGTTATCACAAACAGTTTATTGCTCCACCACAACATCACTGCACTGACCTTTTCACTGTTTAGCGTTGAAAATTCCCAAGTACACCTCCTTTTGCCATGTGCTTTAAAAAATTAATAATTAAAATATATTTAAAATTGATTAAAATTTAAAAATATTTTTACTTTTAAAAAAGTTAATATTATATTTATAGACAAAATTTAAAATATTATAAATATATTTTTTTTAAATTAATTTATAAAGTAAAATATTTTAAAATAGTACTTATGGACCGAAGGAAGCATGTATCTTAAGGATAGATTTTTATTTAAAGAAAATGAAGTGTAAAAAATTTGGTATCGATGTAAAGAAAACTTAATATGTAATCTTAAAACACATTTTTTACTTCTGTCTTTACAGATATGCCCTTTTTTTTTTTTAATTTTTTTTTTGATGTCTGAAGGGGGCGTGAGAACGGATCGAATCTGAGACCTCACACTCTATAAAGTCCCAACTCTACCACTGGGCCACCCCTTAAGTACTCACATATATGCCCTAAATATACTGTACTTGTTAACTCATATTAGTGTACAGGTACATACATATACTTTAACTCATATTAGTGTACAGGTACATACATATACTCTACACTGTCACTCCACATGCTAGATAAATAGTCGAGGTCTTGTCTTGTTCATGTTTATTATACTTCGAGCATATTTACTTTTTATGTTCCACCAAAAAAAAATAAGAATAATTTTCTTTTCTTGGTATTTTAATGTGTGATACTTCCTCCGTTCCTAAATTATTATCTTGTTTAACCTGACACATAGATTAAAAAAATAATTGACTTGATTATTTATATTGGTATAGCGTGTAGTTTCTTTTAATATCCATGTGCACATTGTATATAATTAAAGTAGAAAAAAAATAAAGGTAAAATAGTAAAAATAGTGTCCTAAAAAGAAAAGTTTCAAACAAGACAATTATTTTGCGACGGACAAAAAAAGAAAGCATGACAATAATTTAAGGACGAAAGGAGTATATAGTTGCGGAGAAATAAGTTAACAGTAAATTATTTACTCCTTCCGTTTTAAGTAAATGGTTCTCTATTTTATTTTAAAATATTTTATATAAACAGTCTATTTTTAAAAATCATGTTTATAATGTTCATAATATTATAATTTTACCATCTATATGTAGATAAATATATTAACTATATATAAATATTTTAATAATTATAATTAATTTAATATTTATATATTCATTAATTATTAAATTTTTCAAACGTAAAGTCGTGAAACAAATGGAGTATCTGCTTTACATATCATCACTCATTTTCAAAGGAATAGTTACGTACTTATATGAGTATCTTATACGATTTGTTGTATGATAGTAATAAAAAGGTATTATCTTTTAAATATAAATGTACTTTGTGTATAAACATAGGCGTATATTGTTTAGGGTGCATTGGGATATGTGATTTTCTTATTTATTATTTTATTTATTTTCTTTTTCTTAACTTTGTAATGAATGAAATGAAAAATTTAAACAATATAGAGTAAAAATAGTAGAACCAGATAGTGAGAAAATGGTACATTAGAAGAAAAAAAAAACACAAAACATAAAATTAAAAAAATCACCCTTATGAGAGTATCATTCCAATTGAAATATTTGTACTAATAGTTGGGAGTAGGCCGGACAATGGAGCGGATAAGATTGGACCATGATCTGATTAAATGTGATCTGTTAGTTTATTAGATGGATCAGATCAGATTCACATATTGAATAAATTAGATCTTGATCCAAATTTAAAATTTTAACAAATCAGATATAGTCTAGATCATGATTCAATTACATCAACAACAAACATTTACTTAAATAATTATTAAAAAATGAAAACTAATCAAATTTACTTTTTTTTTTTTTGTTGATTCAAGTTTATCAAAATTTTAATTTATTTATAATATTTGGTAGAATTTCTCATTAAAACGACATGTACCCATAGTAGCTAATTTAAGACAAAAATAAAAAAATAAAAAAATTTATATATGTATATAATACTATACTTTATTAAGACTATATTTGGATACTTAATTCCGAGCTTGAAATTTGAATTAAAAGAACAATTTAAATTTCATGGAGTTCATAGTTTATCTAAAAGTAATTCGACGAGGACTATTCATGTTTGATTTATGCATAATAAACATGTAGGGCCAACTCTGGGCATAGGCCAACTAGACCCCGTAATCTCACTTAATAGCCCATTACATATAAATTGTAAGGCTAATATCTTAAGTGTAATAGAAGATTCAAAATAATTAGTCTTTATATTAAAGTTTTATTTTTATTATAAATAAAGCTCACTGCCTATATTTCATTTTAAAGCACACATCTAATGCTTAGAGCATTTCTAATGCAAACGTGGGAGTAAAAAAAATTGAGTGTCACCTAAGATTTATACATTAAAAAAAAAAAAACTCTTCAATGCAATTGTGAGGAGGGTTGTGGATAAGATGTGTCAACTAAATTATTTTCTATTGGTTGATAGACTCTTACTTTTTTGATATTCAATGCAAATTGTGGAGGAGGATGTGGAAAAAGACTCGTGTATTCACATCCTCCTCCACATTTTATATTGAATGTAAAAAAATTAAGAGTCTACCAATCAATGAGAAACAATTTAGTTGATACATCATATCCATAACCTTCCTCCATAATTGCATTGGAAAGTTTTTTTTTCTTTGAAAAAATATATAAATCCTAGGTGACACCCAATTTTTTTCACATTCACATTTGTATTAGAGATGCTCTTAGGCCTAAACTAAAAGAAAATTAAGTTTCTATTAATTTATTATATGCGTGAGGTGAGAGAGAGAAGACATTTAAATTGATTTAGAAGAATAAAATGGGGGGAAAACATTGCACCATTGAATCTTTCATTGCTACTGATTTTTAAAAAGGTACCTCTCTAACTAACTCTAACCTCTTTCTTCTTAACTAATTTAAAATTTAATTTTCTTTTTTGTGGTATGTAAAGTTTGAGGCAAAATTTTTATCTAGGTAATCAAGTTTTGAGGTTTGATTATTTAGGTTTTGCATATTATATTTGCAATGAATTATTTTTTTTATTAATCAATAGTTTAGTTTTTAAATTTTGTTTAATTAGGTTGCGGCCACATTTTTTAAGTTCGCCTAGGGCCCCCGAAATCTCAGGGCCGGCACTGTATACATGTGATGGTCGCACGTGACAAAGAAGTGAAGAATCAAGGGCAAAATTCGAGCAGGTCCCCTTTAGAGAATTTTCAACCGTTTAAGGACATGATAATTATTTTCAACTGGAAAAGGACACTTTTATTGCGAAATGTACTCTATGCCCTTTAAAAATACGGAATAGTGCATGTTGTGCATCGCAAAAGCAAAAAACGATATATCACAACATAACACGATGCACATAAAACATGGAACGGCAAGTTGTGCATCGCAAAACAAAAAAATGATGCATCGTAACACAAGATGATGCACAAATGACCTTTTTCAACTTGCGATGCACAACTTTCTAACACGTACGATGCATCATATCGCCTCCTTCTAATACGTACGCATTGCATCAGCTTTTAGACCACAAAAATAAACTAACCCTATTTATCTCAAAAACACAACAATCTTCATTTCAAACGGAACAAAAAATCTTAAAACCCTTCGGAAATTTGTCCTCAACCTCCAACAAGTTTGTAGGATGTCTTACGATGCCTGAATATCAGGTTCGTATTGCTAAATACATTTTAAGGTTTCAAAAACAGACCAAAAATGTCCTGAATAACGTTAGTACCAACAACATCCATCCGCTGCATAAACATTTTTTCAACAAATCAATAGGTTGTGTAACATCTACTGCTACTTACGGTTGATTAGTGGAGTCGGATCTGAGTTCCAAGAAGCACTCACACATATCTTTTAGCAAAATCTTCATGAAAAAGTTTGGATCCAGGATTTAATATGATCTCAGACATTATCATCCAAAGTTGAAGAAGTTATCTGGTACGTAATACATTTTATAAATGTATTTTTTATTTAGCACTTTCTGAATAGAGTGAAATATGTATACAAACATTACATTTTTCGAGTTATTCCTTTCTTTTTATGAATCTGTATTGATAAACATTATGTAATTTTTATCTTTTTTTAAATTACTTTTACGATGCACACATTTTGTGCATCATGATGCACAAAGTTTTACTATAAAAAGTATTATTTTTGTATATCGTGATGCACAACCTTTAATCCCGATGCACAACTTTTTAGACTTAGCAAAGTTTTGTGCATCGTTTAAAAACTCTTTCAGGTACAAAACTCTTTCAGTGTAAAAGTGACACTTTTAAGGCCAAAAGTGACACCATCTTATACAAGTTTATGTTGAATTCATATTCAAATCCTTTGTTCTAATCTCAATAGTATATTTTCAGGTACGCAAGGTGCACTCGTTCTGTGTCAATATGTTTGTAAGCAAATTACTTTCCATTTTGCTTATTTTGTGGACCTTGTTTATGCCAACTTTAATTTTACATTTGTGTTGATGGATTTTGCAGTTCTGACTGCTTACTACGTGCATTTGGCTGCATTTAGGGCTCCTTACATTAAGGGTAATGCATCTGAGACTGATTCCTCAGCGGTGGAAGGGCTGCGATGAGGGAAAGAAATGTGGTTGTTCGTCCGCTTCTAAGGATCATGTACAATGTGAAGGATGTCAAGTTCTATTGTTAAGTAGAAAGCTTGACCCGACTTTGGTGTTGCAAAACATTTTAATCGTTAGCTCTGTGGCCGATGGGAGTAGTGTTAAATCTTTTTGTCTCATGGCCCATGTTGAAGGAATGCACTACTTTGAGTAGTATTAGAGAACTCATTCGACGACATCGAGTCTTTTTGTGTAACATGGTAGGGCCACCCCATGTACATAGACAAGATTTTCCTATTTCATACCACCAAATTCATACCATAGAATGTTATAGATTGTATTCTTGATAACTTTTGTAATAACAATAGGAATTAATAAAAAATACAATTATTATAGTTGACGATCCATAAAAAAATACTTCACGATGCGCATATTATACTGAAATAATACTATTATAATTGACGATGCACAAATTGTACTTAACGATGCACATTTCTTAACACATGTTATACTAAAATAGTACTGTTATAATTGACGAAGTACAAAATTACATTGACGATGCACATTTTTTTACACAAATTATACTGCAATAATACTGTTATAATTGACGATATTCAAAATTATACTTGACGATGCACATTTCTTAACACAAATTCATAAAATTATATTAACGATGCACATTTTATACTGACGATGCACATTTCTTTACAAAAAATCACAAAATATATTGATGATGCACAAATCGCACACATGACGATGCACAATTTACACTTAAAAACGTCATTTGTTATTACGGGATCAGTTTTGAAAAAAATAGTCAATTTATCACTTAAAATGGACTTGAAAACATTTATATTGGACTTAAACGGTTGTAAATTGAGAAAAATTCGGGCTGATCCCTTTTAGACAATTTTTATTCGCTAAAGTCTACTATAATTATTTTCAATCGCTAAAAGATACTTTAGCTGCGAAATGTCATTTATGCCCTTAAAAAAACACGGAACAATGCACACTGTGCATCACAAAATATATTAACGATGCATCGCAACACAACACGATGCACATAAAAACATGGAATCCCACAATGTGCATCGCAAAACAAGAAAGACGTAAATACAAATACCTTTTTTACTTGCAATGCACAAAAATAAATAAATAAATAAATAAAGTGTTGTTTGTTGCATCGCAATGCACACGATGCACATTTTATATGCAGTTTTATGAATGTATGTTCAACAATTGACGATGCACATTTTATGATTGACGATGCACATAATTGACATTTCTTAACACAAAAATTACAATTACATTGACGATGCACATTTCACACATGACGATGCATAAAAATCAACCTTTATATACAAAATAAACTTCAAAAAAATTACAACATAACAAAAATCAACTTTATATAGTCTCTCGACATGACCTAGCATTATGATTACAAAGTTTGTGAAATCTACTACATATCATTCTTTTTTTCTTGTTGATTCACCATTTGATGGGATCCTTGCCTTCTTGGGATGTCCAGGTAATCTCTTCAATATAGGAAGTAACATGGTTTCACCCTCACAAGAATTCTGAACCTCGTACCTTTCTGTAGTTACAATTAGCATCAAACTTTCCTCGTAACATTTTATGTAATTACTTGTCAAGAAGTAATTATCAACTATATGACTCATACTTCTTGGATCTCACAATCACAATGGTTGCGTGGCAACACGAAAATTCTTGAATTTTCCACTTATAGCATGAACATGTCCACTTCCCCAAATCAACCTAAACACTTGGATCGGATAAAACCTCGTATATTGAGTTGGGTGTCATGCGAATCTGTCACGTGATCCCAATATTAAGGTACTCCTTCCATTTTGTATCCATATTTTTACATAACAATTTATTCCATCTCTTTCCATTACCAAGCCTCTCACTAAACCATTTTATTATTTTTGATCTTATACAATCCACCATGTGATCAGTGATGAGAAGACCGCGAGCCTTTAAAATCCAATTTTTGAATGATTCAGCGGCATTTGAGGTCATTTCAGCATACATATTCTTATGACAATGTGCAATCGGTCACTTTTCGTATGAAATAGTGGCCAAGAAAGCACATGCAAGCTGTCCCCCCCCCCATTTTTTTTAATATATCAATTTTTTTATTAAACAGTCTAATGTTGGAGGCATACGCACAATCCTTAAGTCTTGAACACAAGCTGCTGCGGAACGTGTTGGAATAGCGTTTACCGGTAATCATTTCTGTTAGGTCCAAGGTTGCTCAAAATAGGCTAGAAGGGGGGGTTGAATAGCCTATGTCCAATTTTTGAAATTTGATTCAAAAATCTACTTCACTTTAAGTTTGAAAACATTTGCAGGCGGAAGTCTTGTGAAGTATAGGACAGGTTGAGAATGGCTGATCTTCACAGGTCACGATCAGCAGTTCTCAATAGTTTGGAAATCTGGAAAGTTAAGCAACACAAATAATCACAATCACACACAAGTAGACGGAGTATTTAATATGGTTCACACTTATAAATAAGTGCTACGTCCACAACCAAAGTGGTCAACTTTGGATTTGAAAATCGTGTACTAAGTTTATCCACTAGATATTTTACAAACTAAATCTCTAATGGATTGTGTACAAAAATTTTGTTGACCAAGTGTTTGTGTGGGAGAATTGATATCAATAAGATACAATTCTCGTGAGCTATGAAAAGCTAGGAGTTGCAATCAATGAAGAGCTTTAATGGACTGGACGTCTAAGTGTGAAGCTCTCCAAAGATTATGTACAGATAGGACGTTTAAGCCTTTAAGAACTTGAAGACTATGGAGATTCAGTAGTTGGAGTAGTTGAAGAGTGTTGAATGCAGCAATGAAGTCTCCTTTTATATGCAGGAGGAAGCTTGGAGCCGTTGGAGATCATTCTAATTTGAATTTTAAGAGCAATTAATGCTCTAATCAGTTGTTGACCTCGATAGGTCTGCACCTTGCAGTCTGTTTTCTGACTTTTTGCCAAAAATAGGCGGTCTGAGTTTGCAGAAGAAATGTCCTTTTCTGAGTATTTGCCTAGAATGGAAATCTTCATTAAATGAGAGTTGCAGGTTAACGTTGTATCGCAATTAATGAGGTCTTTGAGTTAGGACATATCTTCGAGATGACTATCGGACGTTCTTGGAGTTCTTCAACATTGCGATGAAGCTTGGCGTACGAGCTTGTCCGATAACCAAAGTAAGGCTAGCTGGATCAAATTTTGCCTATTTGTGCGAGGGACGTCCGATGTCCTATAGGCTATCTTCTTCAAAACTTATACAATTAGCAACCCTAGGCTATTCAAGCTATGCCTAAGTACAAGTTGCCACACTAACGGACACGCAGCCCATTAGTCACCTTGTCTTAGACTTAGGTTATGGATTCAAGCAAATCTAAGCTAAAATACAACAATCTCCTCCTATTTGCTTGAGTCCATGACCCTACGAATACAATATCAGCTGACCATGTTCAAGTCTAGTAATAACATGCTTGTAAGATTGATATATTAAATAAGTATGCCCTAGATCAACTTACACAAAGGTCATTGTATTCAAGAATTACAAAGTGTTTACAAACAGGAAATTAAGCATCAGACACTTGTAATAATACTGAGTTTAAAAACATGCCGATAGGCAGATTAGGCAATAGAGAGCATGTCTTTAAACCAGTGGTTTAACTTTCATGCATTCACATAATAAGCAGTTCATAAAAAGCATGAAAATTTAAAATATAGACATTGTGAATTAAACACGGAGTTTAATTACAAAGTTTTTGCAAAAGATTATACAGAAATTTATCGGCCAGTTCGAGAGGATGATCGAGATGAGGTATGACCTTTGCCTTTGCCTGATGATTGCCCATGACCTCTTGATGCCCATTTAGAGTCAACAACAGCCTTTAGTTTTGCAATTTCTTCTTTGGCTTCTGCTAATTCATCTTTTGCGTCGGCCAATTCGTAGGAAAGATCATTTTTTCGTTTGACTTCGGCTAACTCTTCTTTTGTGTCGGCCAATTCAGAGGAAAGATCGCTGTTTTTCTGTTTGAGCAGGGCATTATGCTCAATGAGCCTAGTCCGCTGATCATTGTTGAGTCTAGCTATCTCCTCCTTCATGGACGCAAGCGAGGTATCAATGAGGGCAAGACGGTTCGAAGTAGTGATGTGCTCTTTGCGATAGAAGGCCAAGTGCTTGGAGGTGAGATTGCGTGTCGCCCGCACGGAGGAGTGGACAGAGCGATTTGCACGGCGTTGGGACTGAAGCACAAGCTTGTAGCCGGCGTCAATCATGTCGATTGTCTGCATCATCTTTGTTGAGAGGTTGTCCCAATTGGCTTTGAAGATAGCAGAGGTAGCGGAGGAAGTTGCGGAGATCGTGCTGGCTAAAGCATTCTGGCTGGCAGAGATAGAGCGTAGGCAGGCATCAAAGGCGGCTTTGGCACCCTTAGAAATTTCCATGACTTGGGTCATGCAGTCAGCCTGGACATGGGTAATGTGGGACGATGCAGAGGCGGTGCGGGGCCTTGGTCGTCAACGAGATGACCTCAAATTCTTTCAAAAATTTATGAACGGCCTCGGCGGGATAGGTATTAGAAGAGTCGGGATGACTCATTTGGAGAAGGACGGACTGTGAGGGGAAGGATGGTCAGTGAAGGAAGAAGGTTGGCGAGATAGGTTGGGTAGGGAGGATGGAGAATGGCGGTAGAAGGCGGGGGGGAGGAGGATGGAGAATGGCTGGAGGATGAAATGGAAATATGGCTGGCAGAGGGTTGGGATTGGCTAGGGTAGGTTAGACGAAGGGATGGATAGGTTGGAAGGACGAGAGGTGCACGGGATTGAGTCCGTAGACGACCAATGAGAAAAGGAGTAGGGATAGAAAGAGGGGGAGGTGATCGGTATAGAATAGGGATGAGAGGGTTAAAACCTAAAAAGGTGGTAACGACTTCAAAGAAGTCGTAGACCACAGGCTGAAAAAGGACAGAAGGGTGGCAGATGAGGGTAAAGACTGGGGGTTTAGGCAGAGAAAGGAAGGGAGAGATGTCTGATTTGGTTGGAATGGGAAGGCCAAGGTCCTTGTGAATAGCAACCCATTGGCGGAAGACCATGAGATCTTGAACCGCTGAGTTGTGGGAGAAGAATTGCTGGGACCAGGCTGGAGGAAGTGGTTCATAGAAAGCACCCCATCGAAAGATAATTTCACCTGCAGACATTGGCTGACAGGGAATTTTCTTGGGGTAGTCAAGGAGAGAAAGGATTGGGTCAGAATCGGCAGGGTTAGGTTTAGGCCTGCTGTCTCTGAAGGACAGCAGATCCTGCACCTCAGGGTGTAGGTGGCTATATGGATTGGTTTTGAGGCGTTTGGGGGTAGGCAGGTCAGAAGAGGGAGAGATAGAGCGTTTGGAGGATGGTGGTTGAGAGGTGGATTCAGGTGTGGATTTAGGAGGGAAAGATGGTGGTGAAGTTGTAGGCTGAGTTGGCGAAGATGGTGGAGAGGTTATATCAGCAGTTCCCTTGAAGTGCACTCTCTTCTTTGCACTCTTTTTAAAGCGCTTGCCATGAGTGGACTTTGTAGGTGAGGAAGAGGCAGAAGTAGGTGATGGAGAGGTGGTAGAGGGGACTGATGGAGGAACAAAGGTTGAGGATCAGTGGAATTGAAACGGTAGATTGCGAAGCAACAGGAGTAGACACGGTTGGTGTGGAGGGTGCAGCCGATGTTACATTAGGCAGACCAAAAGATTCATCCGTGGACTGGAGAGTCTGTTTGAGTTTGGGTTTGGATAGATCTGCGGGTTTGAAAGTAGAGGTATCCTTTTCAACCTCAGATCTAGTGCGAGATTTGCGGTTTTTCTTGAGACGGAGGGTGAGAGTGGAGGAATGTTTGGCCTTTTTGAAAGGAGGCTCAGAAGGCTCATAGGGATCATGATCAAGTTTCTTTGAGATCAAAGTTCTCGGGAAGTTCAGCCCTATAGGTTTAGGCTCCTCCTCGGGTGCTCGGATACGAAGAAGTGACTTTTGCTTACCCTTGGCTTGGGTAGAGGTGCTACTAGCGAAAGAAGCGGCGGCGAAGAACAACGATTGTCCGTTTGGCCATATCATCCCGTAGCGAGTGAAGTTGTTGGCGTGAAGACGTAGGTGTTAGACACCTTGATGAGGTCGTCGGTGATAACCTTGTCATCGATCTCTTCAAATCTGCGAAGAATGACATTGATGACCCTTACGAAAGGTCGTCGCATGGAGGGGTTGGATTGGACGTCGCAACACTTTGAGAAAGCATAGAGAAATGATTTTTGCCCGCTTAAGTGCTTTCGGAGAATCACGGCTTTGGTCCACGAAGTTGTTGAGATGTAAAGATGTCTCTTGCCCCATTCTTGAAGAGAATGCTCTTATCGATCGATGACCGATGTGATAAGCGTTTTCGGGGAAGAGATTCTGGACATCTCGAAAACCTTTCGAGTTGAGAGATCCTCGCATCATTTCCCAAGCAAGCGTTGATTCAGCATCGGTCAAGTCCAGTTTGCCTTCAATAGGCAGTTCAAGGATTGCCCCAATATCCTTATAGGTCAATTTGATGTAATGGCCTCTGATGTAGCCCTTGATGTAGCTTAGGTTGACCGGTTCATTGGCATTGGCTGGAGGAGGAGGAAGGATCATCCTTGTGTAAAATTCCTCAGCTAAAGCATTCTTTGTAGTGGGTATCATGAAGTTGGAACAAGGGAAGAAGCCCACATTCGGATCCTTAGCGGGGCATCGCCGACGGATGTACGATGATGGAATCTCGGTCGATTGTCATGCCAGGTGATAGTTTGACACGGGAAGAATTCTCGGTGGAAGATTTGCAGCCTGTTTAGCCCTAGATGGCTTACCAGATGCAGAGGATGAGGTTGTGTCGGTAGCCTTGGAAGCTTTAGTCCTTGCCTATACAGTTGGTGGATATGAGAACAGCACATAGATATAGGAAGGTATGATTAAATACATCCGATGCGAGTAATCAGCCGATATTAACACAAACAGGTACTGTTCAGATTAAAACCCAAAACATGTGCGTATGATGACAAATGACAAGAACAGTTCATGAACTGGGTTTCAAAATATCTACCGATTTTGTCACTTTTAAGTAAACAGGATTGCGTAAGCTGAAGACATAATATCATAGAAATCTGAAGCCACAATTTTATGCCACATAAACAAGACTCAAACACCCATTTCAAACTTTTGCAGTTCATCAATGATGTACAGTTCGAAATAACACAAATTAGGTTAATGCAAATCATAAAGCTTGATTTAAATGAATTAAAAGGTGTAGAAATCATTACCATTGATGATTTCGCGAGAACAAGAGAAATTTGAAGATTTAAGAGGATTTGAGAAGATTGCAGATTGGAAGTCGAGAGGTTTTTGAAAATTTGCAAATGGCGGTTTTTGAAAAAAGTGTAGAAATACTGTAGCATTCGCCTTTTTGTACTTCTGACAGGTTAATAAACCGTAATTGATAAAATTTGAAATCCGCATTTATGACTTGCTGAGTCACTGTACGCATGGCGCACTTTAGTCTGTCTATTTCATCAAAGTCTACCTATTTTATAGAAGACTGCCGATATGAAGATAGATACTTACTCAAGGTTGTCTATGTATTCGGCGAGTTGATCACATAGGCGGTTCAATAACAATTTTATAAAATAACTTAAATAATTGCTAGAAAAGGTTAAGGATTGAGGTCAAGCATACCAAGCTCTCCTCTTAAATATGCAAACCTGGTTGAATCAAGTGGTTTTGTGAAGATGTCGCTACACGATTCTCTGTAGGCACATATTGCATGCGATGTTACCTTTTTCAACATGATCTTTAAGAAAGTGATATCTCACATCAATGTGCTTTGTTTTGGAGTGCATGACAGATTTTGAGCGAGATTGCGATGTGTTGTCACACATTATAGGACAATCGCAGTTTGATCTCATAGTCAACAAGTTCTTTGTTTGATCCACAATTGTGAGCGGCACTACCGCGGCTATGTATTCGCTTCGATTGTTGAAGTTGAAACAGAGGTTTGCTTCTTCGGCCCATGAGACAAGTCTATTTCCTAAGAATTGACATGTCCCACTTGTGCTTTTCTGTCAACTTTACATGCAGCAAAATCAGCATTAGAATAGCCTATAAGATTAAAAGATGAATCTCTAGGATACCGATTCCCAAATTGGAAGTATCTATTAAATATCGATGATTCTTTTGGCTTGTATGAGACTCCTTTGGATCGGCTTGAAATCTAGCACAAACACAAACAGCAAACATGATATCGGGCCTACTAGCGAGTTAAATATAAAAGTGAACCAATCATGCCTCTATAAAGAGTCATGTCCACTTTCTTGCCCTTCTCATCTTTGTCAAGATGGCAATTAGTAGCCATAGGAGTCTTGAAGTGTTTGCATTCTCAAGACCAAATTTCTTGATAACATCCTTTGCATATTTGGCTTGATGATGAAGATACCATTTGAACTTTGTTGAATTTGAAGACCAAGAAAAAGTTGAGCTCTCCCATCATGCTCATCTCAAATTTACTCTGCATAAGCTTTTCAAACCTTTTGCAAAGATTTTCATTAGTGGAACCAAAGATAATATCATCAACATAAATTTGAACAAGTAAGGAATGACCTTTATGTTTCATAATGAAAAGAGTAGTGTCAATTTGACCTCTTACAAAGCCTTGAGATATCAAGAACTTTGAAAGGGTCTCATACCGGCTCTTGGAGCTTGTTTGAGTCCATAAAGGGCTTTCCTCGGCTTGTAGACATCTTCTCTTCTTGAGCAATCAATGAATCCAGGAGGTTGCTCTACATAGACTTCTTCTTGAAGTTCTCCATTCGAAAAGCACTCTTTACATCCATTTGATAAACTTTGAAGTCTTTGTAAGAGGCATAGGCCAAGAATAATCGATAGCCTCTAATCTTGCAACGGAGCAAATGTCTCATCATAGTCAATGCCCTCCTCCTGTCTATATCCTTGGGCTACCGGTCTTGCCTTGTTTCTTGTAATATTGCCGTTTTCATCCATTTTGTTTCGAAAACCCACTTTGTGCCAATAACGCTTGTCCTTTAGGCCTAGGGACCGTGACCGAGACTTGGCATCTGTCAAATTGGTTTAGCTCTTCTTGCATAGCTTCCACCCACTTGGATCTTCCAGAGCTTCATCAATCTTTTTGGGTTCAATGTTAGATACAAATGCAGTAGAATACATGCATTCATTCCTTGAAGCTTGTCTAGTTTGAACACCAGCATTAAGATCTCCAATGATTTGAGTGATAGGATGATCTTTTACTTCCCTAACTTCGCAGTTGAACTTGTCCTATTGCATCGGCAGAGTTGGATTCTTGAGAAGTAGAAGTGACTGAAGCTTGGTTTTCTAAAGGATAGGTTAATTCCAAGGTAGGTTGTATGACTTCTGGTGTGGAAGGCGAGGTGGATTCAGGATTTTCAGAGTTTTCATTTGTTGGTTCATTTGAGGATTCTATTAGGTTGACTCTTGGAGGAACTTGTGAAGGAGAGGATCTAGATTTTGTGCTTGGGTCTACTCTCATACTCATCGATCATTAGTAACCTTAGGAGCCAAATGTGGCCCAATAAAATCAAATTCATCAAAAGAAACATGTACGATTCAACAACTCTTAGTGAAGTTTTATTGTAAACTCTATAAGCTTTTGAAAATTTAGCATATCCCAGAAAAATTCCTTCATCACTTTTGGATTCAAATTTACCTCTATGTTCTCTACCATTGTAAAGAACATAGCATTTACAACCAAATATTTTAAAGAATCCAATGTTGGGAGCTCTGCCTCTCCATACTTCATATGGAGTTTTGTTATGAAATTTGTTTATGATAGACTGTTTTGTGTGAAGCGGCGGTGTTCACGCTTCGCCCGAAATACATAGGCGGTTTGGCTTCAATCATTGTCTTTCTTTCAATGAGAGTTCGTTCTTCCTTTCAAAGAACTCCATTTTGTTGAGGTGTGCCAACTGCAGAGAAATTGTGACCAATTCCATGGTCATCACAATATTTGGCAACACCATTGTTCTTGAACTCTGTTCCATTGTCTGATCTGACATCAGAGATATCATCCAGCTTCTGAGTCTGTAGTCTTCTGAAGAGTTCAGTAATGATGTCATATGCTTCATCTTTGGAGGACATCATCTCTACCCAAGTAAATCTTGAGTAATCATCAACTACCACAAGAGTATACTTGCCCACCAAGACTTGTAGTAGTTACAGTCCAAACAAATCCATGTGCAAGAGGTAGAGGTGCAGTTGTTGATAGGCAAGGCTTGCTTTTGAATGAAGATTTGTGTAGTTTGCCTAGTTGACATGCTCTGCAGACGTGTGATTCAGTGATATTTTAGGCAAACCAACAACTAGATTGTCCTTTGATAGTTTCTTCAAATATTTGAAGTTGAGATGACTAAGCCTTTTGTGCCATAACCAGTTGTCGATGATGACCTAGCAACCAAGCATAGATTTGATTTTCTTCCAACAAAGATTTAGGTCAACAAAGATAGACATTCCCTTTTCGAACCTGTCGGATAGTTGAACATGTCTCATTGTCCTTTATGAGACAGTGAGTTGAGGAAAACTGACAGGTTAGACCTTTATCACAGAATTGTGATATGCTCAGCAGATTGTGCTTTAAGCCTTCAACCAGAGAGACTTTGCTGATGGAGAGATTTCCTCTGATTATGCTTCCATATCCAATGGTCTTCCCTTTTGAGTTGTCTCCAAAAATGACCGAGGGACCCTTTGCTTCAACAATACTTGAGAGAAGATTTGGATCACCGGTCATATGCTTTGAGCATCCACTTGTCTAGATACCATAGATCTTTCTCTTCTTCATTGACACCATAAAGCATTCTGAAATATAGACATTTAAGAATATGGTCCCCTTTTATTTTTGGGTCCTCAAGGTTAGCATCCTTTTGGGATCCACACCTGTTTAACCTTTGGAGGTGTAAATCCTCTAGATTTAGGTGTGAATCTCAGAAGGCATTCATGAATCTCATGACCATGTCCTTTGCAGAAAGAGCATTTGTGAAATCCTTCAACATGAGTAATGATTTCTTTTGAGGCTTCTTATCATCGCTCTTTGAGGTGACCTTTGTGCGATAATCGGCCTATAGGACTTAGGGTGAAAATGCCTTTTCTTATTGATGTAAGGCTTATCATAGGTAGACCTCTTATCAAAAGATTTTGCATTTTCAGCACATGTCCTTTAAGCCTTTTATTAGCAAAATTCACTCCTTTCACCCTTTTATAGGCAATGTTGGGATCAGCAGTCTTGCCCCTGACAAATTTAATAGGCTTGAGCTGAGTATTCTTTGACTTGCCACTAGTCATCCCTGTTTTCTTAGGGTGACTAATAGCAGTTTAAGTTGCTCGACTCCTATTAGCGTCATAGCGATTGCTTTCCTTTGGACTTGTGTTTTGTATTCTTGGGATAAACAAAAGGAACTTTGTTAAAGCCAAGTCCTTGCCTTTTGGGAGACGTAGTTCATAAGAAACTTCTACGCCAATTCTTCAAAGAATCACAACAGATGTCTCATCCTTTTGAGAACCGAAGAACTACCTTCATTGAACTCACTTTGGAAACCAATACCGCTTTGTCATCTAAAGTTTTTGGTTTAAGAGAATGGTATCAAAGTTTCCTTTAGAGTTATTCCAAGTATTGACAACCTTTTGAAGGTCATCTTTCTCGAATTTATCTTCTTGATGTGTTCAAGTAGGAAGTCCACTTTTTCATCAAAGTTTTGTTCTCTTTTGCAATTTGATACTTTCACTTTGTCTATCAAGATCTTTGATCTTAGACATCAAGGTTGATTTCTCGAGACAGCTAGTTCATGCTTCTTGGCTAGTTTTACATAGGCGACTTTGAATTTTGAAAACTCTTCCAAGATATCTTTGTTTGCTTTGATGAGCTCTCCCTTTGATGGGTCATTGAGCTCATCATCATCATCATGTCATCTTGTTGAAATGGTAGTGACTTCACCGAATCATGTGGTGACTCCCGGCCATAAGGCATATGTTGGCTTCTTCAAAAAGTCACAGAGTCATCCTCATCGTGTCGTGTCACACCATGTAGGCGGTTGCTTTCATCAATGTCTTCACCACCATCCCTTTTTGTTTTTGAAATTTAGACTCGGACGTTTCTTATAAAATTCATACTTTGGCTTAGGACATTGAGACGCAAAGTGGCCTGGTTTCCTACAATTAAAACAAACTAGCTCATTATCCTTTTGATGGTCTGTGATTTATAAGGAGCGAATTTTTGGTTGAGCGGTTGTTTTATAAGGAACGGCAGTTTTGTGAGAAGACTGCCTATGTGATGATGATTTATTAAACCTTTTGAAACGTTGATATTTCTTTACAAACATGGCAAATGCTTCGTCAGAAAGAATATCATCACCATCAATGGATGATGTAGATGGGGTTTCATCAGGTGTTGAACATGAAGGTTCATTAGACATGGCTGGTAATGACAAGTTTTTAAAACTCTTTTCCATTTCTTGAGCTTGTTGGATCTCAAGCTCATAGACTGAAAGACTAGCATAAAGATTTCTAAGGGTCAATTTGTTTAAATCTTTTGACTCTTTCATGGCAGTGATTTTAACATGCCATAAACTGCCTAGTGCATTTAGAAATCTCATGTTTATTTCCTTCTTTTCATACTTCTTTCCTAAGGAGTAACAAGAGTTGACTACCTCATAGAATCTGTTGTAGGCGCTTCGTAGAGACTCTTTGGGATCCTTTTTGAAGGAATCAAACTTCTGGATGCAGGTATATAATTTGTTGTTCTTTGTCTCACCATCACCTTCAAGATATTCAAGGATGGCTTCCCACATCTCCTTTGTTGTGTCCAGGTTGATAATCTGCTGATAAGTGCTAATATCAACACAACTGGTAATGATATTGATGGCTTTTCCATCCAGAGCATCATTCTTTCTGTCTTCATCATCCCATTCTTCTTCTGGCTTTGGTACATCAAGTTCAGCAGTTGGATCTACCGTGGCCAGTGTATTCGGCTTCATTGGAATTCTGGGTCCATCTGTAACACATTTCCACAAACGTTTATCAATTGAGTTCATATGTCTTTTGACTTTATCTTTCCAGATGTCAAAGTGAACTTCATCCAATACAGGACAATGGTTCACGTTTGAAGTTTCCAACATTTGGTGAGCAGCCATGATCTTTAATCTCTCAAGAGGTTAATCTCGGAAACACAAGTTTTCAAAGAGTTAAGCTCTGATACCAATTGTTAGGTCCAAGGTTGCTCAAAATAGGCTAGAAGGGGGGGTTGAATAGCCTATGTCCAATTTTTGAAATTTGATTCAAAAATCTACTTCACTTTAAGTTTGAAAACATTTGCAGGCGGAAGTCTTGTGAAGTATAGGACAGGTTGAGAATGGCTGATCTTCACAGGTCACGATCAGCAGTTCTCAATAGTTTGGAAATCTGGAAAGTTAAGCAACACAAATAATCACAATCACACACAAGTAGACGGAGTATTTAATATGGTTCACACTTCTAAATAAGTGCTACGTCCACAACCAAAGTGGTCAACTTTGGATTTGAAAATCGTGTACTAAGTTTATCCACTAGATATTTTACACACTAAATCTCTAATGGATTGTGTACAAAAATTTTGTTGACCAAGTGTTTGTGTGGGAGAATTGATATCAATAAGATACAATTCTTGTGAGCTATGAAAAGCTAGGAGTTGCAATCAATGAAGAGCTTTAATGGACTGGACGTCTAAGTGTGAAGCTCTCCAATGATTATGTACAGATAGGACGTTTAAGCCTTTAAGAACTTGAAGACTATGGAGATTCAGTAGTTGGAGTAGTTGAAGAGTGTTGAATGCAGCAATGAAGTCTCCTTTTATATGCAGGAGGAAGCTTGGAGCCGTTGGAGATCATTCTAATTTGAATTTTAAGAGCAATTAATGCTCTAATCTGGTTGTTGACCTCGATAGGCGTCTGCACCTTGCGATCTGTTTTCGACTTTTGCCAAAAATAGGCGGTCGAGTTTGCGAAAAAATGTCCTTTTCTGAGTATTTGCCTAGAATGGAAATCTTCATTAAATGAGAGTTGCAGGTTAACGTTGTATCGCAATTAATGAGGTCTTTGAGTTAGGACATATCTTCAGCAGATGACTATCGGACGTTCTTGGAGTTCTTCAACATTGCTGATGAAGCTTGGCTGGTACGAGCTTGTCCGATAACCAAAGTAAGACTGCTGGATCAAATTTTGCCTATTTGTGCAGAGGACGTCCGATGTCCTATAGGCTATCTTCTTCAAAACTTATACAATTAGCAACCCTAGGCTATTCAAGCTATGCCTAAGTACAAGTTGCCACACTAACAGACACGCAGACCCATTAGTCACCTTGTCTTAGACTTAGGTTATGGATTCAAGCAAATCTAAGCTAAAATACAACAATTTCTTTCAAGTTCCGATAAAAGATGAACCAAGTAAAAGAAATGCTTGGAACTCCTAAGCACGTCGCGTAATCCTTCTATTAAACCAACATTACGAACGGATACAAAAATCACTTAACGATCGATTACTCTTTTTATCTTAGACAGAAACCAAGTCCAATTATCCCTATTTTCAGAACTTACAACAGTAAATGCAAATGGGAACTAACCTGCAGCATATGAACAATATTTAATTACCAACAACAGTTTTATAATGCATAAGAGTGTGCATCGCGATGCACAAAAGTGTACTACAAAAGTACTGATTTTGTGCATTGTGATGCACCACTTTCATTTCTGATGCACAATAATGTACTGAATGTATCTCTTATTAAGTACAAGTACAAACAGGGACACAAAAAAACATGATCTACCTATGATATTAATCAAAATAATGTTGAACACAAGGAAAAAAAATGTAGAACAAATGGTCATACCTTAATTTTCATTTTTGGCCGTGGCAGACAAAAGGGTGCCCTTGAATCGAGATTTCAAAAATGTCCCATCTATGAACAATATAGGACGACAGCAGTTAAAACCATCTACACATGTCCGAAATGAAATGAACAACCTACTGTACCGATTCATATCATCGTCCGATTCCAAGAAAACAAAGATACTAGGATTACTCTTATGCAAGGCTTTAACGTACCACTGCAACTCCTAGAAAGACTCTTCGTAGCAACCAAATAACTTCTTTCGAGCCTTTTTTCCATGCCTTGTTATATGTTATCTTAAAGCCATAATTAGTCCTCATGTGATCAATTAAATCCTTCGGCGAATAGCTTGGTTAACTGCGAACATAGTCAAGAATCAATTGCCTAATGATACCACAGTCCATCCTTTTCGAGTTATTATCGTCAACCATGGTCAAATGACAACTGTGTGAAAGTTTGCACTTGTATTGATTCATGTAATGCAAATTCAAGGATTCCTGTGTTGCCACCCAGCCATTGTGATTGTGAGATTAGGAAAAAATATCGGTGATATGGTTGATAATTACTTCTTAATAAACAATTACAGCAAGTGTTACGAGGGAAGTTTTATGCCAATTGTAACTATAGAAAGGTACGAGTTTCAGAATTCTTGTGAGGGTGAGACCATGTTACCTCTTCTATTGAAAAGATTACCCGGACGTCCCAAAAAGACAAGGATCCCATCAAATGGTGAATCAACAAGAAAAAAAAAGAAAATGATAGGTGGTAGATGTCACAAACTTTGTAATCATAATGCTAGGTCATGTCAAGAGGCTATACAAAGTTGATTTTCGTTAAGTTATACTTTTTTTGAAGTTCATTTTGAATATAAATGTTGATTTTTGTGCATTGTCATGTGTGTAAAATGTGTATCGTCAATGTAATTGTGATGTTTGTGTTAAGAAATGTCAATTATGTGCATCGTTAAACATAAAATGTACATCGTCAATTGTTAAACACACATCCATAAAATTGCATATAAAATGTGCATCGTGTGTATTGCGATGCAACAAACAACAAATTGTTTTTTGCTTTTTTAGGTGCATCACAAGTGAAAAAGGTATTTGTATTTACGTCTTTCTTGTTTTGATATGCACATCGTGCGATTTCGTATTTTTATGTGCATCGTGTTGTGTTTCGATGCATCATTAATGTATTTTACGGTGCATAGCGTGCACAGCTTCGTATTTTTTAAGGGTATAAATGACATTTTGCAATAAAAGTGTCCTTTAGCGATTGAAAATAATTATAGTGGATTTTAGCGAATGAAGAAAATTGTCTAAAATGAACCGGCCCAAACTTAAAAAAAGTGTAAAAAGTGTAAAACGGACCAGCCCAAACTTTAAAATAATCTATTTTAAAGTGTAAAAAAAGTGTTATAATATGTCATTAATTATTAAAATACAAACTTAAAAAAAATATGCGTAGGGTGTGTTAGAAATCATGATATAGTAGGTTGATTTTGATATTTAAAATTTACTATGCTACACTCCTCCATCTTTTTATCAAGTCTCCTCCCATCTTTTATCATATCTAATGTCCAAGGAGGTCAAAGTAGGTGCAGACGTGGAGCATGTAGGAGTAGATGATTTCAAAATTTAAAGCTTCAAATGTTTAAAATTTGAATTTGGCGATTTTTGAACGATTTTAGGGTGGTTTGAAACCGGCGGTTCATGATTTCTGAGAAATGCAAATCAAAACCGAACCGTCCTAATTTAATTTTGAGTCACGAAGATCCACGGTTTAGGCGGTTCTAAAACTAGCTCTGTTTCGGTTCATGAAATTTTAATAATTGTTATAGTTTATTAATAATTAGGTATAGTTTTACTTTGAAAAGCTAAATTGCTTTCTCACAATATTATTGGTTGGTAGAGTTTATTAATTATTAGAATATCAATATTAAAGTACCAAATTCAGTTCCTAATACTGAAAACCTAAGAAGATTTGAGCTTAGTTTTTTGTTAATTTATTGTATTGTTTAGGTTTTCTTTTCAATCATAGAGAATCTGTGTGTGATGGCTAATAAAACTCGAAGGGTAAGATCATCAAAACCAAGGCAACCAAAGTTGGTTGGGTGCTAGAATTCAAGCGACTGCAGAACCCTTTCATGATTTGTTAGCAGACAAATAGTCCGCTATACTATTTTAAAATGTTTCATTCAAAAAATTTGTTTTTAAAATTATACTCCTTTCGTTTTTGGCAAAAAAATTATTATACTATTTTGAGATATTTTACTTAAACAGTCTTTAAAAAAATTATGTTTAAAATTAATATAATCTTTCATCTCTATCCCCCACTTACATTGTAATCTTGGTTGTGTTTAAATATTTTTGTAATTATGATAAAATTTAATGATACTAATATATCCCTTAATAATTAGTCTTTTCAAACGTTGAATTTTTTTGGATGGAACGAAGGGAGTACTTACAATGTTGATGACCTTTCATATTTACCCTTCAATTATGTTGTAAATATTTTAGTTGTGATTAAGTATTTTTATAATTATAACCAACTCCAATGATACTAAAATAATTCTTAATTATTTGATTTTTTAAATATGTACTCTTTTTGTGAAAAAAAAAGAGTATTGTTCTAAGAGCATCCACAATGGTCTCTTGTATACCCACTCTAAAAATATAATTTAGAGATTTTTAACCTTTATTAGGGCGTCCACAGGGGGAGCCCTCTCACCACCCCCTAAAAATAATTTTAGAGATTTTTACCCTCCCTTGATTCTACAGTGGTCCCTCTAGTCCACCCTCTATCTCTAAAACCAATTAAATGACCCTCTAAATATAGAGTGAGTTTTAACATAAATAGTGACTTAAATCCTCTACATTTTTTCACTTTATTTGAACACAATATATTTTTGTTTAATATTTTAGTATAAAAATTATTAAAATATACTCTCTCCGTCCCTAATTTTTTTTTTGTCCGTTCCTAAATAATTGTCATGTTTAAAACTTTTTTTTTAGGAGATTATTTTTACTATTTTACCATTACTTTTCTCTCTATTTTAATTATGCGCCATATACACATGGGCATTAAAAGAAACTACACATTATACCAATATTAATAATCAAGTCAATTATTTTTTGTTAATTCGTGTGCCTAGTTAAACAAGACAATAATTTAGGGACGGAGAGAGTACAATATATTTTTCATAGTATATAAAATTTAAAATATTTTATTTTAATTGTGGTGAAAAAATATAAATAAAAAAGAAAAAATATAATGGTTTGTTAGTTGAAATGAGAGATATTTAATTTTTAGAGGGTTATATAGAGAGTGTTTATTAGAGTGGATTTATTTTTAGAGTGTTGAAAAAGTAAAACTTGAACAAAAATAAAATGTTTAAAGTATGATATAAGAAAGTATTGTTGTAGATGTTCTGTCTCTCAAACAGGTAGGTATGATAGACACTCTTTCAGTTTCCTTACAAACTAGAACTACTAGGTACAACAGAGGGAGATAATCTTGCTTATAAATAATAAAAAAGAAAACAAAATTGAGTCTCTCAAAAGCTCAAATTATAATATACTATTCATCAATGTTATCTCATACAGTATTTCCTAGATTCCCTCTCACATGGAGTAGCAAATAGGTGCATACTTGTCAATTGCCATGATAAACGAATGAGTTCGTACAATCAAGCCTTGGATATTAGTAGGTCAAGACAATGATTTAACTTACTTAAATACTTGTGAAAATTACACTAAACCCCCTGTGGTTTGTATTAAAGTGCCAAAGGTGAATAATTTAAAGGGGTTTGTTGTCGAGTAAAATAGTTTAAGCGGGGTGATCCAAAAGTCCATAAAACCACAAAGAGGTTTACTCTAAATATTTGTGGTATATATCAAGTACAGTCTTTTGACCTGATAAAATAATTTATATGGTCTTTGACTAAAAATTAACACAAACTTTCTATAATACCCCAAAGTCCTTAAAACCTAACTCAATCTCACTCTCTCTCAAATCTCCAAACCACAGCCGTCTTCTTCTCATCGTCGTCTCCCCTCCCATCTCCAACGACATTGTCGCCGTCTTCCTCCGTCTCCGACCACATCGTCTCCCTCTACTGCCATGGATCTTGTAAGTCTTCCTCCGTCTTCCTCCCATCTACTACCATGAAACCCTATCTTTGTCTTTCTCCGTCTTCCTCTCATCGTCTCCCTTTGAATCGTTTAAACGAATCCGTGAATCGTTTAAACGAATCCGTGAATCATTTAAACGAATCCGTTAATCGTTTAAACGAATCCGTTTATCGTTTAAACGAATCCGTTTATCGTTTAAACGAATCCGTTTATCGTTTAAACGACTCCGTGAATCGTTTAAACTATGTTTGAGTCATTCAAAAAAAGAGGGCATTTTGGGATTTTTAAATAAAAAGAGGCCATATACGTTGTTTTGGAATAAGTTAAGCCAAATAAGATATTGGAGTGTTTGACCGAGCCATTTGTGAAGAAACCCCTAAATACTTTACTACATAGCTCACAAAGGCTAATTTTTCATTGGTCCACGTGAGCCGAGTTCTCTACAGTTTATGCCCATTCGATTGTTTTCATTTTTACATTCATCAAAACAATGCATCTGCATTTAAGATGTAATACTCCCTCAGTTAGTTGCAGTAAGAAAAAGTAGACTTTATATTTAGAGCCCGTTTGGTCGAGCGTTTTGGCCAAAACGCAAGGATAAAACGCAGCTTATTTGTAAAAAATGTGTTTCAATACCGTGGCAAAAATGCAGAGTTTTCAAAACGCTGCTGCGTTTTAAAATGCTGAAATTCCCAGCTTTTTTCCAAAACGCAGGTTTTAAAACGCTCCTAGGAAAGAAAAACTGCGTATTGAAGTGATATCTCAAACGTATTTATAAGGAAAGACTTGCATTTTTAAAACACTGCGTTTTGTAAACGCTGTACCAAATGGGCTCTTAGTTTGTTCCACTTATTTTATACTCCCTCAGTTCCAAGCAAAGAGTCTACTTTTGACTTTTTTTGGGTCAAATTAGTTAAAGTTTGACCGATAATTTACATAGATTTATTTGTTTTTATAAAATTATAAAAGTTGTAATCTATAGTATTGTTAATGTAGTTTTTAATTAATGAAATTTTATTTTCTAAAACATAAATAAAGTATGTAAAATTTTGATTTGATTTAGTCACATGTTGACTTTTAAAAAAGAAATGTGAACTATTAACTTTCATATTTTTTCAAAATTTTTGTTTATTTTTCATAACGTGATGGAGTATTATTTTATGTACTCTACAAAAAACATATATTGAAATGTTTCTTTATCACAATTAAGTATTCAATCAATATAGTATTACAATAGCTTTGATACCAATTGAAGGGTCAGGTTCTCAACCCAGGATTATATTACAACTGGGCTTAATTATAAAAAAGCTAAGCTATGATATTAATTAAAATCATGACCTAATAATAGTCAGGTATCTATTTATCTTTACTTAATACAATAACACATTTTACAATGATCATTGAGATTGATCAACTCTTTAAAATAAGGATAATAGTTAGCAATAGAGTGATGAATAACTAAGGTTTGCCAAAATAGTAAAGATAGTTAAACAGAGTTGTGCACAAACTGTGATCTTAAGATAAGTTATAATCTTATCTTGTGTGTGTGAAAAACTATAATGATTAATTGTAGCAAATTAATAGCTTAATGATTGTTTGATCGATGAGATGTAAAAACAGTTAAGTTCATGCATAAACAATCATTCAAATCACAAGAAGAAATATGTAAAGAGTTAATGGATAGAGAAATTGACACAATTATTTATAGCGGTTCAGATCTCTTATCCTACCTCTATTGTCCTCACAGTCCTTTGGCTCTATGAGGTAATAATTTACTATATATATTTCTCTCAAATATATATTATTGACATAAAAATTATCGAATTTCCTCTACTAATTGGCAACCCAACTAGGACACTTTACACAATACACAAGGGGAGGGGGTTGCTCCTTAAAGAATGACTCTAACTAGTCTAATAAAGCAGCTTGTTGTGACTCTACGTCACTGTTTGACTACTACTTGAAGTATAACTGTTAGTAAGAACAATTATGTTGCTGCTTGATTGATGTGACAATTTATTGATGAGTGATCTTGATCTTGGTGGAATGGTAGATGTTTTAATAACTCAAATATCTAAATATCTAAGTTTAAATTATGGTATTTAATTATTATTTCTTACTTATATTAAATGCTTCATAAATTACATAATATATAAAGTGTCGCAGTTAAAAGGTAGAGTACTGATTGCAATTTTCAACTTAGCCGTATGGCCAAATATTTTATGTAACTCCCTTAAAGGTTATACATATTAAATTTTTTTTTAATGACAATGGAAATGTTATTTTTGCATATTATGTACTGATCAAACTTTGAATAACTTACTCCCTCGGTCTCATTGTCCATCAAACAAAAGAATTTCCAATAAATATCTCAAAAACCATCGTCTATATTAAGTTTTGTAGTTGTACCATTTACTAATTATTCAAAGGTATTGAAAATCAAGTAAATAGTTGCTTAGTTAGGATATAATAAAAAACTAGTTAATCAGTACATTGAGTTTCTGAGTGACAAAAACCTTTCAGATTGCTAAAAACAAATTTGATCAATATATAAGATACCAAGGGGCATTGTTTTTTTACTTAAACGTTAAGAGGATGGGGGGATGAATTATAAAAAGGAATATTTAAACAAATCTTTTTCAAGCTACCAACTATCCTTTCGTCTTTAAATTATTGTCTTTTTTTTTTAAGTCAAATGGTTCAAGTAAAAAAACTGAAGCATTTTTTTATAATTTTTAAAATCATAATATACGAAATTTGTAGTACCATAAAAATCAGAGTTTTATTAAAAATTACTCAATTTGACTCAAACAATTCAAATAACAATAATCTTGGAAGGAGGGAAGTATTACTTTTTTAACGTATCATGATTCATCATCCTCTTTTCAGCCTATCATTATTAACTCCTTTCTGGTTTACAAGAAAATAAATAAAAAAAAAAATTAGTAACTCCTTCTGGGGCCACGTTAATGTATTCCAAAAGTCTTTTATTAGGATGTTACCCTTTTCATTTAAAGGGTATTGTTTCCTTTTACATTTTTTTTTGAAATAAAATAATTAGACAGAGCAAATTTTATTTGTTATGATATAAAGTTTTTTTCTAATGTGTATAAAGACATTTCTTAAATACTCTCTCCGGCCCAAAAGTTTATTTGTTCTGCATATGGACTAAGAAAGGTTATTAATTAAAGTCTAATTTAAGTAACTTTCCCTGAGCTATTCTTATTAGTTATAGTAGAATGATGTTGTTGCTCCATTACAACGTACAAATTAAGATGCGAGTAAAAACTAGGTAAATAATGAGGTATGTAGTATATAATTAAGATAATTGATTATTCAATTTTTGAAAAGTATGTAAATATTTTGGTATAGATAAATATATTAAACTTTTTAAATATAAACTATTTGCGTGAACCGAAAAAAAGCA
Source organism: Platycodon grandiflorus (assembly GCA_016624345.1). Taxonomy (NCBI): domain Eukaryota; kingdom Viridiplantae; phylum Streptophyta; class Magnoliopsida; order Asterales; family Campanulaceae; genus Platycodon; species Platycodon grandiflorus. The sequence continues at coordinate 31,974,974 of CM028362.1, forward strand.
TTCTAGTATCCATTCTTACTAATTGAGCATAAGATTATTCGCCTTAATAAACCACAATCATATCTCACAATAGATACTATTACAAACACGTAAGAGTAGTTGTTGATTAAATGAATTGCTATTAGATACCCCATTATTTTATTTGCAAAATTCAACATTACAATTTATTAAATACAAGTAAAAAAATATCAATAAAGTATCATAGTTAAAATTTAAATTGGTAATAGCTATTCATATTTATCATTAGATCAACCTCAACCTCACTTGCGAAAATTAACAGTTTGGTGGTCTATTAAATTAGTACATTAATATTTTCACTTAAAAGTTTTTGCATAAATGATTTGAATTTACTTTTCATTTATTTAAAATTCTTAAAGTAAACAAAAACAGTGAAAAAATTGGAAAGCAATCAGTAAAAGAAAAAGAGGATAGAAAGAGAGAAGAAAAAGGATGTGAGAAAATCTCAAAGCTTACCCTATAACATCACTTCTTATCAACAATTGATCTTCATTCTTCCCTTCCCTTATAAATTAAAAAAAAAAACAATTATCAATATATTTTTTTATACTTCATTTTCAAAGAAATTCTTGTCACCCCCACCCAAATCCGGAAGCCTTCTCCGGTGCTCCGGCCAAGAGAGAGAGAACAATCCCCTCCTTCCACCTGACCGATCGGCCGTATAAATACTCTCATGATCTCCTCACAGGACATGTCAAAGCCCCTCATCAACACCTTTACAATTATATCTTCTTTTTTCCTTTTCCAAGTTCAAGAAAATATATTGGAAAACATTTCAACACCCATTTAAGAAGTCGGCCGGGTTATTCTTGAAATCTTTACTAGGGTTTCTTTATCCTTTTGTTGCTTCATCTATACATATAGTTCTTGAGTTAGGGTTTTTGGGTTTTGTGGGGGGAGGGGGGAGAATCAATACAAAATGGAGGATTACATGAGTCAAATGAGTGAGAACGGAGGTCAAAGAGGGGCTACTCCTAATCCTACAACTACAACTGCAACCTTTTTGTACGGGTCGGGTGGTCCGGTTCTTGCACCTACTTCTTCTTCATCATCTGTCTATGCCAGAAGTAGAATTGCCGGCTTAGATAACCACTTGCAAAACAGTAGTAATTTCCATCTCCAGTCATCAAATGATTCTTCATGTTATCATCACCATCCAACGGTTAAGATTGAATCTGGAGGTTCCCAGAAATTCCTTTACCCTTCTAATTCTAACCATAACCAGTTTCATAATACGAGCAGCCTTGATCATCATCATCATCATCATCATCATCATCAACAGCAACAAGATATCATCTCTAATGAAGCTGATGCTATCAAGGCCAAAATTATCTCTCATCCTCATTACTCTAATCTTCTTCAAGCTTACATTGACTGCCAAAAGGTATCTCCTTTCTCTCTCTCTCACTTATACTAAAGTGTCAAGGTTGTAGTTTGCACCAAGAAGATTAATTCTCAGAAAATTATAATTTTGACTCTCGCGTCAGAATTGTGATTGGTCAAGCGTCGATCGAGTTCATTGATTAACCAACTAACCACTTCTTACTCTCTAGCGTTACTGATGGTAAGAAAACTGAGTAGCTCATTTGGTGGGTGTAAATTAATGTATACATCTATAGGTGGGAGCACCGCCGGAAGTGGTGGCGAGGTTGACGGCAGTACGGCAAGAATATGAGGCAAAACAGCGAGCATCAATGAACGCTTGTAGAGATAGTTCAAAAGACCCTGAACTCGATCAGTTCATGGTGAGTATTGCTTCCACTGATTATTAATTCACTCTTTGCTCTCTTTCTCTCTCTCTCTTCTTTTTTCTTGGTTTCTGTTTATTTTGGGTGTTTGTTTATTGTTGCTAAATTTTTTATTTGGTATGTTATTGTTTAATGTTTTCTGCTACTAATTAACGATAGGAAGCGTATTATGACATGCTGGTGAAATATCGGGAGGAGCTAACAAGGCCAATACAAGAAGCTATGGAGTACATGCGGCGGATCGAAACTCAACTCAATATGCTTACTAACACCTCCAACAACAATGCTTCTCCTCTCCGGATTTTCAACTCTGGTACATTTTCCTACCTATCTATCATCAAACAGCAGTCGGAGAAAATATTCAGCTCTCCAAGAGCACCAGACTTGCTCCGGAACTCATGAAAAACAAAATAATTGTGTCAGAGAGATATATCATAGTCATTACCTAGGATAGAAAGAAAGAATACAAAAGTAAGTAGATAAAATAGTTATTACTAGGTTTGGTTAGGTTTGGAATTGGGGAGGAGTGGGGGTAATAAATTGGATTTAATGTTGTTTAGTAGTAACTACTAGTACGTAGACTAGAGTTGTTACTCTCTCTATTTTTTCTTGTACGGCCCAAAACTGAGAGTTCCAAACGAGGCCTTGTCCATATTTCTATCACTCATTGGTCTCTCATCTGTTTTCCTGTGACTAGCCCTACTTTGACCCCCCAACAACTCCTCCTCCCTAATTTTCTTTCCTGGTGTATGTGACTGTGTGTCAGAGAGATATGGGAGAGAGACTGAGAGAGAGGTTGTCACGGAGTACTACAGAAACCCTAGCTAATCACGTGTATATAAGTTAAAAGCAAAAAAAGGAAGAAAAAGATTTGGTTCTCTTTGGTAGAATTAGGAAATACAGAAAGGAAAGTGCTATGTCTATATTATTAGCTAGGTTGCGGAGGAGTCTTTCCACACCCTCTCATTACTTACAATACCGACTGGTGTTGTGTTTTAAAATACAGCTATTTCAGAACTTATGTTTTGTAATTAAGAACACAACTTTTTTCTTATGTATACTTTTGGAAAATTATTTCAAACAATGACTTTTTCCATTGTCTCATAATTCAATATGGAGCGTTTGAGATTAAGATCTCAAAAATGGAGCGTTTTAGAAATGCATGATTTTGAAGCTTTTCCTAAAAGCTCCATTTTGAAAACAAAGCATTGGTATGAGAAAGAAAAGAAACAAGCTTTGTTTGGCGGAAACGCTTCGCCAGAGAGTGATAAAACCTTAGAGATTATTATGGATGTGGTGCATCGCTCACAAAAGAAATGAGTCTGTTTTGTAGTCTATATATGTTAACAGTGATGAAGTCACACGGTTTGCTTCTTTTAATAATTCACTTACAAAGTTAGTTTATGAGGTCTGAGCAAATTCTGACAAAACTCATACTTAATGGTAAGAGCCAAAATCTAGTAAGCTAATTGTATTAGATATAGATAGAAAAAAAAAAATATATATGCACATGGGGATTTGGCCTGGTGGCTTGAGCTCATGGCTTCTAATCTGGAGGTCATGGGTTCGATCCCCCCAGGAGTTAGAGGGAAGGCTTTCTCTCCCTAGGATTTATCTCGAGGTCATGGGTTCGATCCCCCCAGGAGTTAGAGAGAAAGCCATCCCCCCAGGAGTTAGAGGGAAGGCTTTCTCTCCCTAGGATTTATCTCCTAGGCGCTTCTGTGCGTGCATGTGTGTGTGAGAAAAAAAATTCTAGGCGTGTGTGTGAGAAAAAAAATTTTAGGCGCTTCTGTGCGTGCATGTGTGTGTGTGTGAGTAGAGAAAAAAAAAAAAAAATAGAGAAAAATACCTGGAGAGATCGAATGACCAAGGAATGGGGTACATTATTATCAGTCATTTCCAATGTTTGAACTTTTAATTGTTGCTTAAATACTCGTGTCAATCTGGACGGTAAAGAACCGTATTTTGTGGGGGTATGCTTTAGTTAGTACTGGAGTAGTTTTTGGGCCTTGGAAATATTTATATGAAGAGAACATAGGATTCTGTTCATTTCAGTGCTGTCCCGTGTAGTCTCTGCTGTTTGTCCATGTGATAGAGTTCAGTCAAAATATATAAATTTTACTCATCTTTTATGGGTAATAGCATGGAAATTATTCATCACCCATGGATGATTCCAAGATAAAAATTGATGTTAGTTAATGACCTGACTAATGGATAGTAATTTGAAGTTTATATTTAATTTGTAATTAAGGATGCTATAATTTTTATTAATCACCACCAAGCAGAAGTCTATTAAGATTTACATTCATATTTTGGAATCGGGATGCTAACTTTTGTACACAACATATTTACATTTATCAGTTTGCTTATAGTATGAGACCAGTGAGGCAATCGAGGATATATATATACACACAGGTATCCATTTGTATGAAAAAAGCAAAACTTCACAAGCTTTTCTATAAGCGTAGTTCTCCTGTGAGACCGTCTTACGGATCTTAATTCGTAAGATGAGCCCCACTTTCTCATAGCTCAGCCAACCAATACAAGGTAGGTTGGGTTATGAAGATCCATTTTATAGAAAATACCCGTAAGACAATTTTTTCAAAGTTTTTGCCTTTGCATAATTGCCATGCCCTCGGTAGCGTCTGAATAATTTCCATGCCCTCACAGTCAGCTATATTCATCTTGTTCGAAATAGAGGCCTTCTTGCACCGTAACAACCCTTACATGTACAAGACACATGTTAGGTAACTCACATGAACAAGGGAATTTTAGTCACCTTTAGGCTGTGTTCGAAAAATCGTTCTAGGCGCCCGCCTAGGCGTTAGGCCCCCCTAAACGCCATGACTAGGCTCTAGACGCCCGCCTAGGCACTAGCCCCCCCCCCCCAAAAATGCCGCGACTAGGCTCTAGGCGCCCCCCAAACGCCGCGACTAGGGCCAAATCGGACAAAAAATTGCCATCATGAAAAATTGCCGCTTAGTCAGCCTAGGCGCCGCCTAACGCCGAGCCGATTTGAGCAATGTCGAGGAGGGACCCAGTATGAGGAACTTGGGACGAAGGGGAGTCAATCAGGGGCAGAGCAACGAACGATGATGCGATGAATAACGTCCTCAATTTTCTGGACAGTTAGAGCTTAGATAAGTTTGGCGTCGGAGGAGGGGGAGTCAACGCGACTGAGATCCACAGCTTGGAAGTAGTCGAAATGGCTGGATTGATTACGGTGGGAAAGGAGGCGATATACCGATGAAGAGGTGAAAGAGAGAGTGAGAGTGAGAGAAATTAAGAGAGAGCGAGAATGAGAGAGAAATAGAGCGAGAGAGAAAGAGAGAGTGAGAGATTGTCGTCGGCGTCGAAATTCCGTCATCTATCTCATAGTGAGAGAGAGAGACATCTGTGAAAACTTTGTGAATTGTGAGAGAGAGACAGACGATCAACTTTTAGTTTTAGGGTTTTAATTCACTTTTCAAAATAACAGCCTCCCCCCTCAAGTTATTAAAGTATTTCCCCTCCCTCTTCAAGTTATTAAAATATTTCTCTAAGTATTTCCTCCCTCAAGTTATTAAAGTATTCCCTTCTTCCATCCACTTTGAAACGATAGAGAATTCGATTTTAATTTTTAATTTTAACTTTTAATCTTGTAATGTAATCATTACTTTTAGTTTATTTGGTCATATTTAGCTATTTACTATTGTTGCACCAGGTTTGGTATGACCTAATGTATAATTATGTCTCGATTTCTAGGCCCCGCCTAGACTCTGACTAGACCCCGACTAGGCCCTGCTCAGGCACCTAGCGACCGTCTAGCGATTTTTAGAACACTGCTTTTAGGTCCATTAATTGTGATTCCATGAATGTATTAGAGAATAAAATAAATTTGTAATATTTTATATATATGACTAGAATAGATTAGAATAGATTTGATTTAATTATTATTGGTAGTCAATCTCTAAAATATTTTTGTGATTCTTGTTAACACACAATGCATATAATGGTATTCTACCGATCGATTAATGGAATTAAGGCAGTTTTCATGTGACCTTGCTTGAACCGCGTCCGCCATCTCTTCTTTTCTTCGATTTTCAGTTATGCCACTTCATCTACTCTAAAGCCTCCTAACTCAAACATCCTTCTCAAACAATACCACAAGGAAGTATCTTATATATTCTCTTTTGTGGATCACAAGTAGAACCTTTACATGTTTGACGAAGTTCAACAACGTAGGCGCATCCTAGCCCGTGACACTTCTTTCTTTGTCTCAGTTATAAAGCTTTCCCATCATCATTGTCCAACTTTCAGCGTCTTGATTCAGTGGCGCTGTTTTCTCTCAAAACTCAAAAACTAAAATATATTTGAGTTTTCTTTTTCTAGAGTCAACTCGCTGACCAATATTACTTGCATTCTAAAAAAAAAAAAAAAATTCCTTGGTCATTTTCTTTTCTCTTCTTTTATAAACAGATCCTGTGAAGTTGACCCAACTTAATTCTTCTTCTTTTTTTCCAGTCTAGCTAACATAAAGACCAATTGCTTCTTTCAAACCCAACAGCCTTGGACTTAATGGAATTTATTGGGTTTGAACAGAAGAATTTTAGCACACAAAATACTTCACTTCACCCCCTTCTATTCTCAATTGTCAAATAGTTCCTTAGAGCATCACCAATGCAATTGTGGATTTGATCTGACGTAGCTGTGGGTAATTAACACCCTCAATTACATGTGACATTTTTTCTCTTCTTTTACATTCAATTAGACTAGGCCTCTCTAATGCAAATGTGAATTTGATCCCATGTAGCATGAGTCTCATAACTAAAGTGAAGAGAGAGATGAGATCTAGTTATTTTTTTAATTCAAAAAATAATGACCAGAATGTCTCCACACTCTCAACTAGAATGTGAAAAATTCACATTCTCATCCACAATGTGAAAAAAATTTGTTGCCATGTCATATTCACAAAGCTTCTTCACATTTGCATTGAAAAAGTTTTTTTTCCAAAGAAGATGTCAATCCTAGGTGGCACTCATTTTTTTTCACGTTCACATTGGCATTGGAGATGCTCTTAGTTATTATTCTTATTCTTATTATTTATTTTGGTTCAATGGAAAACTCCTCATTTTTTCATATCACCTTTTTTCTCTCTGAAAATCTCCTAATCAATCTTTAGCTCATTATTTTTCAGAAGCCCAATTCCTTTCCTATGCACTTACCTTGGCCGCTAAACCTACCCCTGAAATTGATCTCGTTGTTTGTATTGTGGATGGACTTGATTTGTCCAATGAGAGTTTTTTTAAATACAATTACTTTCGGCAGCCGAAAATATCACTAGATTTCCTCTTTGATTACCTTCTTGACGAGGAACAACGATTAGTGAAATTGTCTTCATTTACTACTCCACTGCTTCCTAGTACTGATTCTCCCCCCATGGCACATCCTACACTCTCATGCAGATGTTGTCGCCTAGTCTTACTTGGTCAATTCACGGTTGTTCCTTCTGCTTTTGAATTTGATTCCCATGTCCTTAAATTTTCAACATTATGGAATTGGTCATTGGCTCAACAATGTGCTTTCAAAACTTGCATTTTCCAATGAGTCCGTTATGCCCTTTTCTATTTCCACTTTAGATCTTTTCAAGAATATTTTTGCCATTTGGATGTTAGGCAAATAGAATTTGGTGACTGGTTTTACTTTATGGTTCAACATCGAGAGCTTTACCACATGTTTGGGGAATATTGCAAGTATTTGTTCATCATGTTCCTTTTCAAAATTAATTGGTTGTTGTCCATATTTGGTGTTACTGGAGAGACTTTGTCATCTCCTAGTTATTGCAATTAAGAGGGTGTTCTACAGTTTCAAGTGCTTTTTTTTTTTGTAAGGTTTGAACGCCGGACCTCTTTGATAAGAAGGTGTTCTACAGATTTAAGCTTTTTTTTTATTTTTTATCATCAATAAGTGAAGAAATAAATCATAGGTGGAAGTTAAAGAAGGAAATCATTCAATTCATTGAACTGGTGGGTAAGACATATTCGTTGTTGGCTCTTACGAAAACTTACCTCAGAAGAAGTTAGTATAGCTTACCCCCAAGAGCTAGGCTGGAGGAGTACAATTTCCCAAGTTTAATGAAGCCATACTCTATCGAGTAAATTAACTTGATATGTTGTGCTCTATATGTTGGAGGTTGATATGATAAAAGTAGAATAAAACTTGTGTATAGTCATCAGATGCCACTTAAGCTAGGGCATCAGGTCAATGAAGAGTGAATTTTGGTAGTATTTGTTAGCTTTTGGATTTAGGAGTTCTATTCTGTGCTACTTAGATGTTGTAAATCTAAGTGGTATATTGACGGCTACTTAGATGACTATATTGACTGCTACTTATATGCTCTAAATCTAAAATATGTCCTGATTAAAGATTGAAACAATGGTAAAGGAGACTGTAATTATAATCATTAATTTTTTTTTCCTTTCAAGAATTGTTTGTGAGCTTGTCATAACACTTGCTGATGCTTTAGAAAGCATCTGCCTTACGACCACGTGCCACCCTTAGGTACTTTTTGTAGTTGGATTCTATTAAACATGTAGCTTTTCCTATTTCTATCCAGCTAGTTTTTCTGCACCGTATATGGTAGATTTCCGATGATAACAGCCATTTTTGCATTTTGCATGTTATGAATCAGAGAAAGAATCAGTGCCCAAGTTGCTTTTGTTTCTGCCAAATTAGTCCCTTTATTGCATTGGTCATTCAGTTATCATGTTTCTTTTCTTGTATATTTTTAAAATTCTTTCTTGTCCTCCTTTCCTTCTCCTTTTCCTTCTTCGTGTGATGTATTTCTTTAGGTAAGATAGGGGAATTCTGTTTAAATTTTTACTCTTGTTTTTTCTTTAATGTAAAGAAGCTTTGGCAGTGTAACCTCTCATTTGGCTTACTTGAAAGTGTCACTCCCTTCAAGGCGTTTCGCAATGCTTTTTGGTTTTGTCTCTTACCTTGGCAAAGGAATATCGCGCGAATTGAAAGGGTAGTTAAGGGTAGCTACCAAATAATATTTGACTCGTTAGTGTCTATTAATCAGCAGTATTATCATCTCCCACCCTAGTAGTTTATGTGTACGGATTTCTCAGAGGTACGTGGTTACCCAGTTTCAGTATTCACCATGTCTCTTTTCCATTCAAGTTTGATCGGAGTTCGTCTTTGCATCTTAATCCTCGTTCTGAAGCCAGCATATGCTTGGTCACACAAACCATCATTTATAGTTTCTATGTCAATGGGTTATTTGCTAGAAACTGCGGAATCCCTTTTTTCCTTCCCATTTTTTTTCACCATTGGTTAGGTATAGTGTAGTAAAAGTACTTATCATGTATTGTTTGTATAAAAATATGAACAGCGCCAACCGCTATTTTTAAGTACAAAGGTGCCGTAAGTATGGATCAGCTGTTGTCAATCGAGCTCTTTACTTCTGCTGTTTGGATAGAACATAACCTGTATCTATTCTCATGCATACAAGATTGCTTGTTTGATCATAAATAATGGTTGAGCAGATGATAAGTGTGAGGGCAATGGTTCATCAGAGGAGGATCAAGAAAACAATAGTGGTGGAGAAACAGAACTTCCAGAGATTGATCCTCGAGCCGAAGACCGCGAACTTAAAAACCACCTACTGAGGAAATACAGCGGTTACTTAAGTAGTCTTAAGCAGGAACTTTCCAAGAAAAAGAAGAAAGGAAAGCTACCCAAAGATGCCCGCCAGAAGCTTCTAAGTTGGTGGGAAGTACATTACAAATGGCCATATCCTTCCGTATGTGCATCTGTATTAAGCGCCCCTTTTGTTGTTGTTAAAACCAGTTTCTTTTATGGTTAATAAATAACCAACTTCTTTTATTAACAGAATGCTTCTTTAATTTGTTATGATTGATCAGGAGACAGAGAAAGTAGCCTTGGCTGAATCTACGGGTCTGGACCAGAAACAGATAAACAATTGGTTCATAAACCAGAGAAAGAGACACTGGAAACCTTCTGAAGATATGCAATTTATGGTGATGGATGGCCTTCATTCACAGAACGCAGCGCTCTACATGGAAGGTCACTATATGGGTGAAGGTCCTTACAGATTGGGCCCTTGAATAACAACAATATAGGGCATTGCTGGTTTCATCATATAAAGGTTTGTCTCTATTTCTTATCTAAGGCATAAGCACGTGATAAAGTTACCGGTTGTTTCACACGATTCATATCAGACCGGTGCGTTGGGTAATGTTGCTGACAGCCCAATCTTTATATTCATTTGTCTTTCTATTTATAAGCCTGTTTAGTGTGTGTCCATATGTTTTTGCAATCATTCCAAATTGAATATTGAAGTAGTTTTCTTTCACCTTGTCGTGATCGGTTAGGGTTTGTAAGGATCTAAGCATCCTAATTGCAACATTTTGATTTGATATTTTGATGAATTGTATATGGTGAGTAGGATAGTAATATATGATACTAGCGATTAAGGATCCTTACTTGGTTTTGTTCAGCTTCCTCCGTCAATGTGAGAGTAAGTGTATGTTTCGAGATTGCTTATTATGGCTTGGGATTAAGAACATTATTGAGATGAATGATAAAGTGGTCATCTCTTTTTTAGTATATTTTTACGGTGTATATATATATATATATATATATATATATATATATATATATATATATATTGACTCGATCGGTTGTCTATTATATGGACTTCTGATTCTTATGTTGAAGGCTGCTAAGCTTGAAATAGAAGTGAGATCTATTACATGTACCGTTTGTACTGTTGTTTCTTATAATATAATCGCTAGTTTTGTTTGCGTTAATTAAAAAAAGAAAAAGAAAAATAAGTGAGATAATTTAAAGATACCATATTCATAATTAGCTGAGAAAACATTTTAGTTTGAACACGTGCATGTCACCAAATTTCTCCATGTTGATACCAAAATACCCTCCCTCAACGAGATGCAAGTAGATACTTAGGTAAACGCCTGAGAGTGACCTGACAATATATATCATGCTTTAACATTCTTCCTCACCATGGGCGTATATAAAAAAACCCTAAATCTTAGTAAGAGACTCACCAATATCTATGCAGAGGGCCAACACACTCCTATATATCACTTCCCAGTTCTTAATAAAGAGTCCCACTTGACTTCGTACTAGATTAGAAACTATACGAGAGCATCCCCAATGGGGAATTCTTACCCAATTTTCATTTGGGATAAGAATTACCAATCATTGGGGGAATTCTTATCCAAAAATTCTTAATCCAAAATTCTTCACACGGTCAAAATAAAAATTGGAGAGAGAAAATGGAAGGCAATTGCGGCGAAGGAGAGTGAGACGCACAGCAAGCAAGCAGCTGGCGCGTACTCCTCACGCAAAGGAAAGGGCGTGGGGTGGTAGCTGAGTAGCCTGCCCTTTGTCAGCCACTACTTTCTATTATTATTATTTTTTTTTTGAATTGTGACCGTCGCCTACTTTACTAAAAAAATTATTTTTTTTAAATTGACTGTTTTAACTTGATTTTTTCTTTCTTTTTTTAATTTTATTTTTTAAAAGCACCATGCAACCTTTAAAAAATCACCATTTTGACCGTTGCCTTTATCCGTTTAAAAACGGATAGTTTTTTTTTCTTTTCATTATAAATACATCCTCCAATCTCCATTCATTACGCTTGTAAAAATATTATCTCTCAATAATTCTAATTTTTTCTCTCTCATCAACATAATTTCCTTTTTATTTTTTTCAAAGTGACCGTTTGAGAGCTAATTTTTTTTAAGTAACCTTTACTTTTTGTAAAAAGTATCCGTTAAAAAACGAATACATTTATTTTTTCACTATAAATACAATCTTTAATCTCCTTTTTTTTTTATCTCCTTATATATCCTCACTTCTTCAATTTTTTTATCTCTCAATTTTGTCTTACCACAAAATGTCTTCCACTACCCCTACCACAGATAGTGATATGAAGGCAACATTTCTTCAAGTGAAGAAATGATGCGGGCGCTAGTTCAAAACCACAAAGAGTTGATTGAAGCGGCGAAAACCAATTATCGAAAGAAGACAAAGGAGAAGAAGGTACCTTAATCAGAATCGTGAAATCGAACACGCTCAACTTGTCAATGATTACTTCTCGACTCCACCATTATATCCTGATAACATATTCCGACGACGCTTCCGAATGCGTTAGAAACGTATTCCTTCGAATAGTTCATGCATTGGAGAATCATTCACAATATTTTCAATTGAGGTTCGATGCAACAAGAAGAAGAGGTCTGTCGCCACTTCAAAAATGCACAGCGGCTATCCGTCAATTGGCTTATGGAGATCCGATCGACCATCTCAACGAGTACCTTCGATTAGGTGAAACAACTACCATTGTTTGTATGTTCAACTTCTGTCGATGTGTTGTTGAATTGTTTGGAGCTCAATACTTGAGAAAACCAAATACTACTGATACACAGCGTCTTCTTGAAATGCATGAGCAGAAGCACGGTTTCCCAGGTATGTTAGGAAGAATTGATTGTATGCATTGGGAATGGAAAAACTGCCCAGTCGCTTGGCAAGGCCAATTTATAAACGGTCATGGGAAGCCAACAATTGTGCTTGAAGCAGTTGCGTCTACAGATTTGTGGATATGACATACATTTTTCGGGGTCGTAGGTTCTCGTAATGATCTTAATGTGCTGTACGAATCACCCTTATTCAATAACGTACTACAAAGAAATACACCAACGGTTAATTTTGAAGTTAATGACATACAATATACAAAACGATACTACGTAACAGATGTAATTTATCCGAATTGGGCTACTTTTGTCAAGACCTTTTCGTGCCCGGGGGATGCTAAGAGAAAGAAATTCAAGAGGCTGCAAGAAAAGATGTGGAACGAGAATTTGGAGTGCTCCAATCAAGATGTGCCATTATAAGAGGTCCTACTCAATTCTGGTTTAGAGATAACTTGAAATAAATAATGCTAACATGCATTATTCTACAAAACATGATTGTCGAAGATGAGGGTTATCAGTTTACGAATTGGCATGATGATACCGGAGATGCCCCTACACAAGTCAACCATGGATCAACCCAAGGATTTCAATAATATCTGCAGATGAATAACGAGCTTCGTGATAGCAATCGACATCATGAACTTCGAACTGACTTGGTTGAGATATATGAGCTCATTACGGTGACAACTAGTGACGGATCTTTAATTATGTATTAGGCTAATTTATCTTATTTGTTATTTTAAGAAGTGTTTATTTGTTAGAAATATTTGTTGTTTGTATGATTGTTATTTGTCTGAAGTATTTGTGTAATTTATAATATTTTAATGAAAATTATAAATTAATTTCTTTGTTTAAAAAATATTTGTATAATATATTAATTAAAATTATATACGGATTAATTTATTTAAAAAATTAATTAAAATTATAAATGAATTAATTTATCTATACAAAACATTTGATTTGGTAGTGGAACCTATTTAAAGCTAAATAAATTAATTTGTTTGAAAAGTGTAAAAAATAAAAAGTAGTGTAAATAAAGTGGATGATTTGGTAGTGAGACCCATGTAAGATGGAGGAAGAGCGAAAACTATTGGGAAGATAAATTCTTATTGAGAAATTTTTTTTAAATGGGGAGGTGACAGTGAGACTCAGCTAAGAATTGGGTAAGAATTGCAAACGAAAAATTGCTGGCCGGTCCCCTTTTCAAAGTTGTAACCGCTCCGGTCCACCCTTTTTTTTTTAACCGCAAAAAGGCATTTTGAAAAAATTGTTACTAAAATACCCAGTTTCTTCCAATGGAGGAAAAAATATTGTTCCTCAAATAACAACAGCTTAAACCCGAAACAGAAGCAAGAAAGGTAACATTTTTCTCATTTGTTGGATTAGGCCTCTTGCTTCTAAGGTAAAGCTCAACATTGTTAGGGCCTTTAGAGGGAATCCAAACATTAGCAAGGGGGCAATCATCTGTAATATGCTGGGTCAAATGATTTATTCTTTTTCCTCCTTCTATGGTCATACTACATTAACACTGTTGTGGAGGCCAAAGCTCTTTCTATAGGGAGTTATCTAGCTCCGTGATCATGGTCACAATAGTGCTATTGTTGATTAATCTGAGAAAGTGACACTGCATCCCGATGTCCAATTGTTGCATCTCAAATTTAATCCCGATACCCAATTGTTGCATCCCGATGCAACAATTGTTGCATCTCAAATTGAATTTCGATGCACAATTCTTGCATCTCGATGCCTAAATTAATCTAAGAAAGTGGCACTGCATCCCGATGCCCAATTGTTGCATCCAGATGTAACAATTGTTGCATCTCAAATTAAATCCCGATGCACAATTCTTGTATATCGATGCCCAAATTAATCTGAGAAAGTGGCACTACATCCCGATGCCCAATTGTTGCATTCCGATGCCCAATTGTTACATCTCAAATTGAATCTTGATGCACAATTCTTGCATCCTGATGCCCAATTGTTACATCTCAAATTGAATCTCGATGCCCAATTGTTGCATCCTGATGCCTTGGGATGCTTGATGCGCGCATGTTTTAGTTTCATTAAGGGTAATGTTGTTTTTTTGACCAAAAAATGTCTTTTTCTGATTTAAAAAAAAGGTGGACTGGAGCGAATTGAAATGTTGAAAAAAGGACCGGCCCAAAATTACCTCAATTGCAAACCATTGGAGATGCTCTGATTGATTTTATTTGAAGTGTTAATGGCATTTTAGGCCCAAAGTTTGCATCGGTTCTCACTTTAGGGTCCAGGTTTTAATCTTAGTAATTTATGGTCTAATTTTAAAATTTTGTACTATATAGAGGGTCTATATATAGTAACTTTCATTACAATTCGGCCATTAAGTTGGTATATATGGGTGGAGTAATGCTATGGGTACCTAAAGAGTACCAAATTTTTTGTACCAAATGATATGTCAGCTGATGTGGCAGCTGATGTGATGCATTAATTATAATTTTTAATTTTGTTTTTTGTACCACATCAGCTGATACATCATTTGGTGCAAAAAATTTGGTACTCTTTAGGTACCCATAGCATTACTCATATGGGTGACATGCGACTTTTGTTATTAGATTATTTTGCAGTTATATGGTGGTCTGATGTAATTTTTTTAGACATTTGGAGATTTTTTATATATTTTATAATAAATTATCATAATTAGGCCTGTCAATGGATCAAATCAGATCTAAATCCAGATAATTTAGCAAATTAGATCATGATCCAATTACATGATCAAATTAAAATTTTTTTTTGCCTAAATAAAATTTTTTCTTAAAAGAAAAAATTAATCAAATCTTTCTTTTGTTGATACAATTACATGAAAATTTTAGTTTATTGTATGTTACAACACTTGGTAGAAGGTTACATTCAAATCGCATGTCCGTATAGTAGCTATTTAATGACCCTTTAATGTCATGTGGTTTCACTATAATTGCAATTTGAGGTCCAAGATTTCAATTCATACAACTTGGGGTCGGATTTCATTTTCGGTACAATCAAGTGTCAGAAAGGTCCTAACAGTTTTTCGTCCAAAAATTGACATAAATTAGGCATGTACTGGCAACATGCAATTTTATTGGGGTTAATTGTGCTTTAGACCATCTCCAACCATTTGGTGCAAAAATTGCACCATTACACTAAAATAGTGCAATTTTTGCACCATCCCACAAAAAATAGTGCAATTTATACACCAAATATCTTCTACCTTCTTCAACCATCCCGTTTCAAATTTTTTACTCTAAACAGAATAATTTAAGATTATTACTTATTATATTTAAACTATATGTTTTATTTCATTAAATTTATATTAATGTATTAGGAAAAAAAATATGTTATTTATTGGATAGTATATCTTATCTTTATAACACAATTTATATTAACTTAAATAATATTCATTAAAATTAAATAATTAAGTACAAGACTTTAGAAGACAGTAAAAACATGGCATTGAAATCGACAACATATAATTAACATACAAACATTCGAAAATATTTATCTTAATGTAACGTAACGTGATTCTTGTTCTTTATAAAAATGTCTTATCTTCAATATTTATAAATTTTATTAGATATTATAATTAACAAACAAACAAAAGTACTAGTATTTAACCAAAAAAAAAAAAAAGGAAGAAAATGGATATATACGCAAGGAAACTTAGGAAAGGAATGCGCCATATATGACACATGATCAGGCCTAGCTCCATTTTGGAGCAATTTTGAAGCATTTGGTTGGAGGAGCTATTTGCGTCAAAATCAGCAAGAAATTCACATGGTTGGAGTTGCTCTTAGTATTCCAAGGTTTACACATTAAGGTCCAAGGTTCCACTTTTGTTGATTGGAGGTCAAAAGGACATTTTCGTTAATTTTTAATCAGAATGGTTTTGTGTCATCTATTTACGTTTTTATGCCTTTTAACATCTATATATGAGAGTGTACATTATCATTTGTTTGTGGGAAAATTATATTAATGACCATTGTACTATCATTTGGTAACCAATTTGATCTCGTACTCTCAATATCCTAAATCTAACCAATGTACTCACGAATTGAGTGCAATGTAGTTCTTCTGACTAACGGTCCATCAATTTTTTTAACGATTGTTAACTTTCCATCCTATTTTTTTTAAAGGGCTACTGATATGTTATATGTGAGCCATTTTATAAGGGGTATTTTTGTCCATCCAATAAATTTTATTTCTTCTCTTTAATAAAATATTCTCCATAGGCTTTTCGTCTCTTCCACCACTTCCGGCAATGGCTGCCACAGTACAAACACACACAAAAAATTAACCAAGAAAATCATCAAATTTAATGCTTACAGTTTTGAAATAATCAAACACATTTCCATCTCCATAGCCCTGCACAAGTGAAATCATTGTTCCACTTGCAATAAGATCCTTTTGTTACTCCATCTTAGCCCATCCCACCGCCTCTAACCCCCAACCAAACAAAACCCAGCTCTCTCTTACCATAACACACAAATTCCCTTTCCCCCACCCTCGTTATTAAATTGTCCAAAATTCTACCCACACCCCCCTTCCCCCCACCCAGTCAGGCCAATCCTATCTCCTTCAAAACAAATTTCCTGACCTTGTTAGTTATGTTAATTCGTCGGAGTTTGGAGGCTTTGTCTGCTACTGCTCTTCACTTCTTTCAGGAAAGTTTGATCTCTGACTATTCCATTTGTTTATGGGTTGTTGAGGATGGTGGTGATGGGATGACGACGACGACGGTGAAAGGAGATGACATTGGGGAAGAGTGGAAGCATTATTCATTTGGCGGGCACCGAACCAAGACCTTTATCATCAAAACTTTTTCTTTTGGGCCAAATCCCAGTATCGACTCCAATGACTAGATCTGAACTGAAATCTGACTTCTTCAACAGAGCACGGTCGGAAGTCTTTAAGCCCAAAAATTTTGGGGAACGCATGGTGTGCACGTGACGAACTTGAATACCCCTCATAAAATGACTCACGTTGACCATATAAGCAACCTGTTAAAAAATAGGATGGAGAGCTAACAATCGTTAAAAATATTGATGGGTTGTTAGTTAAAAGTACTACATTGCACTAAATTCATGAGTACATTGTTAGATTTAGGATATTGAGAGTACGAGGCAAATTGGTTACCAAACGATAGTAAGATGGTCATTTATATAGTTTTCCCTTTGTTTATTATTTATTTTAGAACTTATAGTACAACTAAAACTATTTTATAATTGAAGTTAATTTTATTTCACAATATATTTGATAAAACTCGGTACATAAGTGAGAAAAAGAACATAATGTCATCACACATGCGTAGCAAATTTTTCCAAATATGATCCAACTGAGAAGAATTTCATTATCCCTTCTGATATTAGTCTAGTATTTTTAATTTATATCAATCAACAATAATCCAAGTGAACACAACAACAAATGATTTTAATTACATTAATTTCACAAATTTTTTGTATTACCAAGTGGCTAATCCAAATATTGTACTCCGCCTATGATTTTAAAACATGAATTAGCTCGAGAAAGAGGTACATTGGCCAAGAAGAAGGCGTGGATCCCAAAAACAGCAAATCCCTTAAGAACAACCGTACTTAGCCCCAGTATAATGAGCTAAGAATGGTAATTACCGATGGAATTTACCTACAGAATATTCCGTAGGTAGTTATCAACGTAAATTACTGATATTTTTTGTACCTGATTTGTCAAAAAGTTATATAACAATTCAAACACACTAACATTCAATAAAATCAAAAGTAAAACAAGTTATATAGATTCAAACATTCAATAAAATCAAAACTAAAACAAGTTGTCTAAATTCAAATATTCAAAGACACATAATGATTCAAATTCAAACACAAATTAAAAGTTACATAAACTTAAAGTGAAACAAGTTTAAATGTCTCGAATTGAAATAAGTTACGGACAAATGATTCAGGGGAGTGAGTTTGACTCTAGCGGGTCTGTTGCTGCAAAAGTACACTTATGCCTGCAACTGCGCCATTGCTTGTTGACGCTGATTCTCCCTTTCCTCCATGTCTACCATGGTTCGTTGACGCTGATTCTCCCTTTCCTCCATATCCACCATGGTTCGTTGACGCTGATTCTCCCTTTCCTCCATATCCACCAAGGACTGCTGCATCTGAGTCAATTCCCTCTGTAAGTTGACCACAATTGGGCTGCTGCATCTGAGTCAATTCCCTCTGTAAGTTGACCACAATTGGGTTAGGCTCTAAGGGATGCGATTGAGCCGTGGATGGGGAAACATGATCAACAAAGGCTGTGGATGACGTGATCGTAGCTCCTCTCTCCCCTTTTCTTTCGACCCTTTGAAGCCACATTAGAGGGCTCCATTCAATATTTGACCCGAAACTCTCTGTCTGAACCTTGGTCTTATATTCATTATGTAATAAAATAACAAGAATAATATTAAAACTCTATGCATATTTAATTAAATATTCAATTTAACAACATTAAGCATTTTAATACTTACATATACAGCCTCAACCTTTTCATCAACCCACTGAACGGGCTCATCGGGACCAATCACCTCATGTGTATGCTCACAAATATATCAGGGTACTCAATGTGGGGACCATATTTTTACACAATCATTATTATTATTAGTTAAAAGATAAATATAAATTATAATCTGTATTTCATATAGCATAATATGGTTACCTAGCTAATTTAAACACAAGTATAATAAGAAAGGAACATTATACCCCCACCCATCCAACCTTATTTGAACACAAGCATTATATTTTACATTCAAATACTTTAAATTTAAAGTATTAACACTAAGACCTCGTCCCCTTCCTAGCCCTTATGAAAGTTACACATGTTTTCAACATACATTATAAAGTAAACAACTGAAATAAAACTAAAACCTTGAATTCATAGCATCAACATGGTTATCCAACTAATTTAAACACAAGTATACGAAATGCACATTAAATTTACACTTCAACCCCTTTATATTTGAATGTTCACATGCACTAATACCCTCACCCACCCAACCTTAATTAAACACAAGTAAAACCAGCTAATAAAACCACAATACCTAAAATACCCAAAAACATATATCACAATTAATCATGTATAACAACGAGCTAAAGCAGCTCATAAAATCACAATACCAAAAAACAACCACAACATGTCATCATGAACAACCATACATCGAATATAACAACAACAACAACTAAACTACCTCGACGACTGTTACCCAAGCCGAAGAGCAAAAATAAAATCACACACCTCAGCGAGCTTAATAACTCGGAGTCAAATAACAAAAACATCATGTTTTACATTTAAATACTTTGAATTCAAAGTATTAACACTAAGACCCCTTCCCTTTCCCAGTCCTAATGAAAGCTACACATGTTTTCAACATACATTATAAAGTATACAATATAAATAAAACTAAAACCATTAATTTCATAGCATCAACATGATTATCCAACTAATTTAAACACAAGCATACAAAAGGAACATTAAATTTACACCTTAACCTCTTTATATTTGAATATTTACACTAATACCCCCACCCACCCAACCTTAATTGAACACAAGCTAAACCAGCTAGTAAAACCACAATATCCAAAAACGACCACAATATGTCGTCATGAACAACAATACATCAACTATAACAACAACAACTACAACTAAACTACATCGATGACTGTAACCTAAGTTGGAGAACAACAATAAAACCACACAATTCAATGAGCCAAATTACTCGAAGTCAAATAAAATACCACAATACCCATATAATTTAAACACAAGTATAAAAATAAGTACATACCATATGCGCCTGGTGCTCAGCAATGTTGATCGAACCCGTCGTGTGCTTCGTACCCGACCCCGACGCGCTAGCCTTATTCCTCCTTGCCCCCTCCAAAGCTGTTTTAGCCTTAGGGCTGTTCTAGTACACCGTGTACTGAGCCCAAACATCATCGATGAAGAATGTCGACTTTAAGCCTCCTTTTTTGATGAAGTACTTATCCTTGAATTCGTAGATGGAATCCTTGTACCGATTCAAGATCAAGACCATAAACGCCTCCTTTACCTAGGCTTTTGAATTGCTAGGCTAAGAATATTTCGCCTACAAAATATAACCAAATTTACATTAATATGATGAAATATAAACAACAATCATTAGTTAAACACTAGTGCTACACCCGTGCGTTAAACGCACGGGCCAAATACTATCCTATTTCACGGAAAGATAATATTTTATGCAAAGTTAGACATTTAGAAAATATAGATGAATCCTGTCACGCTGAAAAAAAAAAGTAGTTAAGAACAGCTTTTCATAATACTTCTTGATGAAGCCCCATCCCTCAGCTTTTCATTATACCAACTAATGTCGACATTTTTGTACATGTGCAGGTTGGTTGATCTTGTCTTTCTCATTTATTTGTTTGATAAAGGGTCAATGATTGAGAAATTTCATGGGATACGAGCATTCATATTATTGAATGATATTGTAAAGCAAACTCATTCGAAAAGATTAGCTTACAAGTTGGAATATAAAGTCCGGGCACTAAAGGCAGAAAAAAGCAATGCCGGCATGTAGGGTGCAAAACAATCACAATGTGACCAACATAAAGTCAAAGTGAGACTATTATTTTTTGAGACAGAAAAAGTAGTATGCCGGCATGAAGACCAAAGGGGACGGTGATGCAAAATAGTCTCGCTATGTAAAATGGTAAGTTCAAACAGAAGAGAAATAAGCCAGGAAGCTTTCTCCTTATAAATTAAGTGACTAATACATAAGTCACACATAGTACCAGGATTATGCAGCGTTAAACTTTCAAGTAATTCAAATTTATTACATCAAAATAACTACCAGCATTCCAGAATCAAAATATAACCAAATTTACATTAATATGATGAAATATAAACAACAATCATTAGTTAAACATTTCAGATATTTAAGCTAATTATGAAATTAAATATTATATAAATTTTAACGTTTAACCTTGAATTCCATCCACCATTCTTCTTTTTTTTCGTTTGAAACTTTTTTAAACTTTGGCCAAAACTCATCGTGACTCGTTTGACGTCGAAGGATCTCGCCAAACCAAAGAGTAGGACTGAGCATGCTCCCAGAAATCTGGCAAAGAGGAATAAGTCTAACTAAATAAAGATGTATATAAAAATTAATAATTAATAAAACAAATAAAACATAAAGAAACAAAGTATTTTGTGAAGGGACTTACATCTTTAAAGGAGAGATGTATTCAATGATCCTATCCTCTAAGTCTAGTGTGGACGGCTCCTCAATAGTGGTCGCTGCTGCTGATGGTACAGTATGTGAGTTGAGGTCTGGTGAACCTATTTTTTTGAGCGGTATAGAAGGTGCAAGCTGTGTCCCAGTAATGGAAGTAATTATACGACGAACCTTCCTCCCAACTCTAATCCTGTCATTACCTCTACCAGATATGTTTAGAAATAATAGCACAAAAATGTAACCAACAATATAGGATTGAAACAACCAAACAAATGACAATCAAACAAATAATATAAGAATGTAACAACCAACAAACACTATAAACTAAAACATTACAACCAAACAAATATATAAGAATGTAACAAATGACAATCAAACGAATAATACATAACCTAAAATTATCATATACAAATTACATAACCAACAATATAGGATTGAAATACTTACAATATTTAAAAACATTCATGAATCATTTGTAGTAATACATAAGCCAAAATATAGTACATCCGTCCCTATAACAGATTTATGAAATCATAAATAACTATTCACCTTCTGTCTCATTTTTCTTTTTGTTTTCCTGTTTATCATCAGATTCTGAGTCACTACTACAAAACTCAAGTTCATCTTCATTATTTTCCTCCTCTGATGATTCAAAATCCTCTTCCTCTTCCTCAATAGCTTCAATTATTGCGAGTTGGCCTGAGCGAAGGGGAGGAGGTGGCAAATCAACTAGAAAAATTTCATCAACTTCTTCTACATTTCTACCCAAATGAGTAGGATCATCGAAGATATGATTAGCTGAAGAAACATTCAGAAGCATAGACATTTCATACTCCTGATAGCATCCCTCCAATGATGATTTTGTAGGTGGGCGGACTCGGACTGATATGATATGTCAATCGTGCTTTTAGCTTTAGTCTTCCAAACAACCCACCATCCGCTAAACTCAGGTCGACGATAAGGGTAGGGTGTCATGTATACCTGTTGAGCTTCAGAAGCTAAGATGAACACGTCGTCCCATGCATGTTTAGACGACTCCTTTACATCAACGAGGTCAAATATCTCATGCTTTGTAATACCTCAACTCGATCAGTTCTTATATACCTCAACTCGATCACTTCTTTCAGGACACCATAATACTCAAAGTTCCCTTTAAGGTTGACACCACTATTCCACGTTAATCTTGTCTCCCCGTAAGCTTTAGTATAAAAAACATAGCCATTAACAAAATAACCGTTGTATAAATTAATTTGCATGAATTGATTTCAAGCTAATTCTTTTAGCCGAGCAGCTTTGGCGTCATCAAGATGTTCTGAGATCTATAAAACATGAATAAATTTATAGGATTTTAAAGATTGAAATTTTAAAATAAGTTTTCTAGAGTGCTAAAGTGTGAAGGACTTCATGTCAGCCATACAATATGGATAAGCCAATTTTCTGTGCTTGCTCCAACCCGATAACATCCCATAGGTAGGGAAGTCATTAACTGTTAACATCAGCGCAGCTCTCATGTTGAAATTCTCTTTTTTAAAAGCATCTCAGGTTTCAACTTCGTCTTCCCAAAGCTTTTTTAACTCATCCATCAGAGGTCGGAGATAAACACCAATGTTCCTGCCAAGGATGTTTGGTCCAGGGATAAATAATGACAAGAATATATAGGGATCACTCATACGCAACCACGGAGGAAGATTGTAGACAATAGTTATAACCTGCCAACACAAGTACGACTTTGCCCCTAACCCAAAAGGAGTAAAACCATCGGCGCATATGCACAACCTTATATTTCTAACTTTGGTAGCGAAGTTAGGGTAGGTTGCATCAAAGTGTTTTCGAGCTTTTCCGTCAGACGGATGAGTTAACATGCCCTCTTCTCGCAAACTTTCCTTATGACATCGCATAGCTTCTAAATTAGCTTTAGACACGTAGAGGCATTGCAATCTCGGAATTAAAGGAATGTAACGCAGCTGCTTATAAGGTATGTTCTTCTTGCGTTTCGAGCTACCCCCTCCGCTTTGGCCTATATTTGTTATACCCACACATAGAACACTTTGTCTTACTTGAATCCTCCTTGTAGAAAAGCATTCAGTCATTCTTACACATATATATCTTCTCGTACCTTACCCAATATGCCTCACCAACTTTTTTATCTTATAAAATTTCTTACCAGCTTATTTCCCTTAGGCAACCATCCCTTAACTAATTTAATAAAACGATTATAAGCAGACTGGTTAATATTGTAATTGGACTTGATGTTTAGGAGCTCTGTCACAGCCTCTAACACGATTTTCTCACAACCAGGATAAAGATTTAATTTTGTCAAGTCCATAGCATCAATGAACTTATTGGCGGCAGGATTTGGTTCTTTTCGAGAGTTCTCTAACCAGTCAAATTCAGGACCAGCTGCATCCCTAACCATATCTTCCATACCCCAAAGTGGTTCTTTTTCAACAATCATATTTTCGGGTATAACTTTTGCCTCCAGTTCGATTACAGGAGCACGATTCCTTTGGGATCCACTAAAGCCAACGTTTGTCCATACATGAATTTTCTCACTGTAAGTTATCCATCGTTTATACCCGTGAGTGAACCCGTGTGTTAGAAGGTGTCTCTGAGTAACCATTACGTGATAGAAATTTCAGTTATGTCACTTAATGCATGGACACCTAATTTTGTCACCACTCATATATCGGGGGTTCGCCAAAGAAAAGTCAACAAAACTCTTCAAATCTCTTTTGAACTCATCAGTAATACCCTCTTGATTTGGAAATCTCTGATTATACATCCAACTACGATCGTCAGCAGACATCGATCACTCCTACATTTGAATAAATATATATTACACATGACCCTAATTATATCTAGCCCAATTTAATCCATCAAAAATGGATTACTTCTACAAATACGTCGTTTCCATCATTGGCAAGTCATTTGATTTCAGGTCAGGCTAATATCCCATTCCAAAACGCACGATTGTATGTCTTTTAATCCTATTATTGTCTACATGCTTTGTATACGGTACCCGAGAAAATTTCGACATCACCTCCCTATGGTTCTCCAAGTGCATGCCGTAGACAAGGTCATTCCAACACTGTCGACTATACATCAACAGTATTAGATCAACCCACATCTAGTATACACCCAGAGAACAATGAAAAATGCCACCAAAATATCTCAGATATCAAATATATTAGCATTTATAGAAGACAATAATGTTTTATAAGTACACACACCGTGAGTTCCAAACTGTCCAAACGGACAATTCAAGAATCAATAGTACATGTTGACCGCAACATGAACTTTATGTTTGTGTTGATCACAATACCTAAAGATTCTCGAACATGTTTCTAAGATTTTAAGTTGTATGACTGAATCATTTAACCAATCGTGGGTAAAGTGACACAGTCCATCAAGGAGGAGGCAGAGATAACTTTGGGGTTAAATTTGGCCTCCAACTAATTAAATTATATTGTTGCCCTCGTTACACTTGTAAGTGTATGACAAAGATGGATCAAATGAATTAAACAGAGGAAATAAAGTTTTCTTGGAGGTGAGGAGTAAGAGAGTCCAACTCCTCACCTCTGCCCAAATCACTTTCTTGTATTCAATGTACCTATTATAATAGTAAAAGGCAAACCTTATTAATGGTACTTAATATATGTACGTGCTAGTAATACATAAATCTTATAGATCGAATCCGTACATGAGAGTAATATAGTTAATAAACATAGACAACCTAATGCATAAGAGTACTATGTTTAAGTTTAGGGTTAAGGTTGAGGCTTTATGGGTTAGAGTTTAGAGTTAGTGTCTAAGGTTAGGGTTAATTTAGGCAATTAAACAAGTGTTAAGGATTTAATTAGGGTTTAAGGTTTTAGGGTTTAGGTTTTAGAGTTTGAAAGTTTTAGGGTTTAGGGTTTGGGGTTTAGGATTTAGGATTTGTGGCTTAGGGTCTAGTATAAGGGTTAGGGTTTAGGAATTAAAGTTTAGGATATAGGGTTTAGGGTTACTATTTAATTAGTATTTAGTATTTAGGTTTAGTGTTTAGTATTTAGGGTTAATTAGAGTATAGGGTTTAGGGTTAATTATGAATCCTCAAAATACAACTTGTGGATGCAACATGGACTATGCAAAAATGTACATCCTTTAATCATTAATTTGTTTTATCTCAATCCCACATCAGGGGTGAAGCTATAGCCATTGTAAGGGGACAATTGCTTTTGAAAATGACTTGTTACCACACATGGTTTTAGGAAAAACAATATTGATACAAAAATGAAAATTTTCTGCCTTATTTTGAAGAAAAATTGCATATTTATTATATCACCACTTCCCCCTTCTCCTGGTTGCAATTTAAACAGTCACATACAACTTTTCTAAGCCTAATATAATCTTGATCTTTTAGAACAATGGCTCTACCCATGTCCCAGATCTTTCAAGCATTAGCGGCAAACTAGCTATGGATTCACAATATAATAGTGCACATCCTAAATTCATTATCCATATCTCGGATGTAACTAATGAATAACACAGCATGAGATACCACTGCAATCGTCATAAATAATGATATTCACTCTTAGTCTCTAACAATGTAAACTAGAAACAGCCTCAAGGCAGATTAACATTTGTCACTGTCATGCTTCCTTTACAACTGTGAACCCTTACATGGAAATCATAAAACTACGAGCCATCAATTTATCAACATCAGAGTAAAAGCTATAAACTAACATCGTCCACTCCACATTCCCTGGTTCCATGTAAAATGCAAAACAGAGAAATCGTATCATGCCTTTAACATATACCACCCCAAGTGTGGAGTTTTGAAAGTTGTCCAATTAAAACTGTACCCCCTCTCCCATTCTCAAACTAAAATTTCTAACAACTTGCCACCTAAGAGCCATGTATCAAACAAGTTCTGAGATACATCAAATTATGAAGAGGAACTTCTTAACAAATCTATGCTTTCGCTTGCGAAAAGGAGATTTTTTCAGTCTCAACCTAAGGCATCTTTTCACTATATACAGACTGCCGTCTACATCTTTTCATAGCTGAATTTTACACAATAACTAAATTAAACATAAGTTTCTTATAATATTAAATACGGAGTATTTTCTGTTTTGCATTTGATCAATACACATATTGGCTCCTACCACTGGTTTACCACATTCTTGATTCAAGTATACGAGAGAGAAAATTCGGACGTCGTTAGTATGTACTTTTCAATCTAAACATGTATGAATAACAATCTTGAATATTACATTTTTGTGCACTTATCGAGGTTTCACACTTGCAAGTAGACTAAAGGAGACTGATGTGGTCAAGACCGAATACTAGCAAGTGCACTAGTCTCAAGTAATAAGTGTAAGTAAATTACGGATTATCGAACTCGAGGGATTGACAACAAATATCAAAATTAATTATTTTTCGCTTTAAATCTAGACGTACGATTATCTTGAGATTTCGCAATTTTAACTACAGAAAGTAAGTAAAAGATCACAGAATTTAGAGATATCAATAAGAGAAAATGCTAGGGCTAGGTTCACCAATTCACTTTCAAGTAATAAATCAACGACTTCGGATATCAACTGATTATCTATGTGCGACAACGAAATTTCCTTAATTAATCAATATTCTCTCTTAAGCAATATCAATTCTATTGTTAACTGACAACCTACGTATCTCTAGGTAGATTTAGAAAGAAAACAAAGCATTAGGGTTTGTGAAATCCTCTTAGCTTTCGATACGATCTATAGCTAATTACATGTATCAACCCATCTATCTCTAGTATGAATTTAGATCCACGGTGTAAATTCATATGGTCCATCACATGAAATCTCCTCTCGGTCTCATTCACATGATTTAAATCAATTAAAAGGTAGCTAATCTTTTAAAGCATTAAGAACAATAAAATACACTCACATAATAATAAAATAAGTCTACACCCTAACCGAATCAATATTAAATATTCATGAATTAGCTACCCTAAAATCTAGCTTTATGAATTTAGTTCAAAATAAAACAAACAAAATCCATAGCATTCAAACGATATATAAAATTAAACATATAAAAAAAAAGATTGAAATTGATAAAAGTAATGATTACAATACTTAAATCTTGGAAGAATTGTCACAATCTTCTTCTCTTTGTTTTTTTCAAAGACGAGTCTAAAAACTGGATCCCTAAACCTAGCTTAAAAGAAATATATTTATACCCTACTACTGTACAACATCTAAGGAAAAAGACGTACAATACATTAAAGCACCACAAAAAGTCAAAAATTACAAGGAACGGCCTGCCCTAATTATTGGGGGAAACAAATTTTTTGAATTGTCCTTCAACTTTTTAGAATTTGCACAAAGACTCCCTGAACTTCAAAATTTGCTTCAAAATTCTCCAAATTTGCATGATTAGCCCCTTAAACCCTGGAACTACAAAATAACACTAAAACAAAACATTAGATTAAAAAAACTTTCAGAATTAGTAAAATCTAAGCTCAAATAATACTCAATAAATGAGTAAAACACTCATTTATCAGAGACTCACAAATTGAATCACCGTACATATTCTACCCCACCTACTTCTCATTGTTAGAAATCCACCAGAGTGAAATACATTTTGGTTCATATATTCTAAGTATATCGGTTCATAAAATCTACACTGCAGTGGCAAACAAGACAATAAGAATAAAAACAAGTCGAAATTGTATTCAAGTACAACTCATTTACTATATGAACTATAGCCAAATGAAGTTATAAACGAGTCGAGCTAAAGTCCTATTTGAGCCAATAAACTTTATGTACAGCTCTAGTTAGTGTGCATCAGTGCATGCCATCATTCATAATTCCATGGCAAAGTTTCATAAAAATAAAATCCCCCGATCTATTAGACCGTAAAATAGAATAGTGAGCGATAACTTATGAAATTCAAAATATTGTGTTAAATATTTATTCGCCGGTATTGAGTGATTCACTATATAACCAACATATGAATGTGGAAAATAATCGATCCAAGTTAACCATACGAGCACACAAACACGCAAGCACGTACTTATACACATGTAGAGAATGTTTTAGATTCGACATGAAAGCAAAAACAAATAAACAGAAAACAAAATGGAAAAAAAGAAAAAAAAACTGTATAGCAAAGAGGATTTGCAGGGGCGGCGAGGGCAGTGGTGGAGGCAGATCTGCGGCAGCGAGGAAAGTGGTGGAGGTGGATATGAGCCGATGAATTAAAAAAATAGATAATTAGCAAGAGGGGGGAGGGGCTAAATTTTTTTTTAAAAAAAAATAATAATATTAGCTTACCTAAAGCGATGGCAGCGACGACGCAGTCCGGCAAGGAGAGACAATTGGGGGGGTGGACTGGTGGGAAGAGAGAGAGCGAGAGAAAGAGGGAGGGAGAGAGAGAGAGAGAGAGAGAGAGAGAGAGAGAGAGAGAGAGAGAGAGAGAGAGAGAGACCGTGGGTGGCGGCAATGGGTGGGGGTTGCCGGAGACGAGTGAGACAGAGTGCGCAGTGTGTTTTGTGAGAATTAGGGAAAGGGAAAGGGTTTCGAGAGAGACGGAGGGTTATTCTGACTTGGTCAAAATTTAATAGAATTACCGACAAAAATTTCGTCAGTAATTTTTAATTAGCGACAGAAAATTACCTACGAAATTTTTGTCAGTAATTGCCTACGGAATAGTGTAATTACCGACGGAATTTCTGTCGTTAATGTTGACACATTTAACTAAGTATTTACCGACGAAAATATTGGAATATTCTCAAAATATTTCAAAATTACCGATGAAAATTACCTACGGGACACATTGTGTAGGTAATTTGAATGTCCGGCACTTTACCTACGGAATTCCGTCGGCAATGTCATAATTCTGCAGGTAATTGACGGCTTTGTAGTAGTGAAATGCATTTATTTATTCTTAATAATATATGTGTGAAGTCAAACATGACACTATTTTAGAAATGGAAGGTGTACTTGTTATAAAGTTACATAATACTCCCTCCGTCCCTAAATTATTGTCTTCCTTTTATTTTTTATCCGTCTCAAAATAATTGTCTTGTTTAAAAACTTTTCTTTTTAGGACATCACTTTTACTCCCTCCGTCCCGGATAAATGTTCATACTTTCTATTTTGGAATGTTCCAATTAATATTCCTAAAGACTTTTGATCTACCTATTTTCTTTTATTCTTCCTAATATATCCTTAATGCTTCATTTAATATAACACATCACAAACAAACTCAATTGTTTAAAATATTTAAACTCAATTAATGTTTATGGGTATTATGGTCATAATACATTTTACATCACATCATTAATTATGTTTCTTAATTCCTGTGTTTTATCCACTATGAACATTTATCCGGGACGGAGGGAGTATCATTTTACCCTTACTTTTTCCTCTACTTTAATTATGGACCACATACACATGAGCATTAAAGAAAATTACACATTATACTAATATTAATAATCAAGTCAATTATTTTTTCTTAATCCGTATGTCAGGTCAAACAAGACAATAATTAAGGGACGGAGGGAGTATTTATGATAATTTTAAATTAAACGAACTAATTAAGCTTGTTAAACACTCGCAAAAAAAGATTAGCTTGTTTAAAGCTATGCTCAAACTCATTGATTTAGCCAACGACCCGAACTTAAACACTTTATAAAGTTCATTTATTAAACGAAGCAAACCCAAATTTGGACTCGTTTGCAGCCGCCCTACGTACGTAGTATTACTTGAAAATGTTGGGGAATAGCTTTTTGCCACCAAATTGGCAACAGAGTAGAGAGTGGCTGCTCCAAATATCATCAGCAAGCAAGTTGAAGTCTTGTGATTTAATTTCTATTGGAATGAAGTTTGCAAATGACCCAAGACACGTGGGGCGGGGGAACAATATGCAATTATTAAATCAACATGTATTAAGAGTCTGGTGTAGCGTTTTGAAAATACAGTATTTTTAAAAACGCAGCGTTTCTAAAACGCAGATTATTTAAAACGCGGCTTTTTTTTTTATAAATGCGTTTGAGATATTATGTCAAAACGCAGCTTTTTATTCCCTACTGCATTTTAAAATCTTTATTTTGGGAAAAAGCTAAGAATTTCAGCGTTTTAAAACGCAGCTGCGTTTTGAATACGCTGCTTTTTATAACGCAGCATTTAAGCTGCGTTTTAACCTTGCGTTTTGGCCAAAACGCACGAACAAACAGACTCTAATACTACTACTACCTTCATCGTCATCAACCACGGCAAACTCTAATCACGTCCCACCAGATATCACAAAAAAACAATTGAAAGAAAATTACAAAAAGGAATCATTAAAAATAAATAAATTCAGATTGCGCTAATGTACGTGTAAAGAAGATATATATATATATATATATATATATATATATATATATATATATATATATATAGTTAGGCGTGCGAAAGAGGGCGTTTCAGTGTGGATGATGATAATGATGATTATGTTGGTGAATTTTTGGTCACGACAATGACTTTTATGATTAATGACAATGTTGTCAACTACTATCTTCATGGATGGTGTTCCCAGAGGGCCTTCAATCAAGTTGAATTATTTTAAATATATCTGTGTTTGTTGTTTATATCTAAGGCATTACATCAATGTTCCTCAATTTTGATACAATAATAATATACACTACTTTCAATCCAAAATAAGTATGATTTCAACAAAAAAAATTAGAATCTAAAATAAGTATCTTTTTAGTTTTTCAATGCATGATTTTCATAATTTTTCTTTCTAGTCCCCAAATTTTCAATAATTAATCTTTTTATCATTAAATATTTTATCTTTTTTTGGATTGGAGGTAGTACTACTATCTTATAATGTTTCAAAGTCTAGATTTTTTGTTACTTTACTTCGTCATTTTTTATCTTTGAACGACATAAAAATAAAAAATAAAAGCTACATCAACTGTGCTGATTTAAATCTTAAATGACACTCAATCAGAAATAAAAAATGGATATTTTGAAGAAATTAAATTTTGTTTTTAAGGAGAGTAATGGTTAATTATTACTTCTCCCGTCTCGTTTATATTGACCACAAGACAAAAGGTCGCCGTTTTATGATTCTTAATAAATGCCTCAATGACCATGTCTAATTTTTGGATTTCCATTTATACTCTTTATTTAGTTAATTAATATGTATTATTTACCTTATAAAAAAGTAAGTAATTTGTGTGTATTGAACTTATAAAATATTTAGAAGGATAAAAAAGAAAAGTAAGCCAATATAAAATGAGACGAGGGAAGTATATTATTTATCCTATTTACTTATTCAATTGTGCGGTTGTTGGCTCCTCTTGCATACTTGTTAGGATTCTTTGCACATTGATTAGGTCATAAATCGCCTCAAGTGGACTAGTATTTGTTCCCTTTCTTTTTTTGTGCGCAATAAATTAAATACTCACTCCGTTCCAGGTAAAGAGTTCATTTTTTTTTGTTAGAAGTTAACATGCGACTAAGTTAAATCAAAATTTTACATAGTTATATTTATAACTAATATAGATTTCTCAACAGAAGAAACCAAAAAAAAAAAGTTATTCCACTAGTGATGTCTTGAAGAAAAATAGCGACCATACACTACACTGTTAACCAAAAACGAAGAGTTGAAGGCTGTGGTTTGCTCTTCCATTGACAATCGATCAGTTGCTGGGAACCCTCCCTCCTGCAGAAAGCCCATCCTCAAAACCTTAAAGCAAACGAACAAGAACGAGTTATGAGCACTTGAGAGGTTTCTCATTTCATGTAATGCGTACGTGCATATCTTTGCTCTTTGATGCTGTAAATTTTCTACATTGAAACTTATCCCATTAATTGTAATTTATCAATATCAGTATCAGATACATATATAAGAAGAGAAAAAAAATAAAATTTCAAAAATCCCGCCGTAGCCTAATTACACATCCATTTGCATATGAGAGATAAAGAAAAAGGAGGGGGCATTAAGGAGTAGATACAGGGAAAGCTTAATTATCTTTACTTATGTTACCTAATTTAAATGTTGACTAACTAACTAGCAAGGAGCTGCGGATGGATAAGTGAGAGAATGGAAAAATTGAGGTTTTGTTCCAACAGAGAAAGGATGTTTGGTGGAATTCTCGGTAACACCGGTGATGTTCTCACAAGAAGGGCACATGGTAAGGGTGGCAGCCGGAAATTGCATATAGAACGGCGGGGCTGCCGCTAGCTTAAGTGCTTTGAGTTCTTGGATTTCCTTTTGTAGTCTTCTATTCTCTTCTGTCAATGATTCACAACATTTCTTCAATAATTCACAGTCAACTTCGTTTTGCTTCAGTTTAGTCCTACTCAAAAAAACAAGAACAAAGTAAAGAAAGATTTAATTACACAACATTAGAGGAGACGGAAATTCTATAAAATTTCTTGCAAATTTAGACCATGTTACCTACCTTGCTCTCCTGTTCTGAAACCATACTTCTACTTGTCTTGGCCTTAGACTTAGACGTTTCGCCAAGGCTTGCTTTTGCTTCTGGTTATCCACATACAAGAAAGCCATATTAGAGATTGATAGACGGAGGAATTGAAGAAGAAAAATGAAATGAAGAACATATAGCACAAATGAAGATGAAAGAAGGATAGAGAAAGATGATATTAGTTACAGGATTGAGAGTGGAGTGTTCTTTGAAGCTTTCTTCTAAAACAAGAGATTGTTCCTTGGTCAACCTAAGTTTCTTTCTAGCACCACCCTCTTGATCATCTTGATCGATATCGTTGATCACCTTTGATGACACTTTCTCTACCTCTACTTCTTCACCACCACTAACATCTCTCTCCCTCTTCACGCTAGAGTTAGAAAATGTTGACACCCCACTAATTGAAGAAGATTGCCTGTACAAATTGGCCGTAGATTCGCCTTCTACTTTTTTGATCGTATGGATCATCACATCTATGTGGTGTGCAACTTCTGACTGTAAGCCCAGCGTAAGAGAAGGGAAAGAACGATCGAAACTTGTTTGTGATGATCTCTTCTTTTGTTGATCATCAGAGAGAAGATGGTGTTTTGGAGAAGCAAGCTGAGAATTGCCTAAGCCAAGACTAAGGCCTGTGTTGCAAGAATTATCAAAGCCCATATTGAGAAACCGATTGATCATGAAGTTGAAAATAGGTGAGAAAGGAGGAGGACTTGTTGGTATAAATGGAGGAGATTATGTCTTATAGAGAATGGAGAGTAGAGGTCTCATTATTGATTTAAAGAATCTAAAACTATTTGAAGTATGAAGATCTCCATTTCCCTTTGTTCTCTTAGGTTGACCAAATATATATATGTATATATATATATATATACATATATATATATATATATGTATACATATATATATATATATATATCTATATATTCACACACATGTACATAATTGGTGCATCGAATAGATTATATACGTGGAATCACATAACAGGTGGGTGGGTCTATATGATGGGAGCAAGATGAAAGAATAATTATTCACCATGCACTTTTTACCTTTTATTTGTTTAACTTTTGTTCTTGTGGAAATTACTTTGTAATATGCGTACGTACAAATATTGATCGAATTAAACCAGAAACTTTTTCTCTTTAAATATGACGAATGTTGCAACTACTTTATTGTATACTAATCATGTAAAGAATGATACTGCGTTGAGGCATATCCTGTCTTCTCCGTGCATTTTTCTATTTTTCAATACACCCCCACTCTCTAGAAGAGCAACGCAATAAGTTGCAGTAAAGAGGACAACTAGAAAAAAATGAAAAAAAAAACAAAATTTTTTTTTTTTACGCATTGTTATAAGCAAAATCAACCTTTAATGAATTACTAAAAGTTTCGGTTGACAACTCTTGATTGACTAAATATAAATAAGACAACGTATCAAAAAAAAATTACGACAAATTTTTGTGATCACGTTATTGCCATGGCATTACCGTGAAGACAAAGCCCGAGTTGAGTTGTATTTATTTTTTAGGTGTTCTAAAGGGGTGTGAGAAATTATCGAACCTGAGACCTCACAAGTTGTGAAGTCCCAACTCTACTACTGGCCATGGGTCACTCCTTAAAAAACGAGTTGAGTTGTATTTATTGAAACGTCATGGCAGTTGATCGTATATGTTCCTGGACCCTAGCTAGTAAAATAAGTAAAGAAGATATAGGACAATGTTTATTCAACGTATCAAGTACAAGTATTCAAATAGGTAATTGATCCAATGAATACACTTTAGGAGGTATGGTATCGCATTAGGGAAAGGGGACATACAAGCTTCATGACCATGATGAGCATGAGGGCAAGAACTACTGGATCCTCATTATTTGTATGCTTAGTGTCCGCCAAGTTGCAGACCATTGGGATGTCTCCCACTTCCTTCTTTTCTCGATCTTTCCCTTCTTTTTTTTTTTTTTTTTTCAATGGACATGCCCGCCAAGTTTAATGTTTTTTTACCTAATGATCACTTATATTCCCTTCGTTCCTTTTCGTTCCACCCAAAGAGTCTATGTTTGAAAAGTCTAATAATTAAGGGATACTCCTCCCGTTCAACCCAAAGAGTCTATTTTTGAAAAGTCTAATTATTAAGAGAGATATTAATTAATGTCATTAGATTTGGTCATAATTACAAAAATACTTAAGCATAATCAAGATGATTACAACACAAGTGGAGGGTAAAGATGAAAATTTAAAGCATAATTTTTTGAAAATGGACTCTTTAAGTGAAACATTTTAAAATAGTATAGTGGACTCTTTCCCTGGAACGGAGGGAGTATATAAGTAGTATTGAAGTTGGTCATAATTACAGAAATATTTTAGCATAGTTAATATGTTTGTACCACATGTGGAGGTAAAGTTGAAATTTTTTTAGAAATTGTAAGTATAATTTTTTAAAGTAGACTCGTAGAGTGGAATATCTCAAAATAGTATGGTGACTATTTGCATGAAACGGAGGGAGTAGTTATCGCCTTCAAACCAATGAAGCTGATCCAAGACTGGAAAATTTAAGTGGTTTGGTGTTGTAAACGGCCTAATTATTATTATTATACTAAAAAAGACATACTTTCAACTTCTCAAAAGTTATTGAAAAAAAAAAAAGAATCATAATTTTTCTAGATTTGGAAAGTTCTTATACAATAAAATAAATAATATATTATTTTTTAACAAAATGATAGAAATCCTTATAACCCACTAAACTTCATTCTCACAAAGCTTGATGGTGTGTCCGAGTTGAAAAGCAAAAGAGTGCGTTGGTCTCTTAAGTTGTCCCTCAAAATAGAAGTAGTTAAATCAATGTAGATTTTTTATTAATTTGGTGGTTCCTTGTTCTTCTCGCAAAGGACAATTCTTGCATCCCTCAATGATTTGTTAATATTTCAAAGGAAATTAACTACCCAAAAATAAAAATAAATTTACTCCCTAAGTCTCAAGATTTGTGTCCTTTTCAACATTTCATAAAAATAAAAGACGTTCACGTTTAGGCCTAGTAGTGTGTATATATATATATATATATATATATATATATATATATATATATATATATATATATATTGAAACATGATAATTGACTGAGATAAACTTAAGAGCACACCATTAGATAGCCTAGATTTTTGTTATCCAGACCACCTATAAAATTAGAACTTGAATAAATAAAAGTTCAGAATGCACTCATGAGAGCTACTATAGCGAGTCAAGCAACCTCAAAATCGGCTTGAAAAATACTCCATCTGTCTTTTAGTTTTACTTTCTATATTACTTTGTAACCCCCAAAAAAAAGAGTGATATTTTTAAATTTATGCAATAAATATCTACTATTATACTCCCACCGTTCCAGACAAATAGTTTATTTTTTGACTTTTTTTTTGTCAATTTAGTTAAAGTTTGACCGATAATTAACATAAATTTAGAGCTCGTTTGGTACAGCGTTTACAAAACGCAGTGTTTTAAAAACGCAGCGTTTTAAAAAACGCAGTGTTTTAAAAACGGAGGTCTTTCCTTATAAATACGTTTGGGATATCACTTCAATACGCAGCTTTTTTTTCTTAGGAGCGTTGTAAAACCTGCGTTTTGGGAAAAAGCTGGGAATTCCAGCGTTTTAAAACGCAGGTGCGTTTTGAAAACGCTGCGTTTTCTGCCGCAGTATTGAAACACATTTTTTGCAAATAAGCTGCGTTTTATCCCTCCGTTTTGGCCAAAACGCTCTACCAAACGGGCTATTAGTGGTATTTACAAAGTTATGAAAGTTGTAATCCATAGTATTCTTAAGATAGTTTTTAATTAATGAAATTTTATTTCCTAAAACATAATAAAGTATGTAAAATTTTGATTTGATTTAGTTGCATGTTAACTTTTAAAAAAAGAAAGTGGATTCTTTGCGTGGAACGGAGGGAGTACCAAATTTTGTTTCATTTCGATAGAAGAGACAATGGTTCAATATGTTGTTTGAGCCTTTTTAGTCTATATTTATATCACAAATATCATTCCCGTGAACTACCCAAAAATTATACTGAAGATAAAGATGACAATATCCAATCAAAGTACCCACGGGGGTGAGCATTAAAATGGGCGAGCTCCTTAGAGGCGAGCTTTATTTTTGAGCCGTAAGTTATTACTACCTCCATGAATGTTTTAGCTTTTGAATAGAAACCTTCATGATGAAACGGATTGACGGAGCAAGTATTTGCTTTAAGCATTAATTTCAAACTGGCCCCTCAATTTTATGATGGGAGAACATCTCTTTTCTGTAAATATATAGGGTTCTGCGATTTTGATAGGTTGTGTGTACGGTTGATCAACCGACTATCCACTCTTATCGCTTCAATAAGTTCAAGTTGCCATTACGATAATAATATCTATGATAAACCATTCTAAATATAGTACTTTATCTGTTTTAAAATAATTGCTTCTTTTTTGAAAAACTTTGATCTATCGTGAAGTGTGTATTTATTTTCTAATGAAGATATTAAATTTTTGTTTGCAAACTATAATGCTTTTTTTATGGCAATATTCTTGTTGACGGTTATTAATTAGTTTGGAACGGAGGTAGTAGTTTGCAGTAACAAAAGATAAAAACCAATTAACAATCGTCAACAAAGATTTTCTAACCAAATTTTTGATATATATATATATATATATATATATTGAAATGACTTAAACGGTACTTTTTTATTATCTTTAAAAATTTTAAATAAAACATTTATTTTGAGACAGAGAGACTAGATATTAACAAACTTTTTTAATCTCGGGTTATATCTAAGTATTTTATTTGTGAGAAAATAAGTGTAAAGACAGGGACAAATTTGAAAAGAATGCCAGTTGAGATAATTAGACCATAGGAAAATGATTAGGGACCATTTATTAAACAATAAAGTAGGATTATCCTATACTTCATTGACAAGTTTTGTTGCTTAACCAATGAATAGATAGGTATTGACTTTGGCACAGTGGAGAACAGCAACACACCTTATAAGGAATTGAAGGAGATGATTAGAGATAATAATTGTGAAAATCATAACTAATCTTTCTGCAATCTCATTTACCGAAAAGGACAAAACTATGAAACGGGAAAGGTTGATTGCTAACTATAGATATAATGCTAAATAGCACTTAAAAAGGTTATCCTTCGACTGTGTCACCCCATCCTTAGTAGAAAAATAAATTTTCATATTATATCAATGATGAGATATGATCAGAAGAGCGCAAGATTCAGTTTGTGTTCTAATGTATATACGTTAGCAAAAATAATTAAGAAAATTGGAATTACAAAATAGAGAAATAGAAAATTAACAAATAGGAATTCAAAGTGTTCACCGAGACGATCCAGACCTGTGATTTGCACCCGTGTAGCCATGCATGGAAAGAGTCATTATGCTATACAATCTTACTCATTTCTAGCTAGTAACAAGTTTGTGTTCTAATGTATGTACGTTTGCAAAAATAATTAAGAAAATATATAGGAATTACAAAATAGAGAAATAGAAAATAAAAAATTAGGAATTCAAAGTGTTCACCGAGACGATACACATGTGTGATTTGCACCCCTGTAGCCACGCATGGAAAGAGTCATTATGCTATACAATCTTACTCATTTCTAGTAAGAAGTTTGTATATATACTAATTACGATTTTGTTACTTTTCCAAAGTGGAACAAGCTCGCTTATCAACCAACTCCAACACTACACTTCAAAGCTTAATTTCTCCTTCATCCAAACACCAATTTGGACAAAAATAAAAACATAAAATTTTCATGTTCTCGTAGAATTGAACACATTTCACTATTATCTTTGTCATTAAACAAACGAGTCATTAAAAAAATTGTGCCGAAAGTTGCATAATTTCCTTCACAATTATTAGAATTTTTCAACAATATATATGCATGAGCTTTTTGATAAACAAGGGAATTGTTGTCAAATCAGTGTTGTTTTGGAATAGCTTTTGAAGCTATACTTAAGAGAAAATATTCAAAGGTCCTATAATTTATGTGTCATATTTACATGGTGCACCATAACTAATAGCGAAACACTAAAGTGATAAAATAATTTAAGAAGTGAGTTTCATTTTGTACTATTTTGACACTATAGTGTGTTGCTATTAATCGTAGTGCACCATGCATGTAAACATGTTACGTGGTACTCCGAAACTATAGAATATCTTCACTTATACTTGGCAGGGAGAGTTACCAGTATTTTCGTCAATATATAGATTCATGCGAAATCGATCAATTTACGTGAATTGATCTAAAAATATGCTGGTAACATGTCCCTTGTATTTAACACAGTTCGAAGTTTTATTTTTATAAGCAAATTATGACCGTAGGCTCAATAAAGTTATATTTTGAATATTTGGGTATTTATATATTATGTCATGTAATTAGGCATGCATGCATGTGAGGTTAATGATCATTCTTTTGCTTAATACCCACATAAATAAAAACTCCTTTATACACATTTTTCTATTGATGATTAAAATCTAGTATTAAACATATAATTAAACGACGAAGCTAACAGGATAATTTATGATCATGCATGTGTAGTGGCCTGGTGAAAGCAATGCACACCATTGCCAGTTCTTTGTTGTGGCTGCTAGGGTATAATAGGTGTCGAGCCAAAAGGTCATGACACATAAGCTGGCAAGAAGGAGCCCACTTGGTTAGGCTTGGCATGCATTTGGAATCCACCAATGATTTGGTATGATGGGCATTTGATTCAGAGAGAGAGAAAGAGAATATATGGATGATGGAATAAGTGATTATGGAGAGTAGAAGTTGGCAAATGATGGGTGCATTGCATGGGGGGATGATGGTGAGGGTGTTGGAGATAAGGTTTTCAGATGTGGAAGTTCCGTCTTTTACGGCAAGCCGACCAATCCTTGTTTTTGATTGTGCTATCTATCTATTTGTTTGTTGTTTTGCTTCACTTTTCCCTACTAGTTATAGCCGTCCATAATCGTTAGCTACTGAGAAACCATACATACCGCTTTTATCCTCCTACAGTACTACTGTTCGACTACTTGTTACAAATAATGTATTACAATAATATAGAAATTAACAGATTACAAGACTAAACATAAACGAAATTATAAATCAAACAATCTGTTGTAGATGTTGAAAGAGTCTTGCGTATGATCCGAGGCCTGTGTTAGACACAGTGTCCTTAAAACAGATTCGTCCCCTCACCGTAAGTGCTTTGAGGATTCACGGACGTCTGTCTCCCAGGATACAACGGAAAACCGGAGAGACCGCAGCACTGGAGGTTCCGGCGAATTGAAGAATGCCCTGACTTTATCACCAAGTATGCAAAGGACGGAGGCCAAAAAAGAACGAAGTCACAATATGCAATGGCGATTGTCGAGTTGCTGGAAAATTGTTCGGTTCTTTCTTGTGGAGCTCGAGCCTTGTTTTTAAATTGTTAAACCAAAACGGTTTCACACAATCATTCTGACAATCAAGGCCATAAGTAATTGATTTGTTGTTACAAATCAAGAGTAATCAATCCGTGACTGTTACAAATCAAAGAAATCAAATCGTGTATTAAGACATTGAAGCTGGGAGTTACTTTTCTGAATAAAATCAGAAAAATAAAACTGTTACAAATCAAAGAAATCAAATCGTGTATTAAGACATTGAAGCTGGGAGTTACTTTTCTGAATAAAATCAGAAAAATAAATAGCAAAACGTGGCTAGGTCTAAGGGGCTCGATTTGGTCCGACATTCGTGTCCGCAGGTCGCGCTTGCACACGAGTCCACTGTCCGGAACTCGAATCGAACTGGGTTTTGCACCCCCCCTGCAGGCGCGCGCGCGAGAGAGAGCCTCTATGCTATACAAGCTTACTCCATAGGAGAAAGAAGCTTGTATATAAACTAGCTTTGTTTTTGCTTTCTTTCCAATGTGGGATAAACCCATTTTACCAACTTCAACCCACCTACTTTAGGCCTTAATATCTTAATCATCCAACCATCATTTTGGACAAATAAATATATGATTTCAATGTTCTCACGGAGTAGAATACATTTCCACAATTATCTTTGTCATTCGACAAACGAATCACTAAGAAATTTGCAAATTAAAATGCACAATTTCCTTCACTATTTTTTACATTTTTTCCAACACTACTTTAAGGAGAGAGCTAGGCTACACTACACACACATGTTGCCTAATTCATCATGATAATAACTTCATTTTGAAATTTTTATTCTTTTGGATTTTAGTAAGTGAAAGTCTATTTTCACTCTAATATTCATTTATCTATTATATTTATTAATGTCTTGACACAATTGTACGTCATTCAAACTCAGTTAAGTTATTTCTATCATTTATTTATTTTTATAAATAATATTATATTTAATGGTGCACAAGAAATTAAATAATTTTATATGCAAAAACTTAGAAAATATAAATGAGACATCTAGAAAGAAAATAATACATAGGTCTAATTTCCTTCGCTTACAAATAAAAAAATATTAAATAATAGAAATTATGAATTTTAAATAAATAACTTGAATGAAAAATTAGTTACTAAATGTATGTTTTACGATTACTTAAAAGATTCTTATAATAAGTTGACCATAGTACAACATCATTTAGTTTTTAAATTTGACAATTAAATTCAATTTTCTTAAAAAAATTATTTGAAGAAATTAAATAAAAAATAATGGATAGATTTAATTTTTTAGTGTTGATGAATAGGCATAATTTATTTGAGAAGATGAGAAAAAAACAATTTATTTTAAGTTATAACAAAATAAAATAAATTAAGCAAGTACTTGATCGTCATTAAAAGACAAGTATTTGAAGGGCAATTCTATCGTGACAATGATTTATTCATTTAACCATTAATGAATATAGTAAATTAGCAAAGTTTGTAGTGAAAATAGACTTTCTCTTTTAGCAATTGAGGTTCTTGCTAGTAAGGACACCGGATATGTCGCCGAGATATACTCCGTTCTAATTAAAGACCGAGTATTATTTACTTTGTATTATTCTACTTAAATACTCCACTTTTAAACATGCCTATATTCTACTATATCACTTTTTAGTTTTCAACATATGGAACAAATATGATAAGCATTTTGGGTACACCTCAATTTTTTTTGTAATTATGATAAATTCTAGTGATACTTATTTATTCCTTACTTATTATTATATTTTCAAACGTGGACTCTTTGTGTGGAACGGATAGAGTAGTAATTAATACTCTCTAAATCAATCATTCTAAAAAAAATAAAAAGAAAAAAACGAAA
The DNA here is from genome assembly GCA_016624345.1 of Platycodon grandiflorus. NCBI lineage: Eukaryota > Viridiplantae > Streptophyta > Magnoliopsida > Asterales > Campanulaceae > Platycodon > Platycodon grandiflorus. The sequence continues at coordinate 32,017,219 of CM028362.1, forward strand.
AAAATCCTATGAGATAGATGGAGTACCTCACTACATAACTATCGTGACCACCACCACCACCGCCACCACCACCATGTAACTTTGGAGTCTTTCTTGAGTTGATAATGAAAAAGCAAGCTTAAACAAAGTATTCTCTTAAAACAATAATTGACACTTAGAATTTGAGTCTTCCAGAAAAAGAATAGGTTCTTGGTGGGGCACAAAAAGTCTAGTCAGACGTTATTGTTGTTGTTGTTGTTGTTGTTGTTGTTGTTGTTGTTGTTGTTATTATTATTATTGTTATTATTATTATTATTATTATTATTATTATTATTGTTATTATTATTATTATTGTTATTATTATTATTATAACTATTATTATTGTTATTGTTATTGTTATTGTTATTGTTATTGTTATTGTTATTGTTATTGTTATTGTTATTGTTATTGTTATTGTTATTGTTATTGTTATTGTTATTGTTATTGTTATTGTTATTGTTATTGTTATTGTTATTGTTATTGTTATTGTTATTGTTATTGTTATTGTTATTGTTATTGTTATTGTTATTGTTATTGTTATTGTTATTGTTATTGTTATTGTTATTGTTATTGTTATTGTTGTAGTTATTGTTATTATTGTTATTTTCTTCTTGTTATTATTATTATTGTTATTGTTATTGTTATTATTGTTGTTATTATTATTATTGTTATTGTTATTGTTATTGTTATTGTTATTATTGTTGTTATTATTATTGTTATTATTATTGTTATGTCTAAACAAGAGACATATTTTTAAATTTAAGGTAAAAAATTTCAATTTAATTTATTGTCATTTTTTTTCCTTATTTCGAAAATACGAAAAAATGTCGTACAAAAAGATACATACTATAATCTTAGTAAATTTTGAAGAAAAATATATAAAAGTAAATGCATTACTTTGTAAAAAAAAAAAAAGACTTTTAAATTCGACACTTTTTGGGGATGGATGGCGTAGATATTATACGTAAAAGCTATCATGTGTCCTTAAGTCACTTGTTAAACACTCATTTATATTATGTTTTGACATGAGAACTATCGATATATAGTAACATTGAAACTTTTAAATAAATTGCAATGAAAACAAACCTACCTTAGTGTGTGTGTATATAATTTTAAAATCTATCCTTATAACACATATTAACTAGATACTATATTATAAACATGTTTTAGATATGAGTGTATGAAAGAAAGCATAAAAAAAAAAAAAAAAAAGGCACCGACTTCTTGTGAAAAGGAAACCCTAGCGTCACCCCTACTAATTACATTGGTTCCTCTCTACTCTCTAGTGTGAGATGTTTTCTGATAAGAACGTTTTGGTTGCCTCTTAATACATACTTCTGTTTATGTACATATATATGTACATATGCATGAATGTGACTGCTTATCCCGAATCAAATTTAAGTCTCAATATTCCCATCTTTCCAAAGTCAATACATTAATATATATTCCAACGTGTAACTTTCCCATATTATCCCGCGGGGTTCTTGGATATTAAACTAAGCTCGTTTTAATTTAAATTATTAAATACTTCATCTGTTTCGATCAAAGAGCTCACTTTTTATTTTTAAAAAGAAACATGTGATTAAATCAAACTTTAATTATACTGACCCAAAAAAGTCAAATAATGGACTATTTGATTAGAACGGAAGATGTATTATAATTGTTATTATTTGATTAGAGTGATTTCATTATTTGGCTGTGTAGTAATTCGATGCTAGGAATGATTTATTCCTAGCTATAGATTATTGGTATTAAGTTCTTTTAATTATTAGGTAAATTTATACGGTTTAATATTTATTATATATAATTAATTTTTAGTTTGGTTAAAGCTTCAAATTACTAGAGAGAGGGCCTCTTTAACTTTTCTCTCCTACTCAGCATGGGTCAGTATGCGTTTGTATAACGCTGTTGCGTTTTTATAACGCTGTTGCGTTTTAAAACGCTAGAATTTTTAGTTTTTTTCTAAAATGCAGGTTTTAAAACGCTGTTTTTTTAAAACGACGTATATTGAAAAAACTGCACCAAACGAGCTCTAAATGTACATTTTTTAAAATATAAATTTAATGGATTAATCCCCCTAACTAATTATCACTTCCCTAATGTTTATTTATAAGAGTAATGCTATGCACTCCTAAAGTGTGCACCAAAATTTCCGTTGATATATTCTGAATGGTTAAATGATTTGAAGGTCCTACTACTTAAAAATCTTCTGACCAACCAAAAGATACCAACAAAGACTTTAGGTGCACATAACATTATTCTATTTGTAATACTGTCGAATGAATACTAAACGTATTAATCTATATGACAATATGTGCTACTAAAAATATTTAAAAATTAATTTTTTTGTAATATAAGACAAAAAAATACTCCTTCATTTCTTAAATTATCGTTCAGTTAAATTTTTTTTTAGTCAAACACGATGTTATTCAGATGCAAATTTGACGTAAATTTTTTTATTTTTTTTAAAATCATAAAACAGGTAGTTTGTAATATTTTAAAAGTACTATGAATTACGTGTTCTATAATTAAAAAAAATTACATCAAATTTACATTTGAAAACATCATGTTTGATTGAAAATAGTTAAACATGAGGATAATTTAGAAACGGATAGAGTACTATATATTTTCCCGTCTCAAAATAAATGTCTTTTATTGAATGTATACGAATTTTAAAAATATATTTGACTTTATGTTATTTTTTTTAAATGTTCCACAATTCATTATTAGTGATATCAAATCAATAGAGACTTACTTTTCTTTTCACAAACAATGAGGATACAACAAATAATTGACTTGATTTTTTTTTTTTAATAAAAGAAAAGAAACAATTAATTTGAAACGTCAAAAAAATAAGTTAGAAACACTTACTACTGTACTGTAGTATTTTAAAACGGGAGTACCTTTTTAGACGGCGGGAGTGGTATATATATCTTTTTCGCATAAAATAATATAGTTAATGGGACAGAGGTAGTTTAGTTCTGAGTAGATGACATGACTGGTTCATTGAGCCGAGCCCAAATCAGTTAGGAATTCCTTAACAATTGGCTAAATTTAGTGTCTCATAGGTGTCTGACAAAGGGGGCCCAATCTAATCTCCATAATTAAGCACTGAAACTGAAAGATGGAGTATAATACTCATTAGATGGGAACATATGCCTTTATTTAAGTCAGCTGAGCTTGACATCCTCAAAGAGGAAACAAGAAACAGGAGAGAGAAAAATAGCCTAACAATCAATTCCATCTTTATAGTGCACTTGTGGCTTTAGGAACTAGGTCAAAGTTGGCTCTATCTTTCTTCTAATTCTATGGCTAGTCATTACTTCTTATGGTTATTCCTTTAATTTATTTCAAATTTGTAAAGGGATGTACTACATACAACGTCCTAAAATAGCTAAATACAACATTATTTTCAACAAATTTACTATTTTATCCATGTTATAAATAAAAAATAAAATAAAATATTTGACAAGGCCGTCTAGGGCAGACATCCACCTAGACTAGGCGGTCATCCATTATTTCGTTAGTTTTTTTTTTTACACTTTTAACCCCTAAAGTTAACAATCCGTTAAAAAATTAACGAATTCGTTAAAATTTTAACAAAAGATAAAAGAGCCACCACCCTTAGGCGGTCGTAACTGGAAGAGCCACCACCCCTAGGTGGCCATCACTAAAGGAGCCGTCATCCCTAGGCGGCCATCCCAAATTCCACCCCTAGGGGGTCTATTTGCGCTAAATACAAAATTGAGGGAATTTTGGTGTAAATACTCATTAAATCAAATAAGGGGCAAAATAGTATTTTTCCAAGGAGAGTGATGTATTTAGCACTTTTGGAGTGTTGTATTTAGCACATGTATTTGTAAAATATACTGAAAAATGTTGCACCTCTACTGATCTAAAGAGTCCACGCCGTACCTCACCTACAAACTTTTTTTCTCCTCGATCGGCACCTTAACCTCAGCTGCGTAATTGTTCGTTAATAAAGACCATACATACGAGCTATGTTCCATAAGAATATATGTGAGTTAAATCTCGGGTGAATTACAGGTCGGTCCTTTTTTAAACATTTGTAATCACTCCAGTCCACTCATCTTTTTTAAAAATCGGAAAAAGGTATTTTTTGGGCAAAAAGACGATTATGCCATTAATGAAAGAAAAACACGCGCGTTTCAGTAACCGAAGGCATCGCGATGTACTACTTTGGCATCGCGATGCACCACTTTGGCATCGCGATGCACCAAATTGGGCATCGCGATGCAACAATTGGTGCATCGCAATCATCGCAGCGCGCTTTAGGGAACCAAAGTATCGTGATGAGCAACCAAGGCATCGCGATGCACCGGCATCGCGATGCAACAATTGGTGCATCAAGATCATCGCAGCGCGCTTTAGGGAACCAAAGCATCGTGATGAGCAACCAAGGCATCGCGATGCACTACTTTGGCATCACGGTGCACCACGTTTGCATCGCGATACACCACTTTTGCATCGCGATGCACCACGTTTGCATCGCGATTCACCACTTTTGCATCGCGATGCACAACTTTTGCAAATTGGGGAATCGCGATGCAACAATTGGTGCATCGCGATCATCGCAGCGCGCTTTAAATCAGTCTAAGAACATCTTCCTCTGTTTTCGGACAGCACACTATCAAGCTTGATTTGAAGCTCAAAAATAGTATTTTTTGGTAGAAAAATTGTGCACAAATATAGTACTAAGTTAGGATAATAATATGAGATTGATTTTAAACAAATTCGAAGCTTAAAACAGAGATTTAAGTGGCCAAAACAACTCAAGAACAAAGAAAAACGGGATGAACTAAAAAAATTTGAATTTGATCAAATTCGTGTTTTATGCATGAAAATTGATACCCAAACATGAGGAAAGACTATATTAGCAACGTGAAATCATTTATACATCAATTTGAATCTCAAATCTGAAGCAACGATGTTGTTGAGGGTATTTTAGGAAGAAATTTTTTAAATTGTCTTTTAGCGGTTAAAAAAAAAGGTGTACTGGAGAGAAAAAAAAGTTTGAGAAAGTAGACTGGCAAGTAATTTCTCCTTAAATCTTATCTAGGCCTATCAATCAGGTCAGACGGGTTGTGTTGGGGCGGATCGCGGGTTAAGAAAGGTCGACACGGGTTACAACTCAAATAAAAACGGGTTAGAATGGGTTGGGTCTGGTCGGGTTGGAGCGGGTCAACCCTTTTTCCTTTTTTTTTTAAATTTTCCTGACTCATTTTTGTGTGTGTGAGCGGATTGGGGGAGGGTTTGTTGTTGCTGTTGTGTAAGTCTGACATAATGGAACATTTATTGAAATAAATTACATTAGGATATATACCTCAAGTAATTGGATAAGATTCTTTTCTAATTGCACGTTAATTACGTACCTCTCTATCCACCCAAGTGGACCCGTGGTAGACTCTTTGGTATTCAATTTCTATCCTAATTTTTTTTTTCTTTTTTAATGGAAAGAACCTCTAGTAAAAAAGGTCTTGAACATTATAACATACTGCAATTCACTAATTGTGAAAAAGGAAGATAGACTAATGACAGTTGCTATTTACACCCAGACAATGGTTGAGTACACCCTATAACATATATTACTAAAATGTCATTATAAATTTTGACTTAAATATCCATATTTGTCCGGTAAGGGTGCCGAACACCACTATGGGTGTTCGGTAAGGGTGCCGAACAACCATAGTGTTGTTCGGGAAGGGTGCCGAACACCACTATGGGTGTTCGGTAAGGGTGCCGAACAACTTAAAAAAAAAAAAAAAAGCTTAACATACTGTGATGGAGGCGGGATTGACGGTCGGGGTGGGGGGAAAGAGGAGGAGGAGGAAGGAGGGAGGGGGTGGCGGGAAAGGAGGGAGGAAGGGGGTGGGCTTGACCGATGTGGTGGGGGAGGAAGGAGGAGGAAGGAGGGAGGGGAGGCGGCATGCGGTGGTGGTGGTAGTGGTAGTGGTAGTGGTAGTGGTGGTGGGGAAAGGAGGGAGGGGAGGCGGGAAATGAGGGAGAAAGGAGGAAGGGGGTGGGTTGGCTGCGTGGGGGGAGGAAAGGTGGAGGAGGACGGATGGAGAGGAGGCCTGGTGGTGATGGTGGGGGAAGGAGGGTGGGGAGGGGAGGCGGGAAAGGAGGGAGGAAGGGGGTGGGTTGAGCGGTGTGGGTGGGTGGTGGGGCGGGAAGGAGGAGGAAGGAGGGAGGAAGGGGGTGGGTTGCCTGGGAGGGAGAAGGGGGTGGGGTGTACTGGCAGTGGGAGGGGGAAAGGTGAAAAAAAATACGGTGGGGTGTACTCAGTAGATGATGAGTTAATTTTGGGGAAAATATTGTAAGGGTATAATAGGAAATTGAGGGGGGGTGTACTTAGTTTTTTAAGTGGTGGAAAATTTTAGGATGGGGTGTATTAAGTAATTGGGTGTACTCAGTAAATTAATGGGTGCAAATAGCAATTCCCAATACTAATAGCAATGTTGACAATTAACAAGGATATTATTGATTTTTTTTCCTTTTCCTGTTCACCAAAAAATAGAGATTAATTAGGATTATCAAATAATTTAGGGAATAGTCTATCACCGTACTTTTATTCCTAAAAGAAACGACTAGTTATGTTTTGATATTCTAGAAATGCATTTTACAACGAGAGGGTAATATTATATTCTCTCCGTTCCTAAATTATTATCTTTTTTTTTATTCGTTCCAAAATAATTATTTTGTTTGAAAATATTCTTTTTAGAACAACACTTTTACTATTTTACCCTTATTTTTTTTCCTATTTTAATTATGTGTCACATGTACATGGACATTAAAGAAAACTATACACTATATCAATATTAATAATCAAGTCAATTATTTTTTCTGAATTCATGTGCCGGATCAAGCAGAACAATAATTTGAGGACGGTGGGAGTACTATTCTTTACGGCTCAATATTCTATGTTTGTATAATATTAAGTACGACTGCAAATGATTATGTTATGCACTCGTCCATTAAACATCTGGATTAACTAGACATATTGCATGTCTATTCAAAATTCTTATCAAATAATTTAGGGACGTATTATATATATATATATATATATATATATATATATATATAAGTCTAAGAAAGGTTAAATTTTGCCAAAAATAGAAAGTCATCTTTATAACATTTAATATTATCCTCAAAAATATAAAACTATTTTTATACAAATAATAATATAATCTTTAAATAAAGGCTTAAATAGCTATTTGGTCGCCCTACTTTAGCAGAAAATGTATTAAACTAACTACTTTTGTTTTCTCAATTTCATCACTATACTTGACATAAATTTTACGTTCATCACTCCGTCAAGTTATTTGGATGAAAATCTCTAAACTTTTATGAAAACCCGAAAATACCCTTATCTTCTATACAAAAAGCCCACTACTGCGTATCTATGTGAGAGAGAAAAAGATGTAGTTTTCTTCCCCATTTACCCACCTCCAAACTCCAACACCACCCACCACCATCACCACCTATTTCCAAACTCCACAACCACCCATCACCCACACCATCTACTTACAAACTCCACATCCACTCACCAGGACCACTACCAACATCATCCACTTCCAAACTCCATAACCACCCCCACCAAGACCACTACCAACATCACCCACTTGCAAACTTCATAATCACCACTCAATCAAGCCAAATTAAAGCCTTCACCACCACCCCCCCCTCAAATGCCTCTCTCCTCAAAGCCACCACTATTTGGGAAACATTTAAATCATAAAATTTTCAATTCCATTAATCATATACACTCAATTCTAAATCAAATTTTAATTTTTTGTACACATTCAAAATCCCAAATAACCATACACATACACACTTACTAACATGTGTATTGTGTATGAATACATTAAAATCAGCCCAGATCTAAGTATTTTGGGAACAGAAAAATGTACTTCGAGAGAAATTTTCTGAGTTAATTCCTGAAAGGGGCATATTTCTTGGGAAAGATGGTTTTGGCAAAGGGATACAGGAAGTTGATAGATTTGTTCTCTAAGCACAAAAATGACCTTAATGGCTTTAAATTGGATGTGTATGGGAATGGAGAGGATGCTCATGAAGATCAGAGCTCAGCTAAAAGGTTGGATCTAAATCTTAACTTTATGAAGGGCAGAGACCATGCAGATGATGCTTTACACGGGTAAGGATCTTTCAGATTACTAGCGATGCTTATATGTTCCAGAAAAACACCCAGAAAGAAGTAGTACTTGAATCCCCCCTCCCCCGAAGAACATGTTTTAAATAGCAGCACATACTCTTTCTTTCTTGCAGTTGCAAAGTGTAACACCTCGACCCAACTTCTTTCTTGGTTCGCTTGTAGTCTCTCGATATTGACCTTAAAACCCTCGGAGAGTGAGGTGTCATACTTGTTAAGCGTGACGTGTTGAGTCGAGAACCGTATTAGACACGTAGTTAAGCTACGTTGTGTCGTGCGTTGTTTCCGTATTCGTTCGAGACTATTCTCGACCTTGATCGACATTCGTATACGTTGTTCATTTCCCCGTCCCATTGACCTAATCTTGGTTTAGACTCCTTCACGATTGATGATCATATTGATCTTGTCGTTGACCCACACGCCGAGTCATTTCTAGTGCTTCGTATGCACCGATTTGTACTCAAATCTTTATATGGTTGATTGTGTGAGCATTACGTTGAACTTCTAGCGTTGTTTTCGGACTTTAGGGAACCTTTCTCGAGTGTTTCAACCTTCCTATAGACTTAAAATCACTTTGGGATCATTTAGAATTATTTCGAGAGCGTTTCAGAGCATTTTCGGAGAGTTTGGAGAATCTGGACACAGAGCGATCGCCCTGGTTAGGGCAAAGCGATTGCTCTGCCCCGTACTCTGTTCGTCCAGTTTTTATTCTTTCTCGGTTTTTAACATTTTTAAGTGGTTTAAAATATCCAAACAAGCCCGGGATAGGACCAAACACTTACCCATGGTATTAATAAGAGAACACAACTCTATTCTCCCCTCATATTACGTTCTCAACCAGATTTTGAGAGAGAGAGTTTAAAGAGAGAAAAGAGAGACAAAGAAGAGAAAGAATTCGCGATATCTTGAGATCCGTTGGTCGGATCGACGATCCGTCTTCGCCGTAGCGTAGAGGGCGACGAGGAGCATATTTCAAACCAAAAGGATCATCTGATCTATTGAGGAATCACCACCCCACCTCTTCTCCCACATTTTAGAGAGAGAAAGTGGTGTTTTGAAGAAGAAAAGCTTGATTCAGACTTGGATTGAGCATGGGATCGACGTGTGGACTCCATAGCGGCGTAGAGGTCGCGGAGGAGTACATTTCCACCCGAAGCCCTTGGATTTCGTGGAGGATTTGCGTTGTGTTGTAAGTTACTAAACTTTCTTCTTAGATTTCAAGCATCGTAGAATAATATCGCGATGTTTACATGTTATTCATGTGTATATGAACTCCCTACATGCTATACTTGTTCAAGATGATCTACTAGCATGTTAATGATAGGTATTGATGAATTTTTGTTAATTTTGTGGTCTCCGAATATTAAAGACTTGTGGATTTCATTGTTGTACACGTTGTTGTGGTTATTGTGATGATTGTTGTCTTCGAGCATTAGAGACTCCTCGAGATTGTGTTGTGAATATTATTGTTGTTTCCCGAGTTGTAGACTCATGGATTTGTTTTTATAGTTTGGTTCCAGCAGTAAAGTCGCCGATGACTTGTTTTAGTTATATCGAGTATTTGTAACTCGTTGAGATTTTTAATCGTTAGTACACTCGCAAGATTGTAATGAGTAATAGACTTTCGGTATATTGAGTCTTGTGATCGAGATGGGTATAGAGGGATGATGCTACGGTTCGTCCCGACGTTTTGAATATTTGTAAGACTCGAGCACAGTCGTTGGGATATTGTGAATTGTATATTACACTGAATGGACTAGACTCTAGCGGGGTCAAATAGGACGTTAAGAATAAACGTCGTGTAATGAGTTGACGAGTGGTATAAATACGTATTAGTAGTATTTTAGTCTCCTACGATGTGGGATGATGAATTGATGAGATCGGGACCCAATAGAACTTGACTTGGGTTGATTTAGTTAAACATTAGTTGACTATAAATTATGTTGAAGTTTCGACTTAAACCTTATGCCTTAGGAAGAGTTAATTATCTATATTAGTCTGTCCATAAGTTTATCGAATAGTCATGCCCCTGAGTGCACGACATTTCACATGAGACGAATAGTCCCGATCGTTGGATGATGAGTTGATTGTATTCTAGGTAGTTAATGACACACCTCGGTTATCGTCCCTATATGGACGATGTGACTTGTTGGGAGTCGTGATATGTATAATACATGACGAAAATGAGATGGAATAGATATTCATGAGATGGAATGAATTGTGATCATAGGATACCGTAGTGATCCTAAGTTGAGCGAGTTAGTGACACATGGATTTATGATTGTAAGTACGAATAGACTTACGTATGTTGCGATTGTGAAGTCTAGCATTTGCGAACTTGGATGATGTGTGGTACTTATGATTGTTTTAGTAAGCAATAGGACAATCATCCTACTTTGATGATTGATTATATGTTTAGTAATTACAAGCACATCATGTTAATTTGGTATGTGATTCAATAGAACACATTATGGTTTGATTTCGATAAGTTGTGATTCAATAGAACACGCTTGATTAGTTTAGCATGAGAAAACATCTACTTGTGCATTGCATTGAGTCCAGCTGGCATATGTGCATTGGAGGTGTATTGAAGCTCTGTTATTTCGGGAGCAGGGGCTTCGTAATAGCCGAAGGCCAATACACTGGGCCTCTCCCTACCATTGACCACGGTATGAGTTTTCTCTGGCCCCACAGTTGAACGGAATAAACAGCGACTGTGCATTGTCGACATCTTTTATTGTATGCATTGGGATACGGACACCGGTCCCTTGTGATACCTATAAGTGGCTAGAGCCGTATTGTCTCGGGTCGTAGGGGATCGAGCGATACGTCGACGTGGATACAGAAAATGGTCCACAACGGGTACTTGTAGATCGTGCTTAACGCGATCGGGTACATATGTTTTGTTTCGGGATACGAGCATCGGTCCCTTATGATTTGTATACGGCAGCAGCAGCACAATCATCCATTACTATTTCTTTGGTCAATATTGGGAATTGTGTCCATCATCAGCGACACAGTTGTTTATTTTGGTTCTCAGAAACCTGAAGCAGAAGCGCAGGAATCTATTATTATTATTATCTTGTTGGATAGCAGTAGAGGCATCTTTTATAGTTCTGTGAAGCAGCAGCGTAATCGTCTTCTACGGCTTCATGGAGCTATAAGGTCGGAAGTGTTTTAATGGATTTCGGAGGTGTACCTTGAATCCACCATATCCACCTTTATGTGTTTACTTCACGCTTTATGTACTTCCTATATGAGCTAATGTTGGTCGTGGTCTCCAACCAGTGCATGACGGTTGGCGGCAACTGAGCCTCTCGTGAATATAGGGTTGGTTGTCTTATGTGCTACAACCTGTTTATTATCCTATTATATTGATGTGCATAATGCCATGTCATATTGTGGCATTAGTAACTTACTGGGTCTTCGACTCATCCCTTCCATTTATTTTGTCCTTAGTGGCAGGTTGAGTTCCAGCGCAGTGAGACTTTAGTTCGAAGTTGTATTTAGATTATTAGTTTATTTTTATCACCTGTATTTGTGAGATCGTGGGTTAAACTGAGTTATGTAAACTTAGTATGTCGGGTAGATACTTGTATTTTGTAGACTTGTATTTGGTGCCGACTTGTGGAGTTGTGCCGGTTGTACTATTTTACATCTTCAGTTTTCTTGGTTGGTGTGGCCTTGTGCCCGTTGGTATTTTATTTATGGTTTTCCCGAACGTTTTGTCTCGTGGTGTTGTAGTTATTGTTGTTCTCCGGCACTTGTTTAGCCGTGGAGGTTTTTTATAGTTGTGGTATTATATTTAATCGAGCTTTGAAGCTCATGTTCATTTAGTATTCCGCTGCTTAGTTTTTGGTTTTGAGCTTTTGTGACTCGCTTTATTTAGTCCTTTCAGCTGTTCTTCTTCGATTTGGCGCTTCGAGTTGGGATTTAACATTGAATCTCGGACTCGGATCGTCACACACAAGTCTTCATAAATCCTAGTATTAGTGATGTGCTTTGCACGGCTACAGAGGATGCGCTTGCAATGGGAAGATTTTATTGGACTCCTAAAGATTTTATTGCAAAAGTAAAGGAAGCAATGGAAGGTAAGCCACGACCTTTCACTCTTGAGCAAATATATAATCTTTCATGGGAAGCTGCTACGCAGAGGTTTATAGAGGGGAGTACTCTGACTTAGAAAGGGTTCTGAACAATAATGGAGGTGATTCTCAGTTGAGAAACACTAATGGTAATATGACAAAGTAGGGTGAGCTTATTGACTCAAAATTATAGGGCATTTTGGTCTTTTTGCAGATCTCCATCCAATTTAACTAACGGAAGTCAAGCTTAGTGAGCTTATTGACTCAAAATGCCAAGTATAGTGATGAAATTGAGAAAAAAAAAAAAAAGTAAAGTTAGCTTAATGTATTTTCTCTCAAAGTAGGGTGACCAATTAGCAATTTAAGCCTTAAATAAAAGACAAATCTTTTAGGAAATTGCACTATGCACTTTTCTCTCTCCTCTCACTCTCACTATTACTGGTAAATGTGACACTACTTTTTTTATGCTAAAATATGTGTTTTTTATTTTATTTTGAAACATCCTAAATAAGTATATTGAAGGAAAGACATAATAAGTAAAAAATATTTATTAAAACTCGTGTAAATTTAATAAAAAAAATTTACTTTGAGACAGAGGGTACAAATCTATGACTTATTAATGGAGTATTTAAGTATTACTCTTAAATACTTCCTCCGTCTTGAAAAATAATCTTTTTCTCTTGGTATGTCCCAAAAAAAATAGACTTATTTCTAAAAGAAAATTTTATTTATAGTGCAATTAAAAGGAGGTACAAATTACAAACAAAAAGCTAAAATCTTAAAAGTATGACTAGTCAAATGTAATTATTTTCTGAAGAGGGAAAGAGTACTGTATAACATGCTATTAATATACTATAATATATTAAACTTATTTTTTAGGTACAATGATATACGTAGTCTGCAACTAAATTTTTTTTTGGAAGATCAAACTATATGGAGAAAAAAAAAATCTACTTTCTCTTAAGTTTGTCTTAAAAAAGAGTCAATAATTTCAAATTTAAGCTACAAATTTTTATTACTTTTTAATTTATTTTTATCTTTTAAAAAATATGAGACATTTTCTATGTCTAATGCCGAAAAATATACAACTTAAATACGATTTAAAGAATATATTTATAAATAAGAATATCTTTTTTAAAACTTTAACTTTTTTCAATATGATTAATCGGAACAAAGGAAACAATATATAAATTGGATGCAGGAAGATACTAAAATCACAGTCTTAATAAAGAATATACTTATTTACGTACTGGAGGGAGTGTGAAATTTACAATACAAGTTACAACAATAAAAGTTTCAAATGATCTTTTGGTGAATGCATTACATATTGGTCCAGTCAACAGCTGAAAGTATATATGCATCATTTTTAGAGTCTTTCGATGACGTGTCATATTTGCAAGGAAGAGCTATACTTGCATGCCTCGACGTTTGATGTTGTGGACACCATAAATGAGTATATGGTTTCTAAAAATCACTTGAAAGGAAGAACTTATTTAAGTTCATATTCTATTAACAGGGCAGAAAACAGCTTAAGTTTGTTTGAAAACATTCATTCTACGGAGTTTTTGAGTAGTATAAATTGATTAAGATTGTCTAGACATGAACTAACAATTAAGATTGGTGTTTCGGTGATGCTGTTGAGAAACATTGACCTTGCTGCAGGGTTGTGCAATGGAACAAGACTAATCATTACAAAACTTGAGCATCACGTTATAGAAGCTAAAATTTTAAATGGAAACAATGTTGGAGATCACAAAGTGTTTATCCAAAAAATGTCATTGTCTCCATCAAATGTGAGATTTTCTTTTTCAAGTTTTAGAGAACACAATTTTCATTGGTAATATCGTATGCAATAACAATTAACAAAAGTCAAGGTCAATCACGGTAGCATATAGTACTCTTACTGAAGAAGTCAATGTTCGGTCAGGGGCAGATGTATGTCGCAATTTTCAGGGTAACAAACCGCTCTGGTCTGAATATATTGATATACAATGAAGAAGGAAGATCAACGAATAAAACAATAAATGTTATGTATAAGAAATTTTTTTAGAATCTATAATATTACCGATACAATGATGTATTTCTATTTAAGTAGTTGTCTCCAACATTACTTTTTCTTAATTATTCTTTTAATTTTGTTTTCCTCTTCATTTTGTTTAAGTATAATTTAATTGAAAAAGAAATATTTCTGTGCGCTTAATGCAAGGGTGTAAAACTAATTTATAAATAATTTCGGTTATTCCGTCAATACTTATGGCGCCCAAATTAATTCCCGCAAATAGACTGAAAGAAATTTTTGAATAATTGCCAATGGTACCGGTGTTAGCCATGGAAAAATTTTCCATTGGTAATATCAACGTTACGAAAATAGGTATTAAATAGAGAAAATTGCAAAAAAAGAAACCATGTACTAGGTTACGTTTTGCAAAATAAGATATGTGTTTTTTTTCCGACCTTTTAAATCATGAATTATTTTTATTTTTTTAATTTAAACCTTCCGTCAATTAGGTGTTAAAAAATATAACGGGAAGTTGACTGGATCGATGACGGGGAATAGATGTGGCAAGGCGGGAAAAAACACGAATTCCCTCCAAATTTATTCCAAAAAAAACACGTATATATAACAATTTTCTCTATTAAATAGGTTGAGGTAGAAATTGGTAGAAAAGTAATAGAAGGCAAATGGTCTATTCTCTATTACATTTTGTGACTTTAGTTTGTTATTTAGGATTTTTTCTGTCATTGATCCCACCAACTTTTTTCCTATCTCTCTCCTACTTTATCTGCAATCATAACAAAATAGATAAATAAATAAATTCATAATTATATACAAAACTAAAATCACCAAAATTACAAGGCCAAACATACTTAAAGAAAGTTGTAGCTAGTAGTACACAGCAGTAAAAGGTTCATACTCTATGATATTTTCAATCCGGATATCACCGTCACTTTTTGCACTGTAAAGAAGTAACAAATTACACAGGAGCTAAACGCAACACCCCTGAGAAATTATACTTTTGCCCTTAATTTATAATTTCATGAATTTCTAGTTGCCCCCCTCCAATTTCCAGTAATTTCCACCTGGCCCCCTCCAACATTGTTTAATTAGTTTAATAAATGAAAAAAAAAATCTAGAAATGAGGAGACCCGCCCAACCCAGGAGGATTGAATTAATGGATCCACCAAGACAAGGCGGATTGAATTGACGGATCCGTTAAAAAAATTCGTTTAAACCCCTAAAATTCAAATTTCCGTTAAAACTTAACGGATTCGTTAAGTTTTTAACGGAACTACTAGGAATCCACTTGTACTAGGCAGATTGAAGCAAAAGTTCCGGCCTGTCCCGCCGGATTTAAGCCGGAGTTCCACCGGCCGCCTGAGGATTTTGAGTTTTTTTTATATAATTAATTTAAATTATAATTTTAGTTTATAGATATATCTAGTTTTATATAATTAAATTTTAGTTTATAATATTAGTTTCTAAATTATGCCCTAATTAAATATAATTTAAGTTTAGTTTATAATTTTAATTTTTAATGTATAAATTAATAATATAAAATTATATATTTTAAATTTTAGTTTATAAATTATAATATATAATATATCATTTTAATTTATAATTTTATTTTATTAAGTATTAATATATAATTTATAATAATTTAATTTTAATTTATAATTTTAGTTTATAATTTAAAATCTTGTATTTAATATATAATTTAATTTTATATTTTTAGTTAATAAATTATTATATTTGTTGATTAAATTAGTATTAAGTTTATTATATAGTATTTGCACAAATTCACATTAAATATATTATTTGACATATTTTAATAAAATTATTATATATTAATAATTACACGATTTTAAATAATAATAGCATAAATGATTTTAGAAAGAAATTAGTATATTCGTTAATGAATGTTATAATTAGTTAGTTTATAATTTAATTTAATGTTATGTTTTGATTAAATTATTTTTGTTGAATAAATTAGTATTAAGATTTAAAATATTAACTGGACAAATTAAAAATTTTACTTAAATTAAATTCATTTGTGTTATGTTTTTTTAATGTTAAATATTTTACACTTTAATTTTCTTTCCCTTTAGTATTGTAAATTTTTATTTAACCCTCTGAGATCACATTTTTAGTTTGTTTATACTCTCCTACCTAGGGGTTTTGAATTTATTTGTTGTTAAAAACTTAATTTCATTTTATTTAATTTATAACTGATAAGTTAAACTATTAAAATCAAATTATTACGTAAATTTGGCTAATATGGTAATTAAACTATGTTATTCTTGTAAAAGACATTTTATATTTATTTATGATTTTGAAATTTAATTTGTGCAATTTGTCTAATATTTTTTAATTATTTGTCAGACATTTAATGAAGGAGAAGAAGACATATATTTAGGTCCAGATCAAAACGGGATTTTTAAAACAGACTTATTAATTGCAACTCAAGGGTTGGCGAATGAATGGATTATGGATACTGCTCATGCTGCAAACAACTATTTAATCATTAAGCGAGCAAGAATATTATCAGGTGACCGCATTGGTGTTTGTTATGGTTATGAGAGGGGCGGTAACTACATATATACTGACATCCTTGACATGGAGGATAGGAACCTACGAAGGTCGAAGAAAATAAATTGTCTATTTGGCATTAAACTTGTGCAACAAAGATCGAGTTTTTGGAAAGTTAAGGTGGGCGATAAGTGTAGACACAACCACCCGTTAACTGAGTCTGATTAGTGACATAGATCAAGATCGGGCTCCATAGAGGATATTCTTGTTGGACAATTAACCTCCGACCATATTAAACCGAAGCAGATTCTAAAACACCTTATATCCAAAGATCCCGAGAATGTTACCAACATATTACAAATACAGAATATAGCATAGAAGTGGCGTAGAAACGTTTTGGGCGAATCAACTCCAATGCAGTTTTTCTTCAGGTAAATTGAAGAACATGGATACTTTGAGTGGCATAAAAACGATGATCATAATTAAGTTCTAGAGAATCTGCTGATTGTACACCCAAAGTCCCTTGATTTAATTCAAAGGTTTTCACATGTTCTAATAATGGACGCAACATACAACACCAACAAGTACGATATGCCTTTGTTGGAGATTATTGGAGTGACTCCAACAAGCGAAAATTTTCATGTTGCGTTCGGATTTCTTAAGGATGAGAAATCAGAAACTTTGAATTGGGTGATAGAAGCACTTTCGATGTGGTTTCAAGTTCTTGGCGTTGCTCCAACAGTTATTGTCACTGACAGGGAATTGGGCTTAATGAAAGCGATGGAGATGTTCTTACCCAAGGTCAAACTTTTACTGTGTCGTAGACATATCACCAAGAATGTGAAAAAACACTTAATTAGTACAAATGGTAAAGAATAAGGACTATTGCAACACATTTATGTATAGGTGTAATATGATAGTAGATTCAAAAACGGAGATGGAGTACATTCAGCGTGTAGCAAGGTTGGAGAAAGTATGGGGCCTGTGCACGCACATTATTAGATATTTGAAGATGCAGTGGTTGGATCCATATAAAGAGAATTTTGTAACCTGTTGGACCAAACATTTTATGCATTTCGGCAATACTACAACAAACAGGTATTACTTGTATTTTTTTAGTCCATTAATTACTTTTACAAAGCTTCAGTTGAGTAATTTAAATACTTATAAATTATGTTTACTAATAATTATGGATTTTTGACAGGGTGGAAAGTACTCATTCACAACTCAAAAGGTGGTTAGGCACAGCTACTATGGGTTTCGATACTCTATTCCCGTACATTCACAGTGCAGTTGAGCTGCAAATTAATGAGATAAAGTCCACCCTTGAGCATGACATAACAGTCAGGCATCAAATCACCAAAGATCTGATCGTGTTTCGTCTATTGAAATGCAATGTATCTATTCTCATGCCGCACTTGAAATCCTGAATACAGAGTGGAATCGAGGTAAATCTCAGTATGATCAGCTGGATTATCCAATTTTAGACGAAGAAACTTGTGGTTGTGTGCTCCGACTTTCAAGCGGTCTACCATGTGCACATGAGATGCGTCAAGTGGATCAAAGTGAAGGTGTCATCGATCCCGTCGATATTCATCCTTTTTGGATGACACGAGTAAGTTGGTGTATGCCAGTAAGTTTTGTCAAGTGATGCATTATCGAACTTATCAAAAAGGTAGCCCACAGGATGTGCCACATAAAGGCTGACCGAGGGGAAACTCGACCAAGAGGGAATTATCCGACTGAGAGCACACATCAAAGAATACTCAAGAACTCCAGATACCGATCCAATGTCTACGTCGATACCAGATTTCGATCGAAGTCGAGGTCGAAGTCAAAATACGAGGTTGAAGTCAAAGTCGAGGTCAAAGTCAAAGTCAAGGTCGAAGTCAAAGTCAAGGTCGGCGATCGATGAGTACCACTTCACCAACATTTCCTTTTGCATCTGAGGTCCCAGGATTCATTGTCGACCTCATTGAAGATTATAAGGATGTGGTGGCTTATGGAAACTGCGACTTTCGGGTTATTGCGGAGTTTATTTATGGCAGTCAACGATATTGGCAACGTGTCAGGAATGATTTGATCATCGAGCTGAATAATCACGAGGAGTTTTATGATATAGCTTTAACATCATTTGTACGCCAGGACGCCTTGCGAATCTGTACACACTTTGATGACCCTGTCCTCTGCCTCGATGACATACTCGTGCTGGGACTGGACCTCCTCTCTGTTGTGTAACTCCTCTCCGTACTACAGTCTCCTCATCTTCCTCATCCTTATCCTTCTCTTCCTCCTCCTCCTCCACCTCCTCTTCCTCTTCATCATTTTCTTCTTCATCATGCTGCTCAAAACCCACTTCTCCTTGAAATGGAGTAAAAAAAATTTCAATCATCGCCTTACCCTTTCCATTTCTGGGAATCCTAACTCGACTATTAACAAGGGACGAGTCAGGAGTTGACTCAAAGTGATGTAGCGCCCTGTCCGCCTGAATCCTAGCCTCGATCTCAAGAACCTCATCAACATTTGAAAAAATAGGGGGAACAGGAACGGGAATAGGTGCGGGAACATGATCCTAGGGGTGGCAATTCGGTCGTGCTGGGCTGTTAACGGGTTGGCACGATAAGAGCACGGCACGTTATGACCAAACACGAACACGACCCGTTAAGCTTAACGGGCCTATAGTGGAAACCCAAACACGACACGATTAAAGCACGAAAAGCCCGTCACGGCCCGTTAGGCACGATAGTCACGATCGTCATACTGGCCCAAAAAACATTAATTTTTATCGTGCTAGCCCGAACATAGCACGAACCCGATAATATCAACGACTAAGACTTACTAAAATTAAGTTTAATTAACGATCAAGATTTGTCCAGGGATAATATCACACGGATGACCATCTTATCGGGCTAGCCCGAACACGGCATGAACACGACACGAACACAGCCCGATTTTAGCGGGCTGTTATCGGGCCGGCCCAATAACAACCCGAAACCGATAAAGCTTGGCCCGACCCTATAATTTCGTGTCGTGTTTGTTTCGTTCATTCGTGTCGTGCCTCAAATTGCCACCCCTACATGATCCCAAAGTGGTGCATAGTCGAGTGAACTAGAAGTGAAAAAATCCTCATCAACCCCAAGATCACGATCAGTTTGTTGCTGCGAAAGCTGCTACTGAAACTCGCGCTGTAACCTATTCCGTTGTTGTTCTCTAGCAATGAATCGCGGGATTTCTCTACGTCGTGCAAACGCAGCGATACATCGGCCTTTTAGTTTACTGGAATACTGTAAGTAGTCATTATCACCTGCAGGCCTCTTACCTAAATTTCTATCACCACCGGCTCTACTTCCACCTGCGCCTGACATCTACATATCACCGTAAAAACATGACATTAACGTAACTAATATTAAAGTAGTAGAAATGAAATTATATATGAATTTAAAGTAATACAAATAATTATTACCTTTTCAAATGTCTATTTAAAAAAAAATGGCAATGATAATATAACATAATAAAAAAATATAATGTAATAAATTTGATTTTAATTACTTATCAGTTATAATTACTTATCAGAGTATAAACAAACTAAAAATGTGATCTCAGAGGGTTGAATAAAAATTTACAAAACTAAGTTGAAAACAATAAAAGTGTAAAATTTTGTTAAATTAATAAAAAATTAATTATAACATTCAAAAAATAAAAATATAACACAAATTAATTTAATTTGTGTGTGGTTAACATATAATAATTCAATTTATATATGATGTAATAAATTTAATTTGTGCAATTAATATCTAATAATATTCATACTAATTTAATCAACAAACATAATTACGTAAAAAACATAACATTAAATTATAAACTAAATTTAAAAAAATTATATTTATAACATTCATTAACGTAATTTTAATTGTTTAAGCTAATATTATTTAAAATCGTGTAATTAATATATAATAATTTATTAAAACTTGAAAAATCATATTTTAAATCTAATTTATGCAAATTATATATAATAATCTTAATACTAATTTAATCAACAAGTATAATATTTTTGAAACTAAAATTATAATATTTCCATAAATAATATACTAAATTATATATTAATTACATGATTTTAAATTATAAACTAAAATTATAAAGTATATTAAATTATATTTTAATAATTAATAAAATAAAATTATATATTATAATTTATAAACTAAAATCTAATTATATATTAATACTTTATAATCTAAAATTAAATTATATTAAATTAGGGCATAATTTAGAAACTAAAATTATAAAATAAAATTTAATCATATAAAATTATATATTAATAGTTTATAAACTAAAATTTAATTATATAAAATTATATATCTATAAAATAAATTAATAATTTAAATTAATTTAATGATATAAAAAAAACAGAAAATCCTCAGGCTGCCGGTGGAACTTCGGCTTAAATCCGGCATGTGTGGCCGGAACTTTTGCTTCAATCTGCCTGGTACAAGCGGATCCTAAGAGTTCTGTTAAAAACTTAACGGATCAGTTAAGTTTTTTAACAGAGTTTTGAATTTAAGGGGTATAAATGAAAAAAAAAAATAGATCCGTTAAGTCAATCCACCTAGGCTTGGTGGATTTTTGAGATTAAGCCTCCTGGGCTGGGCGGGTCTCATACATTCCAGATTTTTTTTTTTTCATTTAAAAACATTATGATGCTAATTAATCATAAAGGGTAGTTTATGATAATTAAGAAAATATAGGGGTTATAATTGTAAATTTAATTTTTAAAACACATTAAGGGTATAATAATAATTTTCAGAGAGTGTTGTATTTAGCGCATTTTTGGGTGTTGCGTTTAGCATTGCCCATTAACAAAATCTAAGTAAACAGCCACAATAAACGAAGAACAATAAACAATACTGAACTAAATTTATACAAATAAACGAAACAATTAATATATTTGCTATGAGAACGAAGATAAAAATGGGGAGAGAGAGAGAGAGAGAGAGAGAGAGAGAGAGAGAGAGAGAGAGAGAGAGAGAGAGGGAGAGAGAGAGAGAGAGAGAGAGAGGGCGGGCACTTTGAATTCACGTGATAGCGATAAGAGTGGGAGAGAAAACTTGCTGGGATTGTACTATTGATCCAAATTGCTAACATAATAATTAAATTGCTTGGCCAACACCATACTTTTTTACTGTAATTGTGCAATAAAATCACCAATCTTGCTTTTAGTGGGAAAATCAACCGAGAGTCACGGATCAAGAATTTTTTTTTTTAATAGGGTCACAAAATTTATTATTACATAAAAAGCTAAAAAATTAAAATTCATGTCTCTACCTCATTGTTACTGTCGTGTGACCTAAGAAAGAAAAAAAGTAATTGAGATCTCTATACAAAACACCACCATTTTATAAAATAAATTATAAATTTGAGTGGAGTTCTGTGCCCCCACCTCTCCTAAAGTGCATACGCCTATAGCATGAAAAGGTCGTAAAAAGTGGAGGGAGAGGGAGAGTGAGAAAAGTTTGTGGGATTTATCAGATTTTTTTTCAATTGAGTAATGCTATATGTATCTAAAGAGTATTAAATTTTTTACATTAAATGATATGTTTACTGATGTGGCAGTTGATGTGGTACAAAAAATAAAATTAAAAATCATAATTAATGCATCAAATCAGCTATCACATCAGCTGAGATATCATTTGATACAAAAAAATTAGTACTCTTTAGGTACCCATAGCATTACTCTTCTCAATTTAAGTAAGGTGTTATTTTTTTTGTCCTTAAGGGGTGGCTCAGTGGTAGAGCTGGGGCTTTACAGAGTGTGAGGTCTCAGGTTCGATCCCTTCCCACGCCCCCTTAGGACATCAAAACAAAAAAAAAGAAAAAAAAAAAGTAAGGTGTTATTTTTCACATTAAATTTGAACTTTAAATAGTTACTTTAGCCTTAAATGTAACTTTTTGATTTATTTTAATCCAAACTTCTGAGAATATAGACTCAAAATTTAGAACTCATTTGAAATAATTCACATTGTTATAATATATAGTATAATTTTTTCTTCTTTATTTATTAATGACTACTCCCTCCGTTTCTAAATAATCGTTTTGTTTGACTGAATACACTGATTTAAAAAAATAATTAACTTTATTATAAATATTAATAATATATAGTTTCTCTTAAAGCTCTTGTGCATGTAATCATATTTAAAGTATGAAGAAATAGTTAATGTAAAGTGGTAAAATTATTTTTCTAAAAAGAAAAGTTTAAAAATAGAATAATTTTTTTAAAAAAACTGATAAAAAATAAAAATATAACAATTATTTAAAAATGGACGGGGTATTAAATTATGGAGTTTAAAAATAGAATAATTTTTTTATAAACCGGTTAAAAAGAAAAATATGACAATTATTAAAAAAACGAATGGATGGGATATTAAATTATGGACAACTACTCTAAGCCGCCACCAAATGTGAACTTTCCTATTTTGTTTTGGGTCATGACTCATATGACCAGCTCATAATTGCTCTTTCTAGCTTTGTTTTTAACGCTTTAAAAATTTAACCTTGCCCACCAAATAACGACTTCAAATTCTTTTCTATTCACTCCTTTTTAAATCATCGTTTCGTTTAACTCTTTTTATTAAGTGAGATATTTTTTAAATGTAAATTTGAAGTATATATTTTTATTTTTTTTAAATCATCGTTTCATTTAATTTGTAGTATTTTAAAAGTATTATCAATTACATGTTTTATGATTTGAAAAAATATATATATATATATACGTCAAATTTACATTTAAAAAACCTTCTTATTTGACAAAAAAAAAAAAAAATCAAACAGAGCAATAATTTAAGAAAGAATGAAGTCATTTTTATACTACATGATTATGATTTGGAAATCACAACAACTCACCCAAGAATCGGGCAACGACAACATGGACATGGTCTTAAATGGGTGTAATTTCTTTGGTGGTAGGTGCAACTATTTTTAGTGTAAAGTTTAAAACTTTTTAATGGTTGGAGTAAATTCAGTAAACTTTTGGCCATGAGCAGCAGCCCTACTAATTTCCAGGATTTTTCTTAGCTAGTGGTGGTCTGAATGCACCTAAGGTTTTGATATTAACAAAAGATATTCTTGGAAAATAAAATCAAAAAGTATCTTAACATAAAACACTCTTTATCGACTATGGCGTCCTCGAACAAGATCAACCTTGAAAAAGTCA
The DNA here is from genome assembly GCA_016624345.1 of Platycodon grandiflorus. Taxonomy (NCBI): domain Eukaryota; kingdom Viridiplantae; phylum Streptophyta; class Magnoliopsida; order Asterales; family Campanulaceae; genus Platycodon; species Platycodon grandiflorus. The sequence continues at coordinate 32,041,245 of CM028362.1, forward strand.
AGCCAGCCTGGATTGTTGAGGACAATAAATTGTTCTAGACAAGAATAGTACTAGTTGTGCTATAAAAGATGTTCATATTCCAACATTCAATTACTAATACCTTAAGCGAAACATCAAAAATATCCGAGGGAAGATGTGTTGAAGAAAAACGAGGTGTACGTATACGGGTAGAGGAGAAATATGTGCTACGAGTTGAAGTGTTCTACATGTGGCAAGACCACCTGGGGTGGCTGTGGTCGACATGTACCCTCCGTTTACAAGCGAATTCCAGAAGGCCAACACTGCCAGTGCAAGGGCTGGCCCGGTGTCAAACCTGGTGATAATTCAGCCGTTAGCGAGGAGGATACGTCCTGTACTATCCTTTGAGAATAAGATAGATCTCTCTATAATTAGTTGCACAATTGCAGCTAGCTTGCTAGTAAATTTGTTTTTGATTGTCTCGATCAAAACAAGAATGGGTGAATAAAGAATATGGATGCCTGGGGTTGCTTCTGTTTGTCTTTGCTTTTGTTTTTTCGATTGATTCAAAGTACTTCTTGCTTGAACATAATATCTTAAGTTGAATTATTGTTCCTGGTTTTGGTTCTAACAGGAATCATAAATTATGATTCATATATAATATTTGTTTTAGGGTATCTAGACTCTAAAAGAAAACACAGCAATTAGGCATAACAAATACCGAAAATTCTGCCCCCATTTTTCTCTGTTTCGTGTTGGATTTGAGGGGTGTAACTGATTCAATACTCAAATTAGTAATCGGGATTTTGCATAATGGAGGATGGTGAGTTCATTTGGACTGGACAAAGCTTATTTATGCAAACAAGCCCAAGAAACAAAGATGAGAGATCACAAAAAGGCCTTTTTGGAAACCATCCGAACTCTTTTAAGACCCCTAACGAAATCATGGTCAAATTCATACCATCAAACCCAAGAAAGCCCAACGGTGAATGATAGAGAAAATTGCGGGCTGGTATACTTTGGTAGATTTTCAACTACTTTAATACTATTTTTTTTTTCAAATCGAAAAAAGCTCTTTTGTGCATTGCGATGAATCAATTCGGAATTGCGATATACAAAAGTGCCTTTTGCCGCAGTTTGAAACAAAAATATAGGGTATTAATGTAGTTGAAAAAATATATTTATTTTGTTTTTTTTTTTAAAGGTTGGAGTGGACATAAACGTTACCCCAACCTTTATTATTATTATTTAATGTCTTAAAAAACTACAATTAAAACTATATAATACAGTTGAAAATCCACCAATAGGAACCGACCCGATTTTTTTAACAAAATGACTTATTAGAAGAAAACGGCACGACACTCATTTGTGACAAAATAATTTATCAATGAACATTCATTTTAAAATAGAGAGAGTACTACATTTTATTTGATAGACAGCTCAAAAGCAAAATTCATAATTATTTATACAAATTTTCCATCCAAAAAAACGTCAATCCATTCCAACCTTATTTTGAGAATAAAAATGAAGAAAGAACCGCCATTTAACTAAATTGGAGACTTCTTATCTCTTTTTGAACTCATATTACTTGTTAATTTTCATTCATGCCAGCATGAAATAAACCTGTAGCCTTGATTCTTTTAATCATCTGCATTATACCATTATAATGCATAAAACCAAACATTTCCATTTCTTGTTGGCGTTAATCACCATAAACAAAGTGTTATATTTGGAGAGGCTTTATCTTATGATGAAAGAATCAAAAACTTTTTCACCTAGTTGTTTAAAACTTTTATTAGAGCAATGTCTAGAAAGCCAGAGATTGTTATTAGTTATGTATGTAATTTACACTAGGTCCACAGACTGCTATTAGTTATCACACTCTAAGATACATGCTGCAATAGTTATGCTACTTTCTTAATGCTTAAAATTACTTTAAATATTAGTAAAAAATTCAATATAACTGATAATATCTTTTATCCTTTAAAGAATTCTATTGGTGTAGGTTACTTATTTGTTAGGTTGTTTTACTACAAGTCTAAACACAATCAAGTCCCCTGTTTTTAAACCAAGTTCTTTCTCAAACTTATCCAAATCATTTGCAAAAATTCGAGTCGTTTCGCCGTCTAACTTCACATTATCCATCTCCACTCTCATCCTGTTGGGATGTAGAGACATGTAATGTGATGTTTAAGCTAAAACGGCTTGAATTTTTGTAATAACTTTGCTAGGTTTACAATTATTTTTACAAATATTATTACAACTAAGCTTTAATGAAGGGTAAAGTTGTCTTCCCCTAAACACCTTTGCCTTTCATCAAGGCTTAGTTGTAGAAATAGTTGCAAACCTAGCATTTTTCTTTTTGTAAATGGTTGGAATATATTTGAGAAATAAAAATAGAATGATGCTTGGAGGGAAAAAAAAAAAAGTGGCAGAGGGTGAGCAATTAACAATGGCGAAAGGAGGGGAGTGAGAAAGTCAGAAATGGGTCGGAGTAATAGAAGCCCCATTAAAGTAGTACTCCCCCGTCCCGGATAAATGTTCCTAGTGGATAAAACACATGAATTAAGAAATATAATTAATAATGTGCTGTAAAATGTGTTCTGACCATAATACCCATGAACATTAACTAAGTTCAACCACTTTAAATAAATAAGTTTGTTTGAGATGTGTTATATTAAATGAAACTTTAAGGATATATTAGGAAGAATTGTAGAGAATAGGTAGATCAAAAATTTTTAGGAACATTAGTTGGGACATCCCAAAATAGAAAGTAGGAACATTTATCCGGACTCAGTAGTATTTTAGTCGGAGTAGGTTTCTTATAAGACCGTCTTACAGATCTTATTTAATAAGATAGAGCCCCACTTTCTCGCAACTCATCCCACCAACATGTTGACTTTTTTTTCTATAATTATGGAATTAACTCCATGCCATAATCTACTAATTAGTTCATTCAATATTCTCATAGATGTATCCTATAAATATCATGTAAATTCTAAGATCTAAATACATGAATGAAAGAACACATTTCATTTCAATTTGGTATCAGAGCCAGGTTGGTTCTATTGTTTCATTCATACGATTTCGTCCAACCCAGAAATCAATATCAAACCCTAAGAAATGAAAGGAGATTGGGAGAGCTGTGCGAGCGAGTTTTGCAAAGAAAGCAGGGTCAAACACTCGGCCATCCTATAACCCTTCGTCCTTTGTAAAACAAAGGCAAACAACGTTTTTTCAAACCTAAATCCCTTCGTGTCAATTTCGACCCGAAGTTGTCCATTGTCGTTCAAAGATGTTCGTTGATGAAGACATCGAAACCCTTGAGGGTACCAATCTATCATCTAGAGAGAGAAGCTGTAAAGGATTGTTCGCAACTGAAGAAGACTGGCAGCTCCTCCACCCATTGCCGCCGGTCACCTGAGTCCGCACTAGTCATCGCCGGAGAGTAACCGAATCCATCACTTTCTCTCTCCAGATTCATTAATCTCTTTTTCCTTTCCCTGCCTCTCTAACTTTCTCTCTTTACAACTAAAAAAATTGCTCTTACTTGAAGCTTTGATTTGATACTGGAAACTCACTTTGTTGTTTGCTTCTGTAGTAGAGCTGGCAATGGGCTGGGCTGGGCTGGCCATCGGGCCAACACATAAAATCGGGCCGGGCTGGGCCAGCCCAAAATTTGCATCGGGCCTCAAACCTCTAGCCCAGCCCAGCCCACTTTTGGGCCATTGGGCTTTCGGGCCATCGGGCCAAATCAGCCCAAATTTGCACCAAAAATATTTTCTACAAAATTCACAAGTTATCACATAAAAAAATTTTCAAAACTCATTACAAGTCTATAATTTATCAAATAAAATCTACAAATAATAAGTCTCACCTTGATGGATTAAAATACAACTACATAAATTTTTTGTAGATAGGAGAAGTGCGAAATACGTTAGAACACAAGTCTATAATTGTTTGGACGTTTGGTGTTTGTACTTCACAGGCTCGCAACAGATAACCAGATTAGATATGACAGTATATGAGTAATGAATTAGTGAATGTGGTTGACTGGTTGTGGGTTTGTATGTACAGGCGTACCGCTTGTATCGGGCTGGGCTGGGTTAATAAAAGTGTATCAAAATGGTTTGGAAAAATGGTTTGAAAAGACTTAAAGCAGCGAAAATTTTGAATTGAAAATGATTTAAATCTCCACTAAAAGACTTAAAGCAACGAAAATGGTTTGAAAAGTGTGAATTGAAAAGTTAATAAAAGTGTATCGGGCTGGGCTGGGTTGGCCCGAAAAATTCGGGGTTTTTTTGCCCTAGCCCAATTAGCCCACGGGCCTATTGGGCCGGGCCAAAAAAGCCCAAAAAATTTCGGGCCTTCTAAATTGAAGCCTAATCCCCTCATAATATCGGGTTGGCTGGGCCGGCCCATTGGGCCGGGCTAATTTTGCCGGCTCTATTCTGTAGAACCATTTCCCATCTTTTCTTTGGTTGACGAGAGAGAGAAACAAAAGGGGGAAAGCATCCCAGTTGAGTCAAAAAAAAAAATTTTGAGTGAAAAAATTGTTGTTCAATCGAAGGTATTTTTAATGCAGGTATCACACTCACTGAACATAACTACGATGTTTGGTCGCAACTTATGGAAATGCATATTGTCGAAAGAGAGAAGTTGTCCTACATTCGTGGGAAGAAACCACCACCTAAAAAAACCGAGGATAGATATGAAAAATGGTATGCTGAAAACCAGAAAGTAAAAAGATGGTTGTTGATGTCGATGAGTTCAGAAATTATGAAGCACTATCTTTGCTTGTCTATTGCACATGAAATCTTGAGTGCATTGTCAAAGGAATTCTATGATGGAAGTGATGAATTACAGGTTTTCAATTTGAATAAAAGAGCCTTCACTGCCAAGCAAAGTAAAAAATCGTTGTCTGAGTATTTTGGAGAATTGACTGAAATCTTTTAGGAATCGGATCACCGGGATAAGGTGATCATGAAAGATCCTGATGACATTGTGGCATATCAGAAATCTATTGAACGACAACGCGTGCATATATTCCTTGCTGGACTTGATGGTGATTTCGAGCAAATTCGTCGAGAGATTCTACGCAAAGATCCAGCTCCTAGCTTGGAAGAATGTTATGCAATGATTCGACGGGAAGCACTGCGTCATATTATATTGAATGGGGAATCTAATAATCCTGACACCTCAGTAATGGTCGCTCGGTAATGATCAACTCCAATGGACCACACTAAAACGAGCCATTCAAAGCCAATTCCCAATAGTGATAAGTCAACCCTTAAGTGCATGCACTGCAACATGACTGGTCATACCAAAAGTCGTTGCTACGAGCTTGTGGGATATCCATATTGGGATCATAATCGTGACCAACAAAAGGAGGACCCAAAGAGGAACTCGACTACAGCCATTGCCGAGATTAAAAAGGAAGATGATGTTGAAAAAGGCTTTGCATTAATGACCACCACAATTTCTGGTAAGGTTTTAAGTACTTTTACATCTATTAACAATAGTACATGGATAATTGACTCTGGTGTTACAAATCATATGACATTTGATTTTAGACAGGTCTCAGCTCTTAGACACTCCTCGCAAAAGTTGGTCTCCACAGCTAATGGTAACACAACCCCAATCATAGGGGAATGGTCTTTAAAATTCACTAATCACTTGAATTTGGTTTTTGTTTTAGTGGTGCCATCATTAGATTATAATCTTTTGTCAGTTTCTTAAATTACCAAAGCTTTATCTTGTATTGTAATTTTTTGGCCTGATTTTTGTGTCTTTAAGGACATTTAGACAAGGAAAATGATTGGCTATGGTACTAGGAAGGGAAAGCTATATTACATGGACTTGGTGGATAGTTCTGAGAAAGCTCTAATGGCGGATCATTCTGAGGGGGAGAAAAAAAGATTAGAAATACGGCTATGGCATCGGCGCTTGGGACATGCTTCTTTTGGATATTTGAAGAAATTGTTTCCGAGTTTATTTGAAAATGTTGATGTTTCTAGTTTTCAGTGTGATGTTTGTGAACTAGCAAAAAGTCATCGTACTTCATTTCCTTTATGTTTGAATAAAAGTCCACTTCCTTTTATGATTATACATTCTAATGTTTGGGGTCCCTCCAAAGTCACAACTTTAGGAGGACTTTAGGAGGATCACGGTGGTTTATCACATTCATCGATGATTGTATTAGGATGACATGGTTGTGCTTGATGAAATCCAAAGGTGAAGTAAACTCATTATTTCAGAAGTTTCATAAGATGATCGAAACTCAGTACAACCCAAAGATCCGTGTACTTCTTAGCAACAATGGAGACGAATATGAAAATACTGAATTTTAAAATTACTTGGAAGGACAAGGGTCAGTCCATCAGACTACATGTTCAAACACACCACAGTAGAACGGAATCGTCGAGAGAAAAAATTGACACTTATTGGAAGTTGTCCGAGCCTCATTGATAGATGCCCATATGCCGTTATCCTACTTGGGTGAAACACTCACTTCAGCAGCATATCTGATCAATCGGGTACCATCTAACACTATTGATTTTCGTCCACCGTTCCAAGCCTAAAGTGATGTTATTGTTGCCCCTACCGTGCCAAATTTACCTCCTCATATTTTTGGATGTGTTGTATTTGTACACCTCCATAAACACCAACGCACAAGTTAACTCCTCGAGCACTGGGATGTGTCTTTGTTGGATATGCCACTCATCAAAAAGGCTATCAGTGTTAACATCCCCCCATACAACGATTTTTTATCACAATGGATGTTGTTTTTCAAGAAGATACAATGTATTTTTTCTAAGTCTGAATTTCAGGGGGAGTACCAAAAGGAAATTCAAACTCTAGACTATGATCATCCTATCTCTGAAATAGATGAATCATCAAAGTCTAAAGATCAAAATGCGAGTAATTTGGATATAAGTGGTATGATATTAGATTATAGTGGTGACAACTCGCAAGCTGGGCCAACAGATAATGAGATGGGGGATTGAATCAAGGCGATGACGAACACGTAATAACACAAGAAGCAAATTCGTCTGAAGGAGAAGACTTAGAGCTACTATCATCCAATGTAACATGCCAATCATTTCCTGAAGATGTTTTTGAACCATTCAAGAGACAGTTACCACAATGTTATAATAAAGGTATCCTAAACCCACATATGAACCTGATCTGTCTAGTAAAGTCAAATATCCATTGAGTCATTATGTGTCTAACCACCTCTTGTCAGAATCAAACATGTCATTTGTAAATCAATTGTCCAGTTTATCTATTCCTAATAGCGTGTAGGAGGCTTTAGCCGACCCTAGATGGAAAGTTGCTATGAACGAAGAAATGAAGTCCTTACAAAAGAATGAGACATGGGAGCTTGTTGGTCAACCTTCAAGAAGTCTATGATAGCTTTTGTATATCATCAGAGCAATTCAGACCACATATTATTTCTAAAGAAGCAATGCGGTAAGATCACTACACTTATTGTTTATGTGGATGATATGGTGGTCACTGGCGACGATCCTGAAGAAAGGTAAGAACTGCAAGATTACTTGTCCAAGGAATTTGAAATGAAGGACCTTGGTCCCTTAAAATATTTCCTAGGGATCGAAGTTTCTCGATCAAATAAAGGTATAATTCTGTCTCAAAGAAAATATGCATTGGACTTGTTACATGAAACTGGAATGTCAGCATGTCAACTAGCTGATACACCTGATTAAAACTGTGAGGCACTATGGCTAAGACTTCTCTTACAAGATTTGGGCTATACATCCACATAAGCAATTCAAATTTATAGTGATAATCAGTGTTCGAAAAATCGTTCTAGGTGCTAGTTGCCCCCCAAACGCCATGACTAGGGTCAAATTGGACCAAAAATTGTCATCTCAAGAGATTGCCGCCGTCATGGCCTAGGCCCCGACTAGTCAGTGTCGGCGTCAGCGCCGCCAATGCCCAGCCCTAATTTCATGATTTTAGACTTTTGCGGAAAGAAAGTGAGCCGCCGGTAAGAGAGTGGGAGAACGCCGGTGAAGAGAAAGAGAGAGTGAGAGAGAGAAATTACGAGAGAAAAATTAAGAGAGAGCGAGAGTGAGAGAAAAAAAGAAAGCGAGAAAGAGAGAGAGAGAGAGAGAGAGAGAGAGAGAGAGAGAGAGAGAGCTTGTCGTCATTTCAGAGAGAGGCCGGCGAGATCCCTGAGGCCGTCGTCTTGACTTGTGAGACAAGGAGAGAGAGTGCGGCGTGATTCGTTTTGTGAGGGAGAGAGGCAAACTGGTGAAGTGATTTTAGTTTTTGGATTTTAAGTTTTAACTTTTCAAAATGACAATCTTTACCCTCAAGTTATTAAATTATTTTCCCTCCCCCTCAAGTTATTAAAGTATTTCCCCTCCCCCTCAAGTTATTAAAGTATTCCTTTTCTTCCCTCCATTTTGAAATGACAGTGAATTTGATTTTAACTTTTAATCTTGTAAGGTGATCAATATTTTTAGTTTATTTGATCATATTTAATTATCTACTATTGTTGCAGCATGTTTGGTATAGACCTATGGTGTAATTATGCCTCGATTTCTAGGCCCCGCCTAGACCCCTAGGCGCTAGGCCCTGCTCTGGTGCCTAGCGCCCGCCTAACAATTTTTAGAACACTGGTGATAATAAAGCAGCATGTGATATCGCCCATAATCCAACATGATCGTACAAAACATGTCGAGGTAGACAAATTCTTCATTAAGGAGAAGTTGGATGACAAAAGTGTTGAGTTACCCAAGATTGGATCAGAGGATCAATTGGCCGATATCCTCACAAAGGCAGTTTCAAGTTTTTAAGCAAGTTGGGCATGACTGATATCTACGCACCAACTTGAGGGGGATTGTTGACTTTTATTTTATAATTATGGAATTAACTCCATGATTATTGTGATTCCATAATCTACTCCATGATTAGTGTAATTAGTTCATTCCATATTCTCATAGATGTATCCTATAAATATCGTGTAAATTCTAAGATCTAAATATATATGAATGAAAGAACACATTTCATTTCAATTTAACACACGTGAGTCGAGTCAATGAGATCCGTTTTACAGAAAATATCTGTAAGACCGTTTTTTTTTTTAATTTTGTCTTTTAATCGTTATGTTTTGATTTTTGAGGGTATTTTTGGTATAAAAAGTCTATCAAAAAGGATTACTAATTTTACATGTTTTCCTACTTTTGCAGGACCGGTCAATCTCTTTAAATTTGATAGAGATACTGTCGTTTTTATTTAATAATCCCTTAAAAGTTTAAGTTATAAATAAATAAATACATAAAAAAAAAATAATACTCCCCCTATTCCTAAATTATTGTATTGTTTGACCCGGTACACGAATTAAGAAAAAAATAATTGACTTGATTACTAATATATTAGTATAGTGTGTTGTTTCCTTTAATGCCTATGTATATGTGGCTCATAATTAAAGTAGAAAGAAAAAATAAGAATAAAATGGTAAAAATAATATTTTAAAAAATCTTTTTAAAATAAGATAATTATTTAGGGACAAACAAAAAAAAATAATATAATAATTTAGGGACGGAGAGAGTATATAATTGGCCGCATGGCCCGCATCATACAACTACAGATTTTTTGAAGTTCTGATCATCCCAAAAATAGATTTATTTTGATTTTATCCGGTCAATTCGATTAAGTTTTGACCAAAAATCTTTTAAATAATATAAAAAGTGAATAAATATTTTTTATTTTCATCTTTTTGCCTTTTGGATGGAGAGAGTAGTAAGTAATCCATGAATGAGAATGAAGGAATCTTGGGTTGTAGATTTGCAGTTGGGCAGACCAAATTTTGGAAGGAGTCGTCGAGTGGATTCAATTGGACCACAAAGCTACGTGCCCTCGTGAGAATCAAAAAGCCAAACACGGCATACAAGTCCCGTCACTCATGGTAATCTTAGTCCCACATTTCGGACGGCTGGGGCCTGGCTCCAATCCTATGATGTGGAAGCACCATCTTCGATCCTTCTTTGCTTGCTAAGATATTCCTATCCCCTTAAAATAAATAGGACCAGTTTTACTGTTTTACGTGAGTTTGTGTTACGGATTCTAAATTGTAAGATGAAATTTTATTTTCTCACAACTCAGCCACCAATACACGATAGGTTCATACTCATAAGAGGGTCTTTTTTTCATTTTTTGCCAAATAAATATTTCCTTAATCCTAAATAATCATTTTATTAGACTTTTATTTTTCTCAATCAAGAAAATTTTCAAATGTAAATTAGAGTGTATGTTTTTTTATTTTTTTCAAAATAATAAAATTCGTAATTAAAAAAATATGTCTGTCAAATTTGCATTTTAAAAATGTCTTGTTTAACACAAATTTTTTTTTAAATAAGACTACAATTTATGTACAGATGGAGTAAATAAATAAATAAAATCCCAAAGTCGTTTGCTTAAAATTTTTACCATAAAGTACAATAATTGGCGCCCATTTTGACTTCCTTTACTTATTTAAAGCACCTCCCCCTCCCCCCGGAAACTATCGACTTCCATAACTTATTCAAAACACCTCTAATATACATAATCTCTTGCAAAATTAACTGGTGGCCGGCCTGGATTTTTGAAAGATGATCCATCGGAGCTCCTCCCTTGTTCGAGGTTTGCACACTCTTTCGACATCCAAGGTTCTTATTCTGTCCTCGTCATCTTCTGTCTTGCATTATCTTTTCATCGATGAGCACGATAATTAATCTTTTCTTTCAAGCTACATATATATATAGGTTCACCACCGGTGTACGTACTATTGTATAAGTCACTTTTTTTTTGTCAAAGCGAAAAATAAAGGAGGAATTAAGAGAATTGGTTGATTTCATAACAATTGGGTGGGGAGTGACCAGACTTTCCCTGCAGACAAGGATTAGGTTCATACCTAATTAGATGGGTTATTGGAGTTTGTTTTCATTCATGTTGTTAGCCCATGTTAATTAGTTCAACCCACGGTCATTAAATACTTACCAATTTGTTTGGCTTATATGAAAGAAAGTCTTACTAACAAATGTTCTAATAACAGTTAAGATTTTATAATTATTTTAAATATATCCTCCATGATTTCCTTGTTATATGCATATATATATATATGTCTTCTCATTCAGTACTTAATTTGTAGCTTTTCTTCATTTTTTTTGCAAATTGCTTAAGAAGTGAAGTGGACATCAGTTTTGTTTTCCATGTAGATTGGGCAAGTTGTTTGTTAGGCCGAATATTTATTATGGGGCCAATATTTTCCATGTTTCTTGTTAGTCATCATTTAACTTATGGATAACAATATCTTGAGCCAAAACAAAGGCATATATATATATAGAGAGAGGAAGGCCCGCCTTGTTTGTTTTTGTTTATATTCAAGTTTTCCTATACAAATGTGATATGCCCTTTTGTTTTGTTGTATGAGTAATAATTACTTACGTTTTAGAATTCTCCTCTAAACAGAATTAATCATCACTATTTTGTGTTTGTTTGTAGGTTGGAGTTAGATACTTCACGCCTTTGGCTGGATCCGCGGTCAATTCTTATGAACCATCTTTCTTCAGGTGAAGAATTTTATACGTCCGTATAACTTAATATGAATGCCATGTTAATTTACTTTTAATTGATCAATTTATACAAACTTTAATTGCCAACGGAAATTAACTTTCTTAAATTTTCAAGGGATGAAGAATATGCAGATGTTGATTGGAATAATCTTGGATTCGGTCTTATGCAAACCGATTATATGTATGTAACAAAATGCAGTGTAGATAAAAACTTTGAACATGGCCAACTTAGTCCTTATGGAAATATTGCGTTAAACCCTGCTGCCGGTGTTTTGAACTATGGCCAGGTTAGCTGCTGGGAAATTAACTATATATATATAGTAGCACTCTTAATATATAGTCATATAAATGGAGTCCAAAGTTATTATTGACAATATTCAAATAGGGATTGTTTGAAGGTACAAAAGCCTATAGGGTAGAAGATGGTCGCATTTTATTATTCCGGCCAGATCAAAATGCAATTCGAATGCAAATTGGAGCTGAAAGAATGTGCATGCGCGCCCCTTCCGTTCAACAATTTGTAGACGCTGTCAAACGAACTGCACTCTCTAATAGGCGTTGGGTAATTTTTTTTAATTTTTTCCTTGACAAGCATTTCTGCCCTCACCAGTCACCATAGACAGAGTAAGGAGTATCCATGTAATTTTTTATTTTTCCAGTAAGTGTTTTATTTTTGTATTCTGAATGATTGCAGATTCCTCCTCCAGGGAAAGGGTCTCTCTATCTTAGGCCTTTGCTAATTGGAAGTGGTCCGATATTGGGCTTGTCTCCTGCACCTGAATTCACATTCCTCGTATATGCTTCCCCTGTTGGCAACTATTTCAAGGTCTTTTGTTTTAATCATTTCAATTTTATTTTTTCTTTATTTCGCTCGGCAATGACATAATTTTTTTCATATAATTCAACTAAAATGATGCAAATTTCCTTAATTATATTTCACAGAAACGAATGAAGAATCTTCACATGATCTTTGGTTAATTTGTCCAAATGCAGGAAGGTACGGCCCCCTTGAACATCTACGTCGAAGATGAATACCATCGTGCCACTCTCGGTGGAGCAGGAGGAATCAAAAGCATTACAAATTATGCTCCAGTAAGCTATATATATAACCCAACTAGATATATTAATTCCCAGGCATATTGTAAGAACTGATAATTGCGAGATTTGCTCTAAAAATCGTTCTTGATTTTTGATGTGGAGGTTTTGAAACCAATGACTAAAGCAAAAGACAGAGGATTCTCGGATGTACTATACCTTGATTCGGTAAATAAGAGATACATCGAGGAAGTCAGCTCTTGTAACATTTTTATTGTCAAGGACAATGTTATTTCAACACCAGCAATCGGTGGAACCATTCTTGAAGGAATTACAAGAAAAAGCATAATTGATATTGCCCGTGATCTTGGATATCAGGTGATATTCTTGTCTCCTTGTGTACTATATATAGTTACCGAAATAATTGAAATGTCGGATATACAAGTAGCACATATTCAAATTCAAAATGCAACAAATTAAATAACATTAAAAAGAAAAGCCGTAGTCCTCACGACGATTTTTCTAGGCAACATAGCTTGAATTATTTGATGATAGCTTCACTGGAAATTGAAAAAAAAAAAAAAGATTTCAATGTTCAATATTGATCATCCCGCAATCATTCAACCATTCATCTTCTATGTAGAGAACTCTTTAGCATAAGTCATTGCCTAAACACTCTTTTCACTATTGCGGTTCGTTGCCAACGGCCAAATTGATTGCGCCCCCCCCCCCAATGAAAGTGGCTCACTGCCAATTAGATAAAAATTGGTATATATATTCCCGAAAACCAAGAGTTTGCATTGCCCCGCACTTGGACTATTCCAAGTCCATATTGATGGTAGATTTTTCTTTTAGTACTCACTACTCACGCTGAAAATTTGTGCCAGGTTGAGGAACGTTTAATCCCGGTGGAAGAATTGCTTGAAGCCGATGAAGTTTTCAGTACAGGAACTGCTGTTGGAGTTGCTTCTATTGGAAGTATCACATACCAGGGTAAAAGGTAAAAGTTTAAGAAGTTACTAGAGCTTAAAAACTTACATCCTTAATTGTTAAAACGCAGTTTGTTCCTCAACTTTGTATTTCAATGTTGTGGTGATAAAAATACATTTTTAAATATTAGAATTTTTAACTTTTTTTCCAAAACACAGATTTAAAACGCTATTGAAAAAAAGCTGCCTTGTGAATTTATATCTCAAATGCATTTATAAACAAAAAAAATATGTTTTAAATAATTTGCGTTTTAAAAACGCTTCACCTAATAGGCTCTATGTGTTCTCTATTAATTTTTACATTGATTTTAAGAAATAAGTTGACTCTATATTTGTAATTAAATGTCCCTTATTAATTTTATACGAGTTTTAGAAATAAGTTGACTTTATATATATAATCTTTCCTTTAATACCCTTAGACCTTAGTACCTTCAAATCAATTGGTTTTTTTTTTTTTTTCATCTCACCGTTAATAAAGATATTATAGATAATTTACTTAAAATATCTTTCTAAGAATGAAAATGAGACTTATTTTGAAACTGTCTCAAAAAAATTAAAAAACATAGGACACTTAGTTTAGAACGGAGGGAGGGAGTATTAGAGTTTAATAATGAATAGTGAACAAATATTGTGTGCATGAGTATTTTTTTTACAGTTACATCGTCACACATGAAATCAAAATTCACGAATTTGATGGTCAAAACAGTCTTGAGAGTAAATGTTATACTTATATATAGATCGAATTGCTATAAAAAAATAATTAGGTGGTCAAGCTTGAATTCTTTTGAAGTTTCTCTATTTATTTTTGTCTGCATGCTTAACGAAGTTGAATTGGTAAGTGCAGGGTTGAATATCGTGGACTGGTTTGCCAGAGATTGCAGTCAACACTGGTAGGCATTCAAAGAGGAGAAATTAAGGACAAGTGGGATTGGGTGGTCGAGATCGATTGATCACTACCGAAATCGATCTATTTTGCTTTTTCTATTTTTAAAATATGTGGGAAATATCACTAGTTTAGAAGATCAAGACATCTTGTGTGGGACTTTGCTGGCCACGTTCCTTAAGGGGCAATATTACCCAGCTGTGCAAATTTTAAAGTCTGTATGCATATGAGCTCTCACGAGGAATCATATAATATTTCCACTCATCAATTATCGAAATTACGTTAATTAATTGTATTTGAGCTAAAAATATTGACTTGAAAATTATGTATGCTAAAAAAGAATGAAAAACAAGCTACTAATCAATACTCCCTCCGTCCGTAAATTATCGTCTTGGGTTGACTCAACACACAAATTAAGAAAAAATAATTGACTTGATTATTAATATTTATATTTTTATAATTTTCCTCTTTTACCCTTATTTAAAATAAGTAAGATGCAAATTTTTCTCTAAAATTTTGAATAATTTAATTTGTAAAATTGTGTGTACTTAGAATGAGAATTTGAATAATTCAAATTCCCTTCAATCAAGCGTGGGTCCCATAAAATAAAAGTAATGATTATAAGGGTAAAATAGTAAAATTATTTTTCAAAAAAGGAAAGTTATAAACAAGCTAATTTTTTTGGGACAAACGAAAAAGAAAAACAAGACAATAATTTAGGGACGGAGGGAGTATAAAAAGAAAAAATGAAAGAGAATGTGAATCAAATCTAGGTGATATATTTATCTAGTGTATCTGACGTCGGATTTTTTCATTAACTCAATGATTCCAAATCCTCTTGTGTCATAAGTGTGTGTTTCTTATTGTGCTACAAGAGAAATTTAATATTGGATTTTGGTTGGATTTTTAAATTTAATATTAGATTTGTCTTGTGGCATAGGGAGGGGTACACACTTGTGGCACAGAGGATCTGGACTATAACTCAAGTCTTCATATGTAGTCTGAAATACGTAAAAACTACTCATTTCCGTTCCATGTAATGAGTCCACTATACTATTTTGAGATGTTATAATTAAAGAGTCTACTTTATAAAATTCATGCTTATAATTTTTAATCTTTCATCTTTACCCTCTACTAGTGTTGTAATCATCATGGTTGTGCTTAAGTAGTTTTATAATTATGACCAACACCAATGATACTAATATATTACATAATAATTAGATTTTTCAAAAGTGGACTCTTTGGGTAGAACGGAGGGAGTAGGTAGTTTCTGTTCGAGGCACGGTTTTAATAAAAAAAAATTGTAATATAAACATTTATATATAACTTGTTCCTTTTTTTTATAGCATTTGCAACAAAAACATAATAAATGAATAGTTTTAAAAAAAAAAAGTCATGTTGAAGAAATAAATGGTTATAATATAGAAATATACAAATTAGTGATGAAATATTGTGGGTGGTGAGTTGGAAGAGAAAGGTCAAAATGTTGAAATGATAGAAAATTAATAGAGCTTTGAAAATAGTGAGAGAAAATAGCAAAATCAGTGGAGAGAGAGAGAGAGTAAGAATGAGGTAAGAAATGTACTGTGTATATTTTAGGTGGAAAAAAAATTAACTAGTGTTGCCACTTATTTCTATTTAAGTAATGAATAATAGATATACGAGTTATGCATAACGATTCCTAACTACTAAATCCAAGCTACAGGAATATGCTATAAACTAGGAGAAATATTGCGCTTTTGTCCAAGTTCTCAAATGGCAATATGGACGCTCGATCTCCTTTCAATGATCTCACGACATATATATATGCAATCAAATATCAATATTATCCGAATCAAAGAAGTCACTTACGTGCATTTCTATGATTCTTAAATCATTTTTCAAATTCAATGAAACTGGCATGCATCCTGGTGAAAGAATTTATTTGGCCAACTTCCACAAAGGCACAAACCCACTCTCTCATCTTTCCATAAATTGCGCAAACATTCATCCCTTTCAATCTTCACAAAAGCCCCCAAACTCAAAATGAATTTCCCCCAATTTGCTCTTCTTCTCCTCTTTCTACATGTTCTCTTCATCTTCGGGCGTGTTAATCCGAACACTTCAGCCATGGGTAATCATCTACATCGATTAGAAATCCAAGCAAAGAGGATTAGCTTCTAAAGTTGTGATTGCGAGTGGGAGTGTGGTGATTTGTAGGGGACTGAGGGGCAGTGCACTGGTAGTGTGCAACGCCGACTGCATGTCTTCGAGGGCTGAGGAGGAGCGTGGACCGTCACTGCAGTGGAGACTAGAGGTTGCCGAGGTCGGTGGGTGGAATGTGCTGCGCCGGTGGGTATATATCAAACTAACCAAAAACCGACCTGAAAATTAATAGTCGAGTACGTGTTTTACCGAAAACCAAATTATTTGAGAATTACCCGGCCATATCGGGTAATATCCGATTGGTTCGGGTCAGATCCGAAAACTCAAATCTGGATGCCCAACGTTACCGGTGGTAGCGCTATTCACCTATAACTTAATAATGTCAATAATGAAATACCCAAAAATTACACTAAGGACAAAAATGACAAGGTCATGGATAACACGCGGTACAACGGATCAGACACCCGCATGGAA
Source organism: Platycodon grandiflorus (assembly GCA_016624345.1). Lineage (NCBI taxonomy): Eukaryota > Viridiplantae > Streptophyta > Magnoliopsida > Asterales > Campanulaceae > Platycodon > Platycodon grandiflorus. Next base: position 32,058,311 of record CM028362.1, read on the forward strand.
CGCTGCAAGATAAACGGCTTACCCAAGGCCAAGCGGTCTGAGTCACTTGGTGGCCTAGGTGGCCTGAGTGACCTGGGTGGCCTGGATGGCCTAGGTGGCCTGAGTGACCTGGGTGGCTTAGGTGGCCTGAGTGACCTAGGTGGCCTGGATGGCCTGGGTGGTCTAGGTGGCCTGAGTGACCTGGGTGGCCTAGGTAGCCCAAGCAACTAGTGATCATTATTACGGAACTATCTCCGAGCAAATCACAGAACTATCTCCGACTCATAGAATCATACTATATGTTCATCACATTAATCCTTAACGGATACGCTAGTCTGACCCGTAAAATACGGGATCTGACCGCATCTATCGAGCCCGAAATTATCTAGGGCTACGGACCACTCTTTTATAAATAGTAGCATCAGACACAGTACAAGGTACGCGCAACTATACACGTTTTGCTCCCTCAATTAGCATTATTCTCTCTCTAATATACAGTGTTAATTCTCACACCGGAGGGACTTTGTAGGGATCCCCTGCGCAGTAACATTTATTCTTATTTTCAGGCCAGCTACAAGTCATTTCACCAGAGCAAATTCTCATCAGGACCACGGTGCAAAATTCGGAATCATCAATGGTTCCGTTGCCGGGAAACGTTTGAAAGCCCAGATATCCAAACAAACAGTTCGAACTCTAATCCGGTGATTATGGAAGGTAACGCGACAATTACTGGCACTGACAACGATCCTGCTCACCCAACAGTTGAGCAAATGGGAGCAACCAACATAGTGCTAAATCATGCCGCCGCTGCACCGCCACAAGGTGGCTCACAGGCTGAGGAAACTCTGCATGTCTTAAGGAATCGCAAAGAGGCTGCGGCGAAGAAACCCGCAAAGGGAAAGGGTGCCCGGGCAAGTAAGAATGTGGTAGAGCCACAAACGAGGGCCAGTGATCTGTTGGATGCACGTCGGGCGACCACCGGTACATCCATGCCACCCGAGGTCGACCCGACCGTCCAAGCAGAGGCCGTCAAAGCGCAGACTGCCGCGCTAGTCTGGATAATGCTGAACAACCAGCTCTTGCGGTCTATGGGTCAAGCTGAAGTACACATTCCGTCCGCACTGTTGGATTCCCAGACACCAATACCCCAACCTATTAAGGTGTACCGATTACCATAAGTGGGTCACAAGGCCATAGCAGACAACCTGAGGGAGGACGCTCAAGTATGGGGGAAGGTCCTTCTAAGAGAAGGACTGGGGAATGAAGTAAGACTAGGAAAGTACGGGAAGATAAACGTATAGCCAGGCATATGGGCGAGCAGGTGCCTTCTCAGAGCAGGATTAGTATTCGACACAGACTTTACGACCCACGAGGTTGTGCGAATGAAGCCACGGGAAGGACTGCACGAGAAAGAAGTTGTGAGGGGGAGTCTGACCCGAATCTTTACAAAAGACACAACGGGCATGCCCATCGACTAGAAACACAATCGAGGCGATCAAAATCTCCTCGAAGCTGGGCTACGATGTCGCGTGGGTACTCTCATAAGAGGGGCAGGTTAGCAAGTCCAAAATAGGGGAGATTCCTTGAAAGAAAGCCGTCAAAAAATCAGGCAGCCAGCAGGCCCGCCCAGGATAAAGTCCAGGATCTTAGAAGGCAGCTGGAGGCCATTGAAACTGAGAAGGCCAAGATAACACCTATCGGTACCCGCTTTAAGCCGTTTGTACGATGGATTCTTGATTCCCCACCTGACCCAACTATAACGTATCACACTTTTAATGGGTATGAGGGTAAAACCAGTGCACGCGATCATCTCAGCCATGTTGAATGAAGCTAGCCCTGCTTACTACGGACGACACAATCATCTGCAAAGCTTTCGTAGGTACTCTACAGGGTAAGGCTGCTACGTAGTTTGCCAACTTATCTGAGGGTTCAGTTAAAAGTTGGTCAGATTTGCATAGAGTATTTATGGGGGAATTCGGAACAGCGGACGCATTACCCAAGGCAAGAGGAGAGCTAAGCAATGTGAAGCAGAAGCCCGGGGAATCCATCCTAGCATTTTTGAAGCGGTTCAAGGGTGTCCTGGACCAAATAAACAATATTTCTGATCAGGAAGTTTTGACATGTTTTGGAGGAGGCTTAGCGCCCAATAATCTAAAAACATGTTTTGGAGGAGGCAGAGCTATTTCAGTTAGCCGAAAGGATAGGTAGCGCTGAGGCACCGATAGAAAATGAGAAAAAGAAAGAAGAAATGGACAATGCAGGACACAAAGAAAGTGATCGAGAAGAATGATTCAGCTGAGCTTGTTAGCAAAAATAGTCCCACTCAACTTATTATGTACTTGGAAAAATTTTATTATCAATAAGACGTGCTTTTATTTACGCTAGTCATGAAGGCCATATTCACACTAAGGCGACACGTCCAAGTCTCCCCAGAGACGACACCCTGGTACTAAAATAGGTAAAACCGCTCGAATAGCAGAGACGACACGCTAAAAATGAAGTGACTCATTAGGGCTTGCTAATCAGAGGCCATATTCACACTAAGGCGACACGTCCAAGCTGCTCGAATAGCAGAGGATATATTCTATTTACGCTAGTCATGAAGGGAAACTAACAGAATAAAAGCAGTACACAAAAGCCCAAGTGGTCAACTCTTAAAAGAGGTAAAACCGCACTTCCTTGTGGACGCATCTTGCAAATTCGAGCTGCGGATAATGGCAATCGCGGATAAAGGGCCAAGGTGGCCTGGGTAGCCTCTTGATGACCTGGGTGGCCTCTTGGTGGCCTGGGTAGTCTGGGTGGCCTAAATGGCCTAGCGCGGGTTATGCGACCCAACATGCCTTTGGTGTTAGCCTTAATGTGCAAAGTTTTTGAAGAGAATGCAATAAAGTGAGATAAAAATAGTACGGAGTATAAAAATAATATAAGTGGGACTCTCTACTAAAATTTTCTAAATATCAGTTAAGGCACAGGCGCCATAATGACTCAATACAACGAGCAAGAACTAATTGTTATCACCTTCTTTGGTGACGTCATCTTCTTTGCCGTCCTGATCACCCTCATTCAAATAACATTCAAAGTCTTCAGTTTCTAGATCGTGAAGATGCCAATTCGGATGTAAGTTCTTACGTCTTCAGTAAAGGGAGTAAAGGGAGGCTGACTTCACATGGCGGTATGGAGGACTGCATCAAAGTACTCATTTGGCTGCGGGTGAGCAGTTTCGTGTGTGTATTTATCTATTTAAAGATAATTTGGAAGCACTTTTGAGTATACTCCTTGGTCTGAGCGTGCTCACATAGCAAGGAGTAGGAGGCTACTGAAATACCCAAAAATTACACAAAGGACAAAAATGACAATGTCATGGATAACACGTGGTACAACGAATCAAACATCCGCATGGAACACTGCAAGATAAGCGGCCTACCCAAGGCCAAGCGGTTTGAGTCACTTGGTGGCCTGGGTGGCCTAGGTGGCCTGAGTGGCCTGAGTGACCTGGGTGGCCTGGATGGCCTAGGTGACCTGAGTGACCTGGGTGGCCTAGGTGCCCTGAGTGACCTAGGTGGCCTGGGTGGCCTGGGTGGTCTAGGTGGCCTGAGTAACCTGGGTGGCCTAGGTAGCCCAAACAACTAGTGATCATTATTACGGAACTATCTCCGAGCAAATCACGAAACTATCCCCGACTCATAGAATCCTACTATATGTTCATCACATTAATCCTTGACGGATACGCTAGTCTGACCCGTAAAGTACGGGATCTAACTGCATCTATCGAGCCCGAAATTATCTAGGGCTACGGACCACTCTTTTATAAATAGTAGCATCAAACACAGTACAAGGTACGCGCAACTATACAATTTTTGCTCCCTCAATTAGCATGATTCTCTCTCTGATATACAGTGCTAATTCTCACACCGGAGGGACTTTGCAGGGATCCCTTGCGCAGTAACCTTTGTTCTTATTTTCAGGCCAGCTACAAGTCATTTCACCGGAGTAAATTATCATCAGGACCACGGTGCAAAATTCGGCATCATCAAATAATAATAGAGTAAATTACAGCAAATCTCCTAAACTATTTTGAGTTTCTGGGTTGTACTCCTGAACTATTTACTCAGACCCGAAAACCCACTTTATCGAAAATATTAAAAAGATCAAAGTGCCCCTAAATTGTTATCATGTACTCATGTGTGACTTTATTATTATTATTTTTTTTTTGGCATGTAGTAACACACTCTCCCCGTCTCAATAACAGTTAATCTTAGTTTTTGTTTTGGTTTGGCAAAAAAAAATAAAATTAAGTAGTCTTATTTTTTATTTTGGTTAATTTGTTCTAAAAATATAGCCCAACCTTGTATTTTGGTTTAGGTTTGAACTTTTATTCCGATCCGTTTTTAGTCCCCAAAAGATTGGTCCAATTTATCACTTGGTTTGAATTCGAGTTTGTCCTCAAATAATAGTCTCACTAATGTATAAATTTCCATAAATTTTCTAGTTCTTTTCTTTCATTTAAAAAACATGATACTTTTCTTAGAGCCCGTTTGGTACAGCGTTTACAAAACGCAGTGTTTTAAAAACGGAGGTCTTTCCTTATAAATACGTTTGGGATATCACTTCAATACGCAGCTTTTTTTTCCTTAGGAGCGTTTTAAAACCTGCGTTTTGGGAAAAAGCTGAGAATTCCAGCGTTTTAAAACGCAGCTGCATTTTGAAAGTGCTGCGTTTTCTGCCGCAGTATTGAAACACATTTTTTTGCAAATAAGCTGCGTTTTATCCCTGCGTTTTGGCCAAAACGCTCCACCAAACGAACTCTTAATTAGAATACAATGGGAAAAAATTACTTTTCAAATAAGACTATTTTTTTAGAAGGGAGTGACCATATGTTTGGCATCTTCCGTTCATATTTGGTGTATATCTATTTTTACATTCGGATATCTAGGTATTCATAATAATAGATTAAAATGAGTAAAAGGATCGTAGGGGCATTGATGGAATGAGTTCCAATGGATTAAAGGTGTGTGATTTTGTCTTTTATTGACAGATAGAGATGTTAAATGGGTTAGTGTTAGCGGTTTCCGGTCAGTTCTAACGGGTTGTGGTCCTAACGGGTCGCGGGTTAAACGGTCCAATTTTTTCGAGCCACTAATATTGCAGACCTAACCCTAACCCTAGCGGATTTCTGGTTAAACGGGCCACTATCGGGCCACGATTAACGATATAATATAACAATTTTATAAAATAGTTAATCGATAAATAATTTATAACTTTGATAGTTTCTTATGTTTTTCAAAAGAAATATAAACTAAACATTTTTTTACATCGATGAGTTATAATTTCCAACTTGTTTTTCTCAAAATAAATAATGTAATAGCTCTACTAAGCAGTTCTTTTCAAAAATTTTGTTTATATTTCAGTATTTATTCACAAGTACACAAACAAGATTTTTAGTGCAAAGGATAAATGTGTTTGACTCTAGATTAAAATGTTGTTCGTTTTATTCTCATGGTGGTTGTTTTACGTATCTCCTAAACTTTTTACGATCTAATTAATATTACGCGGACTGGCTGGCCAACCCTGAAACCTGGCAGGCCAGCCCTAAAGGGCCGCGGGTTAAACGGGTCAGTCCTAAAAAGCTCTGATTTTAAACGAGCTAAAAATATTGAGCCCTAACTGATCACGCTAAAAAGTGCTCTGGTGATCTGTCGATGTCCACGTATGCAGCTAATCTGTAGGTAGGATGCCTCGGCTCTCAATAGGCACAAGTGTTAGTGGGACTTGTCCTCCGGTAGATACCTGAGATGAAAGGAAGCACCGTTAGAGAGCTGGACGTTGGTCCAGCTAAAGCCCTCCGGTGAGAGAATCAGTATATGGTAAGGTTAATGGTTTCCGGTGAGGATTCAGGCTGCTCTTTGAGAGTAAATGCACTGAATGCTTTGGAGATTTGGTAGTTATGTGTGTTAATTTCAACTTAGGTCATAAATGAAGGCAATCACCTTGTATTTATACTGGGAGAATGCTGGTTTGGGACAAGTGGGACTGCCAGGTGTCGACCTGGAGTAAGCAGCCATGTGTCCATTTATAGTAGCCGCAATCTGCATTGATGAGCTTTAATGAGGAAGTGACCTGCATTGATGTAGAAGATAGAACTTCTCTGGAAGTGACATTGATCTTCTAGAAGCAGCTTTACTTAGAGAGCAAGCCATTCTTTTATCCAATGAGGAGCTGGCTGGTGGCCCCGGGATGACGTAGTAGCAGGTGGGCATTGAATGCGGCAGCTTTTGTTAACTATCTTTACTTCCCGAAGTGGAGACCTTGGGGTCTCAATGTTATAGCCCGGGTATGGGGTCTCGCGGGCTCCTTGCATCCGAGATAGAAGGCGTCTTTGGCCACTTCGAGCTCCTCGGGGAGGTCGGGATGAGATGAAGGGGATACGTACCCGGGTTCTGAGCTATAGTCCAAGCTCGGGGTCGAGATGATTTTCTTCCAAGCTCCAGCTAAGCTCGGCCACGTGTCCAGTTAGCGCCACGTGGAGGCTGAATATTTTAGTATATTCACTAACCCTATTTTTTTTTTTATTTAAATGGGCCAACCTATAGACCGTAATCCTTTTAATATCTCTATCGACATAGCACTGCACCATTAAGAAGTTGAGAGAATCTTTACGGTTTGTAGTATAGGGCCAACAAATATTAATTTGTGGGGGTTGGGGAGTGGGAGGGTGGGGGGAAGAGGGGCCCGGCAGAGGGAAGGGAGTTTGTTGTGAAAAATATGTCAGGGGTGCAATCCGGAAACCCAAAATAGTTTAGGAGGGTTTACTGTAATTTACTCAAAATAATACTCCTAATAACAATAATAATAATAGTAATAATAACTATTATTATTATTATTATTATTATTATCATTATCATTATTATTATTGTTATTATTATTATTATTATTATTATTATTATTAATAAAAAAAATAGAAGAAGAAAAAGAAAACATGTTTAACACGATAAAATAGACCCGTGCAACCCGAAAGCATGTAGCCCTAATTTGATTTCATTACGTCTTTCTCACCTCAGAGTCAGACCATCCCTCCATCTCTCTTCCTCTATACATGTATAAACATTGTGATCTTTCACTCCCTTCACTTTAACTATTTCTTCCAGCATTTCTTTCTGCTCCTGCATATATACTCGATCTGCCATCAACAAGCTAGAATTAATTAATTGCAAAATTTCATTCTTTCCATCTCACAAAAATCAATTAGTCAGATTCATCGATCAACCACATGATCCGTGGGAGCACATCTGGCCTTCTCGGTGTACTCCAGTATTCAACAGCTAAGGTTACTACTGCTCTGACTCCATTTTCTTACTCGCACATACTCCCTCCGTCTCAGAAGAATAATCTCTCTCGTTTTTTACTTGTTGGTAGCTTCTTTCAATTGCAATATAAATTTATCTTAATTAAGTGTTCAATAAATCATCCCTATTTTGTGCATGTTTGTAGGTTGGAGTTAGATTCTTCATGTCTAAATCTCTTGAACCATCTTTCTTCAGGTATCGAATTGCATATGCACCAAATAATCTCATTTAATTTAAATTTATTTATGAAAACGCCGAAAACTAACTTTCTTAAATTATGCATCCTGTTCTTTAATTTTTTTTTTCCAGAGATGAAGAATATGCGGATATTGATTGGAATAATCTTGGATTCAGTCTTACGCAAACCGATTACATGTACTTGACAAAATGCAGCAAAGATAAAAACTTTGAACCAGGCCAACTTAGTCGCTATGGAAACATTGCATTAAACCCTGCTGCGAGTGTCTTAAACTATGGTCAGGTTAGCTGATGTTGAATTAGCTACATTAGCAACATGTAACCCCAACCGAAAATAACAATAAATTAAGTATTCCTAGTTGACTTTTTATTGACATTAAAACAAAATCAAACAGGGACTGTTTGAAGGTACAAAAGCCTATAGGGGTGATGATGGGCGCGTTTTACCATTTCGGCCCGATCAAAATGCAATCCGGATGCAGATCGGAGCAGAAAGAATGTGCATGCCTTCCCCTTCAATCGAACAATTCGTCAATGCGGTCAAACAAACTGCTCTAGCAAACAAGCGTTGGGTATTTAATCTTTTTTGTTTTCCTTGATAAAAAATTGAAGTCGCAAATCTTACAATAGAATCTCCCCCAAAATCTCCTATTTCTGAGTTTAGATTGCTAGTTTTTCCTTTCTAGCCCTTTTAAGTATAAGTAATGCTATGTGTTACACTTTGCATTTTTTTATTGGTTAAAAGATTTGTGGGTCCTATCAGTTTGTTGAAGATATGAGCTGTTCACAAATTCATTGATATTGATTGATCCAGTTTAAGAAACAATAAAAAGGGAATTGTAAATAAGAACAGAATCAAATGCAGAGAATGAGAATTGATGTTTCAACCTTGTTGTGTATTGATAATGATAATAATCTGTACAAAGGATGGAAAAGGATCTAGCCTATATATACTACTAAATCTATACATATATGACTGTATAAACAATCTTCTCTCTCTTGTATGAATTGATACCACCGTCCTCGTGCTATAATCGGTGTCTGCTCCTTTGGTATATCCATTTGCTTGATTTTGTGCCATGTAGATATTCTGAGTTGGAGCCTTGTGAACTTCCTTATTGACTTGGCTATCCACATCATCTTTTGTTTCTTGATTTTGAGATTCCCCCTCAAGATGAGCATAGATATTGATCATGCCCATCTTGGATATTAGAAACTTAAGAGTGGTTCCAATCGGCTTTTGTAAATATATCGCTAACCGATGTTTTGTACTTATATGAATAGGTCTAACAATACCGATAGGGTTTTTCTCTTATGAAATGACAATCCACTTCGATGTGTTTTGTTCTTTCATGAAACATAGGATTCTTGGTAAGGTGAATTGCTGATTGATTGTCACAAAAGATAGTGACAGGTTCTTTGTTTTGAATAAAGAAATCTTTAAGAAGATTCTTGAGCCAAATGATTTCTGTACAAACATGAGCTAAAGCTCTATATTCTGCTTCTGTTGAAGATTTAGAAACAGTTTGTTGCTTCTTTGATTTCCAACTTATTAAAGAATTTCCCAAATAAACACAAAAGCCTGTGAGATCTTCGGTGTCCGGACAAGTGGCCCAATCTGAATCACTAAAGGCTTTCAACGAGTGTTTGAATCGGTTGGCATTAGGATACCTTGTCCTATAGTTCCTTTTAGATATTTAAGAATTCTAAAAGCTGCTTGTAAGTGATTTTGACAAGGTTTGTCCATGAATTGACTGATTACTCCTACTGAGTAAGATATGTCTGGTCTAGTGAGGCTAAGATAAATCAATCTTCCTACTATTTTTCTGAAAAAAATAGGATCTGTTAAAGGATCCTCACCTTTTATTGAGAGTTTATGATTGAATTCTATTGGAGAAGTTGTTGGTTTGCAAGCCAACATGCCAAGATCCTCTAAAATTTCAAGAGTGTATTTTCTTTGAGAGATGAATGCCTTTATCGATCTTGCTATTTCAATTCCTAAAAAGAACTTTCTTTGGGCCAATATCTCTGATTTTATATTTACTCTGTAAAAGAGTTTTTATTGAGTTGATGGAAGAAATGTTGTTTCCTCCTATCAGAATATCATCCACATACACAATAAGAATGATAACAACATTTTTATCTTGTTTTGAGAATAGAGAATAATCGATTTGGATTGAATGAAGCCAAGAGATAAGAGAGTTGATGTTAGATTACAATTCCATTGTCTTGAGGCTTGTTTTAAGCCATATAAGGATTTGTGTAGTTTGCATACAAATTTTTGGTGAGATGATTCCCCCTTGATATGAATACCAGGAGGAAGATCCATATAAATGTCTTCAGTTAACACCCCATTAAGGAAAGCATTATGGACATCTAACTGAGTGATATGCCAATGATTAATGGCTGCTAAAGCAAAGAAAACTCTGACTGAAGTTAATTTTGCCACTGGACTGAATGTATCAAGATAATCTATCCCATATTTTTGAGTATAACCTTTAGCTACTAATCTAGCTTTATGCTTAGCAATGGTTCCATCTGAATTGAATTTAGTTTTGAAAACAAATCTACAGCCTATTGGTTTTATGCCATTAGGGAGAGGGACAATAGACCATGTTTTGTTATGATTGAGAGCTTGTAATTCTGAGTCAATGGCTTTCTTCCAATGATCATGTTTGATTGCCTCATTATAAGTTTGAGGATCTTTGTGAGAGCTTATATTGAGAGCAAAACACTTGTGAGAAGATGAAATTCTGGAGTAATTGATAAAGTTACATAAAGGAAATGCAACTTTAGATTGATTATGAGAAACTAAATCACATTTATAATCCTGTAGGTAAGTTGGAACATGTTTAATTCTTTCTGACTTTCTTGGTATAGGGATTGCATGTGTTGAGTCTGAAGTGGGAGATGCAAGCTTATTATGATCACTGGGAGTGGCTTGGTGAGGTTGAGATGAAGGAGAAGAAAGAGATGATGAGTCTGAAGTAGGAGATGCAGGCTCATTTTGATTATTGCAAATACCTTGGTGAGGCTGAGAAGAAGGAGAGATATTTGAAGATGAATTATTGTGTAATGAGGTAGTTTGAGAAGGCATATAATCAAAGTGATGTAGGACATCATTGTCATCTATACAAAAAGGATCGTGAGGAGTGGAATACTGCTTTACGGGTGATGTATGTTTGAAAATGGGAATGTGCAAAAGGAAATATGTTTTCTTTAAAAACAACATTTCTCCGATTTGCACTTTTGAGTTGAAAGGTTAAATACCTTATATCCTTTGACATTAGGTGGATATCCTAAGAAGATACATGGGTCAGCCCTATGGTCAAATTTAAGTCTTTGTTCTTTGATAGTAGAAGAATAACACGAGACTTCCAAATGTCCTTAGGTGACTATAGTCGAATTTTATGGAAAATCATTTCATACGGGATTTACCTTTTAAAAAGGACTAGGAATCCTGTTAATGATATATACAAGCGTGAGAATGGCATCTCCCCAAAATTTTAATGGTAATGATGCTTGAAATAAGAGGGCTCTTGCTACATTAAGAATGTGTTGGTGTTTTCTTTCCACCACACCATTACGTTACAGTGTATAAATGCAAGAAGTCGATGTATGATTCTGTTTCGAAAAAAATCTTTCATATCAAATTCAAGACCATTATCGATCTTAAGATTTTTACATCCTTTTGGAATTGAGTTCTTATCATTGCAATGAAGGATTTAATTAAAGGTCGACTTCGATTTATACTTCACAAATGAACCCAAGTCATTCTAGAAAGATCATCAACAATAGTTAAGAAATAATGATAGCCTTGAAAAGTAGCTTGGGAGTATGGTCCCCAAATATCACAATGTATAAGAGTAAAAATAGAAGGAGACACAATAGAACGAGAGGAAATGATAAATATTTTTGTTTACTCATTTGGCAAGTAATACAATTCTCGGGATGAGTCTTCATTACATAATCGATCTAGCATGAATTGAACTCATCCTTTGTTTAGAAGGGTGACCTAATCTATAGTGCCATAACAAGGGCTCTTTAAAAGAAGAACTAAAACATTGGAAAGGAATTTGTGCTTTAGTATGCACTTGATTTGTCAAAGATGACTTGATTGAGAAAGTTCTTGAGTTGTTCTTGAAGTGATAGAGCCCACTCTTGGTATCAACTTGACCAATCATTCTCCAAAAATGCGAGTCCCGCATATAGACTTTGTTATCTTTGAACAAGACTTGAAATGAATTATCCCGAATAAGTTTCTTAATGGAAATAAGGTTAACATGAAAAGAGGGAACACATAAAACATTCTGTAATGTTATTGCATTTGTGAGTTTTACATGACTGTGTGTGTGGGCACTTTAGTTTTATTTGGTAGTTGAACAAAATGTTTTAAAGGACTTTTGTTATGAGTTAAAAAGAAGAGGAGCACCATATGAACTTGCCCCTATCAAGAATCCAGGGAATGTGTTGTAAAGAAAAGAGGTATGACGGATCATACCGCCATATTGGTGATGATTCCCCTCGGTCATTGGAGTACCATAAGGAGTTCCTTGATTAATGGGAGAGCTAATTTGATGAGAAGGATCAACGAGTTGGATTGAACAGACCAAGCAGAATAAGGGATATGAGTTTCGAATTTGATCTTGGGTGATGTTGAGTGAGGATGAGAACCTTGGAGATCATTAACGAAACCCGATTGGCGAGTATTGAGGGGGAGGGCTATAACCAGGTTTGGATTTTGTGAACTTGAAATTAGGAGGAAAACCAATCAACCTATAACATTTCTCCTTGGTGTGATTGGTCTTTCCACAATGAGTGCAAAGAATATCCCTCTCCTTCCTTTTGTTAACAATCATTGCAGATGACTCAACAATAGGAGTGGCTTGAACTCTAGTCATTTTCGTTTCTCATCTCTTAAAACCATGGAATATACCCTATCTAAGGAGGGAAAAGGGGACATAAGAATGATTTGTCCTCTAATGTGTTCAAAAGCATCATTCAGTCCCATGAGAAATTTGAAAACATGATCGATTGGTGGACTTCACTTATGGTTTTAAGAGCATTACAAGTGCGAGACCACAAGAACAAACAGGAAGAGGTCGTAGTTATGCAATTCTTCCCACATACCAAGAAGTTTAGTGAAATAATCGGTGGTGACATGGAACCTTGTTCCAACAAACCGAGTTGTTCTTTGGAGGTGATATATCCTAACATTATCCGGTTGATCAAACCTATCCCCGAGCCTTTCCCACATCTCTTTGGCGAATCAATGTAAAAACAATGGTCGCTATTTCTTTAGACACGAGTTTATCATCCAAGAAGTGATGACAGTGTTACATTTGATCCATGGAGAATAAAGTGGATCAAGTGAATCAAGGCGAGAATTGTGCCATCAAGAAAACCTAATTTGTTTTTCACTATAATACTTCTTATGAATCTTTTGGACCAAGTGAGATAATTAGTACCATCCAGAGGAGGGGTGATGATCACAGCATTTGTGTTATGATCGAAGGAAGTAAATAATAGGGACTACTGGGAATTTCATGAGGATGAAGAGAGATGGGGAAGTTCTTGATCTAATAGTAGCATCAACATCATCTTGACTTATGCTATCGACATGATAAATCAGTAAATAAATAACAAGAGAAATATTCGAATGTAATTAAGAAATGAAAGCAGAGAGAAAAAAAAATAGGCGAAAAAAAAATATATATATATATATATATATATATATATATATATATAGTTGATAGATAAAAAGAGTGGAAGAATTATAACAAACAGTTGTTGTGCGGAATATATGATGATGAATGATTGTGAGTAATTGATTGAAGTTGAGCTGAATGAGATATAAGATTGAAGTGTGAAACAGATGAATAACAGGCAAAAAAAAATAAAATGTGATCAATCAACTATGGAAGCTTTGATACCATGTTGAAGATATGAGCTGTTCACAAATTCATTGATATTGATTGATCCAGTTTAAGAAACAATAAAAAGGGAATTGTAAATAAGAACAGAATCAAATGCAGAGAATGAGAATTGATGTTTCAACCTTGTTGTGTATTGATAATGATAATAATCTGTATATATATACTACTAAATCTATACATATATGACTGTATAAACAATCTTCTCTCTCTTGTAACAGAATTGATACCACCTGTCCTCTGTGCTATAATCTGGTGTGCTGCTCCTTTGGTATATCCATTTGCTGATTTTGCTGTGCCATGTAGATATTCTGAGTTGGAGCCTTGTGAACTTCCTTATTGACTTGGCTATCCACATCATCTTTTGTTTCTTGATTTTGAGACAGTTAAAAGTTGCTTCACACTTTAAGTGCACATAGCATTACTTTTTAAGTATTTTTTCCAAGTTGAGTGTAGTAGTTTTACTAGTTTGCAGATTCCTCCTCCAGGGAAAGGGTCTCTCTATCTTAGGCCTTTACTAATTGGAAGTGGGCCGATACTGGGCTTGTCTTCGGCACCTGAATTCACATTCCTCGTATATGCTTCCCCTGTTGGCAACTATTTCCAGGTCATATTAATTTCATAGATTTATTTTAGAAAGACTGAAGGTGATATGTTCTTAATTAATTTGTATAAGTGTACGCATAACTACAGGAGGGTACAGAACATTTGAACATCTACGTCGAGGATGAATATCATCGTGCCACTCGTGGTGGAGCTGGAGGAATCAAAAGCATTTCAAATTATTCTCCAGTAAGCTAATCTAACTAGCAGCTTTCGATTTATGACTTCATTGGAATATCACGAAAACCCAGTACGAGGTTTACTATAGAGATTGATTTCGGTTTTTGACGTATAGGTTTTTAAACCATTGACTAAAGCAAAGGAGAGAGGATTCTCTGATGTACTGTACCTTGATTCGGTAAATAAGAGATATATCGAGGAGGTCAGTTCTTGTAACGTTTTCATTGTGAAGGACAATGTTATTTCAACACCAGCAACCGGTGGAACCATTCTTGAAGGAATTACAAGAAAAAGTATAATTGATATTGCCCGTGATCTTGGTTATCAGGTGATAATTCCAGGCTTTTGATCTGTACTACGTACTGAAGATATATGTATATATGACAACCTTCTTGTAATTTTAATTTTTTGTATCGAAGATTAAAATAAGTGCTCTGAAAATTTGTTACAAATCAGGTTGATGAACGTTTAATTCCAGTTGAAGAATTGCTCGAGGCCGATGAAGTTTTCAGCACAGGAACTGCTGTTGGTGTTGCTTCTATTGGAAGTATTACATATCAGGGTAAAAGGTAAGAATTAATTAATTAATTAATTGAATACAAAAACCTTTGAATTTTTTTTAGGGAAATGCTTGTTTTCACTATTAGATTGTTACACATGGTACTGTTTGGACACACGGTTTTTTTCATGGTTTGTAAGTTCTTTTTTTTTTTTTTAGCTTTCATTTTCACTTTCATAAGTCCCAAATTTTTCTCTTACATGAAAAAAAATAATAATAAATATATTTATATATATATATATATATATGGGGGAGTATTTAATGGTTACTTTTTTATTTAACCATCAATGGTTACTCTCATTTTCAACTATTGGATAAAAAATTAAAGGTTGAGATTTAATGGTTAGTTGGAAAGTACAATTAATGCAAGTAGGTGAATCATTTAATGCATTAAATCTCAACCTTTAATTTTTGATCCAATGGTTGAAAATGAGAGTAACCATTAATGGTTAAATAAAAAAGTAACCATTAAGTACTCCCCCATATATATATATATATATATATATATATATATATATATATATATATATATATCACGAAAGAAACCCAACCCTGTGTGGTCAATACACTTGCGTGTAGATGTTTATAAAAGACAAAAGTTGAAAGTTTAAATTTATTTATTGTTAAAACTTGTCCCTCTAACTCCCTTTAATTAATTGTCGTGCAATGCATGCTAAAGAATTTAGACCTGGCAAATGCAGGGTTGAATATAAAAAGGATGGTCAATTGATCAGTGGGGAGTTGTACTCAGCATTTGTAGGTATTCAAAGAGGAAAAATTCAAGACAAGTGGGGTTGGGTGGTCGAGATTTGATTGATCTACCTGCCTCTATTACCTTTGTTTTTGATCTTCTTTTTAGTTATTTATTGAATTATAAATAAAACTATATTATATTCTACTTCTTTAGTCCCCCCAACCAAAAAAAAAAAAATTGGCTTAACACTTGCCACTATGCCTTGTCTCAAATAGAGTC
This sequence comes from Platycodon grandiflorus, assembly GCA_016624345.1. Lineage (NCBI taxonomy): Eukaryota > Viridiplantae > Streptophyta > Magnoliopsida > Asterales > Campanulaceae > Platycodon > Platycodon grandiflorus. Next base: position 32,074,079 of record CM028362.1, read on the forward strand.
GCATTTCAAAATTTTAGACTTCAAATCTTCATATTTTTTCAATTTTTTTTTTGAATTATGATACTCCTCCGCCTCTAAATTATTGATTTATTTGTTTTTTTTGGTTAAATTTGTATTAAAAAAATGTTATATATGACAAAAAAAAATATCAAACAAGATAATAATTTAGGGACAGAGGGAGTATTTATCTATTGTGTCATACTATATATATATATATATATATATGTGTGTGTGTGTGTGTGTGTGTGTGATACTACACAGAATGTCGTGGGTAACACCGGGAGTGAATATGGATATCTGGGCTTTGCTCCACCTGCCAAACAAGAGAGAAATCACTAGGTGAATGCAAGGGCTGGTCCTACAAAGACACTCCGGTGTGAGAGTAAGTATACGGCTCAAATCTTAATTCGGCAGAGTGTATTTACTTATATATGTGTACGTACCTTGGCCTGGAGTGGATCCAAGGCTTTTATAGGGTTTGCATTAACTGTTTGCCATCGTGGGAGTAATGGCGGGCATAACTCATAGAGTGGTGGGAGTAACCGTCGGGCACGTTTGGCCAATGACACTCCAACGTGTGGCCACGTCTCCGAAATATTCCTGGGGTAGTCGAAGAGGCGAGGCATGCTCGCTGCATCCTGATCCCCGCAGGCGAGTCTTGCTAGCTCGGTAGTTCCTTGGAGGGTTTCCAGGGCTCCTCGCTAAAGTATGTCTGCTTGTATCATGGTGGGCCTTGATCCATGCTGCGGTTTGGGCTTGGGCACAAAGCTATGTCTCTGGGCCTGGCTCTTCAATATGCATATAACTTAAGTACCATTTAACAAAAATATAGAAATGTAGGGGCACAATATCAAAAAGTTTGATTTATTAAACCTAATTTTTTTTATAGTTTATTTAAAGGAGGAAGTAGTAATAAAGAATAGAATTTGGAAAATCGTGTCTGAATTTTTTTACAGTAAATTGTTGGCTGGTCCACTTTCTGAATTTTTTTTTCTCTTCAGTCCACCTTTTTTTTTTAACCACTATAAGTCATTTTGAGAATTTTATTCCTAAAATGCCCTCAACAACATCGTTGTTTCTGATTTGAGGTTCAAATTGATGTATAAATGATTTCATGTTGTTAATATAGTCTTTCCTCATGTTTGGTTATCAATTTTCATGTATAGAGCACGAATTTGATTACAATTTGATCAAATTCAAATTTTTTTAGTTCATCCCATTTTTCTTTATTTTTGGGCTGTTTTAGCCACTTTAATCTATGTTTTAAGCTTCGAATTTGTTTAAAATCAATCTCATATTGTTATCCTAACTTAGTACTACATTTGTGCACAATTTTTCTACCAAAAATACTATTTTCAAGATCAAAATCGAGCTTGGCAGTGTGCTGTCAGAAAATAGAGGGAGATATTCTTGGACTGATTTTGAGACTTTAATCAATGATTTGAGTTTGAATTTTGTATAATATCATTATCATACTGTTATAGGAAGTCAATACCATGTTTGTATGTAAATTTTCCAACCAAAAACAATCATTTTAATCGATTTTGATATTATATTAAATTGGGCATCGGGATGCCTAAAATTAGGCATCGGGATGTCTTAAATTGGGCATCGAGATGTCTTTAATTCTCCAATTGCAATATACTGGGTAATGCAACGAGGATCGATCTGCCCGGTCAGATCGCAGGGGTCGAAGGGACAACGTCCCTTGCCCCCGAAAGGTAAACGAAAATCAAGTCCCCTCCTGCGGTTGAAATTCAAACGGTACCTTGGTTGCTCATCGCGATGCCTTGGTTGCTCATCGCGATGCCATTGTTGCTCATCGCGATGCCTTTGTTGCTCATCACAATGCTTTTGGTTACTCATTGTGATGCCTTGGTTACTCATCACGATGATTAACCCACGCGATGCCTTAGATTACTTATCGCGATGCCTTGGGTTACTGATGGACGCATATTTTTCTTTCATTAATGGCATAATCGTCTTTTTGTCTCAAAAATATTTTTTTTTAATTTTTTTAAAAAATAAATAGACTGAAACAATTATAAATATTTAAAAAAGACATGCATGTAATTCACCCATTTTTTTAAGGTTTAAATGTAGCTATCAGCCCATACTCACTGCGCTATTAAAGTTGTTATCAAAGTCCGATTGATAGCATATGAATGGACTTCATCAGTTGGCCCGTCTTTGAGGAAGTCCATTATAAGAAAGTCATCGAATGAGATGTTAAACGGGCTAGCCCTAGCGATTTTGGGTCAGTTCTAACAGGTTGTAGTCCTAACGAGTCGTGAGTTAAACGGTTTAATTTTTTCGAGCCACTAATATTACAAACCTAACCCTAACCCTAGTGGGTTTCGGGCTAAACGGGTCACTATCGGGCCACAATTAAAGATATAATATAACAATATTTTAAAATAGTGAATCAATAAACCATTCATAACTTTGATAGTTTCTTATGTTTTTCAAAAAAAATATAAACTAGACATTTTTTACATCGCTGTGTTATAATTTTCAACTTGTTTTTCTCAAAATAAATGATGTAATAGCTCTACGTAGCAGTTCTTTCCAAAAGTGCAAAGGATAAATGTGTTTGACTTTGGATTAAAATGTTGTTGGTTTTATTCTGATGGTGGTTGTTTTACGTTTCTCTTAAATTTTTTACGGCCTAATTAATTTTACGTGGGCTGGCAGGCCAACCCTAAAACCTGACGGGCTAGCCCTAACGGGCAGCAGGTTAAACGGGTCAGCCCTAAAAAGTCCTAATTTTAAACGGGCTAAAAATATTGAGACCTAACCCTATTTTTTACAATTTAAACAGGCTAACCCTACAAACCATGGCCCTTTTAACGTCTCTAGATGGATACGAAAGGAAACTTATTATTAGCTTATCAAATGTAATTTCATCTTTAGCAATGCTAAATGATTCCTTGAGGTTGTGGCAACTTGCGGATCTGGAAAAAGACAAAATAAGACGAAGCGTTTAGAATTTGGCTTGTTTATTTGTTTTTGACTTTTGTTACTAAGTCATTACTCCTTCCCTTTTATTTTTGTTTATTCTAAAAATAGAATAAAAATATAATATTATAAATGAAAAAGATAGAAATACATACATTTTTGTATAATTTTTTCTCAAAAATCTAGGGCCTCAATTAGTACACAAAAATAAAATTAATTCCGTAGAATTGAGTCCATGTAATTGATTAATAATGTTTAATAGTGCAACAATTATATTTGAAATTGGAATGAATTACTAAATTTTTTGAATTGATTACTAAAATTTAAGAAATCATAATCCTAATAGAGAAGATAATATTTGAATTCCTTATAATTGGAATCCATGTTTAGGACAATAATATTCTTCTATAAGATCATGTATTTGCTTTATAGTTATAATTTCATTTGGTTTCAACTACTTTACGACTGTTCCTTTTTACTTATCATTGTTATCGTTGTTCTTCGGCTCTTTTTTATTTTGTCAAGTACTTGTTCCTTTTGTTTCAATTGTTTAAGCTATTTTTATTTGAACTAGTTTCATTATAACATTAGTTTTTTATTTTAATATTTTTTTTTGCTTTACTAGTGTTGGATAATTTAAAAATTTTACCAAAATTGAAAGAAAAAAAATGAAGAACCTGTTATTTTGTTGAGAAGTAATAAAGTTAATGTCAAATTTTATCATAAAAGTCATTAACAAGTACTTGTCTACATTAGAGTAATGTTGACAATTGTCTTAATTTTATCTTTGCATTGCAAGTTTTTTGTTTCTTATCAAGCAATATAATAGAAATTTATAATACATTAGTAATCACATTCCTTATGTTACCAAATATTTTTTTAGGAATTATCTTCTCATCTATTTCTGTGTAATCTCATTATTAGTAATCAATTCTACGAAATTAATTTCATTTTCATGTACCAATCAAGGTCTAGGTGCCAAACATGTGATGGATTAAAATGTGACATAACATGCTAATTCATATAATATTTAATCAATTACATGTTTACCACTTAGATTTATATAAGAAGTTTTTACAAAAAACATTTGTATTAAAAAATTTAATTACTTGGCAAATGGAACCTCTTATTTTTATTTATTTTCAAGGAGGGAGTATGTGACTAGGACTCCGTTTCTATGGAGACGTAAATTATAATAGAATTTGTTGCTTTTTAAAATTTTGATAAATATCGTTTTTGCCGATTAAAAAAGAAAACAATATATAACAATTTCGCCTTTGTTAAAATTATATTTTTTTTAATTTATTTTATACCCTCTCCAAAAATTTATGGGAAATATTCGGAAGTCGGTACACTTTGGTGAATTTTCAACTGTTTTAGTATCCTATAGTATTTTTTTTTTTTAGAAAATATTGCTAGTTTAAGACTTTATATTTGTTTTAAACCAGAAAAGTCCAGTTTGGTGGATAATAATTAATTGTTCCAAAAATACCCCCGTAACAACCTAAACAACATTTTAAGCATTATCTTACTTAAATTTCTCGTGTAAATTCTTCATTTCATTCCAACCATTGTATGTTTTTGCTACAGTCTTCATCTCTCTCTCTCTCTCTCTCACTCATGCCTAGTTCATCAAAAAAAATAACACCAATCAACAAAATAGCTTTAATCTAGATCATTAACACTAAACATGCTCAATAAAAAACTATATTGAATAATATATGCAATCTTTTCGCTATGTTTAATATTTCAAACAAGTGTATATCGTTGTTGATTGCTATGATTAATGATTAATTCATTATTTTATTAAATGAAATACGAGTCAATATCTATTTTCGTTTCTCGTGATTACTTTGCTTTATTGTTTCGTTGTCATTCGATATTATTAAGTAATCTTATAACACAACTATTCTGTACTAATAGATAGAGTTTAAATTTGTACTTAATAGTATAACTCATATTAATTTAAAGTTTACTCTTTATTTCGTATTCTTTGTATTTTCTGAAACAACACAGCAGCAACAACAGAGTTTGTTTCTTAGTATACAGAAATAAAATTTGTGCATCAAAAATAAAATGTGTGCATTGCGATGCAACAAATCAGTATTTTATAGTGGGGTTGATCACGGTCCGGTTTGGTCCATTTTTTATAAAAAAAAATAGAGAACCAAACCAATACTCCAGTTCTTAAAAAATTTAGTACTGGAACCAAACTAAGATGTATGAGAACCAATATTTTGGTCAAATTCTAATTTGTTCGGTCCCGCACATTTTTCGATTCTGAGGGGATAATCCTTTTCAAAATTTTGAGAAGACAAACAAATAATAAAATCTAATATTTCATACGACAATTGAAAAGTATTCAATAATGATAAAATGTTGAAAATACAAACAAGCTCACAAAAGAAAAAAAAAAAAAGATATTACATTGTCCATTGTTATAGATTACGATGAAGTTCATACAATTAGAGCCGACAAAATTAGCTCGGCCCAGCCAGCCCGATATTATGATGGGCTTGGGCTTCAGTTTAGAAGGCCCGAAAAATTTTGGGCTTTTTTGGCCCGGCCCAATAGGCTCGTGGGCTAATTGGGCTCGGGCCAAAAAAGACTGAATTTTTCGGGCCAACCCAGCCCAGCCCGATACACTTTTATTAACTTTTCAAACCATTTTCGTTGCTTTTAAGTATTTTAGTAGAGATTTAAATCATTTTTAATTCAATTTTTTCGCTGCTTTAAATCTTTTCAAACAATTTTTCCAAACTATTTTAATACACTTTTATAATTTTATTAACTCGTCCAAATCCAAGTAGGAAAAATACATTAGTGCAACATTTCCTTTCGTTACAGCTAAAGTGGTAACAAGTATTCTGTAATTATATATGGCTCTAATCAAGGAACTGTGAGAAAATTGGAAATATATATTCCTTGGATATTACCACGTTAAAAAAGCCTAGAAGTTCTATGATCTTAACAGGAAATCCAATGCTGATTCTGAATCGTTTAACTTTTTCTAACGTATTTTGCACTTCTCCTGTCTACAAAAAAATTATGTAGTTGTATTTTAATCCATCAAGATGAAACTTATTATTTGTAGATTTTATTTGATAAATTGTAGACTTGTAATGAGTTTTGAATTTTTTTTTATGTGATAACTTGTAAATTTTGTAGAAAATATTTTTGGTACGAATTTGGGCTGATTTGGCCCGATGGCCCGAAAGCCCGATGGCCCAAAAGTGGGTTGGGCTGGGCTAAAGGTTTGAGGCCCGATGTAAATTTTGGGCTAGCCCGGCCCGACCCGATTTTATGTGTTGGCCCGATGGGGTAGGTGGTAGGCTTCAAACCTAACGGTTTATTCAAATTCCGCAAGCGCACGGGCTATTGCAGTATAGCGGGTGCAAGTACGAGTCGATCCCACAGAGACAGGGTTTACTTAGGAATTATTTTTGTCTTTATTAAAATTATAGAATAGATTGGGGGAGATAAAGACTGGTTTTGGAAATAGAAAGAACATAAACAGAAAATACTTTTAAATGAGACTTTATAAAACGAAGCATTCTCGGGATTGGAAATCATACACATAATTTGTTCATCAAATAGTCATTGTCTTAGAAAATAAAGGTTTTCATAAAAATCAAGGATGGTATGTTAGGCTTACACTACTTCGGGTTAAGACAGTAGCGTTTGTATTCTTCACTAATTATGTCCTAACTGTTTGAGATTTCCGTTTATGGTACTCCCGCCCTGTCACAAACGGGCATTCCGGCTTATCTCTAGCTGACCATAATTAGTAAGAATCCATTAAGAACGAAAGTCGACATACTTTCCATTAAAGGAACATCCCTAGGCCGTTGAACTACTTTCGTGATCAATGGAACCCAGTTTCTTTATATGGTTCCGTCAATCGAGATTCTCTGCTAGGTCCTTCTCTCAATTGACTGAATCATACAAGTTAGACGTCTCCAAAATGTAAGACATTTAAGGATTAATATAAAGAAATTGTTTAGATGAAGATAGAAGACAAGACTTTCACATTTTAAGATGATGAACAGTTATGCTTTGAGTTTCCAACCCCAAGAACAAGGGGGATTACGCACTAGCCATTTAAGATAGATAAGCAATAATAATAGAAATAGAGTAAGAGAAACTTATGAGAGATGAATGACTGGAAATAATGCTTCACTTTATTGCTTCTCGTCCAAAGGAACTTCAAGAACAAAATAGACTTGAATCTTCAAAGGAACTTTGGAAATCAATGTAATAAGTATTTGTATCTAGATTCTACAATCTCTGATGAAAATACTATCAAAATTCGGTATCTTTCTCTATATCTAAGACTGAGTACAAGAGGTCTTTTTATAATGGGGAGGGAACTCTTCAAGAAGGTGCCTCCAAAAGGTGCCTTTCAAATCTGCAGATGCGACTTGCACGGCCGAGTCAAGGGAGTTGCACGGCCGTGCTCTTTTGGCGCCAGTTTTAAATTTGATTTTGGACATCTTGCACGGCCGCTCCGAAGGATAACACGGCCAATCAACTTTCAAGACACGGCCACTCCATGCTTTGAGACCAAAAATGGCCTGAAAATGGCCTTGTGCACGGCCGCTCACTTTTAGCTGCACGGCCGCTCCATCTGATTTTTGGGTTGTGAGTTTGATTTGTTTGTTGCTCCTCCATGCCTTTGCATCAAAAAGTGTCTAAGCATCCTTTGATCATAAAAAGACTCCAAAACCTGTCTAAAAATGCATAAAATATACCAAAAGGCGTAAAATCTAATAAATATGAAAAAGGAACTAAAATGTACTTAAAGTGAGATGAAAATGGTAATTTAACTAAGTAAAAGTATATAAAAACTTAGGATAAATGACTATATAATAGTCACTTATCAAACTCCCCCACACTTAAGCTCTTGCTTGTCCCCAAGCAAGTTTAGGATAAAAAAAAAAAAGGGAGAAAAGAAAAGAAAAATAAGAATGATCCCTTAGAAATATAGTAGCAAGCCCTAATTGCCTTTTGAATATTGCCTTCATCTTTCTAGTCATATTTTGTATACCTTTAGAATTTATTAGAAAGAAGCATTTAGGGGATATTTTAAAGAAATAATTTTTAAGACAATAACCTAATATAGCATATATAGAATTTGATCAAGTAAAGCATGCTAGAAGGATAAATCTTAGATCAATCACTTGGTAAAAGGGAAGCTTTCACTCTTTAGAGTGATTTTTGAGAAAATGAATTTATTACTTTAAAATGTACAAAGGGAAGTATAAACACTTATTCACAAACTAGAAGTTTCCATAGAATTGTATTGCATTTTTGAATCACAAGGGCGAAAAATGGATGATGATAGTGGAAAAATCTCATCAAGGTATTAACAATTTTATCTTATTTTTGCACGTATTATATTTTTGCAAAAGACCTTAGTTATTTTTTATCCTTTCAAGTAGGAGACATTGTGGCTGCGAACCCCATGTTCCTAATACTTAGATCAAGAATACTTTGGATATTACTCCCGTTTGGCAAGGAAGCATCGTCGCAGCGAACGCCGTGCCCCGAGTTACTTAGGAAGTAATAAGTTTCTTTTTGCTTTTAAGATTTGGTGACTAAGTCACTCTTTTAGTAATAAGATAAAATGCTTAACCTTGATTCGATTAGTGGAAATGGAAAGATGGGATTTTGATGAAGAGGTGTGATTCAATGGGTGCAAAACAAAATAGATGCTTCTAATAAGGGAATAAATATTTAATAAAATTTAACATGTACAATTTTAAAGAAATATTTTCAAGAATTTTTCATAAGAACAACCAAGTGTATAAAATGATTAATAAAGATTCCTTCTAATCAAATGTTTTTTCTTGATAAAACCCTATATTTTGCTATATTAACTTATGAGGCTTTTAATTTATTTCCTAAAAATATCCCTATATTTTTCTTTTTATTAGTTTCTAAGTTTATAGAAAGTATGAGAGGAAAGACAAAGGCATTATTCTTGGGCAAATAGCAAGCATAAGAAATAATGATATGGATCATCATAGGGATTATTTTTTTATTTATTTTTTTTATATACTATTCATGCATAAAATGAAAATGCAACTAAAAAAAAAAATTATACTAGAAAGCAAGTAAATCTAGACTAGAAAGCAAGTAAAATAAAGATAGATATACCCCCCCCCCCCACACTTGAAATGAACATTGTCCTCAATGTTTCAAGGAACAACGTCAAAAACGGGAGGGTAAAGAGAAAAACTTACCCTATACCAAGTCTCTCACTTACCGATAATGGCATCAAACTTACGCTAGCTCCTAAGTCAAGCACAGCGTTATCAATATTAATTCTGCCAACACAACAAGGAATTGCAAATGTACCCGGATCCTTTAATTTTGGAGGATTTTTATTTTGCAAGACAGCGCTCACTTCCTCTGCCAACATAACATTTTCATATTCTTCTAGCCTTTCTTTTTCAAAAATTAATTTTTTCAAAGGTTTAACGGCTAAAGGCATATCCTCAAGTTTTTTGAAATATGGGATGTTGACATTAATGGCATCTAGGTTTTCAAGGAATTCATCATAATCCTTGTCTTCTTTCTTAGGGGATTCCGTCCCCGAACTAGTCTCAATCATCGGTGGGATTGGACTATAATTAATACTTCTAGGGCATTCATTTATCTTTTCTTGCTCATCCCTAGTTTTTACCACGTTCACATGCTCATTTGGCCTTTGAGGTTGACCGGGAAGACTCCCTTGTAGCCTACTCGTTGGGATAGCCTGTTGAGCTTGTTGAGTTTCTAGCATCTTATTATGCGCTGCTAAGTTATCAAACCTAGCATTTAAAAGTTTAAAGCATTCCCTAAATTCATTATTGACCTTTTCTTGAGAATTTTTATTTTCCACCACGAAATCCATCAAAAGATCCAATTTTGATTTAGGGGGGAAGGTACTTGCATTGTTATTGAAATTCTTAGGTCCAAATCCCGGAGGTTGTGTAGATGGTTGTGGGTTTAGAACGTTGTTATTCTTATAGGAGAAGTTGGGGTGATTCCTCCATTCGGGATTGTATGTATTAGAATACACCCCCCCTTTCTGCCCAAAAGAATTTACAAAGTTCACTTGATCATTAGAACTAATGTCAAGTAATTCGCAATTATCCATACTATGTGAGTTAGACCCACATAGTTCACATAACACATTTATATTAGCCACGGGATTGACATTAAGATTTTCAAATTTTTTCAAAAGCATGTCAACCTTAGAAGAGAGAAGAGTAACTGCATCAACATTATATTTACCAGGCGTACCTTGTTGTTGCTCCCTCTCATTTGACCATTGGTAATGGTTCAATGCAATATTCTGGATAAGGTCGTATGCCTCATCGACTCCCTTGTTCATCAATGCTCCTCTTGCAGCGGCATCAATGGTCTCTCTTGTCTTGAATATGAGACCGTTGTAGAAGGTGTGAACAATCAACCACTTTTCGAGCCCGTGGTGGGGGTACATTCTGAGAAGTTCCTTGAACCGCTCCCATGCATCATACAAAGTTTCACTATCTGTTTGACAGAAGTTAGTGATCTTTGTGCGGATTTGGGCTGTTTTGCTTGGTGGGAAAAAACGCCCAAGGAATGCTTCTTGAATTTGGTCCCATGTTGTCAATGAATTTTGGGGGACCGAATTTAACCATTGCTTTGCCTTATCCTTGAGAGAGAAAGGAAAAAGGCGCATCCGAATTGCTTCCGGGGTAGCATTCTGAATACGTGTGGTATCACAATATTCCAAGAATGTTTGGATGTGGAGATGAAGATCTTCGAAAGCAGTGCCGCTATATTGGTTATTCATAACCATATGCAAAAGTTGCGGCTTTATCTCAAAGTGTGCCGCTCCGGCATTCGGCACAACTATAGGGGATCTAGTTCCCGGGGTACTTGGATTCACAAAGTCCCGTAGGGTCCTAGCTTGTGTTTGTGGCTCTCCTTCCGCCATATGCTTGCTTAGTGTCTCTTTGAATTTTCTTAATCTTTCGTGAAGACTTCGTTCGGGTTCTGGATCAAAATTGTCAAAGAACGTCTGAGCCCGTTTCATACACTATAAGAGAAAAAACACACAAAAAGAGATTAAACGTAACTATTTATCGGAAGCAAAGGCAAAACAAAATGAAAACAAAATAAAAAAAAATTTATGTAGTAAAGACAAAAACTTAAAAAGTAAACCGTTGTCCCCGGCAACGGCGCCAAAAACTTGGTAGGCTTCAAACCTAACGGTTTATTCAAATTCCACAAGCGCACGGGCTATTGCAATATAGCGGGTGCAAGTACGAGTCGATCCCACAGAGACAAGGTTTACTTAGGAATTATTTTTGTCTTTATTAAAATTATAGAATAGATTGGGGGAGATAAAGACTGGTTTTGGAAATAGAAAGAACATAAACAGAAAATACTTTTAAATGAGACTTTATAAAACGAAGCATTCTCGGGATTGGAAATCATACACATAATTTGTTCATCAAATAGTCATTGTCTTAATTAGAAAATAAAGGTTTTCATAAAAATCAAGGATGGTATGTTAGGCTTACACTACTTCGGGTTAAGACAGTGGCGTTTGTATTCTTCACTAATTATGTCCTAACTGTTTGAGATTTCCGTTTATGGTACTCCCGCCCTGTCACAAACGGGCATTCCGGCTTATCTCTAGCTGACCATAATTAGTAAGAATCCATTAAGAACGAAAGTCGACATACTTTCCATTAAAGGAACATCCCTAGGCCGTTGAACTACTTTCGTGATCAATGGAACTCAGTTTCTTTATATGGTTCCGTCAATCGAGATTCTCCGCTAGGTCCTTCTCTCAATTGACTGAATCATACAAGTTAGACGTCTCCAAAATGTAAGACATTTAAGGATTAATATAAAGAAATTGTTTAGATGAAGATAGAAGACAAGACTTTCACATTTTAAGATGATGAACAGTTATGCTTTGAGTTTCCAACCCCAAGAACAAGGGGGATTACTCACTAGCCATTTAAGATAGATAAGCAATAATAATAGAAATAGAGTAAGAGAAACTTATGAGAGATGAATGACTGGAAATAATGCTTTACTTTATTGCTTCTCGTCCAAAGGAACTTCAAGAACAAAATAGACTTGAATCTTCAAAGGAACTTTGGAAATCAATGTAATAAGTATTTGTATCTAGATTCTACAATCTCTGATGAAAATACTATCAAAATTCGGTATCTTTCTCTATATCTAAGACTGAGTACAAGAGGTATTTTTATAATGGGGAGGAAACTCTTCAAGAAAGTGCCTCCAAAAGGTGCCTTTCAAATCTGCAGATGCGACTTGCACGGCCGAGTCAAGGGAGTTGCACGGCCGTGCTCTTTTGGCGCCAGTTTTAAATTTGATTTTGGACATCTTGCACGGCCGCTCCGAAGGATAACACGGCCAATCAACTTTCAAGACACGGCCACTCCATGCTTTGAGACCAAAAATGGCCTGAAAATGGCCTTGTGCACGGCCGCTCCATCTGATTTTTGGGTTGTGAGTTTGATTTGTTTGTTGCTCCTTCATGCCCTTGCATCAAAAAGTGTCTAAGCATCCTTTGATCATAAAAAGACTCCAAAACCTGTCTAAAAATGCATAAAATATACCAAAAGGCGTAAAATCTAATAAATATGAAAAAGGAACTAAAATGTACTTAAAGTGAGATGAAAATGGTAATTTAACTAAGTAAAAGTATATAAAAACTTAGGATAAATGACTATATAATAGTCACTTATCAGTAGGGCTGGGCTGGCCCGGCCCAACCCATTGCCAGCTCTACATACAATATAAACTAAAATACGAAAAAAGTAGGTTCAACAACATAAAGTCTATGTTTATTTGTAAACTACAGAAAGCAATATCACTAAGTATTTATACCTAGGTTTAGGTTAGCATTAGAAAATAAAAATTATATTTTTTAAATATTAATTTATTAATACTCTTTCCGTCTTGGATAAATGTTCCTACTTTTTATTTTGGGATGTCCCAACTAATATTCCTAAAAACTTTTGATCTACTATTCTCTATCATTTTTACTAATATACCCTTAAAACTTCATTTAATATAACACATCCCAAAAAAATCCAATTATTTAGAATAATTGAACTCAATTAATGTTTATGAATATATTATCGCCAGAACACATTTTACAGCACATCATTAACTATGTTTCTGAATTCTTGTATTTTATTAACTTGGAACAATCATCTGGGACGAAGGGAGTATATATATATATATATATATATATATATATATATATATATATAATATATATATATATATAATATATATTGGTCTGGTCCAGTTCAGAACCAATTTATAATTTTTAAAATCGAAATTGAACTAAATGATATGTTCTACACTTCTACTTCAACTAAAAATCAGAATCAGAACCAAACCAAAAATATTAGTTCGCTCCAGTACTTTTTTTGTTCGGTTCAGTTCCATTGGTTCAGTCCGATTTTAGAAAAAAATTGTTCACCCCTACTTTTTAGTACAATATTGTGCATTGCAATGCACACTTTGATGCATCAAAAATGTAATATTGTGCATTAGTAATATTTTTTGCACCGTGATGCACACTTTGATGCATTACAAGTGTAATGTTATGCATCGCAATGCACAAAAATAATACTTTTTCCTTACAATTTTGTGCATTATGATGCATCAATTTTATTCATCGCGATGCATCAATTTTGTCCATCGTGATGCATTAATTTTAGAACGGGCGTGAAGGCCAAAATTATGGGCTTGACGCCGAAAATTATGGGTGTAATACCCATTTTGAACTCTTAAGAAAATTTCATTCATCGTGTTGCAACAAAATAGTACTTTTTAGTACAATTTTGTGCCTAGCAATGCACACTTTGAACTACGATGCATCAATTTTATTTTTCAATGCATATTGTGATTGTTCCTAGTTTTTCAAGGACATAAACGATATTTCACAATAAAAGTATCTTTTTCCGCTTTGAAACAAATATCGTGGCCGAAAACGGTTGAAAATTCATCAAAGGAGACCGGCCCGAAGTTCTCCCTTTTTTTAAAGCGACAAAAGACACTTTTGTGTATTGTAATTCTAAATTAATTCATCGTAATGCACAAAAATATCTTTTGGCGATTTAAAAGAAATATAGGCTACTAAACCGGTAAAAAATTTACCAAAGCGTACCAACTCATAATTTTGTTTAGTAAAAAATTTACCAAAGCATACCAACCCATAATTTTTTCAAAATATATCCGCCATGGCATTTGGTCAAACTTATCCCTCCCTCCTTGGTTTACCCATTCAGATCCAGCCCATCTTGCACATTATTTCATCTTGGGGTGGGCTCGGTCGGCCTCCTTAGGGCTGGGGTTTGATTAGACGTGCCCAAAATATTTACGGTTTTGTTTTGGAATCGACGGTTTCACAAACCGTGATAAGGTAAATCAAAACTGAACCGTAGAGTTCCGGTTCTGGTTTTCCGGTTTTATTTTTTAAATTTAATTTTTTTTTAAAAATTTGTTTAATTTTTTATTTTTTAAAAAAACTATTATAAATTGTAAAAATAAGGTGTTATATGTGTGTGTGTGTGTGTATATATATATATATATTGAATTTTTGCAAGAGTTATAAATTGTAAAGACTTTAAGAACTTTAGTTATCAAAAGTTATAAATTAGAAATTGTAAAAACTTTAGTTATGAAAATTACAAATTGTAATTTTTACAATTTAAAAGTGTTAAACATTTTACAATTTAAGAATTAAGGATTTAAAATTTTTAATCTTTTCAATAGTCTTAAAAAAATAGAGTTTGTAATATTGAATTTAGATTTGAGAAAAACTTTTGCAAAATAAAATTGTTTTTCTTAAATTCAACAATAGTTTTGTAATGATTACAAAAAATTTAAGAACTTAAAAAACTTACGATAAAAATTTAGGAACTCAAAATACAAAAAATAAATAAAAAACAGGGGCGGTACTCTGACCAATTTTATTAATAATAATAAAAAATTACAAGGAGGGGACAACTAGCATTGCCTTATTATAAAGGAGGACAAATGAGCCTTACCTCAAAATTCAAATATACAATAAATTTCTAAATTCTAAATTTTTACGGTTTGGAACAGTTGGAACAGGCAGTTCGGAACCGACGGTTCACGGTTCCTAAAAGACGCAAACCGGAACCGAAACCAAAACCGAAACCGGCAGTTCACGGTTCATTACAGTTCACGGTTTGAACGGTTTCTAGTCGGTTCGGTTTCAGTTCGGTTCCGGTTTTAAAAACCGAATGAGCATGTCTAGGGTTGATGAGGCTTGGGATTTGATCTTTGTGCGGTCTTACATGTGTGATTCTAACAAGGTTATCAGAGTAAAGCTCTTTGAACAATTATTGAAGTTGAATTGAAGAAAATAAGTTATTCTCTCCCAAAACGAGGGTTCTTTTAAGGGCAAACTTCAGGTCGATTCCTTTTAGATAATTTTCAATCGCTAAAATTCACTATAATTGTTTTCAATCGCTAAAGGACACTTTTGTTGCAAAATGTCATCTATACCCTTAAAAACACGGAACAGTGCACGCTGTGCATCACAAAATATATTAACGATGCATCGTAACACACAACACGATACACATAAAAATACGGAAGCCCACGATGTGCATCGCAAAACAAAAAAGACGTAGATACAAATACCTTTTTCACTTGCGATGCACCAAAAAAAGCAAAAAAAGAGTGTTGTTTGTTGCATCGTAATGCATACAATGCACATTTTATATGTAGTTTTATGGATGTGTGTTCAACAATTGACGATGCACATTTTATGATTGACAATGCCCATAATTCACAGTTTTTAACACAAAAATCACAATTACATTGACAATGCATATTTCACACACATGACGATGCATAAAAAATTAACCTTGTATATATACAACATAACAAAAATCAACTTTGTATAGCCTCTCGGCATGACATAGCATTATAATTACAAAGTTTGTGACATCTACTACATATCTTTTTCTTTATTTTTTTCTTGTTGATTCACCATTTGATGGGATCCTTGTCTGATTGGGACGTTCGAGTAATCTCTTCAATATAGGAGGTAACATGGTCTAACCCTCACAAGAATTCTGAAGCTCGTACCTTTCCGTAGTTGTAATTGGCATTAAGATTCCCTCGCAACACTTGATGTAATTTTTTGTTAAGAAGTAATTATCAACCATATGACTGATAATTTTCTCGGATCTCACAATCATAATGACCGGCAACACGGGAATCCTTGAATTTGACATTGATAGCATGAACATGTCCGCTTCCCTAAGTAAACTTGGACACTTGGATCAGATAAAACCTCATATATTGAGTTGGGTGTCATGTAAATCTGCCATGTGATCCCAATATTAAAGTACTCCTTCCACTTTGTATGCATCTTCTTACATAACTATTTATTCCATCTCTTTCCATTTCAAGTTTGTCACTAAACTATTTCTTTATTTTTGATCTTATACAATCCACCATGTGAGTGATGGGAAGACCGCGAGCTTCTAAAATTCAATTGTTGAACGATTCAGTGGCATTTGAGGTCATTTCGGCATACCTATTCTTGTGGTAGTGTGCAATCGCCCACTTCTCGTATGATATAGTGGCCAAGAAATCATATGCAAGCTGTCCCCCTTCTTTTTTTAATATATCAATCTTCTCATTAAACAGTCTAATGTTGGGGTATACGCATAGTCCTTAAGTCATGAATACAAGCTGATGCAAAACGTATTGGAATATCGTTTATGGGTAAACATTTCTTTCAAATTTCGATAAAGATACACCAAGCAAAAGAAATGCTTGGAACTCCCGAACATGTCGCGTATTGATTCCATTAAATCAACATTACGATTAGATACAAAAAGCACTTCAAGATCGATTTCTCCTTTTATCTTAGACAGAAAGCAAGCCTAATTATCCATATTTTTAAAATTTACAATAGCAAATGCAAACGGGAACAAACCTGCAACATATGAACAAATTTTAATTAACAACAACAGTTTTGCGATGCATACTAGTGTGCATCGCGATGCATAAAAGTGTACTACAAAAGTACTAATTTTGTGCATCGTGGTGATGCACCACTTTCATTTTCAATGCACAATAATGTACTGAATGTATCTTTTATTAAGTACAAATACAAACAGGGGCATAAAAAACATGATCCTATGATATTAATCAAAATAATGTTGAAAACAAAAGGAAAAAATGTAGAACCAATGGTCGTACCTTGATTTCATCCTTGGCTGTGGCAGACAAAAGAGTGCCCTTGAATCGAGATTTTACAAATGTCTCATCTATGAATAATATATGACGGCAGTAGTTGAAACCACTACGCATGCCCGAAATGAAATGAACAACATATTGAATTGATTCGTATCATCGTCCGGTTCTAAAAAAGCAAAGCTACCAGGATTACTCTTATGCAATGTTTTAACGTACCACTGCAACTCCTGGAAAGATTCTTCATAGCAACCAAATAGCTTTTTTTGAGCCTTCTTTACGCTCATCTATGCCTTACTGTATGTTATCTCAAAGCCATAATTAATCCTCATGTGATCAGTTAAATCCTTCGACGAATAGCTTGTTCGACTGCGAACATGATACCACAACCCATCCTTTTCGAGTTATTATCGTTAACTATGGTCAAATGACAACTATTTAAAAGTTTGTACTTGTATATTGATACTGATTCATCAACAGTGGAAGATGCCTTTATGAACCAACTACAATCATCACTGTATTTCTTTCTACATGCAACGCTAATCCTATTTTTGCTGTTCTTAATGTAAATGAATTCAAAACCACTCTTAAATGAATCACAATGCACAAAATATAATGAAAATAGTACTGTTATAATTGACAATGCACAAAATTATACTTGACGGTGCACATTTTCTTACACACAAAAAAACTGAACAAAAAGTACTGTTCTACTTCACGATGCATAACAATATACTTGACGATGCATATTTCTTAACATAAAAAAATCACAAAAATATATTGACGATGCACACGATGTAAACTTATACTTGACGTGACAAACGATGCACATTTTTTAACACACAAATCACAAAATACATTGACGATGCACATTTCAAACACATGACGATGCACAAATATATTTAAAAAGTGTAATATGTTGATACAGGGTAGTTTTGGAACAAATAGCCAATTTATCACTTAAAAATGACTTAAGCGAATGAAAACAAATATAGTTGACTTAAACGATTGAATATTTTATAAAAAGTATCGGCCCGCAATTTTCCCTTCTTTTAAGTATTTTATGAAAATTAAGAAGATTGACCTTTTGGAAAATTTTAATAGTACTCCATCAATCCAAATCGAGTGTCCATTTCTACAAGGTTTTTTTTTTTTTTTAATGAGGGTTCGTGTTTTCTAAATTTACTAAATTCATCATTACTAACTATCACGTCTTAATGTTCACTTGCAATAGTATAATATGGATATTATGAATATTTATGTACATGTACTACTAAAATATCCTAAAAGCTAATAAGTTTTCTTTATTTTTTTGAAAAATAAAAAATTGACACTCATTTTGCAACGGGTGAGTAGTACATCAGTCCTAAAATAATTGTCATTATAGAATTTCAAGAAACATTTGTTTATATTCTACTAAAACTGTCTTTATTTACTACCCTCATTAAAGAGGGTTGTTAATTGGTGAAAATAATACACCAGAAGTATACTATACAACAAAAAACCATTACAAACATCTGCAATTCAATACATAACAGGCCAAACAAAACTACTCGTGGCTTAAATGCACAATGTTTCTAAATTCCATTATAGAAATGCTAGTCACCTAAAGAGTACCAAAAATATTGCACCTAATGACATGACACCCAAATTCAATGTTAGATTTCAAGCAAATTTTTGGCCAAATTCTCTGTACCATATGACGGCAAATGTTTGATTTAAAAATTTAACCGAAATTCAACATTAAATTTGGGTGTCATGTCATTAGGTGCAACATTTTTTGTATTCTTTAGGTAGATGTAGCATTGCCCATCTCATTAATGTAATGGTCAAGAATATCCAGAAAAATAGATGTTAACTACTCCAGGCTTGAATTGTATTCACAGCACATTTTGCCATTAACACTACTACAAGATTTAAAACAAAAATGACATAAAAAGAAAAGAAAAAAAAAAGAGGCCTATTTTTTATATAGAATGTTTTAGTGTGTTTTTCATTAATCATTCCGTTCCTAAATAATCGTCTTGTTTGAATGAGTTCACAAATTAAGAAAAATTAATTGACTCTATTATAAATATTGATATAGCATGTAATTTCCTAAATTAAAGTAGGAAAAAAAAAGAAGTGTAAAGTGGTAAAAGTATTTTTCTAAAAAAAAAATTTTAAAACACAACAATTACTCACTTTATTCTAGATAAAGAGTCCATTATATTATTTTAAAATATTTCAAGAGTTCATTTTCAAAACCTTACGCTTAAGAAAGGGCATGGCCCTACCGCCTTTCCAAAAATTAGTACTACTTCAATGTTTGAATTCCTGGTTTGAGTGTTTTTTTTTTTGGGTAAGGGTGGTGCTGCGTGGGGGGTGGAAAGATAGCACTATGAGCTCTCCTAAAGTATTTTAAGTGAATACATATCGTAGCTAGGCTTCTTCCTTTCCTTTTAATTAGTTAAAATAATTATTTTAGATTAATTAGACTTGGAGCCCATTTGGTCATACATTTTAGCTAAAATGTATGAATAAAACAAAGTTTATTTGCAAAAATTGTATTTTAATATTGCGGCAAAAAAAGTTGCGTTTCAAAACGATAATATTCCTAACTTTTTTTTTTCCAAAATATTGGTTTTAAAACGTTGTTAGGAAAAAAAACTGTGTTTTGAAGTGATATCCAAATGCATTTATAAGAAACAATGTGCGTTTTACAAAATCTGCGTTTTCAAACGGGCTCTCATACTTACTCTTCCAGTTTTTACTGCAACATTAAAATGGGTATTTTTGACAATGAATATAAGCTTCGAAACAAAATGGGGGATGATTTTCTTTCAGACTCATTGATGTAGTATATTGGAGAGAAATAGTCGAATCATGAGCATGAAGTCAATTATTAATGAATTTCGTGATACGAAAGCATGTCATGTACTTCTCTGATGACTTCTGTCTCTAAAAATTAGTTTTTCGTAGATTTTGGTACTTTTTGTCAAGACTAAATTGTAGCAAACATTGAATTTGAAATTATATTTTTGTCGAAACAAATTTTGTTATATTAAAGTTGACTTTGAAAAAATAGATTTATGATTTATCTTAAATGTATTAGATCATTTTTTTAGAAGACATACAACCCATGCGGAGACAAAATCCTGGCTTCGCTACTGATGCTTACAACTTTCATAATCTTTCATCATTACACTCTACTTGTGTTGTAATCATATTAATTGTGCTTAAGTATTTTTATAATTATGACCAATTTTAATGATCCTAATATATTCCTTAATAATTAATTTTTTTTAAAGAATTATATAATTATTTGGTCCTTTGGCTTTATCAAATTTATGCGTTTGGTCCCTCTGCTAAAAAAAAAAATGTAATCTGGTCACTCGACTTGCATTTCTTTAAGAGATTCCCCATTTTCTCCATTAATGTCTATTTTTCAGTTTGTTTTTTTTTAAAATCCTCAAACTACCCTTAATGCTTCCCTTCAGAAAGACTGAAACACCCCCCAACTAACCCTAATCTCTCTCTCTCTCTCTCTCTCTCTCTCTCTCTCTCTCTCTCTCTCTCTTTAAGAAACATACCCATTATGAGATCTACATCATATCCAAACATGGCCTTAAATGAATAATGAAAAAAATGGATAAATGATTTATATAACCGATCCAACGAACAAGACAAAAACCCAGGGGAGTTGAACTTATGCATCATTGCCGATGCTGAGGTTGAGAAGGGCGTAGAGGGCGGCGATTTGAGAATTGAGATCATCGAAATCAAGCAGCGCAACTAGCGGCGGAATTGCACCGATCAATGACTGGGTCGTCTTCGCCTCCGAATCTTCTTTTGCCAGCCTCCTCACTTCGGTGGCCCCCACCAGGACGTCGTCATTTTCGTTGCCCGCGCTGCTACAGCTTCACTCGTACTACTCTCTTGAACTCATCAAACTCTTCCTCTTTCTTCTTCACCTCCTTGTCTTCCTGCTCCGACAACTTCTCGGATCCTTTGCCGGGTTTATTCCTTTTCTGGTTGACGAAGAGGGTAAGTTAAGGTTAAGGAAATGGTTAGCGATGGGGGTTCCTGTTGGCTGGATCTTGATGAGGAGGGTGAGTGGACTTAAGGCAAATATAGGCAACGACTCGTGCACAACCTTAACCTTCTTGTTCTTCTTCCAACTCTTCCGTTTATAAACCTTAATTGCGCAAAATTACAAAGATATAAAGGTGAGGGGAAACTGATGCATTTACAGAGTTGCCAGATCTAAAGATCTACCTCTGTCAATTCTATTTCAATCTGTCCAGTTGGTTGATGGAAGATGGAGTACATCGACAATTTGCCGAAAATGGATCTGATGCGGTCAGAAAAGATGACCTTCGTTCAACTCATCATCCTCATCGAGTCCGCTCACAGTAAAATTTTTGTTGGTTAGATTCCGAAATGGGCGCTAATGACATACTACTTTGATTCTAAGATTGAAATGAACGATTCATTCATGTATAAAATTGGCTATTTTCAAATTTGGTTGAAGTTTGTACTAGCGTTCGTTTATAACGCAACAATGTTGCCTATGCTGAGTAAGTCTGACCTGAATTGGATTGTAATTAGTTGCATATGTCTGCCGTTTGTTTGCCGGGTTAGATTTTGGGGATCTCCATTAAAAACAGGGGAGGAGGAGGAGGAGGAGGAACATGAGGAGGTTGAGAAGAAAATGAGGGAAAATAGGGAAAAAAGGAAGAGAGGGTAGTTTGAGTATTTAAAAAAAATAAACGAAAAAATAGATGTTAACAGAGAAAAGGGGAATCTCTTAAGGAAATGTAGGTCTAGTGACCAGATTGCATTTTTTTAGCAGAGAGACCAAACGCATAAATTTGGTAAAGTCGAGGGACCAAATAATTATATAATTTTTTTTAAAACATAAATCTTTAAGTGGAACGAAAGGAGTAAAGAGTATTTTAGAAAATAGACAAACAAAAAAAATAAAGCATAACAATTGTTTAGGAATAGAGAGACTATTAATGTTTTGAGAAGGAAACATGAATTACTCCAACTTTTAAAATTATTTTCAATTTCCACATAATTTGTATTTCTCTCTCTCTCTCTCCCTCTCTTTATCCAACGGAATCTGCTTCAATCAATCGCAATCTTGTTACTGCAACCAGTCTCCATCAAATGAACTTGCACCCACCTATAATGTTGGAAAATTTTGGGTTAACTAATAAGAGACCATTTTTAAATAAAGTATCAGGTTCGAGAAAGCTTCCTACATTAATGTTTATAGTCTTGTCAATTTCGGATTAATTCCATCAAATTTTCAAGTTTCCAGATACATGCATGTACCCTAACCTTCCATAAATTTGGATAATTGGATACCAATATTAGTCATATAGTAACAACAGCTGTGTAGAGTGCGACCACTTTTGAAAAATTAATCATCCTATTTTTGGTTTAAGACATGTATCCATAATTTAGTCAATTCGTTTACCCTGCCTTGTTTTCACTTTTATCTCCTCTGACATTAATTTTCATTGCCGGAATGTGCTACATATGTCGCTGCAATATATGTTGCATTATTCAAGACTTGTTTGGAGCTTATTTAGATAAAGAACTAGACATGAATACAATTAACTTTAAAAATTTTTTGCATCGTGTAATCATGTTCACCATATTCTAAACACTACGAAAAACTGTGGATTAGCAAGAACAGTTTACCAAGGAAAATAAAATACATGGTAATTCCTAAAGAATTTACCTAGGAATTTTATTTCCTAAAAATGTTAAGGAAAGTACCAAGGAAATATATTTCTATGGTGAATGCCGAGGAATTTAGAGAGGAGAAATTTTCCTAGCCAGATTTGCAAGGAATTTACCAAGGAAACTCTTTTCCATTGCAAATTCTAACGAATTTAGCAATGAAAATTATTTCCACAGAAGTTTACATGGAATTTACCAAGGAAAATATTTCTTAGGGAAATTTCCTTTTTAAATTCCTTGGGAAGTATCACCTGAAATTCCAATTTGGTGGATTTGATTTTTTTTGGCGCTAAATAGGGGTGACAATTTGGTCGTGTTGGGCTGTTAACGAGCTGGCACGATAAGAGTACAACACGTTAAGACCAAACACGAACACAACCCGTTAAGCTTAACGGGCCTATAATGGAAGCCCAAACACGACACGATTAAAGCACGAAAAGCCCGGTACGGCCCGTTAGGCATGATTGTCAAAATAGTCTAAGGAAGCCCGTCAGGCCCAAGAAACATTAATTCTTATTAGTGTTTTCCAATGAATATTTAACATTAAAAATTAAAATAAAGTATCATAATATTCAAATACTATAACCTGGAAACAAAAATATTCAAGTAAATACATATCAAGCTAATAAAAGAAAAAAAAATTCAAGTACATATCAAGTTGATAAAAAAAGCTGTTTAAGCAGCATGAAATCCATTGAGTCATACAACAAAAGTGAGAAACAAAGTCATTTTAAACAAAGATCTAACATCTATTTCAAGTTCCAAACTTCATGCTAATCTTCAAAAGATTACCATCTTATCGGGCTAGCCCGAGCACGGCCCGATTTTAACGGGCTGTTATCGAGTCGGCTCGAACCCAGTAAAGCTCGGCCCAACCCTATAATTTTGTATCGTGTTCGTTTCGTTCATTCGTGTCGTGCCTCAAATTGCCACCACTAGCACTAAACTTCCCTCCAAAATTACCAAGGAGTTTATTCCTAGACAATTACGCAAAATTTTTAAAAAATTGGTGGGAAGATTCACGCCGTAATTGCCAGGACGTTACAAAAGAATAAATGCCAAGGAAATATTTCCTTGGTGAAATCCTTGGTTCTGTTTTATATATTACATGTATACACACATAAATACATTATAATTGTTTCTCTATAGAAAAATATTTAATTTTTTTTATAGAAAATCATTCATATAGAAGTTTACAAGGAATTTACCAAAGAAAATATTTCTTAGGAAAATTTCCTTTTTAAATTCCTTGGGAAGTATCACCCCAAAATTTCAATTTGGTGATTCGGTTCTCTCTTTGGCACTAAACTTTCCTCCAAATTTACCAAGGAATATATTCCTAGGAAATTATGCAAAACCTTGAAAAAATATGGTGAAAGATTCCGGCCATAATTGCCAAGGAAATTTCAAAGGAACAAATGCCGTGAAAAATATTCCTTGGCAAATCCTTGTTTTTTAATATATTATATTTATACACACATAATATATTATAATTGTTTCTTAATAGAAAAATAATTAATTTTCTTTATAGAAACATATTTATTATTAGATATCTTTAAAAACTAAAATCTATAAATATACACATATATCTTTATTACTTAGTTAGTATTTATATATTTAAACACCAACATAATTACAAATTAAAAATGAGAATATTCATCTTCTATGAATAAGAATTTTTAAATGGTAATGAAAATATATTTTCATTAATCTATGATATATATATATATATATATATATATAAAGTTCTCAAGTTTGCTTATAATATTTTGTAATTACAAAAATTAACAAAGTAATTAAGCAGAGTCGGTTTGCATTTGTATATGGGTGATATAGTGTGGCCTGTTATCGTTTCGTTTATACAGATAAATGAATTATTATTAAAATTTAGTCTTATTACAATCTACTTATTGGCTTTACAACCATCCAATGAAATCAGCAAATGCTTCTAATGGTTGTTGCGGGGTGCAGGAGATTCTATTCGTGGCTTACGAATTGTTTCTTACAAAATTAACTACTCTCTTCGCTTCTAAAAGAGTGTCATGTTAGTTGAATAATTAAAAATTAATGTGAAATTAATACAAGTGCTAATCAGTAGCTTGTATATCATTTTTCACCATAACAAATAGCATTGATGTGTCTATCTTATATACTCTAGCCTGTTATATATATAATTTCTTAGTCTTTTGACTAAAATTAAGAGGTCATAAATGAACATTCTTTTGTAGGCGATTCGAAGATCTATGCTCAGCAGCTCAAGTACAATTATGAGCTTTGAAAGAGTGGTTGATACATACAGACAATATAAACCTTTTTCCAAGCACTCATGTATGAGGTCATCTGGTTGAGTAATCGCAACTATTGCTAGCTAGCTCGATTCCTCAATTGGACACATGACCAGAAAAATACGAACATATGAGATGTAGAGTACTTGATGAGATGAGGTCATGATATGACTCAATTGCACGGGTAAAGGAGATCTATCCAAACGATTGTTGAATTGTAAGAGTTGATATCTTAGTTAGACAAACATGAACTCTACCATTCTATATCTAACATGAGACGCAAAAGAACGACGACGATCTTGTTGGCCGGTCAACGGGCAAGGTTCAAGGGCAACACTTTTAGCGGGCTGCCTCGAAGGGAAAATTTATTGTAGCATTTAGTATTGAATGATATTATTTGATTGATTATAATTTTGAAAATTTAAATGATAAAAATGGTCTGTTATATTACTTGATCGAAACTTTTAAGCAATTTAAGTATTCAACGAAATTGATGAAAGAAATTTCATTTATTAAATTTTCTTATAAAATAATACCTCTTAAAAACATTAGTAATTAATTTATATAAAAAAACCAATTAGTAATATTGATACCTTCTTTTTCTTTTTTTAGGAAATAAATTTCCTTCCAAAAACAATTAGTAATATTATTAGGTGGTAATTAGTAATTACAAAGTTCCAAGTCAAGATAGGTCAATAGCAGGGCTCATACGTTTCTATCGGTTCTTCCCCAATGCACACAATCGGCTACTGATCAGTTCCTCTCTTCCTCCGTCTTGTGGAATTGGCCAAGTAATTCTCTCTCTCTCTCTCTCTCTCTCTCTCTCTCTCTCTCTCTCTCTCTCTCTCTCTCTCTCTCTCTCTCTCTCTTTCTCTCTCTATCTCTCTCGTTCTCTCTCGCTCTCTGTTGAAAGCGCGGCTTGATCTTGCAGAGTTATGCAATCATCGACCTTAGAATTGAAAGAAATTCGTGGAAAGTTAGTCAAACCATCTGCCAATTATACCCTTACTAAGGAGAAAAAATATGCTCTATTGAAGTGGGGTGACAGAGGATGTTATGCATATTCCCCCTATTATTGTTTTAAATATTAAGGATGATGCTCACACTCTAGCCAGGGAAGGAAAGGTTGAAGAAATTGACCCTAAAGAATTGTCACAACCACAATCTAACACCCAAACATTCAATGATAATAGGGTTAAGGCACAATCATAATCGGAACCAGAACCAAAACCAGAACACTCATCTGAAGATGAAAACGATGAAGATGAAAATGAAACTCATGAGGATGAAGAAGAATGAGATGCTTTGTTCTTGCATGTGTTTTTTTCATAAATATTTAACCGAACATATCTTGATTCGTTAAATGAGCATAATTGTTTAATATTTAGAGTAATATTGATGTTTTTTTTGGAATTATATTGTTAATCATTTATATTGCATTTCATTTTTTATGATGTTATCTATCGAAATCTAATTTGTATATATATATATATTTTTATAAACATGCCACGTGTTAAACATTATCGTAGAGGGGGTCTTTCTTATACCCCATCTCATGGTACTGATCCTACGCCCGCCTCATATACTTCATCCAATAATTCCCATTCTCTATCCTATACCTCACATGGTACAGATCCTACGCCCGCCCCCTCAGCCCCCCTCGTTGAAACCTCTCTTACCTCTATTAGCACAACCCCTGTAGAGGCTCCTTTTGTTGGTGCAATATAAATGATTAACTCATGGCATACAATTTACTTTTGTTGGTGCTGCCAGTACAACTCTGGCCCTTCAGCCTTTTGTGACCACCAGCTTCCCCCGCATTCTTAAGCGAGTTCGCCTTTCCAAAAAAGATGAATTGTTAACCCCGGATGGGAGGATCATTATTCGGCTGATTAGGGCCAAGAAAAGGTAAATACTTTTTTGTATTGGTGAAAGAAATTGTCATGTTTAATGTAGTAGTTATACATAAACAAATAATTTGTGTTCATATTATTGCCTTTTCACATTTTTGTGCCTATAGAAATTGTTTGTGTTTTATCTTATCAGTTTTTTAGGTAGTACTAGGCCACCTCGTTTATTCCGTAAGGAGATTGAGAAACAAGGTAATGAGTATTGGCCTAAGTTTAAAATGGTGAAAAATGAGGTTAAAGAAGCATGGTGGAAAACTTTTAAGGTAGTTTTTGAATTTATTTTATATTTGTAAGCATTGTGGCCTAAGTTTATATTTTATTATCTTTCTCTTGAGTATAATATTGTTTCATTATTTGTTATAAATATAAATTGTATGCCAGGTTCTATTGGGGGCCTCACAAGGATAACAAGGTATGCAAAGTATTATAATTTTCTAGTGCAAATTGTTATGTTCCCAAATTTCTAATATGTACATTTTTGTTTTTTACTTTGTAATATGTAGGGTAATGATTGGCCTTGATATAGTGATGATGTGGTACGCAAAGCTTGGAATTCTGACGCTATTTGTGATGCAAAGAAGGATTAGCTTAATGGTAGAAAGCCAACATAGATGTTAGAAAAAGTGTATGCTAAGTATATTGAAAGGTGAGAGTCAGCTAAACAAAAAGAGATATCCAAGAAAAATAAAGAAAATCGATTGAAGGGCCGATTCGGGTTGGCGATGCAAACTGTGGGATCAATTCCAATTGATGAGCATTTAGAAAGACTCGTAAGCATGTTTCATCTATTTTCCTCTTTAGATATCTAAGAGGCTAGTTTGTTGATAATTTTTAAATGTTATAATGTTCTTCCATGTTTGTGTCTTCTCTATGTTTTGTTTAGGTTGTGGCCATTACTTATACTAAGACTTTTAAAGACATGTCTTTATCTCCTCTATGATTATCATCTTAAATGACAAAAATTTGTTGCATAATTATAGGCTGATGCAACCCCACCTGGAGTGGTTGTCGAGGATGCTAATATGTTCCAGTATACTCACAAGAAGTCCCCCCCTCCCTCTATACTGAGCCAACTTTAAAGATTGGGTGGGTAGACGAGAAGGCAAAAAATATATATTTGTAAGTATATTCAAACTTAATAGCTTATCTGTTAGACTATACCTTTGTTAATGGGTTAACAGTTGTTGTTCCTTTAGTATGTCCCAAAAAAGAACCCCATTTCAAAACATAAGATATAGATGAAAATTAACTCATTATGTCGTTGTATGGAAAGAGCTTTACATACCATCTTTTTATATGTTCTCCTCAAATACAACACTCATTATTGTCATTCTTTCCATGATTAATAGCAAATTAAGAGTGTAAAATCACCATGATTTGAGCTACACTAGTTATAGTTAGTAACATGTATGGTTGTATTACATGTGAATAGTGACTAATGTTTCATTTATTTTATTGTATTCAAAATGAGTATACCTCCAAAGTTGCATTGACTGAGTCGGTGAGTGATCCTATGATTGAGGGAGAGACTACTAGCCAACCTAATAAGGCTAAGTATTTTGGGTCTCTTTGGAGAGATGCAGTTAAGAAGGTGGGGGGCAATAATGGGAGAAAGGATCGTCTCTATGGGTTTGGTCACTCCATCCCGACAGTCACATCCAATGTTAGTGGTTCTTGCCCATCCTCAAACAATTGCAACTGCACAGCGTCACGACCTCTAGAAAACGCCACAACAGAGGAGGTTGTTCGATTATTACAAATCCCTGCCTGGCAAGAAGCATTGAAAGTAGTGCTTTCATCCATGCGAAATGGGAACCAAGCTTCCCCCGAGACTCCTCATTCGACGGTGATAGTACACATGCTCTTTAATCCTAGTTTCACCTAGTACATTGGTTTTGATTCAGAATTTTTGTCGGAATTGTTTTCAAAATTGTTATTTGATTTAAGATCTTTGTTTTAAGTATTTATGTGGTCGTTGAGATATTATGAAGGAATGTGGATGTTTAAGATATTGGTTTGAATGAACAAGTGGTTATTCGATATTGTTTCAAATGAATGTATGTTTAGATGTTTTCAATATATATTAGGAATTTGATTATCTATACATGTTCCAATAGCATTTGTAACTTTTAATAAATATATCATCGTTTTACCTAGGAATTTTGCTAAGGAATATTCCTTACTAAACTAATTTAGCAAGGAATAATACCAAGGAAAGTTTTTTGAAATCTTGAAAATATTAATATATTAAATGAATTTCCTTGTTAATATTTATTTTACCATGGAAAAGAAGAGAAAAAAAATTTTCCTCAATTTTTAATCAGGGTAATCATTACTCTTTTACCCTTTTCCAATTTTTATTTTTTTTAACCCTTGTTAATCTTATAGTTGCTGAATAAACTTTTAAAATTAAGAATTAACAATTAAGTCCAATTCACGAATTTTTTTACGTTTTATTCAATTAGGATTCCTTAGATTACAAAGTAAATAATTGTGGAACATCCAAAGACTTTAATATAAAAGATAAAAGACATCTTAAATCATAACCAAGCCGAGTTAACGAGTGCGAGTCTACTCACTACCTTATTTGTATACGAACACTAGGTTCACAAACCTTATAGTATGACGACACCCAAACTTATCTTTTATTTTTCAATTGAGTAACACGTACTAACTAAAAGTATTAAATACTTAAAGTAATATACTTCACAATAAAAAGTCTTTGAACTATGGATTCCTACCACTAAATAGTCTTAATCCAAAATTCAATTACAACTTTAAACTTTGTAGTTTATGATTCATTTGGACATTAGTCAATCCACACATGACCTCCCAAAAAAATCAATCAAGTTGGCTAAAACTATTTGAATAAACTCAAATATCCAACAGATGTAACATTGTCAAAATTAGAGATATTTCGACCCAATATGGTGGTTCAAGCTGGCAAAAAAAATAGTATTAAATATTATACGGTGATGTCACATTATTGTTTAATATGCCAAATAAGTCTATTACTGAATTTTTCACACAAACACAAGATTTAAAAACTTTAAAGTTCTATCCACAAATAGTGACTCAGTGGTAGAATTGGGGGTTACACAAAGTGTAAGGTTTCAGATTCAATCCTTTTTCACGCCCCCTTAGGACATCAGAGACTTAAAAGCGCGTTGCCCGGCAAATAAGGCAAGAAAAAAATAGAAAGTAAATAAGCAATGTATATTGTATCACTTCAAATTTTCTATTCCACTCCATATCACACCCTGTGTCTCACTTAATCCTAGCCATACACTTGTTCTTATTATTTTAACTTGCTTTTTACATACAATTTTTTTTAAGGAAACTTGTAGGGCTATGATTTAATGGGACAGAGAGTGCTTATTATTTTAACTTGTTTTTTTCATACAATTTTTTTAAGGAAATATGTAGGGCTATGAGTTAATGAGATAGAGAGTGTAATAGGAAGTGAGATAGAAAATTTGAAGCCATATTGTATACCCTTTTACCTCCAAAATAAATCCGCTCATATGTTTACACAAGGAAACAACCAGAAAACTGAAGTGCGCTGCTTAGGATATTTTGTATATATATAGGGAAAAAATTGTTAACAAATTTGCGGAGAAGGATTGTGTGTCGTATGGAAACAAAGACATTTTCCTCTTTTTTTAGGCCAAATTACAATTTTCCCCCCAAAGTATACACCAAATCTTAGTTTGCTACCCATATTCCATTTTGTCCCATTTCAGTATCCAATGTTGCCATTTGTCCCAGTTTCACCCCTGGGACGGACGGACGTTAAAAAAATTAACGGAAGTTAACATGTGCATGACATGTGAGGGTTACTTTGGTCATTTTAATCGGGGTGGGGGGGGCAAAATGGGATTTAGTGCAGTTTTCTTAAATTGGTTAATGCAATTTTAGTAATAAAATTAAAACTAAACTCTAAATCAATAAATATATATTATTAGTATTTAAACTAAGTGTTTAATAGAAAAATACGTCATTAATTAATTATTAGCATTTGTAGGTTGGATATTATTTTATCGTTTTGTTAATCGTTTGACATTTAAGATATTTTGAATTACAAATTTTTCAAGAGAATTAAAACAAAAGAAAATAAAAATTGATAACCACTAATATTTAAGACATTTTTCAATTATAAATTTTCTTAAAAAAATTAAAATAAAAATTGGTACCCATTTGATATTTAAGATAGTTTTAAGTTATAATTGTTTTTAAAAAATTTAAAACAAATTTTTAAAAAAAAAGTTCATTCATGCATTTTGTCAAACACTTATGGTGCATCTTTTTTAAACCCACTTTTAATATACATTAATCATGCCCAGATTTACTCCCTCCCTCTCTCTCCTTCCTTACCTTTTTCTCACCATTAATCATGCCCATTCCAGATTTCTCTATCTCTCTCCTTCCTCTTCACCGAATCTCTCTCCGCCTTCTCCACCACCACTCAACACCCACCAACTCTCTCATCACGGAAGAAAATACCTCAATTTCAAACCCCGTATGAAATCTTGCTGCAACCTTGGGCAATTTGAGGCCGAGGCGCGCGGGCACCGAGGTTGCGGATCGAAGATGGTGACCGGAGTTTAGAAGGTCAAGCGCGGTCGCGTAGGGCGAAACGAGAGAGGAGCAACCGGATTTAATGGAATTCGGCCGGAGTGGAGGCTTACTTTGGCCGGAGATGGCGGAGATGGAGATGGGGCGCGTGGGCGCGGGGGCATTGCGGATTAGTTTAATGAAGGAGGGGAATTAATGGAGACGCAGCTGGAGGTGGGCACGCCGACGGTGTTGCTCCGCAAAAATTTTGATTTGGAAGAAATGGAATTTTGATTTTTTTATTTACATTTTTCAATTTAAATTTTGAAATGTAATGTTTTTCAAATTAATTTTTTTTTTATTAATTTGAAAAGAAAGAAAGAAATTTTTAATTAAGAAATAATAATTTTTTTAATCAAATACAACTATTGGGGGCAATATAGTAACTTTCTGATTTTACTTATCATGTGACATGCACGTGACCAACTTTCGTTAATTTTTTTAACGGCCGTCCGTCCCAGGAGTCAATATGGGACAAATGGTAACATTGAGTACCGTAATAGGACAAAACGGAATATGAGTAGCAAACTGAGATTTGGTGTATACTTTGGGGGAAAAATTGTAATTTGGCCCTTTTTTTATGTTTTAACTGCTTTTCAACTTTTGATAAAGACATTATCTGTAATGCACTAACAAGGTAGTAGAATATATATATGAATTATTATATGTACATAAAAACAATTGTTTCCTTAGTAAAGGGCAAATATATGACGCCCAATGACGTGACACTTGTTTTTCTCCAACGGTTAAGTGCACTGCACTGCATTACATCCTATCCTTTGTTATGTCTTGTTTCTGTGGGGGCTCAAATAGCTCAGGTTGACTCGTGATATTTAGAGGCACGTACGAGCTTTTCAATTTGTTTAATTTGTTGAAATGGTTTCATTGTCTTTAGGTATCTTTTGGTTGACTCCCTCGTTATCTCTTACTTATGGTAAATTATGCATTGGCTAGCTGCGACCATGAATTGAATGAAGTTCATGTCCTAAAATTATATTTTATATGTGTAATTTAATACTCTTTCCGTTTCATGCAAAGAGTCCACTATACAATTTTAAAATGTTTTACTTAAAGAGTCTATTTTTTTAAAAATTATGCTTATAATTTTCATAATATTTCATCTTTACATTCCACTTGTTTGTGATTAAGTATTTTTGTAATTATAATTAACTTCAATAACACCAATATAACTATTAATAATTAGAGTTTTCAAACACAGACTCTTTGAGTAGGACGTGGGGAGTATAAGGTAGCAAGCAACTGCAAACATGAAGTTCATGTCATAAATTTGTATTTCAAACATGCAGTGGCAAAGCCAACGTGGAGGACAAGGGTGGCCATGGCCCCCTAGACTTTGAACAATATGTAATTTACTCCTTTTAAAATATCAATATTATTATTCTTATAATATTTTGACCCCTTTAGTATTCAATCTTATATTTTTAATTAAGTTAACTCAGCTTCCCTAAGAATCAAATTCTGACTTCGCCACTGCAAACATGTAACTTAATATAAGGCCTGGCATCGTGTATATGTACCGAAAAGATCAATCTCAGGCTTTTTCTTTACGATTTGAAATTTCATGTGAGAGAGTCGTTGATGTTCATTTGTTCTCAATGGCAATGAAATGGATAATCAGAATCGTCTTGTTTCTATATTGTTTGGTTACCTACCAAAACGGAAAATTTTCCCTTCTATTTATACTTGTTTAATTCTAGCGTGAGAGGATTGTCTTGTCATTTCCTCTAGAAACTTTGCTAGTTTAGATCTTAACTTTGCTAGTTTAGATCTAATGGATTTGACTTCTAATCTGTTGAAAATTTACCATATTTAATGGATTTGACTTCCGCTCCACCACTTTTGTATGGTTTTCAGCAGAATTAATCATGCTTTCACAATTTCTCACACATAAGATGCTGATTCTTTTCGATCGTAATTTGATCATCATTATACGATTACCACTATATTCTTTCTCTTTCATACCCATACACAAGCACCGCGAATAGATTGCATAAAGAAAAATTACAGAGATCGATACAAATAGTTTTTATACAAAATTTTCATACAAATGTATGTGTCAAGTATGTGATGGCTTAAAGGGTGACATCACATGATAAATCATGTGATATCTAACTGATCACATGTTTGTCACCTAGATTTGTATGAAAGAGTTGTAAATAAAATGTATTCCTATCGCTATTCTTTGCATAAATACTAATTACGAATCCTAGAGTGCACCTCTTTATGCGTTTGTTGTAAAATAGGATTGGTATAATTGACCTCTTTTTATAGTGTATTTAATTTATAAATTCTTCTTTTTTGTTTCTTTTATCCTTAACTTGCAAACAATTACTTTCTTTTCTATCGGCAAAAAGAGCAGATGATTATCAGTATATAAGATGTGAAAATAACAATGAAAGTAGTGAAAATATACATTCTCTCCATTTTTGGCTTAGAATTCAGAATATGCTCTAGTGCATAGTCAAATGAACTTACGAAGGATGAGTTGTTTGGTAAGAATTGACTCTCTGTGTGTGTGTGTGTGTGTTGTGGGGGGGAGAGTTGTAGATCTCTTTGATTAAAGTCCCTTGTTTGGCTTCTAACAATGTAGATAATTGTCAAATTTTTTAGGGATTTCAAGGATAAGTGGGAGATCCAAAATGCCTATATATTATATCCACTCAAATAAAATATTACTCTCTCTATTCCAAGTAAAAGATATTTTAAAGTTGACTAGATCTTGAGATTTTTTTATTTCAGTAATCAACATCATTCTTGAGACTGAAAACATTTGTGAAACAAATGTAATCATGCCCCCCAAAAGGTGACAACCCTACGGTTAGCAAAACCGTCGGTTACAATCACTTTTCAATTCATTGCAACTATGTTCTCTTCCAAGCATACTTAGCTAGATGAAGCTAAAGTAAAATCCCGAACTAGAGGGCAAGGGGGGCACAGAACAACATCAACATAGGCTGAAAACAAAGAAGAAAATAGTCTATCGATTGCTAGCTTCAGCGCTATAGCCCATTAATTAAAGCGCCAAGGGTGTTGGACTTAAATCTTTCGGGGTAGTACTCATTGAAAATCAATCAAAGCACGAAGTGTGTTGGAGGCAAGCAAAAATTCAACGAAACCTCAAATAAGTCTCGACAAAGTTAAGGTGAAAGAAAGAATCTAAGCCTAGCTAATAGCAGCCTAGAAAGTCTTTAAATCAAACAAGATGCACAAACAAGGTTACGCATATGGCTTAAAATTAAGCTAAGAAAAAATGAATCTTTTAGTCCATATTATTCAAAGAAAGCACCTAAATAAATGCTATGAATAAACAAAGTCGTACCACCAACGAGTAATCCCCTCTACCACATAGTGTACTGTTAAAATTACAATTCCAAATGATTGAAATTGAACAACAAAATAATGAGCTGAAAATAGTGCGAAAATAAAGTAGGTAAAAATTTACGTGGTTCGAGAAATTTCCTAGGTAGATGAGGCAAATGTTTTCACTAATCAAACGGAGATACAAATTAAATACAATTAATTGTAGCTCAGTAAATACCTTAAACCCAATTCCAAGTTATACCAAAAAATACTACACCCAAAGAACAAATCGAAAACTCAAGATGACGAACAAGAACTCGTAAATCGGTGCGTCAATGAGACGATGTACGAAGGGAGGAAATTATGTTGCTGCTACAAAAATCTCAATTTTGGTTTCGGCTATGGAGATCTCTCTCTCTCACACAATTCGGCATGCTGCAACAAAAGGGATGAGTCCCCTTTTATAATACTAAACCACCGCTGACACGGTGGTTTACAAAACCATGTCCACTAAGGAATTGGAAACAGACCACCAAGAGAATTAGGCTTTCACCATGTGGGCTCCACCAAATTGAAATAAAAGTGATCAAGTGTGTGACAGCCCATAAAGATACCATGCACCCGCTCAAATCAAGCCAATGTACCCTTCCCTTTGTCACCATACAAATTAGAACATGGGTCATATTGCTTGCTTGGTGTCATAGCTACTAGCTAGGGGGGTACACTATGTACAGGAGATCTCAACTCAACCACCAACTGTTGTATAAACTTACTCCGTCAATACCTTTCAAACGAGATCCAAAGTAACTACTACTCCCCCTTTCTTAAATTATTGTTCATTTTTATTTTTTTAGTTAATATGATTGTTTTTCAAATAAAAATGTAATGTATATTTTTTTAATTTTTTTTAAATCATAAAACAACACTACAAATTATGTACTGTTTTACGATTTAAAAAATATAATTTAAATTTTTATTTAAAAAAATAATCAGTTTAACCCAAAATAATTTACGAACGAAAGGAGTATTAATTAATGGTAGGGTGTTAATGGAGTCATCTACAAGGCTTTAAAGCTCGTCAGTCACCAAAAGACCTTCAAAAATCTCTCTCAAAGAGCCTCCCAAAGATCTCTAAAAGCCCAAAAATCTTCTAAGGAATCTAAAGCGATGGACCACTTTAAAAATAGGAGAAATTGTTGATCGGTCTACTTTTTTTAAAAAAATTTCTCTTCAGTTCACCTTTTTTTTTTAACCGCTAAAAGGCACTTTGGGAATTTTCTTCCTAAAATGCCCTCAACAATATCATTTCTTAAGATTTGAGATTCGAATTGATGTATAAATGATTTCATATTGTTAATATAGTCTTTCCACATGTTTGGGACTCAATTTTCATGTATAAAACACGAATTTAATCAAATTCGAATTTTTTGAGTTCATCCCGTTTTTCTTTGTTCTTGAGCTGTTTTGGGCACTTTAATCTCTGCTTTAAGCTTCGAATTTGTTTAAAATCAATCTCATATTGTTATCCTAATTTAGTACTACATTTGTGCATAATTTTTCTACCAAAAAAATACTATTTTTGAGCTCCAAATCGAGTTTGACAGTGTGCTGAAATGGATGGCTTGAGCAACAGCTCGCTTTAGCGAGCAACGGCAATTTAATTTTTTCAGTTAGCCCCCTGCTCGCTAAGGCGTGCACCGATTGGTTCCTTAAGGCACGCTGCGATAATCGCGATGCACTAATTGTTGCATCGCGATGCCCTAATTTGCAAAAGTGGTGCATCGCGATGTAAAAGTAGTGCATCGCAAAGTCAAAGTTGTACATCGCGATGCCTTGGTTGCTCACCGCGATGCATTGGTTTCTCATCGCGATGCCTTGGTTGCTCATCACGATGATTAACCCACGCGATGCCTTGGATTACTTATCGCGATGCCTTGAATTACTGATGCACGCGTGTTTTTCTTTCATTAATGGCATAATCGTCTTTTCGCTCAAAAAATGTCTTTTTTCGGTTTTTAAAAAAGATAAGTGGACTGGAGCGATTACAAATATTTAAAAAGGGACCGGCCTATAATTCACCCTTAAAAATATGGTGAATTACATGTCGGTCCCTTTTTGAACATTTGTAATCGCTCCAGTTCACCGTGCACTTTTAGGGCGAAAAGACGATTATACCATTAATAAAAGAAAAACACACGCACATCATTAACCCAAAGCATCTCGATGCCCAATTTAAGGCATCTCGATACCCAATTTAATGAAAAAAAATACGTGCGTATTAGAAACTTAAGGCATCTCGATGCCTGATATGTGCATCAAATTTGCCGAAGCGCTGCCTGATATGTGCAACAAAAAATTTAAACTTAATTTTACGCATTACTATGTCTGATATGTGCATCGAATTCAATCATATTGACATCTCAATGCCCAAGTAAAAGGCATATTACAGGATGCATTGATCTTTTATTTTTTGACAAAAATCCTAATATGTCCTTAATATTCAAGCATCGGTATGCATAATCAAAAGCATTGCGATGCTTAATTTCATCATCGCAATGCCCAAATATTAGATTGCGATGAACCAAAGAAGTTTAAGGCCCTTATTAATTTCTACATCGCGATGCACAATTTCTGCATAGGGATTATTAATTGTTGCATCGTGATGCCCAATTCGGGCATCGGCTGAATCAAAAGGTGGGATGAAGGAAACAGAATCACCAAGTAACCCTCCTTTATTCAATCTGTAGCTTAAAGCTTTTTGATTTTCAAAAACGACTACTGATATAATGCTAACTGATAAAATTTTGGCCAACAACACCATGTGCAATCATCATCATTCGAAGTATTTTAGATCGAGTGTAAAATAAATGAATTACAATAGATATTACAAACTGAGGCATTGCGTTTTCCATTACAGAGACGAAGTGTTTTAGATCGAGTTTTCAACGAATGCTTAAAATAAAAGAGTTACAGGAGATATTTTAGGAAGAAATTATAGGGTTTATAGAATAAAATATTCATAAGAGAGATTTTAGGATGAAATCAGCTTGTAGGATATGTTCACGTTGCATAGGGACATTTCAGGAACAATTTTATGAAACTGCCTTTTAACGGTTAAAAAAAAAGGGTGAACTGGAGAGAAAAAAAAGTTATGAAAGTGGACCGGTCAGCAATTTCCCGTTAAAAATATTCTGGTACTCTTAGAATGATTTTGAAAATAATTTCAGGCTTTAAAAAAAGAAGAAGAAAGTTTAAAACAAATTTTTTTTTTTTTAAGTTTTAAACCCTTCTTAATTTATTTAGGCTTAAATCGCAATTTGGTCACCCTACTTTGACAGAAAATTCATTAAGCACACTCTACAATTTTTTTTCTCAATTTCATCACTATACTTGACATGTTGAGTCAATAAGCTCACCGCACTTGACTTTCGTTGGTTTTGTTGGATGGAGGGCTGCAAAAGACCAAAATGCCCTTTACCTTAAATGGCTATTTAGTCACCCTACTTTGACAGAAAATGCATTAAGATTAATAGTATAAAATTTTGTGTATAAAATATTTAAAATAATCAAATCAGTTAAATAAGTTATTTCAAATATAATAAATAACATAATTTCAGACTAATTCTTAAAAATATTAAATAAAAATTAGGTTAACTTATCAAAATTCTTAATCAAAATTAATAAAAGATTATGTTGGTTTTTTCTAAAGCAATAAATTCTTTAGCTTGACTTTTTTTTTATATAAAACTAATTATATTAAACAAATGCATTAAATTATTATGAGATAGTTATTATTGTAGAATAAAGTAAGCTTAAAATATTATTATAAATGATTCATAGGTAATTATAGATATTTAAATAAGGGTTAATGACACCACTAGAAAAAATTAGTTAAGTCAATCATGTAGTACATGCCATTTTTCAAGGGTATTATGGAAAATTTCTAAGGAATTTAATTATAATAAATTTTTATCTTAATCTAATTAAAAGTATTAGTCATTTATCTCAATGTAGTTATAATATTAAATATTAATGTTAATTTAATTAGGATTAGTAATTATTACATTAATTGGTCAAATAAAAAAAAACTTAAACAATCAAAACCATTCACCCATCACTTTCCTTCCTGTCTCTGACTTTCCCCCCCTCCAGCATCCCCAATCCATTTTCGACTTCAAAGGCTTCGACGGTGACGATGACATCGACGACTCTCTCCACCCTCTCTCCGATCTCCCCCTCCGATCCCATCCACCTCCTATCACTCTATCCACCCCCTCCAATCCCGAATCACCTTTCTCTCCTAGCATGCTCAAATCACAAGCTGTCATTTTCTCACTCCAGTCAGCTCTGGCTGGGTAGATTATATCTGAATCATCTCTCTAACCAGTATGAAATAGCCTATTATTGAATATGTGAATGGATCTTCGATTAATAGAAATGAGAATGACGAAGATCAAGTTGAGAATGAATTTTAGGAGGAAAATTCGGCTAGAAGTGAGCTAAAGGGCCATTGTCGAAAACTGTGGTCGATCACCTCAACCATAGTAGTGGGCTCATCAAACTTTCTTTCATCGAGGGTACGACACTAGGCTGAAATCGATGGAGCGGCCTTGGTAACCCTAACACACGTTGCCGTGAAATTTCGACAGATTGACATATGTGTGTTGTGGCAATTGAGCTTAGCGTTATGATTCTGATGATTTCTTCACTGAGTGTTTCAAGAAGGGTTGTGGGTCTTTCATGATTTTGGTCCATTTGGATTTCAAAAAATTGGATCGATTTGGGGTTCTTGAAGGAGTTAGGGGGTATGTGCAGATTGAGCTTGGAATGAAAAGATGTTGATTTAGGTGTTTGATCTTTTTCCCTAGTTGCTCAATTTTTGGGTTTTTGTTTGTTCTTGGTTGCAATGAATTTTAATATTTTAGTAATGACATTTTTGGGTTTTTAAGATAATTTTAAACTTTTTATTCAAAAATCAGGATGAAGTGATGAACTTGATATTTATGTCTGAGTGCAGTGATTAAATTGATAGTTATTAGTAAGGATATTTTTGGAATTTAAAATAAATAGTAAGTTTTTCATCCAAAAATCTGGATGGAGTGATTAACGTGGGATTTATGCCAAGTATAGTGATGAAATTGAAAAAAAAAATTGTAGGGTGAGCGTAATGAATTTTCTGTCAAAGTAGGGTAACCAAATTGCGATTTAAGCCATTTATTTATGACAAAACACACAATCGAGTCACTGTACTTTGGGGAAGTGTAGACACCCAGAATTTGTATACCCATTATACAATTGTCCAATAAATATTAATTATTTACAAAATGAACTAACACAATTTTATGACAATTGCAGGTATCCAGAATGCTTACACAAACGACAACAGACTAAAGACATGACAAAAGTACCTCCGAGGACTAACGTCAAGTCAAAAGCCAAAGAAAGGATAAAAGTGTTAAAGCTTAAAGTCCAAGGGCCAGAGTACAAAAAGCTAAAAATTGGGGAAAACTCCTATGGCGCGCCGCGCACTAAAGGAGAACTCTTTAAGAATTCGGTTGCCAGCAATTACCAAGGCAATTTCCAACCAATCTTCAAGCACAAGCTGGATGAAACTTGGGCTAGAGAGTAACCCGATAATTACTCCTTCCTATATATACTTTCTCTCAGTCTTGTACACACATAAGAAGAGACAAACAGAGAGGGAAAAACACACACACATACAGTGTATACTCCTACTTCGTTCTTGAAGAAAAGTAGTATCAACAC
This sequence comes from Platycodon grandiflorus, assembly GCA_016624345.1. Taxonomy (NCBI): domain Eukaryota; kingdom Viridiplantae; phylum Streptophyta; class Magnoliopsida; order Asterales; family Campanulaceae; genus Platycodon; species Platycodon grandiflorus. The sequence goes on from CM028362.1 coordinate 32,114,940, forward strand.
ACACAAATACAAACACAAATCAAGTCTTCTTTCCTAGGAAGCAAGGGAAGCACAACAACGATCAACAGCATAGAACTTGGCCTGAATTCTGTAAAACAACAGAAGGTAATAAACCTTCAGTTCGTTAGTTTTTATTCGATTTAAACATGTAATAGTTTGAATTGGATTGGAAAATATGTAATAAACATGCTTGGATGAATTGACTCACTCAAAAACATGATAAACTTTACATGAGTCAATGATGAATCATTTCGAAGTCATGGGCCCACAAACCCTTAAACACAAATATACACAGAGTGAATCAAGTGTCTTGACAAAGATCATCTTCGACCCATTGCGATTGAGCTGTTACCGGCACACTGGGTTGTCACCACACCCAAAACTCGAAACACTAAACCTCATCCAAATACCAAGCCTTACTTAAAAGCTACACCTATATTAAACACATACACAACCCATAGGCCTTACCAACACCTTTATATAAATGTGTTTTGCACATTTATAATATTTTTTTGGGTCCATAACGAGGCCCAAGTGTATTCCATCCACTTAAGTATTAGAAACGTTGTTTTTGGATGTAACGACGGGCGGTGTCAAAACGGGGTTCTCACAGGAAGGTTGCAATTTTGGCCACTAATTGTTTGAAAATTTTATTTGGGTCACTATATTTCAGTTATCTTGCATGTGAGCCTATTTTTTGGACGGACGTTACTTCAGCCATTAAAATAACATAAAATATCAATTTTACCCTTGTCTCCATCTTCATCTTCCCTAGTTAAGAAAAAAATAAACCCTACACCTAATGAAGATGGTGCACATAAATGAAACAATACCTCATCATTCTGATCCCACCACCGGAACTCCGCCTGGAACTTATTCCTCACAACATTATATAGAAACGTTGGGTAAAATAGAACACGAGCCCCTACTCCAAACAAAACCCTCTTTGAACCAAACAGCATCACCCCACCACCAACCCCCTCCTCTACAACCAATAGTTTCTCCTCTTCCCCACTCTCCAACTCCTCTCCACCTTTCAATTCCTTAATATACATACCCACCTCAAGTTCAACACTAAAGAATCATAGGAAACCCAAATACCTCAAAATCGCGAGAATCACAAACATAAATCACAATGATCACACCTATATATGTACGTATAATATACCAACAAATTTGCATACCCACCTTAAATTCAATACAAAACAATTACAGAACCCTAATATCTCCAACAACCCAACATCAAAACAACCAATCTTGTATATGAACAATATAATACCCAACACGTTTGCATACCCACCTCAAATTCCAATCTGAACAATCATAGCAAACCTTAATATCTCCAAACCACACCAAATTCACAAATCATAAATCTATAGTAATATCAGTCCTATATATGTACAATACATCTACACACTTAAATACCTTCGATTCATTCCAATCAAACTCACAAAATCACCAATTTGATCGGTAAAAAGTACGAAAACACCTTCAACCACACCCAATTGCGCCGAAATAAGTATGAAAATAGGCTAGACAGCGAACCATAAATATTAAACATTAACAAGCTTTCAGTTACTTGAATGATCAAAGGCGGCAGAATCTACAAATTTGAGAAGTACGAATTGAGTTTGGAATTGGAATTCTATTGAATTCGCACGAGGTAAGATCGAAACAAGGGAAAAGGTTAGATTCGGATCAAAGGGTTAGGGTTTGTTTTTTCTTAACTAGAGAAGATGAAGATGGAGACAGGGGTAAAATTGGTATTTTATGTTATTTTAACGGCTGAAGTAACATCCGTCCAAAAAATAGTCTTGCTTGCAAGATAACTGAAGTACAGTGGCCCAAATAACATTTTCAAACAATCAGTGGCCGAATTGCAACTTCCCAAAAGTATAGTGACCCGATTATGTATTTTGCCTTTATTTATTAAAATTTTACTCTTTAGGCTTTGGATAGGAAGAGTACATAAAAAATGACTACCATGCCCTTAACTTCTTGGTTTTGATTTAGTTTTTTTCATTTTTTTTACTTACCTATTTGCTTCTAATGTGTATGTTTTTGACGTATTTTGTGTTAAATGTATTTTTTTTGCTTTATTTTTACCAAAAAATAAAAATTAGAGGGACATGCTCCTGGGCCTTACGCATGTCCTCTTGGACATGCTGGCCGTGAACATGTCCTCTTGTTCTTGATTTTTCAATTATTGCACTTTTAGCCCTTAAATTTTATAATTTTTTAAAATTACACTTTACCCCCTTAATTTGTAAATTCCGTTAAAATTTTTATTCTATATAGTGCAAATTTCTAGTAAGTTAAACAATTTAACGAAATCAACAAACTCAAGGGGGTAAAGTTCAAATTTTTCAAAATTGTACAAATTAAGGGTCTAAAAGTGCAGCAATTAAAAAATTAAGAACAAGGGGGACATGCACATAGCCCAGGTGTATGTCCTTTCGAATTTTATTTATTTATTATTATTTTTTGTAATAATGTACATTATAATTACACAATAATAACATCAAAAATAAAATTAACACAAAATATGTCGAAAACATACAAATTCGAAGCAAATGAAAGTTAGAGTTTTAAGTTAAAATTTTTCTATATATAAAAGGCAAGGGCAGTTAGTAATTTCATCGGGAGAGGCTGCATTTAGCGTATAGAGAGGTTGCATTTAGCACCTCCCAAAAAAAAAGGGGGGGGGGCTCCAGGCAATAGGCCCTTCGGCCAAGGCGTTCAAGTCAAGGGTACCGAGATGAATGGGAAAAATTAACACAGAAGTCTCACTTCAGCCCCTAAAGTATTAGTGCATTCCAAAAATGGTTCCTCGAGTTCCAGAAACCTCAAAATAAACCCTGAGAGCTATCAAAAGGACATCAACTCAGACTACTTTTAATGTGGACAACTTTGGTATCAGAATGCGTGAGGTTATTAACACCCCTTAATTTTCCTTCTAAATACACCCCTTTCCATTTAATTGTGAAATTGCCATCAATGAAAAATACTAAATAACCCCCACCTATGCACCTTAGCTCCTTTCTATGCCTTCTTTCTCTCTCTTCTGGCTGAGTGACATCTCTCAGTTTTTTTCTTTCTTCTTTTCTATTATCTCTTCGATCTCATTAACGGTCTCCTTCCCTTCCACTTCTATTCTTTTCTTCTTCTTTTTTGTTTTCCCCTTTTTCCTTATTCTCTCACTCTCTCTCTCTCTCTCTCTCTATATATATATATATATATATATATATATATATATATATATATCGACATCTCGCTTCCTTTCCTGTTTTCAAACAAAAGGTCACCACAACACTATCCATTTTGCTGTCCAACAACAATCACACGCATCGTGTACAACCTTGGTTGGCTGAACACATTGAGTGATGTTCGACAAAGGCTAGTCGAACACCATTCAATGTGTTTGATCAGGCCTACCGAACACTATAAGAGTTTGAATAAATAACTTCTTCCATTGATTTTATAAGATGATTACAACATATATTTATAGTATAAATTACAAGAAGGCAATGCCTTAACTCTAGCCTAAGAATACTCTAAATCCCTTAATTCTAGCCTAAGAATAATCTAAAATAACAAACTAAATCTTTGACTTGTAGGCTAGGAATATTCTAGAATTAAAGTATATACAAAAGGATGGAAATAAATAAATACAATATTATTTATTCTTATCACGCCCCCGCAAGTTGGACGATCCTTGGATAAGTCCAATCTTGGAGACGAGAGAGAGGAAACGAGGACGATGTAATGGTTTGGTAAGAGCATCGGCAAGTTGATCGTTGCCGGAGATGTGTTGCACGCGTAAAGTGCCAAGTTGTACCTGTTCACGAACAAAGTGGAAGGCAGGAGCAAGATGCTTCATTCTGGAGTGAAAAACAGGATTTGCAGCATAGTGGGTGGCACCAAGGTTGTTAGAGTATATAACTGGTGTAGTGGTTGGTGTGAGTACACCGGGTATAGCACCAGTAATTTCTGTGAGAAGGTTACGAACCCAAAGAATTTCAGCCGTGGTATCAGCAATTGCTCGAAACTCAGCTTCAGTGGAGGAGCGGGAAAGTGCTCGTTGTTTTCTAGACGCCCAGGAAATCAGGTTACGCCAAAGATAGACTAAATATCCGAAAGTTGAAACATAATTGCCTTTATCACTAGCCCAATCTGCGTCACAAAAGGCATGAAGGGAACATGGGGTGTCACGGTATAGTTGCAACCCTAGATGAAGAGTGCCGTGAAGGTATCTAAGAAGACGTTTTAAGGCGAACCAATGAGTGTCACGTGGATTTTGTAAAAATTGTGCAAGTTTGTTGACCGGGAAAGCAATGTTCGGACGGGTGATTGAGAGATATTGGAGAGAACCGACTATGGCCCTATAATCAGATGGGTTTGAGATAGGAGAGCCGGAGGTGTTGGTGAGAGGTGGGTAAGGAACCATTGGGGTGGGTTGGGGTTTAGAATCAATCATATTATGGTGGGTGAGTAGATCATGGATGTATTTGGTTTGAGAGAGAATAAGGCCTTGTGCATTAGGGTTGACTTCAATGCCCAAGAAATAAGAAAGAGGCCCAAGAAATAAGAAAGAGGTCCAAGATCTTTTAGAGAGAAACGATTGGAAAGGTTATTGATGAAAGATTAGAGAAGGGATTGTGATGGACCAGTGATGATAATGTCATCAACATAGACAAGGAGATAAAGGGTGTGGTGGTTTTGATTGTAGATAAATAGAGAGGGGTCAGCAATGGAAGGTTTAAAGCCAGAAGAAATAAGGTGAGATTTGAGCTCGGTGTACCAAGCACGAGGAGCTTGTTTGAGGCCGTAGATGGCCTTGGTTAATCGACACACATGAGTGGGGTTGGCTTCATCGACGAAGCCGGGGGGTTGAGACATAAAAACTGTTTCATGAAGGGTGCCTTGAAGGAAGGCGTTGTTGATGTCTAACTGACGAAGAGACCAACCTTGGCTTAGGGCAAGAGAAAGAAGAAGGCGGACGGTCACGGGTTTTACAACGGGACTAAAGGTTTCTGAATAGTCCACACCGGGACGTTGGTGAAAGCCTTTGGCTACAAGGCGGGCTTTGTATTTTTGGATAGAGTTATCAGGGTTGTATTTGATACGGTAGACCCATTTGCAACCAACAATGTTTTGGGCTTGGTGAGGAAGTACTAGGGTCCATGTGTTATTTTTGGTGAGAGCTTGATATTCATCTAACATGGCTGTGCGCCAAAGAGGAGAGGAGAGAGCTTGTTTGGTTGTGGTTGGAAGGCTAGTAGGAGAAGGAAGAGTTGCTAGGTTGACATATTTTAGGTTTGGTTTCACAATATTGTTTTGAGAGCGGGTGGTTATGGTTCGAATGGGGTTGGGCGGTTGGGGTAGTTGTTCTGGAGTAGGTGTGTGGGATTATATTAGGTGTGGCGGCAGTAGGTGCGTTAGGGGGAGGATGTGAAGGCTGGTGTAGGTGCGATGTGAGTATATCGGGTTAACATCGGTGGGGCAATGGATTGGTCGATATAGTGTGGGCGAGTTAAGGACTGTGTGTTTATAATAGGTGTGGGTGGTGGTGGGTTTGAATCAGAAGTGTTAGTAGTAGGTTGGCCAATTTGGTTGGTAGGTGTGATGGTTGGTGTAGGTGCAGATGTGAGTGCTTATGGGGTAACATCAGCAGGTTGAAGTATTGGAATGGTGATAGAACACTACTGGGAAGGAGTAATATTTGTAGTTTCTGGAGGGTTTTTTAGAGAGGGATGGATAGGGGAATTCACTTTCAATAAACTTCACGTGTCTGGAAACATAAACACGGTTGGTGGAGGGTTCTAAACAGTAGTATGCACTTTGGGTATTGGAATAGCCAATAAAGATACATGGGCTGGATTTCGGATCAAGTTTGTGTGTGGTGTAGGGTCTAAGCCACGGGTAGCAAAGACAGCCGAAGCTGCGAAGCTTTGTGTAATTTGGTGGTGTTTTAAAAAGACGAAGATAGGGAGAGTCATTATTAAGGGTGGAAGAGGGCATACGGTTGATAAGATAAGTGGCTGTAAGAAAAGTATATGTCCAGAATTTTAGTGGGAGATTAGCGTGAGAGAGGAGAGCCAATCCGGTTTCAACAATGTGTCGGTGGCGACGTTCGGCATAACCGTTGTGTTCAGGGGTATGAGGTGGGGAGGTGAGATGAGTGATGCCATCTTGAAAAAGAGATGGCGTGAGTTTTAGGTATTCTCCTCCATTATCGGAGAAGACTTGGATTATGGGACGTTGAAAATATTTTTCGACTAGGGTTTTGAAGCGGTTAAAGGTGGAAAAAGTGTCTGATTTATGTTTTAGAGGGTAAAGCCAAGTGTATTTGGTGTAATGGTCTACAAATATAGCGTAGTATTTGTAGTTGTCATAGGATAAAATTGGGGAGGTCCAAACATCGGAAAAGATAATATCAAGAGGAGCGGTGGAATTTAGAGAGGAGGTAGAAAATGGGAGTTTGTGGCTTTTATTGATGTCACATGCATTACAATTGGAGTAAGGTTTTGAGGGAATATGAAGAGAAAATTGTTTTTGAAGGGCGGGATGACCGAGTCTGTGATGCCACGAAAGAAGTGGGATGGCTGTGCTAGTGTGTGTTTGGATTGAAGATGGGTACCATATGTAGACACCCTCGTCAAGGGTTCCATGAATGAGGGTGTGATGATTGGAAAGTGTTTTGATAATGAAAGAAGAGGGTGTGAACATGACATAGGCGTAATTGTCCTTACAAAATTGTGAGACGGAAAAGACGTTTCTTGATATGAGTGGGACATGAAGAACATTATTGAAGAGAAGGGAGGTGTGAGGGGTGGGAAGAGAAAAATTACCTATGTTTGATATTGGGAGAGAAGAGCCATCTCCTATAGTGACTGTGTCGACCCCATTGTAAGGGCTATGATATGAGAGGGTGGATAAATCACTTGTCATGTGATGTGTAGCCCCACTGTCAATAAGTCAGGATGTGGGGAGTGTGGTGGAAAGCGCTGATGCGGTGTAGATATGAGGGTGGATATTAGATGTGAGTGCTGATGTGGTTACATCTTGGGTCACATTTGACGGCTGGAATTTCGTCAAGGGTGGGATGTTTCTAGGGTTTTGCTTGGGTTTTTGTTGTGTGGTCGCAGGAAGTAGAGGGAGCTTTGGGTTGGAATGTATAGATGGTGGGGTGGAGGGAAAAACAACGGTTGGGTAATCCCTCTTGAATCTATGGCATTGAGAAGTAACATGCCCTTTGCGATTGCAATATTGGCATTTGCCATTGAAGGTGGGTTGATTAGAAAGGGAGGGGAGGTTCATTAGAGCAGAGGAGTGATGATAAGGCGTGGAAGGGTTTTGCCTAGAGTTTTGCCGTGGGTAGGGAGTGTTTGTTGAGGGTGGTTGTACGGCAGAATGGGTGGTGCCGTGGGCGTTGATGAAAGGTGTTTGGGTGGCGGCGGAAGACTTGGAGAGGGTGATGAATCGTGGGGCGGATGATACCATATAAGAGTTTGAATAAATAACTTCTTCCATTGATTTTATAAGATGATTACAGCCTATATTTATAGTATAAATTACAAGAAGGCAATGCCTTAACTCTAGCCTAAGAATACTCTAAATCCCTTAATTCTAGCCTAAGAATAATCTAAAATAACAAACTAAATCTTTGACTTGTAGGCTAGGAATATTCTAGAATTAAAATATATACAAAAGGATGGAAATAAATAAATACAATATTATTTATTCGAATAATATGATGTTCATGTTTGGCCATGGTGAGCCAAACATTACTAAAATACAATATTATTTAATCTATGATGTTCTGCTAATGTTGGTCGAACAATTCCTTAGCCGAACATATTTGAAGAGTTCCACCAGCTGTAACTGAACAATATGTTCATGTTTGGCCATGGTGAGCCGAACATTACTAAAATGTTCGATGAACCATTACCGAACACAACTAGGTCTGAAATTTTTCCCCACTTTGTCTACCTCCATCCATTTATCTCTCCTTTATACTTATCATCATCATTTTCACCACCATCTAACCCCAATCCTAAACTCTTTCACCCGACATTGCAAGCCAGGCTTCAAGGCCTCAATTAACCCCTCCACCATACCTTCCTACTCATGGAATTTCACCTCCGACCATTGCTTTGTTCCTCACTTGCCACTTCATTTTTGGCCTCTTCTGTAAGGGGTGCTTCACAAAAAGAAAGGGGGGGGGTGCATTTAGAATGAAGGTTTGTTTTTCTAAACATTTTAAGAGGGAGAATTCAAATAGGGAAATGGTTGGGGGTGTATTAAGTATTTTGAGATGTTAAAAATCAAGAGGGGTGGTGTATTTAAAGAAAATGGGGTGTTAATAGGCCCACTTTATCCGAATTTATAAATCGATCCTAAATGTCATAATTTATAAATCGATTGTGGATCCCTAGCTATTCCCCAAAATTTTTGAGTTCAAAGAACAAACCCTAACCTTTCTTCCCTTTCTTACGACTTTGCTGACGAGTGTAATGGGTATTTTAGATTTACTGTGTTTGACAAAAGCACAAAGAGAGAGAGAGAGATTGAAGATCTATCAAAGGGAAAGAGCCTAAATCGCATGCCACCACTCTTCGAGATAAGAATGGAGGTCTCACTCTCCTGTCTTCAATACCAATTTCGTGATGAAGATGTCGCTTTCATTTTGGATTTTGACTATGCCTTACTGCGTTGGGGATTTCTACCAAATTAGTGTAAAAGAGAGAGATTTCCACTAGCTCCAGAAAAGGACAAGTTTCAAGACGACTATAATAGGCCAAAAATGGGTACAAATAAAATATTTTTTTACCTGAACTCATAATATTACTAATTATCTCAGTTTGACCTATTGTCGTTACTAAATACTAACGTTAAAAATAGTAACGAAAATTGACATATGCATATCACGTGAGGGCTATTTTATTTTTGGTCATTTGGATCGGGGGTGCATAGTGGGATTTAGTGCAAATTACTTTTTTTTTTAATTACATATGATAAATAATTAGACATTAGATTTGAAGGCAAAATAAAAAAAAATGTATTCCTTTTTTACTCTAGCAATCATAATTAGTAAATTCACGTATAGTATGCTTATGATACGCATACGTATTAATATAAAAAAAATTATATGCTTGTACGAATATAATATAAATATGATTGAAATATATGGGACTACTAAAAATACGTTATATTATGTATAAGTTTATATTTTCATTATTTTTAGGTTTAAATATCTTAATATTTTTATATTTATATGTTCTCAAAGCTATTATTTTCATTATTTGTAGTAAATAAGTAATAATATGAAAATAATAGCTTTGAGAGCATATAAATATGAAAATATTAAGATATTTAAACCTAAAAATAATGAAAAAATAAATTTATGCAGAATAGAACATATTTTTAGTCCAGTATATTTCAATCATATTCGTATTATATTCATACAAGCTATAAAAATATTTTTATATTCATACGTATGCGTATTATAAGCGTACTATACATGAATTTACTAATTATGATTGCTAGAGTAAAAAAGGAATACCTTTATTTTTTTAAATTTTTCCTTCTAATCTAATGTCAAAATTATTTATCATATGTAACAAAAAAAAAAAGGAATTTGCACGAAATCCCACTTTGCACCCCCGATCCAAATGACCAAAATATCTCTCACGTGACATGCACATGTCAATTTCCGTTACTATTTTTAACTCCAGTAACGGCAAGGGGCCAAACTGGGATACTTAGTAGCATTGTGAGTCCAGGTGAAAATATTTCATTTTAGGTTCCGTTATGGGATTGGGTGGATACTTTGGGGTTTTTTTTTTTATATTTTGTCCACTATAATACAATGGATAAAATCATATTTTACTCAAGAAGAAGATAAGGGGTACTTTGGTAAATATGAATCACTAAGGGCATTTTGGTATTTTTAAATATTTACGTCTAACATAATGGACGAAAATGACTAGAGTGACGTAATTGAATGTCCTGACCAAGTGTGTAAAAAAAAAGTAAAGTAATCTTAATGAAACATTGGTGAAAGTTGAGTGACCAATTAAATATAGAATTAAGTCCAAGTATATATATAAGCCGAAATATCCTTACACTAAGAGATATTCGGATAAATGGAAATCCAATCTACACTTAAAACAACTATTTTCGTTCCACTTAAAAAGTGCATATTTAAAAAATGTAGTAATTAAAAGATACTCCCTCAGTTTTTAAATAATTATCTTCCTTTCTTTTTTTATTCGTTCAAAAAAAAATTATCTTGTTTCCAAACTTTCTTTTTTAGAAAAATACTTTTACCACTCTACCCTTATTTTTTCTTCCTACTTTAATTATGACCACATGTGCAAGGGCTTTAAAAGAAACTACACACTATACCAATATATGTAATATAATCAATTACTTTTTCTTAATCCATGTGGCCAGTCAAACATAATGATTATTTAGGAACGGAGTGAGTATATAAGTAGCAATATTAGATTTTGTTATAATTATAAAAATATTTGAAAATAGTCATGATGCTTACAACACATATGAAGGGTAAAGTTAAAAGGTTATAGAGATTGAATACATAATTATTTTTTAAAGTAAACTTTTTAAGTGAAATATCGAAAATAGAATAGTAGACTATTTGCATGAAACGGATGGAGTATATCATATAGTTTACTATATTGTCAGTATCATCTGACTTACAGTAACATGTACTCCATATGTTTCATGCTAAAATTTACTATTCTATTTTGTGATGGTTCATTCATATATATAGTTCACTTTCAAAAATTATGTTTTCAATTTTCATAGTCTTTCAACTTTATCCTTCACATGTGTTATAATCATCTTCATTATATACTCACACATCTTTGTAATAATAACCAACTCTAATATTTACTGATCTATACATTAATTATTAAATTTTTTAAACATGGGCTCATTAATTGAAGCTGATGGAGTATAAATTAATTTTTATATATTAATAAAACAATAGAAACTTGAGTGAGAATTATTGAAACATGGAACTTCAAATAATAGTATCACAGTCTCTATGTGCATTTATATAATGATTCTGGAGAGAGAAAGACAAGAAGAAAATACCTAGTCTCCTCTTCTGTCATTTACAATTTTCTATACATTCTCTCCTCTTTTTGCCATACCCCCCTTTTCAAATTTCATGGCTGCTCCCGGAAACATGTTTATCCTTTCCCAGCTATTCTAATCTCTCTCTCTCTCTCTCTCTCTCTCTCTCTCTCTCTCTCTCTCTCTCTCTATCTATCTATCTGCCTCATAACTCAAGAAAGAAAGAGAAGCTTTCCCTTACTTGGCTCAAAGAAAAACTATGGGGAGAGCACCTTGTTGTGACAAAGCCAATGTCAAGAAAGGGCCATGGTCACCTGAAGAAGATGCCAAGCTCAAGTCCTATATTGAAGAAAATGGCACCGGTGGCAACTGGATTGCTTTGCCTCAAAAGATTGGTACTTTAGAATTAGAACAACACACCTTCTCATCAGTATTTCCATTCCCCACGTACTTTACATATATATACTTCTTGATTTTTGTTGATTATAATTAACTCTTAATGAATTAGGGCTTAAGAGATGCGGGAAGAGCTGCAGGCTTAGATGGTTGAACTATCTCCGTCCCAATATCAAGCACGGAGGATTCTCCGAAGAAGAAGATAATATAATTTGCAGCCTCTATATTAGCATCGGTAGCAGGTAAACTGAACTCCTTCAATCACAATCATATATTCTGTGCTAAAAAAAACTTGGTTAATTTGTTTTGACAAAATAAATTAATTTCACTATGTTTTGATCTAAGCTAGGAGTACTTTATTTGCATGAACAGGTGGTCAATTATTGCAGCACAATTGCCTGGAAGAACCGATAATGATATAAAGAACTACTGGAACACTAGGCTGAAGAAGAAGCTTTTAGGTAAGCAGCGAAAAGAGCAACAACAGGCTCGCAGAGGTGGCAAGCAATTAGAGATGAAAAGAGGGAGAGAAAGTTCCATTTCAATGGTTTCTGATAATCATTGTAACCAAAATCCTTATTGGCCGGAGCTTCCCGTGATGCCACCTGTGCCCTACTCGAACCAAGAACCATGCTTCAATGATCACAATTCTATCCGGAAATTGCTCATCAAGCTTGGAGGAAGATTTTCTTGTGATGATAATAATCAACCCATCAATAGAACGGCAAATACGCCTCAGTTTCCAGTTGATATTTCCATAGTCCAGCCACGGTATGAGCCCTCCATCAACACTATTTCCACTTCTCCATTGTCAAACAGCCAATACACACCAATCCTGCCTGGAGAAAGTAGTAATTTCGCAGCTCAGTTGGAGGAAATGGTTTATAATGGAAACAACCCACAAAGATTACATGGCATGGAGTATCTATACGAAGACATGGTAAACATTCAAAGAAGTGGGACTAGTTGTGTGGATCAAAGCTTAGATTGGGGTGAGATGAGCACTCTAATTTGCCCTAGCACTACAGTTTCTTGTTCCAACTACAGCGGACTTCAAGAAGGGATAGTTCAAGAATGTTGCTACGATGAATTAAACTATCCCGGGGCAAAGTGATGACAATGTAAATTGAGTGATTTGAGCTGTAAATTTGTATGGGTACGAGAAGGTGATCAAGGAAACCCTAGCATTATTCTACATGATTAATTGAGAGGCTTGTTTGGCTATTTTATTTCACTTGATTTTTCTACATGTTAATTAATTTGCTCTATTGAGGACTAGTGTGCTTTCTTTTATATAATTGTCGCTTCTCTTTGTTAATTAATCTCAGTATCTTACTTAATTTAATGATATATTAGGGGATCTTGAGTGAAGATATATATATGTGCTTGGATGTGTTAATTCTGCTGACTGGTGTGTTGGGAATGTGTGTTTTTAATTGTTTATTCATATTGGATCAGATGGATGTCAGTTGAAAGAATTTCTGTGAATACAGAAGAACTAGGGAACTAGTACAACAGATTTGTTTGATACTGTGGCTAGAACTTGCTGGGGTTTAGTAGTAGGGTATTTCCCAGAGTTTGGGCAATAGTACGTGGTTAGCTGTGAGCCAACTTCCTCTTGAGCAAAAACATGTATATAGAATGCCTTTAAATGTTATTATATAAACCATATATATATATATAATTAGCTTCATTTAATCCATATTGAGAGGTAGGTAGAGCATAAAGGTTTATCAATAACTTGCCTTAAATTCCCACGGCCTGTTTATCATTTTGTATATGTTCTAGGGTTTGATTAATAGGGTTCCTCGCTACTACAATCTTGTAAAGTAATTGCTTTTAATAACAGTCCCATAAACCAGAACTAATATCATGTCTTTAAACTAAATAAAAATCAAAACTTCTAATTAATGCCTCGTTGATATATTATGAAGGAAATAGCATGTGGGTCTTCCAGGAATAGAAATGCGTAAATTAGAACTTCTCAAACCCCGGCGCATGGTTCATTTGACTACAAATAAGTTTACTACATCTGCCTTCTTAGTTCATTGTAAATATTGCAAATATAGTTACAAGGTCAACAAAAAACATTAAGTTACTCTTGCCTGGCCCTATGTTCTTCTGTGAAGATAATCATCAAAGGAGAGATACATTCTCTAAGTGGGTTCAAAAAGTCGAGGAAGAGCATGTCTTTAATTTCTGTCATTAGAATTTATTATTAAACGGTTATGCAAGTATGCAACTGCAAATGTTGCATAATATATATATTTCAACAATGCACATGTTCTTTTCACAGGCTAGCTAAGGAAAGTTCTTAATTTGTATATTTACTCAGTCGTAGAACGTGCGTACACTAGTACTCATTTAACCATATATGTATATAAGAAACATTTATGTTACTCTTAATTAATTATTTAGTGAGATTTAATGACTCATAATCTCCGCATGATTTATTAACAAGTCTTTAATTAGAAAAATGCATGAAAGAGGATAGACTGGTTTCTGTTTAGTTTACTACGTACACCAGAAAATGGAAATTAAATGGGGGAAAATTTGGGGGAGGGGGGGGGGGATTATGAGGAGAAAAGTGAATTTTTTTGATATATTGCATAACCTAGCTATAGTAGTAGCTAGGAATTAATCTATATTGCTTCCCAATTGAAGGACTTGATAGCTAGATTAGTCATCTTGGGTAATAGTTAGGAGTAAGAAGTCATTGATTGAACAAATAAGTAGCATGACTTGAGACAGGTTGACAACGATTTCCTCCGATCCGGCCCGTAGGACAAATTAATATTAACCTAACAAAGCTCAATAATTACACAGCCGTCAATTCTGTTAACAGTGATTGACATGTGCTCCGTAATAAGCTTGGACCAGCAAGTTTAATTTCAAGTACAATAACTTAGAGATTCTGTTAGGCAAAAGAAGCTGCTTGCATTATTAATCTTCTTGCTTCCATGCATCATATACAGCTGTGGTCGATCTCCTTAAATAATTTGTTACGTTACGTACCATATGGATTGGGAAAAGTTAATTCAGATCTTTTTCCTGATTGATTATTTGAAAGTTGAACTCATCCTCTACGAGTTGGCTCATGTCTTAGCTCAATATTTGACCCTGGATCACGTACCATATGCAGAAAACAGTTTGAATGGACAAATTAAGTACCCCACCCGGCCCATCCTCTACGCACAACACACACACACACACACACACATCACGATGACGACATTAACTAGTCTACCTACGTCCTGGCTTTATTTTTTTCTAGCTATGCTCTTAATTTGTTCTTCTTGTTTTTCCTGTTTCATCTCTCTCCCAATTGAACAAATAAACATACAAACCAAAGGAACGCTCAATGTTTTTCGAGTTTTGAGTCATGATTTTTAGGGAAGAAGGTAGAATTTTGCTTCTAAGTCTCGATCGGCATTAATAGCTTTTGGAAGGGCTCTATGTGCAAGGATTCTTTCTTTTGTGCATTTGTTGGCTGACCAAACAATTATATAGTATATTGTTTGATAATTTGGACCAAGTAGATTAAAAGAACTTGTTTTTGCTGACTTTTCTTTCTGAATCTTTGTTTTGGTAAACCAAAAGGGTGAGGGGGTTGTTAAAAATATGTTGACATAATTTGAATTCTAGCTGTCTTTCCTAGCTGTTAACATTTTTGGATCCATCATCTAATTATCAACTCTTAACGTCCAATTACCATAAATAGTTTTTTTTTTTTTATAAATAATTACCATAAATAGTTAATTATAATAAGATGCCTTATTTACTTAGCATGAAAGAGAATAACTCTGTAATTCTTTTTTAAGATAAAAGAACTCCGTAATTCTTTTTTAAGATAAAAGAACTCTGTAATTAACAATCGTTTCATTTAGATCGTAAACTAGCTAATTACTTACTCTCTCCGTTCCACCCAAGGAGTCTATATTTGAAAAATCTAATTAATAATGTATATATTAGTGTCATTGGAGTTGGTCATAATTATAAAAATATTTAAGCACAATAAGATGATTACAACACAAGTGGAGGGTAAAGATGAAACATTGTGAAAATTGTAAATATAATTTTTTGAAAGTGATTTATTTAAGTGAAATATTACAAAATAGTATAGTGGCCTCTTTGCCTGGAACGGAGGGAGTATTCATATGGCAAAATTCGGGCCGGTCCCTTTTAGACAATTTTCATTCGCTAAAGTCCACTATAATTGTTTACAATCGCTTAAGGACACTTATGTTGCGAAATGTCATCTATGCTCTTTAAAAACACGGAACAGTACACGCTGTGTATCGCAAAAAATAAAAAACAATGCATTGCAACACAAGACGATGCACATAAAAACACGGAAGCCCACACCGTGCGTCACAAACACGGAACGACAAAAACTGTGCGTCGCAAACAAAAAAATGATGCATCGCAAACACAATACGATGCACAAATTATTTTTTTCCACTTGTGATGCACAACTTCTCTACACACGTATGATGCAATACACGTACGCATTACATCGGCTGTTAGACCACAACTAACCCACTTCACTTTAAAAACACAACAATCTTCACTCCAAACGGAACAAAAAATCTTCAAACCCTTCGAAAATTTTACAAAAACTTTTGAAAACATTATGATATTCTATTAGTTATATTCCAAATAGTTGCTGCATCGTCTTCAAACTTCCAACAAGTTTGTAGGATGTTTTACGATGCCTGAATATCAAGTTAATATTGCTGAATACATTTTAGCAATACTAACTAGCACACGGTTTTTAGGCCACAAAAACAAACTAACTCTCTTCATTTCAAAAACACAATAATCTTCACTTCAAACGGAGCAAAAAAATTTAATATCATCCACCTCCAACAAGTTTGTAGGATGCTTTACGATGCCTAAATATCAGGTTAGTATTACTGAATACATTTTAGGGTTTCAAAAACAGAGCAAACATTTTTTCAACAAATCAATAGGTTGTGTAAGATCTACTGCTACTTACGGTTGCTAAGTGGAGTTGGATCTGAGTTCCAAGAAGCACTATCTTTTAACAAAATCTTCACGGAAAAGTTTGGATCTAGGATTTTATATGATATTAGGTACGTAAAACATTTTATAAATATATTTTTTGTTTAGAATTTCCTGAATAGAGTGAAATATGTATACAAACATTACATTTTTCGTGTTATTCCTCTCTTTTTATTCCTCTGTGCTGATAAACATTGTATCTTTTTTGAAATTACGTTTGCAATGCACATGTTTTGTGCATTACGATGTACATAGTTATACTATAAAAAAGTATTATTTGTGCATCACGATGCACAACTTTTATTCCCGATGCACAACTTTTGGCGTAAACATGAACTTTATTCTTTTTAGATTTAACAAAGTTTTATACATCGTTTAAAAACTCTTTCAGTGTAAAAGTTACACTTCTAAGGCCAAAATTGACACTGTCCATTTTGGAACGTCCCAAAGTGGAAAAAAAGACTTATCTTGGAATTGAGGGAGGAGTAATTAGAAAGAATTTAGTTATTATAGAAACATAAAGAATGATTTGCTACAAGGTTAATCAAAAGGCTACCAATGTTAATCTAATAATTAGATTCTAATTTCTAGGCATAACTTTCAATGGAAAGATATGGGTCACTGAAAGTCAAGCCAACTAGGTCGAATACAATCGTTTTCTTGGCAAAATTAAATAGCCAAGAAAATAGAAGGCAAGAAAATGAGGAAGATAGATGTGGGATGTGATCATTTTCTACGACAACGTACCGAGGGGTTAAATGGATTCAAGTGGGACTAAGCTACCCAACGGAGACTAAGAATAAGATCTTCCTGTAGTATGCCAAAAAGTTGATTGACAATGACATTATTCATACTGTAATTCTTACTAACTAACTAGTGTATCACTTTTTTTACCAAATAAAAAAAGAACTGATACGTTAACAAATACCGGTATATGATACAAAAAATTCATAATAACATGATTGCTATTTCAATAAGAAAAACGAATGGGATATATTCTCCAGACTCGTATGTTCTAAGTTTGACAACCATAGAATCCTAGCTCTATGTTGACACGTAAACATAGATGTAAAAGCCAGGGTTAGTAAGAAATATTGAGCTTCAATCCGAATCGAGAAAAGAGTAAAATGTTACTCCGATCCATATTTAGTCTAGACCCTTGTTTTTGGCAAACCATTGTATCGATCTTATACAAAAGTTCATATTTAAGGTTGGTACAAAGCGTGCTAACAAACTGTTTCATCTGGTGGGGTAATTTTTTTAAAAAAACATTCTCATAGTACAAAATAGGCCAAATTAAGATGTACAAATTGGACTTTATCACAGGCAAAAAGACACCAATAATTTGACCAAAAGAAAGTTAGATTAAAAAAAAAAAAACTTAATTGTATACCTAAATTAAATTGCTGTAAAATAAAGTGGAATATCCCTTGCTAAGAAGAAGCAAAACAGAAAGAGCCCTAAGCAAGCAACCAAAATTTCAAAAAAATTGACTTTACTCTAAGACCCATTGTTCTGCCAACTTAAATGATGGTAATAAGCCCAAAAATTATCTGTGATTAAGGCTTATCAACAGGGTTTCCTAGCCATGACAACAGCCAAACGACGACTATTTTCTCTGCTTTTTCATTTTTATATTAATTATACCTATTATATTTATGGTACGATTTATTTTATATAATGATAATGACACTCACTATGTTGAATTTGGCATTATACTTGGACCTGAAAAAGTTGTTTGTTTATTTGGGAAAGCATGATATTTAAAATTAACTACTGTAGTATGCAATTATACATACATAAAGATTTGTATACGTACATACAGTATACAGTACATGCGGCAGGGCTGTTTTATTCTGATGCCAAAGAGAAGAAGCTGCTAGCCCCGTTCAAGGTACTAATTCACTAATCAAAAGTATAATTAATGATGAGTTGTACGAACTGCTTTAATAGTCATACTTAACTCATCAACCGTTGCAATTATGCCTGGCAATTGGGTCGGGTTGGGTCGGGTTGGGTCGGGTTGATTTGGGTAACGGGTTGGTTTGGGTCAGAACCCATTACAACCCAAAATAACTTCGGGTTAAATGGGTCGGGTTACTATTGGGTCGGGTGGGTTTCGGTTTGACCCGTTTTTTCCCCCCTTCAGTTCAATCTTGCACTTTACCAATAAAAAACTTATTTTTACTTCAATATCAAAATACTCACAATCACAAACACAAACATAAACATGTAAAATCAAAATTAAAATTATAATAAACAAACAACATCAGAGGGCTAATTATACTAAAATTATCAAAATACTCAAAATCAAAATTAAAATCAAAGATTGCTTCAATATCAAAATACTCAATATCAAAATTATACTAAACAACATATGGATAATAGATTATCAAAATTAAAATCAAAGATTGCTTCAACTTGAACTGAAGGCAGCTCTGATATCTCATCAGAGGGCTAATTAAAATCAAAGAAGAAGATCTTATACAAAGTAGTCTCAACCTGTTGCTGATCAAGTCCTCCATCCGCATAGAAAAAATGAATTCATTCCACACTTGAGAAAATTTTGCAATGTTCTTTCTCACCAATGAATCATCCCGCAACGTTTTTTGTGCTTTCAAAAGAAAAAGCAAGCATACTTGCAGGAGAAGTACTTCTTGAATGGTAATAAAAATATCCTAAGTGTTATTGTTTTTTGTGAAGATGCGATGCAATCTAATTCATATTATTTAAATCCAAATTAGATAGGTCAGTATGCATGATCAATTTAATAGAATGTCACTATGCAAGTGAACGTAAATAAAGATAGCGATCGATTGATCTCTTTTGGTTCTTTCTTTTGCAAGGCACAAGGCGCTCATAAAAAGCTAAAGGAACAATCAAAGCAGAGCGCAAGATTCCAAGTGTCCTTATCTAGGGAAAGCAAAAAAAATGCAAAACTGGGAAATGTGAGGAATAGAACACTTCCAGCAAATCATGGCGAAACCAATAACTGATCAACATTATTTTCCATGCTGAAAGTAGATATGCTCCAGAAAGAACCTTCACTACTATGTAGATATGCTGAAAGTAGATATGCAAATCATGTCTCCCAAATGTATACATGCTGAAAGTAGATATGCTCCAGAAAGAACCTTCACTACTATGTATAGCTGATAGTTTTTGTAAATAAGCCTCTCTTTTATTTAATTGTTATGTGTATATGCTGTTTTCCACTCAATTAAGGTTCATTATCCCTGAGAATTGGAGTTGAATCTTATGCAAGTTATAACCTATTATTATTTCTCATTCATGACAATCTATTGGCTGCAAGAAAGAGAGTCGCATTTTTCTATTATGGCAATGGCATCAACTTCTTTCTATTGGAAGGTCTGACCTTTTGTTCACATAATCTGTCTTATGCCATGAAGTTATAATGCTGGTCATGCCTTGACAAAAGATTTGGATTTCTGTTCGAAAGTCTAAAGGCCATTTAGGATCTAAGTTCATGTCCTGTTATTTGCTTTCTTGTGAGCGTTATAGTGCAAATTTCTCATATTTAAAGATGCTTGTACATTCAAATCCTCCAACGTTACTTGTAAATACCGGGTGCTACTTTATTGATACTCTTAAAAACTGTGCTCTATAGGCCTTGGGGAAGTAGTCAGTAGTCACTCCTAAAATATTTCTCATTTTCTTTCAGTTGGTTACAGAGTGGTTTCTGTTAATATAGTTTAGGCCTGGGATTATATGACATTTAAGTTCTTATGAGCTCTCCAAAAGATGAGCACCTTTGAAGATTCTTAGTAAGCATCATCCTAAACCGGGAGAAAGAATTGAAGCCTGCTTTAAGCTTGGATGAACTTTGCTCTTGGGCTAAAGAGAAACTTGCACCATACAAGGTATTGCTACCCACCTATATCTGGAGTTCTCCTTTTCTTGAAGTGTCTAGTTTGGTACCTTATATTTCAGAGTAAAAATGAGACAGCTCATGTTGTCTGTGGCTGTGGCAAAATAATTTTCTTAAACCGAGACCCCTTGCATTTTTCAAGTACTTGCTCTTAGCATGGTCAATGTTACAATTGATGAGAAAATATTAGATGGTGTTATCACTACAAAGGCATGGTGTTCAAGGGCCTTATTGGCTTACTTTACGTCCTTATGCATTACTCATGGTAATTTGCGAGATTAAGGCACACATCATCTTTCTTTTCATTTTGGTAATAAGACTTCTACAAACAACAATAACATAATAGTACTATGTTTATGATCTTAGCACCCATTTTGGTATGGAGGGAGTATTCAGAGAAAGCTAAGAAAAATATTAACACATCAATACACACAAATTGACACATCAATACACACAAATTAAAAAACCCATCATCAAAAGCAGAATATGAATACCGGAGAATATGAATGTATACCGGAGAATCAAAAGCCCCAAATCATAAAAGCCCCAAATTAACACATCAATACACACAAATTTTCAATAGATTTTAGTTTACAAGAACATGTATGTGTAAATTAAACAAACCCATCATCAAAAATTCAAAGAGAAGGTCAACTTACAAGGAGAATCAAAAGCAGGAGGAGGCCGGAATGAGAAGGAGGCCGGAGCTGTCGGAGAAGGAGGCCGGAATGAGAAGTATACCGGAGCTGTCGGAGAAGGAGGCCGGAACGGGGGAACGGCAGCGCCGGGGGCCGTTGTTGGAGAGAGAGAAAGACGGAAGAGTGTGCGTTTGTGAGTGAGAGTGCGGCGTAGCATCGCAATAGCGGGTTGAGCGGGTTGAGCGGGTTTAACCCGATTTAACCCAAAAATTTTATTGGGTTATAATGGGTAACCCATTATAACTTATTTTATTAATGGGTTGGGTTGGGTTGGGTAATTAACAAGTTGGGTTGGATGGGTTTATGGGTATTGGGTTGTAATTGACAGGCCTAGTTGCAATTAATAAATAAATATATTGGTTCAACTATTTAGACAAAAAATTGTCTTCAATTAGGTGGTTCAGTGGTAGTGTTGGGGCTTAACAAAGTGTGAGGTGTTAGGTTTAATGTTTTCCCATAACCATTTAGGACACACAACACACACAAAAAAATAAAATAAATAAATAAATAATCAGATAGGAAATTTTCTTTGTTAACTTAATTATACTCCCGTCCCTTGGACTCAAAATGAATGATCATTTTCGAAAAATAATTTGTCTTAAAATAAGTGTTTATTTTATATATAATGAATGTAGTAAATTCACCTTTGCATCGCGCGACTACCATGTCTCAGTGTGAATTTACAATTACAGTACTATAAGGTGACCATACCATGTCTCAGTGTAAATTTACAATTACAGTACTATAAGGTGACCATTAAAAATATTTTATATATGTATATGTACTTTCTCTCTAGAGCTGAGGTTGTTTGAAGGCTGAAAACTTTCTTTGAAATTTTTGTTACTTCAAATGGCCACTAAAAGAAACAACATGTAAATTCACTCACTATTGTGGATGAGATGGGCCTAATCCTATCCTCAGTGATCCATCCGGCTATAATTAAATTTACACTCACACAGTGTTGACCGTGATATCAATCGCCCCCTCCGTCTAATCATTATGAAAAAGAAAAAAAAACTATATGATAAAAATAAATAAAGGGTTGGTAAGTGGATCCATTCAAAAGCTGGCTTGCAGCTCGAAGAAGGCTTGTTTGCCAGAGAGTTTCCACTTTATTTAGCTTTAAGCTGAATTAGGTTTAGGAGTCAACTATAAAGTTGGGCCAAAAACTTTAAGTGCATGTGCATCCGCACCTTCTCATGGTCCTAATCAATGAGAATATTAATGGCAAAAGGTTGTACAGTCTAGCCTACGAAATAAAATTGATTAGATTTTTAAAAATTTTGTACTATTCATTTTGTAAAAAAGTCAAGTTGCTCATATAGCTAGAGAAAAGTGTAGCATCAACTCCCTTCACTTAATATGTTGCTCCAGAAAGTCAAGTTGCTCATATAGAGAAAAGTGTTGCATCAATTCTAGTGGGTTAGTGCAACTCATTTATGTGGAGGAGTAACTTGGTTTTGTTATTGGTGTAATTAAAGAATGAAAATTGCAAAATTTTGACAACTTTCCCTTTAATGTACATGTGCCCAAACAACAAATTTACAGTTATATATTGTCTAATTCTATCAAATAATGTAAAAAAGCTCAATTCATACTAGACATGCAAGTAAGATCCTAGGAATGACATCTGACACAATACGAGAGAGAGAGAGAGAGAGAGAGAGAGAGAGAGATGACAAACAGACAGAGAGACAGACAGACAGACACACAGACAGACAGAGAGGGGGAGACTGATCGCACTAAGAAAACAGTGATCGTGTCAGTACTGCGTATGTATGAGTATGCATATGTAGGATATTTGGCTTGAAACTGTAGTGACCTGAAAAGAATAGAAGCAACACACCGTGAGCGGAGTCGGGGATTAATTGTTCAAAAAAATGTCAGAAGTGTGCGTTTGAGAGAGAGAGAGAGAGTGTGTGTGTGTGTGTGTGTGTGTGAAGTAGTAAGAAGCTTAAGGGCTAGTGCGTAGAATGTAGAGCGTCAGGCTCGAATGTCTCACCAAATGAAGTATTTATAGGTGGGAAAGGTCGTGGATCATTATTGCTGCCATCATGGTAGAGTTATCGACGAGTGTGTGTAATTATCGAGACTAAAAGGCTAATCAGCTTCCTCCGGGCACATCGTAATGAGCATTGATGATACAAAATTTAGTACAGGGCACGTTGGGAATAGTGGGCGAGCTAGTTGGCCCACCAGGCGACCTGGCTTGGTCGCTAATTGGCTTCTTGACTAGGTGTAATGACCCGAACTCGAAGCGGTCCGCCACGCATAGCCCACGCACTGGCCCACTAAACACCTGGGTTAACTGGCCTACCACAAGCCACCCAAAAGTTCATGGATAGGTTGGTGCCTAGTGGTAGTGGGTGGCCACTTATAAGGCACACACAAGTCCCACATCTACCCGATGTGGAATATTACATTCTCCCCCATTTGAATCCTTGACGTCCTCGTCAAGACCTAAAGGAGCCATAAAGAATCGGCACCCCGGGCAATGTGTTCCAACACATTTTTGGCCGGGATCCGCTCTGATACCATTTGTAACGACCCGAGCCCGAAGTCCGGTCCGCCACGCATAGCCCACGCACTGGCCCACTAAGAACCTAGGTCAACTGGCCCACCGCAAACCACCCAAAAGTTCATGGATAGGTTGGTGCCCAGTGGTAGTGGGTGCCCACTTATAAGGCACACACAAGTCTCACATCTACCCAATGTGGGATATTACATTACATTTGTAACGACCCGAGCCCGAAGCCCGGTCCGCCACGCATAGCCCACGGGCCCACTAAATACCTGGGTCAACTAGCCCACTAAAAGCCACCCAAAAGTCCATGGATAGGTTGGTGCTCAGTGGTAGTGGGTGGTAACTTATAAGGCACACACAAGTTCCACATCTACCCTATGTGGGATATTACATTCTCCCCCACTTGAATCCTTGACGTCCTCGTCAAGACCCAAAGGAGGTCCAAAGGATCAGTACCCCGGGCGATGTGTCTAACACATTTCTGGCCGGAACCCGCTCTGATACCATTTGTAACGACCCGACCCCAAAGCCCGGTCCGCCACGCATAGCCCACTAAGCACCTGGGTCAACTGGCCCACCACAAGCCACCCAAAATTCTATGAATAGGTTGGTGCCCAGTGGTAGTAGGTGGCAACTTATAAGGCACACACAAGTCCCACATTTACCCGATGTAGGATATTACACTAAGTCACTTGGCAACCTAACTTGGTCGCTTAGTGAGCTAGTCGAGTCGCTTCATATGAGGTTTTGGTTGTCTAGCCTTCCATATCTTTGTCATGTTACGTGGGCATGGATCAAATGTATTGTATGTATATAAATTATTGGTCCTTCAGAGACTTTAAGAATGATATACAATACAATACCAAAGAGAGAGAGAGATAAGAGAGAGAGTGAGAGAGAGAAAGTATTCATTTTCAAAAAAAGCCTGAAAAACCTTCACAGTCATTGCTAGATCCATCCTTTCATGGCTCTTAATTCTTATAACGTTTTAGAACAACTTATTGCCAGCTAGATCCATCTCACAACGACCTATGCTAATTGAACTCAACTATATGGACCGGATATGGGTGTGGTTTCCAGTGTTGGATTCGACAAAATTTTATAATTTTGTACTCCTATGTCCACATGTCCACTCCCATGTCATATCGTATCGTGTCGACATGAATACTTAGGTGAAATGAGGATCCAAGTAACATAAATGACGACTAATTTTTTATTTTTATTTTAATACTTGTAACATCTTAAGAGGTAGAGTTTATTTCTACTACCTTTTTTCTTTTCTTTTTTTTCAAAGTATTCTCAGGTCCGAAAGCCCAAAACTAATACTCGAATTGGGTAGGACCACTAGAGCGGTAAAGTTCTCCCTACCAAGTTTTAACGCATCTACATTCTCATAGTTCGTACTCTAGACTTATGATTAAGCTATAACAAGCTAACAACCCCTTACAAATGGTGCAAACTGTATTCCCTTGGTTCCCAAAATTTATTTCTACTACTAAAATATTTACTTATGTACGACATTTATTTAAAACAAGCTTATTCGCTACATTTATTTGAAGCAAGCTTGTGTAGACGAAAATGACATATTCTTACATTTCATTAATTGTAAATTAAAACTACCATACACTTCGTTTAAGCAATTATCAAGAATAATAAAACATATAAATGTTGAAATTAAATTTAAATTATTAAAATTCAATATTGTTGAACTTTGAGAGAGAGAGAGAGAGAGAAGAATTGGAGAAAAACTTAATTGCGTTTTTTGGTATATTAAAATAATCAGGATTACAAATTAAAGAAGTATTTATACACAAATAACTGTCTTAACTGTACGAAAATAAGACAATTACACACGTTACCCTGGAGCTTTGAGTATATTACAATTAACCCCTTTTCAATTACAAACTAACTTATATTTGTGGCAGACTGACCCCCTTTGGTTCTATCTTCATTGCTTGGTGATCCTTCCTCAGTCTTGTACTTATGATCTTCAATAGTATGTGTTGTATGAGCTTCAACATCCCCCCTCAAGTTAAGAGAACGAAATAAATTTTGAACTTGGAACTTGGAATGTAAGTTACAGAATTGAGTAGAAGGCAAAGCCTTGGTAAAAAGATCTGCAGCTTGTTCATGGGAAGCAATATGTTGAGTTGCAATGATACCTTTGTTTATCATTTCTCGAACAAGGTGGCAATTGATGTCAACGTGTTTTGTTCGTTCATGGAACACTGGATTTGAAGCGATGTGTATAGCTGATTTGTTGTCACAGTGCAAAGGTACAGGAAGAATTGGCTGACTCTGAAAATCTTTGAGGAGGGCTACAAGCCATTTTACTTCATAGCAAGCATTTGCCATACTCGTGTACTCAGCCTCTGCAGAAGATCGACTGATAGTAGTTTGTTTCTTGTATTTCTAAGACACTAAGGAGTTCCCTAGAAAAACACAAAAACCAGAAACATATCTTCTAGTAAGTAATTGGGCAAGCTGCCCGGTCAGAAACACAATAGGCACTAAAGACAAGAGAACCACTTCACTCTTGGACAATACCAACAGCTCATGAAAATGCTCAGTAATGTCAAGAATGCCAACTCTGCAATGGTTCTGGATAATCCTGAAGTACATCTCTCAAGTATGTTCAACCTTAAATCTGTAACTCCTATGTGTTTTGCTAGTGTAAAACCTTTATCTACAGACTTGATACTAAACACTGGTGCTAGTGATCATATTACTACCTCCTTTGAGCATCTCTTTAATCCTGTAACTATCAATTCTGTCATTTACTTGCCTAATGGTAAAACATTTGTGATCACACACAAAGGCACTGTGTTTTTTTATCCAAGGACTTAGTCTTGCATAATGTTTACCATGTCCCAAACTTCCAGTTCAATCTTATATCAGGGAGTAAATTAACCACTAACAGTGGTTGTAGCTTAATTTTTTCTGCTACTTCTTGCTTACTCCAGGACCTGATCCAGCAGAGACACAAGGAGATTCGTAGAATGAATGGAGGCCTATATAAGTTGATATTACCTAAGTGTTCTAGTTTCAAAAACTAGAGTCGGCAAAATTAGCCCGACCCAATGGGCCGGCCCAGCCAACTCGATATTTTGAGGGGTTTGGGCTTCAATTTAGAAGGCTAAAAAATGGGCTCAAATGGCCAGGCCCAATAGGCCCGCGAGCTGATTGGGTTCGGTCAAAAAAGCCCAAAATTTTTGGGCCAACCTAGCCTGCAACACTTTTATTACTTTTCAATTCAAACTTTTCAAATCATATTCACACTGCTTTAATTAGTGTATTGTTGTACAGGCTGTACAAACCCTCAAGTCAATACTTTTACTCATCCCGTGATTCCCGTCATATGACTCATATCAAATAGACGTATAGGACAAATAACCAAATAGTCAAATGCTCCCTAACCGGCTAACCCCTTCACTCTTTAGCCTTTCCTCTCGCTGCAAGCCACCGCACGTCGCATCACGCCGCACGCCACTAGCCTCTGCTGCTAGTTTGCTACCATCGATCCATCAAGGAAGCAGCGATTCAGTATCAGTCCTTTGTTATCTCGTCTCTCTGTTGTTATCTCGTCTCTCGCATTTAGGCAATGAATTTTATTTTTATGTGATAACTTGTAAATTTTATAGAAAATATGTTTTGAATTTATTTGAAAAATCATGATATTGCAATGAATTGTAGATTTTATTTAATAAATTGTAGACTTGTATTGTAATGAGTTGTGAATTTTATTTTTATGTGATAACTTGTAAATTTTGTAGAGAATATGTTTCGATACAAATTTAGGCTGATTTGGCCCGATGGCCCAAAAGCTCGATGACTTGTGACTGGGCTGGGCTAGGCTAGAGGTTTGAGGCCCGATACAATTTTTGGGCTAGCCCGGCCCGGTCCGATTTTATGTGTTGGTCCGATGGGTTTGGGCTAGGCTAGGCCGACCCAACCCATTGCCAGCTCTACCAAAAACTGCAATAATTCAGGGTTAGGGATGTTGAATTCAGACATAATGCTGCAAGAATTGACAAATCAAGAAGAACAAGAAAGGAAGAAGAAGAAGAAAGGGAAAAGATAACTACCAACCTTTATTGGTTGGGAGAAATCAATGGTTATTGCGGAAGCATGATTAAAGATCGTATTCACGCATGCTCTGATACCATGTTTAGAGATGTTAAAAGGGCCACGGCCCATAGGCTTGGCCCGTTTAAACCGAAAAAAATAGGGTTAGGGCTCAATAATTTTGGCCCGTTTAAAATCAGGGCTTTTTAGGGCTGGCTCGTTTAACCCGCGGCCCGTTAGGGCTGGCCCGCCAGCCCGCATAATATTAATTAGGCCGTAAAAAGTTTAGGAGATACGTAAAACAACCACCATGAGAATAAAACCAACAACCTTTTAATCCAAAGTCAAATATATTTATCCTTTGCACTACATGGCTTCTTTGTGTACCTGTGAATAAATACTGAAATATAAACAAAAATTTTGGAAAGAACTGCTAAGTAGATCTATTACATTATTTATTTTGAGAAAAACAAGTTGAAAATTATAACACATCGATGTAAAAAAATTTCTAGTTTATATTTCTTTTGAAAAACATAAGAAACTATCAAAGTTATGAATGGTTTATCGATTCACTATTTTAAAATATTGTTATATTATATCTTTAATCGTGGCCCGATAGTGGCCCGTTTAACCCGAAACCCGCTAGGGTTAGGTCTGCAATATTAGTGGCCCGAAAAAATTGGACCGTTTAGCCCGCGGCCCATTAGGGCCACAACCCGTTAGGGCTGGCCCGAAACTGCTAGGGCTAGCCCGTTTAACATCTCTAAGGTCCATGTTGAACTTTGAGAAAGAGAGAGAGAAAAGAATTGGAGACAAACTTAATTGCGTTTTTCTGTATATTGAAATAATCAGGATTACAGATTAAAGAAGTAATTATACACAAATAACTATCTTAACGGTATGAAAATAAGACGATTACACCCGCTACCCTGGAGCTTTGAGTATATTACAATTAACCTCTTTTCAATTAAACACTAACTTATATTTGTGGCTGACCCCCTTTGGTTCTATATTCATTGTTTGGAGTAACAGAAATTGGATGATGCGAGTGAGATAAACACAACCACGTCGCATTGATTTCATATGCTTGTTTCTCGATCATGTATTTTCTGAAACTTAGGCATTTAAAAAACAGTAGAATGGGAAAAGACATGTCAAGAAAAAAAGGAGATGATCATTGAAAGGGAGAATCATTTCCTAAGTTGATTGATTAATGAGAATAATTATTGCATCTCCCCTAGATTAGATGGCCGAAGGAAGACCACAAAAATCAGCCAAAATGTCAATAATTATTAGGACATCTAACTTGAACCAGATATATAGCTGAATGGCCGAGAAGAACATTTACTCGAATACTATAATAATACTCCTATAATGTTTTATGCACAGAACAGCACAACAAACAATGCTTCTATCCTAAGTCTCCCTCAGTCCTGTCTGTATCCCTCCCTCATCTCAGAATGGATTTGCCAATAATTTACAACCAGACTTGTTTGTGTCATCTTGTACTCCCTAACCTATATAGTTTACAAATTAGGAGACTCGAAGAGCTTTATATATGTAGGCATGTCAAGGGCTGTGCATCTTATACAGTATATAACAAGTTTCCGGAGCGCCATCTTTCTGTACACGGCTTTCACCAGTTCCTTTTCCCCCTTTCCTAACAGCTAGCTTCTTCAAGCAATCACCCTCAACATGATGGTGACAGCAATCAAAACATAAGGTTTTTGCATTGACGAATGAATTATGCACATCATAACATAATGCTCCTCAGTTTACTTCATATTCAATCTTTCGTGAAATCCCAAACTGCTCAGCCGCTGGTACATGTGCTAACTCGTTAATCATCTGCGCAAAATTGGCCGGCACGCTTCGATTTTTTTCATGAATCTCTAAGCGGGATTGTTCAGCCGCTGGTCCATTTGCTCGTTCTTTAATCATCAGAGCAAAATTGGACGTCAGACTTTGATTTTTTTCGTGAATTTCCCAATGGGAATGTTCAGCCACTGGTCCATATGTTTGTTCATTATGCTTCACAGCGAAATTGACGGCCAGAGTTTGATTTATTTCATGAATTTCCGAATTGGAATTCTCAGACGACTGTCCACAGGCACGCTCTTTTTTCTTCACTGCAAAATTGACAGGCATGGATGAAGATATTGTGTCTGACTTTAAAAATGATGGTCAATGAGTCAAACCTGGTTTTTTGTCCTCAGGGTCTGGGAGCCTCTCATCATCGTATTTCTCACACTGCTCCAAAATCACAGCTGCAGACTTGGTGTTTACAGTGGACCGGAATTGACAATAGGCTGAACGTAATTGCTGATAAATCTCTTCCACCTTTCCAGACCGCTCATCTTCCCTATCCATCTCAACAAGGACCTATTAACAAACCACCAATCGGACTTCAGAGAGAGAGAGAGAGAGAGGCACATACACACAGGGAAGAGATTTCCGGCCATTACCTGTGCGGCATTGTTTTCAAACAATGGTAAAAACTTTTGCCGGCAGTACATGTTAAAAAGGAGGGTGCAACTGATAAGTGGGAAGATGAAGCTTGATGCTACGCTTGATCTTTTCATTCCAAAAATTGTAGCAGCTATAACTTGTGTCAGCACCAAAGAGAAGATAACAACATTATGCACGATAGGCCAATAAAGTCCACCAGTTTGATATCTGGTGATATACACGTTCAGAATCTGCAAGGTTCATCTGTGTCATGGCCCATAAAATCCAAGTTTGATATCTCATGAAACAAGATCCAAAAGCAACAAAATAACCTAGCTTTTCTGGAAAAAATTGTCGAACTAGAGGGAAAGCTTATAACCACAGTAGTGAATATTTTTAAATCGTAAAAAATTAAACTAAGAAAAGGTAATTCACATCACAATAAAGAAGTAATCATAAATCTAGCAATGAACCCTGACAACACATAAAAATATAAACCGACAAGAACTCTAAGCCATTGTTCAAAACGACTGAAGGAAAGGTTTAGATAGATTGCAATGAACAGGAAAACTCTCACCTGATTACGGTATACAAGGTAAGCAAGGAAAAAGTAGACAAGCAAGAAAGGCAATATCAAAGGTGCCAAAACGGAAAAGGTGAAGCCAAGGAGTCCAAGCAGGAGAACTCTTGGAACTTCAGTGTGGTAGGGAAAAGTGTAAGGGTCAAATGCTCCATCCTTCTTCCTGAGAATGTATCTATAGAACCAATTGCAGAAAAGAACAAAGGGTTGCATCAGTTCAAATGACAAACTCGCCCAACCAGATGTCATAATGTAGGTCATAAAGAAGTACGCCTGCAAAAGAAGGAAACCATAGTCATTTTTGAGAAAATACTTCTTGCTTCATTGACCAAAAGATTATAGAAAATGGGGTGAATAATCCTGGACAATCAGAGCAACAAGCATGACATAACAGTAGATTATAAAATTGGGAAATGCTGCAGATATGATTGCAATAAAATAATAAATGAAAGAGAACTCACCTGACGTGGTACTGCTGCGGCAAGAATGCCAGCCAATTTTTTAGGACTCGAAGTTGTAAAAGCTCCCAACCGATCCATATAACTCCCAGACAGAATGTTAGCGAAAAACACATTCCAAATCATGAAATACAGGACTTTAATGCATGCACTTTTCTTCCTGCTACTTCGAGAAATAGATCCCTCCAGCGTTGCAAAAAGCAGCATTAAAGGAGGGACGATGTAAAGAAACAACATCAGTACCACACTTGGTAAATACCCCGTTATCAAGCTAATAAGCCTCCTGCAGATGACAATTTACAGAACCCTGTAAGTAACAATTCCCGAGTCTACAGCTTAGCGATTGTTTTGTAACATCTTTATTTATTAGCTTGTGTCCACCTCCGAACTTTTAGTGTGTGCTTGCCCATTTGAGTGTGTTTGTATAGCATATTGTTCATATCAAATTACAATTTTAACATATAGCCTGCATCCAAACACCTCTAAATACCATCTTCCCAAGCTTATCCCCAGGCAATGGTGAGGTAGCCCCTGGATCCAATACACTGACTTGATTCTTGTGACAGAGGAAATTTAAGGGCGACCTACAATCAAGAATCATGATACAAGGTTTCATGCCAAGCGTTTCCCATGGTCAAGCTAAGGTTGGGGTTTAGCAAGGTAGAAAAGAAGATTTTGAATCTATTAACAGAACAGCGCCACAAAACAGTAACTGAAAGAGAAAAGACTGTCAATGACTGAAGAGTAACGAGTAATGCCAGGTTTCACAAAATAATCATCCCAACTTTTACTTGCAACTGATGTGACAGGATATGATTAGTTACTTAGTGAGTCCCACAAGTAAGTGGTTTTGTGTAGGATCAATCACACTTTGACACTAGGGAGTCGAGAGTTGAGATGATCATTTTGGGATACTTAACCTTTTTCATACTAAACTCCAGTTTATTGGCTCCTAACCCAATATTGATGCAAATTTAATTCTTAATGTTGTTGTTGAGATTATCTTATGTATTCATTCACTTCAGAGTACAGACATCACAAGACACAGTTACGTACCTCTTTAAAATACCTTTCAGAAATGGAAATGTATTCTCCAGCTTCTCAAGGTGAGTAAGACCTTGTACAAATGTTGTGGGCCCAAAAAACAACAACATGAAGACAATAGAGGCCATAAGAGTTGATATTCTACGGATCCAAAGCAGTCTATATGGTACACAAAGGTTTGACCAAAAGACATCATCTGGTTCTGGAGCCGACTCTGTGATCCACAACATGGGATCTGGTGATTGAACAGCCTGTGAAGCAATAAGAGCAGCGTACCGCGTCCTGAAAAACACCAAGGCAGCTTCACATTCCTGCATGAAAGATGAAAAATTTTAAATACTAATATGGAAGTTGCTAGCATAACATTCTCCATGCATCTTAGGGTAATCATACTATTAACATTCCTTTGTGTGATTGCACCACAGATGACCTCTAGCCACGTTGGAGCAATCTTGTTGCCATGCCATGGTCCTCTCATAAAATTGTCGCATAAGTACCATCAAAATATCTTAAGGCCACCAGAGTTGCTATCACAAGTACTTTCTAACAATACTCTGCAAGACAAACTGGCAATTGAACGTACCAAGAAGAGGCTTTCTCTAAAAGGTGAACCATAATGAGGACTTGAGACTAAGCAGATTGCCAAGGATACCATAAGTAGCTGGGTACTCGATACCAAATTATATACTGGTGGCCCCTAAGCAGGTGTATTACTAAAATGGAAATAATTTTGAAGGTCAGCTGTAATTTCTTTGCTTCTAAAATTCATAGGACCCAGTTCCACAATATCCCAGAGGCAACTTCCTGAGGGTGATAACTCTTCTGGTGTTAGGTTCAAGTTATTGAACTGACTCTGGTTCAGACCAGTCAATTCAAGTGTGGCATGAGCTAGTGGCTCAGGGACACGCTGGTTTAATGAAGAAGCAGAATCAACGAGACGGACAGATCACCAAAGGTTTGGGTAGGATCTTGATTGTCAAATATTTGGGCCAACTAACGTGATGTAGTCCAGAACTAAAATATGATTTCGAATAGGGTTTCAAAGTAGATGAGGGTTGGTTTTTCCCTAGAACTCGAATCTAGGCTCATCTTCAACCTTGACATGGCTTGTAGAGTTTCTGGCCCAACAGGCAACAGCAAAAAGACAGCGGAGGTGCGTGAGGTCAGGCTAGAGTTAAAAGATTGATAGCTGACAACCTCGTCAACGTCAAATGACTACTGATTGCTGGAACGATCATGACTGATTGCTAAGGAAACCGTAGTCAACCATGTGATCTGATGCTTCAAACGGTGTGAGTGATAATGGAGACGACGTGTAGAAGGCTGGTGGCTTGATGAGACAAGATAAAGGGGTTGTTTGGCTGACAGGTTTGAATCAGGTGGACGTTAAACATAAGGTGATGGGACTTCTTGTAATATTGGTGGCTATTAGCAAGATGGAGAAGGAAAGGAAGTTCAGCAGGTAATATTGTCGTTTCTCTAGCGAATTACAATGATCATTATGGTGGCAGAGAACATCAGAGGAAAAAATTAATACGACCAAACAGCAGAATATCCTACCAGCATATAGAGAAGCTGGAGGGAGGAGGAGAAGAAATGGAAAAGTAAGAATATATACAGAATTGTCCTACCAGCATACTGACAAGCTGGAGGGAGAAGGAGAAGAAAGTGAGAAAGAAGAGAGGTTACCCTAGCAAGGTATCAGCCAGAGTTAGGTCAAGAACACATAAGCTCACAAGTGTAAAATATATTCAGCTCTAACCTATGATGGAGGGTCTCATTAATATTTATAACTTTAAAGACATCCAAAACCTAATTCTGCTACGACTAGCACTATATTTACTAAAATACCGAAAGCACCGAGACTGGGATCATCTCCAATAATACTACTAGAACCGAAATACATAAACTACTACTGACCCCGAAAAGATAATACAAGATAGCCAAATGATAATTCAATCCCAATTCCATTGCTCTTGTGATTGCGTCTTGCATTCATTTTCACATTGTCATATTGGCCACGCTCAAATACAAAACATGTACTCCCTATGTCCTAAATGAGAGTCCATTTTTAGTTTTTCACTAAGATTAAGGAAGTTGACTTTTGGGAATTTTTAATAGCACATATACACCAATGCCCTTAGTGTCCACATATAACATTGCAAGTCCATACTAGGACATGATAGGTGTCAAAGGTTAAATCAATAAATTTATTTGGGACAAGAAAATTTAAAAATAGACACTCATTATGGGGCGGAGGAAGTAACATTTTGGTGCCTCAAACATGTCATTTCATTAAGTAATGCTGGTCTAATAGCTATATTATAGATCTTACACTCCAACTTCGGAAGAGTGAATCAGTCACAACTCACAACTTCACTAAACATCTCCAATCTCACCTTCTTAATAAAAATCGAAGCTAAATGATGAAGCCATTCATAAGATATAGAAGAGCAACAAACAAAAGGGAAAAAAATTAAAGGAAACAGCGTTTAACAGTATGTCTTAAGTCACTACGCCTCAAATGATTAAGAAATGGATACTCAAGTAAATATTAGTATTCATACAGAAGTTCTGACCTTTTCTCTTAAGTCCAAACCACCATCAAAGTTTCTTCTCCCCTCATCAATTTCTAGGTCATCCGAAAGGATCTTAAACGAGTTTGCAGTTCCTCCACAAAGGCCACATCTAATCAAACTTGGACCACAATACTGCTTCATAGGAGTGGACTTGACCATCTTGTACATCATCTCTGCATCACCCTGCAGACACACAAAGTTAAACAACAGAACTGAGCATAGATCAGCACGAAATTACGAGTAACAGAAAGAATAATCTTTGCTTTATATAATGTAAAAAGTTCAATGTATTGCCACCAAAAACAAGCCCTTAAATGATGGACTATCCGTCAAAACTAATAACTCAACTTTGTCTCAATTATTGTTGTGGGCTACATGACTTCTGCGAACTACTTGGCAGAGCATAGGAAACTCTGCAAGGTAAATGTGTTTAGGAACTTCATAAGGATTAACTTTTGGATCCTATGTTTCTTTGATGACTTTCTTAAACAATCATTTTTTTTTGTTTTGGTATAGAATAGATAAATCTTTTAAATGTACTTCTCAGCCATGCATCTCTTGTCAATGTTTTCTCTATTTTTTTAATAAATGAAAAATTATATTAGATCCAGAGAAAAATACCAAAAAAAAAATGCCATTCCGCCAATCAGAAGATAGTTGAAACAAAAGAAAGCTAGAAGCTAAATGAAGACCTTCCGTCCAATCTATAGAAAGATCCACTTTAGGCCCTACACTAGAAGCCCCTATAGTTAACGCCTAAAGACTAGAGAGGCGCACAGAAGAAAATTATCTCCCGCAAAAGAGAAAAGGTGAGCTCCTGATCTCGGAAAATACGCCCATTCCTCTCAATCCAGATTCACCACAATGGACCAAATACTGCCACTGCAATAAAACACGTGCATCCTTGCTACCCTCAAAACCCCTGTATTCAATCTCGAACAAAGGCTCCACCAAATTAGGGCAAACCCAACCCTCATCAAATATGTCAAATAAAGAATACCACAGCTTCCAAGCAACTGGGGGCAGTGGAGAAAGAGATGCCGATGAGTCTCGTTATGAATCCAGCACATCACACAAATATCCTGTGAAATGGCCTTATTGGGCCTCCAACTCTGACGCTAATCATTGGTGTTTAACCTGTTAAGCACGAGAGACCAGGAAAATGCCCTCAACTTGTAGAGGACCTTGGGTTTCAAAATGATGTGGCTATCGGCAAAGCAGGAGTACGAGATCAGGTTAAGGTCTCTACAAAAGACTGTTGGATGAAGAATCTAAGACCTACCATCAGGCTTATCTGATGGGTGAAAATATTGATATTGATCAAGTAATGTTATGACATCCAGGGCATCTCTTCCCAATATGTTGCCTAGACTCTTGACATATGCCAATAAATTTGAATACTAACTCAGCACTACAAAGATTTTATTATCATCTGAATACTTAGATCAGCACATCCCTCCGGTTATTGGGGCAAGCTTCACTTAGGACTTATAAGTTAAAGACAAGAATTGCTGTCCATAACAGTTGTGGCAGCTATATACTCTATTATACTACATAATGATAAAAGATTAGTATCATTCTATTGGCAATCTTTCCCCTCTTATAATAGATGAGGACTGGGATTAATTCTCTTAAACAGGGAAAACCAAATGTACAGGCCAGCTTCAAACGCTTAATAAAGGAAGAGGATGAATATTTCCAAACTAAGGGTAACACCCACTCGGTACAAAGACATAATTCATGCCGCAAAACACGTACTTCGGAAAATGATTATTTAAGGAACTTCCTTTCCAAAGAAAGTCGGGCTGATTACAGCATTTCTGCTAAGCCAACTCTATAAATTGGTTGCCCCATTCCAGCGCAAACCCTACCGGACACACCGAACCTCCGTTTTCTCAAGGGCTTCTCCCTCAGTATGAAAACTTTACAGCACACCACCCAGCTAACGTACTTCTTCGACCGCAGGGTACATCTCACATATGCCAATCTAAATTGAATCCATGACTTCACTTGGTCTATGGGATCCTGTCACATTCCTGCTTTCCTCTACAAAACCTTGTGATGTTAATGAGAATAGATTGGACTAAAACCAACACAGGGACCTGCCAACTGCCCCTCGTCAACAGATCCAGGAAAAGCCAAAAATGTAGCCTGCATGAGTGGACCATGGGACATGTGGGTTGTATTTTACCAAACTCCCTCATTTTACTTCGACCACTAAGCCACGGCCCTATAGGGCATCAATGCCTTATTTGACACACCATCCTCGAACAAGCAGCCCACAGGAAAGCACCGAACCTTGGTTTTCTCAGGGTCTTCTCCTTCAGTGTAAGAACTTTATAGCACAATACCATAGCTAAAATACTTCTTTGACTGTGGGGCACATCTTACATATACCAACCTGAATTGCATCCAAGACATTCACTGTGTCTATGAGATCCAATTGTCACACTCCTGATGTCCTCACAAAAACCTTATGAATTTCTGTTTGGGACGACGTTCATGAGAATAGAGATTAGGACAAACACTTGATAGCCTATATCCAAAAAACCTTCCTATGACATTCTTTTCTTTAATAAGCAATCACACTTCGATAAAATAGCTAGGCAGTTAAATAATTACGTTGTAACATAAGGGTATCCTACGTAAATACCTTCAACCTGCAGCAAAAGAGGATATAAAGGGCTTAAATTGAGTTTTAAAGCTACAGTTAGGTTCCTATAATTGAAAAAAAAAAAATTTGTTTTTATCCCCAAACTCCTAATAATACTATATAACTTCAAAGAATCACTTACATTTCAGTGGGGTCAATTGCCCACACTGGGCCCCAAGTGGGTCCACCCCTTCTCCGTAGGTCTTCTCAGATTGAATGTTCAGAGTAAATTCTCTCGGCTTTGAGTCTTTGACTTGGCCCTTTATAAACTAAGAAAAACTGAAAGTGAAGAGATCGTAATTAAACGTGGTAGACAGGCCCAAGAATCAAAGGTGTACTTATTCCTTTGACCACACATTTTCATTTACTTTTACATGAAAGCAAATAAAAAGGTAAATCTTTTACTAAAGTAAAAAGAAGCACAGTATTACAAGAGAGAAGAGATCCACCTTTTCCAATGACAGATATTATAGTGAAGAGATCTAAAAACTAGAGTCAGTGTTTTTAAAGTACACAACTATCTCTGTAGGGAACATATTGTAGCCTTGACACTTCCAAAGATTTGTGGTTTTCCAGAGGACAGACTCTTGGTGGGCCCTCTCCAAAGAATGTCTCAGTCTCAGTCTCAATCATTTCTCTTTCTTCCTTTTCTTCCATGTAAAACATGTCACATGAATAATGTACTATTGCAATTTCGTGTTTATTGTACCTTCAATTGGATTTCAGTAAATTGCATATGAACATCTGTAAGTTTGTTTTGATTTGGAATATTTTTGCTAGAATCAATGTGATCTTCCATTATGCTTTCAATTTTAATAGGTACTAGAATACATAAAAGAAAAGAATAAGGTTAAGTGAGGCCATCCACCTCATTTCAATCATTGTTTTCAGCTCCATAACTATACTGAATGAAGCATCGTCGAAACGAGGAAAGCAACATCGAGTAGTTTACAAAAACTAATATTCATCTTTGAGCTCGGTTTAAGTATAGCCCCTAAAACCATACTGACGGATATGTGAAAACCCCTAATGAATGACCTTGAATCAAAATCTCAATGCAATTTATTTGTTCCATACCCATCCATTTTCTCCAGCATTTAGAACTTAGAAGTAAAGTTCAAAAAGACTGCAAGAACTATGTTACAAATTTTAAATAAATAGTTTGCTAGCCTAAACAAATCACCTAACTGGACAGTGTCAAAGCCAGAAATTTTCCCTAAGGTGGTAAAAAATTATACTCCCTCCGTCCCGAAATTATTGTCTGGGTTGACCCGGCACACGGATTAAGAAAACTCAATTGACTTGATTATTAATATTGGAATAATATTAAAAAAGTGTGTTGTTTCCTTTAATGCCCATGTGTATGTGGCCCATAATTAAACTATTAAAGTAGGAAGAAAAAGTAAGGGTAAAATAGTAAAAGTGATATTCTAAAAAGGAAAGTTTCAAACAAGACAATTATTTTGGGACGGACGAAAAAGGAAAGGAAGACAATAATTTAGGGACGGAGGGAGTACAATCTTTCTCTCATGATTAAATATTATTATAAAAATGACTTTTAAAAAAATTATTCTTTTATTTGGCAATCAAACGTTGTATGAGAGTAAGTTTGAATTAAAGGTAACACAATTTACAAACAAAATAAACTAAAACGTTAACAATTATTAAAATGAATGTAATATGAGCGATATTTTCACCCATAATAATTGTAATGTGGGTCAAAATTTCCTAACAGTGCAAATATCTTCTCAACGAAAGGGGGTCAAAAAAATCAATAAATTACAAAAACACTTCATTATTTAAAAAATTTGCAAATACATATTACTGAATGGCAAGTTTTTGAAAATCAAAAGGAACTGCCCCCGTTACTGATGTTGAACCACTTTAAGATCCCACACTTAGAGTAGAACGGCAAAGGGATTTCCAACCAAACAAAACCTAACACGTTTTATTCCAACCTGTAATTACTCACTAAACAATTACAAAGATTTATAGTCTAACAAGCTAACCATAATTGTAGAACTTTACTCAAATACCCCTAATAAGTAAAAAATGCAAACTAACTAATCAAAAGTAATATTAAACATAAATAAATGACATCCTATTGCTTCCCGCATCATTCTCACCCGATTGAAGGAGAGTTCGACCAACTCAGAGAGTATGAGTAAGTAACCCCTCGTCATCACTTGGTGGGTCCAAAGGGACAACTACTTGATCAACATGATCAAGTATCACTCGGGAGATCATGCTTAACAACTTGAACGTCTTCCTCTTTGTCCTGAGTTCTCCTTTCCAACATAAGTCGTTGCTGCTTTGCAGAGTCATGATAAGGACACTTCCGAGCAAAATGATTAATATGCCCACAAGTAAAACAACCATTATCAATTATATTAGGGAGGTCAAGAACGTGAGGAATCAAAAGGTAGCCATTTGGAGTCAACTTCTTGCGGCCGCTTGTCGAACTGATCCCAACGAGGTTTGATCTTTTGTTCACACCCTCTTTCAAATGAATGTGCACTATTGTCGGAACCAAAATCATGATTAAGCACCTCATAGCGAATGTCAGCTCGCAACCCATTAATATAGCTTGTGATGCAATGTTGATAGATTCTTTAATTCAACTGCAATGAGACAATTTGTGAAATTCCCGAGTATAAGCATCCACGGACTCAAAACCCTAGCAAAAATTCTTAAGTTTATCAAGCATTTCCCTATGAAAATTCAATGGAATGAACTTTGTAACCAAAACATCTTTCGTATTTATTTATTGGAGTCTTCGAGCCAATCATTGACGAATAAGGTCTGCCCACCAAGAACTAGCATACCTACAAAGCCTAGTAGCTTTAAGTAAGATTTCACGATCATGAGGAACGGACTGATAAGGGCTGAATTGTTCCACCAAATATGCCCACTCAATAAAGACATCAAGCTTAGATTCCCCATCAAATTCAGGAAGTTCGACCTTGATTCCAAATGGACGTACCTTCGGTTGCTCGGGAGGACACGCTTGTGAAGGTGGTGCCAACGGAGGTGGACGAGTACGCACTGGTCTCAATAGGTTGTTTACCCATGCTCTTCACGAGGTCATGTAATAAAGGCAGCGAGTTGAGTATTTGTAGAAGTATGTTGAGCATCCACTTTGGGAGTTTGAGCTTTAAATTTAGCATTTTGCTCCGCTTGAAACGTTGCAAACTCATCTTTGAAAGTCTTAAATTGTTCCTAAAGGTCATTGTTGGAGACACCCATCGAAAAATCTGCAAATAATCTGAAGGAAGTTGGGGGTGCTGGTTTTACTTTATCTAACTTGGAGAGTGTTTGTTGCACTGGCTGAAACTTTGAGGGGCTGCTTGTAAGTTCTAGATCTTTTGTATCAATAGTCAACTTGGAAATTAGACAAGCAACTGTGGTTGCGGCTATTCTATTTGCTACTAGGGTTTGGGCAACTGCCAAAAGCAGAATGACACAACGCCCAAATCAGTAGACAGAGGCGGCTAGGGTTCCGGTGGAGAGATGGCTGCGACGGCAAGGTTCCTATGACAAGACTAGAAACGACAGTAGCTTGAAAATAAAAGCTCTTATATGGTCTTCTTCAGTTATTCAGTGATTTCTCGACATCGTGTGATAACAGATGAAGGGGTGGAGACTTTAATGCTGATTTATTTTTTCTGGTTATTGGCGGAAACGAAAAAATTGTGGAACGAGGGTGAATATATGGATGAAGATGAATGAGCGCCTGTCGGTGAGATAGCAATATCGAACAACGACGAATGGATCAAAGTTGTTCTGATATCAAATGATGTCGAACCACTTTAAGATCCCACACTTAAAGTTAGAACGACAAAGGGATTTCCAACCAAAGGAAACCTAAAACACTATTTATTCCAACCTGAAATTACTCACAGAACGATTACAATGATGTATTGGCCTAACAAGCTAACCCTAATTGTAGAACTTTCCTCAAGTACCCCTAATAAGTAAAAAATGCAAACTAACTAAACGAAAGTAATACTAAACATAAAATGACATCCTATTGCTTCCCGCATCACTTACCCTTCTTGTGGCTTTGCCACTGTGACCGGCTAAATGAAATAATATATGTAACAAATACACAACAACTTTTAAGGAAGAAAGAAAGAAAAGAAGAGAACGAAAGGGAAGAAGAGCAGGAAGCAAAGTAGTCGCTGTTCTGTTATTCTGCGCACCACTTTATTATTGCGTAACACACATGTATATCCTACTATACACTACCAACAAAATTACATAATTACCCTTATTGTCTAACACTCCTCTTCAAGCTGGAGCATAGATATTTATCATACCAAGCTTGTTACAAATATAATCCACTCTTATTTGTGTAAGGCCTTAGTAAACATATCAGCAAGTTGTTGTCCCGTAAGCACATATGAAGTGGAAACAAGATTCTGTTAGATCTTTTCTCGAACAAAATGACACTCAACTTCTATATGTTTAGTCCTCTCGTGGAAAACTGGATTTGAAGAAATATGCATAGTTATCTGATTATCACACCATAATCTCATAGGCAAAGCAACCCTATAACCAATCTCTTCCATCAATTGTTGTATCACATAAGTTCACATATTGACTAACAGACTCTGCGCTTGATCTCGCCATCACACTCTGTTTCATACTCTTCCATGACACTAAATTTCCGCCCACAAACACGTCATGTAGTTAACTTTCTATCACCTCTTGAACCTGCCCAATCAGCATCAGAAAATGCGTCTACTCGCATATGACTCACTTCACTTACTGGAAAAGAAATATTCGGATAAGTCACTACAAGATAGTTCAAATTACTAACCAATGTCCGGTATCGTTCCGGATCCTCAAGTATCTCCCATTCTCCAACTACAAGTCTTATATTAGGATCCGTTGGAATGTCACACGGTTTCACCCCAAGCATCCTAACCTCCTCAAGTAATTCAAGAACATATTTCGTCTAAAACAAAAATATCCCTTTCTTGGACCGTATCACTTCAATCCTAAGAAATACTTTAGCGTATCCAAGTCTTTTGTCTGAAATTTTGTTAGGAGACACAACTTGAGTGCTTCAATTCCCTATGTATCACTACATATAATCACAGTGTTATCTACATAAACAACCAATACAATACAGCCACTGCAGTTTTTCGAAAGAACACAGTATTATCACATGTACTTGTCTGTAACCCAAATTCTAACATGAGCACTAAATCGCCCAAACCAAGCCCGCGGAGTTTCAACCAATAGACTTTCTTAACCTACATACCTTATTCTCAACTCCCCTAGAGCAACAAACCTAGGAGGTCGCTCCCTGTAGACCTCTTATTGGAAATCACCATGAAGAAATGCATTATTGGCATCCAAGTGATACAATCATACAAGACCCAGTTGTTAGAAGCACCTAAGGATATCAGAAGGCGAACAAAAGTTAACTTAGCAACCGGAGAAAAAGTATCAGTATATCAACACCATACACATGCGCATACCCCTTAGTAACCAATTGACCTTTTAACCGAGCAACAATCCCAGCAAGATTCATTTTAACAACGTACACCCATTGACACCCAATAGCCTTCTTACCTTCAGGAAGCATTACCATTTACCAAGGTCTCATTAATCTCAAGAGCCTTCATTTTCTCTTCCATAGCACACTTCTAACGTGAGATAAAGCTTCAGAGACACAGCTTTAGGAGTGACAACTGAATCTAACAGGTGAGCATAAGATACACAAGAGGTGATAGGATGAACGCAAGAACGTGTACCTTTTCGGAGCGCTATAGAAAGATCAAGAGATGGGTTTGATGACTAAAACCAATATCGAAAGTGAATCTGCTGGAGAAGTAGTTACTGATGCTTCTCCTGAACTGAAACAGGGGGCATTTAACATACACCTGAGTTGTAGGGGATGAAATGGAGCGTTAGAATCAACACCGTCCGCAGGACAACGGGTACGAACTAATGTATAAGTAAGGAAATCATCGAAAGAGACATACTCGGACCCAGAAGAGGATAACCGACTAAAATAAGGGCTAAACTCATAGAAAGTGACATCAACACCGACCCAGATCTGGGGAATGACAACGATACTCTTTCTGGGTTCAAAAGTATCCAAGAAAGACACATGAGTACTCGTCGATCTAACTTACTAACCTGTTGTCGAACATCCTGGACAAAATAGGTACAACACTTTAGGAGGAACTAGAAACAATGACTGCGATAGGCGATA
Source organism: Platycodon grandiflorus (assembly GCA_016624345.1). Classification (NCBI taxonomy): domain Eukaryota; kingdom Viridiplantae; phylum Streptophyta; class Magnoliopsida; order Asterales; family Campanulaceae; genus Platycodon; species Platycodon grandiflorus. Next base: position 32,158,634 of record CM028362.1, read on the forward strand.
AACAGAGTAGGGAATTTGCCCTTAAAGAACAGAAGATGGAAGGCGATTTATAAGAAAGGCAGTTGTGTGAAAAGCATCCTCCCAAAAAGACCGAGGAACATTCATCTCAATCATCAATTCCCGAGCAACCTCTAATAGATGGCGATTTTTGCATTCGACAACACCATTCTGTTGAGGGGTGACAATACATGAAGATTGATGAATAATTCCATTTTGAGACATAGGAAGAAAAAATGCCTGAAAAATATTCTTTAGCATTATCACTGTGAAGATTATGGATCGGGCATTTAAAATGAGTTTTAATTTCAGCACAAAAAGAACAAAATATCTCAAACAATTCATCTCTGGGCTTACCAAGTGCTTCTGGAATAATCATCAACGAAAATAACAAAATATTTATATCCCATTTTAGATGGACAGTATAAGGACCCCAAACATTAGTATGAAATAACTCAAATAGGGATGCAGCCCGTATATTAACTCTAGGAGGATATGATCCACGATAGTGCTTAGCAAACTCACAAGACTCACATGGTAAACTAGAAATAGACCCTAATTCACGTCACAATTTCTTCAAGACAAGTGACGGATGACCATAATGATAACGTAGCTGAAAAGGGGACAAAGTACTCCGACATGCACGTAGACAGATAAGGAGCAACAACTTTATCGAGGATGTACAACCACTACCCAAGACTTTGGAAGATGATCCCTCAGCGAGGATAACAGTTGTAAAGCTATTTGATGACCTATTAGTGGATGACCAACTCGAATCTCCTGTCATATGATCAATATCCCCCGAATCAATCACTGATTGCCTAGGCGACGAGAAAAAACATGTTATGGGTTTACCTGACTTGGCTAGAGTTGCTTTGGAGGAAGATGAAAAAGGTTGTTGTGATAGCTGGAGCTGATATAGTGTAAACTTGGCAAACTCCTCATATGGGTCTTTAGTTGAGACTTCTACTCAATTGATGCTACCGTATTGTCGTCATCAGCCGTCCCAGTAAACCCTTAAAAATATCAAACCTTATCATCCAGGTTGACTAATTTGTCAAATCAAACCCTCTATAATATCGAAATGTCAAATCAAACCCTCCATAATATCAAAATGTCAAATTAGACCCTCTAAAACATCAAAATGTCAAATCAGACCCTCTAAATATCAAAATAACAAATAAAGACCCCCCAAGTTGATTAACCTGTCAACTAAGTCTCACAATAAAAACAATACTATGTTTTGTCACAAAAAAGAACAGCCTGTGTCCCAAATTTATTTGTCCAACACATTCACCTTGTCGGAATCATGGCAATCACTCGCTGGAATTATCAATTCACATCACCAAACTCGTCACAACACAAATCCGACACACCCATACTGATTTCCGAGACCTAGGGTTCCAAAATTGACCCCACGCGCCACCACTCACCGGTGTGTCACGTCGAAAAGTGGCCTACTTCGACCGACGACTTGCACAGACAAGGTCGCCTGACTAATCTGAGCCTACCCCTGGCCTCGGATCTTGCATCCAATCACCCTAGTCTACTGGATTGGTCAATAAAACCATGCACTGTTCAATACTCAATGTTAGCCGTGCATGGAGCCAACACCAAGATTACTCTAGGATTTCGAAGTGTTGTGTATCAAGGCTCTGAAACCATTTAACAAATACACAACAACTTTTAAGGAAGAAAGAAAGAGAAGAAGAAAACAAAAGGGAAGAAGAGCAGGAAGCAAATTAGTCGTTCTTCTGTAATTCTGCGCACTTCTTCATTATTGTGTAACACGCACACACAGATAGATATATATCCTACTATACCCTATCAACACAATTACATAATTACCCTTATTGTCTAACAATATATACTTCACATGACCCTAGGTAAATAATATTATCCTACATAGCGTACATAGAGAGATAAGAAAGTAATATACTTACTTCAGGAAAACAAGTTAAAGAAGAAATGGAAAGATACAAAGACAGTCAGAAAGGTAAGTGCATAAATCTGTATATCAGCAAATTATCTGAGCTAGATTTCTTACCATCAGTTTCTGAACTGTACCAGACTGATAAACCATCTGGTGTGATAGATAACTTGATGCGTAGTAATTGGTGAAGTATTTTCTCACTACGTTACTGTATGATTCTTCAGAAGACCATGGAATGGCACGAAGAAGAACTGTGAAGTGACTAGGCCTTGAAGGACATCCCGTAATATGCACCATCCTCATTTTTGCAATGGTTTTGTACTCCTAGAGGAAAAAAAGAACATGTGAAAAGGAGTCTTATGTACACTGATACTGAATAAGATAACAAAAAAAATTTAAAAAGGATTTTAAATCCTTACAAAGTATAGAAGAATACAGGCACAGCCGGATATGACATACAACGCGAGACAATGGGCCCAAAGCCTGAATAAGGAAGTACGATGAGCACTCAATCTTGGTCATTGTTACAAAAACATACATAGATGACATAAAATCATACCATCTTGATCCTTCTTTGACATTCACAATGGTAAATACATCCATCTCTGAAGAACTTTGCTTTTGCTGTGTCTCTTGCCCATAGTAATTCAGTGGAAGCACAAGAAAAATGCAAATAATAGCAGCAATTGAGAAAATACGGATACTGCACACTAACACAGTCACTACGGTAAGTGTAAGCAATTCCAATAAAGTGAAAGTCAAAAGGTCAAAAGTAAAAGAATACTTAACAACAGATTCAGATATTCAGCAAAATACATTCACATAAAATTTAACAAAGGCTCATTTTGCATTAGAACTTGGATTGGAATTCCTACCGATCAACACTTTTACACAAAATTTCCTTATCTATGTGGTTATTTTTCTTTGACCGCATGTCTAGAAAACCATTTAGTCGAGGTTCTCCAATCACTGTATCTCAAACTCAATGGAGGTGGCTACAAATTCACAACTGTGTTCATTCATTATAAGAATTTATACCACAGCCACCTCCAGTATTAGATAGTTATACTGTATGTGATAGTTATACTGTATGTGTCCTCAATAAACATGGAATTCTTAATTCCCCATTTATTTATTTAATCTTAGAAAAGGGATTGTAACATTTAAAAGAGGGACAGTGATTTGTGAAATCTAAAGAGCAATGCATACACCCAAAGCTAGGAATGTCAACGGATCAGATATGGATCGGACACTAGCAAATCCAAATCCAATTTGAAATTGAAAAATCCTAAGCTGATCCGATTATCCAACAGAGCAAAAAAAGTTAAATCCATATCTGATTCTGTTAAGGTTCCTTTTTATATTTTATAATAATAAACCTAATTATTTTTAAGTTTCCTAATCATCAAAACCTATGAATGTATATTAGTATTAAGGATAGATACATCTTAAAACGTAAAAGGACTATTAACACAAGAGCTTTTGGATCATAGCAGATCATCGTTGGATCAAAATGGCCAAATTCAAATCCAAATCCAATCCATCACTGATAGGCTCAACCAGTTTGGGCTGGATTTGGATTTCGTACTGATAAATAAAATACTAAGTTCTATTTTATATTAAGCATGGCCATCCATTAGCAAGTGCAAAATGGGCCGCTGCACAGGGCCCCTCAATTTTTATTTTCAACCCAATCTTTGAATAGGGTCTTTACTCTATTAATTATTTCAATCCAATCAAACTCAATTACTCCAAACTCCCTAATTAGTAATTACTCCCTTTCTATAGGGACTCGCGTTCGGCGTTCCCATTTTACTTCCCGATCTTTCAATGGCAACAACAGATTTCTCTTTCACAATCACATCTCATTGATCTCAACTATTTATTGATGTGGATGGGTTAATACAAATTCAATCAATTCATGCTTGGACTAGTGAAAGATTTGCAGAAATAGCATGAATTGGAGGGATTTGGTTTCACTTTTCAGTCACAACCAACGATTGGCGAAGCTGAATCATTGGAAGCAACAGTGTATTTGACGATTACATTTTCAAAATTGTCTCAATTGGCGACTCCGTAGTCGGTAAATCGCAGCTGTTGGCCCAGTTCGTGCTGGTCAAGAAAGGTTAGCTCTGAGATTCTTTTACTTCTTTTTCTTCTTTGGAATTAAATTGAGTTTTACTCGGGAGTCCATATTCGAAGATTGGGCTGAATTTGAGCTAGCAAAGTTCACTAATATTGAATTGGCAGCAGAGGTTCGGAACCTACTGACCATGCGGACCCTTCTCAAGGGGACCAATGTTGCCTGGTTGAGAAGAGAAAAAGAACTGCACGCTCTCCCCAAGGGGACAGGTAGAGAGCACACAAACATTAACCAAGCTAATTGTTCGATGGGCGCACATCCCTCCCCTCCATCTCCCCCTCCTTGTGAGATACAAACTTACTAGTTACTAGCAACCGTAGATAACACCTAATTATCAGAAACATTTCCAAAGGACTAACTGAATCTCTCTCAACTGAATCCACCTTCTACAACAACCTAACTCGCATCACAGAACCTCACCCTCTCCATATGACTTAATGGTTCTTGAATTCTCTCTACAAAGAAATCATAAGAAAAACATATGGATTCATCTAGGACTAAACTTTGAAAGCTGCTTTTTTTAACCTAATTAATAATACTCAAACTATCGGTAAGACAATCTATTTAAGAAACCTCACTATTGAAACTCAACTTTCTTTCTTTTGTTGGAGAAAGGGAGATTAGGTGTAAGGCGGAAGGAAGGAAATTTAGAACACTCCTATATCAAATGTCCTTACATGGATCTCCCCCCTCCCCACCTTCTTCAACCTAGATATACTGAAAATGAACTAGTTATCTTTAAAGTAGACGTGAAATAAGAAAGAAAATTATTAACTCTACTGTCCACTTTGCTACTTCAGATGCAATGAGAAGAATCAACCACCAGTTGCTTCTCCCAAAACAGTCTTTGTACAGATAATTTTGCCTTCAATCTTGTAGGACATGGCAGCTACCTGATGATTATCTAATGATGGCAGAGAAGCATATGTCCCATTGAAAGCAAATTAAATGGCTCAACCATGCAACGGCAAAAAAATTGGAAATGGTGACTACATGAGAGTGTTTATCTCCTTAGGTTATGAGCATAGCAACCAATTTATGGTACTTAATGCAGCCTTGCAGATATGTGCATAAAAATACAAAATAAGATATCGATATAGTAGCAGATGCTCAAGCAGGAAGGTGTAGTGCCCTTTTTCCAAGAAGAAATTTTAACAATTTATTACTAGAATGCATGATCTTTAGCGAATAAGCATTTAAGGGATAAATACTTGCCTGAATACAACTATCCTGAGAAAAACCACAGCATCTATACCCCCACAAGCAAATATTTCGTCTTCAGATGCTTCCCAAGACTTCACTATCCAGCTAGCTGAAGGTATAAGTCTATCAAAACAGAAATGAGCTTCCTGTTTTGACTGTAGCTGATCAAGCCTCTGCCCGAAGTAAACACTTACATTGCTTGGTTGTTTCCGCAAAACAGAATACAGCGAAAAGAAAACCACGCAAAGGGCAATATTGATACCAGCAGAAGTCAACAAAGCCGAAATTTCCATATCTTTACCCTATACCTCCAACCTCTCATCGCCCAAAACTAACAGAAAAGAACAGCATATAGAAAAGAGTATAAATGTCTAAAAAGACTGAAGGAGGATTAACCCTGTCAAAGTGGTTCCACACCTGCAAAAGCAATAATCTAATGGGTGTTGATTGCGTAGAACTCCAAAAATAATCACATTAACATAACCAAAAACAATGAAACAATACTTTGTGCTTTACATATTGCATTTTCCTTGTGACTTCTAATTTCACTTTCTTGGAGGGAGGACAAGTTAAGCAAATGCATTCAAAGTATATTCTTAATACGAAGAAAGAGGCTTATAAATCAAGTATTTTCGAACTCCGGACATGGATGGAAAATGTCTACGTGCATTCACCAAGAAAAAACTGACTGCCGATGATTACGAGAATGACAAAATTGTGGAATGATATAAAGGGGGGAAAAAAGTTGCACGGACACTCATGAAAAGTTCCAACTTAAGAGTGGCATCCAGGAGAGCAGAAATAATGTGCACTCTTCAATAGCTGCAATTAACTAGGTTAAGAGCAGGAGGCAAAATTATCAAAAGCACTTGACTATTGAAGTGCAAGTTCAAAATCAATGGAAAATACTTCTATTTGCATCGAGAATATATTCAACTAGTGAACAGCTAAAACTAGCAGAGCAACAGCTACAACATTAATGCTCAGTTGTATGGTAACTTTCGCAAAGCAGGGATAAGATATTCCAAATACCGAGAAAGATTTAAAGTGCTATCTCTTCCCCCCACCCACTGTCCAAAGGTAACAACTCCAAAAGCCTTGACGTTAATCTAAGTTGATTTACTTGCTAGATATAAAGACATCAAACGCATGCACAACCACTTAGAAGTTGGGACATGTCAATCATCTTCCAACATACAAACCATGATATAAAGCTAAGTCTAACCAACATAGTGTAAAGAAATTAACGTGAGAATTAACTGTGCTATTCTTAATATAACAAAGTGATTAAATGCAAAATTGCAAACTCTATAACACATGGAAGTGACTAGAAAGCCAGAATCATATTCACTGAGCCAAGTTCAGCCCAAGCAACGAAACAAACATGTATGTAGAGTTAAGAAAATTGCTCTACTAGTAAAATTCATACAGAAAAACTTGCTAATCATTCCGGCCAACTATCAGGCCCAAAATACATGGGTTAAACTAGTCCTCCTTAAATTCTTGAATTTTCAATAGAAAACTAATCAGGTCGAAAATTAGAAACATTAAATAATTATTTTTAAAAAAAAAAAAGGGGTTAATTTTGAAATTCAACCTCATTGAAGCATTTCCACAAACACAACACAGTCACATTGCAGAAATGGAGAAACAAATAGCGAGAAAAATGAAAGAAAATGATAAACGTACATTGAATGACCTGTGACGATCTCTAAATTTGTTGCGTTAAGACTCGAATTTGTCTGCTTTAACTTTACAGAATGAGAGAGGGAGAGAAAATTGGGGATTTTGATTTGAAGGGAAGGGAAATAATAAAATGAGAAACAAAACCCTATGAATAATAATGATGATGAATAATTTTTGAGTAATTATAATTGGATCCCGTAGTCGGGAAAAACACGCAAAAAAGAAGTGTGCTTTGTAATTATAATTATATAGTAATTAATTGCAATAATAAGAGGATGAAAATCGTGGGGAATCGGAGTTTGAGTGCTTATTGGGTGTCGTGTACTCGTAAGCATGACTTAGGGGTGGCGAGGCCAGTGGGAAGGCCACATGGAGGGAATTCATGGGAATTCAATACATGAGGGGGCCTACCGTCCGTCCGTCATTCCTTTTCTAATTTAATTGGGTCGAAATGGCGGTTTGTTACCCGAATTTAGGAGCGTGCACGTGGCGCTTATGCTGCCAATTTGGGATAAATTTATCTGGAAGGTGCTACTAGTGATAGCCAACTTTATTTTTGTATTAGGTGTGTATCTACGTAAGCTTACCTTTTAAAGTAAGTAGCTAAATCGGTGACTTCACTATTCTTTTAAGCCCACGTGTTACACCAAATGTATGCCCGTGATGCTTTATATTTATTATATTTTTGACCAACTTATTATAATTGGGGAGTAGAATTGACAATTGTATTCTTAAAGACCCACTTTTGCCCTAGTACTTGCATAAGTTGGAAATAATTGACACACGCGTTATCTACCCATCCAAAAACTTCATCCAAAAAACTTAACGGTCATCCAAAAAACTTAACGGCCATCTAAAAACTTGACGGTCATCCAAAAACTTGACAGCTCAAAACTATCTCACCTTGTCTATATTTTCTCTCAAGACCCTTCTATCGCTTCCCCTTATCTATTCGACCCCTAAAATCTCTCCTGGCGTCATCTCCCACCCATGCCCTGTAATCCTCATGTGTACGGACTATGCAATTTCACCTCTATTGCAGTGGGCTCCCAGCTCTACGTTCTCGGTGGATCGCTTTTTGACACGCGGTCGTATCCGCTTGACCGTCCCTCCCCTTCCTCGTCCGCCTTCCGGTTTGATTTTGGTAGACAGTCTTGGGATTGTCTTCCCCATATGCTCAGTCCTAGTGGAAGCTTTGCATGTGCAGCGATCCTCAATTCAAATCAAATTCTTGTTGCCGGTGATGGTTCCCGGCACAACATGTTTAGTGCAGCTGGGAGTAGGATGAGTTCAGTGGAAATGTATGATATTGGGAGGAATGAGTAGGTGGCATTGGATGGGTTACCTCGGTTTCGAGCTGGTTGTGTTGGGTTCTTGATGGCATTGGAAAAGTACATTTGGTCGTCAAGTTTTTGGATGGCCGTCAGACGGCTGTTAAGTATTTGGATGGGAAGATAACGGGTGTGTCAACTGTTTCCAACTTATGCAAGTACATAGGGCAAAAGTGGGTCTTTGAAAGTACGATTGTCAATTCTGCTTCCCGACCATAGTACGTTGGTCAAAAACATAATAAACCCCATATTGCAACTATTTAAATAATTTTTTCGGTTCCTTAACTATGGGGCAATTTTATTGTTTGGTCCAGTGAACCATAGTTATTAAAGACGGTTGCCTAAGTCGCCTGAGGCGCCTCGAGACATGGCTGCTCCATTATGGACAGGTGAGGTGAATTAAACAAGGCGAGATTGAGGCGTACGCCTCCGTCGACTTTAAACAAGACGAGAAGATGACGCCTTTGAGACAGCCCTAAAACCCTTGTTTTTTTAACGAAACGTCGTAGTATAGGGAAATCAAAATAAACAAAAGCCCCTTTCCTGTCTCGATCTCTCCTAAATCCAACTCAAATGCGAAAGGAAACTTACCTGTAAGCAAACCCTAACACGACGAGAGTCAAGCAACAACGGTGACCAATAAAGGAACGTCGGCAAGCGACTGATCGACGCTGGCGAGCGACGACCCTTGGCGACCAAAAACGAAGCGAAAGGTACGTCTCCTTCGACTCTCCTCTTTCGATCCTGGAGGCCTCGACAGTCTTCTTTCTTTTTCTTTTTCCTTTTTTTTCTTTTCTCCTTTTCCTTTTCTATTTAACAGAGTATTACTTGTTCTTTTTCCTTTTTTATTTATTTTTTTGGACTTTTTATTTTGAACACTCAACTGTCTTCTTTCTTTTTTCTATTTAACATAGTATTACTAGTTTTTTTTTTTTTTTGGGTTTTTTTTTGGAAATTTTATTTGTTTATTTTTCTTCTATTTCACCGACTCTATTTATTCTAAGTCTAGTACTAGTGTAGATATCAGATCCCTATTTTTTTCCTTTTTATTTAGCCTTTAGTTTGCTAGATATGACGAGGATGAGTTCAGTTTAAATTCCGAGAATGTTTAAGTTTAACACGTTGCTAGTTAGTATTTGCTACTTGTTTTCTATAACTTTGTTTTCATTGGTTGTACAATTATTCATTTTCTTATTTTCATCTTTTGATATAGAATTGTTGGTGCAAGATTATGAATTTGTGTTATTGACTTGTTGTTTTTGCTAATATATGTGAACTTAATTTTAAAATTTATTTTCATACATATATATATATATATATATGCTTTAAAAGTTGTTACAATAATGTATATAAATATATTTATATTATTTTTCTTATTTTTCCGCTAACTCGCCTTTCGGCCGCCCGCTTCTCGCCTCACCTCTCATTACAAAAAATTACCTATCGCCCGCTTCTCGCCTTCTGCCTTCAATAACTATGGTCCTATCGCTTTAAAATATATTTATATGGTCCCGTATGTTGTGTTTTCTTGGTAGATTTCTCCCTCTCCATAAATTTTAGAATCTCCGTTTATTACCACGTTGAAATGCACAAAGTGCACCTTCAATTAAGTTGTTTACCTAAACCTTAGGCGTATACTTTAGAATCATGAATCTCTTTCTGTTTAGAACCCTAAACAGAAAATTTTCGATCACTGAGTCATCGGCTCTCATTGCTCAAGAATTAGCTATTCTCCAAAATCTTCTCAGAAAGCAATCAGTCACACCCACCATAATCTCGAAACTCAACAAACAAATTCTCACTCCAACAATCTTGGCTCGTCTCTCCAACACTAATCCACTCCAGTTCCCCACCCCTAACCCAATGTCTTTTTCCGATCAACAGCCCAAGATCCACGATTCAGACCCTTCTCAATCCTTGAACTTTTATTCAAGTTTTTCATTTAGGGCTTTTCTAAACCCGATTTCGCCCACTGGGTTTGTTCAATCTGAGGTTGAAGACGTTGTTACGGATGATTCCCACACGATTTGGGCTGATAGTATGAAGAAGAAGAGAAAGAAGAAGATGAACAAACAAAAATCAAAGAAAGGATTTTGGATCGAAACACTAAAATGAGCTCTGACTCTCTCTCTCTCTCCAAAATCGTTATTTCTCACTCCAGAACCAAATCAAAGAAAGGATTCAAAATAGCTCATCTATCACAAGCGGTTTTCAGTCGCCATTGTCACTGGCGTCTTTCCTAATTACAAGGTCGTCCTTTCCATCTTCTAGTCAACACCCAAACCCGCAAACTCCCACCATTAAACAAACTCAGAAACATTTAACAGATCTGTTTTTAAATTGAAGAGTGAGAAAAAAGTGAGTTTTTTCTTATCCTTATTGAAGACAGGGATTCACACTCATCATCGTCTTCAGTAGATGGCAAGATAGCTGCTAACCAGATCTTTGCTTTATGCAAGGTCGATTCAAGTAGATTTGCTTGATCCTCTATCTCATCCTTGCAGACCCCTGAGGTCAATGAGTCCAGTTGCTCGTCTACGAAGAAAATAGTAGAGAGAGAGAGTGAGAGAGAGAGAGAAAGAAATTAAAATCAGAGAGATATGTGTGGTGGTGGACAGGGGCAAGGAGGGTTGATGACGATGGTGTTGATGAAGAAATTAAACATTCACCGTTACTATATTTTTTTATATCTATATTTTTTTATATCGGATCGGATTAAGTTTCTGGGCTTCTCCATAAAAATGACCAATGGACACTTTTCTTTTAGTCATAGGCTATCGCCCATTCCTAATAGCCGCTGCGCTAGTTCCAATCTTTGTTATAAGGGTCAGCCATTCTGATTCGGAATAGAAAGAAAGGTTTTGTGGGCGCCTTTCCAAGCAGGCTTTCTCTTCGGGTCCCTTATTTTTGTTATGGACCAGAATGTCTCATCTACTAAAGCCTGCTGGACTTTTTCCTAGTTGGTCATAATAATTGATTAATAGCAGAAGAACTATATGTTACAGAATATTAGATCAAATCTCCTTTAATCAAAATACAATTTGTTAAGTTATTGAGTTATCGAACTCGGATCACAATCGAATAATTAAATTGAAAAACTCAATCTATATTCTAAATATAATATCAGATTCGATCAAAATTCAATCCATTGACAGCCTTAGCAGAGGGGTGTTGAGGGGTTGTCTAGAAGTATCTGTCCTGTATGGACCAAAAACAAAGTAGACAGACTTCATTTTGAGGGACTAATCAACTTGTCAACCAATCAAATTTAGATGGGATGAGCTTATATGATTCATAATAATTAGTCGAGTCTCAGCCCTAAGCCCATGTCCTTGGCTACTGATTTATTTATTTATTTTGAAAATATTAAAATATTAAGTTTGTGACAAGATGACTCATATAGTGTTGTGGAGCACATGATATTGCATCTTCTTTTTTAACTGCAAAATTAAGTCAAACTCTCCCCCTTCCAGAAAAGGAGTTCACTATTTTATTTTAGTATGTTTCACTTAAATAATTTATTTTAAAAAATTATGCCTACAATTTACATAAATCTTTTAACTTTATCCTCCACATATACTATAAACATCTTGACTATGTTTAAATATTTTTGTAATTATCATCAACTCTAATACTGTCCCGCAAACTTCTATTGACCCTCATGTAGAATTAATTATTAGACTTTTCAAACATAAACTCTTTGGGTAAATAGATCCCTTCTCACGCCCCCTTAAGACATAAAATAATAATAATAATAATAATAATAATAATAATAATAATAATAATAATAATAATAATTTAATTTAAATCCATTTCCTTAAACTTTCAAACAACCGAAATACATCAAATTAAACTCCCTAAATCAACCAAATACAACATTTAAACTCCTAAACACATCCCCTAAGTACATATAAAATCACCCAAATAAAACATTAGAACTCCAAAAACTCCAGAAAGCCCAAACGGCTCACAACTCTAAGTTCTCCCAAATACTTCTAAAGCCCAAAAACCCCACACCGGGCCTAATACAAGACCAGTTGCCACAGTCACTAATATTATGGGCGAAGTGCAGACCGGTCCCGTTTCATGAATTTTCAAGGAGAAATTGCTGGTCGGTTCATTTTTTCAAATTTTTTTCTCTTCAGTCCACCTTTTTTTTTTACCGCTAAAAGCCACTTTGAAAAATTTCTTCCTAAAATGCCCTCAACAACTTCGTTGTTTCAGATTTGAGATTTGAATTGATGTATAAATGATTTCATATTGTTAATATAGTCTTTCCACATGATTGAGTATCAATTTCCATTTATAAAACACGAATTTGATCAAATTCAATTTTTTTGAGTTCATCCCGTTTTTCTTTGTTCTTGGGCTGTTTTGGCCACTTTAATCTCTATTTTAAGCTTCGAATTTGTTTAAAATCAATCTCATATTGTTATCCTAACTTAGTACTACATTTCTGCAAAATTTTTCTACTAAAAAATACTATTTATGAGCTCCAAATCGAGCTTGACAGTGTGCTGTCCGAAAACAGAGGGAGATGTTCTTGGACTGATTTAATTCGCCAATCGTAGTATGCTAGGCAACGCAACGGAGATCGACCTTGGTTGCTCATCGGTTGAAATTCAAACGGTGTCTTGGCTGGTCATCGCGATACTTTTGTTGCTCATCGCGATACCTTGGTTGCTCATCGTGATGCCTTTGTTACTCATCGTGATGCCTTGGTTGCTTATCGCGATGTCTTGGTTGCTCATCACGATGATTAATTTTAATCCACGCGATGCCTTGGATTACTCATAGTGATGTCTTGTGTTACTGATGCGCGCGTATTTTTCTTTCATTAATGGCATAATTGTCTTTCGCCCCAAAAATGTCTTTTTTCGGTTTTAAAAAAAGATGACTAGACTGGAGCGATTACAAATATTTAAAAAGGGACCGGCCCGTAATTCACCCAATTTTCAACCAGTTTAGTACCTTGTACATATTTTAAACTGAAAAAAAATATTTTTCTTTCAAAATGTTATTTATATCCTTAAAAAAATACGGAATAAGCATGCTATGCATTGCGATGCATAACATTACACTTGCGATGCATCACAAAATAAGATTGATGCATTGCGATATACAAAATTTTACTAAAAAGTACTATTTTATTGCATTGTGATGCACACCATTACACTTGTGATGTATCACAAAATAAAATTGATGCATCGCAAAATAAAATTGTTGCATCGCGATGCACAAAATTATACTAAAAAGTACTGTTGCCCAACATTACACTTGTGATGTATCACAAAAATGATGCATTCATGATTTCCTTAATATTTCAAAATGAGCACCAAGCCCATAATTTTGGGCATCACACCCGTAATTTTGGGCAGCACCCCCATAATTTTTGGCTTCACGCTCGTTTCAAAACTGATGCATCGCAATACAGAAAATTGTACTAAAAAATACTATTTTATTGCATCGCGATGCACAACATTACACTTGCGATGCATCAAAGTGTGCATCGCGGTGCACAAAATTGCACTAAAAAAAAATTTTTTTTTGTTGCATTGTGATGCACATATTTTATTTTCAAGGTTAATTGTTTACCTTAAGGATCTTGCATTCAGTTTTTGATCTTTGTCTAGCTTCTTTGCTTTGTAACAATAAATCATATCTCCATGTTGCTTTCAGTACTATCTTTCATGAAATTAAGAACCAAATATACAGAAATTATATATATATATATATATATATATATATATATATATAAGCAAAAGGTACATCCGGGCCACCGATTTTTTTCGTAAAATTGCAGTGTGGCCACTGAAATGTTAAAACTACATTTTGGGTCACCGTACTTAAATTCTAATGCAACCGAGCCCATTTTTTGGATGGACGTTAGTTCAGCCGTTAAATTAACGTGAAATACCAATTTTACCTCTATCTTCATCTTTAATTCATCTTCTTCAGAATACAAAGAATTGTATCTAACCTCATTAGATCCAACCTAAAAATCTTGAGATATTATAGAAAGCGAAATTGATGATTTTTTTCAAAAATTAACAAGATCTATGAAGATTGGGTATACAAAAGAAAATGGGTAAAAAAAAATTGGGTAAAAAAAATTTCATGGAAAAACATTAAAACATAGGGTAAATAAAAGAAATTGGGTAAGTAAAATTTCATGGAAAAGCATTAAAACCTGTAGCCAAGTAAATACGACCCTACGCTCTCATCTTCAAAACTCAAACCAACAAGACTTTTGAGCCAAGATTAGACAATTCACCCTCACCTAAACAACTCAAACTTTTAACCAACCAATTCAAATTTGAAAGCAGAGCCATAATTTCATCACAATTCCCCTAATTCAAGGTTAGAGAAGGAAGAGCCCTAATTTCATCACGATTACTGTGGAAGGGGGAGATCGAGATGCGGGCCATTGCTGTTGTTGAAGACTCGGCGAACTAAGCTTGGAGGTCCAAATAACCGGAGGTGATTGTGGCTGCTGCTGCTTCTTGCCCAATTTTTCAATCCCTAGCTCAAAATTGATGCTCGCAAAGGAGAGAGAGAAGACCGAATTTGTGACAGAGTTCACCAGATGGACTGCTGCTTGGGGTGACCATAGAGAAGGCGCTTGGAGTGGATGATAACTGGAGCAGACCACGGGAGGGAGACTTTGACGCGGCAAGAGGGAGAGACAGAGCTGCGCACTAGTTTCTGTTTGGGGATGACGACAGCGCAAGCGGATGTTGGTGCGGCTACTTAAACCGACGACGGCGCGAGGGAATTCACGGGTAAGGGACTCGCCGGCACTGGAGAAGGGTCGCTGGTGCTCGACGAAGACTTGCCGAAATTTGGGACTGCTATTGCTGCGACATGACTGTGTTTGAGAAAGGGGGAAGCCTATGGAATTCAAATTCTTACTAAATTATAATTAAATTTATGCAAATGGAGACAGCAACAACAAATGGTTAATGACTTGGATTTGGATTTGGATTTAGGAAAGGGGTTAGGGTTTGGATTTGTTTATTCTTTACTAGGGAAGATAAAGATAAAGATAAAGATGAAGATGAAGACAAGGGTGAAATTAGTATTTTATATTAACTTAACGGCTAAACTAATGTCTGTAAAAAAAAAAAGGGGGCTTGGTTGCATCATAATTGATGTACGGTGGCCCAAAGTGTAGTTTTAAAGTTTCAGTGGCTATATTGCAATTTTGCGAAAAGTTCGGTAGCCCGGATGTAACTTTTCCCATATATATATATATATATATATATATATATATATATTATATACGAGATCGAGGGGAGCTATGAACTGAATTTGGAGAAAAAAAATTTAGGGTTAATAAAAAACACACACACACACACACACATGCACAGATAGATGGATAGATAAAAGGTGAAGTGGTGTTGGAAAGTATTTTGGGGTTCTTTTCCATATCCAGTCTTCTGATAACATCGACAAGGTTAAGTTCTTAGTCACACATATGAATTATAGGTTGTAAAAGTAAAATATTTTCCTAACCCAGCGATAATCTACAAGTAGTTATCTTCATATTACAGCTTGTTGGGGGTATTTTAGGAAAATGATATTATCTCATGCTGAAACCGTTAGGTTGTTGGGGATATTTTAGGAACAATTTAATCATTTATCCACCAAAGTGGACTTTTTCGGTTTGAAACAAATAGTGTGGTCTAAACTAATTGAATATCTCAGAAAGTATACCGGCTAGCAATTATTCCTAATATTATCGTCATGTGTGCTTCATTGCCTCAAATTAGTAGTATTACATGATACTCCTATATATTACATCTTTGATTGATTTGGATGTTTGCTACTTAAAGATCAATTTCGCTCGAATTATAATTCCCAATGTATAGATTTCATGTTATTCAACATGGTTTTCAATAACTTTATGTACATCATCAAGTAGCAGTTTTCACGATACAACTTGATTTGCTGAATCCAACAGCTATGATTGAAGTGAGAATAATTTGTCACGCTAGAGGAATCACCGGAAAGTTACTGCTAGGAATCGCCTGAAAACAATAGCAACCGTGATAAATAAGTCGGAGGCTTGCCCGGCAAAGCCTCTCCGGTGTGAGAATGAGATAGCTTGCGTTTGAAGGTATGTGTGTATATGAGAGTGTGATGAGTACGTAATTATCTGTACCTGGTGCTAGGGAACAACCCTCCTTTTATAGTGGTACCAGCTGAGAGTTAGTTAGGCGTGGATAAACGTGCCCAAGACTTTCTAGAAATCATGTGGCCTCTAACCTGAGGTGGCTTCCAACGTGGCTTGTGGTGGTTTAGGCGAGCATGTGGCAGTCGGGCGATCATATTAGTGGAATATCGATCACCTAAGTTAAGCCTTCACTCCTTAAGTTTCCTTAGTAAAAAGACCCATATACCCTCTTGTGAAGGTTTGGGTAGTTCAAGAGCCCCATACTCCTTGTATGTGCGAGCATGCTCGGACCAATGAGTAATACTCGCCACTTTGTTTAGATGTCGCTACATGGTCGCTCTTCCGTCTGGTCGCTTGTCTTGGCTTTCATGTTGGCCCTTCCTAGAAAACTGCGCTCCTATTGTCAGAGTTAGTGGGATAGTCACATCTTCTGATGGTGACGTCTGCTTTTGTCCTTGGCACTATTTCCCCTACTAACAGGGCTAGTGGAAAAAAAACATCCCTTTATGGCCCTTGCGTGTGACGGCGATTTTTACCCCTCCGTACCATAATGACAGTCGCCTTTTGTCTTACCGAGACAAAATACATTTAAATTTGTCCTGCCTGTTTGTGTTTCTCAAATAAACCCTCGGACAGATAGGTCCATGACCCGGTTGGCTATCGGGTCTTATATAAAGACCTTGTGGGCCTCTTTCATATACTCTTCTTCTTCTTCAACTTCATAGTTCTAAAATCACCATTTTTAATTAGAGATGTTAATCGGGCTGGCCCTAGCGGTTTCGGGCCAGCCCTAGCGGGCTTCGGGTTAGACGATCCATTTTTTTTGGGCCACTGATATTGCGGACCTAACCCTAACCTTAGCGGGCTTCGGGCTAAACGGGCCACTAACGGACCACGACTAAAAAAATAAATACATCACAATCTCCAAAAAAAAAAAAAAAAAGCTAAAAAATTTCTTAACAAACAATAAACATAATAAATACTAGTACTAAAGTATAACTTGACTTAAGTCTAAGAGTCTAAAAATACTAAAATTATCATATGTTCAAAAACATAACAATAAACATCTTTATTCATCATCTTCATTCTTCAACAACATTCAAGCCTTCCGTAGAGAAAACATCTTCTTCCATGTTCTCTTCATCTACAAATATATAAAAACAATAAAAATTAATTGTTGGTAAAAAATTAACACAATCATCTATTAAACTCAAACTATAAAGAAAATAAATATAAAAGTATTACCATCAACAAATCCTTGCAGCCAACTACGAGTACAAATAAGGGCTTGCACATGATCACCAACAAGACGACTTCTATATTTATTAAGAACACGAGACCCAATGCTAAAAGCAGATTCTGATGCCACAGTGGTGATAGGAATGCTTAGTATATCACAAGCCATAATAGACAATACTGGAAATCGATCCTTTTTAGACTTCGAAAATTCCAAAACATCTAAATTTGGATAATACTTGAACTCTAAGGGAGGTTCATCTAAATATTGATCCAACTCGGACTTTTCTTGTTGGCTATTCGATGACATACTGTGCCAATCTTGCATAACCTAAAGGAAATAAAATAAATAAATGAAAAGGTTAAAAGTACTAACATATAAGCTGTAAAACTAAACTTAGTAAATAGAGAATAAAAAAACTCTTTAAAGAAATAAACACTTACATCATTTATCTCAAAATCATTTGCATACGCCTTTTCCTTCCCACTTGTGCTAGGTGTAGTAGCCAAAGAAAATGAAGCTGAAGAGTATTGTGAACAACTTCCCATTTGTGTTAGGTTCAACCATTTCACATAGTCATCAAAAAGCATTAGCATATTATTTCTAATATGACTAATCTTCTCTTGGCAAGGATTAAGTATAGAATAACAATATTTTATCATTCCCAACTTCGACCGAGGGTCAAGCACAGTCCCAAATGCAAGCACAATGCTATAATCACTCCAATACTTATCAAACTTTACTCTCATTCGCATAGCCATGTCCCTAATATCTTCATCTTCACTATCCACATTTGCTTTGAGAAAACACTCAATTTTCCATACTTGTTGGAAGTACAAGTTGGATGTTGGATAAGATGAACCAGAAATTAAATTCGTTATCACATAAAATGGGCGCAAGAACTCACATTTTCTCCCCTTTTGTCCATTCTTCTGCTGTTGGAGCAAATTTATAATTTCTATTAACCAATTGAAGGCTACTAAAAGCACGCCGATATTTAATTGCACTTTCAAGCATGGTGAAAGTAGAATTCCATCTAGTGGATACATCCAAGCGCAAACCCATTTTAGTGTCAATACCACCAACCTGACTAACACATTCAAGAAAAACTTTCATCCTCCCCTCCGATCCTTTAACATATTTAATACTCTCTCTTATCTTTTTCAAAGCTTCATTCGCCACTTTTAAACCTTCTTGAACAATAATATTCATGATATGAGCACAACATCTCACATGAAAAAATTTACCATCGGATAGAAGACTATCTTGTAAAGAAAGTTTTTCTTTCAAAATATCTTGCATACTGTCATTGGCAGAAGCATTATCCAAAGTAAGTGAGAATATTTTCTTATCAATACCCCATTCTTTCAAAAAATCATACACCTTATTTGCCAATTCCTACCTAGAATGCGGAGGCTCCATTTTACAAAAAGACAGTATCTTACTATTTAACTTCCAATTAGAATCAACAAAGTGAGCTGTGAGACAAATATAACCTTGACTAGTACAAGCAGTCCAACAATCAGAGGTTAAACATATTCTCCCAAGGCTAGCAATCATAACACGCTTCAATTTCTCTTTTTCAGCACAATAAACTTTCCAGATATCATTAGTTGCTGTTAATCTACTTATGTTTTTGCAATCAGGATTCAAATAACTGTTTAATGCTCTAATCCATTTGTACTCAACAAAGGAAAGTGGGAGATCATGGGAAACAATTGCCATAGAAATAAGCTCACGTACCTTCTTTTGTTCAATTTTTTTTGATCTTAGTTTACCATCACGATCGAACATCGAACTGACGTCTTTGTATTTCGCAGAAGGAGCACACGTATTGATATGACGTGATAGAGTAGAAGTCCCATAACTAGAATCGGCCCAAGCATATCCTTTCCCACAACCTTTGC
The DNA here is from genome assembly GCA_016624345.1 of Platycodon grandiflorus. Classification (NCBI taxonomy): domain Eukaryota; kingdom Viridiplantae; phylum Streptophyta; class Magnoliopsida; order Asterales; family Campanulaceae; genus Platycodon; species Platycodon grandiflorus. Next base: position 32,178,247 of record CM028362.1, read on the forward strand.
ATTCTGTCTGACTATTGCTCGGCTTAGTAAAAAAATTCCATACGTCTGAGGTGTTTGCTCTTTGCCTTTTTGGGGGCTTCCCAGTACTACAAGTATCCACATTGTTACTTGGAGTAGGAGCTCTCGATTCTAAAATTTCCAACTCATCATTATCATCATTATGAACTGATTGATTTTGAGAATCCATGCTGCAAAAGATACAAACAAAAGAAAAGTACACAATTTAGACTAATTATTTCCAACCACAAGCTGCAAAAAGAGCATTATCCAAAATATAGATTAAGAACATAATAACAAAAATATAAAAACAAACAAATTTCCCAAAAATGTTGAAAAACTTGCCAAGCCATCTACCATAAGATTCAAAAAAGTAACGTTAATATAAATACAATCTACTTATATAGCCAAAAATCAATTAATTGTCTTATATTAAGTATTAACCTAATTCATCCAACTCAGTAACTGGCATGGCCATGTTGAGAAGAAGCCAACTTTTTATAGCCTTCTTTATCATATTGGCAGACCATTTCAAAGTGAATGCACATGATATATCTCTTCCATTTAAATGTCAATCTCCATCTTGCTTAGCTTAGCTAGCTACCTCCCTCCCTCCCTCCCTTTTTAGAACTGATCACACTTCCAAATTAATTAAGGCCTAGCTAGCTAGCTAGAATCAATGTACATGGGATGGGATGGGAGATCAGAACAAAAAAAGTTAGAAAAGAGTAGGCCTTAATTGTTCATGCTATTTACGTGACCTTTCTTTCTTCCAAGAAAGTGTTAAAAATGAGAGGGATAGGTTTGGTGCTTTCTAAAGATAAGTAAATAAGAAGAGTGTTGCGTATTTTGATTACCCAACATCTCATCTTATCTTTCTTCCAAATTCTCATGGAACTCACAGTCACAGGACTCAACAACAAGGACAGCAATGAAAGACGGGAAAACGATCGTTAATTGGGCAAGTTTCAAAAAACAAAAACACATTTTAACAATTAATTCATCAATCATCAGTGCACAAGTCTTTCATACCTTGACAGAGTCGTCGTCACACCGTGGGTGGGTACAGGGCCGTACTGTCGGAGGCGAGAGAGGAAGGAGTTCCACCGGAGGAGACGGTGACGGGCTTGTGTTGTGAGTTGTGACTGTGAGAAGTCAGAGAAGCGAGAGACGACAGCGAGAGACGAGAGAAGAGAACAAGTGACGGTCCTGACGAAGGACACCGGACGGGAGGAGACGGTGAGTCGGTGACGGGCTTGGGCCGCTTGGCTCTTGGTCTTGGCAGGCTGTGATTGTCTTGTCTGAGTGTCTGTGTGTGAGTGTGAGGCGTGAGCGGCGCAAATCGCAATAAGGTCTCAAGGACAACGAAGGGGAATTGGGGTAAAAAGTTAGGGTTTCAAAATAATTATCAAATTACTATTTTTCCCCTCAGCCCGGGGGCCAACCTGAAAGCCCGGCGGGCCAGCCCGTGAAACCCGCGGCCCTATAGGGTCAGCCCGTTTAGCCCAAATTCTTAAACGGGCCAAAAAAATCAACCCTAACCCTAATTTTTTTGGTTTAAACTGGTCAACCCTATGGTTTGTGACCCTTTTAACATCTCTATTTTTAATACCAAAGAAAACCCAGTTTATCCCAAGCAAATCCTCTGTACTGAACTCCCCTTCTTGACCACCATTGTGGAAAGCAATATTCTTTGCATCTTCGGGTCTCTTTTTCTATTTATAACTTTTTGCGTGGAGTAAACTACTCATTCTTTCTCCGTGGTTCACCTCATCTTGTGCCTCTTTTATTCTATTTTCGTGGCCGTTGCCGGAGATAAAGTGTACCGGTGTCCTTTCCTTTTCCAGCTTGTTTGTTAGTGACGATCATTCACAGATTTGACGAGCATTCTCTGTGTGGTGCTCATTCCCTCTTAACCAGGTATTTGCTCCCTATTCCCCCTCTTTCTTCATCTTTTTTCTGCTTTGCACCGTCACCATGGCTAGAACCAAACAAACACAGATCGAAGACAGTTATGCTCTAACCCAATTCTACCGTGTTCTGGTGACCGCCGAAGACAAGATAGGATGGCTATCACTTGGGAAGGCTAAATCGAGAGCTTAATGCTCAGACTAGGTTTTGAATAGGGTAGAATCCATGTGCCGGAAGTTCCTCCTAAAACATTTCCTCTTGGTACTAGGGTTATCCACTTCATCACCCAAAAGTCCCTTGTTTATTTGTTGAGTGATAACTTTTCCCAAAACTCCAGCTCTGGCTCTGAGAGTTCTTCTTCTTTAAGTGTGAGAGCAACCTCTATTTCTTCGAGCGATCATTTTGAAAGGTCACACGAATAGTTTAGTTGCTAGCGAGGATGACAACAGGGAAGGGGGTGACGACGATGCCGAAAGGAATGCGAATAATGTAGAGAGGCGATCAATGTCAAACATGATTCCGAATCCTTGATGGAGAAACTCCCCCAGACATTTAGGACTTATAGTTCAGACGATGTCCCTTCTTGGGCCGAAGAAGTAGGTATTAACACAAATGACTTTAAAATAGAAGTAGCCGACGATCCTATTGACCGCGAGTCTTTGCGCCTTAGGTGAGATGCCGTTGCCATCTATAAATTGTACTTCGTCGTAGGATTAAGGTTACCTTTAGACCCTTTTGTGTGCAACTTCCTTGAATGAGCTCGTGCGGACCCCATCGATCTTAACTTAAACTCCATTAGATTTCTGGTGAATTTTGCCATCCTTTGTCGATCTTTGGGCTTTGAACTCTATTCTTCCAATTTCACACGGTTCACATATCTGGCATAGTTTGGGCATTCTCCAACGTTCTTACAGTCCTCAACTTTACTCCAAGCCCCTAAATAAAATGGCCAATTGGGACCTGAAATACATTTTAGTAGAATCTTGCAGTGGTTGGAATTTCCCACTGCCTCACCCCAACCAAAACTGCCAGGCAATCAAGTGCGCCGATGTTTCCCATCCCAAAGATCAGGAACTGAGGTGGAGAATTCATGAAGCTTTGGTGTCTCTTTTGACCCGCGCAACAAATATTTGGGACAATAGAGGAGGTACCATTGTGAGCGCATGCACGGAGCTAAGTGGTTGTATCTGGCTTATCGTGCGTGAGGGTGGGCGATCTCCAACCTTGGGTAAGGGCAAGTCCAACAATGGGTATCAAACCCAAATTTTGATACCTAGTTGAAGGTCCTAGCATCTCCAATAGCCAAAATAGAGGGTATCAAATTTTACCTTAGTCCTAAGAGAGGGAGCAAATTTGCTACCTCTCTTATGACTTCACGTTGAGCAACACGCGCGCCGGTGGATTATCATTGACACTTATGAATTATCATTAATTCATAATTTATTTTGGTTTTTATATCATTACATATGATGACTATAATTTTTTTAAAATTTGTAATTAAAAAAATTAATTAACTTAAACAACCGTCTTACTTTAAATAATTGATAATGTATAAAGTATCAATAAAGTTAATAAAAAATCAAAAATGAATTTAATACCATAAATTTGATACCTATTGTTCGAGATGATAATTTGATACCTTGCAATAGTATCAATAAGTATCAAAATTTGGTTTTGATACCTATGAGCAAGACCCATTGTTGGAGTTTCCCTAATTGTCGAGGACAGGCACAAGTTTGAAGGTTGGTCAATTCATTGTGGAGAGGTGTTCCCAGACGATTCCGCCCTTTGCTCAGCGGGTATTCTTTGCCCACGTAAGCCCGCGCGAGCACCTTTTGTTGTTTCCCTTTTTCTCTTTCTTTGATCGTCTATTACATTTTTACTTCGTTTCTTTAACTTTTTCCTTCTGTCTCTGCAGCCATGACTTTCGATGTGGATCTTGACGAATTGCAGGAGATCCAAAATAGTCAACATGCTAGTCGCTGTGCGCAACACTCAGCTTTAACAATCCCCCTGAGCTGAGGCTCCTCCTGTGGTCATTGGGGATGCTGGTCCTCGAAAAGTTGCGAAGCGACCAGCGCAAGCCGGGGATAGTCGCCCCCTTCCAGGAAAAAAACTCAACCTTCGGTGCAGCGAGCAAGTGGGGAATGGGGCAAAGAGCTCATCGATCATGTACCCGTGGCGGGCAATCCCCCGTGCTCTTCAGCTGGTCCAATCTTCGTTAGCTCTCCCACAAATCCAGATGTTCGCCCTTCAGTTGAAAATCCCCTCTCTGCTTCTTAGTTGTCTCCTAACTTTGTCTAGCCTAGCTCAGTCGACGGTCTCAACAAGCTTACTGCCGAGATCGAAAAGGTGTCTCCTCTCACAGGCCTGGATATCAGGGACAAGACTTACCCTAATGTGATGATCAAACGAGGTGTGGCTGCTCGCCTCTATCTCCAGGGTCTTGCTGATGAGATAAGTTCTGTGGGCCAAAAAGGCGCTCTAGCCCGAATGGGCTTTGCTACAATGGAGGTATGTATCCACTCTCCTTAAAGATTTGTTACTTTTTGATATATTTTTCTATTTTTAACTCTGTTCCTTGGTGTTTTTCAGATGATGACTGCTGGGTTTGTGCTAGAGGTGAGCGCTTCTTCTACGTAAAAAGGACAAGATGACGAAGCTCACAGATGAGGCTAAGGAACGGACGAGCAATTCTGAACGACAGATGAAACTGATGGCCAAAAAATTGGAAGAAAATCGTCGTGAACTTGTCAATGCCAGCGCAGAACATGAGGTTACTCGCTGCGAGCTTGAGAAAGTTCATTCTTCTGTGGAACTGGTGAAGGCTACTACCGCTGCTGAAAAAGATGTGGAATTTGAAGTGGAGAATAACTTACTAATTGCCAGTTGGGAATAAAAGGTTGCCACCGTAAAAAAAAAAAAGAGTCGATTGACGCCTCTGAGCGCCCCGAATCCGCCCTTCGGAGAAGGCTGGCCCCTTTCGGGCCTTTTTCGCTCTTGTCTTGTGGTTCTCCTCTATTTGATTTTATGATTTGATAAATATGAAAAACATGTTTATCTTTGAAAACAGAGTCGCCACTCTCGTTTATAAAGAAAACGGGAGAAAAACTATAGATTATGGGTTCGGGGGCCAAGTTACGATTTGGGAAGGTTTTACGCACTCAATTCGCCCTTTCGGTCTCTACACATTTTGCATGCTTGTATTTAATTATCGCAAGTTTGCTCATTTACAAAATATATATTGCATGTATTAAAAAAATGTATTTGAAATAATTACATACATTTATTACATTTATTTACATATCTAAACTAACGAACGGTAAGGGTTACCTTCTGTCGTTTTACAGAAATTGGGCCACGTTCTAGGCCGTTGTATTGTACCAGATCAAGCTAGCTTGTAGCTTGACTGTTGTGCTTCCACTGCTACCAATCAAGGAAAGGAAGACTTATGTTTTTGTGTGTGTTGAGATAGAGTCAATACTCTTTTCTTTCTCTCTTTTCTTCCTCTCTTTTCTTCCTCAAAAAGAGGCTTGATAGAGAGAGAGATTATGTGTGTGTGTGTGTGTGTGTGTTCTCCTTGGATGGAGGAGTGTGTTGATTGTGTTTGAAAGAAAGAATTGTATGCTCTATTTATAGGAGGCCTGGGAGAGAGTAACTCTCAGGGGCAAGAAAGGAGGAAGCTTCCTCTGCCTTCAAAGTCTTTAGCAGCCGACGGCTAAGCTTTGAGGATAAAATACATGTTTGGCGCACCAGAAATGTCTTCAGCACACCAAACCCTGTTTTTGGCTTTTTTAGGCTTTGTGTTTTGCACTTTGGCCCTTCTAAGCTGTGTATCTTCAGTTTAGACCCTTGATGTTGATCTAACGGAAGGTTGTTTGTGCGTCGGACGTCGTTAGTCCTGTTACATCTTCGAGTTTGATACTTGATGTTGATCTAACCAAAGTTTGTTGTATTTGTTGGACGTTGTTGGTTCGTTGTGTATGTTGTTTCCTGAACTAATCATAGAAACATGTGTTAGTCCATTTGTAAATAAACATTTGTTTATTGGACAATTCGTATAATGTAGGTGTACGAATTCTGGGTGTCTACAGAGCCCCTCGACTACGTTTGCTTAGAAGTAAGCGAGCGTCGTCGAAAAAGAATAGACATCCAGTTTCGTACTAGTAATTGGATGGTCAAACTCTGCATCGGAGTTTGTGTGACTATGTGTATATGTGTACGGGTGACAACATGTGTCAAAAAGCGACCGGATCTCCAGGGGAGACTGCCTACGTATCTCTATAAAGAGAATCAGGTCAAAACGTAGTTCAAATCTCTTCCGGAGAAAAATTTTAAATGGCAAATATGTGTGAAGGGGCGACAGGGTCAGCCCTGTGGTGACCGGATCTCCAGGGGAGACTGCCTACGCATCTCTATGAAGAGAATCAGGTCAAAACGTAGTTCAAATCTCTTCAGGGAAGAAATTTGATGTTGGAATCTACTGGGGATGGGCGATAAGGTCTGCCCTGTGGTGACCGGATCTCCAGGGGAGACTGCCTACGTATCTCTATAAAGAGAATCAGGTCAAAACGTAGTTCAAATCTCTTCAGGGAAGAAATTTGAAATGAAAAATACAGTGTGTAAATGGTTCACTTCCGAACCCCGGGTCTATACCCGTTGGAAAATGACCAAAAGAAAGCTGTACCTAATACAAAATGAGGCAAATTGCAGTTTAGGATAAGCTGTAAATTGACATAAAATAAAGATACTATTTTTGTGTGGCGTCCGGGGGACGGATTCTGATCTGTGTTGAATGGCAGGGCCGTTGAGCGGTTGATTTCCATATGCCTCAGGCTCAAACCTGTGGGGGAAATGACCGGGTAACTGGGTGTGCAAACGTGTGTGAATGCACTGCAAATCTGTGTGATGTCCAGGGGACACTTTGTTGGATGATGCACGCGTCAATTGGCGATGCATCTGCTGAGATATGTTGTGTAGAGTCCCATGGGGATTCTGCTAGAGATGATGGATTGAACAACAGGGCCGTTGGAAGTAACTCCGCTGGGGATTGCTCTCGAAAATATGTTGATGGTGGACTTCCGTTAGGGCGTCCGGTTAATGACCGTTAGTTGGACGTTAAGTTGCCGTTAGGAGGACTTGGGGGTGAAAATTGCAAAATGCTAAAACTTGGAGAAAAAAGGGAAAATTTTCCTTTTCTTCTTAAGAAGAAAACGGGCAGTAGCAGCAACATAGCTACTGCCGTTTCTCTTTCTCTCTCAATTCTTCATTTCTTCTCCGTTTTCTTCCAAATTTCTTCCAAAATTTCTTCCGCAATCACTCAAATTTTTTGAGGTTTATCACCCCAAAATTGTTTGTAGCGATAATGGCGAACAATTCGAACTTAGAAAATGAGATTTTTGGTGATGTGGGTGCTGGTGGCGAACAAGCCGACGAAGTGATGGCGCGAAATCGGGTCTGCTATCCGTTCTCGGATAGTAATCCGAACGATATTCATCATGACCGAAGCAGTCACCTCTTCTTTGGATCCACCTGCGGTGACTTTTCGAAAAACCCATTTGTTCCGCAAAGTATGCTAAATTTGAAATTTTTGTGTGATTTGCTGGACTCTTGATGTTAATCTTGCAATTGTTAGTATCCAAGTAGCAAATATATATTGTTGCATGTTGAATCTAAGCAAAAAATGTGAATTCATACAATATGGGTATAAATAAGTATGTATGTTTGTGGATTTTGCATGTTTAAAGTGCCTACTTCAATTGTAAATTTGAACATGTTAGGATAAAAGTTTCTTGAAATCGAGAGTATGTATGTGTAGAGGGATGAACAAAGATGGAAACCCCCAAGTTAATTTTGGCAGGGTGGCTCAAAATGTATGATTTTTTCTTGCCCGAAGTTGCGCGAAAGTCGCACACCAACTGTTTGAAAAAAAGCTTAAATGAAGAAAAGTGAAGAAAAACCCTCACTAAACACTTAAAAATATTTTATTTTGATCCCGGAATCCTGGGGATGGGATTTGGAGGATGAATGAAAAAATAAAACTTCCAAGTTTTTTTTTTATTTTTAATATGAATGAAATGACTTGATGTGCATTTATGCAAATGATATATAAAATGTGCACGTGTGTTTTGTGTTGACACGCTGGAATTTTTGTTTTGCAGTCACAGAGGAGGATTACTCGCATCTGGGCGAATGGGGACATGGTGAGGGAGATCTATGATCGACTCCCTCAACTGATTTAGGAGAGGGTGAATGGTACCTGTCTTGGTACGTTCATCCAGAACTTAGGCGGCTTCATCGGCTATAGCAACATCCATGAGGTGTTGCGGTGCTTCTGGTGGGACACTACCCACACTTTTCACCTTTCGTGGGGCGAGGTAACTATGACACCTCTGGATTTTTCGGCAATCACGGGGGTACTGACTGGTCGGGGTCGGGCTATTGAGCTAGACTTTCAGCTGTAACATCGTCCTTATGCCATTGATCAGCTGTTGGGGTTCACACCGGTGTACAAGAGCTTTGACGAGATTCCCGTCAGCTATATTAGGGAGTGGCTGCTCCACAATGTGGATCTCATCGATACAGCCGATCGGTCTGCTGTGACCCGATTCGTTCGAGTTTTCTTGTTCTTGGCATTGGGGATTACCCTCTTTGCCAATGCTTCCTCAACCCTGCGAGTATCCATACTCGAATGTCTAAGGAGATTGCGCCATCTGGGCGACTTTGACTGGGGACAGGCTGGCCTGGCAGAGTGTTATTTCTTTATGGATCACGCCAGCCGGAATGTTGCCAGCCGCGTAACTGGCTACAATGTGGCATGGGAGGTAATATTCAGAACAAAAATCTTTATTTTAAAACTTGTTTTGTCATTTTAAAATAGATACTGACTCATTGTTCTTGATGTGACAGGCTTGGGCTTACGCGGTGTTCAGCTTTCACCCTTTCACTCTCCGCACCAGGGTGATGACCCTGCCATTTGTGGTGAACTTCCGGACTTCAAACTGGAAGTACGCTCGGAGGACCCCTGCTCGGTCTGACACCGAGGTGGTTCAGACTACGATTATCAACTCCAGTCCTGAATCTGTCAACTTCTTCCCATGGGGTCAGCTGGCTGCTTCCTATGGTTCGGCCCAAGCGGCCAACAGTTGTCGTATTTTGATGGTTTCTATCATGTGTGACTCGATGTATTTGGGCGATCGGGTCAATCGCCAACATGGGCCCAACGTGGGCCAACCTCTGACACCGCCTTCATCACCCTTCGGGATGATGACACCGGATGTGCTGCCGAGACACGAGTGGTATCTTGCGAGGGAGGCTATCGATCCACATAGATATGTGGAGATGAATTACGGGGTGTTCATGCAGACCGTGCTGTATCCTTCTCCTCCTCCTGCTCAGGAAGCGGAGGGTCCGTTTCCTATTTTCGTAGGAGAGATTGGGTCGTTTACGGGGAGGATAAATTATCCAGAAGTCCCGCGGACGATTGGTTAAGGTGAGGGAGAAAACTACAGGGAGGAGGACCTGAGCGGTGGTGAGATTCCACCACACGACTATCTTCTGCGAGGGAGAGATCTGGTATATTTCTGACTACCCTGTACACATACTATTTGTCTATTCTATCTACATGTATTTGTATATTAAAAAAAATGCTATATGAATAGGTGCAGGCCAGCTCCTATCAGAAGCTGTTGAGTAGATTTTACAAGTTGTCCGATCTATATCGGAAACTGAAGGCCGGGGCCAGTGATTTCACTTGCCGAGGTGGTGCAGACGCGACTGGGCCATGTCACAGAGGTGGCGGGAGCGGAGGCTCCAGAGGTACCAGCACTAGCAGGTCGAAGAGAGGAAGACAATGATTTCCTTTCCTGCTATTTTTTGTTTTCTTTTAAAAAGATGTATTTGTAAGCAACTTTTATTTATTCTGTACATTATTTATTATTAATGAGAAATACAAAAAAGAAGAAAAAAAACCTTGGGTTTTAATTTTAATTGCTTTTAAGTACACAAATTGTGCTATGGCAACAAAAATAGGCATTTGGCCGAGGCGGCTAATGGTTGATGCATAATTGATGCTCCTCCGACAGAAGAATCCTTCGCATGTGAGGCTTGAGGGAAGGAAAATGATTCTCCATTTTAGGGGCTGCTGATTTGAGAAATAGGTTTGATGCCTATTCTAGAGGAGACTGTGGTGAGATTGTGAAACGAAGGGAATTTCGTGGCTTCAAATGGTGTGAAGGGGAGGAGGCCCCGGAGAATACGTTCATGCCTTTTAAGGCATGATGTGAACTGGAGAGCTGGACCACAAAAAAGTCCAAATGCATGGTGTGGTGCGAGGCGCACCAGGCTTGGTGCCCACGCACCAGAGCTGTCTTTTCTTTCTTATTTGCCGAATTTGATGTGTTGTGATATGTCGGGAAGAATTTCTTCAACCTAGGGTGTAGGCTGCTGTAGACTAGGGAGAGGATTCTTTCCTTTTAAGGCTTCTTCTGGCTATTTAGCCCGAACAGCTTAATGCAAAGCTCTTTCCTTTTGTCTTCCCCTTCGTATCTGTAATACCCTAGCTCTCCTACTGTGTTAATTGTGTAAGTATATGTTTATTATGTTCATTAACATGAGTAGAAATGACATGTTAGTAATAGGAGTTTGATTGTGTAGCATGTTGAGTATTTAATCTTGTACACTTGTGATAATTGCCTTAGAAATAGAGTAAAATAGCATTGCATTAAACTGATAGGCTTGGCACGGCAGTACGCCTTTATATGGCACGACCGTGCGAGAGTAGACAGAAAGTTGGGTTTTGAACTGTTGGGCTTGGCACGACCGTGCGCCTTTGTATGGCACGGCCGTGCGAGAGTGGGCAGAAACTTAAGTTTTGGCCGTATAAGTTGGCACGACCATGCGCCTTTATATGGCACGGCCGTGCGAAGTGTACGGATAACACATGACTTACTTTGTAATTGTTGGCTTTTGACCCTTGGCTGAAAGTATTGTACCTTGGTTTGACCTTTTAACCATATTTAAGTCACTCTCAACCATGAAGGAGACACAATACACTTCATTTCTTACATGTTTCTTCCTTGAAAACCTAGAGAGTTTGTGTGGGAGATTGAAAGTGAGATTAGTGTGTGTAGACCACAACTTTCCATTCAACCATTGAATCTTCCATGCAAGACCATCCAAGTGTTGCTTAAGACTAGGAGAACTACATTGAAGGCTTTGATTTTCTTTTTAGTGGTTGGATTGTCTATTTGAGGTAAGTTACTAAACCCCCTATGTATGCTTAGGAATTGTTACATGTATGAATGTTGGTAAACATGCATGACTTGTATTGTTGTTGAATTCATGTTGAAAGGTTATGTTGATGAGAATTACATGTTATTATGTGAAAGACATGGTTTAGTTGGTTTAAATTGTGTAGAGATTGATAATCACCAAAGCAGTGAACTAAAGAACATGTTAGAGACTTTAAATGGTGAAAATTGAATATAACAATTATACCCAAATTTTATGAACTTAAGAATTGACACAAAAAGTGGATTTTTGGGAAGATTATAATTCTCCGAATCACTAGTTAAATTACTACGAAAATTAGAGTTCATTTGGTATGGATTTCGGTCCTTCGAGTATTTGATACTGGTATGTTAGAGACTTGTAAATTAGCTCTAAAGTTGTGTTTTATGACTTTGAACAATATGTTTGATGATTATATGTTGTAGAAAAATTATAATCTATATGATGTTTGTCAAGTTCACTACTTTTGAACTTGACGGTTATTTACATAAGTTGAGTAAGAGTACCTACTTGTGTGTTGTGTAAGTCCAACTGGCGTCGTCGTTGTTAATGTCATGGTGGGACGACGTATAGTCTTTACGATTGGGATTCGAGATCGCTATAAGTCGCCGTACCGGAGTGCACACAGGTCTCCTCTGTTGGCCACAGTTGAGAAGTAGCCCCATTGTTATAGCAATACGCATGACTTTGGCTTGCTAGTAGAACCTGATGGGATCGGGGACGTCGATACCACGTACACGGGTATCGAGGCACTATTGGTTGTTTGTGTATTGCAGGAGCTACACAAGGTTGAAGAAAGAGATATGATATCCTTATATAACATGGTTTATTTATGGGCACCTATGTGTTAATCAAAGTGCTATGTGAGTTGAATGATTTGTATATCAAGTATGATGATATATGTTTAGTTGTGGTATATAAATGTTAATGCCATGTTATGTTTATTGCTTGAGCATCATGCCATGCCATGTAGTTGCATTAGTAACTTACTGTGTCATTATGACTCACCCCGTTATGTGTTTATTTGTTTATTTGTTTTCCTTAGATCCAAGCTAACCCGGAAGTTCACGGTGAGGTCGAGTAGGGTTCGTGCTAGCTTACAAGTCGCTATGTTTTGGGGGCTCAAGAATCCTAATCCTAGATAGTTGTTTTATTTTGGTAAGGACGAATGGTTGTGAAGTTATGTAAACTTTACTAAGGGTAGTATTTTGGTGATGAATTGTATATTCTTTTGGTAGCCGACATATGTATGTCGTGCCCTTGTATAGTTTTATTGTTAAAAATAGTTTCTTTCCCGAGCAAGTTGTAGCTCGTGGTTTATGTTTGTTATTCTGGCACGTTGTAGCCGAGGTTGTTGTTGTGTTAGTTGTTGGGTTCCGGAGGTAGTTTCGCCGAAGACTTGTTGTTTTTAAATCAGGTTTATCAGTTGTGTTTCATAGTAAGTACGTGTGGTTACGCCACGTGCTTTTCGTTTTCTTATTGGTTGTGTTGTTTGGCGACTCGACCTTGGGATTTCGTATAGAGATCCGGGTCGGGGCGTCACAGTATCTCGAGAAAAATCTCTCGTCCTTCGGTAAGACACTCTTTCTTTATTCAAAATTAACCATCCCTTCGAGACTATTGCAGATTATAAGGCTCGCCTGAACTACCGGTGCCTTAGTCTTAGTTCCACCGAAAAGGGTATCTCGCAGACACCTATGGTTTTCGATGTATGTTTGGATGGAGACGTATTCAAATTCATTGGCATATAATATAGGGTGCCTCCCGCTTTTGGTCCTCAGAAGACCACCTTTTCAATTCTTCTTTGAACGAGATGTGTCCCACATTCGAAGATTTTTGTGCTCTGACCGGCATGTCAATTGATAGTCCCATTACAGTGCCGTTATTGAGGAAACCTCCCTTGGTGCTCATCCAAAAATTGTTCGATTTCAACATCTGAGAGGCCCGTAGTATGTTACACGGCCGACTTTTAGACCTGACCCAGCTTCCGAGGATCTTTGCCAATTATCAACCCGACGACACTTATTTAGAGCATCGGCAAACGGTTCTTTTCTTATGCATGTTAGGGAAATTCTTCCTAATTAACCTTGATGGTTATGTTGACATACGGGTCTTAGATGTTGTTTTGCGTGCCAGGGGACGGGTGAGCAACATGATTCCTCTCATTCTGGCGGAGACTCTTCTCGGCCTGGACAGTTATGCTAACGGAGAAGAACAATTTCCTTCTGGCAGCCCCATTCTGTTGCATATGTGGTTAGAGGAATGCTTTATGAGGGTTATCCCTCCAGTATCTGGTACGAGGTATCACCCAATTAATTACGCCTAGAGGGGTCATCAACATGATCATTTAGTGACTGAACATGATTGGGTGGAGCATTTTCTGTGTATCCCTTCTTTTGACATTGTATGGGTTGTATCCCATTGGAAGATTCGGCGATTTATATCGGGGACCCATCGATTCGCACAAGTCATAATTGCAGGACTTCGTACTGTGACCTTCTACTATGCTTCCTGGGTGATGCGCCAATTTGGATTGGAGCAACGGCTACCTGATATTGGCCTCCCTGAGTTCGAGACAAACGAGCTTAATGGTGACATTTGTAGGGACCTTTGAGGGTGGTGGGGTCATGAAATAAGACCACGCACTGTGCTTTCTTTAGATCATATCCCTTTTGAGAATATCTGTCTTTCCGTCGATTATTTGACATGGCTAGTGCTGCAGTCGATGGAGCATTCATTCAACATAAGACTCACCCTGGAGTGTTTGTTTGGCAAAATTGTGTCCAATAGAGCAGACGCTCGCTTGCTGGAGATTGGCAAATTTGTGGAAGACTATGGTCTAAAGATTTATGCAAGGGATCCTAGGCTGCTTCAGCGCAGTCGGGGGATTATCCCTTATGGCCCACGAAGATCCGACGGAGCTGAGACCAGTGGTGGTAATGAGCGCGAAAGGAGATGTGACGGATGCCGTAGGAGATAGATTATAGTGATAACGTATGTATTTGTATGTAAAATAGATTAAGACGGAATATGAATGCATGTAAAATCTTATCTATGTATTCCTTGGTTGCAAAACTGAGGACTTTGTTATAAATTAAAAGTGTGTTTATTATTATACAGTGAGTAGTGGTTTTTCCCTTTGTGATCATAACAACATGACAGGGAGAACAAAACAAATATTATAAAATGTGTAAATAAACGACCGAACCCGAAGGCTGCCTACGTATCTCATGAAGATAATCAGGTCGGATCGTAGTTCAACTCAGATTTGCGAGAGACGGAGATTTTTATTCCTTTTTCTCCAATGTTTTGTCTCTCTCATTTCTTTTTTGAACTCTAATTTTTGCCTAGGTTGCCCTTTCGGGTTTTCGACCTACCGAGTTATTTTTAGAAGGGGAAGAAAAGTATTTACAAACACAAGTAAAACTGAATACACTATAGTTGCGCGGGCAACTACGCATAGAACTTCTTGAGCTTGTCCATGTTTAAGGGCTGAATGAGATCTTCTCCATTTTCATCGGTGAGGAAGATTGCGCCGCCTGATTGTATGAGCCTGACTACGTACGATCTCATCCATGGTGATTTCCACTTTCCAAAACTGTCAATGTAGCTAAGCGGCTTTTCTCGAAGGACCAAGTCGCTTACTTTGATGTCTCGGGTTTTGACCCGTTTGTTGAAAGATCGAGCAATCCTCCTATGATATGCCCGTGTGTGCTCTAAAGTCATCAATCTCCTTTCATCCAGGAGTGCGAGTTCGTCGTACCGATGCTTAAGCCAATCAGCTTCAGCCACCTTGACTTCTATCATTACCCTCAAGGAAGGGCTTTCAACTTCAACAGGCAATACTGCCTCCATGCCATAGGAAAGAGAAAATGGGGTAGCCCCAGTAGGCATACGAATAGAAGTACGATAGCCCCAGAGTGCTAACGGCAATTTGTCGGGCCAATCCTTCTCGGTATCTGCCATTTTCTGAATGATGTTTTCCAATGTCTTGTTAATTGCTTCCACAGCGCCATTGGCCTATGGCCTGTAAGGTGAAGACTTGTGCCATTGTACTTTGAACTCATCCAATACTCGGTTGACTTATCCCTTGAAGTGTGTACCATTGTCGGAGATCATTTCAAAAGGTACCCCAAATCAGTAAATGATGTTTGTCTTGATAAATTCTGCAACCTTCTTAGCATTCAGAACTCTGTATGAAGCGGCTTCAACCCACTTTGTGAAGTAGTCAACAGCAACCAGAACATACTCATGGTCGTTCGATCCTTTCGGGTGCACCTGTCCTATGACGTTAATTTCCCATGTCGAGAAAGGCCACGGTGCTGTAGAATTGTATAATATGTGAGGAGGCAAATGTTACAAATTGGTAAACCTCTGACACTTGTCGCAACAACGCACCCATCTGATGCAGTCAGTTTCCATTGTACTCCAGTAATATCCTTACCGAATTACTTTCTTCAAGAGCATGTGCCCATTCATGTGCGGACCACAAGTGCCGCCATGTAGCTGATCCATGACTTGCTCAGCTTTCGCTTGATCGATGCAAAGGAGATTAAGTCCTTGATAATGCCTTTTGTACAGATTGTCACCACTGATCATAAATTGGGAAGCCCATCTTCGCAAGGCAATCCTGCCTTTTCTCTCAGTGCTAGGTGGATACTCACCTTTTCTTAGCAAATTCTAAATATCTAGGTACCAAGGCCCATCAGCTCTCTCTTGGTCCTTTTCAACGGCAAAGCAAAATGCTGGTGTATGTTTCATCCCAATGACGAAGGGTTGGACATTGAACTCAGCGGGGATCTCAACTAGCGATGCCAAAATTGCCAGAGCATTCGCGAAGCAATTTTTATCTCGAGGGAGATAGTGAAATGATATGAATTTAACCTTCTCTGCCAATGCTGTTAAGCGCGCATGGTATAATTGCAGTCTAGCATCCTGCGTCTTCTATCTTTTTTAAACTTGATTTATGATTAAAGCTGAATCACCGTATACTTCTTATTCTTCGGCGCCCATTTTCAAGGCTTTCTTCAAGCCAGCTATACAAGCTTCATACTCGGTAGTGTTGTTGGAACATTCAAATTCTAATCGTATGGCCAAAGGCGTATGTGTATCCATGGGATCGATCAAGAACCCCTTCATCAGGAAAATCTGGTTCTTCAAACTTCTCAGCTTCTATTAGCAGGTCTGCCAACTGATCAGCTATTATACTTCGTTTGATTGACTTTTCCCTTGCATAAGTTATATCGAATTCATTCAGCAAAAAAGACCATTTGGGGAGCCTAATCGAAAGTGATGGCTTTTCTAGTATGTATTTGATCGGGTCCATCTTGGAAATTACCTTTACAGGCAATGTTTGCAAATAAATCTTGGGTCTCTGCGTCGCCTATACCAGACCTATGCAACTCTTCTCAAGTGCGGAATAGTTCAATTCGCTGCCCTGCAACTTTCTACTGACAAAGTAGATGGCATTCTCAGCGTGGGAATCTTTCTTTTCCTGTGCCAACATGGCTCCAACCGCGGTGTCTGTAACGGTTAGGTATAACAATAAGCGCTTCAGTTTGTGAGGAGGAGCTAGAACTGATAGGCTAGCTAGGTATTCCTTGACCTTTTCAAATGCTTGCTGGCACTCCTCGTCCCATTCTCTATCCGTATCTTTCTTGAGAAGCTTGAACAGAGGTTCACACATGGATGTCAGCTGCTGAATAAAACGACTAATGTACTGTAATCGGCCCAAAAAGCCTTTGACTTCACTCGGGGTTGTTGGCTGCGGCATATCTCTGATGGCTTTAACCTTTGCAGGATCTACCTCGATTCCATTGTCGGTTACCATGAATCCTAAGACTTTTCCTCGGGTGACTCCAAATGTACACTTGGTGGTGTTGAGTTTCATCCTGTACTTGTGCAATCTCTCAAAGAACTTGATAAGATCTCTCAAATGAGCACTGTCCATGTCTACTGAATGAATAATCATATCATCCACGTAGACCTTTACTTCTTTGTGAATCATGTCATGAAAGAGCGTGGTAGCAGCTCTTTGGTATGTAGCCCCAACATTTTTTAACCCGAAAGGCATGACTGTATAATAGTAAATTCCCCAAGGGGTGATGAAGGAAGTTTTCTCCTGATCTTCTTTCGCCATCTTGATCTGATTGTAACCGAGCATTCCATCCATGAAAGACCGTATCTTATGTAAAGCTACTACATCTACCAAAATGTCAATGTTGGGTAGGGGAAAGTCATCTTTCGGAGATGCTTTGTTGAGATCCCGAAAATCCACACAGATCCGAACCTTGCCGTTTGGTTTCGGCACTGTCACAATGTTGGATAACCATATCAGGTATTCTACTACTTTGATGAATTTGACTTTCAACTGCTTGATGATTTTTTCTTTGACTTACAGGGCCCACTCAGGCTTGATTCTGCGGAGCTTCTGCTTCACCGGCTTAGCGTCGGGGTATAACGGAATCCGATGTTCAACGATTGCTGGATCTAACCCAGGCATATCTTCGAAAGACCAGGCAAACACATCCTAAAATTCTATCAACATGCTGATTAATGCTGCTCTTTCTTCATTTTGCATGTAGCTTTCAATCATGACCTTTCTGACTTCATCATTCAGCCCCAGATTGATGGTGGATAAGTCTTCTTGCAGAGCTTCTAATCGGCGCTCCCCTCATTGTTTGATCATCTTGGTTAATTCAATTAAAAAGTCTTTATATTTTGGATCCCCATTATTAATTGATTCATTATTAACAGGATGATTTATCATGTTTTCAGTTAATTCATCTTTTAACACATTGGCAACCAAGGAGTATACAGAAACACTTGCATTATCATTAGTAAAAGGAAGGGCTATAAGGTCGACCACCTCGTCGAGGTCCTCATAGGTGAGATCCTCGATTTTGGCATCGGGAATAGAACCGAATGATGACCAGTTCTTAACAAAAGGGGAAGAAGAGGGTAAGGTGTATCCGAAGCGCTCCACCAGGTCCTCGACCTCCAGCAACGGTCCTGTAGTTGTGTACCAATTTTGAAGCGGATTGTATGCCACTGTCTCGAATTCTGCTACTGAGTCCTCTGTGCTGTCTGCTGCTTTGTCGATCAGTCCCAGAAAACTGTCTCCCATAAAGTCTTCTCCGAATAGGGCCAGGGCAGAATCTTCCTGATCAATAGTCCATGTGTTCTCGATCGTCACTACCTTGTAAGAGGTGTCACGAGGGCTGATGATCACTTTTTCCATTTCTTCTACTATGAGGCTGATGTCGTTGAAGATTTCACATCCGGGGTGCATCTTTCTACTGTTATCCATCCACGGCTCAGGGAACATGAGATAAGCCATGGTTTCTCCATGCTTGACAAAGTATCCATTCAGGGTCTTCCTGTAGGGGTTCATGGGAGGTGCCATGTACGACTGGTTCTTCTGAACTTCTCTGTTTCTCTTACACTTCTCTTCCATTACAGTCGCAACTTCTGTAAGTGTTGGCTTGTATCCCAGCCTAAAAGGTGGTATGCATTCTTTGATGTCATCTTGTATTAGGTTGATTCTGCCTTGCTGACTCTTGCCCAGCCCCAGTCCTGGCATGTAGCCTATATTACGGATCATGCAATAAGGGACTATCTCTCTAGGTTCCACAGCTTTCTTGTCACTGATGTCGGTTTCTCTTGTATGCTGAATTGCATTCACCCTCACCTGAGGGATTACCTCGAATCCGCTTAAAAAGATGCCAGTGTCATCATGTTCAATCTCGAGAATAAGAACATCCCATTTCTCTCTTGATTCCATGAGTTTGTTTGCCAAAATAATGACTATGTGTCCCGCGTAGATAAACTTCACACATTGATGGAGTGATGAAGCTACTCCTTTCACGCCATGAATCCACGGATGGCCTAACAGTAGACTGAAAGTAGAAGGGATATCCAATACTTGGAACTCAATGGGCATTTCCAATGGGCCAATGGTTAGCATAAGCGTTACCACCCCGAGCACACATCGGTCGGTGTTATCATAGGCTCGCACTGATTGCGAGGATGGAGCTAGGTCCTAGATCTTCGTTCCTAGTTTGGCTAAAGTTTCTGTTGGACAGACATTCAAAGATGAACCGTTGTCTACCAGAAACTTCGGTACCCTCTTTTCTTAGACACCGATTGTAATATGCAACGCGTCAATATAGTCAACACCTCCCTTTGGTAAATCAAGGTCAGTGAACATGAGAATGTTCCCAAAGTGGATGTTTCCAATCATTTGAGTCAACTCGTCGGGTGAGGTCCCGATTGGAATGATTGCTTGACTTAATGACTTGGCAAGACTGTCACAGTGGGTCTTGGAGAAACATAGAAGACCCTAAATGGAGACATAGGTTTGGGTTTTCTTCATCTGAGTGAGGAGAGCGTCTTCAATGTCTTTAGCCCCAGTATCCTTGGTGTTGGCATTAACTTTTTTATCTTTCCCTGACGGATCACCCATATCTTGAGCTGCTTGGTATGCTTTACTGGATCGCGTGAGATGAGAGATATTGCCTCCTATCCATGAGGCCTTTTCAATGTTGTTCACTTCTGCTTGGGAAGTATCCTGGGCACTGGACAAAATGTCACTCCAAGAGAGCATGTTGCATTCGAAATTCTCCTCCTTTGAAGGCAAAGGGATTAGGAGGTATGATAATGGAGCATTCCTAATTTCAAATTCGGCGGAGGAGTTCACATATTTTGTTTCAAATTGGATAGTATTGACATGGTTAGCTGGCAGAGGATTGTTCACCACATTAGGCATGGGGTGTGGTTTTTCAATGATTTTATCATCGATCAGGTTCTGGATCGCTCGCTGGAGCACGAAGCATTTGTTGGTGAGATGTCCACTAGACTGATGGTATTCACAATATTTTGCATGGTCAAATGTGGCAGGAAATGGGTTAGGAGGTCTGTAACCTTCAATGGGTTTGAGAACTCCTTGTGCTTTCAGCCCCCGAAAAATCAATGACATAGGAGCGTGCAGTTCATCAAACTGCCTATCATTTCTGTAGAAATTATTTCTTACACCTCTGTTATTGTTGTTTCCCAATGCATTTACAAACCCATCAGGTGAATAATTGAAAGACATATTTCTATAGTTCTGAGCAGATGGTACAACTGGCAAAGCCATAGTCGGTACATTTCCTAGCATATTTACAACAGGTGCAGATGTTGCTGTTGCCTTCCCTTTGGAGTATCGAAATAAGCTTAGAGGAGGATCGACCTTGATCTGTCCGGTACGGATCTCCGTGTCGATGCGAAATTCAATGTCTAAGATTGCAAAGAAATCAGCATAAGGAAGGTAACTCATACGATCTAGATAAATCGGCTGAAGGTTTCTCAAAAAGATCTTGACTTGTTCAGCGGGGTCAGGCCTATCCAGGGTTTGGGCAATCTTCTTTCTCCACCTTTTGGCATATTCTTAAAATGTCTCCTTTTCTCTCTATGTGCACGAATCAAGATCTCTTTTGTGCTTTTGCCAATTACTGTTATCTTTGTATCTCTTCTGAAACTCATCTGCGAGTTTATCCCAGGTAGTAACCACAGTGCTGTCCACAGACATCAACCATTGCTTGGCAGCCCCAATTAAGGTTAAGTGAAAATTGGAGGCCATTGCTTCAAAACTTTCCCCTCTCAGTTGCATAGCGTGGGCATAAGACCTAAGATGGGCAATATGGCATCCTGTCCCATCGAATTTCTCAATATCACGCATCTTGAACTTTGGTGGTAAAGTGGTAGCAGGCTGAAGCGTCATTGCTCGGGCTGTGAATTCACCTTTGTTTAAGACTTTCAGAACCATGTCTTTCAATTCTCTGATTTCTCCTTTGTTTGCAAGTTCAGCATCATTAAGGTCAACCATAGCTGTGCCCGGGAACTATCCTACTGGAGGAGCTGGATAAGGTGCTATGTAGCCGGTAAATAGATATATTGGTTTGGCCGAAGGCTGAGGGTTGTAACTATTTGGGTTTAGATGTGGACTATCCTGGATCGGATTGGTCATGTAGAATGGGAATGCATTTGGGTTAGGGAAAGGAATGTTGGTAGATGGAGATGTGATGCGAGCTGTAGGAGGTGTAGTAGTGTTTGGGATTGGAATTGTGGTGGTCTGAAACTGGAGATGGATGCTTAGATTGACATTTGACTGAAGTGAAAATGTATTAGGGTAGGATAGATAAGTGCTCGGATATGGGAGATATGTGTATGGAGAATAGGTATGCGGGTATGTGGGATAGGTGTTTGGAGTGGGCAGACTCGCATTCACGCTTGAGGGTGATGGGTCAACAGTTCCTGTAGAAAGGGGTGTGGTTCTGTTATCAGCCCCTTGACCTTAGATAAGGGCTGAAAACCTATTGATCATGGATTTCGACTTCCCAAGGTTGGACAGATCTCAGGCAAAGGGTCTATATCCTCTTCAGGATCCACCATCCGAATTGTCTAGGCATATGTCATTGACTTCTTTGTTAATCCTGTGCATGAGGACTTTTGTTTGTTGACCTTTTTTATCACCATGATTCTTTTTTGGGAGAGTATGACTCTTTTTTTTATTTCGGTGTTTTTTTCTCAACTTCTTTTTTCCTTTTTGCTGTGATCAAACAGACTCTTTTGTCGGTCGATAACGCTTTTTTGATTTGATTTCTTTTTGTCTTTATGCACAGGAATGACAAAGTATGCTTGTGGCAATAAGAACCAACTGGTCTTTGAAGTGTCCTAGAAGTCTATATGAATTACGCATGGCTATGCAGGGTTAGAATGGCTTACTTCCTGAGGACGATTAGTAATCGCGCGAAAAGGGATAGTATCGGCTGAAGGAATGCTGGGCGCATGACTTACCCAGTTTCACTTCAACATGACTATACCAGGGTTTGAAGCTTGGTAACAGTTCGGAATAAATGAGTGCACGTGTGTGCGCAGTATCTAAGAGACTCTTTTTACAATTATATGTAAATAAAAAAGTGAAACAAATATGTATAGAATAAGAGGAAAATATGTCCATTTTTTCTGATTCATGTGTTATGGGTTGTGTTTTGTTAGCAGATGAAAACAATAGGAAAGGAAACACATCCACAGGTCGAGGTTTTAAAGCCTCTAGGAAAGGGCAGGAAAAGAAATAAAAAATGGGAATTCTATCTTATTTCTATTAATACATTTGTGTCATATTTCCCAAAATAAAAAGAACATAAATAAATGTACAATCGAGTGATGGGCATTGGCCCGAATAAATGTACAAATAAAGAATAAAGATTTGTACCTGCAGAGGTGAGTATGAACAGAGTAGTATATACTACACAAAATAACACTTTAGTCATGTTATATACAAATCAAACAAATTTGCGATATTTAAATATGTGAGCATGCAATTGTATATAAAATTGAGTCTGGCACTCTTTTTTATTTATTCAAAAACAAATGTCCCCAGTAGAGTCGCCACTATGAGCTCCCCGGATCGCCCTTCGGAGAAGGCCGGCCCCTTTCGGGCCTTTTTCGCTCTTGTCTTGTGGTTCTCCTCTATTTAATTTTATGATTTGATAAACATGAAAAACATGTTTATCTTTGAAAACAGATTCGCTACTCTCGTTTATAAAAAAAAGGGAGAAAAACTTTAGATTATGGGTTCGGGGGCCAAGTTACGATTTGGGAAGGTTTTACGCACCCAATTCGCCCTTTCAGTCTCTACACATTTTGCATGCTTGTATTTAATTATCGCAAGTTTGCTCATTTACAAAATATATATTACCTGTATTAAAAAATATATTTACAATGTATTTAAAATAATTACATACATTTATTACATTTATTTACATATCTAAACTAACGAACGGAAGGGGTTACCTTCTGTTGTTTTACAGAAATCGGGCCACATTCTAGGCCGTTGTATTGTACCGGATCAAGCTAGCTCGTAGCCTGACCGTTGTGCTTCCACTGCTCCCAATCAAGGAAAGGAAGACTTACGTTTTTGTGTGTGTTGAGATAGAGTCAATACTCTTTTCTCTTTTCTTTCTCTCTTTTCTTCCTCAAAAAGAGGCTTGATATAGAGAGAGAGATTGTGTGTGTGTGTGTGTGTGTTCTCCTTGGATGAGGGAGTGTGTTGATTGTGTTTGAAAGAGAGAGCTGTGTACTCTATTTATAGGAGGCCTGGGAGAGAGTAACTTTCGGGGGCAAGAAAGGAGGAAGCTTTCTCTGCCTTCAAAGTCTTCAGCAGCCGATGGCTAAGCTTTGAAGACAAAATACATGTTTGGTGCGCGGCGCACCTGGCATGGTGCCCGCGCACCAAACCCTATTTTGTGGTATTGGCGCACCAAAAGTGTCTTCAGTGCACCAAACCCTGTTTTTGGCTTGTCTAGGCTTTGTGTTTTGCACTTTGGCCTTTCTAAGCTATGTATCTTCAGTTTAGACCCTTGATGTTGATCTAACGGAAGGTTGTTTGTGCGTCGGATGTCGTTAGTCCTGTTGCATCTTCGAGTTTGACCCTTGATGTTGATCTAACCGAAGTTTGTTGTATTTGTTGGACGTTGTTGGTCCGTTGTGTATGTTGTTTCCTGAAATAATCATAGAAACATGTGTTAGTCCATTTATAAATAAACAGTTGTTTATTGGACAGTTCGTATAATGTAGGTGTACGAATTTTGGGTGTCTACAACGCCTATAAGAAGAGCCGAGAATTCAAAGAAGAGTTCGGGCTGTTCATCTTAGAGAATTTTTACAGTGGAGCCGATCACGCTCTTCGATTAACTGCTGCGTTCGGAAAGGTAAAAATGGTGGATCTTGTTTCCTGGAAGCTCGAACATCGGTATGGCCCTCAAGTTCGATCTGGCCATGCTATGGTCCCTTACTCGCCCAAAGGCATAGTGTTAGGAATATGCCTGTAAATCAGCTGATATATATGTATGCATATTCCAACACAGTAATTTGCTTGTTCCCATTACAACGCATGTTTCACAAGTGGCTAAAAGGGTCGCGGTTTAGTGTGGCGCTTGTTGAAACAATGCATAGGTCATTAGACTAGGAAGTCTTTGTACATATCCAAGTCTTTGTCCTACCAGAATGATGACAACTTTCATATGGATTAGCTCTTCAATTGCCAGCTGACGTGACCATCGGCAAATGTCTCACCAGCAGACATTTCCTTTAGCTATGATTACCTATTAGCTATCTCTACATCAAGCTTCTATATCGGCAGATCTCGGATCCGCCAAAGCCATTCATCGAATAACTGCAGAGCCGATTATTCAAGAGGAACATCATGATCATTCATCGCCAGCTTCTATATTGGCGCATCTCGTATCGGCCAAGTCTCTCATCAGAACAACAGCAGATAAACTATAAACATCGGTCGTCATTTCACACGCTTCAGTCAAAATAGATCCGTTACAAGATCTTTCTGACAAGTCCAAGATACGCATCGATGTCTGCACCTTCACGTTTACTCAGTAGACATTTCCTCTTCTGTACATTGGTTGCAGTCTTCAAAGCTTCACTTCCATAAAAGGCCAAGCACAGTACGCTGCACTCCAGTCAAAGCAATGATACGTCCAAATCAGTCAACTGCATCCAGTGCAAAGCTCGACACGTCCAAATCGTCCACCTGCTTCACGGACCGCTTCAAGACAAAAACTTAACGAAGGTCTCGCCCAACGATACAAAAATGTACTCGCTGCATTATGAGACTCAGATCACCAACGGGCATAAACCTATTCAATGCACCAACGGTCACCTCTTCTTCTCCAGCCTATATAAGAAGACTCTCATTCTCATCTCAAAATAGAAAGGAGTGTATGCTTATGCTTGAGAAAGGTTGTGGGATTGTTCTTCATTTTACTCAATCCAGAACCACACCATCAGAGTGAGAAAACACAAGTGTAAGAACAAACACTTTGTGGGAGAGAGAAAAGAAATTCCAAAGGCCGAAGCTCGCTGATCGAACCTTTGTTTTTGATTTGAGTTCCTTCTTCCTTCGAAGAACTCAGTCTCTTCAGTGGCTTTACCTCCATTATTCAGCAAAGAGACCAAGCACTCTACAGATCGTTGAAGCCAGACCAAGCTTGAAGATGTCCGATGAAGAGCCAGAACTTAATAATCCAGGTTGCATTCATATCGGCAGACTTATATTACATTATAAGTCGCCGATTGGCAATAAATTGTCATCATTTTTGGCCGAGTGCTTAGCACTCAGTTGTTCAAATACTTGCTATTTGAACAACTCCTAATATTCTCTTCTCACATCACTCTAACACTAGCACTTTCCTTCCTTTACCTCCAAGGATGTTAGGAACTGCTAGGATAGAGAGTCTAGGTTGATGTACTAAGCATGTTTGCCTTTGAGTAAACCTCTGCTGAATTTTAATATGATATATACTTTTGTTACATTCAGCCTTGATTTCTCTTTCTTGTATAATTTCTTTTATCTTGTGCAATCTGTTCAAGGAAAGCAAGTGATGCATCTAATATAGATTTTAGTTAACTGCTAAGCTCTCTTTGAAATCAAACCTTTACAGTTTCTTTAATCTTAATTGTTAGACTTATGCTGTTTATTCTTCCGCTGCTTAAAATCCATTTCATCAGCTAAGTTTAACAACGTCTTCCATCTGCAAGTTCTATAAGTCTGCTGATCAATGTTGTCCGATTTTACTAACTTCGGCTAAGCAGGCAGATTGAGGAAGATGACCTAGGTGTATTAATCATTTCATCTATTTGATGATTGAGTATTTTACTCATTTATTGTGTATTTATCCGGCTTAGATTTAGCTAATTCTCGAGATTTTTGTTATCTAATATTGTGTTTTAGTGTGTTTTATAGTTTCAGGGGTTTAAGGGGTTAAACTTGCAAAGTTGGATGGCTTTGAAGTGATTTCAGAAGATTTCGTTACACTCCGTTAGGAATCATAATGGAAAAGGACTGTTTTGCAAAAGAAAAGTTAACGGAATGTGTACTTTTGATGGATGACTCAAGTTTCTAGAAGAATTAATGAGGATGAAAGTCAACTCAAGACATTCCAAGTCCAATGAAGTTAATTCAAGTCAACTCATGTTGAAGAAAGTAAAGAAAAAGTCAATAATACAAATTTAGGGGTGTAAAGTGTAAATTGCAGAAAGCTGAAGGCAAAAAACTAAAAATCTGATTATTCTAAACTTAGGGCAGCCGCAATGTGTATTCCTTGGGTTTTGGGCGGCAGCCTTGGGTCCTTTTTGGTAGGTTTTAATGTATTGTACCCTTTTTTCCTTGATTGTTGTACAGTATTAGGTTATAAATATATCCCTTTTAGGTTAGGATTAGAGGGAGTCGTCTTGTATAATTTTTCTTTGTCTATGAAGAAAATTAATTCAAGAATGGTTCAAGATTTTGTACTATCAATTATTATGAGCTAAATTCATCTTTCTAGGGATTGGAGGTAAATTGTATCAAATTCTTATGCTCTAATTTATTTATAATTCATTCAACATCTTGTGTTTCAATGGAGCATTAAAATTGAATCTCTTCTGGTATTTATACGTGAAGGTATATTTTACCGTTTAAATTATTTGGATATAGTGAATTGTACGACCAGAATACATAAGCTATATATATGCCATCTCCATTGTTACTTAAATTCTATTGATTCATGACCATGCTAAGATATAATTTAGGTGTTATAATCTTCGTGTTCTTAAAGGATTCTCGAATTGTTATATGGACGGACCAAGAAAGTATAATAATTTGAGAATACTAAGATTGCAAACCGTGACCCAAGCGTCCCAATCTTTATTCATGTGATTACCCTTGATGTTGATTGATACATTATTTGCATGAGCATAAGAAGGCGATACAATTGAAATTCAATTCCTAGATTCTTTCCATATTTGGTAAACTTTTTATTTATTTACTTTGATAATTTAGTTGATAATTTTAGGTGATAAATTAGTTTAAATTATTGTCAGTAGTTTTTTAAAAAAATCAACAAAAACTCCTTTGTCTTTTATTTTTGCTTTTTAAGTTATTAGTTAACAATATTCAATCATTCTCTTGTCTCTGTGGTTCGACCCTTGTTTTTGTACAACTATACTCCGGTATTCTCGTGCACTTGCGAGGTTAAAATTTTCATACATCAAGTTTTTGGCGCCGTTGCCGGGGATATGACTGAATGCTTCTCTGTTGATAAGTCTGTTGAGATATCCGTGTTTGATGCTATGAAATTGCCCGATGATATGACCGAATGCTTCTCTGTTGATAAGTTAGACGATATAATCTCGATAATTTGGAGAATGAGCGTATTTGTGATGAAATTGAGGCATTGTTGAAGGGTGGTGAGAACAGGATAATGAGGAAATCCGTGAAATCAAAGCCGTCTTCGATGAGACAAGAGAAAATTCCTAGTGACTCTCCTTTTCACCCCTAGGGCATTTCAAAGAAAAATTTGTGCCATCCGTGGTGTCCCTCCTAAGTTAGAATTGAAACAATTGCTGTGATGATTATCGCCGATTTGAACAAAGAAGCAAGAAGAGCAATCGAGTGTGTTAAGGGCACATGGAGAAGCAATAGGTTGGACTTTTGACTGCCTGATTCATCTCGAAGAAGGTGTCAAGCCTTCTAGAGAGCATCAGAGAAAACTCAATTCTCACATGGAGAATGTGGTGAGAGCCGAAGTGCTCAAGCTTTTAGATGTGGGTACCATGTACCCGATTTCTGTTAGTAAGTGGGTCAATGGGCACCGTGTGAAACTATACAATGAAGGGATCTCGATGATGGAAACGATTGAGACAACAGAGTTGTGGGATCCCTAGTTTTGTTGCTTCAATCTGCGTCGAGCCAACGACGTTAAACAAGTGCGCTTGTTGGGAGGCAACCCAACTAGGTAACATTATTTTATTTTATTTTATTTTTTTTCCTTCTATTTTTGTAGGATAATTTAGTGGCTTCAATTCACAAACTTTTGACATGCGTTTTTTTTTTCCGATATGAGCTTTGAGGACATTGCATGTTTTTAAGTTTGGGGGTGGAAGCCTGTTAGTTAGTGTTGTATTTATATGTTTTGAGTTTGAGTCACTCTTTAGAGTCTCCTTGAGTTTGTGGGTTTATAAAGGAGTGTTTATAGTGTCACCCTCACAAAAAGATTTTATTTTATTTTATTATTATTATTATTATTATTTTTTTGATTTGGTTGTACTAATGCTTAATAGATTTTCTAGCTTTTGTGTTGTATTTGTGTTTATTTTTTATACAGGTAACATGCCAAGATGATCAAAGAAATCAGGTTAGGGGAGGCAAGTATGAATTTTAGAGATAGAGTGGGGTTGAAAATGTAAAAATTAAAAAGTTGGAGAAGAAAATTGCGCGCCCGCGCAGGCGCCCGCGCATCTCCCAGTACCTGCTTACTTAAATTCTGAAAAAAACGAGGAGGAGAAGGGTGGTAATTGAAAAAAAAAAAAAAAAGCGATAAGAGAAACAAACAGTACGACAGACAGAGGAAATTCCCAAGCCCTACTCCCTTCCATCGCCAGCTTCTTCCTCCCCCGCACCCACAGCTACACAGCAGCCCACTCCGGCGGCCTCCCTCCCCACGCTTTCTCTCTCTCTCTCTCTCTCTCTCTCCCTCTCTTCCTCAGCGTTGACGTGCTCCACTCCAGCACCGCTTTCTCCTCCGGCCACCTTCGTGCAAACCAGGTCGCACCAACCCAACACGCGGCAGCAGCAGCATCCAACTCCGGTGGTCTTCTCCGGCTACCCCCCTCAAATTTGGCCACGCCGTTCTCCAAACCCATCTACTCCGCAACCCCAGCACCCATCTCCAGCCGTGCCTTCCAGCGACCCTGTTCGATGCTTCAAATTGGAACCCTTATTTCTCAATTTCAAGTAATATCTCTCTGATTCCTTTGGTCTAATTGCTGAAATTGTTGAAGATTATTGCTTGGATATATTTCTTATTTCTCAAATTTTTTTTTTCTAATTGCTGAAATTTCAAGTAATATATCTTGTGCTTGTCTATGCTTGTCTGTTCTAATTGGTGTAGTTGTTGACAATTTGGGAATTGCCATTTGCTAGCAGGCGAATTTTTCCATATACTGATTTGGGTACGGTGTGAATTTTATATCGCTTAAAAAAAAAATTGTTCAACGTTCTTGTGATAGTGCAAATTTGTTATTCCGTTGACGGTTTGATTAGGGAGAAGTTATGAGCAATTGGTGACATTTTTGAGCTGTGGGTTTTCTATGTTTGAGTAAAAATGTCATTCTTGATATGTTAGGTATTTTCAAAGTTGTTAAGGCAATACGATTTCGCTGCTTGCTAGCAATTCTAAGTTGGATTTGAGTATATTGAGAATAGTTGGGATTGGGTGGAATTTGAATGTGGCGGAAAAATCTGCCAAATGGGATGAACTGAAATTGGGACTTATTCTTTTCTCCCTTGTTTGGTATTGTTACACATTGAGGACAATGTGTCATTTAAGTTTGGGGGTGGGACTATAATCTTATGCTTTTATATTTTTGGAGTAGTTCTTGTTATATATAGATATTAGCTAATTCGTAGTTTTATTTTTCTTCTTTTAGTAGTTTTGTTTTAGTTTATAAAAAAAAAATAGAAAATATGAAAGTTTTTGAGCGAGTTTTTAGTGTAGGCATGGTTACTACCGCCAATGATGATAATTTGTTTGGTATTTGACATTTTGTAACTAGCGATGCATTTTGCACTTGTTTATATACTGAAATTTGATCTAGTTGATGGAACTTTGAATTTCTAATCTTTGAGCACTTTATGTCATGAATTGATTTGTTGAGAGATTTGACTGACTTTATGGAGTTATATAGTGCACATATCATTCCTTAGAGCCTTTGATATTGAAAAAAAAAAAATTAGAGTATTCATGAAATCTTTAAACTGTTTTTACTCCTTGAAGTTAGGCCTAAACAGAGTTTAAGTAATCCGAAAAAAAAAAAAAAAAGAAATATCTTTGTGAAGACGTAGTTAGCTTCGTAGCCTTTTTAACTCGAGTTAGTAAGCTCGTAGGGGTGTTTATACACCTAATGCCTTAAAGCCGTATGGTTTGAGAGTCATTAGCCTAATACTCGTTACATGGGTTAATTAGAAAGCTTAAGGGAGCTAAACATTGCACAGTCCACAAGTTTGTTCTCGGAAAAAAATTGCAGAAAAAAAAGGAAAGAAGAAAAAAAAAAAAGTGAAAAAATTTCGGTATTGCTACTTATGTTTGTAGTAATGGAGGGGAGTAATTACTAGTTTTTATGTTTCATGAAATATACTTTGATATATATATATATATGCAAAGGTTAATACTTGTTATTTTTAGGGAATGTATGAGGTACTTGGCTCTATAAGGAATTTCAATTCTTGAAACTATTGAGTAATGTCGCACACACACACGGAGATTTAAAGTGAGATTGACAATGATTGAGTGGAAGTTTAGACTTGTGGATATGTGTTGTTATTTGCTTAAGTGTTGTTAATCTTACTCTGAGGCATTATGTGGTGCCATGCCGAAGCTTGACTCGTGAAAAAAAAAAAAAAAGTTTTGCTTTTGTTTTGTATTTATTACAGTATAGTTTAGTTGTTTTTGTTTTGTTTTCTTATTTTACTCGAGGACGAGCAAAAGTCTAAGTTTGGGGGTATTTGATGAATGAGTATTTTACTCATTTATTGTGTATTTATCCGGCTTAGATTTAGCTAATTCTCGAGATTTTTGTTATCTAATATTGTGTTTTAGTGTGTTTTATAGTTTCAGGGGTTTAAGGGGTTAAACTTGCAAAGTTGGATGGCTTTGAAGTGATTTCAGAAGATTTCGTTACACTCCGTTAGGAATCATAATGGAAAAGGACTGTTTTGCAAAAGAAAATTTAACGGAATGTGTACTTTTGATGGATGACTCAAGTTTCTAGAAGAATTAATGAGGATGAAAGTCAACTCAAGACATTCCAAGTCCAATGAAGTTAATTCAAGTCAACTCATGTTGAAGAAAGTAAAGAAAAAGTCAACAATACAAATTTAGGGGTGTAAAGTGTAAATTACAGAAAGCTGAAGGCAGAAAACTAAAAATCTGATTATTCTCAACTTAGGGCAGCCGCAATGTGTATTCCTTGGGTTTTGGGCGGCAGCCTTGGGTCCTTTTTGGTAGGTTTTAATGTATTGTACCCTTTTTCCCTTGATTGTTGTACAGTATTAGGTTATAAATATATCCCTTTTAGGTTAGGATTAGAGGGAGTCGTCTTGTATAATTTTTCTTTGTCTATGAAGAAAATTAATTCAAGAATGGTTCAAGATTTTGTACTATCAATTATTATGAGCTAAATTCATCTTTCTAGGGATTGGAGGTAAATTGTATCAAATTCTTATACTCTAATTTATTTATAATTCATTCAACATCTTGTGTTTCAATGGAGCATTAAAATTGAATCTCTTCTGGTATTTATACGTGAAGGTATATTTTACCGTTTAGATTATTTGAATATAGTGAATTGTACGACCAGAATACATAAGCTATATATGTGCCATCTCCATTGTTACTTAAATTCTATTGATTCATGACCATGTTAAGATAGAATTTAGGTGTTATAATCTTCGTGTTCTTAAAGGATTCTCGAATTGTTATATGGACGGACCAAGAAAGTATAATAATTTGAGAATACTAAGATTGCAAACCGTGACCCAAGCGTCTCAATCTTTATTCATGTGATTACCCTTGATGTTGATTGATACATTATTTGCATGAGCATAAGAAGGCGATACAATTGAAATTCAATTCCTAGATTCTTTCCATATTTGGTAAACTTTTTATTTATTTACTTTGATAATTTAGTTGATAATTTTAGGTGATAAATTAGTTTAAATTATTGTCAGTAGTTTTTTAAAAAAATCAACAAAAACTCCTTTGTCTTTTATTTTTGCTTTTTAAGTTATTAGTTAACAATATTCAATCATTCTCTTGTCTCTGTGGTTCGACCCTTGTTTTTGTACAACTATACTCCGGTATTCTCGTGCACTTGCGAGGTTAAAATTTTCATACATCAAGTTTTTGGCGCCGTTGCCGGGGATATGACTGAATGCTTCTCTGTTGATAAGTCTGTTGAGATATCTGTGTTTGATGCTATGAAATTGCCTGATGATATGACTGAATGCTTCTCTGTTGATAAGTTAGACGATATAATCTCTGATAATTTGGAGAATGAGCGTATTTGTGATGAAATTGAGGCATTGTTGAAGGGTGGTGAGAACAGGGATAATGAGGAAATCCGTGAAATCAAAGCTGTCTTCGATGAGACAGAAGAGAAAATTCCTAGTGACTCTCCTTTTCACCCCCTAGGGCATTTCAAAGAAAAATTTGTGCCATCTGTGGTGTCCCCTCCTAAGTTAGAATTGAAACAATTGCCTGTGATGATTATCGCTGATTTGAACAGCAAGCAAGAAGAGCAATCGCTGAGTGTGTTAAGGGCACATGGAGAAGCAATAGGTTGGACTTTTGACAGCCTGATTCATCTCGAAGAAGGTGTCAAGCCTTCTAGAGAGCATCAGAGAAAACTCAATTCTCACATGGAGAATGTGGTGAGAGCCGAAGTGCTCAAGCTTTTAGATGTGGGTACCATGTACCCGATTTCTGTTAGTAAGTGGGTCAATGGGCACCGTGTGAAACTATACAATGAAGGGATCTCGATGATGGAAACGATTGAGACAACAGAGTTGTGGGATCCCTAGTTTTGTTGCTTCAATCTGCGTCGAGCCAACGACGTTAAACAAGTGCGCTTGTTGGGAGGCAACCCAACTAGGTAACATTATTTTATTTTATTTTATTTTTTTTCCTTCTATTTTTGTAGGATAATTTAGTGGCTTCAATTCACAAACTTTTGACATGCGTTTTTTTTTTCCGATATGAGCTTTGAGGACATTGCATGTTTTTAAGTTTGGGGGTGGAAGCCTGTTAGTTAGTGTTGTATTTATATGTTTTGAGTTTGAGTCACTCTTTAGAGTCTCCTTGAGTTTGTGGGTTTATAAAGGAGTGTTTATAGTGTCACCCTCACAAAAAGATTTTATTTTATTTTATTATTATTATTATTATTATTTTTTTTTTTTTGATTTGGTTGTACTAATGCTTAAAAGATTTTCTAGCTTTTGTGTTGTATTTGTGTTTATTTTTTATACAGGTAACATGCCAAGATGATCAAAGAAATCAGGTTAGGGGAGGCAAGTATGAATTTTAGAGATAAACTATAAACATCGGTCGTCATTTCACACGCTTCAGTCAAAATAGATCCGTTACAAGATCTTTCTGACAAGTCCAAGATATGCATCGATGTCTGCGCCTTCACGTTTACTCAGTAGACATTTCCTCTTCTGTACATTGGTTGCAGTCTTCAAAGCTTCACTTTCATAAAAGGCCAAGCACAGTACGCTGCACTCCAGTCAAAGCAATGATACGTCCAAATCAGTCAGCTGCATCCAGGCAAAGCTCGACACGTCCAAATCAGTCCAGCCTGCTTCACGGACCAGCTTCAAGACAAAAACTTAACTGAAGGTCTCTGCCCAACAGATACAAAAATGTACTCTGCTGCATTATGATACTCAGATCACCAACGGGCATAAACCTATTCAATGCACCAACGGTCACCTCTTGTTCTCCAGCCTATATAAGAAGACTCTCATTCTCATCTCAAAATAGAAAGGAGTGTATGCTTATGCTTGAGAAAGGTTGTGGGATTGTTCTTCATTTTACTCAATCCAGAACCACACCATCAGAGTGAGAAAACACAAGTGTAAGAACAAACACTTTGTGGGAGAGAGAAAAGAAATTTCAAAGGCTGAGAAGCTCTGCTTGATCAGAAACTTTGTTTTTGATTTGAGTTCCTTCTTCCTTCGAAGAACTCAGTCTCTTCAGTGGCTTTACCTCCATTATTCAGCAAAGAGACCAAGCACTCTATAGATCGTTGAAGCCAGACCAAGCTTGAAGATGTCCGATGAAGAGCCAGAACTTAATAATCCAGGTTGCATTCATATCGGCAGACTTATACTACATTATAAGCTGTGCCGATTGTGCAATAAATTGTCATCATTTTTGGCCGAGTGCTTAGCACTCAGTTGTTCAAATACTTGCTATTTGAACAACTCCTAATATTCTCTTCTCACATCACTCTAACACTAGCACTTTCCTTCCCTTACCTCCAAGGATGTTAGGAACTGCTAGGATTAGAGTTCTAATATGAGTCTTCCGGGGATCCCATCTCACTTTCCTTCTACCCCCGGGGAGATTGCTAGGATAGAGAGTCTAGGTTGATGTACGAAGCATGTTTGCCTTTGAGTAAACCTCTGCTGAATTTTAATATGATATATACTTTTGTTACATTCAGCCTTGATTTCTCTTTCTTGTATAATTTCTTTTATCTTGTGCAATCTGTTTAAGGAAAGCAAGTGATGCATCTAATATAGATTTTAGTTAACTGCTAAGCTCTCTTTGAAATCAAACCTTTACAGTTTCTTTAATCTTAATTGTTAGACTTATGCTGTTTATTCTTCCGCTGCTTAAAATCCATTTCATCAGCTAAGTTTAACAACGTCTTCCATCTGCAAGTTCTACAAGTCTGCTGATCAATGTTGTCCGATTTTACTAACTTCGGCTAAGCAGGCAGATTGAGGAAGATGACCTAGGTGTATTAATCATTTCATCTATTCTTCAACTTAAATGTTAAAATTGGATGATATTTTTAATATATCAAGTATAGGCTATTCACCCCCCCTCTAGCCTATACACTGAGCAATCCTTGGACCTAACACATAGCAAAGCTTCGTGAGAAAGACGATAATGATGGCCTTCCCAGGTGGTTGCCTCCCGTGCTCGCGCAACACTTGGAGGTTTGCGTGAAAACTGAGGAAGGCGCAAGCAGCTGCCGAAGCCATTGCCGCTGCTGGAGTTGAGAGAGTTGAGGATAATGAGGAATCAGGTGACGAGGATTACTTGGTCGAAAATGGTAACCAAAGAAATGAAGACGTTGATGCTGGCGACCAGTCAGCTAATTAGGGTGCTCGCTGCGTCAAGCTTTTGAATGGGCGATTGTGCCTTGATACAATTTAAAACACTTATTTTATTCTGCCTTTCTTTGGTTGTCGATCCTTTTTGAATCTTGTCATCGTAGCCATTCAAGCGAGCATTCCAGCTATGGAGAGCTGCATTTTACATATTTGATTACTTGTCTCAAGCTTGGTTTATTTTTATCCTCTGTTTCAGTTAATACGACTTGTAGCCTAGGTTCTATTGCTATGTTTCCTCTCTTTGAGTGGTTGTGCAATCAGAAACCCAGGTGCTGCTTGAGTGCGGGTCTTGTTGTGATTGGCTGTTTTTGCCTTTCTGTGCGCGCTTTGATGCATGTCTTTTTATTCTTTTGGCCAGTCTTGCCTTAACTTTTTGTAGCGTGACCGATTTGAATTGTTGCTTGCAGCGTTCATTGCCCATGTAAATAAAAGAAAAGCA
The DNA here is from genome assembly GCA_016624345.1 of Platycodon grandiflorus. NCBI lineage: Eukaryota > Viridiplantae > Streptophyta > Magnoliopsida > Asterales > Campanulaceae > Platycodon > Platycodon grandiflorus. The sequence goes on from CM028362.1 coordinate 32,213,886, forward strand.
ATCATTAAATTCACTTTGTAACAAATCAACATCCTCTATATGAATAATATTTTTTATAAAATGCAAAGATAAACAAGCTTTCGACTTTAATGATAAAACCTCTTCAAATGATCGGCGTGCCAAGGGTTTTTGAGCTCTTTCCCGTCCTGAGTTTCCAACCTTTAAGTTCCCTCCCTAACTATCTTGGTAACGTGATAAGGTCCCTCCCAGTTGGACGAGAACTTGTCTTGACTTGCTTGTTTGCCTATTGCTTTTATTTTTCTCACCACCTAGTCGCCAACCGAGAACGTGCATGGGTTTACCTTTTTGTCACGATGTGCCTTGGCCTTCTTTTTATAATTTTCCATTCTTAACTGAGCATCCATTGTCGTCCAGTGGTTAGGGTATCTGGCTTTCACCCAGGAGACCTGGGTTCGATTCCCAGCAATGGAACCACTGATGTTGCCGGATCCAACAGCTAGGATTGAAGTGAGAGTGATCCGTCACGCTAGAGGAATACGCGGGAAAGTTGTCGCTGGGAATTGCCTGAAAACAATAGCAACCGTGATAACTAAGTCGGTGGCTTGCTTGACGAAGCCTCTTCGGTGTGAGAGTGAGATAGCTTGCGTTTGAAGGTATGTGTGTGTGTGTGTGTGTGAGAGTGTGAGTGCGTAATTGTCCATACCTGGTGCCAGGGAAAGACCCTCATTTTATAATGGTATCAGCTGAGAGTTAGTTAGGCGCGGATAAACGTGCCCAAGACTTCTTCTAAAAATCACATGGCCTCTAAGCTGAGGTGGCTTCCACGTGGCAAGTATCCTTCATGTGGCTTGTGGCAGTTTGGGCGAGTGTGGCAGTCGGGAGATCATATTGGTGGATTATCGATCACCTAAGTTAAGCCCTCACTCCTTAAGTTGCCTTAGTAAAAAGACCCAGATACCCTCTTGTGGAGGTTTGGGTAGTTCACAACTTAATCTACCCAAAAGTTGTGAATTAAGTGCTATATAAACCTAAATTTTTAAGTAGTCTTTCCGTAAGATCACATTATTCCACAATTCAGGTATTCCCATGCTCAAGTATCGCACGAGAACACGTTCATAAATCTTTAGGATTTTCAAACACCATTGGATGCGAAGATAACCAACTGGTAACCATTTTTCGATATGAAATCAAGTGGTCATCTATCATGAGTTGGAAAAGGAAGATCTTTTTCTTATTCAATGGACCAAGACAAACATTGGAGGAAACCTAGCTATACTATATCATTTGATAACTTGAAGATGGCTCATTAACATGATTATGAAATTTAACTGTTCATGGCTTACAAGGTGTTAGGATCGATCTCACACAAGAGAATTCGCACAAAAGAAACCAAACGGTAAACACCCACACAAGACAAAGAAAAAACACACAATATTACGTGGTTCGGCTTAAAGCCTATTCCACCACTAAACAATATTATAATTTCTTTAATATTACAAGAATAGAGACTCTCCCTCTCAATACTCTTGAATATCCTCCCTAATGCAAAAGCTTACAATTTCTCTCTCTAAATTGTAGGCTATGCTAGCACTCTCTACCTTACAACACTCTCACTTCAATGTAGAATAACAATCTCTTTCAAGACTCCTATTTATAGATGCTAAAAGAGATAGAAGATTAATCAACTATTCAATGAACTACTTATCCACTTCAATGATAAGTTTAGTTCAAAGAATATTCTTATTTGAAAACCAAGAGACTTAACCACATGTTCATGAATCCTTCCAAGAATCTTTGGGAATGTTAATCAAATCTCAACAACTCCTCCCTCGATTTGAATTCCCAAATATCTCAACACAATCAAAAAATGTGACCTTCTTCTTTGACTTGTCACCCTTAATTGTGCGTGCTCGCACTGCTTGACCATCCAAGTAGCAAAGGTTGCTACTCTCCTTTTTCTTTCCCCTTAGCATCAAACGTCTCCCCTTGTACACGTTACACCACCTTGATGTGCCAACAAACTTGTACCCACGAGACGTCAATACTCCAAGTGAAATTACGTTTGCAGTTGCACCAGAAACATACCTCACATTTAAAGCGGTCTTCACAATCCCATTATGAAGCTTGAAGCGTACACTCCCAATACCTTCAATCTTTAACTTTTGATTGTTTGCCACTTTAATCTCTCTAAGTTGTCCTCCCAATCGCAATGAGTCAAACATGTCTCGATCATTACATATATGCACTGAAGCAGCAGAATCTAACACCTATTTAGAATTCTTCTCTTTGCTTGTATCAACACTAGCTGCAGTCTCGATCATAAGAGCCTCATCTTCACTCTCAACTGAATTGACATCCTCCTTATCAATTTTGTTCTTTCCTTTACAATTACGCATGCTCTTTAGATCTTCACGAAATTGCGGGCAACTCATTTGCCTATGACCAAGCTCTCCACAATAAAAGCACTCAACGGCACTCATGTCTCTTTCCCCTCTTGATTTAGACATTGACCTCCCTTTTGTGCCTTCACGATTATAACTCCTCCCTCTTTGAGAATTTTCCGCAACTAGTACTTTTTCTCCATTTGAGAAGCTATCACTCCTTGTCATTCTCTCATTATCCCTCAACGCTTTAACGACGTCATCAAGCGTCAAAGTAGTCCTACCTGTCAACATCGTCTGCACAAATGGCTTATAAGACTTGGGTAATGAAGACAATAATAATAAGGCTTGTTCCTCGTCTTGAATTGCCTCTTCAACATTCGACAACCTACATAAGAGTTTATATGGTCATGCAAACTACCCCCTTCATCAAACTTCAAACAATAAAGATCCATCTTCAAGAACAAACGATTTGTCAAGGATTTTGATGCATAAATACTTGCAAGCTTCTCCTAAATATCTCTCGGTGTTGTCTCCTTCAAAACACTATATTTAATTTTAGGAGCAAGAGCTAACCTTATCGTGCTCGAAGCTCTTTTCTTAATTTTCGCCCAATCTGAGTCTTTCATTCCCTCCGGCTTGTCCTCTTCCAAGGCTTCATCAAGACCTTGTTGAACCAATACATATTGGATTGTCATTTGCCATTCGGTGAAATCCATCTTCCCATCAAAGATCGGGACTTGATACTTTGATTGATCGCAATTCATATTCCCAAAATACGAATTTTTTCAAAACTGCTGCTGCTGTCCGACTTCAATTCCCGGTGATAGGAACCTCAGAATCTGATCTTCCCCGTTCAGATTAAAGATAAATGTATCCCCAAGCTACACAGAAAAAATTAGCAAGATCCAACGGTTAACGAACGCGCTACTCCAATTTTCCTACCGCTGTGCTGAAAAATCCGAACCAGAATCTGCAGCCTTTTTTTTCTTCAATTTTGGCTCTCTTTTGATGATGCGAATTCCCCTCTTTCACCAAGCTCTGATACCAATTGTTAGGATCGATCTCACATAAGAGAATTCGCACAAAAGAAACCAAACGGTAAACACCCACACAAGGCAAAGAAAAACACACAATATTACGTGGTTCGGCTTAAAGCCTATTCCACCACTAAACAATATTATAATTTCTTCAATATTACAAGAATAGAGACTCCCCCTCTCAATACTCTTGAATATCCTCTCTAATGCAAAAGCTTACAATTTCTCTCTCTAAATTGTAGGCTATGCTAACACTCTCTACCTTACAACACTCTCCCTTCAATGTAGAATAACAATCTCTTTCAAGACTCTCCTATTTATAGGTGCCAAAAGAGATAGAAGATTAATCAACTATTCAATGAACTACTTATCCACTTCAATGATAAGTTTAGTTCAAAGAATATTCTTATTTGAAAACCAAGAGACTTAACCACATGTTCATGAATCCTTCCAAGAATCTTTGGGAATGTTAATCGAATATCAACACAAGGATCAGAGGTAGTATCATTTGAGGACCTAAAAAGGCTGGTCAACATGTTAATAGGAACTCTACGTATACCTTGATTGTTACTCTGGTCTACTCTACTGATTAATAGTAGTGTATGTGCAAAGATAAGGAGATGGATGAACATATCACAATATTAGCTAGATTGTAATAGGGTAGAGAACAACTATAACTTAGTATTAATTAATAATGAAGCAAATTATATAAAAGTAATTAGACTCTTCATGGGTGCCTAATTATTCGGTGTCACCAACAGGGTGCATTAGAAGAAAGTAGTGCATGATTAAAAGTATTCGCAATGTAGTATTTCCAGCGATATGGTACACCAATGGCAAGCCACACGAAGTCATGAGGGGTTACTTAACCCCTTTATCTTTGACAATGGGTCATTTTAGTACCCTTGATTTAGAAAAATATTTTTTTATTTTTTTAATATATATATATATATATTATTATTAAAAATACCATTTTTTTAATCCATTTTGACCCTCTTTATTTAGAAATAAATTACACAACGTTATAACTTTGACCGACATTGAGCCAAAATTCAAATAATACAAGTAATTTTCTACTTATAAATAATTTTGAGTCCTTTAAATAAATTTTGGGCTTCATCATTGCGGCTAGCGCTTATATTTTACCGTACGCCCTCTGTCCCAAAGTGATTGTCCATTTTGGTTTTTTTTAAGAAATTAAGAAAGCTGAGTTTAAATCCATTTTAGTAAACACATAATCATAAATGCTTGTAGTGATCTTATTAGTATATATTGGGACATGATAATTAACATAGGAGAATTTAGTAAATTCATTATAAAATGCTCATTTTAGGACAATTTTTAAAAAAAAATAAACATTCATTTTGGGGCAAAATAGGTACTCAAGTTGATGTTACACTGCTATACTATACTCCTTTTGTTCTTAAAAGAGTATCATATTTGATCCGATACACAGATTAATAAATGATAATTGACTCCATTATAAATATTAAGATAATATGTGTTTTTCAAGAATACACATGTGAGAGTGAGCCCTTTCAATTAAATTGAAAATCAAATCAAGAGTAAAAAGGTAAAGTTTAACTTACAAAAAAAGAAAGATTAGAAAGTGAATATATATATATATATATATATATATATATATATATATATATATGAAGAGCCAAGCCCAAAGTATGGGCCCTGGATCCAAGCCCAAGACACAATACGGGTCAGTACCCACCACAGTACGAGCAAACACATGGTGGCCAAACAGCTGTGTGGGTCTTTCTGGATACTTGCGAGCAGGTCTCACCTATAAGGGTCAGGATGCAGCGATCAGGATACCTCTCCTCGCTGACCGCTGGGTGGTATCTAGACAAAGGTACGTGGCGGAATGTCAAGGGACGGTTGTGCCTGACGGTTACGCCCACTACTCCTAGCATTTACACCCACAACGCCGGTATTCATACCCACTACTTGGGAGTTACGTATAGGCGCTACTTCATAGGAGGATGGACCTATAAAAGCCTTGGATAAACTCCAAGCAAAGGTACGCATACACACATTCTGCACTTACACTCTGCCAAACTGTGATCTGAGTTGGTTACTTACTCTCACACCGGAGTGTTCTAGCAGGGTCAGCCCCTGCATTCACCCAGTGTTTTACTCTTTGATTTGACAGATTCAGCATAACCCAGATATCCAAATAATTTGACAGGCCGGCCCATCAGGCGTGACATTCTGTGCGGCATCAATATATATATATATATATATATATATATAAATATGGAACGACCTAAAGAGAAAAGATAAGACTTTTTTTTTTTTAAAAACGGAGCGAGTACTGGGTCCAAACCTCTCCATTTGAGATTTCTTTCTATTTCCACAATTTGAAAATAGGCAAAAGGTACTTCCGGGCCACCGAATTTTTTGCAAAATTACAGTTCGTCTACTGAAACTTTAAAACTATACTTTGGGCCACTGTACTTAAGTTCTGATGCATCCGTGTCCATTTTTTGATGAGTGTTAGAGTCTGCAGCTAAATTAATTTAAAATACCCATTTTACCCCTCTCTTCATCCTGATCCTCTCACATCTGGAAAAAAGAATCTCAAATTGATGACCAAGATGAAGATGAAATTTCCCCAATGATGTTATAGTAATTCTTCCAAATCAAAACCAAGTAAAGTCAATCTTGTACTAGGATGAGAAAATCAAGCCCAACAACCTGTTAATTTCATGCCAGCGATTTGAATCCTTTCAAATCCATGACTAATAGCATTGAACGGTGTTTTTGAGTTGGCAAAAAATCTGTTCGATTTCAAATCCATGGCTATCAAATTAGAAACCCTAATTCGACACAGAACACCACCATCGCAGCCTTAAAATCAAACCTAAAAACCTAAATCCAAAATTTTACAAATCTAGAACGAGAACCAAATTTATTCCGTGCAAGGTTTCGTGTGAGAGAGAAAGGGAGTTCACGGGAGAGAGAAAGTAAAGTTTTGGGAGAGAGGGAGAGTGATGAGGAGGAATGCTGTAAATGGGTATCAAAGTGATACCCATCAATTTAACAGTATATATATACTTCCTAGTTTACAATCCATATGAAAAATCAAAGAAAACTCACTATTGGACAGCCTAAGTCGGCTAGCCACAATTCCCAACCGGAGACCGGCGCGATCACTCCAGGAAGACGGAGCGAGCGCTCCATTAACACACACATTGCCCAATTGTAGATGTCGGGCGCGGCTGCTTAAGATCCATGGCGCGAGCACACCCTGAACTGACTTTAAACTATTCCGAAACAAGCCTAGGTTGATCCTTAAAGTCCCCAAATCATTCTAGGTTATTTCTAACCTCAAATCAAAGTGAAAACACTCTCAAACGTTACCGTAATCAATCATTTCGTGTGCTAAAGACCAAAATCCACCAACAGATATGTCCGGTGAAAAACACAATAATTTCTTGATTTCAATTTCACAAATATGCATGGATTTCCCTTATCTCCAGCACCCCAACCAAACACGTCCATAAATCCCCTTTTTTCAACCCCAAATATTCCTAGATTCCTCGTTTATCTACAAAATCAATCAAGATCTTCAATACCCATTTGTAGATTTGGCTATGGAGGTGCCAATTTCAATTTTCCTGTATTCCCGACATTGGCCTTGTCGACCAGTTATGGAAATCACAAAAACAAGAAGACGAGAAGAGGGTTTAAAACCCTTGTCAAAGCCAGTCAAAGAGAGTCGCCTTATGAGGTTTTGGGCGTTTCTCTGTCTGCACTCCTGATGAAATCAAGAGGACTTATAGGAAGCTTGCCTTAAAATTTTACAAATCTAAGGAAGGCTGCACTTCAATTAGGGATTTTTTTTTCAGATTAGGAAAGATAACGAAGACATGGGTAAAATGGATATTTTAAGTTAATTTAACGACAAATTCTAACGTCCGTCAAAAATGGGCATAAATGCATTAGAATTTAAGTACAATAGCCCAAAGTGTAATTTTAAAGTTTCAATGTATGAATTACTTATAATTTTACGAAAAATTTGGTGGCCCGAATGCACCTCTTGCCTTTGAAAATATATTACTTTTGAAGCAAATTTGGTACTTTTAATATATTGTAGGCACAATTTTTTAAGTGGACTCTTTATATGAAATATTCCAAATTAAAATAGTGAACTCTTTGCCTGAAACGAAAGGAGTACAAATTAGATCTCGATGTTAAGTTTCTTTGGAACTATAGTGTTATGCTATTAATTATGATACACCAAATAAAAATGTCACGTGATACTCTCGAACCACCGAAAATTTTGTGAGAATGAAGAGGTGCATGTTAAACCTTGGGAGAAATATGCTCGATGTCAATCACTAATTTCACGCATATAGACGACTCCTGAGTCTTGACGTTATCTACAAACTAGTTTTTATCCTCGCACATTAAACACACGACACATAAAATTTTTAATTGAATATACATGAGCAAAGTGAAAAAGAAAAATAAAATTTAAAAAATAAATTAAGGAGAACAATATAAATAGAAATACAGTATATCATTGTAAGACTAATCAATATACATTTTGAAATTTTTTTTATACACGACATTTATTGTTATATTTGTTGGCTTTTCATCTTTTTCGTATATTAATATCTTCAAACCAGAATAGTTTGTTGCACTAAAAACTGTGACATACAGTTACCTATGACTGAACACTGGCTTCTTCAAGAAGATTCCGACATGTGACAATGATTGTCCTTAACTCTTATTACTTGTCATTGTATACGATAGTACCAAAGGAAATTGTCTTCTTTGGAACTTGAAAAAGTCTAAAAACAACGGATATGTACTATCAACTATTGAACAGAATCTCCAACATTATACTGTTGCGATGAAACATTTTTTGTAAAATAATAAATAAAATTTAAAAAATAATAAAAACTAAAAAATATTATAAAAAGCAAATTGGACATTACACGAGCATGGACAAATATAATTGGATAATTGACAAAAAATTTAGCCCAAAATGTATACAAAATAAAACATTATTCTATCATTTCTCACTAACAAACAAATTTGATTTATTCCAAACAAATTTGGCCAAAAATTTATAAGTCCAATAATAAACCATAAGCCCGACTCGTATTATTTAAATTTGATAAATTAAAAATTTTCTATTTTTTAATTGTTGCAAATCTTGGAATCATAGTATTTTTACATGATGGTGACCGTGTGATGAAGGAATGAGATTTAAAAGTCATTTTTATTTTTCTGATAAAAGGATAAATTAACATTGATAATTCACTAAATTCTAAACGGAATGATTTAGAGAGTAATTATAATATACTGCTCAACTAAAGCCATACATTTCATTCACTAAATCTCAAATTTCTAGACAATGTGTTGCACAAAATCATTTGTGGGCTTTAGTGGGTTGGTTGATTAGTGAATTAACAGATTTTGACCGATCAAGATGTATTAAGTTTTTTTATTATACTTACTCTGTTTTTTAATTATTATTTTGTTTGACTCGGCATACGGATTAAGAAAAAATAATTAGCTTGATTATTAATATTAGTATAATGTGTAATTTTTTTTAATGTTCATGCGTATGTGTATGTGGTCCATAATTAAAGTAAGAAAAAAGAAGTAAGAGTAAAATGGTAAAAGGAAACATAGCTAAAATTAAGTTCATGGGAGACGGGGGTTTTTCATATGAAAATAAAATCACAAAGTGTTTGAATTGATGATTATCTATTTACGATCTGGAAAGGAAACATACCTCTTTACGATCTAGAAGAGAGAGAAGGAGAGAACAAAACACAATATACTTGTATCCATGGCTAGTAACAAAAGGGGCGCCGCTGGTGTTTTCTTCGGAGAGATGGAAACATAAACTACAAATTTCACAAACAAAAGAGAAAAAAATCAAATATGGGTAGTCGAAATCAGTTAAAAGATTCAATAAAAAAGACCCAAAAAAAAAGAAAAAAAAACTGAGATTGAGGATAAAAAAACTCAAGCATGTGTGCTATTTCATTAATCTTTCCTTGACTATCTTGCTCTGCTGAATGAGCTATTGCTTAATGTTTTCTGGGTTTCTTTCTCTAGTACTGGAAACAACACTGCATGTATGTATTCTCGTGCTGCTTTTCAAATTGATTTGTGTTGGTAAAGGATAAAAGGTATAGTGTGTTTATAACAGGGTAAAACATTCCAAATTGCAAATTGTTGTTTTGTTTGCATCCACCAATTTAAGGGGAAACAAAAATCAAGAACCTCTCCTCTAAGCTTGTTTGCAATCATTATTATACACCTATCATGCATTTACAGAATCCAAATGCCAATATATAGTAAAATTGTATTTGAAACAAATTTTATATCAAAACCAACCGAAATTATAAATTAATGCAGTGGCATCAATTAAAATTCTGGTTGCAAAAGGAGCTCCGCGAAATTGTGTTTTATAGAAATTTTAAAGAGCTAATCTAAATTAAAATCGACCAAAGAAAAGGTCAAAGATAATAAGAGAAAACATAAAATAAAATATAAAAAGAGCTGAAGAAAATGATTCAAACCTGAAGATGTTCAATGAACTCAACTTTAAGTGGATTTGATTTTCAATCCGTCAACAATCCAATTAGAGATGAAAAGTGAGATAGGTTTGGATTGCTGGAGAAGGCTTTAAAATTGATGGATTTCAAGGCTGATCCGCTGCCGCCGACGACATCAAGACTGGAGTTTCGGAGGCTGCATTACTGCTATTTGAAGAAGCCGATGAAGATGACGATAAGGCAACGACGACAATGGAGGAGAGAGGAGGTCACCGCCAGTGAAGGTGAAGGTTAAAAGTTTTAAGATTTGAACCAAAAAATGAAGAGACTATCTTCCTTTCATTTTCAAAGTAACAAACTTGTATTTTCAAGGTAAGATAACATATTTATACCCCTTTTTGATTACTATCGTCATTGTTTCCAAGCACCTGACTTTTCTGCTCCCAGGGCGTGCTGTCTAATTTCGAGGACGGTCTAATTATGATCCCAACAGGGCTTGCTTTAGTTCAAATTCAAATATGTAAACAGTCAATATTGATTGCCGTGAAGTCTGTAATTGGATGAATTTTTTTAATTTAAACTGTGCTCAAATCTAAAGCAAAACAGTAGATTAAAGCAAAACCAAATCGTGTTCTATTGAAAAACCATGTGCCATTCCGGTTAACTAAACAAAACAGTGTGCCATGTTCCAGCAGCAAAGTTGTCATATTTGGAAAGATGTTTTTGGCGGGATTTTTCCTCTTTTGGCCACTATTCTGCTTTTATATATATATAGATATATATATACTCCCTCCGTTCCGAATAAATATTCTTATTTTTTATTTTGGGATGTCCCAACTAATGTTATTAAAGACTTTTAGTCTACCTATTCTCTACCATTATTCCTAATATACCCTTAAAGCTTCATTTAATATAACACATCCCAAAAAAACTTAATTATTTAAAATAGTTGAACTCAATTAATGTTCATGAATATTATGATCAGAACATATTTTACAGCACATTATTAATTATATTTCTTAATTTTTATATTTTATCTATTAGAAACAATTATTTAGGACGAATGGAGTATATATGGTTGACATGTCGTCCATGTGTTATTAAATGGAGTACAGTACAGTTGCAAGTTTTGACCATTCATTGATCTCTATCCGACAATATGGGACAATTACTAAGAACTTCTCGTGGAGCTCAATTTTTGAGCTTTTTTGTAGCCTCTGTATGCTATCCCATCTTCATCAAAAAGAATTTAAAATTTTAAATCTCTATTTATTATCAAAAGCCTCCTAATAACTTTTTTATTGATCTCACTTTATGTATACCATTTTTCTTTTCATTTATATATGCATCTAATATATTATATACATATATCTATTTTATATATAATGTGTAGTAAATATATTTTTCTTATTTACATTTTTATATTAATGAATATAATATATATATATATATTTATAAATATATATTTTTTATTTATTGAGCAATATTATTGAAATTTTATAAATTTAAAAAGGAGTACAACATTAAGCAATTAATTACTACAAATAATTCATAAAATACATACAAAAAAGTGAAATACTTCATAATTAATAAATAGTAATATTGCTTTCACTCATCGTAATCATAGTGCGCCCAAATGTGCTCAACTAAATCGGTACCCAAGGCATTAATACTAGTCCTCCTTAACTCGTTTGAAGGCATAAAAATTGGTTGTGTTGATAGATTTGTATAAAAATTGGTTGGCATCCCAAATGAGTTTGTTGTGTCAGACCAATATTCGGGTGGACAAGGATAAAATGGAGATCGAGGGGCATTTTGAAAACTTTGAAAATTTGGCAAATTTTGAGGATATTGTGGAACATAAGAAAAATTTTGAAATTCGATTGTGTAGGAGGAAAAAACTTTAAAATGTTGAGGATTGGGACAGGTGTGAGAAGTTTGAGAACTTATATTTTTATCAATATTTTGAGAAGTAAATTTTTTTTTTAAGAGATTCAGATTATTTTCATCCATTTTTTATAATTTGGAAGAAAAGAAAATTAAATGAAATAAAAACAATGAAGATGTATTTATAATTAAAAAATATATATATATATTAACAACGGCTAAAAAAATGAAAGCAAAAAAGGATAGTTGGGCCAGCAGCAGCAATACAGTGAAAGGGGCAACTTTTTCTTCATTGTGGGCCCATTATTGACTAAAAATTGGCTCCATGAAATGGAACCCACTCCCCGACAGAGCTGATAAGATTTTTTTGCAATGAACAAAAATCACCAACAGGATTTTTGGGAGAAGAAAAAGTGGGAGAAAAACCCCCACCCCCCACGCCCAACTGCTGATGCTCTAAGTACAGACTACAGAGTGCATGTCTTGTTATTCTTTGCTTCAAATTAGCATTTTCATAGAGAATCATTTTAGACCAAATACTCCCAAATTTTACAACCCAAACTAACAAACAGAAAACCCACCATGTAGGTGAATTACAATTGGTATCAATAGTTAGAACTCTTCGACTGTTGGAGTAGATTACATACGGAATATTGTAAGAGTATGTTCACAGAAACAATATAAGGAGCCAACAATTGTGAGAATCCACTTATCATTTATGGAACCTTCAACTGGCTTTTATATAGCCTTACAGATCATAAAGAGAAAATAACAAATCACATTTTTGGCCTAGAATCATGGAACAAACTAAGAATAAATCAAAAGTAATCATAATAGTAACTACCTGAAGAATAGGACTTCTTATTCTACCAAATAAAACAAACTATGACCACTTCATTCCCTCTCCTAAACTAAACAGCTAGTTTATCACAGCTGCATCACAAACTCCAAGCTGCTCTCTCATCCTTTGAAAAGACTCCAATTTCAGTGGCTTGGTTAGCACATCAGCCAGTTGATCATGTTTTCCACAGTGTCTGAAATCCACAACTCCATCCTTTGCAAGGTTACGTAAGAAATGAAATCGCACCTGAATATGTTTGCTTCTGCCATGTAAAATAGGATTCTTAACTAGCTTAATGGTTGAACTATTGTCACAAAAAATGACAGTGCTTTCATTTCCTTCATACCTCAGCTTTTTCAGCACCCTCTTCATCCATACTGCTTGAGTTGAACATCCGGCAGCAGCCACATACTCTGCTTCAGTTGTACTTAAGGCAACGATCGGCTACTTGCGTGAGGACCAGGCTATTGTAGCTGAGCTTAAAATAAAAACATAACCCGAGGTGCTTTTCCTATCTTCCAGATCACCAGCGTAATCACTATCAGTGAATCCAATTAGTTCCTTATTCCCATCTTTCTTATAAAACAATCCAAAACCAGAAGTTCCTTGTAGATAACGTAGAATTCTCTTGGCTGCCAAAAGATGAAGCTCCGTTGGTTTTGACATGTATCTACTAATCAAACTAACTGCATACATAATATCCGGCCTCGTGGCTGTCATATACATCATGCTGCCCACCAATTGTCTGTAATAAGAGCCATCTACCACCACACCATTACCTTCTCGACCAATCTTGAAACCTGGAACAATTGGATTTTGAACAGAGTTGCATTGTTCTATTCCAAACTTCTTTAAAACTTCCAGCACATATTTCTTCTGATTAATAAAAATTCCTTCACTAAGCTGTAAGACTTCAATCCCAAGAAAAAACCTCATTTACCGAGGTCTGACATGTCAAATTCATTCATCATTGATTTTTTAAACTCAATGACCATATTCTCATCCTCTCCAGCATAAATCAAGTCATCAACATAAAGGCTAATAACCAAACGTTTACCTTGTTTGCTGACCTTGGTAAAAAGTGTTTGTTCACTTTCACATTTCTCAAACCCTTCTCTCAAAAAATAAGCTTCAATGCGGTTAAACCATGCCCTTGGCGCCTGCTTAAGTCCATACAATGCTTTGTTGAGCTTGTACACCTTGTGCATTTCATCTTTCACTTCATAGCCTCTTGGTTGATCAACATAAATATCTTCTATCAAGTTCCCATAAAGAAAGGCTGATTTAACATCAAGTTGATAAACATACCAGCCTTTTTGTGCAGCCAAAGCAAGAAACATCCGAATAGTATCCATACGTGACTCAGGTGCATACACTTCTTCATAGTCAACCCCGTACTCCTGTGCGTAGCCCTTGGCGACCAAGCGAGCTTTATATCTTTCTACCTCACCGTTTTCATTGAGCTTTGTCTTGTAAACCCATTTAACCCCAATCTTTTTAGCACCTGCTGGTAGCTCCGTCAGGTACCATGTATCATTTTTTTCAATGACTTTTATCTCTGAATCCATAGCCTCTCTCCATTTTGCATCAGCTGCTGCTTCCTCATAGTATGTTGGATCAGTTTTGATGAAGCAAGCCCAGTTAACTTCAACATCTTCATCAGAGAGCCCTTCCCCTGAAGCATATTCTTTCATCTATACTGGAGTTGTTCTGATCCTTGAGCTCGATCTCACAAACGAAGGTTCAGGAGTTTCTGCAACTTCTTCTTCATCTTCATTGCTTCTTGTATTCTCGTCTTCTGATTCATTTGAATCATTCAGCTCCTCATCATCACCCCACTCCAAATCAAGAGCAATATCCTCTTCATAACTTTTATCCCAGTTTCATTTCTTATCTTCCTCAAAAATAACATCTCGGCTAACTACTACCTTCTTCAAAACTGGATCATAAAGACGGTAGGCCTTTGATTCTTCACTCACGCCCAAAAGGACACAGCTCTGGCTTTTATCTTCCAACTTAGTTCTTTATGCATCCGGAACATGAGCATGTGCGACGCTTTCGAACACCCTAAAATGCTTTACTGAAGATTTGACCCCGTTCCAAGCTTCTTCCGGTGTCATGTCTTTGACTGATAAAGTGGGGCACCTGTTGAGTACATAAAAAACCCAGTTGACTGCCTCGGGCCAGAAAGTCTTGGGAACACCTTTCTCAGATAACAAACTCCTCACCATGTTCATCACTGTCCAATTTTTTCTTTCTGCGACGCCGTTTTGTTGCGGCGTGTATGCTGCAGTTAATTGCCTTCTTATTCCATTATCCTTACAAAAACTTTTAAACTCATTTGAAGTAAATTCTCCACCACGGTCTGTTCTTAAACACTTAATAGCAAGACCTGTTTCTTTTTCTACACAACTTTTAAATAACTTAAAAGAGGCAAAAGTATCAGACTTATCAACCATAAAATTTACCCAAGCTTTTCTACTATAGTCATCAATAAAGCAGATTAGGTACCTCTTGTGACTATTTGAGATGGGAGTAATTGGCCCACAAACATCAGCATGAATGAGTTCGAGTTTCTGAGAAGCTCTCCATGTAGTCCTTTTAGGAAAAGAGTCTCGGTGTTGCTTGCCTTTTAAACAATCGGTACACACAGCTCCTGTTTCGTTGATCTCAGGTAAGCCTTTCACCATTCCTTTACGCTGTAGTGTTTTGAGACCTTTGTAACCCAGGTGACCATACCTCCGATGCCAAAGTGCAGCCATGTCTTGAGTTGTTGCTTGCAAACATACCTCCTTTTTCACTAGTTTTTTTGCAACTTGTGATTCGGATAGCAGTACAAACATTCTATTCGCAGTCATGTCGCTTTGGATAATCAAGCCTCTTGAGGGATGGTAAATTTGACATTTGTTGGATTTAATCAGAAAACTTAATCCTTTCTCCTGCAACTAACCAATGCTAAGAAGATCGTTTTTTAACTCAGGTATGTAGAAGACCTCTGTTACAACATGACTAGTGCCCTCTAAAAATAATCTCACATTCCCTTTCCCAACCACATTCATCGTCGTATTATTTCCGAGCCTCACCATATGCTTGAAACTCTCATCCAAATCACAAAACAAAGAGCGATCACCACACATATGGTTACTAAAACTAGAATCAAGAAACCATAAATTATTGCGATTACCTTTGTTCATCTCTACATAAGCCATAAGCAGCAGTTCCTCTGACTCGCTAAACTCCACATAGTTAACCTTCTTTTCCCCCATTGGACACTCATATTGATAATGTCCAAGCTGATGACACTTGTAACACTCAACTACAGCTTTATCGTAGGATTGTCGACCTTTTCCTCTGCCCCTACTTCCTCGAAACGATGTCCTTCCATGCCCTCTTGCAATGTACCCTTCATCATGAGTGACCTTGAGTACTTGTTCCTCTTCTCCATCCTTCTTGAACTTCTGCTCATGAACAAGCAGAGAACTTTGTAGGGCGTCCACCAAAAGCTGATTGATATCCTTTGCTTCTTCTATGGAGCAGACAATATAATTCCATTTTTTGGTGAGAGTCCTCAAGATCTTCTCAACTATATATCTTAACATCAGTCATGTCCTCTCCATAGTTCCTCATTTCGTTTGCAACCCCCATCACCCGACCAACACAGTCAGTGATCGATTCACCTTGCTTCATTGCCAGAACCTCAAAATTCCTGCGAAGACGATTGAGTTGGGCTTTCTTTACGCGAGCATTCCCTTGACATTTCATCTTCATGGAGTCCTAAAGCTGTTTGAACGTCTCCTGCGTGATTGTCTTTAGAATTGACTTGTCAATGGATTGAAACAAGTAATTTTTGGCCTTCAAATCTTTCACAGCTTCATCTCCTCCAAGGTTTTTCTTTGTGCAGCCGTCATCCCCTGATCATCATTAGGCTGCGAATAACCTGATTCCACAACAATCCAGCACTCCTTGGATCGGAGAAGATTTTCCATGACCATGCTCCAATGATCATAATCACCATCAAACTTTAAAATAGAAGGTTGAGAAAAGTTGTCATTTGCTTCTGACCCCATCTCTCATACTTCCTTACGTGTTTACTCTCTAACTCACTCTTTCAATCTCTCAAATCAGGCCTTTGGGAGTGGCTCTGATACCAAAATGTAAGAGTATGTTCACAGAAACAATATAAGGAGCCAACAATTATGAGAATCCACTTATCATTTATGGAACCTTCAACTGGCTTTTATATAGCCTTACAGGTCATAAAGAGAAAATAACAAATTACATTTTTGGCCTAGAATCATGGAACAAACTAAGACTAAATCAAAAGTAATCATAACAGTAACTACTAGAAGAATAGGACTTCTTATTCTACCAAATAGAACAAACTATGACCACTTCAAATATTAGTAGTATTTTTACAGAATGGATCTAACGGTATGGCTCCCGATTGTATGGTGCTAACCGAGAAACCCATTTCATAACTGACTTTCCCTTTGATCCACAAATCGGCCGCTGGTGGTTCTGCCAGTATCCGCCACCCATGGAGTCCACAAAGGCCACGATTCGCTGCATTGCGACATTTAGAGTTTCTTTTGACAAATTTGCGAAACAGATACGAAACCACCCTGCCTCGTTACAATGACAAGATGATCCAGGTGAGATATTTAACCTAACTTCACAAAGAATCTTCTTCCAAAGTTCCATTTCTGCTTCAAACGTATTGGAACTTAACAAATGACTCATGTTTACCCAGCAAAATAGTCCGGCATTGCTCTTCAAACACCTTAAACCCGCGTTCCTTAGCCCCAATACAAGCATTTCCTTTCTCTTTTTGAGTCTCTTTTGATTTTCTTTCACATAGTTTCTCGTAAATTTCTTGTCTCCGAGAACGTTGGAGAGGAGATGCTGAGTTTGAGATGAGACAAGTCCGAAGCTAGACATTTTGGTAGCCGCTGATATAACTGTTTCATTGTTGGAATAAATCATGCCAACTCTAAATCCAGGAAGGCCAAAATCTTTTGACAAGCTATAAACAATGTGAATAAGGCCCCAAATGTTGGTTTCTTGAAGATTTCTTTCCTTTGCAGCTTCTATAAGACTTATGAAGCTAGGAGAACCGAAAACCGTGGCTGAATATATTTCATCACTTACAATATGGATGGATTTAGCCATTGCGAAAGTAATGACATGGTTTAATTCATCTCTAGTCAAGGTTGTGCCCAAAGGGTTTGAGGGATTTGTAACCCAAATCCCTTTAACCTTGAAATTGAGGGTTTGGGCTCGTTGATACGCTTCTTCTAAGGCAGATCCCGTGATTCTGAACTGGTTCGAACTTGAGCATAGGATAGGAACAATCTCAACCCCAGTTCGCCATTTAAGATCTCTATCGTACCTGGTAAAAGAAAATGTAAAAATTTAAAGAAAAGATTAAAGTAGATTAATCTTCACTACAAGATCAGTAGAACTCCTTATTGGCACAACACCGTAGTGTTTAGAGAGAGAGAGAGAGAGAGATTTGTATAGACCATCGTGGACCATACATACAGAGGGTGATTGGTAGCGAGTAGCTTGCGCCACATCATGATATAAGAATCTGGAACCTCTGAATCCAAAGGTTGCTGCATTCCGTGATGCTGCCAGCACATTAATTAATGCAGGAACCTCTAAATTCATAGGTTCTAGATCCCATGAATATACTCTTAATACCTACTATTTTCTCTAACGTACGATAATTAAGAGGAGTATGATCTGAAGTCAAATCTTTGAGATTACCCTGGGTAGTAAGGTGTAGGGATTAGAAAAGCTTCACCAGGTTCAGCAAGGCAAAACATGAGAGTCTCATTAGCTGAAGTTGCACCGGCAGTGAGAACGAGCTTTTTTGGATCAAATTTTATTCTCTTCCCTCTAATTTCAGACATGAACTCCACCAGTTCCTGAAAATGATCATGTCCAAGCCAAGTTGATCAATCCCCAGCCATGCTAGTTACAAATGGAAGATGCATATATTTTAATTTTTGCGTTGTAAATCAAGAAGAGAAAAATGAATTTTCTTACTTTCTTGAAAGTTGGCAGTCCATGATAGTCTTGGAAGAGAGCAAGTTCCTTAAATATTGATCCTCCTTTCACTTTGAAACTGGTGACATCTGAGTTTCTTCCAATCCATGATTCAAGAAGATCCATAGAAAGCTGCACCAGTGGGATGGTTGTTAAAATTAAATTCAAACACACAGACACACACATGTATGTGACCCAAACTTCTAATGATCTGTTTGTCGTTGTTACTTTCTCTCCCATCTCCTCTCTCACAAGCTAAAGGTCTGTCAATAGGAAAATAAGTTTGTCTAGAACCACACACACCAAGAAAAAAAAAAACTTTTTTTTTTACATCTTATTTTAATTTTTGACAACTTGATCAAAGTTTAACCTAAAATTTATACAAATTTAATTATCCTTATAAAATAAAATTTTATTTGATAGTATTCTTAGTGTTTTATCTATGGTTGAAAATTTTAATTACCTAAAATATAATAAGTACCACCTCCGTCCCAAAATATGTGTCATTTTAGCAAAGTTTTTTTTGTTCCAAAATAAGTATCGTTATAGGATTTTAAGAAATAATTGTTCATATTTTGCCAAAACTGCACTTATTTATTACTCTCATTAAAGAGGAAAGTAAGAGAAGAAATAATTGTCCATATTTTGCCAAAACTGTACTTATTTACTACTCTCATTAAAGAGGAAAAGTAAGAGAAAAGAAAAAAAATACTCCTACAACTTATCTACAATAATTGAACTTAAATAAATAAGTACAAATCAGACTTTTTGTAAGACTCCTTCTTTTGCGTGTAAATCGCTAAAACGACACTTATCATAAAATGGAGATAGTATATGTTAAATAATGATTTAATATTGTACTAGATTGACTAGTTTTTAAAGAAAATGAAACCCTTATATTTGTGGGACGAAGGGAGTATGTAATTCGTTTGAAAAGTACTACAAATTACATGTTTTATGATTTTGGAAAAAGTAAAAATATATATGTCAAATTTATGTTTGAAAAATGTCATGTTTGACCAAAAAAAGTCAAACAGGACAATAATTTCAGGACGCAGGAGTACATAGAAGTCGGCGACTTGTCTTGTAAAGATTGCGAGTTCTCATAAAATTATAAAAGTAAACTTTATCGGTCGCAATAAAAGTAGTAATTTTATACATAGAGCTCATGTCCAGTGTTATGAGGTAATGCAACAGCCGCCACCTTTTCAACTATTTCATAATTCGGTGAACACTAGCGAACCCTTTCAGTATATAGTGATTTGTCCCTTACCAACATGTGCAATCGGAGAAAATAAGAATAGCAAGAGGTAACTAAAAGTAGCATTTCGGATCTCAACTTTGTTTTCTTGAGAAACAAACATACTCAACATATATACATATATATACAACATATATATACATACACACACACACACACACGAATACATCATGACTGACGGATACATATATAGATTGACAAACCTGATTCTCAGCAAGGCCCATCTGGATGATCCCGGATGGATTTTGAAGGGCATCGTACGGGTTCTTCTCGAACTCCTGCAATCCAATAAAGTAGGAAGAGTCATCTTCCCCATTGGAATCACAGCTAGCTTTCTTGGACAACATTTCGAGTACTGAAACTAGCTAGTCTACTGTCTATTTATATATAAACAAAATTCTTGGGATCGGAGGAGCTAAAATTAAGGATTGTTGGACCGAAAAGATAGAGAAAATGACTAAAGAGGTTGTTCGTTTATAGATGCACTTGGAGATTTGGAATGTGGCGTGTATATATAGGTGACATAGACATATTTAAATTAAATTAATTTTAATTTTTTAAAATCACAAAACACGTAATTTTTATCTGAAAAATAATTGATTTGACTTTTCCTAAAGATTCGATTAGTTTAATTTTAAAAAGTTTAAAAAAAAAAGTACACTTATTTAAAACCAAGGGAATATAATTTTTTTTTTTTTTTTTTTGAAAACACAAAATGTATTTACAGTTCCTTCTTAAAAGGTAAGTCCATATAAGCCGACATATGGTTGAGTGTGGACGGTGCTCGTTATGTTGACCAAAGAGTGCGTCTTGTTGTGTCTTGAGCAAGTACGGGAGGTGCGAGACTTAATAGCTCAAAGCTCTTCTATTGCATGAAATGAAATGAATGAATTGGTGTGTTCAGTTTTGGGATCACGTTATGTTTCATATTTTTATACTCAATCTATTTTAAAATAAGTGTTGATTTAAATATATAAAATTTAAATTAACAAATATATTTTTATTAAGGGAGAGTCTATTTCGACTATAATATTTGTTTATCCACTACATTCATTAAAATTTAATTAAGTTAGAGCCCGTTTGTTCGCGCGTTTTGGCCAAAACGCAGTGTTAAAACGCAGCTTATTTCTTAACTTAGCGTTTCAATGCTACGGTAGAAAACACTGCGTTTTCAAAACGCAGCTGCGTTTTAAAACGCTAGAATTCCTAGCTTTTTCCCAAAATGCAGATTTTAAAACGCAATAGGAATAAAAAGCAGCGTTTCAACATAATATCCCAAACGTATTTATAAAGAAAAAAGCCGCGTTTTAAATAATCTGCGTTTTAGAAACACTGCGTTTTCAAAACACTGCGTTTTCAAAACGCTACACCAAACGGGCTCTTAATCAATATTTTGACATAATTGTCTTTCAAACTCACCTTATATTTAAAAAAATTTGTTTCTCTCTCTAATTTTTGTCCTTTATTTGTTTTTTCAAATAATATTATATTCAATCATGCTTAGAAATATAAATAATTTATATGCAAAAGAACTAAAAATATAAAAGAAACATCTAAAAGAAAAATAATACATGTCTAATTTTCTACGCTTACAAATAAGAAAAAAATAGACCAAACAAAATAGTGACATGACTTATAATAGTATTAAATTACGCAGTACAAATTATGAATTTTAAAGAAATAACTTGAAAAAAAATTAATTAATGAATATATATTTAGCGATCACTTACAAAAAATTTACAATAAGATTGACAGTTATACAACATCGTTAAGTTATTATGACATATATTCAATTTGCTTAAAAAAATTAATTTGAAGAAATTAAATGAAAAATGATTGATATATTTGATTTTCTTAGTTTTAACAGGCATTATTTATTTGAGAAAATTAAAAAGCAAAAAATTAATTGTAAATAATAGAGAAAAATAAAAAAAAATTAATTGAATTTAGGCAAGTACTTCATCATTAAACAAGATAAGTATTTGAAGGACAATTGTGTCATGAAAATGACTAATTTACATAACCATTAATGAATGTAGTGGATAAGTAAAATTGTAGTGAAAATAGGTTATCCCTCTTATTAAATACATTTATAAGAGGAATGTAAATTAGACAAAATATTTAATAAAGGCGGTAAAAATAACATAAAATATTTAATGAAGAGATGACTAATTATTGAGACTTGCAAAAAGAGAAAATTAAATTAGACAAAATACTGATTGAAAATTTAAAATGACACTTATTTGAAACGCATACTCCTTCCGTTCCAACCAAAGAGTTTACTTTTAACTTTTATGATAAACTTAATTAAAGTTTGACCGATGATTTACATATATTTATTTATTTTTATAAAGTCATAAAAGTTGTAATCTATAAAATTCTTAATGTAATTTTTAGTGGATGAGATTTTATTTCCGAAAACATGGTTAAATTATATTAAATTTCATTTTGATTTAGTCACATGTTGATTTCTAAAAATAGAAACCGGACTCTTTAGTCAAAACGGAGGGAGTATTTTTTTTTATATAGCTAAAATGACAATTAATCTCAAATTGTATGTTCCCTTCGAAATTAAACTTTTTTTTTATTGACAAATAAATGTTCTCGTTACAACCAACTTTCCACACAATAATTTTTTTTTTTTGTGTGTGCCCTAATAGACATGGAAAGGGATCAAATATAAGAACTCACGCAATCCAGAAAATTTCAAGTGAGATCAATAACAAGTCACCTGCAAAATACAAATAATTTTGATTTGCGGCAAAAACAAGTAGGGAAGGCGGTGATGGCACTGTAGGTAACCCTGTCAATGGATCGAATTTTGATCTGATTCCGATATTATTTTTAGAAAATGGATTGAGTTTTCCAATTCGATTACCCGATTGTGATCCGAGTTCGATAACCCAATAGCTTAACAAATCGAATATGGATTTAGGCTGATTCGATCTGTTAGCAATCTGATCCGATCTGATATAAAAAATATAGTAATATTGTATATACATAAGTTACTTATGTTGAACTTTTAATCATTAATAATTACTATTTTAATTAAATATAATTTTTTTTGCCTACTAAATATCTTACTAACACTGTCATTCATATTTGTGTAAGTTGAAAACATGATTTTTCACTTTTGTCTGGCCTGAGTAAAAGATATCTTAATATTATTTTTATTCAATACTTTAATAAGGGTCAAATAAATTCGAATAAAATCCAAATCTAAAAATTTAGGTCATAAATCATACTTTGAAATATTCGAAAAATAATCAAATTCAATTCAAATCTAATAATTTTTTAACAAATCAGATTTTAATTTGGCATATCTTATTCGAATTCGATTTATTGTGAGACCTAACTGTAGGTGACTTACAGTGGTATAGAAGTTGTGTGCAGCAGTGCTACGTGGCCTCCAGGCACGCATGAATAAGGAACGGGAACCTGGTGGTCCACAAGGACCACAACCACAACGGCTCCTGATTGTTCTTTGTTCTGTGTCAAGGCAACCACTGTGGATCCAGTGCCTGTTCCCTAGTCGGGGAATTGATACGGGCCCACTAATATTTACTATTTCCAGTCTCTGTTTCTCCTCGTTACCATCTCTTAAAGATTTTTGTCTTCTTTTTTTCTTCCTACCAAACAGATTACAAAACCGAAAGCAAAATATTCCCTCTTTCCTAAAATACTTCATCCGTTTATAAATTATTGTCTTGTTTAATCAGCATACGGATTAAAAAAATAATAATTAACTTGATTATTAAATTAATATAGTGTGTAGTTTCCTTTAATGCTCATGTGCATGTGACCTATAATTAAAGTAGGAAGAAAAAGTAAGGGTAAATTGATAAAAATATTGTCCTAAAAAGAAAACTTTCAAACAAGACAATTATTTTGATACAAACGAAAAAAGAAAGTAAAACAATAATTCAAGGACGGAGGGAGTAGTTAATTATTCTTTTTTAGGGAGTTTAAAAAAAATATTTATTTATTTATTGAAAAAACTTAATTTTTAATTGTATTCTTAATTAATTTGTTACTTTAATTGATAAGTTTCATTCTTATATGAACATTATTGAAAATGCATAACATCTTATTATTTATAATAGAATTAATTAGTTTTCATAATTTGTGTGCTTACTCAAGGGAGAGTACTAGGACGTATACTCTAAAATACTCCTCTATATATTCTGCTTAAGGAATTTTCTATTTTGAAATTATATATTCATATAAGTTTGAGCTTTATAATGTAACTATATGGATATAATATATATAGGAGTATTTTTTTTGTTGGAAATCAATCAAGTTGATCAAGATAAGTCAATTTTTTGATGAGGTTAATTAATTAAGTGATTAGGTTAAGTTTGTATAAACCCTAATTGGGTTTTGATAATATAACCAAAAGAAAACTTCTTCCACATAAGTGTTACGTATAGGACTCACCTATGGAGAATAAGATCCCTAGCTTAGCTTGAGGTTCCACCATGACATGTGAGAACGTAAGCTTGTGTAGGAGTGAGTCAAACTCATGACCTGTGAATTGTATTTTACCAAACATGCTCAAACTCAACCGGCCCTAAACAAAATTGCAAAGTGTATATATAATAAATAAAGTACTCCTCCCGTTCCAGTTAAAGAGTGCACTTTCCTTTCTTAAGAATTAACATTTGACTAAATCAAATCAAAATTTTACATACTTACCTAAATTTTACATATTGAATAAAAATAATATCAAGGCATCTTTTGCTCAATCAAAAGCAAATAAACATGGAAAATCATGTTCCTAGCTTACACAGACATAAATGAAATTGTTAGTAAAATATTATAATACGCAAAATAATTAAAATTTAGTTAAAATACTCCTTCCGTCATCAAATTATTGTCTTGTTTGACCTGACACACGAATTAAGAAAAAACAATTGACTTGATTATCAATATTGGTATAGTGTGTAACTTTCTTTAATACCCATGTGCATGTGGCCAATAATTAAAGTAGGAAGAAAAGGAAAGAGTAAAATGGTAAAATTATTATCCTAAAAAAGAAACTTTCAAACAAGATAATTATTTTGGGACAGACAAAAAAAGAAAAGCAAGACAATAATTTAGGGATTGAGATAGTAGTAATTATTAATGATTAAAAGCTCAACATAAGTAACTTATGTATGTACTAATAGTACTCCCTCCGTCCCTAAATTATTGATTTGTTTGATCCGGCACACGGATTAAAAAAATAATTGACTTAATTATTAATATTGGTATAGTGTATAATTTCCTTTAATGTCCATGTATATGTGGCCCATTATTAAAGTATGTTGAAAAAGTAAGGGTAGAATGGTAAAAGTGTTGTCTTAAAAGGAAAAATTTCAAAACAAGACAATTATATTGGGACGGACAAAAAAGGGAAGTAAGACAATAATTTAAGGACGGAGGGAGTATTATATTTTTTTAGGGAAATTACACCATTAGTCCCTTGACTATGGGCTATTCCACCAGTAGTCCCATTATTGGATGTCGTTAGAAATTTTCCATTGAGTCTTTCATGTGCCCAACACGTGACTTTGGTTTAGGGCATTTATGGATTTTCATGCACAAGACTTATAAAAAAAAAATACCCTAATTCAAACATCAATGCAACAACAACAGTCGGCAACCCAATAGCACTAACAGCCAACAACAGTCCTTATGTTCTCCGACTTTGAAAGGCAACCACCGTTTTCGGTTACCCATTTTAACGCCGACGATGGTTGGTGCTCACAAGTATAACGAGTGTAATCGCAACCCCAATCACCAAGAAAGTCACCCACGACAACCCAAATCTCAAAACTGAAGATTGGTGGAAACCCAGAAGGGAGAGAAACGATTCTAACGATTGAAAGGTTTTATCGAGATGGGTATCGACGCCATCATCATCATCGTCAAGTTGTTTTCGAGCTCGCGACTGCTCTTGGGGTTGCCTTGTTTCAAGAAAGGGGTTTCAAGTTGCAGTCAAAGAATCAGACAAATTGCGTTAGTGTAGCCATGGCGAGATCAGTGGCGGAGCCTTCGCCTGGGGCAAAGGGATGCGGAAATCAAGCTCCGGCGGCCGTTGCAGCTACAGTTGTGGTTACTGATGTTGGTGGTGCTATTGGTGCTGGTGATGCTGTTGCTGTTGCTCATAGTGGAGGGTGAAATAGGGATGAAATTGAGGGTGGGGATTCTGAAAATAAAAAACAAACTCTAACCCTAATTTTCTAAATTGCAGTATTTTTATAAAAGCCCTAAAAGCCAATCCCAATCCCTCATCTCCATTTTCTCCCTTTTGTTCTTGGTTTATTTTTGGGAGAGAGAGAGAGAGAGAGAGACATAAGAGACCCCAAGGAACAACGTAACATTCCATCCCATCCCGTGTTTCGATTTCACCCAAGCCCAAAAACCAACACAAACACCAGATATCGGACCTCGGGAGAGAATCGAAACATAGGCTTTTCCTTGCACCCATACCAACCATCTTACACGCATATTAGAGGCGCACTAATTTAAGTTTCATTCAGTCCCTAATTTTCCAAATTGCAGTATTTCTATAAAAGTCCTAAAAGCCAATCCCAATCCCTCATCTCCATTTTCTCACTTTGGTTCTTGGGGTTTAAAGATGATAAGGAAATTCTATTTTTGCCCTTGGTCAAATGCATGTGAAAAGCGCATGGACAACTTAATGACAAATCACTAACGACATTCATCAAAAAGATTAGTCGTGTGACTTTTGAGAACTCTTGGAACTGAAATTTTAAAAAAAAAAAAATTTTGTTAAGGAACTACTGGTGGAATAATCTATAGTCAAACGACTAATGGTGTAATTAACCCTATTTTTTATATCAAATCTGATTGAGTTGTTAATGAATAAAATCACCCTTAATTCAAATTTAATTTATTAAAATATAGAGTTATCAGACTTAAATCATAATCGGACAAACGAATTGAAAAAATCAATCCATATTTTAAAAGTAACATCATTGAGGAAATAATTCGTCCTACCAAGAGTGCGGGACAAGTGTTGCATGCAGGGGAAGGAAGAAAATCTAAGTCAAGTAAGCAGAGAAAGATGATGATTATGCCGAGTCGGAGTAAACTGGACTGGACTGGACTACATTAATTATGGAATGGAATTACTACTTGGGGGAGGGGCAGACATTGTCTAGTGTAGTTATTGGGGTGCACTTTCCTTTTTCATGTAAGTTCAAGTTAGTTGTACTTGAGTTGGATTGAGACTCTCACCAGAAGCTTTTGGAGGCTGCCTAGTCGCCTTTTAAATAGCTTCGCTTATTGTGCCGTGCATGGCTGATGGCCCCCTTCTGAGTGATACTCCATCTACAGCTGTATGACACTTGTAAGCAAGCAAACTGTTGGACATGGCTGGATAGTAATGATGATTCCCTGAAGTTCGATTGTACTCCAATAACCAATGGAAGATGGTAGTGGAAACTGATAGAATTCAGTCAAGGATGCAAAGATTGATCTTAGTTAAGAAAAGTGTTGGATGTGATGGCTCACTGGATTTTATGCGGTCGCATAAGGCGTCTGCATTGGTATTCTGGAAACCATGCGGCCGCATAGTGCGTCCGCATGAGAATTTTGTAGATCGCATGCGGCCGCATTATGCGTCCGCATGGCGACGTTTTTAGGGTTTTTTCTATTTCCTATAAATAGTTGTATTCCTAAAAGGTTTTGTACAAGTTAAGCCTCTAATAAAACTTCGATAGTCTGTTGACCCCAATCTCTCTCTCTTTCGATTCTCAACTGCTTTTGTGTGTTGTTTGTCAATTGTTTCCGCTGCATTGCACAACAAAAAGTAAGACAATTGCTATTAACGATCCCAATAATTTTAAATACATACCTTTTAGAGTGTTTTCAATGTTATAATCTAATTTTTTTTACGTGGCATACTAAAATAAAAAAACATCTTTCGTATGTGGTAAAAAATTTAAAAGATAAAGAGTCATCTTTCTAAAAATTCTTCAATACGAGACTCCTTTTACAACATTCTTTCAGACTAATAATCTTTTATAATTAATAACAAAAATAATAATTACTCCATACAGTAACTAATTCACTGTAAAAAATAAAATAAATTAACTGTAAATAACATGGATAGAAAGACATCCTCTTGGTGATTCTTTAGAAGTAGAAAATCATGTAGAGGATATCTTCCCAACTCAATGTCATATCATCTCCATCTCAGCATAAGAAGTTTGCATTTGAGAAGTTTTTTTGAAAAAAATCTATCTTTCTTACGTGTCTAGCATTTTTTACTAGATAGATGATTACATTGAAAAAGCTCTTATATATTACATGAATGTCATTATAAATTTTAACTTAAATGCCCTTACGCATTCTTCATTTTTTAGGTTACAAAAAATATATGGTGTTTAGTAGGGGGCTGCCGAACACCATTAATTAAGAGTGTTCGGTAAGGGCTGTCGAACACCACTAAAGGTGTTCGGTAGGAGACTGCCGAACATCACTAAAGGTGTTCAATAGGGGGCTGCCGATTACCAGTTAGGGTGTTCAGTAACATAGAGCCATACAACTAGGACCCAGAAAATTCTACTTTTCAAAGTAAATTTGTTATAAACCACGAAATTTGAGCATCAAATTATAAAGAAATTAAAATGTAACTAAACTTTAACAATAATTTAACATAACAATTGCAAAACAAGTGATATTTAAACCTAAAATGCAAAAAAATAAAAACAAAAAAAACAAGTATTAATGGTCATTTTTAGAGTAATTTTTTTTGTAATAATTTATTTTTTACTAAAATGATAATTATTTGGGAATAAAGGTAGTACTAATTTTGCGTCAAACCAGGAGAGCTCAAAACCAGGAGAGCTCAAAACATGCCGATTTTATGGTGTTTGCTCATTTTTTCAAAAAATCTGCAATGTTGGATGGGCCAAATTGAGAGAATAGTGACGATTCTCAAATTAGAAAGTTCTGAATCCGTCCAATTCAATAAGAAAAAAAAAAAAAAAATCATTCTTAATAATCCTGGTACAAAAAGAGCTGACTACAACAAAATGCTTCTACTATTTTGTCTTATTAAATTGATACCATTCATTTTACTAAAAATTTAATAGCATATTGTGAGTGTATTGTGATTTGACTATTTATATACTTAATACACAACACCAAACATAAAAGCTTTTTCAACCTATATTTAGTCGTTGATACTTGACAGCATAACAAATATGTTTGTGTAATCAAATTTGTGGCTTGATAAAATGATACTCCCTCCGTTTCACTCAAAGAGTACACGCTTGAAAAATCTAATTATTAACTAATATATTAGTGTCATTAGAGTTAATCATAATTACAAAAACATTTGAGCACAACTAAGATGATTGTAAATATGAAATATTATGAAAATTATAAGTATAATTTTTTTAAAAATAAACTTTTTAAGTGAAATATTTCAAAATAGTATATCGAACTCTTTACCTGAAACGGAGGGGGTATTAGTTAGGTATGTAGGACAATATAACACATTTGTTATGTTGTAAAACGTCTACATGTAGTTTCATGTAACATATATCAATCTAATTTCCAAAGAATCAAAACGAAACTCTTTAATTGCGAGGGAGGTGGAGAAAGGAAAATTAAACTAGCATTGGACGCACAATACAAGTAATAGACCGACCATATGAAATTCTAATTAGTTGATTTATTTTCATGTTTTTAATGTTGATAGGAGTGAGCGCATGTGGCTCAGTAGTGGAAGAGGGTCGATTGGATCAGGTCAATGTCCCCTAAAAAGGTTTCTCCCATCACATCCGCAGCAAGACAACATTCTAAGACCCATTGTTGGTACTCGGTGACATCTAACATGATGTCCATGTTATGCCATCCATGTCTTAACTTGTGCATAAGAGCATCATCAATTCAACCGTGACTATGGATAATTAACACTCTCAATCATATGTGGTGTTTTTTATCTCTTCTTTCACATTCAATTAGAAGAGGTCTCTTCAGTGCAAATGTGAATTTGATCTCACGAGTCCAAAAAATTAAAGTGAAGAGAGAGATGATATATATTTATTTTTTAATTCAAAAAATGATAACTAGAATGTCTTCACACACTTAATTAGAATGTGAAAAATTCACATTATCATCCACAATGTAAAAAAAATTTGTTGACATGTCATATTCGCAAAACTTCTTCACATTTACATTGGAAATATTTTTTTTTTCAAAGAAGATGTCAATCCTAGGTAACACCCATTTTTTTTCACATTTACATTGGCATTGGAGATGCTCTAATGGCGGGAAAACATCCCCATTAACCATCAATATTAAGTTGTGTTTAGTTTGGTAGTTTTTAGGTTAATTTTTAAATTTGTAATGATTGAGGAAAAAAAAGGAAAGAAAGAAAAAAATTGGTGGGATCAAAAAGAGAGAAAGTCAAAATTAAAAAACTAAAGTTTCTAAATCTTGTTAAGAGTGATTGTCATTGGGCATATGATCAAGTGGTACTGAGTATTGTTCCTTAGGACTTATAAGGATCGAGTTTGATAGTTATAATAGTAGATTTCGAACAAAAAAAATTAGTATTTTCTCAGTTTTGTTTTTCATTTATATTTATGTTGACATAATTGTATCTATCTGAAAGTAGACTGTTACTCCCTCATCATTAAATAATGGTTGTCTTTTGATTTTTTTTAATTAATTTGATCATTTTTAATTAAAATGAACATATTTTTACTTATTAAAAGAGAAATAAACCACAACCATTATTTTTATTTTCTTTAGTCTCCCACAAGTTATCACAGCCTTTGTTGACTACAATCAAAATACTATGATTTCATATTTTATCTTCTTTGAAAAACCAAACAAATCCACTCAAATTTAATTTGAAACAGAGTAAACATAAGTTACTTAACTACTACTCCTTTTATAGTTTCATATTTTATCCTACTCCCCGTTTTTCAAAATAAGTATCACACTACTCTCCGTACAAAATAATTATTATTTTAGTAATTTACACATAAATTAAGAAAGTTTACGTAGGACTGATTTATCATTATTTAAGTTTATTTATTGCAGATAAGTTGCATGAGTATTTTTTTTTCTTTCCTCTTAACAACCCTCTTTAATGAGGGAAGTAAATAATGACAATTTTAATAGTATATGGGGCAAATATTTTTTGTTGAAATCCTATAGCAACAATTATTTTGGGATAAAAAAAACTCTGCTAAAACGATAATTATTTTGAAACAGAGCTAGTATTAAAGTAGAATAAATTTACATGGTCTGAATTAGGACATCCAAAAAGTGGTTGTGTGTAATTAATTAATATGTTGTGTAAATTACTATTTTGTTTTTAATTTAGTTACTAATGGAATGGTCGTATGCTAAAGATTTGAATTTATATTTAGGGGTAACTTGATCAAATAAATTGTGAACTTGCTTCAATGCCCTTAACATTAATAATAAAATTTACTTTATTACCCTTTTGGACATTCCAATTCGGGCTATTTAGAAGCTTCCATTAAAATACTAATGTATATTACCTCTGCCCCAAAATAATTATCGTTTTAGTAATTTGCACACATATTAAGGATGCTTTAAAAAGACTGATTCATCCTTATTTAAGTTCAATTATTGTAGGTAAGTTGTAGGAGTTTTTTTTCTCTTTCTTATTACCAACTCTCTTTAGTGAGAGTAATAAATGAGGGAAATTTTGACAAAATATGGGCAAATGTTTTTTGAAATCTTATAACGACAATTATTTTGGGACAAAATTTTTTGCTAAAACGATAATTATTTTGGGACGAAGGTAATCTATACTAAGAAAATATGACAAATATACCCTTATTGAATGTCTTCAATTGTTGTGCTAGGAGTAGTTGAAAGAAAAATTAAGAGGAAACAACTATTGAAAGAAGATAAAGTAATTAATGATGATAGATTAATTGTTGCGACTTGCACACAAAAAAAATGGTAATATGCATTAAAAACTTTAAACAACGCTTATTTTGAAACAAACTCTTTTAGCTAAAACGACACTTATATTTAAACAAGAGGGAGTATATATTAAGGGAGAAGGGGTAATTGGACTCTTGGACTCCTCATTTCTTTTCCCTCTTTTCTATCTTACCCCTTAATAATCACCACTTTAACTAATTTCCTAACATTTACAAATTGAATATACATTCAGTCATTCACCTCATGAACTCTCCTCGAAGGGATGTTACAGATTAAATCTACTACAGTAATATCAGAAGTTTATGGTAAGGGAACAGGAAGCATCTTGCTTCCTTTTCTCTCCCAAGTTATAGTCCTAGGGTTGAACAGGAATACATCTGCCTACTTCTAATTAATGACAAGTAGAGACATAATTAAATAGGATGCTTAATTCGTAGTAACATCAATTTGAAATTATTGAAGACTGCACATCAACGAATAAGCAACAAAAACTTAAACCCAATTAATGTACATGTTACAACTTTGAATGAGACTTGTACCCTCTGTTTATATACAAGGAGGGTTCGATCATATTGAGTCCATGAATAGACTTGGCCGCTCTCTTTTGATTCAACGTCCTGAATTAGACGCACCGCATGTGGATCGATCCTAGCTACTTGAGTTCTAATCAAATCAGTAATACCGAAACAACAAAGACAATATGCAGCTTGTAAGAACAAATAACATGCGTGCGTGCGCGCGCGTGCTTTGCAATCAAAGCGCTCTCACTACCGAGGGCGAAGCCAAGTAGGAAACAAAAGCATCATGCAGTATTAAAAAAGCCACAAGCAAAAAAATAACAACTACTTTTCTCTATCACCAAATAAATGTTCCTTTTATTCATCTACAACTGCATTAGGAAAATTGATACATCCTCCGTCCCAAAATAATTGTTATTTTAGCAATTTGTACACACAGATTAAGAAAGCATACATAAAGACTGATTTACCATTATTTAAGTTAATTTATTATAAATAAGTTGTATGAAATTTTTTTCTTTTCTTTTAACAACCCTTTAATAAGAATAGTAAATAAGGACACCTATAGACAAATGTTTCTTGAAATCCTATAACGACAATTATTTTGAAACAAAAAAACTTTGTTAAAATAATAATTATTTTGGAACGAAGGTAGCATATAGTAAGAGGGATCTCAACACTTACTATTTAAAGATAAATTTTTACTATAGCCAACGTATCAATCATAACACTAAATAATTACTACATACTTAGTAGACTCATAAACTGAAAGTCAATTGTTTGAGAATCAGTACCATGACTTTTTAACATGAAAATTGACACCAGTTGGGTCCCAACCATGAGTTGTAGTAACAGCAACAGGGAGGACTAACATGCATCTCTGCTGCATCTATACAAGTCAAAAGGCTACAATTACATTATACTGTCATCTCCTCGACAGTCCAAAAAATGGTCTCTTTTTTCCTTCAATTACATGGTTTTCCAGATCAACTGGAACTGCCCCATGCCTTTGCTGTCACCTAGTTGATAAAGAATACTCATCACCCAACCACGAGATAAGAATGAATTTCAAAAGACTGTACAGTATAGCATTAATGCAGGAACCAATTGTCCTCCTCCTTAGTCTGTACGATAGAAGCCCTTAAAATGGAAAACCTTTGAAATAAATGCCATCTCCAATGGTCGGTTCAGTTGTTAGAGACTGCCTTCAGTATGCTACTATTACAGAAGGATAAAGCAATCAAATAGAAAAATTATAAAACCATAAATGGTCTCATATATTACAAGTAAACATGTATATGTAAGGATCTTGTAGGACAAGCTTGTCTCAACCGGAAATTTTTCATGAACAAAAGGAAATTGAATGCAAGAGTGCCAAAACGGGGCAAAATACAGAAGACACGCAAGGGTAACCATTTGCAGAGAAACTAACCAAATTTGTACTAGAGAAGGGTAAAAATCAACTCTATATGTGGATTATGGGGTAAAGAAACTACCATTTCTATCGCCTATAATTACATATAACGATACAGTGTAACCTGACCCATCTGATCAGAGGCTACAGCAATAAAAACCATAATAAGGTGAAACCAAGAAATCAGGAAATACAGCTGTGAGCGGTTTCAAGTAAACATTCATCTTGCCCCTGAGTAGGAGGTAATCAGATGAGAATCAAATATTTTTGTACTTAGCTGACAAAGGCACTCTTGATTGATGCTGGAAAACTAGATTGGCATTTCACTGGTATGACTTGAGGTGAAAATTTTGGCAGCTAGGTTTGTAAGATCTCTTCAGAGCAGCCTGCTCAAACTTCTTGATGGCAGCTTCATTCTCTTCTAAACTTGTCTGAACAAAATACCGAATCCACCAAGACGAGCTCCTCAATTTAGCCTATGGAAGAGAAGATTTAATGCCATGTTAATCTTGAATAACTGGCCAAGCACAAAAGATATAAAATAGACAGTTCATGCAGAACGGTTAGAAAGTAAGCCCGTAATTTTGTCTTGCCGATACAAAATTTCTAATAGGTGTCATCAGTGAAATAAGTTTTCTAATAGGTGTCATCAGTGAAATAAGTTTCCCCTTCAAATGCCATTACCGAAGAGATGATGCTCTTCCAATACCATCCAAATCCCTACCAGTTGTGCCATGATTGGTTCATAAACTTAAGACAGGACAAGAACAGAAAATGGAAAGAATTTCATGTCACACCTACTGGTTACCATAACAAATTGGTTAAAAGAAAGGAGGCAGCAAAGCAAGAGACAAGATCAAGTTTTACATATCATCTTCTTTATTAGTCATAGTGATTTTTCACAAGAAAAAGAAAAAAATTGAGTCAAGTAAGTTTTCCTTTCATTTCCTTCCTTCTCGAAACCTGTGAGTGAACCAGAAAGACAGTTAAAGAACTAAAGCGAAAACATATAGTACAAAATTAGCTCTCATTTCCTGGGAAGAGACAATAGCTTTCACAAGCAATTGCACCAACAAATGTACCTAAAGCATGAGGTAAGCAACATGATAGTTTTAACATCAACTATCAATATTAACAAATAGAACAACCAAAGACTAAAAATAAGGAACACAGAACGATTCTAGGAGAGGCAGCTACTTACCGGCTTGCCAAATTTGAATATATCATCAACTTTAGCCCTCTGATGACCTGGATAACCTACATTTGTAAAACATGATGAAATTCTAAGCATCTTGATCAAAGGTGACCCGAAAGAATTAATAGCAATCTCACCTACAACATAGCTTTTGGTTCGAATTAAGAAAAAAATTATGGCTACAGCTGAATAACATAAGATTTATGTAGCCAAACCCAATTGATTGGTACAAGACTATGTTGTACTCTTCCATTCCATGCAAAGAGTCAACTATTTTATTTTGGGATGTTCCACTTAAAGAGTTCATTTTCAAAAAATTTGCCTTCAATCTCCATTACCTATTTCAACTTTACTCTCCAAATATGATATAAGCATCTTGTGTATGCTCAAACATTTTTGTAACTAATTACCAACTCCAGTTATCCCAAGGCAAATGCTGATGTCCTATCCAAAAATAATCAGCTGGCTGTTTTAACTGTTGAAGCAATTTCTCGCTCATGCAACTTGCATATGACTTTGAATCATTTGTTTGGTTATACCCTCATTCTGTACATATATTGGGGACAATTAAGTCAAGAGAAACTTCCATGACTGAAAAATTGTTTTTTTAAGCAACAGGGAGAGTCCATCTCAATACCATATCCATATATCCTTTAAAAGTTTGGACGGAATCCTAATAAAAGTGAAACGGAAACGTAAGTTCGTTGCTCTCTTAAGTTATGAGAAGAAGTTTATTACCCATTTGCAAGGTCAGTTTAAGTTCGTTGAATTTTGGGTGATTAAGACTATATAATAATACTCTCCTCCATAATTTGTCCAAACACATGGAGTCCATCTAAACCTTCCAAACAAGAAGTTAAAATGAAAGTAGATGTGAAGCTCTTTACTTCCCTTACTTGTCATAAAGCACGTCCATCACATAACATCTTCAATAACTATATTTAAGTTGTTACTCTATGATCATCTCTTTCAATAACTATGTACTGAAACATTAAGCATGTACGCTACTAATCCCCCACAATAAGCCTTAACTCTGAATTTTCTCTGAAGAGCCATAGCGAGAAGAGAGCAATAAATCTCCTGTGTAAACCTTTCTGCAGTCATGATGTGAATCCGGGTTCGGATTCGAGCCAAGACCGATTCGAAGATTAACGGGACCCTTGTAGACGGACAACGAACGCGAAAAGAAAAAGGATAGGGAGTCTCCCTCGATCCACTAGCCGCGATTGACTAGGAACCTCGGGGTGCGGTAGAGAACCTTCGACGCGATTGCCGGAGACCCACGACCACGGAACGCCACAATCTTCCGACTCGTGAAGATTGATAAGTTCAAGGTGGTTTCCAATCCAAGAAACCCAAATACTCTCACAAACTCAATCGTGGAGAAATGCAAGTGTATAAGAATACTCAAACAAAGCTTATGCTTTAATATATTATTCAAGTTGTTTTTACAATGAGTTTAGAGCTGCCTTTTATAGGCTTGAAATGTAGTAATTGCTAAGGGATGAATCAAGTCTTAAAGCCAGTCCAACTTTGGAAAAGAAAACAAGAAAACTGTCCAACTTTGGATAAGAAAACAAGAAGTCTGTCCAACTTTCAGACTTTAAATCCCAACCTTCAAGTTTCCAGGATTGTCTCTAACTTGCATATGAACTTCTCTTTATATACTGGATCATTGGTAACTTCAATTTGATTCCAAATCTCTCCCATAAGTTGAAGTAAAGCTGCTCGAGTCCTCCTCACATAAACACGAGTGATTGGTCCTTTTTTAATGATCAATGGGTCTTGATTATCTTGACCCGAGCTATCTTGATTCCCATCGTTCCCTCCCTCTTGAGAAGGATTCGACCTCAAATCATCACCTGAGTCAAACAAGGATAAGTCAGCAACATTGAAAGTAGCTGAAACGTTATACTCACCTGGAAGGTCAAGTCGATATGCATTATCATTTAACCGTTCGAGGATTTGGAACGGTCCATCACCCCTCGGGTGTAACTTAGAACGACGCTTCTTTGGAAATCGTTCCTTCCTCAAATGCAACCACACCCAATCACCGGGCTCAAATATAACCTGTTTCCTTCCTTTATTTGCTTGCTTGGCATATTGTGCTGTCCTCTTCTCAATGTTCAACCGAACTTGTTCATGCAATTTCTGAATCATCTCTGCCTTGTGCTTTCCATCCATGCTAGCTTGCTCCTTAACTGGAATAGGAACAAGATCTAAAGGACTACAAGGGTTAAACCCATAAACAATTTCAAAAGGAAAGTAACTAGTAGCAGTATGAACAGAACGGTTATATGCAAATTCGACAAAAGGCAAACTCTCCTCCCAAGCTTTCAAGTTTTTATTCAAAACAGTCCTAAGCAATTGAGATAGGACACGATTGACAACTTCGGTTTGCCCATCCGTTTGAGGATGATACGAAGTAGAAAACAACAGCTTAGTTCCCAATTTATTCCACAATACTCTCGAAATGACTTATGAATTTGGTGTCTCGATCACTCACAATTGTTCTTGGCATACCATGTAAACGCACAACTTCTTTGAAAAACAAATCGGCTATGAAACTAGCGTCATCAGTTTTATGACATGCAATGAAATGTGCCATCTTTGAAAACCGGTCCACTACCACAAATACTGAATCATGACCATGCTTAGATCTAGGCAGTCCAAGAATGAAGTCCATAGAAATGTCGGTCCAAGGAGAATGTGAAATAGGCAAAGGAGTGTACAACCCGTGGGGTTCCACTCGTGACTTGGCACGCTTGCAAGTTATGCAACTAGAACAAATACGCACGACATCTAATCTCATTTTAGGCCAAAAGAAATGTTCCTTTAAGGTTTCGAGCGTCTTAAATACACCAAAATGACCCATAAGGCCTCCGCCATGTGCCTCACGTACGAGTAACTCACGCATAGAACATTTGGGTATACAAAGCTGATTTTCTTTGAAAAGATAACCCTCATGCCTATAGTATTTTCCAAAAGCCAATTTTTCACACAATGAGAACACATCTTTGAAATCGTCATCATTGGCATACAATTCCTTAATGAAAACAAATCCAAATAATCTAGAATGCATGGTAGTGATCAAAGTATGCCTACGCGATAAAGCATCGGCTACGATATTGTCCTTACCCTTTTTATACTTGATTACATATGGAAAGGATTCAATGAATTCAACCCACCTAACATGCCTTTTGTTCAATTTCCCTTGACTTTTCAGGTATTTGATTGACTCATGATCTGTGTGGATCACAAATTCCCTAGGTCTAAGGTAATGTTCCCATGTCCGAAGGCATCTCATCAAAGCATATAATTCCTTATCATAGGTGGAATAATTCAATGATGCTCCACTCAACTTCTCACTAAAATATGCAACGGGTTTACCTTCTTGATTCAAAACACCACCAATCCCAACTCCCGATGCATCACACTCCAATTCAAACATTTTCTCGAAATTGGGTAAAACAAGAATAGGTGCAGAAATTAAATTTTCTTTCAAAAGTTCAAAAGAAGCATGTTGTTTTTCACTCCAATGAAATTTTACCTCCTTCTTCACCAATTCATTCAACGGCGCGGCGATTGTGCTGAAATTCTTGACAAATCTCCAGTAGAAGCTTGCCAAGCCATGAAAACTCCTTACCTCATTTGCACTTGTAGGAGTAGGCCACTCCTTGATCGCTTGGATTTTCTCTTCATCCACTTCCACTCCTGCGGCACTTACAATAAAACCAAGAAACTTTATTCTGTCCATGGCAAAATCACATTTCTTAAAGTTAGCATATAAAGAATGCTCCCTTAAAGTGCACAAAACAGAACGAATATGATGTGTGTGTTCTTCCATGCTTTTGCTATAAATTAGAATATCATCGAAGTACGCAACAACAAATTTCCCAATGAAATCCCTAAGAACTTGGTTCATCAACCTCATGAATGTACTCGGTGCATTGGTCAAACCAAAAGGCATAACCAGCCACTCATACAACCCAAATTTGGTTTTAAAAGCAGTTTTCCATTCATCACCTTCTCGAATTCTAATTTGGTGATAACCACTTTTAAGATCAAGTCGAGTGTAGATTGTAGCACCATTCAACTCATCAAGCATGTCGTCCAAGCGTGGGATAGGATAACGATACTTGACAGTGATTTTGATTAATGGCCCTACAATCGGTACACATACGCCACTCACCATTTTTCTTGGGTACCAAAATTACCGGTACTGCACAAGGACTCAAGGATTCACGAATCTTACCATGATTGAGCAATTCCTCAACTTGCCTTTGAATTTCTTTGGTTTTCTCGGGATTTGCTCGGTAAGCAGGTCGGTTTGGCAAAGTTGACCCCGGATAAAGTCAATTTGATGTTCTATCCCTCGAAAAGGTGGCAAGCCACTTGGTTCGTCATCGGGAAAGACATCCTTGAATTTCTGCAATAAAGAAGAGACAAAAGAAGGCACAGTTCTTGATATATCATTAGTCAAATTATTTTTGAAAACCATGATAAAGACCTCTCTTTTATCCCCCAACTCCCTCGAAACCTCACTCGGTTTGATAAAGAAATTCTGTTTTGCCTTCCCTTGGCCTTTGGCCTTTTCGACTTTATTCTTATCTCCCTCATTCACTCGTATTTCTGCCCTCACATTTTTTTCTTTTTCTCTCCTTTTTACCTCCAACACTCTTATTTTCACTCGCTTCCATCAACCTACTCTTTTCATTTTTCCCCTCTACCTCACTAGACTCCTTTTTCTTGGCCTTTTGAGATTGAAGTTCAAATACTTCTTGTGGTGTTAAAGAAACAAGTGTGTGGAACCTTTCCCGATGTGTCAAAGTGTAATGGTTCAAGAAACCATCATGAATTACATGGCGATCATATTGCCACGGCCTCCCCAACAGAACATGCCCCACTTGCATAGGGAGTACATCAAACATGATCTCATCTTTGTATTTTCCTATGGAAAAGGAAATCAAAGCTTGTTTGGTAACCTTCAACTCTCCACAATCATTAAGCCACTGTAGTTTGTAGGGATGGGGATGTCTAATAACCGGAATGGCTAATACCTCCGTACTCACCACATTAATACTACTCCCACTATCAATGATCAAATCACATCCCTTGCCCTTGATGTTGTAACGGGCATGAAAGATATGTTCCCTTTGTTGATCACATGACTCTTTTACTTGTGTACTTAAAACCTTTTTCACCACTAAGGCCTCAAGTGTATATGGGTCTTCCTCCACACTCTCTTCCTCTTCTTCTCCCTCTTCCCTCACATTATCCTCCGAATAATATTCATTCCCTTTCATGTACACTACTCTCTTGTTCGGACATTGGGAAGCTATATGTCCCCTCCCGTTACATTTAAAGCACACAATTTCCCTCGGCCTAGATGGATTGGATTCCACACTCTTACCCTTATCACTTTCTCTACCCTTTGACGAATCCCCAAAAGTTTTGGTAGGTATAGAGCTAGGATTTTTACCCCCCTCTACTTTGGACTTGTTTGGATTTTGATTAGAAGAAGAAGAAGTATAGCCCCAAGTATAGGTACTATGCTTCTTAAGTTGTCGTTCTACCTTGACGGCGGCATGTACGACATCCTCTATCTCATCATACTCTCTTAGTTCCACCACATTAGCAATCTCTCGATTTAAACCGTTGATGAACATAGAAATGCTTGCATCAATATCCTCATCGATGTTTGCTTGAATAAGTGCCATCTCTAATTCCCTATGGTATTCTTCCACCGATTTGCTTCCTTGAGTCAAGGTTTGGACCTTCCTCAACAAATTCCGGTGATAGTAATTTGGGACAAATCTCCTATGCATTACCCGCTTCATCTCCTCCCAAGTATTTATACGTCCCTCTCCAATTCTCCTTCGGTTGAGTACTAATTGTTCCCACCAAACACTTGCATATTCGGTGAATTCTAACGAGGCAAGTTTGACCTTTTGGACCTCGGTATAGTTATTACAACCAAACAATACTTCAACCTTCCTAACCCACTCTAAATATTCTTCCGGGTCAGCCTTTCCCTTGAAAGGATGAACTTTCATTTTGATGTTGAAAATTCCCTTTTCTTGTCGAGGATTATTGACTCTCTCTTCCTCCCTCCTATCATTCCTCCTATTACCCTCATCGTTCCCTTCTTCCCAGCCTCCCTCATCATTCACATATCTACCCCTCCTCGGTTGGAATCGGGGTGGATTCTCTCGAGGTTGGGCTCCCCCTCTCTCCTCTAACCTAGCTAGACGTTGGGTTATATCGGCCATCATTCTCATTAATTGTTCATTAGGATTTATTGGACCCTCTCTATCTACCCTCTCATTTGGCAAAGGTTCTTCACGGTTATTTCCATCTTGAGACATTTTGAGGACAAAACAGTCAACTCACAATATAGATATCGCTCGTGTTTACACTCAACTCACACACACTCACACTCTAGTTTCCAAGATAGTCACCAATCCTTGAATAAATCAACAAATAGAGTCAAAGTGATTGTTCCGTGAGTGAATCAAGACAACTACAATCTAGGCTCCCTAGGATTCTTTGGCTATGATGATAATTCAAAGCGAGAAACAATTCACTTGAAAGTAAGAAAAGAACAAATGATTTAGATGATATACATGTAGGATGAATAGAATGGAATGAAGATAAGCAAACAAGTTCGCAAGCAATGGAATGAAGATAAGAACAAATTCGGCCCCATTTTTTTTTTTTTTTTTGAATTTCAGATTTCAGATTTCAAGCTTCTGATGTGCTCAAATTTCAAGTCTACCTTTTTTTTTTTTTTTTTTTTGACTTTTTGCAACAGGGCTTTTCAAGAACAAATTGCAGATTTCAATTTAAGAATAACAAGAACACAATTTTTTTTAACGCAGAAGATAGGATGAAGAACGATAGAAATTGGTTTACGGGTTACCTCTTCGATTGGCTTTGATACCAATTGATGTGAATCCGGGTTCGGATTCGAGCCAAGACCGATTCGAAGATTAACGGGACCCTTGTAGACGGACAACAAACGCGAAAAGAAAAAGGATAGGGAGTCTCCCTCGACCCACTAGCCGCGATTGACTAGGAACCTCGGGGTGCGGTAGAGAACCTTCGACGCGATTGCCGGAGACCCACGACCACGGAACGCCACAATCTTCCGACTCGTGAAGATTGATAAGTTCAAGGTGGTTTCCAATCCAAGAAA
Organism: Platycodon grandiflorus; assembly: GCA_016624345.1. NCBI lineage: Eukaryota > Viridiplantae > Streptophyta > Magnoliopsida > Asterales > Campanulaceae > Platycodon > Platycodon grandiflorus. The sequence goes on from CM028362.1 coordinate 32,256,121, forward strand.
CCCAAATACTCTCACAAACTCAATCGTGGAGAAACGCAAGTGTATAAGAATATTCAAACAAAGCTTATGCTTTAATACACTATTCAAGTTGTTTTTACAATGAGTTTAGAGCTGCCTTTTATAGGCTTGAAATGTAGTAATTGCTAAGGGATGAATCAAGTCTTAAAGCCAGTCCAACTTTGGAAAAGAAAACAAGAAAACTGTCCAACTTTGGATAAGAAAACAAGAAGTCTATCCAACTTTCAGACTTTAAATCCCAACCTTCAAGTTTTCAGGATTGTCTCTAACTTGCATATAAACTTCTCTTTATATACTGGATCATTGGTAACTTCAATTTGATTCCAAATCTCTCCCACAAGTTGAAGTAAAGCTGCTCGAGTCCTCCTCACATAAACACGAGTGATTGGTCCTTTTTTAATGATCAATGGGTCTTGATTATCTTGACCCGAGCTATCTTGATTCCCATCAAGTCACCAGATCATGTAATAGATCACTCAATTTTTATCTTCAAACCATTAGACATCCAGACTAGATATAAATTTTAAGGATTCCACAAGCAAGGCTTCTCTGCACAGTTTCTCTTCCCTAACTACTGTTGTTTCATCGCATGTATGCTGGCAGCCAATATCCCTTTCATACAACTATGAACGGTGATGTGTTCTGTCATTTGCAGTATCTCATTCTGCCAGAGCTCCGAATTGCATCATTCCACCAGGTGAATTCAAACAAGCTTCAATGAAATCATTTTAACGTTGTTTAGGTTTCCTCTTTAAAAAAAAAATAATAATAATAATAAAAAAAGACTTAAGCCACATTTTTTAATCCTGAGTCGCTTCCCTGTTTCTGGTGAGCCTCCTTTCACATGTATGCAATTGGTCAATTGCATATTTATGTTGCATGATAAGGTTTTCTGAGGACTACGTATTCACACTCCTCACTTATCCATTAGCATAATCCTTCTAGACAACTATGGTAAAACAACTACAGGCCACCATCATCCCAAAATTCTGCCCGCTTACTACCACTAGCTGTACCAAGGCAATAAGAACCTGGCCCTGGCCTCCTTTGCAGAGCAAAACGAAATTGTTTAATAGCTAAAAAGCAACACAATGGAGCAACATTTTCAGAAAAGATGGTGGCTGAGATGAGTGTTAAGATACATGTGAGACGATAAGCTTTGAAAAGAACGCATCCATGAGACAATAGAATTGTCCAATAGGAGACAAAAGCGAGAAAAATACAAATACAATCAAAAGCAGTACGCACACCAATTAAGAAGAGTGATAAATCGATCTTAACAGCATTTCAGAGGTGCTGGAAGACATAGAATTTAAAACTTAAAATTTAAAAAAAAAAAAAAAGATAATAAGAAACACAGGATCACTTGTGGTTTTACTTTAGCATGGGATAGAGATTAGGAATGACAATGGGGGGGGGGGGGTGGTTCGGGGGCAAGTATACATGATACCAATATACCATCCCCATTTCTATTTCGTTCCCCATTTTCCATCGGGAAATAAATGTCCCCCCATATCCATTTTCCATGGATAACGAATAATCGGAGAATTCCCACAGGGAATTGTTTAAATTGTTCCAACTATTGAAAATCTAGTTTAAACTATTTTAACATCAAAGGTATATTAAAAAAAATATATTTCTACATAAAACGTATATTGAAAATCCAGTTTAACCTATTTTAACATCAAAGGTATTTAAGAAAAATATTTCTACATAAAACGTCAAGATAATCAAGTTCATTAAACTAAAAGGTCTAGGTAACTATCTACGTAGGTAGTTGTACATTTCCCAAACACACCACAATTCGATGAATTTCATCAAATTACAAGCATAGAGATACAATCCAATTCAAAAAACATCCAAAATGGAAACAAGTCCAAATTTTCAAGCCAAACTCTAAATCATTTAGACTCTTCTGAACTCCAAAAGCTTTAAATCTTCAAGAATAAGACGTTAGAGTTTACACACTACTTCCTCCGTTCCTAAAAAGGAGTCTTGTTTAACTCATATACAGATTCAGAAAAGCTTATTGACTCTATAATAAATATTAGGATGTTGTGTATTTTCCAATGATGTCAATGTGGAAGTGGACCCACTACTTAAAGTATGAAGCAAGTCAAGGGTAAAGTAGTAAGATTAACATCCCAAAAATGAAAGGTTAGAAAGTGAATACTTTTTTTGGAAACGGCCTAAAGAAGGAATAATTTACTTTTTTAAGGAATGGATGGAGTTTTATATATATATATATACATGAATGGTTACTTTCTCTCACTAACCATTTATGATTACTATTATATTATTTATTGGATCAAAAATAAAATGCTGAGATTTATTGATTAGTTGGATAATGCAATTAATGGTTAAGTAGGTGAGTCATTTAATCCAATTAATCTTAGCGTTTTATTTTGATCCAATGGATAATATAATAGTAACCATCAATGGTTACTTAGAAAAAGTAACCATTAAAACCTTCCCCATATATATACCTAGACTAACTAGTAACATAAAAATGTATAGAGGTTAAATCTGTATATGACAGGAACGGGGCAAGAAATGGGCGGGTAGTCCGGTACTACTAATAACAAACCCAAGTCATTCCTCAGTTTCTAAATTTCGGTACTCCCCGTTACCTGCCCCATGTCCAATCAAATCAGTTATTAACCATCATCTTCGGTTTAATTCAGTCCGGTTTGAAATTGTCATCCCTAAACAACAGCTGAATGGTAGAAAAGCATTTTCATATGGTTGGCCTGCATATTGAATTGAGTTACTAGTTTTACTCTCCTTTCTATCAACTTTGCAATTTAAAATAATCTTGTTTTCCGAGTAATTCTTTTTCCAGGATAACGATTTAAAGATGTCAAAAGTATGAGAACTTTCAAGAATATGACATCATAGAACTTAAGATAAGAATGTGCCCAACTGACTAGGATAATCACAAATCATTACCAAAGACCTTATTCCTAGCCAAAGCAAGCTTACTAGTGGAATAGCATTACAAATGAGAAGGAAACCGCAGTCCTCTAATTCAGTCAATAATGTCTGCCTTGTGAACCAGCACTTTTTCATCGTCATTCTCACTTTTCCTCCAGCTTCACTAGTTCACCTTGGTTTGCTCCATGAGCAACTAGTAGATGTGCGCTTTTGATGATTGACCTAATCGTGCTTATCCGACCTTACTTCCAAAAGAAGCTGTGCTATTTTCAAACAAAAATGGGTTAATCACACCATTAGTCCTTTGACTATGGACTTTTCCACAATTAGTCCCTTAAGATTTTTTTTCCAAATTTTAGTCCCTAGAGTACCAAAATTAAACACGCTTAGTCCTTTTGGTGGATGCCGTTAGGATTTATCCGTTAACTCAGTCACGTGCAAGAAACATGACTTTTTTTGGGCATTATTGGAATTTCATGGGAAACACGTCATTATTTAAGGGTGTTAGAGTCATTCCATCACTTTTGTTCAAGGGTATTAAAGTAATTATAGTCATTCCATCACTTTTGTTCAAGGGTATTAAAGTAATTATCTTCACACTCCTCTCTCTCTCTATATTCCCACTATTCTGATGGCCACCATTTCACGGGAATGCCGCTAGATCTTGATGGCCACCATTTTGTTCGGCGTCGGACGATGGAATTTCACATACTCCTCTATTATTGAGATTCATTGGCTTGAACTTACTCAATATTTCCCTCCCGTCGCCATTCCTCCGATGGCAACTCCACCGACAAGTGAGGTGACTCTGGCGAACCAAGTTTCAAGAATTATTTTTAAGCAATAAAGAAACAGCTCATGCTGCCATTTTCACAAACAGTTGGTAGGCATTCACATAGTTGGACTAACCCAGCAAGCAATTGGCCTTATTAAAGGGATAAGCATATTAGAGAGAGCGAACCATAATCACAAGTCTCGCAAAAATATCTACATCAACAAATTGTCAAATGCGACAAACCCAAAAGCGAAACTCAAACTGAAACCGGAGAAAGAAATCTTATTTTGAAATTTCACTCGCATCTAAACTGTAGAATTCCCAAACTGTAAAAAGACGGACTTCTTCATACAGCTTGCGGTACTCCGGCATTCACACAACCATCATCACTCAACTTGAATAGAACGATTTAAATAAAAAGAGATGATTTGAATTTTTGATTAATGACTAAATAACAGCAAAACAATGAATTAAAGGAAATTCACAACTGTATTAAACTGGAAGAATTCAGGAATTGAGAAAGCCTAGGGATTGGGGTTCATTTTGTATCTCAATCTTATGTCTTGATAAAGTCACAGTCTGATTCTAGGGTTCGTTCTTCTAAGGCAAAGATTGGGACGCTTTGATCACGATTTGCAATCTTGTTACTCCTAGTTATTGTGTCTCCTTGATCCGTTAACACAACACTTAAAAGTTTATTTAGCACGAAAGAACACATTAATCCTAATTCCGAAATCAACAATGATCAAGTATCATTCGAAATCAATCTCACAAAGAATGGCAATTTATGAAATAGGAATATTGATCATTCACTATTCAAACCTCAAATAATCAAGGCAATTGAAATACAATCTGTAAAACAGCTGATATGATTCGATTAAGCACACTTTGTGGAGAACAAGAATTCATAGACTGTATTGAACAATTAAATTACGACATAAAATATTTGATACAAAGTTACCTCCAATCCCTAGAAATTGAGTTTAGCTCCTCATCAAAGTCATTACAAAATTCTCTGATTCTTCGATTGGATTTGAGTTGTATGAGAGAAAGAAGAGATTTACAATGTAAAATAGAAATAAAAAATACTTCCAGTCGCAATCCCCTTCTTCCAAATCCTCCTGTTCCCTATATACTTTCTTCCAGACATTGGAATCCCCAGATCTCCAACAGTTGCAGCGCGCTAGGGCGCAAGAATACGCGTTAGGGCGCGGGAGGCTTCTGTTCTTTTGCTCTGAAAAAGTTTGAGATTTCACAAAGTTCAGAGAGATGCCGCGCTAGGGCGCAAGAATAAGTCGCGCTAAGGCGCGCTCTGGCAATTATAATTTTTTTCAACCTCTTCCCTGTCACTTTAGATCTTTTACACTCTCACCCCTCATGCTTCTAACACTACTCCAAAATGCCCAGATTTAGCATAATTGCTTCAAAACCACTGAAATCTCATAAACACTAAACCACCAACATTAAATAACAAAAACCCGGAGAATTCACAAAGATTAAGGCTAGAAAGTACCCAATTGAATGAGTAAAATCAAATACCCCCAAACTTAAACTTTGCTCGTCCTCAAGTAAAACAAGAAAGTTAAGACAAACCTAAAATTAAAATATATACAAAACATTATCAATCTTGCAAGTCGCCATGGCTAGAAACTTCATAATGCCTCAGGGTAAGAATAATAACGAAATGCAATTAACAACACAAGTCTAATTTCCACTCATTATGTACCAATCTCACTCCAAATCTCCGTGTGTGCATCACCCATATCTCAACAATTAACAAGACTTGAAATTCCTTATAGAACCAAGCACCAAACTTTTCCTCCGAAATCATTGATTGTTCTTTTGCAATTATAAACATATTAAAGTGCTTCATGAAACATAAACCAGTAATCACTCCCATCCATTACTACAAACAAAAGTAGCAACACCGAAATTTTTTTCTTTTTAATATATTTTTTTCATTGACGAACAAACTTGCGGACTGTGCAATGTTCACTTCATTAAGCTTTCTAATTAACCCATGTAGCGAGCGTTAAGCCAATGACTCTCAAGCCAGATGGCTTTAAGGCATTAGGTGTAGAAACACCCCCAAGAGCTTACTAACTCGAGTCAAAAAGGCTACAAAGTTAAACCAAGTCATTACGCAAATGTTTCTTCTTTTTTTTTTTTTTTTTGGATTACTTAAACTCTGTTTAGGCCTAATTTCAAGGAGTGAAAATAGTTTAACAATTTCTTGAACACTCTAGCTACATTTTTTTTCTTTATACTATAAACACTCGGAGGGATAGAATGTGCACTACAAGCTCCATAAAGTCAACAAATTCTAACAATATCTCAAAACAGGGTGACTGTGCACACAAAGTGGAGATTCAAAATTCCATCGATATTATCAAGCTAATAATCTTTAGACAAGTATCACATGCATTGTTGCCTGCAAAATCATTACCCATCAAACAATTATCACCATCGGCATCAGCAACCAAACCAAACCAAGACTCAAAACAATGTTTCCTTTTTCTTTTTGACATAAAAATTATCTAACTAAGAAATAAAACTGAGACATACAACTAAGCAAAACAGAGCACTTACTATGAAATTGTGCTACCCAAAATTAATTATCAATTCCCACCCCCAAACTTAAACTTCACAGAGTCCCCACTGTGAATGCAATAAAAGAAAGGGCGAGAATTGAGTACTACCTCTCAATCACGATCCATTTGATCTGGATGCACAGATGGCCATGGAGGGATTCTCTCAGGAGCAACACCAGTTTGTGTTGCCATTTCTCTGATCACAGTAGTCATCCATCCCTGAAACTGCTGGCTGTCCTGATGCATCGAATGGAAACCTCGCTCAATTGCATCAATTATGGATGCCAAATTCGGCCTAGGCCTCCTCATCTCTAATACTTTCGGCTCCTCCGCTTGCTCATCCTGCTCACCTCTAATTCTCTCGCGTCTCGCGCCACGGGAGCACGCGCAGTATTCACTAATCTGTAAGTGATCATTGGCTTTGCAGGCAGAATCTCTAATCCCTGAGGCCATCTTACCCCAGACAATCGACACAATTCGGTGATAAGATTAGGAAAACAATAAGTTGAATTCCTCCCTGATTTAATTGCACTCGAAATCTGATCATTTATTATCACCCCAACATCAAATCTTCCTTCTTTTTGAATGGTGTAATTTAAAACAGCTCTGTCGCACGTGACCTCCAAAGTATGACCAGATGGCATGAGTCGAGCAAAGATGAATTTGTGAATACCCCTAGCATTCACATCCAAAAATGATTCTTTTATAATTCGGGGTTTCCCATCCGAGTAATAAGACCATTCTGCTTCTACTTCTCCTCCAACTAGGAGTGATGTCACTTCCTCCACAGAAAGGGGTAAACTAAGATTGACCTGGAAAGAATCATTTTCAACATTTTCTAACTCAAAGTATGCATTAATTCTTGCACTTGAGTAATACACTTCCGTTCCCCTCACAATTGCCTTACTATCATCCCTCAATACTGCATTTGCATAAAATTCCCTAACAATAGGGACAACAGCAGGCTCAGGATTAGCAGCCAAAATTCTCCAGTTAGTTCTCAAGCCAAAATCATTAATCTTTATCCCTCTTTCAACCAATAGAGTTCTAGTTCCCAAGAAATCTGAAAAAATTCTACTCGACTCACCACTAATAAATCTTGTTCTATCAAACCTGGCTGAAGAGGATGCGGTACTATCAGCCCTTGTCTTTTGCACCTTAGAAGCTGAGGACTTTTTAGGAGGCTTTTTTTTTTTTCACAACAACAGTATCAAAAAGAAAAGTTATATCACCAAAGTATGATTTGAGTTGTCCTGCTGTTGTCCAAATTCACCCAACCATCATCACCGACAGAGTCCAGTTGCTGTCTCTCTCTCACCATCCCCATTTTTTCCGGTTACAAATCTCTCGCCAATCTCTTCCATTCTCTCTCATACTCCCGCCATTAAGTCATCAAAGCAAAGGGGATTTTTCTTCACCATTGCGGGTGTGTAAGCCCTAAGCGTGACTGTTCCTCCCATTCTTTCCAAGAGCTGAAGCAGATTTGGGGTGCATGATTTTTTCAAAAATTAGGCATTCAATCTTTCAGCAACTCCATCAAACATCTCCAGTTAGTGTGGCTGTTGATAGAGTTCCTCAGTTAAAGGGTATTTGATCTTTTACAGAGCGATTCCAAGTAAGATTTCTTTGGTTCAGCTTTAAATTGCAATACCATTTGTACAATCTGTGTTGGAAAAGGTAGAATTTTTGGGTTGTGTTAAGTATTGTAGTTGTTTCCTAGAAGCATTTTGGGAAAAGTCTGTTGGATTAAAATGGGATTGTACCAATTTTTTTTTGGCTTGTGTTAAATACTGGGGGTGTGAAATTAAGTAATTTTGAGAAGTTGAGTGATGATGGTTGGGTGAATTTGGACAATAGCAGGACAACTCACAAATCATACTTTGGTGATATAACTATTCTTTTTGATATTGTTGTTGTGAAAAAAAAAAAAAAATGTCTCCTAAAAAGTCCTCAGCTTCTAAGGTGCAAAAGACAAGGGCTGATAGTACTGCATCCTCTTCAGCCAGGTTTGATAGAACAAGATTTGTTAGTGGTGAGTCGAGTAGAATTTTTTCAGATTTCTTGGGAACTAGAACTCTATTGGTTGAAAGAGGGATAAAGATTAATGATTTTGGCTTGAGAACTAGCTGGAGAATTTTGGCTGCTAATCCTGAGCCTGCTGTTGTCCCTATTGTTAGGGAATTTTATGCAAATGCAGTATTGAGGGATGATAGTAAGGCAATTGTGAGGGGAACGGAAGTGGATTACTCAAGTGCAAGAATTAATGCATACTTTGAGTTAGAAAATGTTGAAAATAATTCTTTCCAGGTCAATCTTAGTTTATCCCTTTCTGTGGAGGAAGTGACATCACTCCTAGTTGAAGGAGAAGTAGAAGCAAAATGGTCTTATTACTCGGATGGGAAACCCCAAATTATAAAAGAATCACTTTTGGAAGTGAATGCTAGGGATATTCATAAATTCATCTCTGCTCAACTCATGCCATCTGGGCATACTTCGGAGGTCACGTGGGACAGAGCTGCTTTAAATTACACCATTCAAAAAGAAGGAAGATTTGATGTTGGGGTGATAATAAATGATCAAATTTCGAGTGCAATTAAATCAGGGAGGAATTCAGCTTATTGTTTTCCTAATCTTATCACCGAATTGTGTCGATTGTCTGGGGTAAGATGGCCTCAGGGATTAGAGATTCTGCCTGTAAAGTCAATGATCACTTACAGATTAGTGAATACTGCACGTGCTCCCGTGGTGCGAGACGCGAGTAGAATTAGAGGTGAGCAGGATGAGCAAGCGGAGGAGGCTGAAAGTATTAGAGATGAGGGAGGGCCTAGTGGCCAGAATTTGGCATCCATAATTGATGCAATTGAGCGAGGTTTCCATTCGATGCATCAGGACAGCCAGCAGTTTCAGGGATGGATGACTACTGTGATCAGAGAAATGGCAACACAAACTGGTGTTGCTCCTGAGAGAATCCCTCCATGGCCGCTTGTGCATCCAGATCAAATGGATCGTGATTGAGAGGTAGTACTCAATTCTCGCCCTTTCTTTTATTGCATTCACAGTGAGGACTCTGTGAAGTTTAAGTTTGGGGGTGGGAATTGATAATTAATTTTGGGTAGCACAATTTCATAGTAAGTGCTCTGTTTTGCTCAGTTGTATGTCTCATTTTTATTTCTTAGTTGGATAATTTTTATGTCAAAAAAAAAAAAACCATTGTTTTGAGTCTTGGTTTGGTTTGGTTGCTGATGCCGATGATGATAATTGTTTGATGGGTAATGATTTTGCGGGCAACAATGCATGTGATACTTGTCTAAAGATTATTAGCTTGATAATACCGATGGAATTTTGAATCTCCACTTTGTGTGCACAGTCACCCTGTTTTGAGATATTGTTAGAATTTGTTGACTTTATGGAGCTTGTAATGCACATTCTATCCCTCCGAGTGTTTATAGTATAAAGAAAAAAAATGTAGCTAGAGTGTTCATGAAATTGTTAAACTATTTTCACTCCTTGAAATTAGGCCTAAACAGAGTTTAAGTAATCCGAAAAAAAAAAAAAACATTTGCGTAATGACTTAGTTCAACTTTGTAGCCTTTTTGACTCGAGTTAGTAAGCTCTTAGGAGTGTTTCTACACCTAATGCCTTAAAGCCATCTGGCTTGAGAGTCATTGGCTTAACGCTCGCTACCTTGGTTAATTAGAAAGCTTAATGAAGTGAACATTGCACAGTCCGCAAGTTTGTTCGTCAATGAAAAAAATATATTAAAAAAAAAAAGAAAGAAAATTTCAGTGTTGCTACTTTTGTTTGTAGTAATGGATGGGAGTGATTACCGGTTTATGTTTCATGAAGCACTTTAATATGTTTATAATTGCAAAAGAACAATCAATGATTTCGGAGAAAAAGTTTGGTGCTTGGTTCTATAAGGAATTTCAAGTCTTGTTAATTGTTGAGATATGGGTGATGCACACACACACGGAGATTTGGAGTGAGATTGGTACATAATGAGTGGAAATTAGACTTGTGTCGTTGTGTTGTTAATTGCATTTCGTTATTACTCTTACCCTGAGGCATTATGAAGTTTAAGTTTGGGGTTCTAGCCTTAATCTTTGTGAATTCTCGGAGTTTTTGTTATTTAATGTTGGTGGTTTAGTGTTTATGAGATTTCAGGGGTTTTGAAGCAATTATGCTAAATCAGGGCATTTTGGAGCAGTGTTAGAAGCATGAAGGGTGAGAGTGTAAAAGATCTAAAGTGATAGGGAAGAGGTTGAAAAAAATTGTAATTGCCGGAGCGCAACTTATTCTTGCGCCCTAGCGCGGCATCTCTCTGAACTTTGTGAAATCTCAAGACTTTTTCAGAGCAAAAGAACAGAAGCCTCCCGCACCCTAGCGCGTATTCTTGCGCCCTAGCGCGCTGCAACTGTTAGAGATTTTTTTTTGTCGTTCCAATTTTGAGTGGGGGGATTCCAGTGTCTGGAAGAAAGTATATAGGGAACGGGAGGATTTGGAAGAAGGGGATTGTATTGATTTTATCATACTTCCGATCAGGTGCACTTGGTGATCTAGTCTCCAAACCACCTTAAGTGATTTTATCTCCTATTGGGGCGACCCTTTTTACTGAAAAGGTAGCCAATGAGAAAGCAATTACCAGCTCTAGTGAAGACATTCTCTATGATTTTCTATGGTTGTACCAAAACATACGCAACCAAAAACACTTGAATGAAAATAGTTTGAATTACACCCTATCAGGACTTCATAAGGAGTTTTATGACCAAGAACAGAGATAGGAAGTCTATATATTAGATATATTGCAGTAAGAATGCCATCTCCCTAAAATTTAGTAGGCAAAAGCTGCTTGAATCTTTAAGCTTTCTAAATTCTAGAAGGCATCCATGTTTTCTTTAAGATGAATTCAAGCTAGAAGGATAATGTTATGAACTCGTACAAAATTCAGGGAATCAAAGTGGCTAGACCATGCAAGATGTACTTGAAGAGTGTTGAGTGTAAATAAGTAATTCTTGTATTAATATTTACTCACTCCATCCAAAAAAAATCCCACTTCTGACTTTTTTTGGTCAGCTTGATCAAACTTTGACCAAAGATTTATAAAAGTTTACTTGTCCTTACGAAATTCTAGAAATTGTCACCGATAGTATTCTTGATATTGCATCAATGATTGAAATTTCATTACCTAAGACATAATAAATGTATGTTAAAAATAGTGATTTGATATTGTCCTAGGCTGACTTTCCAATAAAAAACGGGACTACTTTTTTGGTACGGAGGGAATATTAGTTGTTAGTAGAACAGTGATGTCATTAGGTAGTGTCAGTTAGTGAGTGGTATGTATTGCTAGTTTTTAATAAATATAGGGTTTGTTAGATTGTAGGAAAGGAAACAGAAAGAATAATTTTGTTTCAAACAAAAAATAATAATTTTGTTTCAAACAAGTTTAGGATTTCTCAAGTCGCAGAGAAGAAAGAGTAAATAAATTGATTGAGATCAAATAAATCTCAAAATATTCAAAATTGATGCGGAATTTAATTGCTCTAATACCATGGTAAAATGAAGAACGAAAGTCGTTTCTCATTTGATTGAAATCAATAATGCATGAACTGAAAAAATATGAAGAAAACCAGCTACATGTATAAGCTATATCAATGCTCACTAATCAAACAGATCATCTAATGAGATCACTATACTAACTGATACTGATACAAGAATCTCCCATTTACACTTGATGCCTTCAACTCTTGAAGACATATTTCACACAAAGTTGAGTCACTTTTGTAAATCATAACATTGTCCTTCAAGACTGAATCCATCATAGCATTAAGAAAAGGGGTTCTAAGCACATTTGATAAAAGAAATAACCTGATGAACAGGAAAATGCTATACACAATCAAACATACTTATCTCATACTTTATGATAATACAAAAGTAGTGGCAATGGCTCTTCCCATAATTATTATTCCAAGGGAAACAAATATATGGGATCACCTTTTAAGGTTTCGTGTGATCAAGACTCAAGAGTATGCATCACTTGCTTGCCTTGTAATTGTGAAACATGAACTTTAGTTTTGATAATTTGGCAGTAGTCCTACAACCTGATTGACTGCAACTACTCTGATTGTTGCTTGACTAACTTGTGATAAAATCCATTGCTTGAGCATATTTAGTGGCAAGTATCTCTTGTGAACTGCAGTATTAACAATAAATCGTAAATTTAAAGCTATAGCAATTTCTTGATGGTGTTTGTGACAAGGTTAATGTTTTGAACTCTAACGAAGTACACAAATCAAGTGGTAATGTTGAAACATGTTTTATTGATTTGAAGATTGTTGAGTGTAAATAGTTAATTCTTGTATTGGTATCCCATAGTTAAAAAGTTAAATACTGACGTCACTAGGTAGTTGGATGATGTCACGGTATGTTAGATACTTATATCAGTTGGTGAGTTGTATAATAGCTGATTTTTGAACAAATTTAGCGTTCAGCAAACTGTAGAAAACTACGGAGAGCAAGAGATTAGCTTTTCAAAAAGATTAAGGTTTGCCAAATTGCAGAAAACAAACGTGATTTGACTGAGATCAAGGAAATCTTAATTCAATATTCAATAGAAAAGGATATGTCATATGGAATTTTCTTTCTTTAATGCACTGATAAACTGAAGAAAGAATCTTGTTTCTTATTAGAATAAAATCAAGAATTAACAAATTACAAGAAAAGAACTAAAGCAATCGTAACTTGTATATACGGCATGCTAACTGGCCTAAGAAACTATGACATAATCCAACTACCTAATGACATCACTATTCTAACAAACTTTCGAACTAATTGATATCGCTACAAGATTTACCTATTTCCACTCCTCACGCTTCAATTTCTCAAGACATCACAGCTGAGAGGATCCACCATTTTCTCTAGGGTCATTATATATCCACTATTGGCTGAGCTCATATTGGCTTGAATGCATCATCACATTAGCATATAAGCATATCTGATAGTTGAAATAACCTAATGGATAAAGAAAGGTTATATCCACTATACATACTTAACCAGCACTAGATGCAATATTTAAGTATACTCCCTCCATCCCAAAAGGATAGTCCCATTTGAAAAGTCAAATTTTTAATATTTTACTTTTGCTTCTATATATTTCCTATAACTTCACTAACATGGCAACTTTTTTTGTATGGTTCGTATTAGAAATGTCACGTTTTTGAAAAAAAAAAAGAAAAAGATTTGGAGAAATTATTTCTAGGTTAAAGTATAGAAATGAGATTATTATTTATTTATTTTTGGGGGGGACAAACAAAAATGGAAGTGGGACTATTTTTTATTTTGGAGGGAGTATTCAATACTGGGATTAGCTCTACAAGTTTATTCTAAAGCGAACAAAAACATGGGATCCCCTTTTAAGATTTAGCATGAATCAAGAGCATACATCACTTGCTTGCCTCAATAAGAAAATCTTTCACATACCATAATTGCCAAACATGTACTTTTATTTTGATTATCTGGCAGTAGTCCACCAACCTGATTGACAGTAGGTTTACATCCTGATTGACTGCAACTAATCCAATTGTGGCTTTGACTAACTCGTAATCAATTGTGACTATTACTAAATTAAAATTTTCAATGTACCAGTAGGATTTGCTTCATGTAACCAACTTTACTATAATTTTTGGTTATATATTAAATAATTATGCATTTCAAATTTTTGAATGAAAATTAGTTATGGGGCAGGGGCTTTTATAAGTACTTATATACTCCCTCCGTCCCTAAATTATTGTCTTGGTTGACTCGGCACACGGATTAAGAAAAAACAACAGACTTGATTATTAATATTAGTATAGTACGTAGTTTCCTTTAATGCCCATGTGTATGTGGCCCATAATTAAAGTAGGGAGAAAAAGTAAGGGTAAAATGATAAAAATGATGTCTTAAAAAGGAAAGTTTCATACAAGACAATTATTTGGGGACGGACAAAAAAGGAAAGCAAGACAATAATTTAGGGACGGAGGGAGTATATGATACATCTACTTTTATAAATCTATTATATGCCTATTATGTATGGCTTCCGCTAGCGAGTGTCCCCTTGGCCCTTTTTAAGAATTCAAATTAGAAATTGTTTTGCATTAGAACCGTGTACTGAACTACTGATACATTGTTTGTTGCCCCTCACGCTGATAACCGATCTCAATGCAAATCATTTTCATCACTCCTAACATGCCCCTTGTTTAGCATTTCCCATTATGTGTAAATATGGGCACGTCCTCATATTGTGGATTTCAAAGATTGCCATGTTTGACACGAAGTGTCCATCAGTCATATCCGCATCCACAAATCAAATTGCTAAATAATATTGTAATCCATTTATTTCATTGTTAATTTTTCAGTGATCACCATCCTAACCAAATGAATTGTTCTCAAGGTAGCTGGTCACTACACTGTAACATCATGTCAAAGTTTAGCAAACAAACAGAACCAAGTGTTAGTCACAATGCTTCTTCAAGGAGAGGAGGCCGAGCAGACGAAAATTCAATGGTTTCTTTCAATGCAAACGCACTATTTCCAAACTCTAGCCCAATGTTTACTAATTGCAGCAAATAATTTTCACCAGAAATAGCTTAAGAACCTGAATTGCTAGAACGAACTAAAAGGGCACAAGAGTACTTGGCATTATTAGACTCTCAAAGGTTTTCGTGAAAGGGTAATTTACAGCGAGGTGATTCTTTGCTACACAGCTAGCTAACTAATAATCTTCACAAGAAGTTAAAATCCAAGTTACAGTCACCATATAATAATTATAACTGAAGTTAATAAATACGAATTCATTCCAACTAGCAAAAACAATTCCAATATTTTGCCAATTAGGGGAGGGGGCAGAAATACAAACCTGAGCTGCTATGGCAATAGAATATAAAAAGGAATGCTCCTCCCTGACAAGTTCAAAAAAAGAGGGAAAATGAGTTTAAGTTGTGATCATTTTATTACTAAAATGTAAATCATGTAATGATTGTGAAGAATATTTAATGAAATATGGAACTATGGTGCTTTATGGTACCATAGGAGCAGTGCATTTAACATGTCCCTGTTTTTCATAAACAACCAATTCTTTTACAGTATAGACTGGAATAAAAGTGAAGGGAAAAAACGGTAACATGACGTTTTTTCCCCCCGAGTGGAAACAAGTACCACGATGAGAAGTCCAGCGGAGAGATAAGGTGAAACACGTGATTCTAACTGCAAAGAGGATACGAGGGGAACAATACCACTATCTGCAACGCGACGAGATGGATTGACTGGCCTCCTCGACATGGCCGAAAGATTTAATATGCTGTAGAAATAAAATATACTTGGTCAAAACTTCTGGTTTTTATGAATATAATAACCATATCAAGTAGTGGTACTTGGGCTCCATTCTCTATACGGGAAATGAATTTCAAAATACTAATTTCCGAATTTTTGGAGACAATTTTTCACAAAATGAAGCTTTCCTCCCTCCCCTTTCTTGTATCTACTTATCTCTTTTAACACCAATTCTCGTTCGTTTGTATCACTAAAAATGACTAGCCTTGAGTATTTTTTTCACCCAATTTTCAAGGTGTTAACCAAGCATAGACCAGTATTGGAATTTGGCATAAAAACGATCTCAGAAATAAGGCTGAAAATCATTTTTTGCGAAGTTGTTTTTTTCCTTGAAACGATTGAAGCCTTGATAGATAAAACTTCTGCTAGTGAAATGGATATTGAAAAACAAACACAAGATAAGAAGCAGCTAATAATGAATTAATCTACCGAAATAATTCATAGCTAAAGCTTCGCGGAAATTGATAAACCCTGGGCGTTGAGTCATACAAAATGCGAAATTATTTCGTAAATTTATGTGTCAAACTCAAAGTGATGATTAGATAATCAAAGAGTAAGTTGTTGAAGTATGAAAATTGGCGAATTGCTCACAAGTTTTTTACCTGGAGAAGAGGGGCTACAGCAATTTCATGACTGAAGTCAGTCTAGATCTTAGATTGAAAAACTTCAATGATTATCTTCAAATTTCCCTCTCTAAATACACAAACGCTCAGAGAGGAGAGAGATGGGAGTTTGGAACGACACTTGGCATAAATGGAAGAAAGCGCGTGTTAGGGACAATTGACGCTGATGCCTATTTATACTCTCTCGCGGAATGATGTCATGTGCATAACGGACTCGAGACAGAGTCGGGCCTTTTGGCCCAGTCACCCACCCAAACCGAAGTAGAGTAACACTCATCTAATCTTTTTCTTGGGTAATTTCGGGCTGGTCTTTTTTTTAATATTTTAATTTGCTCTGATCTATTTTAAAAAAAAAATCAAAAAAGATATTTTTTGATCGAAAAGACAATAATATTCATAATGAAACCAAAACATGTGCGCATCAGACATCTCAAGGCATCGAAATGCAACAATTGGACATCGAAATTCAATTTGAAATGTAACAATTGGACATCGGGATGCAGTGTCACTTTCTCAAATTAATTTGGGCATCGTTATGCAAAAATTGTACATTGGAATTCAATTTGAGATGCAACAATTGAGCATGCAGTTCTACTTTCTCAGATTAATTTGAGCATCGAGATGTAAGAATTGTGCATCGGGATTCAATTTGAGATGCAACAATTATGGCATCGGGATACAATAATTGGGCATCGGGATTGAAGTTGAGATGCAACAATTGTGGCATAAAGATGCAGTGCCACTTTCTCAGATTAATCAACAATAGCACTATTGTGACCATGATCACAGAGCCAGATAACTCCTTGTAAAAAGAGTTTTGGCCTCGGTTACAGTGTTAGTGTAACATGGCCATAGAAGGAGGAAAAAGCATAAATCATTTGACCCTGAATATTACAAATGCTTGCCCCCTCGCTAATGTCTGGATTCCCTCTACAGGCCTAACAATGTTGAGCTTTACCTTGGGAGCAGGAGGCCTAATAAAACAAATGAGAAAAATGTTACCTTTTTTGGCTTATATTTGGGGTTTAAGCTGTTATTGTTTGAGAAATAATATTTTCTCCTTCATTGGAAGAAACGTGGGTCTTTTAGGAATAATCTTATGAAAGTACCTTTTAGTGGTTAAAAAAAAAAGGGTGGACTGGAGCGGTTACAAACTTTGAAAAAGGGACCAGCCAGCAATTTTCCGTTAAAAGTAAAACAAGCCGTATTGTTTTGGAACCTCTAGATTTATGGTTCTTAGATTTTTAAAATTTTATAATTGAGATTAAATTATTATACTAAAGGTTATTTATTCAATGATTGGATGAGTAGATTTTAAAACTAGGTAATTTTGAGTCAAAATAAGATATGTTTTTCTTAACTATTGGATGAGCAACTTTTATATTGCGACAAAATCTTAACCATGAACTCTATCATCGCTCAACTCTAAGTTTTAATTATGTCCATGTATTGTGTGTGCTAAATTATATCTATATTTCATTTTGGTGGATAAATATAATTATGTTACTTTATGTACCTTCCAAGAAAGTATCTCTATTAATTTTATACAAGTTTTAATTAAGTTGTTGACTTTATACAATTTTTATTTGATACCCTTAGAGAATTTCTTAATAGGATCAAATTAATGAATTCTCTTTCTTTTTTTTTTATCTCGCAATTATTAGTAATAGCTATTATAGACATTTGGTTTAAAGAATCTTTCTAAATATGAAAATGAGACACTTATTTTAAAACATTTCAAAATAGAATATGTGACGCTTATTTTGGTTTAAGGAATCTTTCTAAATATGAAAATGAGACACTTATTTTAAAATATTTTAAAATAGAATATGTGACGCTTATTTTGGAATGGAGGGGGCTCCTTTCCAAAATAAATGTTCTTTTTGACTTTATATGGGTTTAAGAAAAGTGTTGACTCTATGTAATTTTCTAGTATTATGCTCAAAGTTTTCATTATTAGTGTCAAATCAGTGTGTCTTTTTTTTTTTATATCGTAATTAATAAGAGTATTATAGATAATTTTCTTAAAAAAAACCTCTATATAAAAGAAAATGATTACTCATTTGGTTCATAAAAGAAAGTTCATCATTTATTTTTATACTGTTTAAAAAGAAAAAGTATCACTACTTCTAGCATTTTCTTTTTTAGATGTTATTTTTAACATTTACCCTTGTATTGATTCATATTATAAGCAATGAATTCTACTCCCACATGTGCTTCATCTAAAAATACTCACCGTCTTGATAATAAAGTCAATTAGCTTTTTGTGTGTCAAGTTCAACTTTTTATTATTTTGAAAAGAGATGCTTATCTATACATATATTAAGTGAGAACTTGTAATGACTATTTTTGTACTCAAGTAATTTATTCTTGATATAAAAGATTGACGGAAGATACAAAGAGGAAAAAAAAAATGGCAAGAGAGAGAGAGAGAAAGAAGGAATGCAATAGACAGGGAAAATATAGTATGCTTATATAGGAGTTAAATAGAAAGAAAAAAAAAACAAAAAGAGTATAGAAAAATATAACTAAAAAATAAATGAAAAAGAGGAAAAAAATATATATATATATATATATAAATTATCTGCACAAGCTCGCGTGTACCACAAAAACTTGTTTTGAAATAGAAGAGGTTTGGTCCGTTCTCTATCGCAACATTTAGAAACTTTGATGTTTGATTTTTTCTTTCTATAATCCTACAAAAAAAAAAATTCTTCAGATTTCTTACTTTTTTTCAGTTATTACAAATAAAAGTTAATATCGAAATCCACGTGTCAATCAGACATAGATTGTTAAAGGAAGGCTATCAGAAGGGCTTGGGCTTTGGCTCAGAGATTACAATTTCGAACCGAACCGTGAATACTCGAACTGAACTGAACTGATGTTAACGGTTATTAATTGGTTTGACTGAATATGAGACGGATAATGGGAATAACCGAATGAAAAAATTTCGAAATGGTTTGGTTTTGATAATAGCAGTACCCGCCCAATTTTTTAAATCGTTACTCGAGCCGCTTATTTAGTACTAATATAATTTTACTCTTATTCATACAAATATTTACCATATAACTTAGGTGTATATATATATATATATATATATATATGTGTGTGTGTGTGTGTGTGTGTGTGTGTGTGTGTAGATTTAAAACACAAAATTTTAAACATCTTTCTCAATTATACGAATCGTTGCTTAGTACGCTTAGTCGTTCATTCATCATTTAATTATTTAATATTTGGTAAATTTGTAACTAGACTTTTTAGCTTTTACGAATGATTATAATAAGTTTTAAGTATAATTATTATCATTTATCAAGTCTTATGAACTTGATTAAATAGTACTCCCTCCGTACCGGATAAATGTTTATACTTTCTACTTTGGGATATCCCAACTAATGTTCCTAATAAATGTTCCTACTTTCTATTTTGGGATATTCCAATTTCCAACTGATGTTTCTAGACACTTTTGATTTACCTATTATCTACCATTCTTCATAATATACCCTTAAACTTCATTTAATATAACACATCTCAAACAAACTCAATTATTTAAAGTAGTTGAACTCAATTAATATTAATGGGTATTATGGTCAGAACACATTTTACAACACATCATTAATTATGTTTTATCCACTAGGAACATTTATACGGGACAGAGGGAGTATGTTATTTGAAAATTTATTTTTGAGTATTTTTTTCGAATCATAAAATTGTTTTAAGCTAAATTGTTAGCTTAACCAATTATCTGTGGGTATTTCTCAATTAACTGTTACTTGTGAAGAATAAATATGGAGGACAAATTAATTTCTCGATAAAAAATAAAACAATTATGGAACATAAAATTAAATTTAAAAATAAGAATGATATCACGTATAAATCGCTCCAAACCGTTCCATTGTCATTCCTACTTTGGCTTCATCCACGGGTTTTAAAGGCTCACGCGGCCGGGCGGGACGGATTTAGGCTGGGACGGCTTCATTCAGTAAAAGCGAGTTTAGGAAAGGTCAAACCCGTGACAAGCACGACCCACAGTGAAAGCCAATGGAGCAGGCCTAACAAGGAAACTAACGGCATCCTACGTCCTCCCTTCATACCTCAAATTTCTAGGGAGAGAAACTGGAACTGGAACTGAGATCACAGGACAGAAGAGAAAGATAGAGACAGATTAAAGGCGGTGCAAGTATTCTAATTAGAGAAAGAAGGAAAAAAAAAAAACTATGGTGCTTAGGGCTTGAAGTTCAATTTCAATCAGTAAAGAGGAATTGTTGAAATTCAATGTCGGGAGACAAGCAGAAGAAAAATGATGACGACGACGATAAACGTAATCGGGAAAATCATCCATGGAATCAACAACCAAACAGGAGCTACAAGGAAAAGGAAGACGACCCAAGGCTTTGGGGAATTTTACTCTTCGGTTTGATTGGAGCTACTGTTACTACCTTCGCCGTGAGTTCTTTTCAATTTTTTTGCACTTGAAATTACTAAATCTCCCATTACTTTTATTTCCCCCTCGTCGTTTCAAGTATTCGAATTCCTCTATTTCACGTGTGCTGAGGTGCCATTTCCTTCTGATGGATTTAAATGTTTTTTTGTTTTGATTGTTTGATTAAATTTACAGCTTTACAGCCATCAAAAATTGCTGATTTTAGGCTAGTTATTGAAAAATTCCGAGAGGATTTTCTGCTAATTTTGCTTAGATAATCACTGCTGGAGGCTGCTTAATAAACAGTTTGATAGTAGAAACCGATTTTGTCGTGGTTTGCAGAAACCCACATACATTTTGGAATGGAAGAGCAAGTGATTGTGAACTTATTGAATTACTTTGATATGAAATTATTTTGAAATTCTAAGCCGGATAAAGTGGTATTGCACCCAAAAATCAGTGCTTGATTTGCTTTGTTGCGATTGACGATCACCTGTGACTGTATTTCTGCTGTCTTATTTTCTTAGTACAGGTTGCCTATGATGAATAGTAAAAAAACAATGCACTGGTCACCTTGAGGAGGACATTACCTTCTCGTCCCCCATGAGAAAAAAAATTAGATGTCCTACGAGTAAGAAAGGATATTCGTCCCCCATGAAAAAAAGAAATAATTCAGAAATGTTCTGTGAGTAAGAAAGGTTATTTATGGATGAGTTGAAACAATGAATAGTGATTGGGTTAGAGTTAAGAGACCTATGGAGAAGGCTTAAGAGGAACACCAGTTAACAAAAAGAGTTAATGATAGCTTGTTTGAGCTGGCTTGAGATATTTGAGCGGCGATCTTTATGTTGATTGAGAAGTTATGCTTTGAACAAAAAGAAGCTTGTCCAGCTTGTGTGTGGCAATACCTCTGACTTTTCTGTAATCATTAATATGACCTGTAGTAACGTAAGATGTCAAAACCTGATTTATTTAGTATCTTAAAGCATGGGCACAGAGCATTTCTGCTTGCTTTTCATTTTGATTGTGGATCATATGTGATTCATCACATGCGACTAAATTTGATTGTAGTTCCGGATGCTGAGTTTTGAACTTTTCACATACGTTAGGAGCATGTGAGTTTTCAAATTATGTAGAAAGACAAGCCTGATCCGTGAATTACATACATTAGTGCCTTAGAGAAGAGGCCAATGAGAAGACTTAGGAACTAACACTAGGGGCATGAAAACTTAGGAACATGATAGCACGGGGAAAGATTGATATTTGAATTGAACTGTGCAAAGGACAAGGAAGAGACATGTTTAAATCCATGGGAAAGATACGACCTTTAAAAGGGAATCCTTTGTTATTTGATAGTCTTGACAATCAAAATCATGGAACAAGGTTTCTTACTACATGTATGCTTTAGTTCTAAGGTATTTGGTTCCTTACTATTTTTGAAGATTGGGGTAGTAGGTTACAGTTTATTTCATAATTTCTACGGGTATAGTCATATCATATTTGTAATGTTTAGAGTGGTCTGGCAGGTTGGACAGTTGCGGAGGACGGTTGATTGGTTTTATGATCAGGTAATAGTGGTTTGTCTTTCCTTACTGTGGATTGAAGGTTTACATTTTTGAAGTATCTACTGATCTCTTCATGGAAACAGGGGTCATCTAGTGATCTCACGCTCTAGAACATCTGTTATGTGAATTTATATGTATGACCATGATCTGGTCTCCAATCAATATGAACAAACTACTCTTTGTTGGGAAATTGATTTTCTCTAATCCAATGTCTTTTTCTACCTTTGTCTAGAATTTTCTCCTGCCATCTTCAGTGAGCTTGTTAGAGTTAATAGATTACGGTTGAAAAGTTGGATAGATATTTACCACTTCATTTTCTCTTGTTTCTTGTTTTCTGATCATTTTGTTCTTTCAATTTTTTTGCATTTTTGAAGTGGGCCACTTGTTTCCTCTTGCTATTGCTCCCTCTTTCTCAATCATTAAAATCTTAGAAGGAAAATATATATATATATATTTTGCTCTACTTCATTTTAGATTGGCCTAGTTGTTACCATTTGACTTTTAAATTTCCTTCAATAAACATTTCTGAATACACTACTATTGTTTACTGTATGTGCAGTTAGTGCTAAAGTTTTATCTTGAAATATGTGACGAGTAAAATGATTATGTAAAATGAATATTGCTCTGTTTGCTTGCAAATTTGTGTGGGACATGCATTACCGACATAAAGGACCTGCTTTCATTAGCATTCTGGTAAATTGTAATGTGTCTACACAAGTATGTTTAACAGTATGTGGGTGTGTGTGTAACCAATGATCAATGTTTATTTTATCTTGTTTCCTTGTAAGGAAGCTATTTTCTTGATATATGTATTTATAGTAATGGAGTTGTTGTCAGCACTCAGCAGACAGTTTGTGTTATTTTCTAATAATTTAGAAGTATCGAATGTGAACATTTTTGTGCTTCCCTGAAAATTGATTGGGTGCATTCTTTCAATTGCCTTGCATTTATGATTTTGCATGAAATTCCTCCACAAAAGTTGGCCAGGTCACAGTCAAAGTGGAAAGGTGCAACTGGTGGTTCTTTCCGGACAAACTTTCAGGAGGAAGCTTGGAAAAGATATAATCGTCGAATGCGGGAGGAGTTTGAAGAAGAAATGGAGAGAGTGGTGCGATTCTCTGTTCAAATTTTTTTCGTTTTCTTTTTCTCTTCTTATAGCTTTCTGTCTATTGCATCCTCAGTTATCAATTATAGTATTTTATGCCATTGTTTTTCTAGCTTTTTTAATGGATCTACTTATTACTTCGAGTGTCTGAATGAGAACCACATTCCTACTTCAACTTTCAAGCAAATATTTTAAATCTTAATAGTGCTGCGATTTTAATCTTGTTCGCTCTTTCATGGTTATGAGCTTGACTGTGGAGCACATGTTCTTGGTTTTTTATCTTCCATGTAATATGCATTGTTGATTTCTTTGGGCAAAATTTTTACTCCGACAGGTTTTTTTTTTTTTTTTTTTGGGGGGGGGGGGGAGAATTTGCACTTCTTGGTTAGCTAGGGGTGGGGTAGTCTACTTTTATGGGTGTGTATGTCTAGAACCCAGCTTTGGTCTTGATTTCTGTGCTATTTTGTTAGGCAGATGGCCTTTTGCTCTTTTTTTTTTTTTTTTTTTCCTGTAGATAATACTTGTTAAGCAATAAAGGTGGGAGAAGAAAGTAGGATTTGGAAGCCGTAACCCTAAACTGGTTAGGCTTGGGTATTTATATATACGTGCATATAAACATAATGTTACAACTAGCACCCTTCATAATACCCTTTATTTGCTAACATTCCCCCTCAAGCTGGAGCATACGTATCATGCATGCCTAGCTTGTTACTAATATAACTCAACATATTCCTAACCAAAGACTTGGTAAGCACATTAGCTAATTGTTTGCCCGACTTGACATAACTCATGACAATAACCTTCTGTTGTAGCTTCTCTCGAATGAAATGACAGTCAACCTCTATATGTTTTGTGCGTTCATGAAACACAGGATTTGACGCAATATGAATAGCTGCTTGATTATCACACCATAACTGCATAGGTGTTGAAGTAGCAAACCCAATCTCATCAAGTATTTGGCGAATCCACATCAACTCACATGTCGAAACAGCCATGGCTCTATATTCTGCCTCCGCACTCGATCTCGAAACTACCGGGTGCTTCTTGCTTTTCCAAGATACTAAGTTACCTCCAACAAATATACAATACCCCGTGGTTGATTTTCTATCCGAAGGAGAGCCAGCCCAATCAGGGTCACAAAATCCCTTAACTCTCGTGTGCCCATGATCTCGATAAAGTAACCCTCGACCTGGAGCTCCCTTGAGATATCGAAGGATTCTCACTACAGCCTCCCGGTAGATCGTAGAGATGACATGAATTGGCTAACTACACTTACTGGAAATGCAATGTTGGGTCTAGTCACAGCTAAATAGTTCAACTTCCCTACAAGCTTACGATACCTCTCCGGATGAGTCAATTCTTCACCATCATCAACTCTAAGCTTTACATTTGTCTCCATAGGAGTATCAACTGGTTTTGCCCTTAACATCCCAGTGTCTACAAGCAGGTCAAGTACATACTTCCGTTGAGAAAGGAAAATGCCTTGTTTTGAGTGAGCAACTTCAATCTCCAGAAAGTACTTCAAGTTCCCTAAGTCTTTTGTTTGAAATCTTTCATGAAGAAAAGACTTTAGAGCAAGAATCTCATCACTATCTCCACCGGTAATAACAATATTATCAACGTAAATCGCTAAGAGAACACACCCTGCATCTCACTGTCGGTAAAAGACAGAATGATCACTGCTGCACCGCACAAGGCCAAACTGTAACACCACCTCACTAAATCTTCCATACCATGCTCTAGGAGACTGTTTTAAACCATATAACGACTTCCTCAATTTGCAAACCATCCCTGACTCCCCCTGAACAACAAACCCAGGTGGTTGTTCAAAATAAACGTGCAGAAATGCATTCTTCACATCTAGCTGGTGAAGCAGCCAATGGTAAGATGTAGCAAGACAGATAAGTAACCGAACAGAGGCTAACTTCGCAATCGGAGAAAATGTGTCTGAATAATCGACACCATAGGTCTGGGCATACCCCTTTGCCACTAGACGAGCCTTCAAGCAAGCGAGAGAACCATCGGGATTCACTTTCACTTTCACTGTATATACCCACTTACAACCGATCGCACGCTTACCATCAGGCAACGTAACCAAATCCCAAGTTTGATTATGCTCAAGAGCACTCATCTCCTTTTCCATAGCTGTCCTCCAACTAGGGTGAGCCACTGCCTCAGATACAGACTTAGGAATATGATAAAAATCAAGCGAACTAATAAGGGAACAAGTTGAGGAAGACAAACCAGCTCTGACAATTAATCTTTTCATATGGATTTACAAATCGGGGAAATATAGTCTCCCAAAAGTTGCAAGTGTTATAGAAATTAGATGTTCGATGTCGTGTGGGGAGAATGGGAGAGAAGGTAAACGACTAATACGAGGAAGAGCGTTGGTTCCTAGATACTTAGTTCTAGTGTGTCAAAAATAGTGAGACAAGAGAAGAAAAATAGCCATAATGTATGCTAAAGTAAGAACCTTAAAATCATATAAAAGTTTCTAAGTGAAGCTGAACGCAAATACCGAGCTGATATGTTTGAGACCTTACTATTCTGGTGCTTAAGTGTTGTCGGAGTCTATAATCGCTATAGCAAGCATTCATTTTTTACTCTTCGTGTTCAGTGTTTATAATACTCATTTATGATATTGACTTTTTGTTAGTTATTTGTGTTTTACATATAAGGACTATTTTAGTAAAGCCAAATAGTTAGGGTTTAGCTTGCTAAGCCTATAAATGAATGTAATCTCTCTTAGTGTAGCTTAGGTTGGAATCAATGATTTTTAGTTTTTCTTTGGTTTTAAAATCCCTGGTTGTGTATGGTTGCTTGCATTCATTGCCGTTCGACTTTTAGTGTTGGATTTTAAAGTGGTTCTGCATTTAGGATTCATTTTCAGAACGATATGACAGAAACTTCAGGGTGGTATGTCCTTTGTGGTTCTGTTTTTTTTTGGGTTATAAATGCTTTCATAAAAGAAAAGGTCACGAAGGTGGAAGGAGGCAGTGCTTTAGAGAGGGAGACACAAAATAACCAGAAAACACTGTTGATCTTCAGAATTGCATTTTATTACTATTTCCTTAAAACCTGATATGCTTCTGCTCCAGAACACCAACTTTAATGATCCAAAGCATTGATCTGTTTTCTATCCTTTCTTGCACAAGTATCAATTATTCAACTTAATATCAAATTCTTAAACTTTACTCATTTACAGATACATTTGTAGGAGAGAACAACAAAGTCCAAGAGTATTTTCCCTCCTCTTTTCTGATCAAACATATTCTTGCATGTAGATTTGTAGACTACTACATCAGAATCATAGCTCCTGTTTAAATCTGCCCCTTGCTTACCTTGCTTTAGACTATGCAACGAACTGCATTCTATAGCCATTCCTTCGAGTAAAGTTCTTATTTAAAGCTAACCCAGGCATGCCAGGTTTTATATAACGTACCACCTTCCATATCCAATCCAATGAAATTAGAGCAGCACCTGTGGGTTAGCTCGAATGAGCTTTGGTGGAGGTTTCTTGTTAGAGATAGTGAAGGATGGACCTCTAAGGGAGAAGGGGCTGTTTAGCTTGTAAAGGAGGAAGTCTTGTCAGGGAGAGGGTTTCGCTTGGACCTTGGTGCCTGATGTGTCAGGTGGTAGGGTGATGCCTATAAGAACTGGTGATGTGTGGAATGAGGCATTGATTACCCTGATTTGAATGGAGGCCCATTGATATGATGTGCCTCTGGCCTTTTGACACATCTGTAATGTGGCGGAACAGTATTCTCCATGGTAATTGCCATGAGGTGTAGGGAGCATGCGGAGGATCCCCATCTGCTAAGGTAAAGAATGCAGCATGATGGCCTCATGTGACGGTCCCTTGTCTCCATTCCTCATACTGTAGTCATTCCTGAACCACCATCTGCTCAGGGCTTGACCTTGGCCTTGGTGAAGTGCTTACACTCAACAAGGCTTTGTTGAGGCAATGACCCATATTGATGGTTGCTATGTAGTCTCTACGATGTATTCTGAAATATTTCTTCTGCAATAATCTGCGGTGATGATAAACTACGCTCTTTGTGTTGGATAGCCTGAAACTGGAGGAAACAAAAAACATTTTTATTTTTCAAACTGACATCTGACCTGAAGGGTAGATGAGATACCTTAGATGCCACTTCGAAAGTTGGAACACTGGAGTTTGAGCGACACCCTGGGGTTTATCGTTCATGGTAAGTGGTAACACTGATGCTTTAAGGATGAGAGGCCATGCAATGTCTTGGTGGTAGATGTATGCGTCATAAGTCACAGCCCTTCAGGGCAATAGTGAAAAAGTGAAAAAATGAATTAGAGATAATTGTTAGATTGATCGACTTTTGAGGTTCATTCTCTGGTTTATGTATGCTGGTTGCTGCTACTTTGTTTCTTTGATCTATAGCTCATGACTGATTTTGATTCATGTTTTTCTTAGGAGCGCATCAGGCGTATGCAAAGCGTGTTCAATAGAGAGAGAAATAAATATAAACGGAGCTATGAAAGCTGGAAAGAAAATAGTGAAGGTGGATATCATCAACATTTCCAGCGGGACGATTGGTATTGGAAGACGGATACATCATACAAAAATCGGACTAACTTCAAGGAAACTCCTCGGGGTGGTGCAAATTATTCACTATCTCATCACTATACAGTTTTGGGTCTCAGCAGGTAATGACCCCTAAATATATATATATATATATATATATATATTATATAGGTTATATATATATTTAGGTCACTGCTGTTTTACTGATTTCCTAAATTGTGTTCGTAATAACAACTTTAACCAACAAATTGGGTTGATTTTAGTTAATATGATCTTTTGAGATTTTTAAATTGACGTTGCAGACAAGGCGATCAGCAATATATTTGCTCCTTGTCTTCAACAATTAATTTCTTTTCAATGCCGGTCGTTTTCGTTGATGTAATTGAGTAGTTTGAAGGAATAAACCGCTTTAAGGCAAATGAGTTTTTCTCTGCGTTGAAAACAATTTGCTGAGGAACAAAGGCCACCTTTTAGAATCAAGGCATTATCTTTTTTTTGAGGTTGTTAGGTAACTATACTGGAAATTATAAAGGTGCTGTACAAACATCTGATTAATTTCTTGTGGTGTTCTCTTTCTTCTTTACTTTTGTATTAAGGCAGAGCTGTTTTGTCTATGAGTCAAGAAGTTTGTGGCTAACATATGTTGTGGCTAACAACATACTCCCTCCTTCCCAAAAGAGAGTCGAATTTGAAAACTCTTAACTTTTTAATGTCATACTTTTGCTTCTTTAAATTGCACTAAAGTTTTTTTTTTTTTTTTGCATGACGCGTTAGATAAATATCATGTTCTCGAAAACAAAAAAGAAAAGACGAAGATTTGTAGCCAAATGGAAAGTATGAGTGTTTTTGGGGACGGATGGAGTACATTATTAACTGCTTAAAATATCTTGATTATACTTTATACAAAGGCATAGCTGGTTTTGTTATCTATGGCTTACTTTGGTGTCTCACTCATTCGTTAGACAAGTGTATACATACATTTATGTATGAATATATTTAACTAAAGCAAATGAGTCCCAGCACATAAAGAGGATCCGAGAAATCTCTATATCTTCTCTCTCTCTCTCTCTCTCTCTCTCTCTCTCTCTCTCTCTCTCTTTCTCTCTCTCACACACACACACACACAACTCTTATTTTTAGTAGAAATCATATCCAAACAGAGGAAGAAAAAGATCCTGATTATGTTTTCAGAAATCAAGCTAACTACTTTCATGGTATTTTGAGTATTACCCTTGTTTATCAAAAAGACTAGCTAGGATTTGAAAGTGTGATTATGTTACAATGACTCCTCTCAAGGGTGAAACAGTATACCTAAAAAGTACTGGACTTATCAAAATTAAATGGCATGGGTGAAGTATCGGTTTTGTAATTATTTACACTTGGGTTCAAAAAGTGTGTATGTAATACTTAAATTTGGCTCGTATTTTTTGTGAGTAATTTTGATTGTAATGTGTCAATGGTGAATTTGGTTTAGTTTCAAACATTGGAAGCGTTCGTTTTTTCTTTTTAACTGATGGTCGGAGTAGTCGTATTTTGATTGTTTTGTTGTACAATAGACTATTTTTTCGTTCATACCAAGAATCAATAATGCATAATAGAACCATTAATGGGAAACAATTTTATGCCACTGAACTAATTGTGTCATGTTTATTTACCTTGCGATAGGTCGAGGACAAAAGCATATACAGATGACGAGATTAAGGTAAATGGCACTACGCCACTTATCTTTTCAATTATTATCTTCCATTTCCTTTCCCAATATGAGCTACATACACGTGGAAACCAGCACATGCAATTATTGTAACTGGAGTGGGTTGGAACTGGAGAGCAAATTACTTGCACTTTTAGAAAGTGGATATTTTGGACCAAACCAAATGGGAAAGTCTGATATTCATGTGAGGAGGAAAGGACCTGATTTTATCTCTTTTAGTTTTATTTTATTTCATTTGAACAAAATCCCAATCTTTTGGTATTTAGTTTTCAACAAAACCAAGATTTGATTGTTTTATTAAGGAGGTGTAGCTATATAGATATAAAATAACCATGCTGAAACTAGAGCGATTACGTTTGTCCATAAAATGGAAGAGAAGATTGCCATAAGGAAGATTAAAACTGGAAGATTCAGTACCAGTTGGAATTTGGATTTTGGCTACGACTGCTTCAAAGTGCCTTGGATGTCACGCTGGCTAGGAAAATGTTCAGTAAGATTATGACAATGCGTAATCAGTGGGGAAGAGTACCATAGTGCCTCTTAATAGAAGAAAAGGATAATGTACAAAGTAGTACAAATTATCGTGGTATATAATTGATCAGTCCCCGATGAGAATCGTTATGATTCATCGTGGTATCTAATAAACTGTTTATGCCTGGAGGGTGGAACATGGAAGTCATTTATGTACGGAGAAGATCAATGGAAGGTATAGAGAGTAGAAGAATAATGTGTATTTTATTGAACCTAGCCGAGACTTATGAATGATTGTCAAGAAAGATAATATGGTTGGTATTGGAGAGTGAAGGAGTTAAAGTAAGATATATCGATGTGGTCAAGGACTTTACGATAAAGCTATGACTAAAGCTAGACCTAGTGTAGGAGAAGTTCGTGAGATTCAATTTAATGTATAACTACAGCAAGGGTGAAATTTGAGCCCTTACCAATTTTCCATGATGATTGATGGATTGACTAAACATGTGCAAGTGACTTTATCGTGTTGCACCTTGTTTGCCTAGTCATTTTCCTTATAAATGAGAACAAGGCGTGGGTGAGGCTAAACTTGAGAATAAGACAAGCTTAGTAAGAGGATTTAAAATATGTAGTACTTGACAAAGCATGTGGGAACTGGGAAATGCAACTTTAGGGGCAAAGGACTACATCTAGAGACTTAGTTAAGTTTGATGACCAAGAAATTCCGCATAGTGAGGACAATTATTGATTAAAAGGGGGAGATAGGAGATCTGCAGAGCTAGATTGTGTGTGATGGCCATTGCGTTAGTGTTATCCCATGTATGGGAATATGGCTTAAATTGATACTTAGTCCTTGAGAGACTCATAAATCAAAACGAGCCAGCTGAAGTGCAGAAGTGCTTCCGCAATTTTATGTGATTGGCGTATACTCTTAAAATGGTAGGAATTTTAAGCAACTAACAGATATGTTCATAGAATAATTGTAGGGGAGATGAGAACGTCAAGATGGATATGTGGTAGAAGAGAAACTACGATCTGAAACAAATTTTCATGAAATACAAAGAGTAACCCCAATAGAAGGTAAAATGATAGAAAATCGCTTAAGATGGTAGAGTTTGGGGAGCTCTGACATTGATGGTGATAATTAAGAAGGATATACTTGAGATTAAGCCTTCTCTCTCTGAGATGATGTTACAATTGACACTCTTCTGCAATTCAGTTTCACCTTGGCTTCACTTCCATGCGGCTCAGATTCTATACGTGGTTGATAGACCTTTTAGCTGGTTTTGCTTCAACAACTGCTACTGGGCTACTTCAAACGACTCACAAAGTTGTCATTTAGCACTCCATTCTTTTTTTTGTCGCTTCTCTTCTCGACAGAATCATGTCTTTGTCTTCCTGCTCTTGTTTTGTTTGGAGCAAGTTTTTCAGATGTATGGCTTGTTTGACAAATTTTTGGACTCTCCTTCCGAATTACACGAATATTTTTCAATCCTAAAGTACTGTGGTTCTCTCCTCAATTAGATAGCTGTCCCTCAGTAAATCAGCAGAATGACCCCCTTAAGATAACTAATTTTTCTTGGTCTTAAATAAGAAAATTTGGTCCATATGTTTTTTCTTGTTCTCCAATCAGTTGCTTCTTACTCCCCCCGTCGTTCCCAAAATGAGTGTCTGTTTTTTAAATTTTCTTGTCCCAAAATGAGTGTTCATTTTTGTATAAGTTTACTAATTTCACCTTTGGTATCATGTTCTAGTGTTTACATGCAATGTTATATGTGGACACTAAGGGCATCAATGTATATGTGCTATTAATTGACCCAAAAATTAACTTCCTTAGTTTTAGTGAAACACTAAAAGTGGGCGCTCATTTTGGGGTGGAGGGAGTATTACTTTGCATCCAGGACGTACAGTTCATCAAATTTACATGTCATTATGCCTCCACGACGTCCACGTACCACTATTTGTAGTTCAAGCTGTATAAAAATGGAGATGTTAGCTTTACATGGTGGAATATGTTAAGGGGACAAGTAGAATTTATTTTTACATTGGGGAACTTGGTTTTCAATATGCTTGAAAGATAATGGAAATCAGTCTTTTCTGCGTACTTGGAAGAAAGAGGTGAAGACGAACCCCTTACCCTGAGAGCTTTAAAGGCTTGAACACCCCACAACTGAATAATGTCTTTTATAACAAGTGACTTGCTGTGCAGCCTGAGGGCCTGTTTTGAAGTTTAAATACTGGGCCAGTCAAGATCAGTTGAACTACTCCTGTTCTTCACCTAGTTTCGCTCAAGATCGACTCTAAAACCATATTTACGAGGTATTCAGTTATCTTTCTTGCTTTTTACCCTTGTGATAAATTGCTTGCTTAGCAAATCAAAATCGGTGGGATACTCAGCAGTTCAATTACTCATTGAAGCCCCTTGAAGTTCATCCATTAGCGCTACCCTTTATTCCCCCCTCTGGCCAAATTTATGGTGGGAGATAGTGCATGTATTCGGTTTAGGGAAAATGTCAGGCTGGGGAATATCTGATTACATTCTGCTTTCCCTTGCCTGTATCCCCTTTCCTCAGCTCTTGCTCCCCCAGCAGAATTCTTTTCGAGGGGTGGGGTTGTTTCTCTTTCCTGGGATTTCCACTTCTTCCAAAATGTTAATGATTGAGACTGTGGAGGTTGCGAATCTTCCTGATATCTCTCTCGAGTGCATTTACCTCTTTGTTCGGATTCCCTTTCTTGGATCTTATAGGGTTCTAGGTCATACTCATGTCTTTTCCTTCCTCTCTCATTTAATTTGACCTCCCAATCCAGAATAGTTCCCTCTCTTCTACTATTTCAAAAACTTGGGTGCCATTTAAAATAAGGGCTTTCATTTGGCCTTCTTAACAAACTCAACACGAATGACATTTTGCAAACGCCTAGACCTTACAAGAGGATCTCCTTGAGAAAGATCAAATTGATTTCAGTGCGAGGCTTTCCTTCCATCACTGTACTGTGTTAACAGGCTGTTTAAATGATTGCTGTCTATTGCTTCCAACCTGAAGCACATGAGGGGTGAGTGGGGCGTAACCACATGTAATAGTCCAGCTCTATCTGTTGACATCGCTAGCAGGTATCAAAGGTGAGTTAAACTATCTGTGGGGTATTAGGCATCAAACTTTGGATAGTTATAGACGGAGAATAGTAAACCTTATTTGGTGATGGAGTAAAACCCCTTTCATTCTGGGGCGACGGATGGTTGTACCATTTGTGAAAATCAGCTAGCTCTGGGTTTGAGTGGCATTGACGCTTTCCAGTTTGATGGGCATGATCCTAGTTATTTGGGAGTTCTATTACAAAGTTCACTTGGCTGAAGTTGTAAACATGAACTTACCACTACCTCCTCCCCAAAATGAATGACCCTTATCCTTTTTTCTGCAAAATTTCAGGAAGTTGGCTTTTACGCCATTTTAGTAAATATACATGAATGCTCTTAATGTCCACATAATACTATTGCAAGTCATGTTGGGATTTGATAAATAGCAAAGGTGAATTTGATAAGTTCAAAGATTAAGGGACACTCATTTTGGGACAAATTTTTTTTCAAAAAAGAGACGGTCGTGTTAGGTGGAGGTAGTAATTATTTATTTATGTTTAGGATAATGGAGAACTATTTTTTTCCTTTTTTTTTTTTGGTTTACAACTGTAGCTACTACTGTTGTATTGTTTTCTGCTGAAACAAGTACTGCCAATAGATCCCTAGACCTGAAGCTGGAAGAAGGGATTGTCCACCTCACCGTCCAGAAGAGCAATGACTCTCTTCTTTTGCACACCACATTGTGATTGTAAGGCTATATGCATTTTTAGTGACTATATAATGAATGACCTGCCATAATGCTGTTGGAAATATATACAGCCTCCAATGCATAAACATCATAGCTTGTGGATCTCTGGGTACTGGTTTCCTAAAGGTGTGCAGGATTGTGGATGTCTGATTTAATGGAATCAAACTTATGCTGCTGCCCCTTGTTAACAATTGTTAATTTGATCTGCGCTTTAAAAATTCAAAAACCATATTCATTAAAAAAATTATGTTAGTAAATATAATAAACTTCATTCCGTGATGCAGACGGCTTTTAGGGCAAAGGCAATGGAATTTCATCCGGATCAAAACCAGGATAATAAAGGTTGGTATTGATCCTGTAGTGAAATTGGACACTTTCTTGCATTTGGAGGTTTCACATCAGATGTTTGTTTTGTATTACTGCAGTGGCTGCTGAAGCTAAGTTCAAGGAAGTTATGAGTTCTTATGAGGCAATAAAGTCAGAAAGAAAGAACATGAAGTAAAGTAACTGCAAATTTTGAAAGATTACAAGCTTCCTTGCTCATGTCACATTCGAAGACATTTAGAAGTACTGGTGATGTACCTTCCCTCGAGGCCAATGTAATTAACCTGTAGTCGGATGACCGCCGATGATGCGGGGAAGCATTTAAGTGTTGGATTTCGGTAGTGTAATCTTATAGGTTGCAAGACCGAGGGTCTTGCAGTTTTTCCTGGTTGAGTGAGAGTTACATTGTACACTGTGTATGTGTAAAGAGAAATTACGGGTCATTTCCACCACACGTCATAACAAAACCAGTGGCACGACTAATAATTTTGTAATAATTTATTTCATTCTGCAGCCTGAATTTATTGTTATTTTATTATTTTTGAGCAAAGGGAATGGCTCTTGTAATCTGTGTATATTATTTTGAGCAAACTACATAAATAGTTCCTGTGCTATACCCCTCTTTTGGGATTAGTCTTTACCCCACGCCATTGGTCCCTGTAGTGGTGTGGATTACACCGTTGGTTCTTCCGTTAAATTTTTGCCGTTAAGTGTAGATGTGTACCTTACGTGATTTCAATTAGGGGTAAAATAGTTTGTTCGCAAAAAAAAGTACAAGGACCATTTTTTTTCCCTTTCCATGACTGCCACCCATCAAACACCAACAAAACCGGAACAACCAATTTGAATGAACTACAGCAACTCCACCGCAACCCTACCACTTTATTATTGATACTGAACTACAGCAGCACTGGCTAGTGAGGATGGTGCTGAGTTGAAGAATTGGTCTTTCACACCCCTCATGGGCTTGCTTTATTCATCAGACCTAATCCCATAAGTGGGCAAGACTGGATCTTCATCTCATTCTGTATGATTTTCTGCAAACAATAATAAATTAATGCCAAGGGAGATTGGGGTGCGCTCTGCCCCTTCACCTACAAAAGGATTAGTTACCGGAGTACTGCGCTTCTTAGGGAGCAAAAGTCAGCTCTTGCTAACTCTACTATCTTATCCTAAACATGGTTGTGGAAAAAAAAAAAATCACCGGTGAAGAATGTCACAGTGAATACCACTCGATTTGATCCAAGTAGACGGGCTGTGAGCTTCGATTTGTCATTTGTGTTTCTGGCAATTTGTAGGGTTTCAGCGAGCATTCGGCGACCTAGGGTTCCAATGAAGAGTTGGGGATTTAGGGTTTCGGCCAAGGGGTTGGGAATGGGGAAGAAAGGGCATAAAAATATGATTTAGCTAATTACAATAATACCTTGTATTTAATTTCAAAAATAAAAATATTATGGATATTTCTGTCAATTCAAAATAAAAGAGTGCGTGGACAATTTTACTCCTGGGCAAAATCACGTGAGAGGTACTTAAAAGAAAAAAACTAATGGAGTTGGACGGAGGACCAATTGCATAAAAAGTTTCAGTACAGGGACTTAATTTTTTCGAATTTTAGTTCAAGGACCAATCCCCAAAAGGAGGTATAGCTTAGAGACTATTTGTATAGTTTGCTCTATTATTTTTGTAAAAGTAAGTAGAGTATAGAAAACCAAGTTGTAAAACTTTCATGTTAGAAAAAAGTTGTTGGGTGTGTTAACAAGTGTTCAAGGATGGCATTTAAGATTTAGGAAATTTCTATTTTGAAACTCAGCACCATGGTATTTGGTAAAGTTTCTGAGATCATTAGAGAGAATCTCAGTGCAAAATATACTTAAATTTGGATCCTTAAGGAGCATTGAGACAGACACTTTGTTAGCATTTTGAAAATAGTTGCAAGTCATTCGATCTGAATAGTTGGTGAGAAAGGCGATTTTTTTGGCAAGCAGTAGAGCCAGAAAAATTCGATCCGGCTAAGTATGGTGTTCCTTTTTTAGACTTTTCCAGACATGTGTCAAAAGCTATCTTATAACAATTACTTTATTTATTTATTACTGTTTTTTGGAATATAGTATTTTGTTTAGTGGAACCACCTCTACTTGGAACTCTGCACCTGACCAAAATATCAATGGGAAGGCTTAAATATGAATTTGGACACTTTACTTTTACCCAAAATTTATTAAGCTTACTTTACTATTTTATTTTGCAGTTTAAATCACTCACTTTTTCAATCAATAAGCTCATTGATTGAGTGATCTTATTCATTCTTTAGATCAAATAAAGTGATTAAAGTGTGGAAAAAATATATATAATAAATTTAATAAATTTTGGGTGAAAATAGAATAACCAAATTGATATTTAAGTCCATTGGGAAAGAAGATAAAGAAAGCAGAAACTGGCTTTAAATTCATGAATCTGTGGTTTAGTGATCCCCCCCCCTCCCTCCCTCCCCCACAACTATTTTCTAGTAGTAGTAGTTAGGTCCGGGCCAAAATCCGTCAGACAGGGTTTATCCTCTTAAGAAATTAAGCAGCCAAAGTTAAGGACGCCCGAAGTGGGGTGGGGGTGGGGGTTGGGGTTGGGGTTGGTTGTTTCTCATTAGTTTGGAGCAGTCCACGTTGCCTTTGAGCTCAGCAGCATCACTCTTAATTTGTCTGTTTCTTTTTTAGGCCATCTCAACGGGTCCCCAAGTGGTTTTCCAAATCCAGATCGGCATCATTTCATTTCAAACTTAAAAAAGGGGGGAAATTAGAGGGAATATTTTTAGATTTAGATGGAGTTGTTGGACTGGACACTGAATGCCCCACCTCTGCTCACATCTCAAAGTCCCCTTCACGAGCCACTGGTAACACACACACACACACACTGACCTCATTCTAGTTTGCAGACATGAAATATATTGGTAGGGTACGGTTTTTGTATTTTAAATTTTTTATTTTTGATTTGTAATGATAAAAAAAAAGTAAAATAAAAAAAATATTTTATCCGTTTCGGACAAAGAAACCACTATTCTATTTTTAAATGTCATATTTAAAAAATTTACTTGAAAAATTATCATTACAATCTCTATAAATCTTTTCATTTTATCCTTCAAATATACTATAAACATCTTGGCTATTCTCAAACATTTAAGTGTTTATTTTTGTATTATTTTACAGAATTCACCTTTACTAACTAGAGTATATATTAGTGTTCACTTATAATTATAGTATGAACACTAAAATATTTATGTATTTGTACTGCTAAAATGACTAAAAATTTAATTTTGTAAATTTTAATAAAAAAATAAACATTGGTTTTGGGAAGAATGAAATACATTAACAAACTTCTTAGCAAAAGAGTCAAGAGTTGGTGATTACAAACTGCCAAAACACTCAGAAATATATAATGATTTCAATGTCTTTTCATGTCACGGAACAAGTGTCCACAGTCCACTCATTTGTTAACGACTTTTTTCATCCTAAATCTCAAAACTTAACCTAAACATTTTATACTACGGCCGTCTCAAAATAATTATTATTTTAATAATTTATATACAATTTAGTAAATTTTTAAAAAAATTAATTTATCCTTATTTAAATTCAGTTATTGTAGGTAAGTTGTACAAATATTTTTTTTCTTTTTTCTTATCAACAATTTTTAATGAGAATAATAAAAAAAGACAATTTTGGTAAAATATAAACAAATATTTTTTAAAATCTTAAAACAATTTTTTATTTATTAAAACGAAATTATTAATTCTAATACTCCCGCCACAAGTTCCAGCTGAAAGTGGCCCGCCCAACTTTGCAGGCAAAAAAGTAGGCTCAAGTGTATCAGCGATGTCTGTCTGGACTATTAAAGAGTCTGAATTTAATTTGTTTGTGTATAACCATAATATAAGTTTTTGACCAAAATAAGCGCTTTTGCACATCAAAAGTTCAGGTCGGACTTCGTTAGTCGTTTGATCTATTAACTAAGATTAGAGGAATGAAGTTGTACAAATTGAAAGTTAGAGTTATTAAAGATAAAATATTTTAGAAAGATACTCATGAGTTTCATCAATTTCTTTTTTGAGATTAAATTTTTTTAAATTACTAAATTTAAAATAAAAATTGGTGAAAAAATATGAGTTTTTAAATATTTATTTTAAATAAATAATAAAAATTAATAATAATCAATTCAATAAAAATAAAAATTTCCAAAAATTATTTTATGAGTTTTATTTACAATTATACACACCAAATCAAATTCAACACTTATTTCTAAATTAATTTTTATTTTTTTCTAAAAATATTCATTTTAAATAAATGATCAAAATTTCATAATTAGTTTTTTAGAAAAGTAATTTTTGAAAATTATTTTATAAGTTTTTACAATAAACACACCAATTTTTTTTAATTAGTAACTTAAAAAACATTAATTTTTTTAGTTACTAATTTCTAAAAAAAATGGTAAAAATCAGGTGTATTTTTTTAGTTACAAATTGTACAACTTCATCTATCTACTAATGAGTTCTAGCTCAAGTGGTACCGCTCACTTCTCCTAACGGAGATGTCGGGGGTTCAAGTTTTTCCAGAGACACCCTGGTACGTAACTATTCTCAACAGAGAGGTCGGGTGTTCAAGCCTCACCAAAGACACCATTTAGTACTACTCACTTCTCTTAACGAAGAGGTTGAGTGTTCAAATCTCACTAAAGGAACCCTGATACTTCATTACTCTCAACGGAGAGGTCGAGTGTTCAAATCTCACTAGAGGAACCCTGATACTTCATTACTCTCAATGGAGAGGTCGGGTGTTCAAAGTCTCACCACAATTTATTCTAGCCAGACTAAAGGCACTATATAATATTAATTGTAGCCTTTTAAGTCTTTAAATAATAATAATAATAATAATAATAATAATAATAATAATAATAATAATAATAATAATAATAATAATAAGAGTTGGGATAAGGTACTAAGGTCTATGTTCCTTCCAATCTAAAATAAAATAAAAATAAATAAAAAAACTTCATCTATCTAATCTAACTTAACGGATCAAACTTTAACAACATCCAATAGAGAAATTTTTGACGTGCAAAAAGGGCTTAAGTTTGGTTGAAAGCGTGCATTGTTGTGGTACATGGACTAAATTGAGGCTTTTAATAGTACATGGACCACTAATGCACTTAACCCAAAAAATATGTTGCTATATATATATATATATATGTATGTATATTGAAGATGAGTATGTTGCTACTTGAGTAGTATATTTTGCTACTTTGTCTTCCTGTGGTCCTAGTTGAGCACAAAGGTCATCTCTCTTTTTTTATTCAAAGGCAAAACACACAATCGGACCACTGTACTTTGGAAAAGGTTATAATTCGGTCACTGATTATTTAAAAATATTATTTGGATCACTGTACTTCAGTTATCTTACAAGCGACCCCATTTTTTGAACTGACGTTAGTTTAGCCGTTAAGTAAAGATCAAATACCTATTTTACCTCTGTCTTCATCTTCATCTTCTCTAACATATCTTTCTGTATAAAATTAACTCATCTTTCACTAATATTTTTCTTTCCTTTCCCCCATTAATGGAGGGAACTCTCAAAACTTCATAAATTAGTCCTAACAAATTAGTAATTTTCAAAAAAAAAAAGAAAAAGTAATCGATTCTTTCTTTGGCCCACTCTCCATCCTTTTTTTCAAAAATACACACACACACACACACTCACTCTAATACAAACCAAATCATTCCTTCAAACCAAAACCCCCCAACAATGGCCACCGATATACAGGAACAGACTTCGAAGCTCAAGAGAATGAACATTTCCTTCAGCATTTGGCCGCCAACGCAGCGCACTCGCAACGCCGTTATCAACCGTCTCATTGAGACTCTTTTTCAGAATCCGTCATCTCCAAGCGCTACGGAACCATCCCTCGCGACGAGGCCGGTGAGGTCGTTCGTCGTATCGTGGACGAGGTGTTCGCGGTGGCTTCTGGCTCCGGATGATGACGGAATCGAGATCCTACAGATTTACTCAGCAAGCGCATGCTCGCAGCCGTCAAGTGCAGATTCGCTTCTGCCTCTACTGGTGAGAATAACAGCTCGACGCAATCAACGAGGCGGCAACTGTAGCGACTACCAGTGAGGAAATTTCTTCCGTTGAAAATAAATCTTGAGCTTTCCTAGGGTTTACTTTGAACTTGATATGTTGTTATCTGGAGGTTTTTTTGCACTGGCTATGAATTTCAGATGTGTATATTCTATCATTTCAATATTATGAGTATCCAGGGTTTTCAAATCAATTTTTCTCGAAGTCCAAGGGTATTGCATTTGAACCTAATCTCAAAATTGAGTGTGAAAGAAGCTCTTTGCTTACACCAAAAGTGATTAAGGTATATATACCTAGGACGCGAAGCTCCACTATCGACTTGAAGGGATTAAGTGATGAAAAGGGAGAATGTGGGGGGAAGGAGATTTAAAGGTGCGGTCACATACAGAGAGAGAGAGAGAGAGCATACATGTTGAATCGGGGAAGGATTGAGAGAAAGAGAGCATAAGTACATTAATTGATGGTGAAGCAAGTGGATGTTTATGACTTTATGTGATGTCTAGTAGAATTGGTGAGGGAGGGGGCTGCTAATGATCACTTTCTATACTTGTATTCATGTTAGAGGAGATGAAAATGAAAAGGGGTAAAATAGGTATTTGATTTTTACTTAACGGTTGAACTAACGTCCGTTAAAAAAATTGGATCACTTGCAAGATAATTGAAGTACAGTGGCCCAAATAACATTTTTAAACAATTAATGGTCGAATTATAACATTTCTCAAAATACAGTGACCCAATTGTGTATTTTACCTTGTTTAAAAGGCTACGATCTAAAAATCGGACTTGGTATACATGAGCGCTGAGAATGCCAGCCAATAGGCCTGACCAATTGGTAATCAGTAGGAGGCCATAAAACACCTATCATGGTCAACTTTTAAAATTTTCATAAAAAATTTTTTTTTTTTGAATGAAAAAGGTATTCACTTTGTTCTTAATTTATTATTTTATTTGACCTGACACAAGAATTAATAAAAAAAAAAAATTCAAGAATTAAGAAAAAATAATTCAATTATTAGTATTTGTATTATTGTACTTTGTCACTTTTATCCTTATGAATATAAGAGTGAGATAACATTGATATCTTTTTAAAATTGAATGACAAAATGGTAAAAATATTTTATTAAAAAGAAGAGCAAGCTTACAAAAACGGATGAATAAGAAAAGCATAACAATAGTATTTAAAAAGGGAAAATTATAAAAATAACTAACATACTATCATTTAGTAATCGATTTCACCCCGTACTCCCAATATCTTAATATTGACCAGTGTACTCACTATTTAAGTCCAATGTGGTCCCTCCAGTTAACTTTTCATCCAATTTTCTAACGGGACTGCTAACGTGGTTAACGGAGCTAATTTATGAGGGGTATTTTTGTCATTTCTTCTCAAATCTCATCACCCCCACCCACTTACACTCTCTCTCTCTCTCTCTCTCTTTTTCACTCGAACAGTTATAGTTTGATTTTTCAAAATCACATATTTGACATACATATCACTAATTATTAAAGAATAAAACAATAGGCATTAGCAATTTGAGCTTCGTTTCTTGATAAGTATAACAATGAATAAGAACTAATTTTGCAGCAAACAATTGAAACAAGCCCTAACCACAGTTTGACTTCTTTTGACTCACATCGAGCTTCATCCATTTTTTTATTGGACAAATAAGCTGCAATTGGATCAACAGAAGGATCCGAATCAGAAACATCCTAGATTATAAACTCGCGATTTGAAGCCGAAATCCTTGCAATGAGCGACTCAAGACTCCCAACAAAGCAGTGGCGTCCGGCAATGTGACGGATGTCGAAAACTTGAGGAACAAGAGAGTCAAACTCAAGCCGATCAATATAAACAAACTGGGCGAGCTGTAAGCGATTGGTGATGATGAGATCTATGTCGCGGTCGGAGAGAGAAACGAAGGTGAAGTTGAAGGAGTCGGAGAGTGAAACGTAGAAGTCGTGATTAGGCTAGAGATCAGATCCGGCTAGAGCCGGTACGATTCTAATGACTTGGAGGAGAGAAGAGCGGTGGTCACCGGTGACGTGTGTGGTGGAATTCATGGTTTGGAGGAGCTTCAGGAGAATTCTGGGTGTGAGCGACGCCATTTGAGCTGGAATTGGG
Source organism: Platycodon grandiflorus (assembly GCA_016624345.1). Classification (NCBI taxonomy): domain Eukaryota; kingdom Viridiplantae; phylum Streptophyta; class Magnoliopsida; order Asterales; family Campanulaceae; genus Platycodon; species Platycodon grandiflorus. The sequence goes on from CM028362.1 coordinate 32,298,647, forward strand.
AAAATTAGGATTCGAGAAATGTGACAATCTTTTGGAGAAAATTGTTTGGGGCTGTTAGAAACGAAAATGTGACTGAGAAATCATGTCGAGAGTGTAGAATTTGAAGATGTTTGAGAGAGAGAGAGAGAGAGTGTGTGTGTGTGTGTGTGTGTGTGTGTGGAGTGGGGGTAGTGAGATTTGAGAAGAAATGACAAAAATACCCCTCATAAATTAGCTCCGTTAACCACGTTAGTAGCTCGGTTAAAAAATTGGATGAAAAGTTAACGGGAGGGACCACATTGGACTCAAATAGTGAGTACACTGGTCAATTTTAGGATATTGGGAGTACGGGGTGAAATCGATTACTAAATGATACTCTCTCCGTCCTGGATAAATGTTCCTAGTGAATAAAACACAAAAATTAAGAAGCATAATTAATGATGTGCTGTAAAATGTGTTCTGACAATAATACCCATGAACATTAATTGAGTTCAACTATTTTAAATAATTGAGTCTCTTTGAAATGTGTTATATTAAATGAAGTTTTAAGGGTATATTAGAAAGAATGGTAAATAATAGGTAGATTAAAAGTCTTTAGGAAGATTAATTGGGACATCTCAAAATAGAAAGTAGAAACATTTATCCAAGACGAAGGGAGTAGTACGTTAGTCATTTTTATAATTTTTCCTATTTAGAAACAAAGAGCGTAAAAGTTTTATAACCTACTGCTATTGGTAATACTATTGGGTCTCGAGCATCACATTAAAATTAAATGACAACGCCATGTTTAAGAACCAGCTAATGTTTTTACAATATTATTTTAGTTGACACAATACTTAATAGTGATTTGCACAGCTTTTTCATGGGAGTTGCATTAAGTTACCAGCTCCGCTTATATATGACAAGTCCATGATGCATCAACACTCTCGTTCACTGGATTGATTGATTGTATGCGAATGTGAGGACATTAGAAGCCAAAGGAAGTTTATATATTCACAATTTGAGTTCGAGAAATCTGAATCAATGAACAGAAAGAACGAAAGAATTAAAAGCAAAAACCAAAACTTATGTTACATCTCAGTTCTCTTCGTGAACCACCGCTATCCAATGGAGTATATGTTTGTTTTCTCTCCTGCCGGGTATTGGCTTTCACTCTCTCATTTAGCAGGAGGAGCTCTGTAATATGCAGCAACTGTTGCCGGGAAAAACATTTGTCTAACTCCTTCTGCCTTGATTATAGGGAAGATGATTCCAGATGCACTCTGCAATAATATCAACTCGTAAGTTACCATATATGAAGCCAAAATTAAAATAAAATGACATACAATAGATTTCATTTATTATATCTGTTTGTTCTTCTTTAGTTGATCAAATGGAACATCAAGGAAAATAGAAAAATTGAGATAGAACAAAAAAAACAGATACATACTGTAATCAATCTGGCTCCAATCCACATGCGCTTGGGTGAGGGAAAAGGGAGTAACAGACGACCAACACCATATATTGCTACCGCGAAGAAATGTAGAACCAAACTCATTGGGCGAGGGTTCAAACCCGAGAGCAAAGATACTGGTCCTGTCGAGAAAACACCTCCGAGGCTCAAATAATCAAAGCACGCCTCTCGCATCTCTTTCCTCGCTTGATCAGGAGAAGCACAAAAGACCTTATACAGCGCACCTGCCAATGTATTGATAGTAGATGCCACAGGCTGCCATATAAAAAAAAAACATTGGAGACAAATGAGTCAGCAATGACTAATTAAACCTGATCCTCTTACACAATCTAAGTTGAACCACAAATTATTGTTATTATAATTTTTATTTTTTTTAAGTTTCATCTGGCAATAAATTTAGAGAAGGGTCTAAATTAAGATCCTTCCACTTCCCTTCTCTCTCTTTAACTATGGCAGTAATTGCACTCTTTTTCTCAGTGCTGTTTCTGTACATATATGTTGTATATGTAGCAATTCGCTCCATTTCTACTCACAACTCTGCTTTGCGATTCACACACAGAAACTGTCTCACCACATAAACAGTCACAATTGGCTTCATGCTTATAACATGGTAAACTAATACAGTAATCTATTTATGAAGTGCTGCAGATGGATGCAACTGACCTTACGAAGAGTGTAAAACGATTCGAGATATTTGCAAAGAGTAGGCGCGTCATTCAGGTCATGCAAAGGCCTAAGAAGATTGCGTAGGACTACTATATCAGACAAAGCTACAGTCATTCCTCCACCTGTCAAAGGGTGGCGCATGTTGAATGCATCACCCATTAGCAACGCCCCTGGTGTAGGGTGAGGAGCAGCTGGCATGCTTCTGTTGGGCATTGTCCGTATGTTACCCTTATCAACTGTTGCTATAAAAGCATCATACAGCTCAGGAGGGATCTGAAAAGACATGAAAATAGTACTTAATTAAACAACTAAATTAACAAATGGAAATAGGCAATAAAAAGCCATAGCAAAGAGTAAAAATGGGTAGTACTATATTTCTACCTGAGGAGCTACGACGGTCTTCAAATACTTGGACAAATCACCATTTGAAATGGATGGCACCCTTTGACCGGGTACATCGACCAGACACCGAATCTCTGTACTACTAATTCGGTAGAACAAGATGGGCGATGGATCCGCTAAAATTACATGCCCATGATTTTCATGTGGTAGTTGGCAGTTCTCCAGTACCAAGCCAACAAAACAAGAAGGCACATCCACCTATAGGAGATAAAGTTTCACTTTGGATTAGCCTAAAGTAGTAATGAACAGTAGAACCCAAGGTTAGAATAAAATAAAGATAGTAAAAAATTATGGTTAATACTCAATTAGACAAACTTGAAGAAAATTTTAAAGTACGCCAAAGTTCAACATGTAAAAAAATATATACATTCACCTAATCAATAGGTATTGAGATTAACAAAGAAGTCAATAGCCAAAAGTCATTATCACCTTAGGATTGCAAAGGGAGCGTCGCAAGTTTGAAAAACAACCATCACATACGATGGTCAGAGGTGCATATGCTTTCATTTCTTCTCCAGTTTTAGACTTATATTGTACACCTTTGATGATCCCATTTTCTTCCAGCAGAGATGTGACTGTTCCTTGCTCCAATCGGACACTATATATTTCATAGTGTTGTAATTGTTAATGAAAATATAGACAAACACCTCTAAATAAAAGGGAAGCATAAAGAATTGTAAGCTGGGCTTGATTCAGAATAAGTATAATGTCGTACTTGGGAAGCAATGAAGATTTCTCTCGCATTCTCTGTATGAAACGGCCATTATGAAAGCTCCTACCACTCACATCTTTGTGAAACTTTTCCAAAGGATAAGAAAGTCGAGTGCTCTTTCCATTCTTGAAAAGAGCATAACCAAACACTCGCTGAGCATCAATTTCCTCCACACAATCTGCAGGCAACATCTTACAATATCATTCAACAAAAATAATTGCAGTATAATAAGTAACACATACACGTTGATTTGTTAGTTTAACATCAAACTGGAAAAAAAAATGATCTCTGCATTGATTAAATATGGTTTGATTTAGGAGTTAGGACATCAAAATGGTTAAAAAACCTACCTTCCAGTCCTAACTCAATCAATTTGAGATAGCCGCCTGGTTGTAGCAGCTCGCCAACAATTCGATCAGGCTCTGTCAAATCTCTTTCAATCACATGTACCCGGCGCTCTTCCTGGTATCCATAGTATACAAAATAAGTATGCAACTAAACCAAGCACAATATGGAAGCACGACCAGATCATTGACTCATTTGACTCTAAGTTTCAGCATCTCATAAAGTAAATATGGTCAGAGTAAGTTGCTAATTACATTGATAAATGTGTAGGAACATTAACACCAAAAAAAAAAAAAACAGAAATATTGACCTTTTAGCCAAAACCCTTACAACCCAACTGTTTAATGCTGGCATGGCATGTAAAAGAGGATACAGAGGGATGGATGCGGGGCTCAAACCCGCTCGGTGTCAATTAAAGAACAATATTACTTTTCTTCTGCTCTCCATGAAGCTTTGAAATCCCAACATATCAAAGATCAGTGGACAGAAGTTGACAAACTAGCACAAAGATGTTATACTCCATACTACAAAACATTCAGAGTTTTTTCCAAAAGTAAGAGGGCAAAATTTGAGCATCAATAAAATATAAAGTCATACAACCACCTTGAAAATAAAATCATACAGTGCCAAATTGTGAAGGCAATTGAAGATCCAGGGGAGTAACAATAATAAACTTGTGCATTAACAAGGCTACTCACTACTCCTTGAAGCTCACATCTCTGGCCCAGATAACCCAAAAGATTCAGTTACTTAATTCATTTAACTTTTGCTCTTTACATAAGATATTGAAGAATTATTCGTCAGCAAAAAACAAAGAACTACCATTAACTAATAAGAAGAAAAATATGTATGTAATTAACTTTCTTGTTAAAGCAAAAAAAGCGATTCCACTAATAGGACAGATTGTCCTATATCATCCAGAAAACATGGAGCTTTCCAACAAAATTGCAGGCCAACAAATTAAGGAAAATAAATAAAAGAAACTCACAGCAAGAATTTGCATCTTCAAGTAGAGTTACCATGCACATACATACAGTTATACATATAAGTCTGTATGTGAAATATACGAATAATTGATTTGTAATTCATGATTCAATTTCTCAATAATCAATTACTGTAGCAATATTAACCCCAGCAAACTATATGCATATTTTACATAAAGACATATGTATGTAGGCATATACGTGTGTGTGTGTGTATATATATACACACATATAAATTGCGTACAATGAAGGAATTTGAATTGCAAACAGGAAGCAGAAGAGAGAGAATACCATGCCGAGGGTGTGAGCGAGAGCGGCGCCAGCAACGCCGGCGCCGACGATAATGATGTCGGCGTCATTTCTAGATCTGCATTCTCCGTTGATAGAAGTCGTGGTGGTGGCGGTAGTCGCGGTTGTGCTGACCTCCATTGAACATTCTCGAGCATTTTTCTTCACAATCAATCTGTAAAGCAAAAGAGACCCTAACAAAGAGGCCAAAATTAAACCGAGAAGATACTGATCGGCCATTTTAAGAGCAATGCCACCGCCGACGACGAGTACGACGACACCACCCTCTCTCCCTCTGCCTTCTCCTAGCTGGCTTTTGCCTTTTTCTTTTTATGAATTGGCTTACTTGGGAGAGAAATTAAAAGGCTGTGACAATTAGAGAATGGATGCAATTTTTATAGGCCCCCTCCACGTTCCGCAAGCCTAAGATGGGGTAGTAGTAGTAGTGGGACACGGTTTTACAGCATTCAAGTTTGGCAACTTTAGTCCTTTTTTTTTAAAAAAATTTTGTAGAGGTTATTTTCACTACATTTTTTTTCTTATCCATTACATTATTACTTCAACATTTCCAAATAATTATCTTGTTTTCTCTTTTTGTTCATTTCAAAACAATTCTTTTGTTTTAAAACTTTTCTTTTTTAAAAAATATTTTTACCATTTTATTCTTACGTTTTCTTTTTATTTTAATGATTGTTCTACATGCAAATGACTTTAAAGACACCATTACTAATATTTATAATAAAATTAATTAATTTTTTAATTAATGTGACTAATTAATTAAATAAGATAATTATTTAAGAACGGAAGAAGTATTTTATTTCATCACCTTACTTTATTATTAGTCCACTTAAAAGCTAAAAGTGTATTGCAAGCAGAAGCTAAGTGTGCACTGGACCTGGTATGTTCTTCTGGATATCAGAGACTTGCTTTCCAAGGCCAGGTAAATTTTATCAAGGGAGCTAGTAAAAACTTCCATGTTTTCTTTGGTCTATTTAATTTTAAGTTCATCTTTCTCAAAAAAAAAAAAAAATCATTTGAAAAGATTCCTTCTTATGTTCCCACATGAAAAAATAAAGAGATAAGTTAAAACTTTTAAACATCATAGGCGGCTAAATGTGTACAGGAATTTAAGATCGGTTAATGATAACAAAGAAGAGTTTCGTTTAACAAAATTCATATATAAATTACTCTTAGAATATGTCCTTAAAGTTTCATTTATGTTTCTTAATTCCTACCTATGTTTTATCCATATTTCTTAATTCCTAATATGTCCTTAAAATTTCATTTATGTTTCTTAATTTCTATGTTTCTTAATTCCTACCTATGTTTTATCCATGTTTCTTAATTCCTAATATGTCCTTAAAGTTTCATTTATGTTTCTTAATTTCTATGTTTTATCCATGTTTCTTAATTCCTATGTTTTATCCACTAGGAACATTTATCCGGATTAATGTTTCTTAATTCCTATGTTTTATGAACATTTATCCGAGACGAAGGGTGCAACTAAGTTGGAAGGTTGTAAATTTGATACAAAAAATTATAAATTTGGCAATTTCTATGAAGTCGATAACATAGTTAGTAAATTCGCGTATAGGATGCGTATAATATACGTACATACGAATAATTGAAAAAAACTCTCGTTTATCGTACTCAACCAAATTTAATTAAAAATACTCGTACAATTGGATTGAATCATATAAGAGCCTGTTTGGTGGAGCGTTTTAAATACGCATCGTTTTTAAAACACAATTTTTTCAAAATGCAGCTTTTTTCTAATAAATGCGTTTAGGATATCGTTTCAAAACGTAATTTTTTTTCTTTCTAAACAGCGTTTTGGGAAAAAACTGAGAATTCCAGCGTTTTGAAAACGCTATTTTTCTACCGCGGCATTAAAACGCAATTTTTGCAAATAAGCTGCGTTTATCCCTGCGCTTTGGCCAAAACGCACGACCAAACGGGCTCTGATACACGTACAAAATTTTAAACGTATTATACTTCACGTATAAAACTCGGTATATACAAAATTTTGATATAATTTTATTATTTCATCTAATTGGTTTATATTATTAATTTTTTTAAATGATCAAATAAGATATTTAAATTGAAAATATTGATTATGATGTTTAAAAAATATTATTTGTTATTACTTATTCTTTTTGAATTATACACATAAGAGTATATATGCTTAATTATGTTTTTGTTTGGCTATTAACTATAGTTAGTTTGTGATAAATATGTAATAATATGAAAATAATAGCTTTGAAAGTAAATAAATGTGAAATATTAATATATTTAAACTTAAAATGATAAAAATATAAAGAAATTCATACAAAATTTGACGTATTTTTAGTCCTATATATTTTAATTATATTTGTATTATATCCATACAAACGTAAAAAATCTTTTCTCGTTTATGTATTATTATGACGAACCTTTTGCACATAGCTTTGAAAAAAATTCATATTAAACTCGTGCGTTTTTGAACGTTTTATACCGGTCCTATATTTTACTAACTTTGGTAGATAAGTATAATGAGATTTGTTAAGCAAAAAGTTCCTGAATGCTTTTCGTTTTGGGTGGTTCAACAAATATCAAAAGCCAATATAGACTTGTGACTTGTTTCCTCTTTCTACCTTATTTACACACTCTTTTCAGCATTTTCAGTAAATATGTTTCCCTATAAACACAAAGGACAAAAGAAAGAAATTACTTATCAACGCTCTTTAGGGTAGTTTAGAGTGAAAATCTTTTTGTACTCACAGGATCAGCTATTAATCCTAGGAGTAGATTTCATGTAAGATCGTTTTACAGATCTTAATTTGTAAAATAAAGCCCCTTTTTTACAACTCAGCCTATCAACACATGGTGGATCTGTTGAAAATTGGTTTCTATAATTGGTGTTTGATCAATGTTTGACCAAGTTTCTAGTTTGATTTCATTTATTGAAAATGAAAATAAGTTGCAAAAATAAAATTTACATTTCGAGTAGATTAAGTTAGTATATTTATTATCTCAAAACTAATTTCGGTGAATGAGATATTAATGCTTAAAGTATGCAACTTAACATTGGTCATTGAAGAGTTATGGGAATATGAAAAGTTATATCTCACATTGAATAAAAAAGGTAATTAAATGCACTTTATTAAATGGCTCATTCTAGGAGGAAGCATTTAAGTGTTCTCCTCCAAGGTCCAACCTGGTGATGTCTCTTGAGCTAGGCAGCTGCAAGGATGATGCGTTGCACTATCCGAGCTTGAGCCCGAGCGCGCACGCGCATGCGTAGGTTGCAATGAGTGCTTTAGAGGCGCACTTTGCACTTCGCAAGTGCGCATCGTCGTTACGAGCTCTTTTCGGGGTGGTTGGATCCAAGCAGTTCAGAGGATATATCCGTGACTGATCGAATGGATACAGTTGGGGCAGTTAGTGTGCAGACCGGTCCACTGAATCATGCTCACACGATCCGGTGTGATCCGACGGTCTAGATTTGCCAGATCCAAAAATGTGTCTATTCGCAGAAAGGCACCACAACTCTTCAGTATATATAAATAGACTCCTCGGTTTGCCAGTTCTTTACACTAAAATCCTGAGCATATAATCTGTTAGTGAGAAATTGTCATATTGCTGCATTAATTTCTTCTCGAGTCTTGGAAGTTCTGAAACACCAATCAGTTTGCCAGAATCTATATATTGAAGTATTGCCTACGCCAATTGAAAAGTCATTGCATCTTAGGGACGATTACCAAAACCGTTAGTACTAGTACGGGGCAATTTTGTCTTGCGGAGATTGTATCTAACACAAGCCTCGACTTCAATTAAACAAATTAATTTTCTGCTTCATCTTTATTTCTGTTCATTGATATTTCCAAGAAAACCAAAACACTTAAACTACAATCGCAATATGAAATTTGATTTTCTTGGAAATGGCAAACGAAACTTCAACCTCAACGGCTACTCCTGCTTCTGCTACTTCTACTCCTTCTTTGCTCCGCTCCTACTCACCCCGCACAATTAGGGGTATGCATGGGCCCAAAGTCCGCGGGCTTTGCCAAAGCCCGGTATAAGCCCAACTAGCGGCGGGCTTCAATTTCAAAAGCCCAATATAGCGGGCTTAAAATTAATGGGCTTTTGCGGGATTTATACGGGCTTGGGCTTGACGGGCTTTTTAATTAGTGTTGATTTTAATTATGAAATTTTTTCCATAAAAAATTAATTGTAAGCAGTAAACATAAACATTGAAATATTATGAGAGTTTCAAGTTTTTTTATATTACTAGGCAGTAGGCATAAACATTGAAACATTATGAGAGTTTCCTTAAAAAATTAAGTTTTTTTATGTTACTAGGCAGTAGGCATAAACATTGAAACATTATGAGAGTTTCCTTAAAAAATTATTAATATTTATGCCTTGCTTAGAGGATGCTCTAAACCGAAATGCCTAATTGTTACTAGGGCTTTTTATCATTGTGTATATACATACATACATATATATATATATATATATATATAAAATAAAATTAACGTCATTTTATTATTGCGCAGGCCGGGCCGGGCTCAACGGGCTTTAAAATATTTAGGGCCCGGTACAGCCCAAACCCGCGGGCCTTTGTCACTTCTAGGACCCAACTCTATATTACACAATCCACGGGCACGGGCTTTGCGGGCTGGGCTGTCACGGGCCTTGCGGGCTTTGTGGGCCGACGGGCCTATTTGCTCACCCCTACCGCACATGGTGAGAAACAAGCCAAGTTTACAAGGGATTTTAAGCAATGACAACCAAAAATGCTCTTCTACCTCACTACTCTCAATCTGCAAAGGTTCTTGAAAGAGGATCCCCTACAGTTGCAAAAATGATACCGATACGCAAAAGCATATTTGCTGCTGATGTTTGGCATCACAGCGACTTTCTGTGCAGGAACTACATCCTGATGAACGGGTTGGAAGATGAACTCTACAGTGTATATTGTGGAGTCAAAACTTCCAAGAGTTATGGAACTCTTTGAAAAAGAAGTACAAAATAGAAGATGTTGGTTCAAAGAAATTTGTCGTTGATAAATTTCTTGACTATAATATGGTTGACTCCAAATCAGTGGAATGTCAAGTGCGATAGATTCAGATCATACTTCACGGTTTAGCATCTGAAGGGATGATACTGAATGAATCCTTCCAAGTGGTTGCTATATATTATTGAAAAATTAACGTCGATGTGGAAAGACTTTAAGAACTACCTCAAGCACAAACAAAAGGAAATGGGGCTTGAAGATTTGATAGTTCGACTTCACATTGAGGAAGGCAATCGCAAAACTGAAGGAAAGTCTAACAAGGCTGGGATGGAGGTCAAAGTCCATATTGCTGAATCAAGTACAAGTAACAAGAGGAAGTGCCCTGAAAATGCCAAACAAGGAACTACGAAGAAGTTCAAGGGAGATTTCTACAACTGTGGCAAACCAAATCACATGGCTAAGGATTGTCGACTTACTAAAAAGGACAAACAGAAAGGCAAACATAATCATGCCAATGTGATAGAGGACGATGATATGCTCGATTTAACTGTAGTGGTGTTTGAAGCCAACATTGCAAACTTGGAAGATAACCCAAGAGAATGGTGGATAGATACTGGAGCTACTCGCCACATTTGTGTTGATAAGGAAGCTTTCTCATCATACATTCCTATAAGTAGAAGGAAATTGTTTATGAAAAACTCCTTGACTTCCAACGTCGTAGGATTTGGGAAGGTTGTGCTGAAGATGACCTCAGGCAAAGAGTTAACGCTCGTGGATGTGCTACATGTCCCAGACATCCACATGAACCTGGGTTTTGGCCCCCTAATAGTAAGGCCGGATTTAGACTAGTTTTTTAGTTTGATAAGTTTGTATTGATCAAAAATGGTCTATTTATTGGATAAGGGTACCTTGATAAAGGAATCTTCAAAATGAATGTAATGAATGTTTACCACCCAGAGGCGAATAATAAAGATGTTTCTTATGTTTACTTGTTGGATAGTTATAATTTATGGCATAATAGATTAGGGCACATAAATTTCAACACAATTAAGAAGTTAGTAAATTTAGATTTAATACCTATGTCTAAAATCGATTCACATGACAGGTGTGAAATTTGCGTTGAAGCGAAAATGACTAAATCACATTTTCCTTTAGTAATAAGAAACACGACACCTCTTGAATTAATTCACACCAATATATGTGATTTAAAACTTGTGCAAACTTGAGGTGGGAAAAAGTATTTTATTACTTTTATTGACGATTGCACTAGATATTGTTATGTATATCTCTTGAAAAGTAAAGATGAAGCTTTAGAAGCTTTTAAGACTTCTAAGAATGAAGTAGAAAATCAACTTAATTTAATAATTAAGAAGATTCATAGTGATAGAGGTGGAGAATATGTTGCTCCGTTTGAAGACATATGTTGAAAATCTGGCATAATTCATCAAACGACGGCTCCGTACTCACCTCAATCAAATGGAGTTGCTGAACGCAAGAATCATACTCTTAAAGAGATGATGAATGCAATGTTGATAAGTTCGAGCTTACCCCAAAATTTGTGGGGGGAAGCCATTCTTTCAGTAAACTATATTCTTAATAAGTTACCACACAAAGGTAAAGATAAAACTCCATATGAGTTATGGAACGGTCAACAGTCATCTTATAAATACCTTAGAGTGTGGGGGTGTCTGGCTAAGGTTGAAATTCTTAAGCTAAACAAGTCAGAATCGGACCTAAAATGATTTACTGTATTTTCATTGGATACGCAAGCAATAGTAGTGCATATCTGTTTATAATGCACAAATTAAAAATTCCTGACATGACTGAAGGAATGACGATAGAATCAAGGAATGCGGTATTTTTTGAAAATATATTTCCTTGCGGTGAAAGGAAAGAAGCAAGTTCTAGTAAAAGAACTTATGAGGATGTAAATGGTTCATCTCAAGAAGAAGAAGAAGAATTGAGGCGCAGTAAGAGGACAAGAGTTGCTAAGTCTTTTGGTCCTGACTTTCTATCTTACATGATAGAAAACGAACCTAGAACCGTTCAAGAAGCTTTATCCAATCCAGATGCTTCTGGAAAGAAGCTATAAACAGTAAAATAGAATCCATAATGCACAATAATACTTGGGAGTTGGTTGATCTCCCTCCAGGATGCAAACCGTTGGGATGCAAATGGATCCTTAAAAGGAAGTATAAGGTAGATAGATCTATCGACAAGTTCAAAGCCTGGCTAGTAGCCAAAGGGTTCAAACAGAAGGAGGGTTATGAATTCTTTGATACGTATTCTCCTGTCACGAGAACAAAGTCCATTCGTGTTTTTATTGTTATCGCAACTCTGTATAACCTTGAGATACATCAAATGGACGTAAAAATAGCCTTCTTGAATGGAGAGCTAGACGAGAAGATTTATATGGAACAACTTGAGGGGTTTGTTGCCCCTGGAAAAGAGCAAAAGGTGTGTAAACTTGTAAAGTCATTATATGGACTAAAACAAGCACCTAAGCAATGGCATGAAAAATTTGATTGAACGATGTTATCATATGGTTTCAAAATTAATGAATGTGACAAGTGTGTCTAGATTAAGAGTATAGCCAATGCTTACGTTATTGTATGTCTTTATATAGATGACATGTTAATAATGGGAAGTACTAATGATTTAATCATGAATATTAAAAATATGTTAAAGAAACATTTTGACATGAAAGATATCGGACTAGCTGATGTTATATTAGGGATGAAGATTTCTAGAACATCTGATGTAATAGTCTCGTCACAATCCCATTATGTTGAGAATGTTCTTCAGAAATTCAATGTCTTTGACAGCCCTTCGGCTAAGATACCAGTAGACTTGAGTCTACACTTAGCCAAGAATAGGGGAGAACCGGTCTCTCAATAAGAATATGCAAGGATAATTGGAAGTCTGATGTAGTTGAGCAATTGTACATGTCCTGATATTGCATATTCAGTGAGCAAACTAAGCAGGTTCCCAAGTAATCTTAGCCAGGATCAATGGAAAGCCCTAACGAGGGTACTTAGATATTTAAAGTATACATTGAATTATGGGATACTTTATAATAGATATCCAGCAGCGTTAGAAGGATACTACGATGCCAATTGGATATCAAACACAAAAGACTCCAAATCCACAAATGGTTATGTGTTTACTATAGGTGGAGGAGCGGGTCATGGAAATCTTCTAAGCAAATGTGAATAGCTCGATCCACCATGGAATCCGAATTCATTGCTTTAGATAAAGCTGGTGAAGAAGCTGAGTGGCTTAAAAATTTTCTGGAAGATATTCCTTGTTGGAATAAACCTGTGACTGCTATACTATACACTGTGATAGTCAATCAGCAATAGGTAGGGCACAGAGCACCATATACAATGGTAAGTCTAGACACATTCGTCGCAGACATAATACCATTAGACAATTGATCTCAAATGAGGTTATTTCTATTGAATATGTAAAATCAAAAGAAAATCTAGCTATGAAAGAAATCAATCGAGATCAAATGTACACATTGTTAAGGGAAATGGTGTTAAGAATATGTCTGTAAAATAGCTTATGTATATGTTTGCATATTCCTACACAGTGATTTGCTTATTCCTATTACAAAGCATGTTTCACAAGTGGCTAAAAGGGCTGTGTACCGGTTAGCGTGGCAACTTACTGAAATACTTCATAGGTCATTAGACTAGGAAGTCTTTGTACATGTCCAAGTCTTTGTCATACCTTCTTATGATGACCTTACCAATGAATTAGTTTTATAAGTGCCAACAAATGTCTCACCAGCAGATGTCTTACCAGCAGATGTCTCACCGTAGATGTCTCACCAGCAGTTGTCTCACCAGCAGACATCTCCATAGCAGATGTCTCTCCAGCAGTTCTACATCAGCAGTTACTCCAGTATCAACCATGCTCTTTAAAAGACTACTACAAGAGTACTACAAAGTTCAAAGAGGAACATCGGTCATTCTCCAAGCTATAAAGTTTACAAAGATTCGCAAAGGACACTCTGCTAATCTCCTTGACAGCTTAAAGATACGCATTGATGTCTGAGCCTTCACTCTTATCCATTAGATATTTCCTCCTCCGTGTTTAGTCCCGATCTCAAGACATATCCAAACAAAAGACCAGTCACAGTGCGCTTTTACCCAGGCACACACGTCCTGTCCCATCCATTCTCAGCCTGATTCACGGACAGAATTTTTGACACAATCTTCATAATGATTTTTTACCCAATAGTTCACACAATGTATTCTAATACATTGAAGAACCAACATTTCAAACGGGCAAAAAAAAAATTTTTTTCTCAGTCTCAACGGATCCTTCATTCTCTCTGCCTATAAAAGAAACCTTTCATCCCTCTTGAACAAGTGCGCGATAGTGTGAAAGTGTAAAAGTGGGAAAAACACAAGTGTAAGAAAAAATACTTTGTGGGAGAGTGATCTAAAATTCACAAGGCAAGAAGTCTTCGTGTAATCAAGAACTCCCTTCTTGATTTGAGTTCTTTCTTCCTTCGAAAGACTCAGTTTCTTCAGCAGCTATTATTCTCATTCATAGTAAGAAACTAAGCATTCAGCCTACCGTTGAAGACCGAACCTGCTTGAAGATGTCCGATGAAGAAACATAGCTTAATATCTATATTGCATTCATACCGGCAGACTTACATTCTATTGTAAGAGTTGTCGGTTGTGCAACAAAGTGTCATCATAGTGGGTAGAGTGTTTTGCACTCAGTTGTTCAAATACTTGCTATTTAAACAACCCATAATATTGTCTTTGTAGCGACCGAACATCCAACGCCGGACCCGCTAGTGACACCTGGTCACACCTGACTCAACCTCTACGAGTATCGCAGCCAGACCTCAAGAACTTCCAATGCCTAGTCATGGGTTTCATGCCTTTCCCCACACTCGAACCTCTGACCTCTAGGTAAGGTACAAAGGTCTTTAAATATGAGTGTGAGTACCAATTGAGCTACAACGAACTCTAATTCGCGTAGGAATTTAACATGTTATTTGGTAGATATTAATCACTTAAAATATCAAATTTCCAGAGTCATTACATACTTATCAAATTTTGGGTATAATTTCCTTAGGTGAAAATTTTCCAATTTAAGTCTCATCTTGTCTTCTTAATTCAATTCTAAGGTTGATACTCCAACAATCATACATACAACCCATTTCATACCAAGCAAATATCATACATATGGTTCTTACATACCAACATAGCAATTAGATGTAAAATTATCATCTTTAACAAGTCTAACATGTATATTTATGAACTAACATGTAAGAAATCCTAAAGCATACAACAAGGGGGTTAGTAACTTACTTGAAGTTGTATAATCAAACTATTATAATCACAATTAAATCCTTTAAAGATGCTCCCCTAGTCATCCCCAACACATGCATGACCTTGGATCAAAGTTTGGTTGGTTGGATTGAGAGAACAAGAATTACACACACTATCACATCTTCATCTCTCACACTAACTCTCAAGCTCCATGGATGTTTAAAATGAAGTGGAGAGTAACTTGGGGTCTATTTAAGGTCTGAAATAAGTCAATTATAAAAGTCAACAAGCCTTGGTACATCCTTAAATAAGTCAAGGGGTAAAAATGGTAAAATTGCAAACTTTGGAGAATGTTGTCCATACAGATTGGCCTAATTTTCAGTCAACTTCAAAGACGTACGTAGGATGATCTACAAGTCCAAAAATTACAAATAAGGTATGGTTGGAAAGATCTTTGAGTCTAGTTTACACAAAATTAAACGGTTTGCAAATTCGAGTTTTTACACAAATCTATGGCCAATCTACTACAGACTGTCTGGATGGGCAAAATTCGGGTTTAAGCATGTATCTATACTTTTGTGTGTATCTTTTTCTATTTTAGTGTCAAAACAAAATGCTTATTAAGTATTCACAAATGATTCTAACATAATCCTAACCTCCAACAAGGTTTAAAACACATCTAAAACTCATTTTAAACTATATACAACATGACTAAATGCAAACATTTCAAATCCATGAACTAAAGAACTTATACCAACTTAAAGCATTAACAAGTTAGCAATATATACACTATAAAATGTACATGAATTAAGGCATGATTTCATTTACTATGTTACTCAAGCACTTAAACACATATGGTTAATATATTAACATGCAACAAAGTAAACAGATAACACATAAAAAGTCTAGGGTATTACAGTCTTCTCGTAACAAATTTATCGAGTTGATACTACAGGAAGACAACAATCCAAATGTTGATTGCATCTTCCAATGTATTTTTGATAAATTTGATTTCCTTTCTTAATCTCTCCATTTTCTTTCCAATTCACTTTCCTTCTTCCCGGGGGAGATTGCTAGGTTAGAGAGTCTAGGTTGATGTACTAAGTATGTTTATCTTAGAGTAAACCTCTGCTAAATTTTAATATAAAATATATTTCTTTACATTCATCCTTTACTTATCTTTCCTGTAATATATGTTTTATATATTGTGCAATCTGTCTTTGGAAAGTGATTGTTGCATTTAATGAAGATTTAAGTCTGTTGTTATGATGTACTTGTACTTATCTACTTACGACCACTTTAATCTTCTATGTATTATACTTTTGCTGTTAGTTCTTCTGCTGCTTAACTTATTTATCATTAGCAAAGTGTAAGTACAATGTTAATAAGGTCTACTGAAGCGCATCAGTCGTTCCTTATATAAGCTATGTTGCTTTTAAAGAAAATTGACTTGGCCTGATAATCATTTCATCCCTGTCCTTAAACGTATTTCAAAATTGGATGAAAGTTTTAAATGAATGTAATATAGGCTATTCACCCCCCCTTCTAGCCTATATTCTGAGCATATCAACATGTACCTAACAAATGGGTTTAAATCCATAACAAAATATTAATCATAACGGTAACTCAACCTTGAGAATTGGAGATCCCAAAACCTTGGTTCAATGAGACAACGAAGTTATGAAAGTTTAGCTGAAACACTTGGAAACATGTTTCAACTCATTCCTAAAACATCCAAGTGAATAGACCTGCAACAATGGTGAGGTTAGGTTGAACCTTTAATGATTCTTATACCTAAAAGGTGAAGTATTGCAGGATACTCTTTATAGGAGATCACCTATATAAGTGAGAAGTAAATGGCCGCTTTTACTAGAATACTTATGAAACTAAGATATGGTCCAGGGCCGAAATGAACACAACGTGAGAACAAAAAATGGTAGAATTGTAATTGTGTTAGTATTATTGTCTCAGTTTACATTATACAGACGATTAGTTCAAACCATCGCGGTACTAAGCGGCTAGTGAATCCGATAATATTTTACTAAGGAAGGTTCAAAGCCAAAACTACATATCCTAATGCAATAGCGGTTTGCTAGAACTTCCAAGTGAGTCTACATACATAGCATGCATTAATTGTCATTCATGTTGGGGATTGTTGGAAATTAGTCTCTATAATTGGTGTTTGACCACTGTTTGACCAAGTTTCTAGTTTGATAATATTTATTGAAAATGGAAATAAGTTGCAAAAATGAAATCTACATTTCGAGTAGATTAAGTTAGTGTATTTATTATCTCAAAACCAATTTCGGGTGAATGAGACATTAATGCTTAAAGTATACAACTTAACATTGGTAATTGAAGAGTTATGAGAATATGAAAAGTCATATCCCACATTGAATAAAAAGGGTGATTAAATGCACTTTATTAAATGGCCCACTCCAGGAGGAAGCATTCAAGTGTTCTCCTCCAAGGTCTAACCTAGTGATGTCTCTTGGGCTAGCCTTCGGCTAGTACTAGCAGCTGCGAGGATGGTGCGAAACACCATCCGAGCTCGAGCCCGAGCGCGCACGCGCAGATCGCAATGGGTACTTTAGAGGCGTACTTCGCACATACGCATCGTCGCTAGGAGCTAAAGAGCCTTAAACTTTTGTCCAGCTCAACTAGCTGGGTGGCTCATTCAGCTCAAGGATGAGTCAGGTATAGTGCACACTCGGATAGGTGCAACCTAGCGACGAACCGAACAGTCACGGGCGGTTATGGGTAGTTCGGGGTGGTTGAATCCAAGCGGTTAGATTCGTGACTGATCGAATGGATGCAGTTAGGGCAGTTAGTGTGCGGACCGGTCCACTGAATCGCGCTCACGCGATTCGGTGTGATCCGACGGTCCAGATCCAAAGATGTACCTATTCGCAGAAAGGCACTACAACTCTTCAGTATATATAAATAGACCCCCCAATTTGCCAGTTCTTTACACCGAAATCCTTAGCATATAATCTGTTAGTGAGAAATTGTCATATTACTGCATTAATTTCTTCTCGAGCCTTGGAAGTTTTGAATCACCAATCAGTTCACCGAAATCTGTGTATTGAAGTGCTGCCTACGCCGATTGAAAAGTCGTTGCATCTTAAGGACGATTGCCAAGAACCGTTAGCACTACTACGGGACAATTTCGTCCTGCGAAGATTGTGTCTAACACAAGCCTGGACTTCAATTAAGTAAATTAATTTTCTGCTTCATCTTTATTTCTGTCCGTTGATATTTTCGAGAAAACATAAACACTTAAACTACGGGATCGGGTCAGGGAGATCCGTTTTACAGAAAATACCCGTAAGATGATTTTTTATAAGTTTTTGCTTCGTTCTATTTGCAAGATGTATGGTAAGAGTGATTAGTTTGATTATATATATATATATATATATATATATATAGAGAGAGAGAGAGAGAGAGAGAGAGAGAGAGAGAGGGAGAGGGAGAGAGTGAGAGAGAAAGAGGGAGAGAGAGGGGGGTTTATCATCATAAGATGTATATGAAGAGATTGTTTTTATTAAAAGGAATTATACTTTTCAAGAAATTCAAATTAAACTAAATAAAATGGAGAGTTTAATACTCTTAAATCCAAAGAGAGAAGAGATTTAATTATCTTTCTTATTTACATTAAAAATCACATCAGTGGCATAACTATCATACTTGCTTAGTGTCTTATCTACTAAAAATGAAAGCGGGGAAATTAAAAGTGTTGAAAATTTTACTGTAGATTAGTGACTTCTCTTAAAAAAATAAAATAAAGATATATTAACAATTAAAAGAAGCAATTTAAAGGGATTGTACTGAACTTAGGCCCTTCCCCCTCTCAAAAAGAGAGGTAAGGAAATAAAAATTGCACATTAAGAGAATAAGTATTATTATATCTAAACGATAAAAGCTTTAAAAAGTTATTAAAATAGTACTCCAATAATTTTATAAGTTGATAAATATACTCTTATTAAATATCTAATAATTTTTGTGCTAGGAGTAGTTGAAAGGATAAATTAGGAGAAAATAACTATTGAGAAAATATAAAGTATTTAATGAAGAGATGATTAATTGTTGGGACTTGGGAGAAAAGAAGGATAAATTAGGCAAAATATTTATTATAAACCTAAAACGACACTTATTTTGGAACAAAAAAACTTTGTTAAAACGACACTTATTTTGAAACAGATGGAGTATTAGTTAAAATTATAAATAAATTTAATAAGAGTTTATTAAAAATGCATATGGGAACTAACAAACATGACTTTGTGTGGTATTTAATGAGACTTATTATGATTCTTTAATTATATGGTCCAATAGTGTGTTACCATGTGTCTTGGTTCAATTAAAATCAAAATTTTAAGAAAATAGAATTGCGACTTTGGAACTCTTTGGTAAAAGAAGGTGAATTGCTGTATTGTATACTACTAGTAAATATAAATAGATTAGATATGGTTCAATGAGAAAACATTCAATTGTAAAGCATAGCGTGACATGCATATTTGGTGTACCATAATTAACTATAGTGTCAAAATAAGTTTAAAACCGGGTCCACTCTATCACTTTAGCATATTAATAGTGTGTCAATATTGGTTATAAAGCACTATGTAGATATGCCATGAGGTATAGTGTGTAATAATGTGTTTTATTTATACTAAAAATTAATATTTTAAGAAATTAAATTTGTGACTTTCATAATCTTTGGTAAATAATGGTGAATTGCTTATGTTGTATAGTACGAATACATAAACTATAGTATATATATATATTTAAATATGAATTTTTTTAGTGGAACGATGGGAGTATTATACTTGCAAGGCCCGAGAGCTGATGCACGAAAGTTATTAGCTTTTTTTGTTTAATTATAATTTTAATAGTCAATATATTAGTATTTTATTTGTTTATTATTCAATTTTGAGAATAGACCGATGAATTATTTTTATATATTTTTGGTCAAACTATTTTGAGATTTTATGATGCACATCAGAAATGAGATTAGCTTTTTGTATACGTAATGATGAATTGACAATCTTCTTGTAAGAGATGGTATAGTTCTTCATTAATATATGATCTTTTTGGCTTAATAAAAAAAAATATAATATTCTTTCCTTCTGTTTCACGTAAAGAATTCACTGTTTTATTTTGAAATATTTTATTTAAAAAATTTATTTTTAAAAATTATGCTTATAATCTCTAAAAACTTTTCAACTTTACGATTTATATGTGATACAAGCATTTTGACTTTGGTTAAGCATTTTTATAATTATAACCAACTCTAATGACACTTATATATCTCTTAATTAATAAACTTTTTAAACATAAAATTTTTGAGTGGAACGGAGGGAGTAATAACCAATAAGATACTGTCAACTATATTTTATAAATTAAAAAATTCAAAATTATGTGAAATTAGGATTAGAGTTTTGGACTCATCTACGCTAGCTCAAGTATATTAGAGTAATAATTTCACGTTACGTGATCGAATGTCAAATGGGCCATGTCGCTTATGCTTCACCACATCTAGAAATGTCAATGAATTGGATTCAGATCGGATATGCTAAATTTAAATTTGATTTGTTAAGAAATTATTGGATTTGGATCGAATCAGATTATCTCTCGGATATTTCAAAGCTCAATTCATATCCTAAATTTTTGGATTCGGATCGAATTTTGTATTTTTTTCAGATTTTATTCGGTCCTCATAAAATATTGAATAAAAATAATATCAAGATATCTTTTACTCAATCAAAGGTCAAAGAAATATGAAAAAATTATGTTCTCAACTTAGACAAACATAATCGAAAATGTTAGTAAGATATTATAGTGCGCCGAAGAATTTATATTTAGTTGAAATAATAATTATGAATGACTAAAAGCTCAGCATGAGTAACTTTTAAATGTATAATATTACTATATTTTTATATCGGATCGGATCGGATGGGATTGGAACACCTTTAATCCAAATCTGATTTGTTAAGCTATCGAGTTATCGAACTCAGATTGAAAAACTTAATTCATATCTTAAAAACAACATCAGACTCGGATCGAATTCAGATCAAAATCCGATCTATTGATAGCTTTAACCTAATCCCAAGCCCTCAATAGGTTTAAGTAACGAATAAGCCCTCATGTAATGACGTAACGTTAAAAAAATTAATATTCCCACCTTTCCTAAATAAGTATGCTGTTTTAATTTTTTAAAGTTAAACTAATCATTGTTTAAATAATTTTTTGATGTGTATTTTTTCATTTTTAAAAAATTATAATATGCTCATAGTACACAAAAAATTACTATGAAACGTATTGTATGATATTGTAAGAAAATAAAAAGATATACATCAAATTTTAATTAAAAAAACAATCCATTTAACTTTTAAAAGTCTAAACACGACGGGGGAGTAGCAGTAATTATATATAAACCTATAAAAAAAAAATTGAAACTACATACATCATAGAGAGAGAGAGAGAGAGAGAGAGAGAGAGAGAGAGAGAGAGGGAGAGAAGTATTCATCTGCGGGTGATTTGTTTTAAGGAGTGTTGTTTGGTTTTCATCAAGTAAAGAATGTAAAACTTTGGGTGGTAAAGTGTTTATATGTGCACATTAGGGGTGCTAAGGGTCACAACTTTAACTATAGCAGGGAATTGTGCAATTAATCTCCTAAGTGTGAGGTATTAATCACGGAATATCTACTTTTAGAAAGGTTATGATGAATGGAAAAGGCCTGCAAAGTATTTTTGATTTCATGAAAACATTTGTACAAACACGTGAGGTATTAATCATCACCTGTGGTGCTGGCGCATGAGAATATTCGTAGGGACTAGTGCGTTGAGTAGGGATCGAGGGAGCTAGCTAGCAAGCTACATCTTTAGTGACCTAGCTCTAATACACCTTTGCTTTGCATGACTAAAATACACCTTTGCATGACTAATGTTCTCAACGCACATGTAATCATTTTCGAGGCGTCCACAATAATAACGCCCAATATATCTCTATATTACACTCTAAACACCTCATTTTCCGTTCAAGTTTCATTTTTTAACACTCTAAAAATAAATCCACTCCAACAAACACTCTCTATACAACCCTCTAAAAATTAAATATCTCTCATCTCAACTAACAAACAATTATATTTTTTCTCTTTATTTATATTTTTCTACCACAATTAAAATAAAATATTTTAAATTTTAAATTTTATATACTATAAAAATATATTGTACTCTCTCCGTCCCTAAATTATTGTCTTATTTGACTCAAAGATACGGATTAACAAAAAATAACCGACTTAATTATTAATATTGGTATAATGTATAGTTTCTTTTAATACCCATGTGTATATGGCGCATAATTAAAGTAGAGAGAAAAGTAAGGGTAAAATGGTAAAAATAATCTCCTAAATTATGAAAATTTCAAACAAGACAATTATTTAAGGACGGATAAAAAAATAAGACAATTATTTTGGAACGGATAAAAAAATAAGACAATAATTTAATGACGAGAGAGTATATGTTAATAATTTCCATTCCAAAATATTAAACAAAGTATATTGTGCTCAAATAAAGTGAGAAAAATGTAGAGGATTTGAGTCACTATTTATGTTAAAACTCCCCTATATTTAGAGGGTGATTTAATTGATTTTAGAGATAGAGGACTAGAGGAACCATTGTAGGATCAAGAGGTAAAAATCTCTAAAATCTCTAAAAGTGGTTTTTAGGGAGTGCTCTAACTCCTCTACTGTGACGCTCTAATACACCTTTGCATGACTAAAATACACCTTTGCATGACTAATGTTCTCAACGCACATGTAATCATTTTTGAGGTAAAATGTTTTTTTTTTGAATGGATGTTTTTAGAAATGTTTTTAGCAAACGCATATATATATATATATATATATATATATATATATATATCAAAACTTAGGGGTGAAGGTGGTTCGGTTTAGTTCGGTTTGAACCAAAACCGCAAATCGAATCACTCCTAACGGTTTCACATATTTTAAACCGAACCGAACCGCCACAAACTTCAAACCAAACCGATCGATTTGGTTCGGTTCCGCGGTTTAATTATTTAAATATTCTAAAATAAAAAAATTTAAATATCAAAAAATACTTTTAACACAAACTAAATAATTAAAAGTTAAAAAATTAACTTTAAAATTACAATAATTCAATCAAAATGTAGGCAAACAATAATATTTTTCTTATTAAATTCAATTACTAATTATTAAATAATATATATAAATAAAAAATAAAAATTAAATGGTGGTGGTTCGGTTCGATTCGGTTTGGCACCAAAATCACAAATCGAACCAAACCGCTCGGTTTATAAAATTTTCAAACCTAAACCGAATCGTCCTAACACAAAACTAAACCGAACTAGCCGATTCGATTCGGCGGTTTCACAGTTCGGGCTTACACCCCTATCAAAACCTAGCAACATGTACACATGGATGAGCCACCAACGTGCAGGAGCGGTACTATTGCTTCATAACTTTGGTGAACTAGAACTAGACTTGCAGTAGCTAGCTTGCAAAGTCCTAGAGAACAAGTCTTTCATCTTTGTTTTTGCGATTGAAGTTTTGTTAAGTTACCCCAGGCCTTGGACTTTGCACGCCATATTGTTTGGGATGAATTACATGTGGGTCTCTTTTTTAACATTTGTAATCGCTTTAGTCCATTCATTTCTTTTTAAAATTGAAAAAAGATATTTTTGGGACGAAAATACGATTATGCAATTAATGAAAGAAAAACACGCGCGCATCAGTAACCCAAGGCATCACGATGAGTAATTCAAGGTATTGCGTGGTTTAATCATCGCGATGAGCAATCAAGGCATCGCGATGAGTAACCAAGACATCGCGATGAACAACCAAGGCATTGCGATGAGCAACAAATGCATTGCGATGAACAACCAAGGCATCGCGATGACCAACAAAGGCATCGCGATGAGTAACCAAGGATCGCGATGAGCTACCAAGGTATCACGATAAGCAACAAAGGCACCGTTTGAATTTCAACCGGAGGGACTTGATTTTCACCTTTCGGCGTTGCCCGAACCCCCTCGAGGACGCTGTTCCTCGACCCTGCGACCCGACCGGACAGTCGATCCCCGTTGCGTTGCTCAAGATATCGCGATTGGCGAATTAAAGGCATGCCGATGCCCATTTTAAGGCATCCCGATGCCCAATTTAAGGCATCTCGATGCCCAATTTAATATAATACAAAATCGATTAAAATGATTATTTTTAGTTAAAAAATTTACATACAAACATGATATTGACTTTCTATAACAGTATGATATTGATATTATACAAAATTTAAACCCAAATCATTGATTAAAGTCTCAAAATCAGTCCAAGAGCATCTCCCTCTGTTTTCGGACAGCACACTGCCAAGCTCGATTTGAATCTCAAAAATAGTATTTTTTGGTAGAAAAATTGTGCACAAATGTAGTACTAAGTTAGGATAACAATATGAGATTGATTTTAAACAAATTCGAAGCTTAAAACATGGATTAAAGTGGCCAAAACGCCCAAGAACAAAGAAAATGGGATGAACTCAAAATTTTGAATTTGATCAAATTCGTGTTCTATGCGTGGAAATTGATACTTAAACATGAGGAAGACTATATTAACAACATGAAATTATTTATATATCAATTCGAACCTCAAATCAAGTAATAATGTTGTTGAGGGCATTTTAGGAAGAAAATTCTCAAAGTGCCTTTTAAATAGCTAAAAAGATGAACCAAGAGAAATTTTTTCCAAAAAGGACTTGAATTTTCGTATTGTTTATACATGATGGGCTTAATTATTCTCCCCACTTGCACCGGCACACACATAGAGAGAGAGAGAGAGAGAGAGAGAGAGAGAGAGAGAGGATTGCGGTCTTGTGACAATCTTTTGATCAAGGAAAGAAGCGGAACTTTAGGAGGAGTAAAATGTTTATATGTCTACTTTACGTTGGGTATATACTACCTCCGTTCTAAAATAATTATAGTTTTAGTAATTTGTACACAGATTAAAAAAGGTTTCAAAAAGACTGATGATGTACCCTTATTTAAGTTCATTTATTGTAGAGAAGTTGTAGAATGACAATTATTTTAGAATAATTTTTTTTTGTTAAAACGACAATTATTTTGAGACAGATGTAGCATACAAGTGTTAAATAAATCTCAATTTGTGCTAAGAATCCTGCTCAGTTCCACAGGGTGTGTTTGACATATGAATTCATTAATTTTGATTTTGATATTATAGGTTTTTGTTTGTAATGATTGAAGAAAAGTAGAAGAGAAATAGATAGAAAATTGATGGAACAAAGAGAGAAAAAGTTTAAAATCGCAAAATGAAAGTCACTAAATCCCGATGAGAACAAGCCCTTAAACTTTATCAAGTCTCTGTTTATTTCAAAGGTTATGATTCAACCAGAGTCGGAAATAAAAATATTCTACTAGCATCTCCAGCAAAATATAAGGATGTTGGGTGTCAAATAGCGACAAATGTTTTGTAAGTTCGTTGAGTTGGTTATTTGCGCCCAATTTGTTTTGTTTTTTGTATAAAGATAATACTAAACTCTGATCAGTGTATTTTAGAAAAAAGTTCCAATACTATGTGTTATTGATTGGGTGGTTTGAGAAATCTAAATCTCATTGAATACCAATTAGATACTCTATTCATTCCTGGTAAATATATAGTTTACTTTTACTTTTTTTGGGTCAACTTAGTTAAAGTTTTACCGATAATCTAAATAAATTTATTTGTTTTTACAAAGATATGAAAGTTGTAATCTATAGTATTCTTAATGTAATTTTTAATTAATAAATTTTATTTTCTAAAACATAAGTAAAATATGCAAAATTTTGATTTGATTTAATCACATGTTGACTTTTAAAAATAAAAAGTGGACTCTTTGCCTAAAACAGAGTGAGTAAGTTTGAATATCCTTGATTGGTTGGTTTGAAAGTTATATCCTTTTTTAGACAAATTTGGTTGTAAGTGTAGGAGAACATATATATTCCATAGTTCTGGAGCATACTCCTATGTGTTGCACCAAGATCAATAATGATGCACTCTTAAAGTAATACAATTAAAGTGTACATTAATGTTTAAACCATTTTAGCATAATAATAATAATATGTTCTTATTAGTTAGTATAATGTACCACATTAAGTGTTTCAAAATCATTGAATATTTTCTAGTAAGTGTAGCAGTAGTATTACTCTGTTTAAATAGCAAGGCATGCATCTAAGTTGTAACAGAATGATGAAATCAGTAGAATTCATTACAATATTTTCTCTCTCCGCTTCATCTCTCATCAATACTATTATTATTATTATTTTTTCCGGTGAAAACTTATTAAAACTACATCCTGATTCCCGACGACGACGACGACGACAGTCACAGGAGTGTTCAAATTCAATAATACCATAGCTTGTATGTTTAAATAAGAAAAATATTTTAGTTAATTAATTATTGGCTTAAATTCTGGAATAAGGAATATTGATGAGACGCAACTAATGGCATAGTGGTGGAAGTGTTTGACAACTCAAAAAGAATTGATCAAGGTTTGGTTTGGTAGGGTTATTGTTTATTGTAGGTGTTTTAGGCGTTCCTCATAAAGTAATTGAAGTCAATTATAGATATAGTATTCGTACCATCAAATATAAATAATTTCATTTCAAATCATAGAATATCAATATAATTAATTCTTGGTTGACTTTAGTTTAGAGGGACAACGTTTTCTTTCTTAATTTGTTGAAATCGTGCACCACGAGGCCGGTCGTATTCTTTCTTAATCCACTCATTTGTTAATTTCTTCCACATTGAGAAGAAATTAAAAGATAAACAATTAATGAGCAAATTAAGGATTTTTTTTGTCACATCACTTCTATATATTCCTCAATCTTCAGATTTTTCTTTTTGGAAAAATAATATTACAAAATGAGTATCTATTTTCTACTCCTTTCGTTCCTAATTAAATGAAAGTCTATTTTTAGTTTTTCACTAAAATTTAGAAAGTTTAATTTCGAGTCATTTTAGTACCAAATTTACATTAATACTCTTAATATAACATTAAAAGTTTGCATTAGCACATAATATGTGCTAAAGGTAAAGTTAGTAAAATTTTATAAAAATAGCCACTCTTTTTGGAACAAAATTTTTTTTTAGGGTAAATTATAAATAACCCCCCTCAACTATGGGTCATGTTTGATTTGTCCTCCTCAACTATCAAATAAAGCAGTGTGCCCCCTCAATTATAATATTTTCTTAAATTGCACTTTCTATTTAGACACCGTAGTTTGAATTTATGAAATTTGTCCACTAAAGACTCACGTCACCATTTGTACATATGATTTATACCATAATAGTCAAAATAAAGATAAAAATTTATTTTAATGACCATTTTTATTTACAAGGAGAGTCTTAAAACAACAAGGGTAATATAGTTAATTTAAACACCAAAAGTGCACTATGGTTAAAAAGAATGCTTAATGATGGTCACATGCATGAGTCTTACGTGGACATTTTACGTCAAATCAAATGGTAGTGTCTAAACAGAAGCTACGATTAAAGAAAATGCTATAATTGAGGGGGACATATTGTTTCAATTGATAGTTAAAGGGGGAAATTCAAACTCAACCCATAGTTGAGGGGATTATTTATAATTTACTTTTTTTTTTAAATGAATAATCAATTAGGACGGAGAGAGTTCTTTTTAAAAATAAATAATCATTTAATGACGGAAGAAGAAATGAAGTAACTATATTTACCTTTTTCAATTATTTGTCGCAAAATACACTTTTACAACTTTATAAGGTGGACAATAAGGATATTATTGTATATGTTTTACTAAAATTGTTGAAAAGTCAATTTTCTTAATTTTTTTGGGAACTAAAATATGAACACTCATTGTTATAGTTTGATAATCTGGTGTGAACCAACACTTGTGTCAGTCTGGTCAATGTGTAAAGACACTTAGCTTACAGAGTGTCAACGGAGATGGTCACTCTCTTTCTCTAACTCTTTTTAGCTTCCTTTGCACCAAAAAGAAAAAAGGAGTAACAGTTAAATTTTATTTTCTTGTAAGAAATCGGATAAGGATTATAGATTCCTTCTAGGATGGTGCTAGCTAGATGGGATACATAACAAGAAAAAACTGTGAATCTAATTAGACAAATCTCATCAGGTACGTAGTAGCTAGCTTGGAGAATGGAGAGTTGGACTAGAATGACTTTCTTAATTACTTTTTCATTCACTCATTAATTAGTTATACTACTAATTAACATTATTACTCTCATATGTTAGTATTTTAATTTAATTTATTTTACTTAAGTTATTAAACAAGAAAATAATGAATTTCTTTAGAAAAAAGAGAGAAAAAGATAATTAAACGCACACGTTATTACTCACCTAACTCGGGAAAAAGAGCTGTCAACATTCTTGATCGAGAAGATGCGCATATATTGTGTATATAATTATAATAAATGAAACACTGAAGAGAATTATTGATCATTAATCCTATTGATGGTTCATATGGTCCACGGGGGTTGGGGTTGGGGTTGGGGTTGGTGTTGGTGTTGGTGTTGGTGTTTGAGATCTCAACAACAAGCTAGCACGTATCTTTGACCGGCGTTGTCACTGATTATTGATATATGATCGATAGGACGTGGCAATTTAAAGAGCTAAGTTTGACAATCTGTATATATGTCATGCAATGCATGTAGATGGCATTCCTTAATTTGTCACCCCAAACCCATTACTCCTATATATAGTTTAGGGTAATTACATAAAATGATCCCTGCCTGTACTGTACTTTTACTAGGATGTTTTTCACTAATACTCAAAATTTGCTCCTGCTTGCTTAGTTCTCATACATAGTAAAGGATTTTAATTTTCTCAAGAATAGTTCAAGTGAATAGCGTTAATATACTATACCCTTCGTAAGTCATCATGTGCACATCACATGACCACTTCACGAAGATAGTATTGAAAGCTAGTCAAAATTATTTTTAAAGTTTAGTAATGAAATCAAAAAAATTTAAAAAAACATATATATATATATATATATATAGAGAGAGAGAGAGAGAGAGAGAGAGAGAGAGAGAGAGAGAGAGAGAAATTAACTACATTCTTCCCTTGCCAATAATGAACATGCTTAGTACTAATTTACTTGGTAAGCCCTTTAATTTTGTAAATGGATCGCTCAAGTTAATTTGTTACTTGTTCTTACATATAAGATTGCCATAATCCCTCCAAGAAATAATTATTTGACATAAATTCATGTCTCAAGTTTATATGTCCACAAACTCCATTGTTACCTTGCTAAAAGCTAGCGCTAGACGTACGTAGTTGTTTCACTATCTCATTGCAAAGGAATAGCTAGCTTGGTTGTAGCCTCAACTTTATTTCTGGAAATCAATTCCTTAGCAAATTCTGCATTTTTCCTAGTGGCTGCCAATGCAACTAACTCAGATTCCATGGTAGAATATGAATTATACACGTCTTCTTATTAGAAGCCCGTGAAATGTTCCACCACTAAGGGTACAACACCCAACCAAATTTTGTCTTGTACGATATTACACCCAACCAGATGTAGACTTGTACGTTATTATCATTAGCATTTCTTATCCAACCAGCATCCATATATATCGCGTTTATAAAATGCAGTGTTTTAAAAATATAGGTCTTTTCTTATAAATACGTTTGGGTAATCACTTCAATATGTAGTTTTTTTTTTTCGTAGCTACGTTTTAAAACTTGGGTTTTGGAAAAAAAAACTAGAAATTTCAGCGTTTTAAAACGAAGCGCGTTTTGAAACGCCGTTTTTCGTCGCAACATTGAAGCACAAAATTTTCAAATAAGCTGCGTTTTGGCAAAAATGCATGACCAAATGGGCTCTTAGAGCCCACCAGAAAAAGCCGAGTTTTGAAAATGCAGCTGGATTTTAAAACGCTGAAATTCTAAACTTTTTCTCAAAATGCTGATAGGAAAGAAAACTGCGTTTTGAAACGATATCTCAAATGCATTTATAAGAAAAAACTGCCTTACTGCCTTTTAAAAATGCTGCACCAAACAGGCTCTTAATGTATATTTAATTTTGTACATAAAATGATGTGACATCATATGTGTCTTCTTGATAGCTTCACTTTTTAATCAGAGTAATGCTAAAGTCACTTAATAAGTACTTAATTTTATGCACTAAATGATGTAATATTCTATGTGTCATCTTATTTGACATCGAGCTTTTCCAATGTAATCATCTATCTAATGAAAACTGCAAGACACATGTGTATTTTATATTTTTTGCCAATTGGAAATATTATTTCTTATTTATGCATGCCATATAGGAAAAACTGGAGGATTGCATTGGAGATACTGGGCTCTAAGAGCATCACCAATGCAAATGTAAATGTGAAAAAATTGAGTGCCACTTAGGATTTACACATTTTTCAAAGAAAAAAAATTCTCCAATACAATTGTGGAGAAGGGATGTGAATATGATGTGTCAAATAAATTATTTCTCATTGGTTATTAGACTATTGATTTTTTAAAATTCAATGCACATTGTGAAGGAGAATGTGAATAATCTAATAACCAATAAGAAATAATTTAGTTGACACATGATATTCACATCTCTTCTTCAAATTTGCATTGGAGAGTTTTTTTTCTTTGAAAAATTTGTAAATCTTAAGTGGTACCCAATTTTTTCACATTCACATTTGCATTGGTGATGCTTTAATGTGAGTTAAAAAGCAAAGTCAACTAGATGATGGCACATAGGATGCCACATCAGTTAGTGTATAAAATTAAGTACTTATTAAGTAGCTCTAACATTACTCTTTTAATCATTAGAAAAGTTACAAGATGTCAAATAAAATGACACATAGGATGCTATGAATGTCTTTTTGTGTACAAAATTAAGTATGCATTAAAGGTCTAGCATAACCCATCCCTCCAAGAGCACCCACAGTCGTGAAAGGTTTTTCAAGAACTCTTTTATGGTTCCACATGTCACATCAGTGTCAATGAAAAAAACAAAAACATCTATAAGAGCATCTCCAATGCTAATGTGAATGTGAAAAAAAAAATAGCCACCTGGATTAACATCTTCTTTTGAAAAAAAATCTTTTCAATGCAAATGTAAAGAAGACTTGTGAATATGACATGACAATACATTTTTTTTTTCACATTATGGATGAGAATGTGAATTTTTCACATTCTAGTTGAGGGTGTGGAAATATCCTAGTCATTATTTTTTAAATTAAAAATAACTAGATCTCATCTCTCTCTTCACTTTAGTTGTGGGACTCATGCTACATGGGATCAGATTCACATTTGCATTGGAGAGGTCTCTTCTAATTGAATGTGAAAGAAGAGATAAAAAATATCAAATGTGATTGAGGGTGTTAATTACCAATAGCCACATTAGATCAAATCCACGATTGCATTGATGATGCTCTAACATCTCTCCATTATCAAAAACCTCCCAATTAAATTTTGTTACGAGTCTCACTTTATCTACGCCATAAATATCTAAAGGCAAAACACACAATCGGGCCACTATACTTTGGGGAAGGTTGCAATTCAGCCACTAAATGTTTAAAAATGTTATTTGGGCCACTGTACTTTAGTTATCTTGCAAACGAGACCATTTTTTAGACGGGCGTTACTGCCATTAAAATAACGTAAAATGTCCATTTTACCCCTACCTTCATCTTTTCATTTATCTTTTTTCCGTCGTTCCTAACTTCATCTGCCCAAACCCAGTACACTCATTTCTTCCCCTTCTTCTTCATTTTCTTAGCATAGAAAAGACTGTATATCCACAATCAACATCCATATCAACAATTTTCTCTCTTTGCGTGTCAACCAAAACATCCATATCGAGGAAAACCTGATGAAGCTTATTCAAACTCCTCTCGTATATCCACCATCGCTTCATGCCTCTTTTCGGGAAGTTAATTTCGATCCGGGGTTTTAAATTAGGGTTGTTTTGGGTAAATTGGAAGTGGGTTTGAGGAATCGGGGGAAGCAAACTTGGCTCCGGCAGCGGCAATGAACGTAGGCATGAGTTGGACTACCATTGGTTGACTTGTCATGTTCCCAATGGCGAGATTGGCCTTCTGGACCCTCCATTCATGTTTTCCAGCCTTGGAAACGCATAAATCTGGCTTGGGTAATGAGAAATCTGGACCAATTTAGTGCTTTTTAGGCTTGGGAACTCAATCGAATTTTCCATGGCTGACGGCGCAAGAAATCAGATGGTTACTGGGTGTTTATTCGCGTCAGGTCGTTGCCAGAGTTTGCCATGACAGGCTGGCAGCAAGTGGGTGGCTCGATGGTTACTCCTTTGAGTTGGGTTTTTCGATTGGTGGGGTAAGCGCAGTGATTTCACACTACAAAGGAGCTCGAGTTCCATCTCGAATTCCTGACTTTTTGTGTGGATTATAGTAGCTACATTTGCCCTCTTTACTGCTACTTGCCTCCCATCAGGAAGCACAACTTTGTAAACAAAACCATAGCTTCCCCTGCCTAGCTCGTTGAATTCCTTGAACCCGTTAGTAGCATCTTTTAGGGTTAGGGTTTTTTTAAAAAAACTTGGGGAAGATGATGATGAAGATGACGAGAGGGGTGAAATGGATATTTTACGTTATTTTAACGGCCGAAGTAACGCCCGTCTAAAAAATGGTTTCGTTTGCAAGATAACTAAAGTACATACAACACATAAATTTTGAAACCCTACAAATGCTACTCAGGACATTTTTGCTTTGTTTTTAAAACTTTAAAATGTATTCAGCAATACTAACCTGATACTTCATTTTTGTTGGTTCTAGTGGTTGTTGCTTTTTTTCTGGTGCTCTTTTGTAGTTGAGAAGACATTTTTTGCTCTGTTTGATAATATCTCACGATGATGTTTTCAAAAGTTTTTGCAAAATTGCCGAAGGGTTTTAAGATTTTTTGTTTTGTTTGAAGTGAAGAGGGGATTTTCGATGTGTGTTTTGAAGTGAAAAGGGTTATTTTGTTTTTGTAGTCTGAATGCCGATGCAATGCGTACGTATTAGAATGAAGGGCCGAGCCAACATTTCATAAGTAAAAAGGTAATTTTGCGCATGCATAAAAACAGTATGTTGTAATATAATTTTTGTGTGTCGTGATGCACAACATTTTGTACATCGCAAGTGAAAAAGGTAATTTGTGCATCTCGTGTGTTGCGATGCATCGTTTTTTTGTTTTGCTATGCATAGCGTGTCGTTCCGTGTTCTTTAAGGGTATCGTGTGTGTATGTTGCGATGCATCATTTTTTGTTTTTGCGATGCATAGCATGCTATTCTGTGTTTTGTAAGGGCATAGATGACATTTTGTAAAAAAATGACCTTTTCCGATTTAAAACAATTATAGTGGACTTAAGTGATTGAAAATTGTTCAAAAGGTACTGGCCCGAATTGTAATAACTGAGCATTTCATTAGCATATTGATCATATGATTATGTGCATGCATTGTTAATTTGATTATTGTGATTCATGATATGGACTAGTTGTATTATATATGTTGTATAATCAAACCTAGGAAACAGAGTAAAATAGAATTGGATTGAACTGTTAAGCTTGGCACGCCCGTGCACCTTTTCATGGCACGGTCGTGCGAGAGTAAACAGAAAGTTGGGAATGGGCTGTAAATGTTTGGCACGACCGTGCATACATTTTTGGCACGGCCGTGCGAGGTTGGACAGAAAGTCCAAAACTAGGCTGTGATGTTTGGCACGATCATGCGCCTATTTTTGGCACGGTCGTGCGAATGCCAGCTTTCGTTTTTTGTTAGCTCTCATGTTGCCACCTCCTCCTAAAACACCCTCTCACCTGGTCTTGAACGTGGGTAATCAAAGGAGAACCATTTTTCAGCTCTCAAACTCATACAAAATACTCAAACTCTTCCCAAAAATCCTATCCAAAATACCATTCAACCTAGGGTTTCAAGAGTTCTTGCTAGGATTCTTGTGTATTCATCCATGGTAGCTTGATTGTTAGTGTGAGAGACTTCATTTATTCATCTTCTTCATTTCTTCCTTCCATGAAAGCTTGAGAACTTAAGTGTGGGAGATTAAGGTGAGAATAGTGTGTGTGACTCTTGTACTCTCAATCCAACCATTGGATCTTCCATGCAAGACCACCCAAGTGTTGTTTAAGACTAGGAGAACTACTTTTAAGGTTTTGATTCTCTTTTTGGTGGTTTGATTTGTCTATTTAAGGTAAGTTACTATTTTCCCTTTTGTATGCTTAAAGCTTCAAACCATGCTAGTGACATAAAATACTTGCTAGCTTTGTAGAGTTGTGATTTACATGTCTAAATACTACATGGATATATGAAATCTTGATTGTGATGATGAACTTGGTATGAGATATTTAGTTGAGTTAATTACTCATTGTTGAACTTAGAATTGTACTAAGAGAAGAACAAAGACTTTAGTTGGAAGAAAGTTGCATATAGCAATTAGACCCAAAGTGAACAATTATGCTAATGAACTTTGGTGATAAAGTTTTGGTTGAACAATATACACCAAACATAGTGTTAAATCCCTACAGAAATCTGAGTTGGTTTGAGTAGAATTATGAACCCTCAAACAAGTTGGTTGAATGGAACAATTGATGTTGTGGAATAGAGACTTGTAGATAGCTCTATGTGATTGTTGATAGCATGTTATTGAGTAATATGAGTTACTTGACATTTACCAAGTTCACTACTTTTGAAATTGGGGTTAATTTGCATAAGATGAGTAGATACCATTTTATGCATTTACATTGAGTCCAACTGGCATTTGTGTTAACAAGTTAGGGTGGGACGACATATAGCCTTGACAACTCAATGTTTAGAATCGCTATAAGTCGCCGTACCGGTATGCACACACACCTCACCTGTTGGCCACAGGTGGGAGGTAGCCCCTCTGTTATAGCAATACGTGTGACTTTGGTTGCTAAGATCCAATAGATTTTCGGGGGAGACCTGGCAGGTTCGGGGATGTCGATACATCATAGACGAGTATCGATACACGTTGTTTATTTTGTGTATTGCAGGAGCAACGCAAAAGAAGAATAAAGAGAAACAATATCCTTTGTTATGTGATTTACTTTACAAGTACTTATGTGAACATCAAAGTGCTAAGTGTTTAACATGAGTTGTATATCGTTGATGATATTTCATGTTTGAGTTGTGATGTATAGAAATGCTATCACTTGATTTTGATTACAACTGAGCATTATGCCATGTCATGTAGTTGCATTTAGTAACTTATTGAGTTTCGAATCACCCCGTTGTGTTTAATTTTTTTCTTTAGATCCGAACCAACCAGGAAGTTCTCGGTGAGGTCGGTGAGGACGGGGCTAGATAGCAGGTTGTCCTCGTAGTCGTACTTGGTTTGTACAGTTATGTTAGTATTTTCTTTGGGTGAGATACATTAGTATGTAAAGTTATGTAGACTTTACTTTGGGTTAGAATCATACTTGGTTGTGTATTATTCTTTTGGTAGCCGGCATGTATGTCGCGCTCTTGTTCGATGGTTTTATTTCGCTTGTTTCCGAGCATGTTGTAGCTCGTGGCTATGTTGTTGTTGTTCCTGCATGTTGTGGCCGATGTTGTTATAGTTGTTTTCTTTCCCGAGTTGTAAACTCGTGGTTGGTACTAGTTGGTTTCGTGTTTATACTTGTGTTAATCAGGTGTTTATGCGTTATGTTATGTTATGTGGTTGTTTTGGCAACTCGACCTTCGGATTTTGTATGGAAATCCGAGTCGGGGCGTCACACAAATTTTACCAATTTTCAACCCCTTAAGTCCACTATAATTGTTTTCAACCGCTTAAGTCTATTTTAAATGATAAATTGACTATTTGTTCCAAAACTGCCCCCGTACAAATATTTTTCAATAAAGTAGCGAGGCCAGTCAATCCCTTTTCGGCACATCCATCTTGGGAAGGTTGGGACTTTCGCTACCAATCTTCAAGCATACCAACGCTAACCCCATACGTAGCAGCTGCATCCATCTTCGTGAGTTCGGTGCCATATGACTGAGAAAAATCATTTTTTGGAGATAATACGAAGGTCGCCCTCGAAAGCTGATGTCACAGAAAGGAATTGTCCTATGATAAGAAAAATTCATGCTAAGGTGACCTTTTGCATCCTTATCTAAAAGTGGAATATAAACTCTTTTATTTTCCCTCGAATCTTTGTTATTGTATTCATAGTGATTAATATTCTTGAAATACTTTGATTACCATCTTCTTCTTCTGTGTGGTTGATTTTGTTGATTTCGACTGCAGCAACAGAAATTTGTGCATTGCGATGCACAAAATTATTTTGTGCATCGCGATACATAGCGTGCTGTTACGTGTTTTTTAAGGACATAAATGACATTTCGTAACAAAAATGTCATTTTCAGTTTGAAACAATTATAGTGGACTTTAGCGATTGAAAATTGTCTAAAAGGTACCGGCCGGAATTTTTTCCTAAATAAAACAGAAAATTGCTGGCCGGTCTACTTTTTAAAACTTTTTTTCTCTCCAGTCCACCCCTTTTTTTTTAACCGCTAAAAGGCACTTTCATAAAATTGTTCCTAAAATGCCCCGCAATAACATATACAGTAGCTTCTTCCTAAAATTTCTCCGGTGAATCTTCTTTTCTTTCTAAAATTACTCCGGTCAATCTTCTAGATAACTTCTTCCTAATATTTCTCCGGTGAATCTTCCTTTCTTATAAAATTTCTCCAGCCAGATAACTTTTTCCTTATATTTTTCCAGTGAATCTTCCTTTCTTCATAAAATTTCTTTGGTGAATCTCCCTTCCTAAGATTTCTCCGGTGAATCTCTGTTTCTATTCCAATAGCTCGTAGCAAAGAAAATTGATTTTTGTGGATAGCCTCTGTTTCCATTCCAGTAGAACACTGGTGAATCTTACTTACTAAAATTTCTCCGGTAAATCTTCTTTTGTCTGCATCGCGATGATGAAATTAGGCATCGGGATAATGAAATTAGGCATTGCGATGATGGAATTAGGCATCACGATGATGGAAGTAGGCATCGCGATGATGGAATTAAGCATCACAATGATGGAATTAGGCATCGAGATGCCTTAAATTGGGCATCGAGTCCTAAAATTTCTCTAGTTAATCTTACTTATTAAAATTTCTCTGATAAATCTTCCTTTGGCTACATCGCTAATAGAATTAGGCATCGTAATTAGGCTTCTAGTCCTAAAATTCTCGAATCTTACTTACTAAAATTTCTCCGGTAAATCTTCATTTGGGTGCATCGCGACAATTGGGCATCACGATGATGGAATTAGACATGGCAATTGGGCATCGCGATAATGAAATTAGGCATCGCGATGATGAAATTTCTTCGTAAATCTTTCATTAATGGCATAATCGTCTTTTGCCCAAAAAATATCTTTTTTCGGTTTAAAAAAAAAATGAGTGGACTGGAATGATTATAAATGTTAAAAAAGGGACCGACCTATAATTTACCCTAAATAAAAGGGTGAATTAGGGGCCGGTCCCTTTTTAAACATTTGTAATCGCTCCATCGATCATCTTTTAAAACCGAAAAAGGTATTTTGGGGCAAAAGATGATTATGCCATTAATGAAAGAAAACACGCGCGCATCGGAACCCAAGGCATCACAATGAGTAATCCAAGGCATCGAGTGGGTTAATCATCATGATGAGTAACCAAGGCATCGCAATAATTACCAAAGGCATCGCGATGAGCAACCAAGGCACCGTTTAAATTTCAACTGCTGGAGGGGACTTGATTTTCCAAGGCATCGCGATGAGCAACACAGGCACCGCGATGAGCAACCAAGGCATTGCGATGAGTAACACAGGTACCGCGATGAGCAACCAAGGCATCGCAATGAGCAATACAGGCATCGCGATGAGCAATCAAGGCGCCGTTTGAATTTTAACTGCTGGAGGGGACTTGATTTTCGTTTACCTTTCGGCAACGCCCCCGAACCCCCACGAGGGACGCTGTCCCCTCGACCTTTGCGACCTGACTAGGCAGGTCGATCCCCGTTGCGTTGCCCAGCATACTGCGATTGGTGAATTAAAACTCAAATCATTGATTAAAGCCCCAAAATCAGTCTAAGAACATCTCACTCTGTTTTTGGACAGCACATTGCCAAGCTCGATTTGGATCTCAAAAATAGTATTTTTTTTTAGTAGAAAAATTGTGCACAAATATAGTACTAAATTAGGATAACAATATGAGATTGATTTTAAACAAATTCGAAGCTTAAAATATAGATTAAAGTGGCCAAAAAAGCCCAAGAACAAGGAAAAACGGGATGAACTCAGAAAATTTGAATTTGATCAAATTGTGATCAAATTCGTGTTCTAGGCATGAAAATTGATCCCCAAACATGAGGGAAGACTATATTAACAACATGAAATCGTTTACAAGTTTTCAGTTTCTTTGATGTAACTAAATGTTTTTTATGTTTGTGTGTGTGTGTATTTTTTTTTAACGAATCTCTAAAATAAAAGAGTGTTCATGTTGTATAGGGAGATTTTAGGAAGAAAATTATCAAAATGCCTTTTTCCGATTAAGAAAAAAAAAAAAAAGTGAACTTTAGAGGTTAAACTTTTTGAAAAGGGAACCGACCAACAATTTCCTGTAAATAAAATCATAGCCTAACCTAAGCTCATTTTCATCCCAAATTCAAAATGACTTGCTTCAGCTCTCTAAGCCCAGCCCAGACATTTTGCCTTGAACATATGAGGCATAATAACCAACCTTGCTTTTGAGTTGTTCTTTCTAATGAGACTAGAGCTGTCAATATGGGTTGAACTCGTCGCCACCCAACTCACTACAAAAATGGGTTGAGTTGGGTTGATACATTTTGATCCCGCTTAGGAGGCGGGTCAAACGGGTTGAACCCGCTGGGCCAGCGGGTTGAAGCGGATTGGGTTGGGTTGGACTAACCTGCCAAATTGCTTGACTATATAAATTTAGTTTGACTCTTTAATTTTTAAGAAGTGTAGTTATATTCCTTTAACTTTTTTGGCTTTAATTTGTTAAATTGTTTCTTTGCCTTTTGTTTGATTTTTTATTTCATTAATTAGAAGTTAAAAAAAGTTGTGATATATATATTTTTTTACTTTAATTTGCTAGACATTGAGTTTATTTATAAACAAAAAATTTGGCGGGTTAGCCCGCCCCAACCCGTAGCCCATGCGCGGGTTGGGTTGGGTTGAGATATTTCAATCCACTCATTTGGCGGGTCAGCCCAACCCAACCCGCCTAGTGGTGGGTTGTGGGTTGGTCACTTAACCCGCTAGCTTTTGATAGCTCTAAATGAGACGTAAAATTGAAAGCATGAACAACATGAACAATTTCTCCTCAGAGACCTCGCCGCTACTTAACGTAATATCCCAAAGAAACCCGCACGCTTAACATTTCATCTTTCAAACAAAAACCCTAAAATAATCCTCTTATATCTCTATGTAACAAACCTTAAATTCGCCGCTACCTAACCTTAAATCCCTAAAAAAAAAAACTAAATGTTTACCACCCTCGACATCTCAACTTTTATAATATTGTTTTACATTTATTCTCTCCAAAATTATAGGCACCCTCCAACACCAAATCAACATGGTTGAAGGGGTTAAGCTAGAAGCAATTTTCATCTCCTGAAAAGTGAGATGATCCGCTCCTAACTTTTCCCAAAATTAATTATTAGGGAATTACATAAATCTCTTGTTAGGACCTATTATGGATTCTGCTAAAAGCGCAACTCATCTCTTGAAAAGTTGAGATGTGTCGTTTCTATCCATCCCCGTAACCAAAATTTTGGGGTTCACGTTCTAGAAATTTGAGATGAGAAAAGAATGGATATTAACTTTGATGACACTGCACCGGCGAACCAAACTAACTCTTTACTCGGTATTCAAATATTGAGTACAATGTTTAAACAAAATATACGTTAGCAAGATGATAATACAAAAAATATACTACCTCAGTCCCAAAATAATTATCGTTTAACAAAGTTTTTTTATCCTAAAATAATTGTTGTTATAGAATTTCAAGAAATATTTGTTCATATTTTTTCAAATTTGCCCTTATTTATTTCTCTCATTAAAGATGGTTGGTAAGAAGAAAGAGAAAAATTACTCCTACAACGTACCTACAATAATTGAACTTAAATAAGGGTACATCAGTCTTTTTGATAGCTTCCTTAATTTGTGTGCAAATTGGTAAACTGATAATTATTTTGGGCCAAAAGTAGTAATTAATGTTTGAACTGTGAGATCAAATTAACGATATTTGATATTATGAGTTTGAGTCTGTGATATTTCTACGAACTTTAGTACTATTAATATTGTTGGATCAAATTTATTTACATCTCTACACCATCCCATCAAAATTGCCTTTTACTAAGTAATGACATTTAAATATCGAAATTACACGACAACACCAACATTAGAATTATAGTAATACACAAAGGTTAAACTCGTAATAGTATTGGCCTTAACATTTTCCAAGAATATATGGCCAAATATGAACTCATGATTGAATGCGTCGGAGTGCAACCACAAACGGTTCAGATTGCACCACAAACCCAACTCGAGAAGCGCGCCAGATGATTTTTGCACAGACAAACGTGTAAAAGAAATTCAGAAAAATCCGAAATCCTGTGGAACTGCTAGCGCACTATTGGCGCAGAAATGGAATTCAAAAGCTCGGATGTAAATCAATGGAAAGAGGCACTGTCAGCATACGAATCCCGCATCGAATCACTGAATAAGCCGAACCTAGTTTCCCTCGACCAGTTCTACCGCAAGGAACTCCCTCCGCTCCTTCTCAATCGAAACCCTAACCCCTACATCACCACTCCTGAGCTCTCCAAGCTCATGCAATGGAAGCTTACTCGTGGAAAATGGAGGCACGCTTTCTCTCCCCTCTCTCTGTTATATGCATATGTATTGAATCCTTGATGGTTGCATATAAGTAATTTGAAACTCAGGTCCTGGTTATTCGATGTTACGCCTGTTAGATACATACATTCTGTATTTAGTTTATTTATAGTGCGGATAATGAAAATGCGGTTGGGTTTGTTCTTATTATGTTTATCTGGATTATACGCCGCATATAAATAAAATTTGTGTGTTTCTGTATGTATTGATTGTTAAAATGTGTCTCAAATTTTAATTGGAATCCTTTACTAATTTGGATGTCTTACTGGCATTGGAGTCCATGGCATTGAAAGAATAGGATATTACCATGTTTCAAGTTGGAAAACGCCTTGGTCCGTGCGTCAAGTTGCTTGACATGGGGTTTCCTAATTGCACATGGATTAGAAGATACTTAATCCTAATTAGCTTGGGTTAGTTAATGTGAATGAGTGAACGACCTATATAAGGTCATGACTTGCTAGCCGCAAT
This sequence comes from Platycodon grandiflorus, assembly GCA_016624345.1. Lineage (NCBI taxonomy): Eukaryota > Viridiplantae > Streptophyta > Magnoliopsida > Asterales > Campanulaceae > Platycodon > Platycodon grandiflorus. Next base: position 32,340,208 of record CM028362.1, read on the forward strand.
GGTGCTAAGGAGAGAGACACAAAGTGTGAGACGGACGGTCTCGAGGTCTTGGTGTTGTTTGACAAAATAGTGCGTGACTATTTTGGGCTGTGAAGTGTGGTACTCTGTGGGATCGTGTCAATCCTTGTAATACTTGTCCTAGGTTGGGTGATTACATTGAAAACTCTCTATTGTAATTTATCATTGTTTATAGTGAATTTGTTGCTTGCCTTGGAGTGGATTAATCCTCTGTTCCTTTTGTTTTATTCCATTATATTTTCTATTTTCTTGTCATTATTTCTCCAAATACTTTGTATTATTATTTTTGACAGATTCGTTTTTGCATTGAAGATAGAAACTTGGAATTTTAATCCAAGATTATCCTCGTTTTATAACATTGATAATGCAATTGAGGTTGGTTTGTCTATTTGTACTATATATCATGGTTAGATACGTTCTACGCTGACTTGTTATATTAATTACTATCCCTTGGTATTGAATTATATAGGCCTCGTTTATTGGATTTTGTATCATCGTTGGATGAGGATATTGTGAAGTCTGCTTCTCAGAAGGCTTTCCAATCCTTACCTGATATTTCCAAAGCTATTTCCGAGCTCACTATCTTGAAAGGCGTTGGTCCTGCTACTGCTTCTGCGATTCTGGCTGCTTATGCGCCTGATGTCGCTCCGTTCATGTCTGACGAGGTAAACAGTTGTTGAATTTTTCTTTGGAATCTTAATTTTACTGATAGATGACTGATTCGATTCACATTATGTGAATAATTAAGGCAATGGTGGCGGCGCTGGGCAACTCAAAAGATTATACATTGAAGCAGTATCTTCTGTTCACCGAGAAACTGCAGGCGAAAGCAAAGGTTTGATGGGAGTTTCACTCTTTTTATTTATTAAGACATTCTGAGTATCATGGATGGTAGACTCATAAAGGTAGTGCAAGTAATATTGGCGTTCATGAGCATCTTGTTCTTCTTGCAATTGCTACTTGCGGTGACAGAATTGGACAGAACCATTAGACATGGTATTGCTTTGGTTATATAAAGTGTTAAATCTGAAAATTTTAAAATTGTTAGTTTTGATCCTTGGCCAGGGGTTTGGTTCTTTTCAACTTCTCTGATCATGTTGAATTAGGGCTTGATAACATCTCTTGTAGGGTGCATCTATATATCGATATCACACTCTATGGTGCCGCTGCTGCCGCATGCTCAGTGTTCGATGAACTTCTTTTGCCTTTGGAACTCATTGTCTCAACTCTCAAGGAATCTAATCTCCAATGTATCTTGGATGTCTAAACGTTAGTCATTGCAATGGATGTCTAAATCAGTTTTGTTAGTGGATTCATTGTTGAAAAGGAAACCGGCACTAAACAAGTTTCCATGGGAATAATATTGTTTGGCCATAAGTTACTTGAATGATGTTTAAATACATGAAAAATGTACTGCTGATCAGTTGCTCATCTTCTCATAAGTATCAAAAAGTGGCACTTCTTCTCTTTACTTCATGTATTCAGTTTCTTTGCAACACCTATTCAAAGTAGTTTCACTTCGTTAGATTGCAGATGACCTCCTTTTAGGCCTTCTCACATAATACCTCCTTTTAGGGGGCCATTAAGGATAGTGAACCCATCACATGTTAAAAGATTTCAACTTCTCAGCCTAATGGTTGACTGGTGATTGAACAAGATGGATGACAGCACTCGTATGCCTCATGTGGAGTATGTGTAAGGAAAGGAATAGGAGAAATTTTGATGGAGTGGAGGTTTTGCTTCAGATTGTGAAGGGGTGATCAATGTTCTCCTATTGTTTATTTGGTTGACTAAAGCACTTCTGGAATCTGTAGATAGTATGAAATATTTTTGGTGAGAATTGCCAATAACTTAAACTCTCCTCCACCCCCCTTGCCCCCTTGTATATGGGGTAGTTTTTTGGTTGTGCTCATCTGTATACTCCTAGTGTTCATGGGTTGCGTCTTTTCTCGTCTTTCTAATACATGATAACCTGTCAAGAAGAAGAAAAGCTGGTACGTAATGTGTTGTCAATAGTTGATGTATATTGAAGGGTCATCTTTTGGTAAGTTTCAGCAGTCTTGTTCTTTACCTTGCTATGGTGGTGCCTCCCCTCAGTTATGAGGAAAGAAAAATAAAGGTTACTTTTGTGGCATTTGGACCTCTTAAGTCTCTTGCACAACATGTATTCCGTTGATTCTAAAAGTCATGCCTATATATATATGTGTGTGTGTGTGTGTGTGTGTGTGTGTGTGTGTGTCCAAATTACACACTTGAGTGTTTTTTTTTTCTTCGAACTGCATATTTGAATTGGCGTCTTCTGTAACTAAGGGCTCCACTTTTCCGTGGATTATGGCTGCGCCTTTATGCAAACATTGAAAATTCGTTGTAGGAATTGAGCGCCAAGGGGGGCTTATTCACACCATCAGATATGGAAAGTGCTCTGTGGAGTTCTGCTGTAGGGGCCAAGTCGATAATGTTGTCAAAAGATCCTAGTAAAGATATTAGCTCAAGCAAAATCAGCAAAAGGAAGAGGAAGCGATGACTCGATTTATGTGGAAGTTAATAACTACTATGGTAATTTCACTGGTTGGTAAGCTATAGGTACTTGTTTCAACTTCCTGCAAGTTGATACCCTGCTTTCAAAGTCACTGATCAACTTCGGACAGAAATCAGTTTGTATTGATTTTATTTAAATTAATGTCTGCTTTCATCTGTGTAAATTTCATGCTTTAGACATGATGACCGTGTATTAGAATTTGTCATCCAGTCGTTTATTTTGTTTAGACTCAAATGAATGAATACAACGAAGTGGCTGCAGAGTAAAAGTACGGCTTTACATCTGACTTACCTGTGAACTTTTGCGTGTGCTTGATTGAGCCTGCTGAATTGAAAAGAAGATACAAAATGCTTGTAGTAACTTTACGCGGGCTTGTGCAGATTAGAGAGCCTGAATTGCACGATTGTTTGATGTTTTGGTTCTGTTTCCATTTTACTTAATTTAATTAAGCAATCATCATTCCTTAGTGTTTCAGTATTGAAATACATGAACTATCCTCTTAAAATTCTTGAAGCATATGATGAAGTTATGTTCTTGATCATGGAAAGCACTTTGACGAATTTTTCACCAAAAGGTGACTTGATTTAGTATGATTGGAAATTATGATCAACTGCTATGCCTTCTTGATCTATATGAAACCAATAGCTTCTGAGCTCTGAAATCAGTACTGCTGGTCGTCGGCATGAAATAAGGCACGTGTTCTCCAAGATTGTTGTAAATGACTCAGGTTTTTACATATCTCTGTTGCAGTCTATCCAGATTGGGGTTCAGGGATCTTTGCCTCTGTTTCTTGGTAAACTGACTTGTATCTAATTCAAATCTGATTACGAATTATTTTATTCATTTATGCTTTAGTCTGTAGAGAATTTGTGCCATTGTTTTTCTTAAAGCAACTAGTACTCCAAAAACTAGGACAACAATCTCCAAATCTTCACTGTGAAAGTAACATGTTATCCCACATTCATCTGAGATAGAATGACAAAAGTTAAAATTCTTGTTTTGTTGTGGGATGTTAATGTTATATAGATTCTATGTAAGTTGGTGATTACCAACAAAGTAACAGTTTTGCTCTATCATTGCTGGCACCCTTGTAACATTCAAAAGAACTTGAGAACCCAAAGCTGAAGCCAATTTTGCATTTAGTGCACATAGAGTTGCAGCCCACCGGATACATGGGTAAGTTGGTTGTGGCCAAATAGTTCATTTTTCCTTGGTTCTTTATGTTGGATTCCATGAACGGTGGATCTGTCAATTTCTCTTGTCTCTTCCAGTCTGTTTTTCTCATCGTCCCTCTCAAGTGGGTTTGCTAACTGTCTTCCATTTTTATTGTTTTTCATTCTGTATTCCTTCTTTCTTGTATCTTCTACATCTACCACTTCTAAAATGCACAAGGCAAAAACTTGAATCAGACATGATATAAGTAAAGAGGCTGGCCAAGAAGTTGAGGGTGAAAAGTGTCAAGGCACAGAAGTAAAGTCCAGGGGCATCGAGTGCAAATGAGAGATGTGGAAAGGGTGCAAGTTGCAGAGGATATAACTGAGTTTGTTTTCTGATGTCACAAAGTAGTTATATGACATCACCATCTCGAAATATCTCAGAATCAGTTAGAACAAGTTGGAAGAGTTTGTTGTAGAATTCATTGTAATTTGATTTCTGTAGTTTTGTATATAAATTCTGTAAGATTGTTTGTGAAGAGATGAGTACAATATACATTTTCCCTCCTTTTCAAGTATTTCAAATTCACCATTAATGTTCTTCAAAACTTTCAAATACATTCTGCAAATCATTCAATTCTTTCAAGACAAATACCAAGATGAGTGTCAGTTTTACTTCAAATTGACAGCGAATAAATTTGAATTTTATAATAAAAAGAGGCCTGCGCTTTTTTCCATGCTTCTTCCAAAAAAGGTTAAAAAAAAAAAAACTACAGTTGTTTTGCATTGGGGATAGATATCATATACAGTAGTAGATTTATGTGTGAAGTGCATGTTTAGTCAAACATTAGTGTTAAGTGTATTAATCTATGTCAAGACTAAGTTGTGACAATCTCATCTAGCTATTCAGCTCTTTGAACAGAACAACAATATGATAATCCTGTTAGGTTTGGACAAAAACCTTGATACTGTGACAATTTTGACAGAATAATAAAAAGAAACCGTCCTGTTATGTCCAGGCAGAGACCTTGATATTGTCAAGACTTTATTGCTGGCAAAAAATATTAAACTGAAGTTCTTGCTTGTCTATAAAGATGGTTTTGCAATAAAAATGATATTACTGGCATAAAGGGTGAGAGATAAGAGAATTAGCAAACTCAACACTTGTGTTCAGGATCCTTGTCCTTGTATTTTTAGTTGCTTCTATTGTGGTTATGGCTACCAACAACAATAAGTGTTCTGACATAAGTTTCAAAGGATCTCAAGACATACAGGTGAAAATAACTTGAATAATTCGAGCACTATAGATAAAAAGAGTAACAATAATAGTGCACGATTATTTATGGATACAAAAAGCTATGGCATCCGTAATACATCTATCTACTTGTATATGGCCTGCATTTGTGTGCATTTATCTTCTTCAAATGCTTATAATAGAAACTTTTATTTAATTTTTTGAAGGCTTTAAGCCAACTATAGAACTTCAGGTACATGGTCCAGCTCTTCAGCTTTTTATCCTTGTGAATTTTCATTTTCCTTAATGTACTATGGACTATGATGACAGGTATGTGATAGGGGTTTGTTGACACATTGATTCAGATGCCTTTCACCATATAATATGGGTGCACAGAAAAGAGGGGATGATACGCAACGGGTGCCCTGCCATGCCAGAATATGGCTTTTATGCAGACAAGGTCATGCTAATTAATTACTTGACACTGAAATTCTTTAAGCAGTTTTGTGTTGTTACGTAATTCAGTTTTTCTTGATTGGTGAAGATTGCGTGTCTAATATATGTTGATTGAATAGGATATGGTGCTGGCTTTGCAGTGACATATGAATTCAAGAGGTTCCTGGATGCATTTTTGCGCTTCTGGCAGAGGTTCAAGGTGTTGTAGGACTAGATGAGAAATCAGATAGGTTAATTCCCTCAATTGGGGTTATATTGCTACAAGTATCCTATTTCTGGGTTTAATAATTTACACAAATTTCGAATCTCTCTTCTAATCTCAGAAAAAATGAACACAAAAATGATCGACTAAATCTACAAGCACTTGATTTATCACTGCAAATTATTAGTATTAAACAAGTCTTATTAATTAGTTGTTGGGGGATGGATTACGTAAAAAACTAGTCTTATAATAATAATGACACAAATAGACAACTTGAATATAGTATATATTTCACTTCAGGAAAAAACGACTTAAGTCATTAAACCATCATTGTATCAGGAAAATCAGAAGGTATTTTATAGTAACAGAGCCGAGAGTATATACAAAGCCACGAGAGTTATTTAATTTATTTATTTTTATAATCGCTGTTATAAGGAGTAGTTGTTATAGAGAGATTGAGTTCAATGAATTACCTCAAGTTAATTATGCTAGGTTTACGTTTGAAACATCTGGAAAAAACAAAACGAGAAAACTAGTCATCATTAACTATCCGTTAGTTAGTCGTTGGAAAGATTTCAAGGGAAGAGAGAGAGAGAGAGAGAGAGAGAGAGAGAGAGAGGCTATATATCGATAGTGCAATGTAGTAATATCAGGAAGTTGTTCTTATATCTTTTGGTAGAGCTAATGCCAGTAGAAAATGTTTGGAGAGGGGCACCAAGGTGTAGTATGTGATTCAGGAAAATCATATTTTTCATGCAACAACCTTATAATATATTTTCGTTTCCTTGATAGTCTAAGGATTACCCAAGACCATGGATTCAATCTTGAATGTGTGTTTATTATTAAAACTTAGAGCGCATTGTCAGTTTTGTAAAGAAGCAATTTCTATATTGAAGAATTAATCTCAATTGAGTCAATTGAATTATTATAGAATAATGAAGAATATATATACAAAGGGAAAAGAGGAAGAGATAACTAACATATTATCTTCTTAACCACATAGTTATACACCCTTAACTACATAGAAATTACACAAGACACCCTTGCTATCTTTGAGAAACTATTTGCAACTTTAGCAGCAGCTTCCTGATTTGCAACTTCAGCACCTTCTTGGTTTGTAATTTCAGCTTTAGTAGCTTGACTTGCAACTTCAGCAGCTTCTTGGTTTGTAACTTCATCAGCTTCAATAGCTTGATTTGTAACTTCAGCACTAGCTACATTATCATCCCTTTGCAAGTTGCAAGTTGTGAATAGATTGAAAACCTGCAGCTTGGCCAAAAGAATGAGCAACTAAGTAGAAGACAAGACCTTTGTGAATATGTCTGTTGGCTGAAGATCAGATGCAATGTGAGCAGTCAGTCAGACCACTAGTAATCTTCTCACGAACTAAATGGCAATCAATATCTATGTGTTTACTCATGGAATACATGATTGGAGGCAATGTGGAGAGCTTCCTTCTTGTCACAATATAAAGTGATTGGAGTAATGTTTGTGATCTGAAAGTCCTTGAGAAGAGAAACAAGCCATGTTACTTCACAAGAACTAGTGGCTATGGCCCTATACTCTGCTTCAGCACTGGATTTGGACACAATGTTTTGTTTCTTTGCTTTCCAAGAAACAAGAGAATCACTAAGGAGAACACAATAACCAGTAAGAGATTTTCTAGTTGTTGGACAGGATGCCCGGTCAGCATCACAAAAAGTAGTAAGTTGAAGAGAAGATCCTGCAGAGAACAATAGACCTTGACCAGGTGTACCCTTCAAATACCTGAGAAGCTTAAGGACAACAGTGTAGTGAGGAATTTTAGGTGCACTCATGAACTGACTTAAGATGTGCACTGCATAACAAATGTCTGGTCTTGTTATTGATAAGTAGATAAGTCTGCCCACAATTCTTCTATAAAGTTCTGGATCATGAAATGGATCACCACTGTCAGCTGCCAAGGTGTGATTTTGTTCAATAGGGACTTTAGATGGCTTTGAAGCTAATAGCCCTGTATTAGTAAGAATGTCCAGCACATATTTTCTTTGATGAAGGCATATGCCTTTCTTGGATTTGGCCAATTCTAACCCAATGAAGTACTTGAGAGGTCCTAAGTCTTTGATTTTAAACTGAGATTGAAGATAGGACTTGACTAAATCAACCTGATGAGGATGAAAACCAATTATAAGAATGTCATCAACATAGACCAGAATTGCAACAAAAGAGGTATCCTTGAATATGGTAAACAAAGAGTGATCATTCTATGACTGAGTGAATCCATATTGCAGAAGAGCAGAGGAGAACTTTTTAAACCACTGTCTTGGTGCTTGTTTTAACCCATATAGGGACTTAATCAACTTGCAAACAATAGGTTGAGAAGACTTGTAAGAACTACATGCTGCTGGGACAGAATAGCCAGGAGGAACACTTATATAGACTTCTTCATCTAAATCTCCATGAAGAAAGGCATTTGTAACATCTATTTGATCTAACATCCACCCAAAATGAGAGACAATGGATAAAAACACTCTTAACAGTAGTCATCTTAGCTACTGGAGAAAATGTTTCAAAGTAGTCTAGGCCTGCCGTTTGAGTAAAACCCTTTGCAACAAGTCTTGCCTTGAATCTGTCAATGGTACCATCAGCCTTGTACTTGATTCTATATATCCACTTACATCCCATAACCTTCTTGCCTGTTGGTAAACTTGAATTTCCCAGGTTTTGTTTTGTTCTAAAGCTGAAAGTTCAACCTGCATAGCCTTACACCATTTTGGATCCTTGACTGCTTGGGAGTAGGTTTTAAGTTAATTGACAGATGAGATATTACAAATATATTGGCAATATGAAGAAGATATATTAGAATAAGATAGATAGTTCTGTAAGTGATATGGAGAAGATGACCTTACTGAGACATTAGCAACCTGTAGAGAATTGCCAAACTGAAAAAGAAGGCCTGTATAATATTGGTACTTTGCTGGAACAGTTCTAGCTCTTGAAGGTCTAGAAGAAGGGACAAGAATAGTAATGGAAGGAGAAGAAGACACAATAGATTCACTTGGTAAAACATCATTATTAGATGCAAGAGTATTATGAGACAAAGACGTATCACAGACATCATTGTCACAATCAAGAGGAGTGCTACAATCATTAAAGAGTGGAGTATGACAATCATGAGTCTGAGAATCAGAAAGAGTAGCAAAGGGAAATTGATTCTCATAGAAATGAACATCCCTGCTATGAAACACTTTGTGAGTTGAAAGATCATAAAGCTTATAAGCCTTTTTGCCAAGGTGGTAACCAATAAAAATGCATTTGACAGCTCTTGAATCAAACTTATCCATTGTAGAAGAAAGTGTGGAAGCAAAACATAGACAACCAAAAACTTTTAAATGAGAATAAGCAGGAGGTTGACCAATAAGCATTTCATAAGGAAATTTGTTATTTAACACAGAAGAAAGAGTTCTATTTATAAGATAGGCTGTTGTAAGAATGCATTCCCCCCAGAACCTTTTTGATAAATGAGCTTGAAACCTTAAAGCCCTAGCAACCTCAAGTAAAGTCCTATGTTTCCTTTCAACCCTCTCATTCTGTTGAGGTGTTTCAACACAACTACTATGTTGTTCTATGCCAAAATAATTAAGATAGGTAGACACAGATTGGTTGAAAAATTCAGTACCATTGTCAGACCTCACTTGAACCACTTTGCTATTAAACTGAGTTTTAATAATATTCAGAAAGAGTTGAAGATAAACAAAGACTTGAGATTTGGAAGAGATCAAGTAAATTCAAGTGGTTCTTATACAATCATCAACTATGGTAAGAAATGAATTACAACCATTTAAAGTGCATTGTCTGTAAGGACCCCAGATATTACAATGAATCAAAGCAAATGGAACAATGCTATGTGAAAAACTCAAAGGAAAAGGTATTCTAGTTTATTTAACATAATGACAAATTTCACATATAGACTGAGATTCTTTGGTATTACAAGACAACCCTTGGATATGCTGTAAAGAAGAGTAAGACAAATGTCCAAGTCTGAGATGCTAGGTAGACACAGATACAACATTCACAGATGTACACACAACAGCAGACAAAGAACTGTTGTTCACATTTGTACGAGGAATCACAAGCTTGTACATGCCTTGATTCAGTTTACCAATCCCCTTCATTTGCCTTTGAGCAAGGTCCTAAAATATACTGATGAAGGAAAAAACCGAGGCGAGAACTTCGTCATAGGCTAGCTTACTACCAGATATAAGATTAAACTTGAATTGAGAAACATATAAAACATTTTGCAGGGTAATATCTGATGTAAGTATAATAGTTCCTTTGTGTGTGATAGTAGAACACTGACCATTTGGTAAAAAAATTGTAGAATTAACAGGAGTAGGATCAATTAGGTTACTGAATTTGGAGGTAAAATGGTCAGTGTCCCCTGATTCAATGATCCAATCCTGTGTGTTCATAGCATTGTGAACTAAGCATAAAGGACTAGCAAAACTAAAGAGAGACAAGTGTTTACCTGCTCCATGATTTGCAGTAATGAGACTCAACAAATGTTGATACTGAGATTCAGATATATTGGATTCCAATCCACGAGTGTGGCGGCATTTACTTGTATCTCATTACCAACATTGGTAGCCACGTAGGCGAACCGTAACAAAACTGTCTTGATAAAGCTGAACATTAGCCACAGTGGATTTATGCTTGTAATTCTTTAGCATCTTAGCAGGATCTGGTTTAGTCCCATGAAACTTATGCCAGTTTGGATAACCATGAATGTAAAAACAAGTATCTTTGGTATGACTATTTCCTCCACAATGGTCATAGTACAAATTTTCTTTTGTATTGTTCTTCTTGTAATTGGTACTTCTGTTATAACTAGGATTGTTGTTATATATATCCTTTTGCCAAAAGAGTTGTAGTTGAATCTTTTAGAGGCATATTAAGACTGGACACATTAGTAGACAAATCTCTAGTTTTCTCATCTTGCACAAGCAACGATAGTTCTTGACTGATATTAGGCAGGGGAGTCATGGCCAGTATATTACTTCTTGAATTGGCAAGATTATCATTTAATCCTATCAGAAACTGTGTCAAAGTTTGAACATTCTCATATTCTTCTAATTCTCTAGCAGCTCCACATATACAATTGCACACATACTTCAGAGAATTATTAAGATTTGAAATCTCATCCCACAGTGCCCTAAATCTGGTGTGATAAGCAGTAACAATCATCGATCCTTGAACACAGGACATTATCTCTTTCTTGATTGAAAAAATCTTTGGGGCATTTCCCTAAGTATACCTGAAGGCTTGGTCATCCCAAATCGCTTTCGCAGTGGTAAGATACACAACACTTGGGACTATATGTAATACCCTTGGTCCTTCCTTTGGGTGTTATAGCAATCCTAATACATTGCTATCATGTTTGACATATTTGTAGATTCATTAGGAAGGCATGTTGCATGATTATACATTGATTTCATGTCTTTCGTGTGTCCTGAGTTGTATATTAATCCTTATGGTTACGTGAGTTTGTGATGTGTTACTGTAATAACCGAGCATTTCATTAGCATGTTGATCATATGATTATGTGCATGCATTGTTAATTTGATTATTGTGATTCATGATATCGATTATATGTATTATAAGTGTTGTGTAATCAAACCTAGGAGTGGCCAAGTGATCAAACCTAGGAAATAGAGTAAAACAGAAATGAGTCTGGACTATTAAACTTGGCACGCCCGTGCACCTTTTCATGGAACGGCCGTGTGAGAGAGGACAGAAACTCCAGAATTGGGCTGTGATACTTGGCACGACCGCGCACACATTTTTGGCACGGCCGTGCGAGTGTCGGACAGATTTTACTAACATGTCGTAATTTGGCCATAACTTTGTGTAGAAAACTCAAATTTACGAACCGTTTGATTCTGTGTAAACTAGACTCAAAGAGATTTCCAACCATACCTTATTTGTAGTTTTTAGACTTGTATATCATCCTAGGAACATCTTTGAAGTTGACTAAAAATCACCCAATCTGTTGGACAGCTTTCTCCAAAGTTTACAACTTTGCCATTTTTACCCCTTGACTCACTTAAAACGACCCAAGACCATTTGGTCAGCCTAAAACACTCTCCAAACCACATGGGAGACCAAAAATACTCTCTCAATTTATTTCTCATCATCCATGGAGCTTGAGAGTTAGTGTGAGAGATGAAGGTGAGATTAGTGTGTGTAATTTTTGTTTTCTCAATCCAACCAACTAATCTTTGATCCAAAGCCATGTATGTGATGGGGATGACTAGGGGAGCATCTTAGAAGGCTTTGATTTTATTTTCCTTGGTTTGATTGTGCTTTCAAGGTAAGTTACTAACCCCCTTTTTGTATGCTTTAGGATTCTTACATGTTGATTCATAAAGATACATGTTAGACTTGTTAAAGATGATAATTTGACATCTAATTGCTATGTTGGTATGTGGGAACCATAAGTATGATATTTGCTTGGTTTGAAATGGGTTGCATATATGTTTGTTGGAGTATCAACCTTGGAATTGAACTAAAGAAGAAGATGAGACTTAAATTGGGAAATTTCACCTAAGGCAATTATATCCAAATTTTGAGAATTATGTTAATGACTCTAGAAATTAGATATTTGAAGAAAATAATATCTACCGAAAGACATGTTAAATTCCTACGTGAATTAGAGTTCGGTTGCTATGGATTATAGCCCTCCAATAATTTGGTACTGGTAAAATAAAGACTCCGATTATAATCGTAAGATGGTGTCTAATTAATTTAGCAAGCCGTGTATCCGAACTTGTGTAGTTTGGGATGTTCGTTTAATATAATTATCAACTCCCAAGAGTTGTTTACACGTATGAATATTAAAATACGTAATGTAAGAGACTAGTACAACAGTTTCGATGTGATAAACGATTGTTTGATAATCTTGGGATTTGACTACAAAACCATATGAATTAAGATAAGTGTACTTGAGGGCACTTGCGTTTATAAGAATAAGTTGTTTACGCTTCAAGCGTCATTGTGGGTGTAATAATTCGCACTCGATGTTAATGAACTAAATAAGTATCCTTGGGTGTTTGTACTTGAGAACTATGTGAGTAGTCTCAACATGAGATTTGTAACTAGACTAACTTAGTAGTATTAAGGTGCGTTTGTTGGGAATCATATGTGTATCTCAATGTGTAGATGTTTATAGACTAAATATGTGGTCTAATGGTTCTTGAGAAGTCCTTACAAATATGTGCTTGTCTGATTATGTGATTCAAGACTAAATATGTAGTTTTGAGATATTGATTTGTTACTTCACAAAATGTGTTTAGTAATGTGTTAAGGTAGGATCATTGACCTCATTGGTTGGGATAAGGTTCACTACTTTGGAACCTTATTGTTGTTGTTATGTTACGAGTAAATATCTACTTGTGAGTTGTGTAAGTCCAGCTGGCGTCGTTGTTACTAATGTTATGGTGGGACGACATATAGTCTTTACGAATTTGTTTCGTGATCGCTATAAGTCGCCATACCGGTATGCACACACACCTCACCTGTTGGCCACCAGGTGGGAGGGCTCTGTTATAGCAATACGCGTGACTTTGGTTTCTAAGATCCGATAGATTTTCGGGGAGACCCGGCAGGTTCGGGGATGTCGATACATCACACACGAGTATCGATACACGTTAGTTATTTTGTATATTGCAGGAGCAGCATAAAGACAGATAAAGAGAAAGATATCCTTTATTATGTGATTTACTTGTACGCACTTATGTGAATATCAAAGTGCTATGTGTTTAACATGAGTTGTATATCGTTGATGATATTTCATGTTTGAGTTGTGATGTATAGAAATGCTATCACTTGATTTCGATTACAGCTGAGCATTATGCCATGTCATGTAGTTGCATTTAGTAACTTACTGTGTCATTATGACTCACCCTGTTTGTTGTTCATATGTTTTTCCTTAGATCCGAGCCAACCAGGAAGTTACCGGTGAGGTCGGCGAGATCACAGTTAGTTAGCAGGTTGTCCTTTTTTGGCTTTGTAGCTCGTGGAGCTGGTTATAGTTGTAGTGTTTTATTTGGTAAGGACGATTGGTTTGTAAAGTTATATAGACTTTACGTTGGGGTAGAATTATACTTGGTTGTTGTATTATTCTTTTGGTAGCCGACATGTATGTCATGCTTATGTACAGTTGGTTATTATTACAGTTATTGTTCTGGCATGTTGTGGCCGATAATGTTAACTTGGTTGTTATTAGTTGGTGTTCCGGCAATAGTATCGCCGATGAATTATTTTATTTATATTAGGTTTATCTGTTGTGTTTTGTCGTAAGTACGTGTGATTACGCCACGTGCTTTTCATTTTTTTGTTAGTGTTGGTTCGTTTGACGACTCGACCTTGGGGTTTCGTGTTGGAATCCGGGTCGGGGCGTCACACTATATCCTTAGAAATTACATTTAATAACCAAGAAATGACCATATCATTACATATTTCCCTTTGACATAGATATCTTGAATTTGCACTAGGCTTCTTGTTAATTCCAGTAACTAAGCCAAGTTTTGATTTAGCAGACAAAGTGATAGTCATAGCTCTTTTCCATTGCAAATAATTGGATTCATTTAGAACAATAGTAACCAAGATCATACCTGGATGATCATTGGCATGTAGAAACAACGGATGAGAAGAATACAACTTAAGATTTGATTCATCCAAACAGTATTCATCAATATTTGTTTTTGATTCTTGTACCAGATCTTCAGCACGGTCGTTAGGGTTTTGATTTCCAGACGAAGGCATAGCAAAATTTGAAATTTGATTAGTGAAACCAGATTATTGAGTGAATGAGAACAAGATCAGAGATGTAGTGATTGTGATCGAGAACAAAATCAGAGATGAAGTAGCGATTGCGATCGCTCTGATACTATGTAAGTTTTGTAAAGAGGAAATTTCTATATTGAAAAATTAATCTCAAGTAAGTTAATTGAATTATTATAGAATAATGAAGAGTATATATACAAAGGGAAAAAAGGAAGAGATAACTAATAGATTCTCTTTTTAACCATATAGTTATACACGACACACTTAACTACATAGAAATTACACACGACACCCTTGTTATCTTTAAGAAACTATTTACAACTTCAGCAGCTTCTTGGTTTACAACTTCAGCACTAGCTACATTATCACGCATGCTATTGGATATAGTTCTTCGTAATTAACTTTCCCTATGATGCAGCGTGGACCCAAGGGGACGAGCCTTACTCCGTCTCAAAACCATGGTCAGGAGAGGAGGTTTACCCTCACCCTTTTATCCACCTACATAGCTGTATACCAACCCGATGTGGGACGTCTCCTCCTCCCTAGCTTCCCAGGGATGGATTGATGCCCTTGCATCCAATGTGGGACGTCTCCTCCTCCCTAGCTTCCCAAGGATGGATTGATGCCCTTGCATCATCTACCTGCCCTTAGAGAGACTCCCACACCCTGGCTCTGATACCAAACTGATACAGCGTGGACTCAAGGGGGCGAGCCTTACTCCGCCTCAAGACCATGGTCGGAGAGGAGGTTTACCCTCACCTTTTTATCCACCTACATAGCTGCTTACCAACCCGATGTGGGACATCTCCTTGGC
This sequence comes from Platycodon grandiflorus, assembly GCA_016624345.1. Lineage (NCBI taxonomy): Eukaryota > Viridiplantae > Streptophyta > Magnoliopsida > Asterales > Campanulaceae > Platycodon > Platycodon grandiflorus. The sequence goes on from CM028362.1 coordinate 32,355,448, forward strand.
TTACCAGCCACCGGTGGAGTCTTTCTCCCTAGCTTCCCAGGGATGGATCGATGCCCCTGCATCATCAACTGATGCAGCGTGGACTTAAGGGGACGAGCCTTACTCCGCCTCAAAACCATGGTCAGGAGAGGAGGTTTACCCTCACCCTTTTATCCACCGACATAGCTGCATACCAACCCGATGTGGGACGTCTCCTTGGCTTACTAGCCACCAGCGGAGTCCTCCTCCCTGGCTTCCCAGGGATGGATCAATGCCCCTGCATCACCATATCTAATCAATGTGAGATATGGAAATTCAGCTAGAATGCGTGCTTTGCCATTAGAAAACTCTTCTAGTCATGGAAACTTTTAACTTCCAATTGTTGTTCTCTGATTTTTATACATTATTAGTGTTCTGTTCCAAGCTTTAGGCCTCATCCGCCCTTCCTTTGGTTCTACGTACTTCTAAGAACAAAATCATAATACGCAATTTTCATGTTTTAATTTGCTTTTTTCTCATTTCAAGAAAGTCAGTTATTTCATGCGGTTACCAAAAATGACTAGAGATAGTTATTGATTGATGAGCACATCTTCTTGTGCCGAATTATTCAAATAATACTGTTAATAATATATGATGGTCAAGACTCCAAGATTATGTCATGGGACAATTCCAACGAAAAATTTTATATTTCCCGTTTGGTGTAGACAAAAGCCTTGATTTTGTTACAATCTCAACCGGCTATCAGCTCTTAGTTTGGACAGATCAAAAAGAATCCCTCGATATTATCTACAGCTTATTGCAGGCAAAAGAATAATAAACTTATGCTCCTGCTCGTCTATAGGTTGTGCACTGAAGATTATTACTTGTGTACGTAGAGGGTGAAAGACAGAGCATTCACAAGAGTTGCCAAATTAAGTCATGGCGTCTAATACTGCAAGAAACTCAACCTTGGTGTTTAGGATCCTTGTTCTTTTGTTTTTGGCTGCTTCAATTGTGGTTATGGCTACTGACAACGTCAAGCGTGACGATTTTCATTTAGGTTTTAAGGATATCAAGGCATACTGACAGGTGAACGTTACTTGAATAATTTCTTTTCCTTTGATCACTACACTAAGTGCAATACAGTCCCCATTTCCTACTGTCATTGTTACTTCATCTAGCAAATGGGGTAACAATGATAGTACGAAGTTATAATGGCTGCAAAAGCAGGGGTGAAAATTAAATGATGTATCTCGGTGTGTGATTTAATGTATAATGTTCTCCCAATGCTGAAGGCAAATTATGTGCATAAGTTCTTTATCGAATGCTCGAAAACAGCATATTGAGCCTTAGATCGCTCACACGTGTGTGCATTAACTTCATTCTTTTGAAGGCTTTAAACCAACTATCCAACTTATCATAGTATTTAGTACGTGGTCTAGCTCTTCAACTTTTTATTGTTGCTACAATGTTAACATTTCCGTAATATGTATTATGATGACAGATATGTGATTGCCACCGCTATAATTGGGTTCGTCTACACATTAATTCAGATTCCTTTTGCTATATACTACGTGTGCACAGAGAAGAGGTTGATACGCAACGGGTGCCTTCCAGAATATGACTTTTATGCAGACAAGGTCATTCTAACCAACCAGTATCTCAAAATTGAAACTTTCAAGCAGATGTGTTTGATCTAATTAATTCAGTTTGTCTTTGATTGGTGAAGATTATGAATTTAAATATGTGTTGATTGAATTTGACAGGTGATAAGCTTCCTGTTACATTTGAAGGTGAGGGATTACCTTCAATGTTGCTGGGCAGAGGGAGTGAGGCACTGTTATTTTCTGTGACCTCAATAGGAAGAGATGGAGAGGATGTAGATGAGGCCATGATCACAAAGAGAAGAAATATTAAGTTATTAAGAGTACGAAGAACAAGTATTGTTTTCTGGCTCTGATACCATAAAGATTATAACTGTGCGGCGTGCCCTCTTCATTGGGTTGCCGATGTATTTATACATTATAAGAGATGAATTACAAAGGCAACTAAAAAAAAAAAAAAAATTACAAAGGCAAGTTTGACTTTACAGAACTTGGCCTACAAGTATATACTAAACATAGAAGGGTCCTATCTAAATACAAGATTTGATTGGATCCTAATTGATGGAGATAATATCATTTACATAAATATTTCATGTTTTTAAAATGAGACTAATTATTTTTTTTCTGGGACAAACCAAAAGAAAAAGTTAGGACTTTGTTTTTTTTTATAAGATTTAGGTGCTCGATCATGATCCACAAGTGGAGATTCTATTTTATTTTATTTTATTTATTTTTCATTTGAACGCCTGACTTGCAATGCCAAAGGCTGACACATGATGCGGGAGTTCGTCCGAGATGATGAATTTGGCGGGATTTCACTGTGTGTTGAACTTGCAAGTTTGCAACTCTGAGTTTAAAGAGCCTAAAAATTATCAAGAACAGTAGAAAAAATGGAGAGAAATGATCTAAAAAAGTTCAAGTAGTTCGGATGAGGCGATTTACTTATGGATGCTTCTTTGTCGTAGCAGTACCATGACTTCTCCAAAAGAGACCTTCAATTTGCAGTTTGAATCACACAAGTTAGATCTTCGAATTAAATGATCTAACCATCCAAATTAAATCACTCTTATTAATTGTTAATAACAGTAAGTTAACTACCAATTCAAATCATAACAGTCACTTTTTCACCATTTGAATTCCAACCTCTAGATCAAATCTCTCTCTCTCTCTCTCTATATATATATATATATATATATATAGTTTGCTACCTCAACTATAGTTGTTAAATCTTCATTCTCATGGCTATACATTAGTAGAAAAACTTTAGTTATCGGCAAGAAAATGAAAAGCTAAGAAAACAAAACAATATTGCCAATGAGATTTGAACTCACAACATTTTACATATAAACACACACCTTAAACCAACTCAACCATTTATTTTATATGTAATTATTCAAAAATACTATATACTGTATATCATAGTTAAGTGGGTCGCATGACCCATGTACTATATATTTATCTACTTATTTTGATTAGTATTTTTGTGAAATATCAAAATATGCGATATTAAAATATGTATTACAATTTTTTTCAGTTATCCCGTCCATAGTGCATTTTTTTTTTTTAAATTATAGTTTTAATGTCTTAAATATATTTGGTGCAAAGATCTAAATATTATTGGTACATAAAATGCCTAAACTTTTAATTCATGATATCTCGATCCAAATAATTATAAAAAATATGTTGTTAATTTTCATTGTTCGATGCAATAACCTCATACTAATTAAAGAAAAAAACTTTTACGAGACCTTTAATTAAATAATGAAATTTTAAAATCCATTACAAAATCATTTGAAACCTATAAACTTTCTTACATATGATACGATTGATCCATGAAGAAAACATCAACAAATACGTACCCTCAGCATACCTTAACCAAAATCAAACAATTTTCATTTCTCTCATATATAATACTGACTAAAGTATTATCTATTGTAATACTACTGCTAGCCACATACACATGATTGTACTTCGTTTATGAATTTTTGAAGCTTTAGTCCACTTTAACTACTGACAGAGTATAAGTTTATATGGTTTTCATGGCTATATATCAATTTTAAGAGTCATCATGGATTTGGTTTGTAGTTGTTAGAACTCAATAACATGATAAGACAAATATGATGATAAACTCATGATAGTGAAAGGTTACTGCATGCTGAGTTGCTTCACAAACAAGTTATTGACTACTTTTTTGTTATACAATACCAACAAAAAATGTTTAATTGAAATACGATAAAAAAAAATGTCTATGTTATGAATGAGTTGATAAGTAATTTCATCTTTCTCACACGTGTTGCATGACAAATTAGTTGAATGTGGATTTCGGTCATTGGTAAGTTGCAAAACAAGTTTGCGAATCGATTCATTAAAAACTATGACGTATTTTCTAATTATAATTACATTCATTGGGTAATATTTGAAAAATCAACAATTTTCAAGTCATAGGAAATTAAACATGCTAACTTGGAGATGTAAGAGTTTATTTATCGATATGGGCATAAAGAATATTATTTCAAAACACCCTAAGCTAAATGACAACCAGTGCGGAGCACAGATTAAATTACTAGTTTTATTTAAGAGCAGTGCTATTCCCACCCCCAATATTGCTGAATATACCCCCTTACCATTATTACAAAATTATCACAATTTTAAAAGTCATACATGCATGCATCTTAATTAGTGAAATACTTTATTTGATTGTAGGTGTTGGGGTTGGTGTCGCGCATATTGGATCCTTACCACTGCTTGAATATAAACTTAATCTCAATAAAGTTAACAACTAGGAGTTTTCGATTGGTTAGGCTACTACTAAAGTACTAATTTTGCTGCAATATTTTCTTGCCAAATGAGGCTGAGGCTGAATACTTTGATGGGCATCCATGCATGCAGATGCAGGGCAAGATATTCTAGAATGGGGTCCTTCACTTTTCTAAAGATGAAGAAAGACAACCTTAACGGCAATGCCATGCCTTGCAAACTGGACCATTCAGGGTAAGGATGTGTATGTTCGAGTAAATAGCCAAATGGCAATGCCATGTGTATCAACCAATTTTGCAATGATCGATCTTGTGTTTTCGCTTTGCAGTCAAACGGCATAAAGCATGCAATAGTACCAGTTATTATTAAATCCGTTGAAATGTGTTAAATGTACTTCCTAACTATATAGTATATATGCACGAAAACCATACTCTGTATGATCAGTTTTCAAATTCAAAGTGTAGCAACTAAAGAGTGTAAATTAGCTGTCATGTTTTCTTATCGATGGTATATACTACTAATGACCTTCTATAGCTTCACTTATATAAGAGTAAGATTAGCATTTTTCGGGAAGATGTAATTGGCCAATGATGAGAGAAAAAAACAGAAAAAAGAGATCCCAATTCCCAGGCAAAGGTATTGCGACTTACTTGGACAACTATAGAGTCTTCGTCAATGAGCTCTACCAACCCCAGACGCTTACTTTAACGAAGAGGTTGAGTTTAAGTCTCACCGCAGACGACACCGTACTAAAATTGTCGTGTCAGCTTCCTGCCGAGGTACCGTTGTTGTCGCTCGGCCCTTAGCATGTTCCATTGTGATCGGTTGAACAGGCCCCCAAATTTAAGGGCCCAATTTTATGGAAACTGTTAGCCCAACTTTAAGAGCCGCTCCGCTTCTCAAGGCTTTCGTTGGCCCCGGGCGCTGTTTCTCTTTTCTCTCTCAACTTCTTCCCTTAATCATCCGGCAATCCATCAATTACGGCAAATTGGCAACTTACATTCCATACTTCCAAAGTTTCTCCCCTCATTGGTCTTGGCCTTTTCCGAACCGCAAGATTTACCCATATCCAATTGATCAAAATTAAGCCACAACACCAACCGTGAGTACGAACGGAATCGATTGGGACTTTGTTCACAAGCATGGGTCTTGCATGGCTGTGAATTCTTGATTCTTCGTGTAAGTTTCTAGTTTCCCTTAATCCCTTTATTTTGATAAATGGATGTGATTATCAATCATAATCACGAGAGTTTTCTTAACCCAATAAACCCTTGATGCGATTAACGCACACTAGAATTATTTTCGAATCAAATTCATCAATTAACCTGCGATTGTGAGTACCGACGACTAAACCTGATGCGAGGCGCACTCTTCCTCTCTCGCTATATAAGAAGCTTTTTGCCTTTTCTTAGCAGATCAAAAGAAGTCATTTCGTCCTTCGATCTAGCTAAACAAAGAAAATTCGCAAAGCTAAAATCCCGTAACCAAACCGACTTAGAAAAGCAACCTTAATTTGGGATATATATGATTGATTAATGCTTTAGTTTTGATTTAAAAACATAGAGAAAAGGGAACTAAACTACAATTTTTTGGTGTAATTTTAGTACACTTTTCTGTTAATTTTTATATTTCGATTCATCTTCACCCAACTTTGGGAAATTCTTAAAAATAAGTACATGTTTAACTCTAACTTTCGAGCATTGTATTTGACAATCTTAGTGATTAATTTTATTTATTTATTGAGAAAAGTTAAATTAGTGATTATGATAAGGATATTCCATAAAGAATTATTTCTAGTGCATATTGTTCGAAATTTGTAGTTTTCCCTAATCTTAATTTAATAATTTTAGTGGCAATCATTGAATCGATTCTTGTAGCTTCGTCTTCTTTATATGGTAACTATGATTTTTGAGCTCGACCCTATTTAAGAATTGATAAACCAAGTTATTTCGCTCCTTTCATAGTAATTGAGAGATTTTCTCGAAAAATTGATTATGAAAACCTAACCTGAAAACTCAACTTCAAGGAATGTTAGAAGAATGATATTTTTCAAATAAAAATTTTGATAGTAGTTTGGATGTTAAGTGATTTTGGTACTTCGTTTGTAAGAAAATAATTTTAATATTATAATATAATAAAATATGTAATTTATTTTTATTTTTTTGTTAATTATCATTTGTTAATTTTAAGGCCCAATTTTAAGGTCAAGCAGGCCTTTAAAATGTCGTGACCGACCGTTGTTGTTCAAGCCTTACCAAAGCCATCAAGCCACTTCTCTTACCAGAGAGGCCGTGAGCTGTTCAAGTCCTACACCATAGCCACCTTGCGACGAGGTCGGGTGTTTGATCAATTTGTTCTACCACACCATAAGGCATCATAGAGTATTGGCCTTTCAAGGCATTAAATAATAATAAAGGTTGGGGTAAGGTCTATGCCCCTCTAACCTTTGTAAAAATAAAATAAAATAAAATAAAATAGAGTCTTCATGTGTTGTTTGATTCTCATTTCAAGAAAGTGATCATTTTTCTTTTTCCATGCCTTTAAACAAAAATCAACTTCTTTAGTTATTGAATATTGATTGATGACTGATAAGCATATGTTCTTGTGCCGGAATGTTAAAAAATGATGGTCAAGATTATATATGTTGTGACTTGTGAGAATTCCAATCACCACTTGGACAGTAGAATAAAACAACTGTCCTGTTTCAGTCCTGCGGCCAAAAACTTTGACGTTGTGAGATCTCATCCGGCTATTCTATCAGCTCTTTGGGCATACCAAAATGAACCCCGGCCCTTTGATATCATCTGAAAAATCGTTATGCTGGCAAAAGAATAATAATTTAACTTGCTTCGATCAGTATAAAGACATTTTGCAACAAAGATCAATATTTATCTGGTATAGTTTTAGGGTGAAAGAGGCCTCGCAAGAGTAGAGTCGTCCAAGTCATGGCGTGTAACACTGTAGCAAACTCAACCCTGGTGTTTAGGATTCTCGCCCTTTTGTTTTTAACTGCTTCCATTGTGATTATGGCTACAAACAACTTCAAGCGCGGCGGTTTTGAAATTAGTTTCACCGATCTCAACACATACAGGTTAATTAAAAATAACTTAGTTTCTTTTAGTCACTAAACTATATGCATTAATTATTCGATAACATATAGTATAACAATAAAAGTAGCAAATGCGGTAACAGTAACTGGAAAGTTATGGCTACAAAAGCTGTGATTTCTGTGTGTAATGTTCTTCTTCAAATGCTTAAAGCGAATTATACGCACATTTTCTTCTTTCAAATGCTCAGAAAACTTTGATTATTGAACTTAAAATTTGTATCTTTGTTATCTAGCTGATCATCAATAATTTTCAAATATTGCAACTTTCATGTTGCTGAAATTTTAGGATATTTACTATATATGATGAAAATTGATAGGTATGTGCTTGCCGTTGCTGTCGCCGGGTCGTCTACACATTGATTCAGATTCCTTTTGCTATATACTATGCGTGCACCGAGGAGAGGTTGATAGAGAACGACTGCCTGCCGGGATTCGACCTTTACGCAGACAAGGTCATGCTAACTAATAACTCAACTGTTTATATATTGATGAATAAATTAAAGATGATATATATCTGAGTATATGCATGGAACGTGACAATGTCATAGCTCAGTTAATCATGATCATTGATTATAGTGCTGAAGATATGAATCTAACATATTTAAAAGATGTCTATTGAATTTTGCAGGTGATCGGTTTCCTTTTGGCAACAGGAGTTGGTGCTGGATTCGCGGTGACATACGAGTTTAAGGGGAATGAATTTTACAATCTCCTTGAAGCAGCTCAAGGCCTTGACGGAGTAGACATATCGGAATCAGATACGACAAACTTCCTCAATCGGGGTTATATTGCTACCGGATTCCTATTTCTTGGTTTTCTTTGCATGGCTGTTCTAAGTGTGGTGTCATCCATAGCACAGGTTATTGACGCTAAAGAGTCATCATCCTTTTGGGATTCATTTACTTCATTTTTTTCCTTTCCTAGGTGGACGTTATTTTCGGACGAATAATTATTATTCTTTATCCCTCATTAGATCTTGTTGAACAATCCGTCCATGACCTATGTGTGTTCATCTGAAATGAAATAAGCAGTTGATAATAAATTGTAAAAGAAGAGCCTTCCGGTAATTATTAGAAATTAATTTCTTCCCAGACCATCCTGCTTGAGTTGAGGTAGGAAATTATTTTGGCTAGATCAAAATGATTTAATATTGCCAAGATCATGATCAAAGTAGGCTATCAGAACTTATAAAGCATTATACTCCCTCTGTATATCTAAGGGTTATATAGTTCAGCCGTAAGGAATTTTGAATAACCGAAGAACTAGAATATAAAATAATAGAAAGAGAGAGAGGATAAACCGAGAGAGAGAGAGAGAATAAGAACACTGTCTTTGGAGAACCCAACTTGCCGTTGGTGTATGATTACTTACATATATTTATGGATTCTAGGATACAATGAACACTAATCCTAATACGGTTAATGTAGTCTAGTCAAAATACATTTAACATGTGGATATGAATTAAATACAATTGATCATGTGGTACAATTTATTTTCATTGTCTAATACTCCCCCTCAAGTGAAACATAATGAAGTGGATCTTGAGCTTGAACTTGTTGGAACGCCAATTGCAACAAGAGGGAGATCACAAATCCTCGA